>OY821773.1:12597766-14029149 GCA_963682175.1 Triglochin maritima
TTCGTGTAACGGTGTTAGACAATTTGTAGAATAAACCTCAAAAAATCCAAATGTACTTGATATTAAATACGAAAACAAAAAAATTAAAACTATAAAAAACCAAATCTCTCACTCCCCTCCCTCTCTTCCTCTGTCTCACCTCTCCTTTCCCTCCTCAACGACATCACTCACCACACTACCCCCACCGGGACCGCGATTGCCAACGACCTTCTCCAACAACCAAAAGACAACAGAAGACATACGTTGGGGTTGTAGGATTGTTTTAAGGTGTCGAACTCGATGGCGACGAGCTGGTTTTTTGGGTCACCGTCGGTGGTGGAGTTGGTTGTCACGGATGGCATAGCTGGACTTGTTTGTTGGTGTCGTTGGTTGTTGGATTGTGGAGTTTGTTGGTGTCGTTGAAGAAGTCGAAGGAGAAGGTTTTGTTTTGGAGGGGTTGGGAGAGCGGTGTGGATGGCAGGAGAAGGAGAGAGAGGAGGAAGAGGAAGAGAGGGGTTTGTTGGTGGGTTGGTTAGGAGAGAGAAATTTGGATTTTTACGTTTTTTATTTTATTTATTTTCGTATTTAATATTAATAATATTTGGATTTTACGAGGTTTATTATGCAAATTGTCTAACACCGTTGAACGAAAACGGTGACGGTGTGGGACCCACTAACGGCAGAGGTGTATATGAGCAAATATGTTCGACTTACAGTGCATATCCGGCAATAACTCAGGTGCATATTGCCAATTAGGTCACCTGGGAGGTGTACAGTAGCAAAGTACCCTTCTTAATTTTTGTTTATTATTCTTTTGTTTCCTTCTTCACTAGCTGATGTGTAATTTCTTGATTACAGTAATTCACAAAAAAATTAATATCTTATTTTGTAATTTTGTCGGTCTTCACAACCTACCAAAATTTTATCCATCATCAAGTCGAGGACACGTTCCGATTTGAAGACCTAATAACCAATAGAATTGTTGTTCTTATATTTTTGGAAGCGAACGAGACTTTGTTATTTAGATTTTGAAGCATCAAGACTTCTTCAACATTATCACGTTCAAATAGGATGCTATTGTATTTTAGGAGGCAAACCTGATTGCTAAAAAAATATAGATTATGTGTTGTAAATATATTAGAGTTTTTTAGTAACTCAGTGTTTTATGTTTTATGTCAGCTTTTTTGATTAAACGTTATTGTAGTACTTACTGAATTTAGATGGTAATTGTAATCAAATTACAACTTGTTTGTTTAATTGCTTTTAGATAAGTTAATATATATGACTTTTGTGTTTAGATTGTTTGAATTGTTGTTGAAAGAGTTGCATGTCTATGAATGGTTGTTGTTGAATGATAATTGAATTAGATGTGTATGAATGCTTATTAATGATGTGTATGAATGTTTGTGGAATGAACAGAGAAACCCGGAACCCAGAAGAGCAAACAATCTCTTTTGGGTTCTGAAAACAAAAACACCGACGGACAATATTCGTTGGTGATAGTACTGACATTTGCAGACATACACCGACAGAACAATATTCGTTGGTGTATGTAACCAATAATTAGCTCCAACAGCACTTATCCATCGGTGTAGGTTCTTCAACCGTCAGTGAACGAATTGGTCGGTGTAATCTACACTGTCGGATAGATCCATTGGTGTTGTACACTAACGGAAGTTCTGTCAGTGAAAGGTTGTCGGTGTTCTAGGATGCGACGGAAGCAAGTGAAATATTTTGGCGGGAATTGTCACGCTAAAAGTACCACCGACGATATATATCTGTCAGTCTATTTGTCGGAATAGATATACACCGACGCATTTAACATCAACGACACAATATCCGTCAGTGTTCATAACACTGGCGGAAGACGAAAAGCACTGACACATACCTTCCGACGTTGAAGCCCTGTATTGTTATAGTGTATGTAGGTGGAATACTTGTATTTCATTCTCTCTACTTTCCATTATATGACACAACCTCATATATGTACTCATAGAGGTGTGTAACTTACAAGTATTCATAGCTTATACTAATTGAAATGTAATATATATGTAAATACAAGAGATGTTACAATACGCAAAAGAGAATTTCCAATAAGTTATAATTGTTGGAAGGTGAATCATCAATCACATATATAATTTCATAACACTCCCCCTTGGATGATCTCTTTTGTTATATGTTTTTGGTCTGCCTCATTAAAAACATTGCCAAGTAAAATCATGTGGGACAAAAACTTGGTGAAAGAAAAAGGAGTGCAGATCGAGCGTATAATTCTCGCCCTCATTTCAACATATATTTACACACTATGTTGGAGAATAACGTTATGTTCATGTCTTGCTAAAACCTTGCTACAAGAACCTAGTGGGAAAATAGCTATGGGAAAAAAGTGCATGACATATGCTAACACAATTGCACAAGCTGCCTTGTGAATTAAAATCATATGAGACAAAAACTTGAAAAAGGGAAAAAAGTATAGCTACAAGTCATGTGCGTTGTTATTCAGAGAAAGTCATTATTCTGAGATGATAATTACATATCCGCTCCTTCTGATAATTACATAACCCAAACAAAAATTCTTCAGTCATTTTTCACTTCTATTCTCTTCTTTATTACCTAATACCTGAAATATAACAACAAACACTCAAGTAGCACAAAGTTGGGGTAAAATAAAGGATATATAGCATGAGTACGATGTATGATATGCTACTAATCAATAAGGAGAGCCTCAACTCCTGGACGAGATTTCGAATCCATAATACTTCAGAAGTGGCTTGAGAGATGCCTCAATATTTTGCTTCAATGGACAATTTTGCAACTGTTGGCTGCTTCTTGAAGATGCAGTATCCAGGTTGTTGATCGTTGATCATCAGCATCTGAAAAGGCATGAAGCGTGCTTAGGTGTGTAGAAGAGATTTATTTATATGTAGGCCAAAGTCAATTGTTTTCTTAAGATATCTTAAAATTCGTTTGACTGCAATCCAATGGTCCTCAGTAGGTCTATGCATGAATTGACATACTTTGTTTACAGAAAATGATATTTCAGGTCTTGTAAGAGTTAAGTATTAGAGAGTATCAACCGTACTTTTGTATAGTAAGGGATCTATCATGAGAAAACCACTATTTTTCGATAATTTGATTGTGGGACATGAAGGAGAAGAAATTTATTTGGTGTTGTGCATCTTTGTTTTAACGAGTAGGTCCTGGATATATTTACGTTGGCTCAGAAATAAACCAGTGGGATTAAATGATGCTTCTAAGCCTACAAAATAATGAAGTACTCCTAAATCTTTCAAAGAAAAAGTAGAATTAAGTTCAGAGACAACCTGATAGAGAAGAAGATTGAAACTACATGTAATAATGATATCATCCACATATAGTAAGATAAATAATATGTGATTATTTCTGTGTAATAAAAATAAGGAAGTATCAGATTTGGTAGTAGAGAAGCCTAGTGAAATCAATTTATCTGACAGTTTTGTAAACCAGACATGTGATGCCTGTTTGAGACGATAGATTGCCTTGCGTAGATAGTAAACACGATTTGGACAACTGGGACTCGTAAAACTAGGCGGTTGAGCCATGTAGACATGCTCATGAAATTCACCATTTAAGAAGGCATTGTTAACATCAAGTTGTTTAATGGACCATTTTTTGGAAATAACAAGGGTAAGAATGACTTATAGTTACAAGTTTGATTACAGGACTAAAATTGTTAGTGTAGTCAATGTCTTCTTCTTGATGAAACTCTTTGGCCACAAGACGTGCCTTATATCTATTTATAGATCCATTTGGATTTCTTTTTAACCTGAAAACCCATTTGCAGTCTATTAGATTTGTAGCTCGTGTCTTAGGAACTAGGGTCCAAGTGTTATTCAGAATTAGGGCATTATACTCATCATCCATTGCTCTTCTCCAGTTGGAATACTTACAAGCCTGGGAGAAACAAGTTGGCTGAGTGCCTTGAAGGGAAGAAGGGGTTAGAGGATGTTTTGTGGTAGAAAAGGTCTGAAAACCAAGGAAGTTTTTGGTCTTTCTAGTGTTATCACGATTTCATGTGGTCATATGGTGTGGAGGATTAGGAGATAGTGTAGGTACATGACTCAGAGGATTTTGAACCTGGTGTTTAGGTGGTGTGGTAGCTGGGGGGAACAAATATCAAGCAAGGTGAAGGAGTAACGTGAGTAGCAATGTCAGAATCAGTTAGGAGGGGTATGACAAAAGTAGATGGTCTACAACTACCAGATATCGGCCTCTTGATAACCCTCTCATAGGGAAAGTGAGATTCATCAAATATAACATTACGAGCTACATACATCTATCCAGAAACTATATTGTAACACTTACATCCTTTATGCATAGAACTTTACCCCAGAAAAAATGCATTTTCGAAATCAAGGTCGAAGTTTATTAGTATTGTATGGTCGCAAACATGGAAACGAAAAACCAAAAACCTTTAAAATAGAATAATCATGAGCAGTTTTGAACAAAATCTCATAAGGAGAAAGCCGAGAGTTAGCATGGGGTATTCTATTAATTAAAAAAATAGTAGTGGAAAAAGCTTGATCCCAAAAATGTGTTGGAAGAAATGCATGAGAAATTAGAGATACACCACAATCAACTATATGTTTGTGTTTTCTTTCAATTGAACCATTCTACTTATGAGTATGAGGGAAGGAGACTTGATGAGAAATATCATTAGACTCGAGAAACTTAGAAATAAATCTATTCTCCACCCCAATCACTCTGAAAAGTTTTAATTTTATAGGAAAAGTAATTTTCAACTTGAAGTTTGAATTTTTGAAAAGTTGGTAAAACATCAGATTTGGATGCAATAGGAAAAAGCCAAGTATACCGACTGTAATCATCTAAGAAACTAACATCCAGTGTGAGAAATCATAGGTGCAGGTCCCCAAACATCAGAATGAATTAGTTCTAAAGGAGTACTAGCTTTAATATGTATTGTAGTAAAAGTCAGTTTATGATTTTTAATAGAAGAACAAGTATGGCAGTTTCTTAATAGGCTCTTTCTAGCAATAGGAAGAGCATAGTCATGAAGAATAGTATGAACAATACGAGCAGAAGAATGCCAAAGTCTCCGATGCCAAACATCTGCAGAGGTCCGTTCCCCAAGGAACGCAAATTTCCAAGGTAGAGAACCATAGAACTGAAGTCGGTAAAGACCATGCTCAAGGTGTGCCTGGAGAAGGACCTGACCCGAGAAGAGATCCTTCACAAAACAACATGTAGGAAAAAAATTCAAAATATACATTGTTACCTGCCATAAATCTAGCAACACTAACTCGTGGTCGGCCATAAATAGCAGTATGACCCATCATTGTACAGATCTATCACTGAACTCGTGGTCGGCCAGAATTAACAGAAGAGTTGATAGGGGTGATTGTTGTTATTGTTGGAGAAACGTGCATGGCCACGACCTCTGCCTTTATTATTGCGCCCACCCTGATTATTTTGAGTAGGGGCTCGGTTAGCAGCATTAGCAAAGGGATCAGGGGTAACCATGTTATTTTCTAATCGCGTTTCACGAGTAAGAAGCATGGCATGTAGTTCTTCAAGGGTTGGGGAATCAGAATGTCTGAAAATAGAAACCACAAAAAGTCATACTCGGTACCCAATCTAGCAAGAACATGAAGAACTAAATTCGAATCAGAAATAGAATTATCCACAGCAGACAAACTATCCAAAATGGATTTCATCTTTTGAAGATAATCAGAGATGGATAAGTTTCCTTTCTTAGTTGTCTGAAGTTGCAACCTAAGCTGGATTATACGAGATCGGGATTGTGAAGCAAAGGCATTCTCTAAGGTAACCTGGGCAGAACGTGAGGTTCTACAACAAATAGTCTCTCCCAAAACTCCCTCGGTAAGAGAGGCAAGCAGCCAACGTAACCGAAGTTGGTCCTGGCGAGACCATATATACTTTAAAGTCAAGGTTTGGGATGGTCTGAGCCTCATCTAAAAAGGGGAGGGAGGAGGAGTAGATCCACCCAGAAAACCATATAGGTCATTACCACAGACTATGGGCAGTATTTGGGACCGCCATAGAAGGTAGTTCGTGCGATCAAAGCCACATGTATTAGAAAGGATGGACTATTAGAAATATGAAAATAGTGGAAGTACTGCTGCTGAGAGTACTGGTGGAGCTTTGACTGGAAGTCGTCTTGGCTAAGAAAGAAGACACAGTTTTCATAAAGGAAAGAAAATTTGAGAGTATGCTTAAAGAATACAGTTTTTTTGAAGAGATAGAACAAAAGTACCAGTAGAGACACTATATATAAAAAAGGAACTTTTTTTGTAATGTCAGAACCAGTAAGACTTAAGAGAAAGGTTACAGAGTGATGAGCAAGATAAAGGAGAAAAAAGTGTAGAAGTATTTTTTGATTTTTTCTTAAAAAAGAATCTTTAAAAGAACATATATGGTAAAGGTATTTAGTAAAATGCGAATGTTATTACAGTAGAGATCTAAGTACGCACAAAAACATATCAAGAAAGGAAACAGATATAGTGAGGTTTATTTAAGAGATGACCGAATAATAATAAGAAGAAAAGGTCAGTTGTTACTACTGAAGTGTAGATTTAAGCATGCACAGATATAGATAAAAAAGTAGAGATCTAAGAAAATATGTAGTACAAAAAATAACACAAATGTTTAGTAGCAGAAAAGTATTAGAAGTTACTACTTAAGATCAAAGCATGCTTCATCAACAAACCGAAAAGAAAAGAGGCAACACTCGAACAAGAAGTTTGAGTAGAGAGGAAAATACAACTCTTACTTAAGAGAAGAAGAGGAAAACACAAGATGAAGTGAGAAAAAGCTCCAAGATCGGTCGGAGAAGTCGCCAGAGAGGAGAGGGAAGATGATCTAGAGAAGCGCCGTAGAGATTTTAGGGTTGGAGGTGAAGAAAGAAAGTGACGGATTTCTGCGTTCTTAGCTTATATATGAGGCATTTGGAGAAATTTCAGTCGTTGAGATCAGAATGAGTGGTTGAGATGATCATCCAGAAGCTTTGTTTTAATGGAGAAGATGTAGTCTGTTGGATGGAAAGAACGATGCAAATGTTGTTGAGAAAACATGATTCATGGGCTTTGTCGCGGTGTGTTTAGGATCGTTGGATTTTCATGATAAACAGATGGATCTGTGGTAAAGAAAGCATAGATCCAACCGTGCACTTGTGGTTATAATTAAAACGTGTAATCAAGTTTTTGGCGCCGTTACCGGGGAGGTGCTCTATCCAAACTTTGGTTTGGACGATTCGAGTGGTTTTAATTTTTGGTTTTTTGTTTTGATTTTTTTCAGGCATCCTAAAGATCAAGGGGAGGCTACTGGGGAAATTAGAGGAAGAAATAAGCTAAAGTGATCGCCAATTAGTGGTCTGGGACCGCTAATTGGCGGTCTGGTAAGTTTCATTTGCTCCAAATTTCGTTGTAGTTGTTTGTTTCTTCAATTAGTTGTCTGGGAGTTCAAGTTTGCATGTTTTAACATGTGGTTAGCTCCCATATTAACAATCAAGTCCCCTTTTAATACCACTTGGACCTTAAAACTCAAAGCAAAAGAGTAGATCGATTGCCATCTAGGTCATGCATCATTTGTAGACCTTGCACACACTCGTCTTTTTTTTCTTTACATTCTTGTTGTTGATTGCTGACGTGAGGTACGTGCACCCATTCTATGATTCATGCATGGTTAAAGCATGCATTAGTTAGTAAGGTGCATTGGGACAAGAGTGCGGTGAGTGTTTGATTGGAGAGTTGATTGCTAGATTAAGAATCAAAACGCTACTAAGGAGTGGTTGTCCCATACAAGATAAGGTGCGGGATTTCATCACCCCTCCCTTAGCCCCAAAAAGCACACTCAAGTAAAGCCTTAATCTAAAAGCAAGTAGACATTGACCCTAAGGAATTCAGACGCCCTAGGAGAGTGATCTAGTTGAGACCGTCATGACCTAATCGACATCGTCTGCATTGTCGATAGTAGGAGGTACTGGATCTCCGGATTTGGTATCACTTGTTGGGCATTGTGGTCTTCGTTGTAGGGAGGTGAGGCGTGTCGAGACTAGTGACCTTGAAGTTAGACGTCGTCCAGCCTAAGGACCCATAACCTTAAGTTGTTTGAGCCGTGCTTGCTAGATTATGCTTCTACCTTCTCCCATTACCCACGCTAGCTCTATGGGTTCTTCCCTTTTCCTCTGAGTCATCTTCTTCTCACCTACTTCTACGTTCTAGTCTCCTCCCCTTTACACTCTCTGTTAGCGTTTTAGGGTCGAGTCGAGCACTTTTTGCGAGCTTAGCCTTGTGGTGGTGAGAGTGGTCAACTCGAGAGTTTTTTTTGTTGAGATGGATGGTTACATGGGCGACCATCCATATCATTTTTGGGACCCGAACAATTCTCCCTAGTACTCCGGACCCATGCATCCTGGGGTGCCTCAGACAAACACCATTTATGGTTGAGACAATCTTCATATTGGGGTAATATGAGAAAGGCACCGACTGCTAGACCATCATCTAGTTACGTCGGATCATATGTTGGTCATCAAATTGAGACATTGCAAGAACCTTTGGCATCTTTCTTGCACGTGGTAGATGACATGAGTGCACCGGTGGCTCCAGTAGCCGTACCGTGTGACTGTTGTGGGTTGAGTGGTCATGTTATCAGGGAATGTCCTTATGTTCCCCCGGAGCCTGAGTATGAACACACATTTTCCCAAAATGCGCAATATGACCATTACGCATCCGCGTTCAACTCGGGAGGGATGGATTCGTGGGCAAACAATCCTTATTCAAATTCTTATACATCATTTTCACCCCAGTATCCTCCTCCCGAATACCCAGAATTCTACCAATACTCTACTCCAAATCATTAGACTCATTCTCAGCCCATCAACACCCAACCCCAAAATTTCACAAACTCTGACTTGGACCTCATAGTTGACCACATACCTGATTCCTTGAAACAAACTTTCCTTGTGTTCATGGAAACGACTCAAAAGTCCATACAAAATATGGCACTACAAGTGAGTCAAATGACGCAACAATTAAATAAACGTGAGGAGGGTGACATTTCTTGTCAACATGAGGATTTATCTTCTAATATCAAACCACCACCACATTCACAAATTCAAAGCACAATCTTTCAAAGTCAAACTCCTAGTCAGTCTGAGGGACTTGGGGTTTCAATTCACGATCACATGGTGGGGGATTCCATCCAAATTGAGAATAACATGAACCAGCTTCATTATGAGTCGGCACAGGATTGTACCGTATCTTTTTGTCTTGTGGCCCTTGAGCCACATGATCTTCATGTTGTGCCTCTTAAGGACTCACCTCTGGTGGAGCATGAACTCCCTAGTACCCTTAATTTCAAACGACTTGATGAGAGTTTGTCTCTCACTATTGTTCCTGATCATCTTGGAAATGATGGGATATCAAACAACTACATTGTCAATGAGGATATTGGAGTTCCTTAGAGGATACCTTGAGTAAGAGACCCACTTTATGTTTGTCTGGTGAGTCAGACATGCATAACAAGGTTCTTCACCACGTTCCGACCCACCAGTCTGTTGGTTGTAGAGTTTGGATTGACGATCATAACTTTCATACTGTAACGGGAGAAACTCTTCTTCCGTTGCCTCATATTTCCCAAACTCTTGAGAGGTTCAAGCTCTTTCAGTTTGATCCTTTGAATGAGATGCATTTGCGTCTAATTCATAAACCTCTCCTTTCATCTTGTGCTCTTTATGAGGGGGCCCAAACATGAGTATTCTTGCCCCGCGTGGTGTCATGTTCCCTTTCCATGTGCGTTGACCCACTTTTGAGATTCTCATTTGATGTCCTTTGACAAATGAAGATGGAAACTTATTTTTGTACATAGTTATTTTCAAAAAAAAGAAAAAAAGTACAATAAAAGACTCCATGAGCGAGCATTGATTGTTGTGGGTCCCAACCCTTGTGTATTTGGGCCACATTTCTTTCACGTATTTGTATCCCTTCTTTAGCATCTCACAGGTTTTGAGGGAATTCGGGGTTATGTCCATCAACATAACCATGAACTTTCCATTGCACTTCATGTTGGTGAGATCTTTCCTTTTTCATGCATAAATCCATGTAGTATCATGCTCACATTCATTTAGGACAATGCATGAAGTAGGTGTGGGTGGGAATTTTACGTGTGTACACAGTTGAGTTTTATTCCTTTGATTTTGTTTTCTTTTGTGTGCATTGTTAGGGTCATGTCAGTGTGCTTCATTTAATATCGATATATCTGCTTGTCATGATCCTTGGGTGACTTGTCTTCTTTTGCTTGCCTAGTGCTTTAAAACTTTCACATTTCTTTCAAAATCTTCATGTGTTTGCGAAAGAAAATGTTTTGTGAGTTTTGCGTGTGTTTAGCATGTGCAAAACTGTTGAGAGGCAAAGTAAAAAAAGCTCCCAAAATTGTCTTGAACTTGATGCATGAGGATATCTAATACAGTGGCCTTAGGACTTATATAATCGTTAGGATGCACCCCGGTTTTCCCTCGGTGGACGAGTAATCATAGGGTTTCAGTACTCAAACAATTAAAGAAGTCCACCTTGAACCTAGTGAGTCAATAATTCGTTTCTGCTAATTTAAGGAAATTTGTTGTAGTTAATGACCCTTTAAATCTTGTTGTGAGACATTAAGTGTAGGGGTTTTGGTTCATGTGTAGATAACAAATAAGTGAGTAGGTGTTCTCTCTTCTCGCACGGCTCCTATCACTCGGGAAATTAGGTCTGATGGGACTTTGTGCCTGGTGCTTTCGAGTCATCTGACTTGGGATGCACCGACCGAACTCCCGTTACACGGGTGGTAGGGATTGCCCTATGTAGAGATTTGGGGAAAGGTGTACGTGATAGTGTAAATTTTCATAGGCAATGATGCACGAAACCTGACCCTGGGAGAATGAAACTCCAACTAGTAAGAAAAAGAAAAAAAGGTAAGAAAAGAAAAGAAACAAAAAGAAGAAGAAAAATGGTAATGCAAAGAAGAACCTTAATGAACTTTACACTTTGTATCACTTGAGGAGGTTAAGGTTGTCCATGTCTTTTACTTAAGTCCTTAATTAACTTGCACGAATAATTCATAAGGCTAGGTGTGTGGACTGGACTCTTATATAGAGTCAGCCCGTAGGATTACTGCGTCCAATGATCGACAAAATATGTCCAACGAGTCGAGTGTCTAGATTGAATAATGCATCTATGTTCGGATTTTGTGGGTATATCCGCTGAAAACCCTCAAGAGACAACACTCCTCCTCCATGGCGACAATGAGGTTTAACGGTTTGTTTCACGTGCTAAGTGCAACCGTGATTCCTACGAAAGTGAATTAAGGATTTTCCTATTTTTCGTATATTTTTTCTTTTCTTTCATTTTCTCTTTCTTTGTTTTGCTAGGGACTAGCAAAAGTTAGGTGTGTGGGTATTTGATTGACATCATATCATGCATATATTTGTGTCTTATATCCTTTATTCTTAGCCTAAGCAATGCTACGTAACGAGTTTTGTGTTTGAGTTTCAGGAATAAATAGTGTTGAGGAGAAGATGCATAAAAGGACTCAAAAGCAAGGAAAAATGACTAAGTTGCAAGACTTATGGACTGAGATGAAAGAGAGAAAGACCCGGATGTAAAACCAAAATGAGCAATGAGCAAATTAAGAAGCTCCACACCTTAATAAGGAGTATTTTGGCAATTAAATCCGGGCCCAACCATCAACAACCAAATCGAGTTCACCAAACACCAAGAAATCAAACCAGAACCGAGCCACCAAAATCCAGACTCGATCTGACACTTATAGACAGCCAATTGGCTGTCCAAGACTGCTAATCAGCCGTCCAAAACGGTCCAAAGGCGACATGTTTTGGTCGGGTGGTGTATTATGTTGTTTTATGTCCGTTTATAGTATGCAATTAGTCCTATATTGGGGGATTGTCCCCCGATTGCCTTTCTCTTTGGCTATAAATAGAACTCATCCTCCTCCTTTTGTATTCACTCATTTCTTGGTGACATTCTTTCTAGTTAGAGTATAAGCCTTGAAGAAAAAACTCAATGTGGAGAAGAATGTCACTTACAATGTGAGTCATGTTAATAAAATATTTTTTCTTAGTTTCTTTTAATATTGTCTTGTCTTTTAATTATTGCATGCTTCTTTAGTTTAATTTCCTTTCATTTAGCTTCGTTAATATTTTTTGTTTGCTTAGTTTAATTGTCTTTCATTAGAATGTTTCGTTTTTTTAATGTAGTTTGTAGTATAATGATTAGTGAGTAGTTTCATCCCCATTTGGGGGGGGTGGAGACATATGTGATGTGATTATGTGATGTATTAGGTGTGTGTTATCTTAATCCTTTGAACCTTTCATGATTTCCATAACCATCTAATGGGATTTCACTCTTGTCTTTGATATGCTAATGTTTTGAATAAAGCTTAGCATATGCTTAGACTAGTTGACCTATTTTATGGGGAATGATGATGTGAGGATAATGATGGAGTTGATAAAGAAACATGACTTGTAGTTGCATGTGCTTTTGTTTCCCTTACCTTTATTTATGTCTTGTATGTTTTAATGATATTGTGTTATCTTATTTGATGTGGAGGCATAGTGGGGTTTGGTCTTTATACATGAGTTCATTTAGCTTCATTATCCAATTATTGTCTTGTATGTTTCAATGATATTGTGTTTTCTTATTTCATGTTGAGGCAAAGTTGGATTTAGTTTTATGATTTTCATGCACTTCATGTTGTGATAAGCATAATTGAACACACATACACATATATTTGTATTGTCATTCTTTCTCTACCCCCTGTGGGGTTTAGTTTTATTGCGTATTTCCAATTCTTTCACATTATAGTATACTTTAGATCATAACTCCTTTCTCTCCTTTCTTTCACACTCGCCTTCGAACAAACTAAAGTCGACACACCTCCTTGTGGATCGACCCGTATTTGTCATTGCTTCAACGCGGCTGTGCACTTGCGGTTATAATTAAAACGTTCAATCATCTGTGCTAAAGAAAGCACAATCCGTGCGGCGTTTGAAGGGTGATATGGTCTGTTTGAAGGGTGATCTGGTCTATTGAAGAATGGATGGTTGGATGATGAGGGGTAGGTATCCAATAGTCTCGTGATCCTGGTCGTTGAATTTGAATTGATCAAGGGTCCGATTTTCTCAAAGAAAGCACAATCCGTGTGCTTGAGAATGGTGAGTCTTGAAGGTTGGATTTTCAAGAAAAGTGGCTAGTTTGTTGACGAGCCTGGCTTTTGAAAAGAAGAAAGGAGAGGGTTGGTGAGCTAAAGAAGCATGTTTGTTTGTTGGATCAGGTTTCAACTAATCGGGCTCTTGATACTATGTAAAGGTGAGAATGACTTGCAAGAATGTAATGAAAATCTTTCTCTACTTAATCATTAGATAGAGAGAGATACATGGTATTTATAGGTACAAGTTTACTTGATACATTTGAACCTAGACTAGATAGATGAATATTCTGGAATATTTGAGAATTCTCTAATACAATGTATATGGACTTATAATACAATAAGATATAACTATGTGATTGGGCTTGAACACTTTATGGGCTTTGAGCTGGGCTTTGGGCCTGGGTCAATCCTTGTTCTCTAACAATAAAACAGAAGGCAAAAAACATCAACCACTACCAAAATAACATAATTACTACTTGAGTTTCAATATGGAATGATACATTTGCCCGTTGTTACCATGTGATAACAAGTGAAACCACTACATATTTAGGGGGTGTTTAAGCACAAGAAACCACTGGAAAATGGATTCTGTGGTCAAAGGAAACCAACGGAAAATAGAAAACAAAGGAAATTAGTTTCCCTTTGATCAAGATTCTGTTGTTTGTGCAAACCACTGAAATCCTCTAGAAAATTAAAAACTGAATTTATTGACTATCATTTACGGAAAATTGATATTATTTGTAAATGTTGTATATATAAATGTATAATTTTATTATGAAGAAGATGGTGTACGTTAAATTTTAAATAGACATTGCACATTTTAGTTTAATTTACCTTAAAGTGATGTGTGAATTATATATTATATACTTATACATTGTAGAATATCAAATGAAGTCAACCTCATTTAGGTTGACACACACATATATATAGGATAACGTCATTTAGGTTGACACACACACATATATACATGACACACACATATATATAGGATAACCTCATTTAGGTTCTAATGAAGTCAACCTCATTGGAAAATGGTCTTATATTTGTCAATTTTCACGTGAGGTCAACCTCGTTTTGGCCTAAATGATGTTGTTCGATGTTGGTTGTTGGATTTAAATCCAATGGTTCCAGATTAAAATGTTTACAATTGACATATTTGGAAAGTATTTAATACTGAAAACCAATTAGTATTGATTTAAAAGTTATAAACTCACGGTATATTTGGCAAACTCTCATATAAGAATACAAAATGGAAATTTCATTAAATTTTCAAATTTGAAGTTGTAATTTTTCAGATTTGAATTAAAACAAAATAATACAACAATTCTAGCTTGACAATTTATAATCATGAATAGAAAACAACTATATTTAGTTTTTGCACATACTTGCAAGAATGTACAACTATATTCCTTTTATGTTTATGCAACAAATTCAACCTCAAAATTCAAAGTATTTGTTCTACAATTAAATTTATTCATATTAAGATATTCTAAATGTGCCTCAATCAATCTAATCTATTAGATTAGAATCCAACACATGTTACTGAGCAACACACAGATATACACACACACCGAGAGATATGGTTACTTGTAGCCCTTGCGACTTGAAATTGATCGGGACAATATCAGCGTCCCAAACAATCATTAGAGTTGTAATTTGCCCAATTTAATGTATAGTTAGTATCCCAAATAATGCCATAATAATTGATAGGAATGCAGTTGACAATCTTGTTGAGTACTGAGGTTTATTGAAGGCTATTTTTGTTTGTCAAAGACCAAAATTATATTGTTTATTGTTTGTTGATTAGTAGCGTATCATACATCATACTCATGTTATATATCTTTTATTTTACCACAATTTTGTGTTACTCGAGTGTTTGTTGTTATATTTCAAGTATTAAGTAATAAAGAAGCGAATCGAAGAGAAAAAAGACTGAAATGTAAGAAGAAGTGACTTAAATGATGCAAAATGAACTTATATGTCACACAAGGACCCATCAGCAAGAGGGAAGGAACCAAATAGAAAATCGAGAAACTCCACACCGTCTTTGGTATGACCAGTCGACGAAGTAGACCGTTGAGTCTTTCCATAATATTGTCGAAGTCCAACTCTCCCTACGCCCCGCACACGACCGGGGTGTTCGTCGTTTCCCAAGGTCTCGCGTAGAATATCATTTCGACCATCGGAAGCAAATTCTCATTGAGATTCTCTCAACTTCAGAGAGTCCTAAGTTTAAAACAATATTTACTAACATTTGAAAATTATAAAATTAATGATTCCGAATTAATAACATATATATAAATCGGAAGCGCGAAAATCGGCTCGAGTCTCCCAGGCGTTATTCGGAAGCGCGAAAATCGGCTTGAGGCACACGGTCGACCGAAATGTGGCAGTTAGACTGAAAAACCATAATCGGGTCGACCGTTGAGGATTCTGGTTGACCAATGCATATGGTTTTGCCCACGATCTGCTTGTTTTCTTGTACGAATTTAGCCTACTATTTAAAGGGTTTTCGCCTTAATTTTGTATACAACACATTATTATTATTTCCTTGAGAGAGATTGGGGCTAGAGAAAGATATAGAGTGCTTTGGAAGACAAATTACTTTCATCTAGTTGTAATCTCGGTTGTTTCTCTTGTTGGAGAAACGAATTTGAAGGAAAGAAAACCCGCAGGATACCCTCCGAAGGACCAAGGCACGTTGCCGAACCGTGTAAATTGTGTGTGTCGTGGTTGCTTTCAGGTTTCTTGTGTGCTTTCTTGTCTATTATATCTTGTGTGTGTTCTTGTTGCATTAAGATTGGGATAGGATCAGAAGTTAGTACCTTCCGCGTGCAATATTCTTGTTTGTTTTGTTGTGTGCGTTTAATCCGCTGTCGTGTTAGTAGCATCATAAATCCTCATCCCAACAACTGGTATCATAGTTTTGTTAGCTACTACGATGTTGGAGGACGCAAGGAATTTTCGGGTGGAGAAATTCACCAGAAAAGGGAATTTTTCGACATGGCAACAGAGGGTCCGTGAGTTGATGTTCCAGATGGATGGGCTCTTGAACACGTTGGATGGAGTCGAAAAGAAGTCGTCGAAGATGACTCAAGAGAAGTGGGAGAGTCTGAATCTCCGGGCGATAGTAATCATCGAGCTTTGCCTCTCGGATGAAATTCTCTGCGAGGAATCTGCGGCTACAACGGCTGAATATTGGAAACTTCTGGAGGAGAGGTTCATGAAGAAGAGCCTTGGCAACAAGTTGAATCTGAAGCGTCAGTTGTACACGCTTCCGATGAGGGAGAACAAATCATTTGTTGATCATCTTGCAATGTTCAACAAACTGATAGCAGATTTGACGCAGCTGGGCGTCAAGTTGGAGGATGAAGACAAGGCAATGCTCTTGTTGACGTCACTGGCAGACTCATTTGAAAATTTGGTGAATAAGATCATATATGGGAAGGATTCGTTGGCATTGGAGGAAGTAAAGGGTACTTTGATATCTTTTGAAGCAAGGAAGAATTCAGGTAGTAGATCTTCTGACAAGGATGAAGGATTGATCGTTGCACCAAGTCGTAGAGGCAGGACGGGCAACAGAGGAGGAGGAAGCAACGGTAGGGGCCGGTTGAAATCAAAAGGGAGATCCTTTGAATGTTTTTTCTGCAAGAAGATGGGTAACACATGAAGCGTGATTGTAGGGCCTTCAAGGAGGCGCAGCAGAAAAGGAAAGACGGGTATGATTCCGCCAACATGGTGGTGGAAAGGGACGTGGTAGGCGTCCTTACAATATGCGCTGCAGGTATCAACAAATCATCCTACGGTTGGATTTTGGATACAGGAGCATCTTCTCACATGTGCCCGGTTAGAGAATGGTTTACATCCTATGAACCACTGAAAGGAGGGATCATTGTTATGGGCAACGATGCGCCATGCACTACCGTCAGAATTGGTTCCATATAGTTTAAGATGTTTGATGGATGCATTCAAACACAGACAGGTGTGCGTCACGTTCCAGAGTTGAAGAAGAACCTTATATCCCTAGGAGAGCTTGATACACTCGTATGGAGAAGGTCTGGGGCGAACGAAAAGGTCAAGGTCACTCATGGAGCGATGACAGTGATAAAGGGGACCAAGGTGGGCAACTTGTATTGGATGCAAGGGAATGCAGTAGCAGGAACAGGTGCAGCAAATGTTGCACATGACGAAGACAACACCGCACTTTGGCCTATGAGGCTTGGTCATATGTCGGAAAATTGTTTGTGTGAGTTACACAAACAAGGAATGTTGAAGGGTGTTAAGAGTTTGATATTGGATTTTTGCAAGTATTGTGTGTTTGGTAAACAGCACAGGATTTGATTCAAGATACGACGATCCACAAGACGAAAGAAATATTGGAGTATGTGCACTCAGACGTCTGGGGACTGGCGCAAGTTCGGTAAAAATGTGGAGCCAAATATTTTGTCACATTCATCGACGACTTCCCAAGGAATGTATGAGTTTATTTTCTGAAAAATAAATTTGATGTTTTTGAGAAGTTTAAAGCATGGAAGACCCATGTAGAGAAAAGTACAGGAAAATGTGTTATGTACTTACGGATAGATAATGGAGGTGAGTACACCTCAAAGGAGTTCACATGTTTCTATGAAAAAAGGCATCACGAGGCATTTCACTATATCGCAAAGTCGGAAACATAATGACGTAGCTGAAAGGATGAACAGAACTTTGTGTGAACGAGCAAAGAGCATGAGGCTTGATGAGAATTAAATTTATACCGCAAGTGCACGGCATCAATGGAGACGTGGCAAATACGGGTCGAACACAAGGAGGGAGAGATTTGTTATTAGTGTGATTTCGATTGGGGGAAAGAATGAGAGAAGAAATAAGTTGGTTTTTGAGATTTTTGATTTTAATTATCTAAAGAAAGAAACATGAACAATTAAAACTAAAACAAGAATAAAGAGGTGAATTCCGTCGGGTGGAGGTTTAGATTTAAGGTTTAGATTAGAGAATTCAGAAACTTATAATAAATCATATTAGTTATAAAGCATTACATGATAAATGATTTAACATAAACTCAAGTAATCAAAATATACTAACACGAAATTAAAATAATAACATTCATTCATCTTCTCTTCACCCTAAATCCGTCACCTCCACCATTTGGAAGGAGTTAGAAACTCATAGAGGGAGGAAGAAGGGATCCTTGAGACATTACAAAAGAAAACTAAAAGTAAGAAATAAAAGACAGAATTTTATTAATGAAAAGAAGAATACAAAACTAAGATTAAGAATAAAAACTACAACCTACAAAACTAAGATTAAGAATAAAAACTTCTCAGACTAAGGACCCTTCTAACATCGTTCTCGGGTCTATTTATAGTTGTTACAAGAGACCTAAGTATAGAATTGGAGAGTACACGTGTCCAGACACGACTGGACAAAATTGGAGCACACGGATTGACTAGGGGGCAGCGGAATCACCGCATGGTATGTGTGATATGCGGCGGAATCGCCGCACATCATGCTCTGATTTGGTCCAGATTTTGGTTGAATGTTTATGGTATGATTTGATCCTCCTTTACGCGTCTGGATTGATTCTTTCCATTCTTTTGAGCTCCGGATTAATTCTTTTATATATTTGAAGATCCACATTGATTTTTCTTTAGATTTTCTCCAAGATGATAAAAGCTACTCGTGATTTGCAATTAGGTCCTTGTCTTTTTGCAATTGAGTCCCCGACTACTTTTGTGCTCAAGTCCTTGTTCTTTTTGTGATTAAGTCTTGAATGCTTTTATGCTTGGATACATTTCCATTTGAAACCCGATAAGCTTGAACTTGGTCTTTATGATAGAAATGAGTCTTTTGCACGCGTTTATGCTCGTAATGTGGGTAATTTCATTCAGGTCCCTGTATTCTGTAAATAAGACTAAACACATACCTTAGTAGCATTTATTGATATAAAAGTAATCTAAATGAAAGACATATGATGCAATGTATGCAATGCATCAAGTCTTCATGCGGATTTGTAAAAGGATTTTTTGGGCTGAAGCAATAGATCTTGTGTGCTATCTAGTAAATGTCTCACCGTCTTCGGGACTTGAATTAAAGACACCTCAGGAAGTGTGGACGGGTGAGCCATTTGATTATTCAAGGCTGAGGATATTTGGATGTAAAGCTTATGCGTTGGTTGATGAGACACAACGGTCAAATCTGGATTCAAAATGGAAGGAATGCATTTTTCGCGGTTACAATAGGGCAGTGAAAGGATATAAACTTTGGAATCCAGTGGGCAAGAAAGTTTTCTTGCGCAGTAATGTGGTCTTTGATGAAACAAGTTTACTCAAGAGCCTTGAGGAGAAAGACCACCAAGAGAGCTCCGTGTGGGGAGACCAAACTGAAGTTAGGGTTAGACTTCAAGGGATGAATCGAAGAAAGAGAGTATTGCTCAAGGGAGACAAAGGAGGATCACTAAGGCACCGATGAGGTATGGCCATGACGATGCTAGTATTGCATTTGCACTTGTTATCGAATATGGGGACCCTTGCACATTCGATGCAGCCATTGAGCAGGAGGACAAGAACAAGTGGATGATGACCATGACCGAAAAGATGGAGTCTCTTCATAAGAATCAAACTTGGGAGTTAACGGAGCTTCCAAAGCGAAAGCGCGCTATAGGGTGCAAGTGGATCTTCAGGAAGAAAGAAGGGTCAACTCCTATGGAGGAGTTAAAATATATAGCGAGGTTAATGGAAAAAGGACATGCTCAGAAGGAATGGTCGATTACAACGAGATCTTCTCACCCGTTGTAAAGCATACCTCGATTAGAGTGTTGTTATCCATGGTGACGATAAACAACATGAAGTTAAAGCAAATGCATGTGAAGACAACGTTTCTTCACGGGCACATAGAGGAAGATATCTATATGAAGCAGTCGGATGGGTTCATTAGACAAGGCAAAGAAGGGCAAGTTTGAATGCAGAAGAAGTCCCTTTACGGACTTAAGTACTCGTTGAGGCAGTGGTACAAAAGGTTCGATGCATTTATACTTGAGAATGGTTTTGTATGTTGCGACTATGATAGTTGTGTTTACTTGCGGAGTCTTGGAGACGGGACACACGTGTTCTTACTTTTATATGTTGATGACATGTTGATCGCGGCTAAGGAGATGAAGCATATAGATGATCTCAAACTGAAGCTTCACGAGGAGTTTGAGATAAAAGACCTTGGGAGTGCAAAGAAGATTCTTGGTATGGGAAATTTTGCTCACTCAAAGAAGTTATATCTGGAAGATACTCGAGAGGTACAATCTCGAGAATGCAGTCATGATCTGCACTATGCCAGACATTTCACATGCAGTTAGTCTTGCGAGTCGTTAGATGGCTAACCCAGGAAAAGAGTTTATATGTTCCCTTTGATCCTTGATCTTCGATCCCTGATCCTCGATCCTCGATCAATGCGCTACAGCGGCGACTTCCTCTTGCACCGGAGATGTAGATTTTACAGAAAATAAACATGCTCCTCACATTCGATAAAACCGACTAGTGCAAGTCCTATGTAAAAACCTCTCACATGCAAATGCAATTCTAAAGATAGAAAATAGAGAATATGGTTTTTACATACATAAACCCCTGTATAATAATAATTACATACATTTGTAGTGTCTGATTTGGAACATATAAACTCACAATCCTGCAAAGCCAATTCGAGCATCCATGCACGCAATATCGCTATAAACTATATAATGTAGTTTATCAATCATCTAGAATCTCAAACAATTCTTTGAAAAACATTTTGAAATCCATTAAAAACGTTTTTCATCCATCCATAGTTCAAAAATTAATTTTGAACCGCTGTCCATCCAATTTCCTATGGAAAGATGAACGCAGTTTTTCGGTTTTGTTGATTCTCTTACAAAATAATCGTTTATACTTAAAACGAAATTATTGCAAGTTAGACTTATGTCTAAATCATAATTCTAATAATTACATGGCATGTTTTAAACCACTTAAAACATTCAAAACGAATTATTATAAAGAATTATTTCAACAAACATTTAAAGACCGAAAAACCGGTAAAACGAATTGTTTAAATCCTAAATGGTAAACTAGATTTGTTTACAGCCATAAATCATGAGAAAATTGAACCCTAAGCTCTGATACCACTGTAGGATTTCTAGTTTAATTATACATATATATTTTCGGAATTTTTATGTATAATAAGGATTTTTACAATTTTCTACGATTCGTTTCATGCATGCATCGGTTTGTTTCAATAACTAGTTTTAAAAACTCTATTAAAACAAACATGAAGGAGCTCCGAAATTCATACCTAGAAGTTCTCTAAAACTTCTCGAAGATTCGGAGACGGTTGGGATGCTCCTCGCTGCGCCGGATGCCTCCGAGTATTCACCAAACTCTAAACAAGATCGGAGAGAGGGAAGCTAGTCTCTCAATCTCCGATTGGGTTTAGAATCTAATTACTAACCCCTCTTTAGTTCCCTTTAGAAGATGACCTCTGAAGAACTAAAACTAAACTTAAGAATTAAGGAATTTTCGTGGAGAATTATGGAGAGAGATTTTGCATAAGAAAAATAATGAATTAATTAAGGAGGTAATGAGATAACCTTGTATTTATAGGTTATCTCCAAATTACCTATTCATGTGCAACCTCTTGCCCATGATCCCATGCAAAATTCCATCTAACCATCCATTATTTATTAATAAATAATATTAACCACGAATTAAATCAATTATGGACCAATTCCATGCATGATCTAATTAATTCTTAAATTAATTCTGCAGAAAACCGTCTGGACCGGTCGACCGTTACTGTTCATCGGTCGACCGGTACTGTTCATCATGGACCGGTACTGTTCATCGGTCGACCGGTTACTGTTCATCGTTCGACCGAGTACTGTTCATCGGTTGACCAGTACTATTCATCGGTTGACTTTTGCACAGTACTGCAGACTGGTCAAATTTTGGTTTAACCCCTACAAAATTTGACATTTCGGGATTAGTAGTAAATTCACAACTTATGTAACATATTATCCTATGTAATGTCAACTCATTACACCCCATAATATTTACATCACATATGAATTTAATTTAGATTCTAATTATGTTATTAATCACAACATAATCTTGATTTTGCTTGTTCACCCCATGTGTCATATTTTCTACATGAAACCCGACACATCCTTATGAACTCAAAATCCCCATTTCTTGTTTCCCAGTTTTGTGGTGTGACCTATGGGAGGATCTAGACTAAGTTGGCAGTGATATTAAGAGCTTAATATCACAAGCTATAAGCGGTATCTACCTACACATTATAGCTCCCAATTAGTTAGATGTCTTAATTCCACTCGAACCAAAACACGATCCATTTAGTGATGGAGTGCACCACTTGTGTCCGTCCCTTGCCTCATGATATTAAGAATACACACAAAGTAGTATTGTGTCATCTTTGTATTAGTATTCATTTCTTGATCTCTTTAAGCTAGTTATAAATATGTGACTTAACTCAAATCACATTGTGCACATTATAACTTTGCTTTATCAAGGGGCCCACTAATATCATCACTCAATTAAGAGGGGCAATGATAATCTTTTGACTAACTATCTTCTCCAACGAAAGTTATACTTAACCAACCGATGTCTTTACACTACACTGATCGATAGTTCAAGACACTGATCTAATTAAGTATTCCTTAAGTGATCAGATATAAGTCTCATATCAAAGGACCAAAGACACAGTAAAATATTAATGACACAGAAACACATTTCTATAATATTTTACTTATTAGGTCTATTCAGTATACAAAAGTAATATTTTCCTCTTTTGCATACCCGTGTCGTCACTCACTTGTAGAGCTACAATGATCTATGACCAACACGACAATCTTAACTCGGTAATTAATGTCCCATGTTAATTACCATGATTGCGAATATCTTTTGTTTTATGTAAACCAATATCTTTTAGAGCTCTACGGTTAAAGACCAAGAGCCTCTTCCTTAACACTTCTAAAAGACGAATAACATAAACAAGGAACAAAATGATTTCTCATTCAATTCATAATAATTGACATTTAAAAGTAAAACTTTTAGAACACATTCCCTTCAACTACAGGGTACATGTTCACTTTAGGTGGAGGTCCAGTGAGTTGGAGACCGGTTCTTCAAAATACTACCGCATTGTCTACGACAGAAGCGGCACTACTACAGAAAAGGGAATATACGTCGGATGTACGGGGATATATACGTTGGATATAAGCACTCCCCTATCCGACGTCTATGTGTGTGTCGTCTACATAGACATCGGCTATCTGCACTAGTTCGGAATATATGGTAGCGGTTAATTCCGGAAAGGAAGGTATATGATTGAAGGGTTTGGTAAGCTCTTTGGGGATGGAACAGGAAGTGACTAAATTGCATTGCGATAGTCAACGTGCAATTTATCTAGTCAATGATCAGACGTTCCATTCAAGGACCAAATATATTGAGGTAAGGTACTATAAGATCCGCGAATGGATCGAGGAAGACTAGGTTATTCTCCAGAATATTGATACGAGCGAGAATCCAAAGGATATGATGACCAAGGTGGCCAGTCGAGATAAGTTCGAGTTGTGCTCGAAACTTCTCAATGTCCTCAGAAACTGATAAGGAGGAGTGCTCCGGGAGGTAGCACCAACGGTGCTTCATGCAAGACGAAGGAAGCGGAATAGAAGAAGACTCAGGTAACAAATTCAAACCGATGTGGAGATTGTTGAAATTTGGTTTATATTTGTTAAGTACAGGAACCAGGGAGATTTGGTCGACCGGTAGAATATCTGGGTCGACTGGAAATCTCCTGAGCATGCCAAGATTCGTCAAAAGTGGTAATCGGTCGACTGGTGTTGGGCAAGCGGTCGACCGAAAATCTCCAAAGTCTTTAGGGCTCGGATCAAAGCGTGGATTGATCGACCGGTGCTGGGCACGCGGTCGACCAAAAACTTCCAGAGTCTCCCCAGCTCGGAACGAAGTGTTGATCTAGCACCGGTCGACCGAAAATCTCCAGGGGCTTCAAGTCGAAGATCAGTAGTGCAGATCAGTCGACCAGTGATGGGCACGCGGTCGGCAGAAAATCTCCAGAGTCTCCCAGGCACAATTCAGAAGCGTGGAACGGTCAACCGGCGTGGGGTACGCGGTCGACCGAATTGTGGCAGTTAGATGGAAAAACCGTAGTCCAGTCGACCGTTGAGGATTCCGGTCGACCGATGTAGATAGTTTTACCTACGATCTGCTTGTTTTCTTGTACAAATTTAGCCTACTATTTAAAGGGTTTTCGCCATACTTTGTATACAACATATTATTATTTCCTTGAGAGAGATTAGGGATAGAGAAAGATCTTGAGCGCTTTGTAAGACAAGTTGTTTTCTTCTGCTTGTAATCTCGGTTGCTTCTCTTGTTGGAGAAGAGGATTGAATGAATGGAAATCCTTAGGAGACTCTGAAGGGAATGTGTTCTAAAAGTTTTGCTTTTAAATGTCAATTATTATGAATTGAATGAGAAATCATTTTGTTATTTGTTTATGTTGTTCGTCTTTTAGAAGTGTTAAGGAAGAGGCTCTTGGTCCTTAACCGTAGAGCTCTAAAAGATATTGGTTTACATAAAACAAAAGATATTCGCAATCATGGTAATTAACATGGGACATTAGTTACCAAGTTAAGATTGTCGTGTTGGTCATAGATCATTGTAGCTCTACAAGTGAGTGACAACACGGGTACACAAAAGAGGAAGATATTACTTTTGTATACTAAATAGACCTAAAAAGTAAAATATTATAGAAATGTGTTTCTGTGTCATTAATATTTTACTGTGTCCTTGGTCCTTTGATATGAGACTTATATCCGATCACTTAAGAAATACTTGATTAGACTAGTGTCTTAAGCTATCAATGAGTGTAGTGTAAAGGCATTAGTTGATTGAGTGTGACTTTCGTTGGAGAAGATAGTTAGTCAAAAGATTATCATTACCCCTCTTAATTGAGTGATGATATTAGTGGGTCCCTTGATAAAGCAAAGTTATAATGTGCACAATGTGATTTGAGTTAAGTCACATATTTATAACTAGCTTAAAGAGATCAAGAAATGAATACTAAGACAAAGATGACACAATACTACTTTGTGTGTATTCTTAATATCATGAGGCAAGGGACGGACACAAGTGGTACACGCCATCACTAAATGGATCGGGTTTTGGTTCGAGTGGAATTAAGACATCTAACTAATTGGGAGCTATAATGTGTAGCTAGATACCGCTTATAGCTTGTGATATTAAGCCTTTAATATCACTGCCAACTTAGTTTAGATTCTCCCATAGGTCACACCACAAAACTGGGAAACAAGAAATGGGGATTTTGAGTTCATAAGATGTGTCGGGTTTCATGTAGAAAATATGACACATGGGGTGAACAAGCAAAATCAAAATTATGTTGTGATTAATAACATAATTAGAATCTAAATTAAATTCATATGTGATGTAAATATTATGGGGTGTAATGATTAATCATTACATAGTATAATATGTTGCATAAGTTGTGAATTTACTACTAATCCCGAAATGTCAAATTTTGTAGGGGTTAAACCGAAATTTGACAAGTCTGCAGTACTGTGCAAAAACGGTCGACCGTTTACTGTAAAATCCGACAGTAAACGGTCGACCGATCGTGCACGGTAAACGGTCGACCGATCGTGCACGGTCGACCGGACACGTCTCGACCGATAACAGGGAATTTTTGTCTGTTCGGAACGGTCGACCGAATCTATCGGTCGGTCGACCGAACATTGCGATAAAATATTTTATTGTTGTGAGCGGTCGACCGAATATCGAACGGTCGACCAAAACTTGGTTCGAGCGGTCGACCGAACCTCCAAACGGTCGACCGGTCCAGACGGTTTTCTGCAGAATTAATTTAAGAATTAATTAGATCATGCATGGAATTGATCCATAATTGATTTAATTCGTGGCTAAGATTATTTGTTAGCAAATAATGGATGGTTAGATGGAAGTTTGCATGAAATCATGGGCAAGAGGTTGCACATGAATAGGTAATTTGGAGAGAACTTATAAATACAAGTTTATCTCATTACCTCATTAATTAATTCATTATTTTCTCGTGCAAAATCTCTCTCCATAATTCTCCACGAAATTTCCTTAATTCTATGTTTAGTTTTAGTTTTTAAGAGATCATCTTCTCAAGGGAACTAAAGAGAGGTTAGTAATTAGATTCTAAATCCTATTGGAGATCGAGATGCTAGCTCTTCTCTCTCCAATCTTGTTTAGAGTTTGGTGAAATCTCGGAGGCATCCGGCGCAGCAACAAGCATCTTTAACGTCTCCGAATCTTTAAGAAGTTTTAGAGAACTTCTAGGTATGAATTTCGGAGTCCCATGTTTGTTTTAATAAAAGTTTTAAAACTAGTTATTGAAACAAACCAATGCATGCATGAAACAAATCATAGAAAATTGTAATTGATCATTATTATGCATAAAAATTTCGAAAATATATATGCACAATCAAACATGAAATCCTACAGACTCCCCAAGGATGTAGGTACGTTGACGAACCTTATAAATTGGGTGTGTCGTGGCTGCTTTGAAGTGTGTTTTGTGTTTGCTTGTCTATTAAATCTTATGTGTGTT
Source organism: Triglochin maritima (assembly GCA_963682175.1). NCBI lineage: Eukaryota > Viridiplantae > Streptophyta > Magnoliopsida > Alismatales > Juncaginaceae > Triglochin > Triglochin maritima. The sequence continues at coordinate 12,624,635 of OY821773.1, forward strand.
CTTGTTGCATTAAAATTGGGATAAGGTCAGAAGTTAGTATCTAGCTTCCACGTGCAATATTCTTGTCCGTTTTACTGTGTGCGTTTAATCAACTGTCGTATTAGTAGCATCGTGAATTCCCATCTCAACATTAACTACTCTCAACTACTTCATGCAGCACACCTCTCTTGGTCCAATTGTTTGTAGTAAACAAAATGCATTTCTACGTGTGCGTCTACTCGATCTTGATCACGATCCACTTTTATGTGACCAAAAAATTGATACGACGTTGCTTGACTTCGATGCCGACGAAAACGAAACCATGGATTTAAGATATTGAAGGCCATCTTTTGTTAGCTATATATATATATATATAGTTAGATTATTTATTTTCATCTCAATTAACTAAGCACATTAATTGTTATATATGGGGTCTTAGTTTTGTTGGTCTGTATATGTTGATGTTATTCTCCTTCAGTAGATTAAGTTTCATTTTATTCAATCGATTAGCTTGTTTATCAATATATATCACAAATTTGATTGAAATGTACATTGGGTTAAATGTATTGATTTAATTTTATATTGTTGATAAGCCTTCATAACGAGAAATTGGTGATGTTTATGCCATCACTTACGTGTATTGATTATTTTACCTATTCAACAATTTTTCTCACTTTTGCGAGCGTTAAGTATTCCACTATTTTCTCTCATATATATTTCAACATTATGACCAAGTATTCCACTATTTTCTCTCATATATATTTCAAAAACAAATAATATTTAGACATACTATACGTTGCAAAAGGTCAATGAGCACTTCAAACGTACGGTTTCACAAATTTCTCTTACTAATTCTGCCTTTTTGCATTATATATAGAGAACCTATTCGTATGAATACATATATACGTACACTTGCTCATTAATTCACTACCTCTCGTCTCTTCCAAGCAAATTCTTGTGAAACCCTAATTCTTCCAATCTCAATATGGTTACGACAACAAGCACTCGGGCAAACGAACGATGGCCACCGGCGCATTTGGAAAGAGTGCTGAAAGAGCATCTAAGTCGCACCTCACTGGATCCGTTGGTTCCACGAGAACCGACCGACGAAGAGATGGCAGCATTTGGTCTGTTATTGCTTTCTGAATTAGATAATAATCGTTATTCAATACCACTACCGAAGATGACGACAAAGACAACGACAACGGAAGCAAAGCATGAATGCCACCAATGTGGTGCAACATTCCCCACCCACCAAGCCCTTGGTGGGCACATGACCAAGCACAGACCACCACAGAATACCGGAAGTAGTAGAAGTGGAAACACCAGTACTGCTACAGATCAATTCAAGTGTGCAGATTGCTCCAGGATTTTCTCCAAAGGGGAAGCGTTGGGTGGGCATAGGAGTCGTGGTGGTTGCAGAGCCAGAGCCAGAACGATTATAAACAAACAAGAATTTGAATTTTCCACTAGTTCCGGTACTGTTGTTGCTTCAGCTGGTTCGAGTTCGAGCCCCGTTACACTTATTACAACTACTGATGTTGTACCTGAAATTAATGCACCACAACTTCCGTTAGAGATTTCGACCACTGGATGTGGTTCTGATCATGATTCACTTTTATGTGACCAAAAAATTGATACGAAGTTGCTTGACTTCGATGCCGACGAAAACGAAACCATGGATTTTAACTGATATTGAAGGCCATCTTTTGTTAGCTATATATAGTTAGATTATTTTCATCTCAATCAATTAAGCACATTAACTGTTAGATATGAACTTTGGTTTTTGTTGATGTGTATAAGCTGTTATACTCCATCAGTAGATTAAGTTTCACTTTATTTAATTCATTACCTTGTTATCAATGTATATCACAAATTTGATTGAAATGTACTTTGGGTTAAGTGTATTGATTTAATTTTACATTATTGATAAGCCTTCATGATGATAAATTGGTGATGTACGTTTATGCCTTCAGTTACGTGTTTTGATTCTTGTACCTATTCAACATTTGTTCTCACTTTTGCGTGTGTTAAGTAAGTCGATGATATATAACAGATGGAACGGTTACATATTTTACTCGGCATCTTTATTTTAAGACCAGGTCAATATTTGTTTGATTAGTGCTAACTCTTTTTAGAAAATTCACCATTTTTTTGTATTATCCATGCAAGTATAGCCATGTTTAACTACTGAACAAGTTCCCTCGTAGAATGTTAAAATATACGGCTCAGGTCATCCTTGTCACTCTTTGGACACAAATCGACATAAGCAATTAGTCATCGTCATCAACCAAAGGAAACCAAGTATCACATAAGCATAAATTAGCATATCTGTATTAGGGAAACATACAACGGCTATTTTCAAACAAGCCTATATATACGTACACAATTGTAATTACTAATTAGACAATATCAAATACACAAATCAATTTCTACGTAGAATACTTACTTTTAGAGTGAGTAAAAATTCTAAGCAAAAAATTGCCGAGTCATCTTTCAATTTTCAAAACATCTTTGAACCTATTTTCTAGTATATATGTGTGAATCTTAGGCTTCCAACTTCTCACTTCCAAAACGTTTCTTGATCGATCCTCTTTCGTATTCATTGGCTAACCTTTTTAATGTCTAACACCACATGCACCATTGCTGTCTTTAAAAAAAAGGGGTGGAATTTCTAAGAAAATGAAATCATGATAAAATTCCCATGCATCTATACACTTGGACAAACTCTAAGTCTCACCCTTATATTTCCATTAATTAATCCAATCTTGTTATGTTTAGAGAAGTTAAAACTCAAGAGAGCTGGAGTTGACACTCACAAGTTCACAATCCAACTTAATTTGCTTCTACTCTTCCTCTTCTTATAAACGAGAGGAGGGGCTAAATTAAGAACGAAATATGCTCAAATGAAATTACATATGCAAAATGAAAACAATAGATTGAAAGGGTTGACAAGAAGTTGACTGCTGTTTTTGACGTGATAATATTAATACCCACAAATGAAATGTCTATTGGAATTAATGTTAATTAAAAAAGTGTGCAGTAAAAGAACTATGAAAGTATTCTAGACACCTTCCAAGTCCTCAATGCCGAATTTCGTCTACAAATATAAAACAAAAAATACGGACATTCATGGTAATGTATTTGTAGTGAGAACAATCATCTTTAGCATTGACGGGAATTTTTAAAGAGACGATCGACTAAGCTTACATTACCCTAATTGCATGCAAGTTGTTGAGATACCCTGGAAAGGAAGGTATAGTGTTAGAATATTTGACGTTAAAATAGAATTAAGGTTTTATCTTCCAGCAATAATCTCGATAACATTAAGACCTAAGAATGTTGTTTTTATCGATAATGTTATTCATTTAGGAGTTCTTTTGATAATGCGTCCATTTTATTTATCATAACAGAGTTATTATTTTTGTACTTTGTATGTGAGGTTCTGAGTTAGGACGGTTGATTCTAACTGAATCTTAAATATTTGTTTGATTAGTGCTAACTCTTTATAGGAAATTCATTTTGTACTTTTCCATGCAAGCATCGCCATGTTTAACTGCTGAAAAAGTTCCCACGTAGAATACTTACTTTTGGAACTCGCTGGAAGTATAAAATTTTAACTCACTAACTTATCTACAATATTTTAGATTTTTACATATTAATAATCTAAGATTCATTAATTTTAGGAGTTTACCTCCTCACTTTCATCAAATTTTCATAACTACCCAATCAGACACTTAGATTATTATACTTATAGGACCTAATGATTCATTCCACCCTAAGCAACACTTTTAAGTTGGTTTTCCTACACGGAAGTCACTAAATTCCGATCGACAGAAAAAAAAATTACGTGCTTTCATGCAATAAATTGCTAACATTAGCAAATAAGTAGAATTTCCCAAGATAATAAAAAATACCTCATATTTTTTACCAAACCCAGCAAACACAAAAAACTTGGACAAAGATCGATAAGTGTGTTGTAGTGGTTAAGATTAGTTGATAATACGTACGAACAACAATTATCCAACTCTTGTGCTTATTAAGGTTAGGTAATTCTCAATACAACGGTCAATTATTGGCTAGCTAGAATGAAGATCAAGGACCCGGATTGAAGATAGACATGTATATATATGTAGTAATGACTCCTCTTAACTCAAGACATACAATACCAACAATGTTTTGTAGAAAATTCCTGGTCCAAATCTAATGGATACGAGACCTATGTTTTTTACTCGTGGAAGCTAGCAAATTAATGCCTAGTATATTTTTTCGCTGTTGAAAACTGTGAAGATAAAAAAAAATATGAACATGGATGGTGAGTATAACTTTTAATTTTTTTCTAATATATTTTCTTCCTAGATTACATTCATTAGATGAAACCATAGTTAGAATTTTGCATGATGTAGCTGTTCCTGCATTAGATTCCATATTTTTTCCTTTTGTTTCTTTGTGTAACATAGAATTAAATCACAGATAGTAATATGATTTTAGCAAGAAATATGCCATCGATCCAACATATTCACAAGAAGAAAAAGTTGGCGTCTGAAATGACACGCTAAATTTCATGGTTTCAAAGACACTTTTTGGAACTTTTACGTGTCTAAAATCTTGAGGTTAATATGCCCTAAATGTTAACTTTAATCTTCCATGAGTTGATTTGTAGTTTTTTTCTTCTGACACTAGATTTTTTGTATATATGGAATATAGATAAATTATTTGAGTATTTTTTTGTAATTTTTACAACACATATAATAAATTTATGAATTCTGGGTTTATTCAAGGTGATTCTGCAATTTTTTCATTAAATATTAATAAAACTAACGGACGTTAACGCATGACTAATGGAATGACATTGGAAAAAAGTTAATGATATTAGAACAAGTTTTTTGATTTTTCTGTGACATTAGTGGAAATAGTTATTTTCAGATGGCATATGTCCAATTTCGTTATTTTTTGACGGCACCCAACAATTCAGCGTGCAAACCACAAGACAAAGATTTTACTTGGAAAATCCTTGTGGGAAAAATCACAGCTACCACGCTCTCACAAATCCACTATTCGTCAATATGTTACAACAATTGGAGGGGATGCATGGGTATTTATAAGAAATACTACTAAAATCCTTATCCGGTATGATATGCACCGTACATCATATTATAGATAAACAAGAAAACAAATACACATACATCCAGAATACAAAATTGGATCTCCGAAATCACGAACCAAATCAACGAATTTATAATAAAATATTTGTCTATTTGGGGAAATTTTCTCACAGATGTATATATAAGATATTAACTTATATATGATGCTAATACATGATATTTTGTAAAAAAATTCGTAAGGTCTATATGCACGTATACAAAACATGTTTTTGTATACATGTTTCACAGATGTATACTAAAACATGATTTTTGGTCTTAAATTTGTAAGGTCTATATGTATGCACGTATATATACAATGACAGACGTATTTGAGTAGGTATGTATGTAATTAAGCATATCAAATGTTACACTACTTAAGTTTAACGTGTTTGCCAAAACCATTTGAATTGTATAGATTCGTTCTTATCAATTATTCTCGTGCATATATTAATTTCTTGGAACTCCAACAAACAAAAAAACAAATATATCAAAATTCGACTCACTGGCTATAGCAATAATGCCTCATTTAAAAAAATAATCACAGAATAGGCGTCGGTTGTTCCAATTGACCGACACTTATTCCCCATAGTATAGACGTCGCATAGCCTTATGACCGATGTCTATAGCCACATAGACGTTGCATGGCCTTATGAACGATTCTATAGGTCTAATATAAATCATCCAGGTAAACATTTTCATTATCTTTTATAACCCGACCGCGACAAACCCGACCAAACCCTAGCCACCTCCGCGACCTCGATCACCCTCCTCCACGACCCTCGACCTCCTCCGCCACCGCCGCGACCTCGACTATCCACCTCCACGACAACCACGACCACCGACCACAGTCACGGCAACCATCATTGTAAGTTCCGCCGGGAAGGTTAGGTTTTGAGATCAATTTAGGGTTTGGGATTCGTTTTGGGATTGAGTTTTTTTATTTGGTGTAGTTGTGCGCCCGAGGATTGAGCGACGTTGCTAGATGAGGTCTTCTGGCTGTGCTTGTAAGTAAAATCTTCAAAATATGTGTTCTTGCATGTCTTCAAAATGTGGGTTCTGCTTGTGCATGATCTTAACTTTTGAGTAAAACTAAAAGCACCTCCCACGTCTGATTTTTTTAGGGGAAACATCCATACACTTAGTTTCCTATTCTAAGAACAAAAACTAATTCGCATATCTTCTAGAGGAATTAATTTTTTACATGATTATAATTTAGTGTTTACATTTAAATGCTACATTAGTAAAGCTTTAAACGTCGATTGAGTGTATTGATCAGAATGTTTGGTGGGGCATTGTGTTATTGTTCATGCAACATTTTTTATTAATTATAATGCCATATTTTATTTCCTGTCTTTGTATCGCACTGAACCCACTCTTAGGTGAAATTATACTTCAATATCATATCGCTTCATTAGTTCACTATCATCCTATACAAGCATTAGAATTTAGAATAGAGTGGTTCATCGCCATACAAAAAATCACATTTTATAAATACATTTAGCACTTATAGAGTGAGAATTGGTCGTTCCCGAGAGCTTGGATGCTTTTGTGTAAATAAATAATAAAAGTGCTTTCACTTATTCCTCTTGAGCTTCTGACATTGTGATAATGAGTAGAAATTGGAATGTGCACGTGGGACATTGATTAGACAAAAAAATATAGCACAGATAACTTTGCTTCAACTTGCCGCGTAATACCTATTTTTAATGATAATAGAGATCATGATATAATATAGTGTGTGATGTTCCTGCCAAAGAATTATGTTTTAACCATGTTTTTTTCTTCTCGATTTGTTTGTTGGAACTTGAAAAGAAATTAAGTAAAATCTTCATTTCAACTTGTACAATTGCAATAATATGCCCGATGTATATTTCCTATTCTGTACTAATATAACTAATTAATACGTGGTTCTTGTTGGACTAAGACGCGTGTCGCGGATCTCTTTCACATAAAATTGTAGAGGTATTTTCATTTATGTCACTAGTAGTTTTCAACTTCTATTGTATCATGGATAATATTTTATAATATACAATAATCTTCAGTTAAATACAAAATGTTGTTACTTTATTCAGGTACACTGCAGGAAGACAGATTGTTGTACTTTCCGTACATCTTTGTCGGACCTGAAGTAAAAGAACAACCTTAGAGCACCCCTTACGGTGCTTTTTCCCCAGGTCATCCCAGTTGGGTTGAAGATGACCTGGTCATCACGAATTTAACGGGTGGAAAAGAGAGGTCGTGACGAGGTTGTTGACCCGGTCGTCCATTATTTTATTTTATTTTTATTTGTTTTTTGGGTTTGTTTTTGTTTTGAATTTTTGAATTTTTTGTTTGAGTTTTTTTAATTTTTTTTTTGAAAATACGTTTTATAATTGTTTTGATTTTTAGAATTTTTTAAATTTTTTAATTTTTTTTTACTAATATGGACCTAGAAATGATGTGGATGAGAGAGATAGGTTGTTGTGGGTTGTGTTGGGTTGTGGTTAAGAGATGAATAGTGTAAGAAAGAAAAATAAAAGGTTGAAGAAAGAGAAACTGACGTGAAAAAGAGAGAAAGCTGATTTTGAAGAGAAATAGCTGATGATCAGGTCGTCCAGGTCATGGTTAGTAATGAACTTACGAGTAGACGCGCTCCAATATTAGTCAACTACCTCTAACATTAACGAAAATGTGAAACCAATAACATATAGCACGAAAGATTAACATGGAAATGCTAACTTTCTTAAATTTTCTTCTTTGTCCACCGATTCCATATATAAAACACATATACACTAGGGGGGAAAAGCAAATCAATGAGCATATCTTGTCGGCCCCTATAGTTTCCCTTCATGCATTTATAAGAAGTTGAAGTATTGACTTTCTTTTTTGTCATAATTAAATTAGCCAACTAGTTCGACTTCTGTAGTTGGCAATGAGAGTGAGATGAAACCACCAATCATAATACCATCTCCTCAACCACTTATAACGCGTAAGATCCCATGCAACATTTAATGCAACATGTGCTATAAAATCCAACGTGATGAGCAGCACAAGGCATACTCACTACTCAGCAACTGACCAACCAACATGGGTCAGCTTTCTTCAACCAAGAATTGGGTCCTAAAATGTGTTGTTCTTTGCATTGTTTTACTTCAGCTTAATGCTAGTGCTTTAGCTCACTATGGTGGGTACGAGGAGGATGGATTTGGTAGGTTTCCTGGCCACAGCTGCCGGTTCGGCAAATGCGGTCCTCGGGGAGGATTTGGAAGAGGAGGTGGTGGTGGTTTTGGAGGTGGAAGGGGTGGAGGGTTTGGTGGTGGACATGGTGGTGGCTTTGGAGCTGGCAGTGGAAGTGGTGGAGGGTTTGGTGGTGGAGGTGGCGTAGGGGGTGGACATGGAGGAGGGTTTGGCGGTGGTGCTGGAGGAGGATCTGGTGGGGGTGGTGGATTTGGTGGTGGAGGTGGACATGGAGGAGGTTTTGGTGGTCGTGTTGGAGGAGGAGGTGGACAAGGTGGTGGACATGGAGGAGGTTTTGGTGGTGGTGCGGGAGGAGGAGGTGGACAAGGTGGTGGACATGGAGGAGGTTTTGGTGGTGGTGTGGGAGGAGGAGGTGGACAAGGTGGTGGAATTGGTGGAGGTGGTGGACAAGGAGGAGGATTTGGTGGTGGTGGTGGATCAGGTGGTGGTGTAGGTGGAGGAAGTGGTGGAGGGTTTGGTGGAGGCGGCGGACAAGGTGGTGGTGTAGGGGTAGGGGGAGGTGGAGGTGGAGGAAGTGGTGGAGGGTTTGGTGGAGGAGCAGGTGGAGGAGCAGGTGGAGGCGGTGGACAAGGTGGTGGTGTAGGGGGAGGTGCTGGTAGCGGAGGAGGTTTTGGCACAGGAGGTGGTGGTGGAGGTGGACAAGGAGGAGGGTTTGGTGGAGGCACCGGACGAGGTGGTGGTGTAGGGGGAGGTTTTGGCTCTGGAGGTGGGGGTGGAAGTGGACAAGAAGGAGGGTTTGGTGGAGGAAGTGGAGGAGGTGGTGGAGTTGGGGGTGGTGCCGGTACTGGAGGTGGAAGTGGTCATGGAGGAGGGTTCGGCATAGGGGGAGGTGTTGGTGGTGGTTTTGGAGGAGGTGGTGGGCTTGGTGGAGGTGGTGATGTTGGAGGAGGTGGTGGATTCAGAGGTGGTGGTCGTTAAAGTTTCCATGATATATTAAGGTTTTGATATTTATGTTCTATTATCTCCTGATTGTGAATTGTCTTTGTCTTCACCTATATATTTAAGGGGTATTTGATTGGGTGCACCTGAAAACTGGCATAATTGACTTTATACACTCGCGTTTCAGGTATTTGCTTGGGTGCACCTACATTTGCAATTTAATAGCTTTCATGCACCTGGTCCGTCCATGGGTCCCATTTCGTTAATTTTTATATTAGAAAATTTACAAAACACACCCTCTAAAATTGAATTGACTTTAATATTAAATACAAAAACACAAAACAAATATTTCTTTTACAAACACACTCTCTTCTCCCTCTCCATCTTTCTCTCTCTCGTGTTCTCCTTCTCCTCTCCCTCTTGAATTCTCTATCTTCTCCCTCTCCTCTATCTCTCTCTTCTCCTTCTCCTCTCCCTATTCTCACTCTCTCATATTCTCTCTCTTGTTCTTGTAGGATTTCATGTTTAATTATACATATATATTTTTTGAATTTTCATGTATAATAAGGATCTATTACAATTTTCTTCGATTTATTTATGCATGCATCGGTTTGTTTTAACAACTAGTTTCAAAAACTTATTAAAACAAACACAAAGGGACTCCGAAATTCATACCTAGAAGTTCTCAAAAACTTCTTGACGTTTCAGAGACGTTGAGGAAGCCAATCTTCGCTTCTCGTTGCGCCGGATGCCTCCGAGTATTCACCGAAACCCTAAACAAGGTTGGAGAGAAAGGAGCTAGCCAATCGATCTCCAAACAAGCTTAGAATCTAGCTACAAACCCCTTCCTTAGCCTCTGAGATTTCTCCTTCCAAAGACTTAGAAAACTAAGAGAATTTTCGTGGGTTTTTGTGGTGAATTAAGAGAGAAAATAATTATTGAATTGTGTGTCACAATTAGGGAGAATAAGGACCTATTTATAGGTTCCAATCTTACTCTTAATCATGGCTATTCTTAAGCCACGATTTTATGACAATTTCTCTCACAAATTAATTCCATAATGCATTATATGCATCCACAAAACGTTTGACCAAATTTGGAGCTAATCCAACCATCGATCAAATTAATCTCTTAATAATCAAAGGCAGAAAATCGACCGCTGTTCGGTTTACCGAGTCCCACTCGGTTAACCGAATTTGTCACGATCGTTTAACCGAGTATGTGACGGATGACCGAATCTTAAGGGGAAAAATTCTCCTTAACCGATCGGACCCATTCACGTGTAAGACCGAGTGCTATTCGGTTAACCGAAAATATCGGAACTTGACATTGTTCGGTCGACCGTTTCTGGTTCGGTACACTGTACCAAAGCTCCAGGCACTTTGGTCAAGTTCGGTCAATCAATTACGATTATCCGTTCCACGTTCGGTTGACCGATCCATAGATCCTTCGGTCGACCGAACCTCAACGGATTACCGAACTTCTACCCGATTTTGCCTATTTCAAATTTTGGATTTATTTCCAACAAAATTTGAACTTAAGGGGGTTTTAGCAAATTCACAACTTATGCAATATATTATCCTATGCAACAATAAATTATTGCACCCCATAATATATGCATCTCATATGAATTTATCATGATTCTAATTATGTTATATATAACATGATTAATTTTACTTGTTCACCACATGTGTCATATTTTCTATAAGAAACCTGACACATCATATGAACCAAAAATCAAGGTTCTTGTTTCTCGGTTTCTTGCGGTGTGACCTATGGGAGGATCTAGACTAAGTTGGCAGTGATATTAAGAGCTTAATATCACAAGCTATAAGCGGTATCTAGCTACACATTATAGCTCCCAATTAGTTAGATGTCTTAATTCCACTCGAACCAAAACCCGATCCATTTAGTGATGGAGTGCACCACTTGTGTCCGTCCCTTGCCTCATGATATTAAGAATACACACAAAGTAGTATTGTGTCATCTTTGTATTAGTATTCATTTCTTGATCTCTTTAAGCTAGTTATAAATATGTGACTTAACTCAAATCACATTGTGCACATTATAACTTTGCTTTATCAAGGCGCCCACTAATATCATCACTCAATTAAGAGGGGCAATGATAATCTTTTGACTAACTATCTTCTCCAACAAAAGTTGTACTTAACCAACCAATGCCTTTACACTACACTGATCGATAGTTCAAGACACTGATCTAATTAAGTATTTGATGAGATTTAAATTTATACCGCAAGTGCACGGCGTCAATGAAGACGTGGCAAGTACGGGTCGAACACAAGGAGGGAGAGATTTCGTTGTTAGTGTTATTTTCGATTAAGAGGAAGAAGGAGAGAAGAATTAATTTGGGTTTTTGGGGTTTTTGGTTTAATTAACTAAAGTACGAAACAAAAGCAACTAGAACTAAAACAAGAAATAAGAAGAGAAATCCGTTGGGTGGAGGTTTAGATTTAGGTTTAGATTGGAGAATGGAGAAACTTGAAATAAATCATGTCAGTTATGAAGCATTACAAGATAAATGATTTAACATAAACTCAAGTAATCAAAATATACTAATCACGAACTTACAACAATAACATGCATTCATCTTCTCTACCCCTAACTCCATCACCTCCACCCTTTGGAAAGAGTTAGAAACTCATGGAGGGAGGAAGAAGAAGGGATCCTAGAGACATTAAAATAAAATAAAAACAAAACAAAATAAAACAGAATTTTATTACTAATGATCCAAGACCAAAGGTTCAAAGATGTGTTACATTCGTCCTACAGGGCTATTTATAGCCGATACAGGGGATACCAATACATAAAAGGATAGTACACGCGTCGACCCGACACTGGACAAAAATCGGGCACACAGATCAATGACTGGGCGGCGGAAACGCCGCATATTGAAGGTGTTGTGCGGCGAAAACGCCGCACAATCAGGTCTGCTCGGGTCCGGATTTTGGTCATGTGTTTATGGTATGATTTGATTTTTATTTACGCGTCTGGATGATTCTTTCCATTGTCTTGAACTCCGGATTATTCCTTCCATTGTTGGGGATTTATTTTTGACTTTTCTTTTGACTTTTCCAACAAAATAACTTGATCCTTTTCTTTTGCAATCAGGTCCTTGGCATTTTGCAATTAAGCCCTTGACCTTTTTGTGATTAGCTCCTTGAATGCTTTTATGCTTGGATTCATTTCCATTCGGAACCCGATAAACTTGAACTCGGTCTTTATGATAGAAATGAATCTTTTGCACGCGTTTATGGAATGTGGGTAATTTGCATTCAGGTCCCTGTATTCTGTAAATACGACTAAACACATACCTTAGTAGCATTTATTGATATAAAAGTAATCTAAATGAAAGACATATGATGCAATGTATGCATTGCATCAGTATTCCTTAAGTGATTAGATATAAGTCTCATATCAAAGGACCAAAGACAGTAAAATATTAATGACACAGAAACACATTTCTATAATATTTTACTTATTAAGTCTATTCAGTATACAAAAGTAATATTTTCCTCTTTTGCATACCCGTGTTGTCACTCACTTGTAGAGCTACAATGATCTATGACCAACACGACAATCTTAACCCGGTAATTAATGTCTCATGTTAATTACCATGATTGCGAATATCTTTTGTTTTATGTAAACCAATATCTTTTAGAGATCTACGGTTAAGGACCAAGAGCCTCTTCCTTAACACTTCTAAAAGACGAATAACATAAACAAGGAACAAAATGATTTCTCATTCAATTCATAATAATTGACATTTAAAAGTAAAACTTTTAGAACACATTCCCTTCAATCTCCCACTTGTTATCAAAGTTTTCTTTCACATACATTCTCAATGTATAAAACATTAATAACTAGGGTAACCTTCTCAAATCACCTATCAAGCCAATCCACATGGATCCTCGGATCCATGGACTCGAAATATATTTCGTCTCTTAGCTTGGTATGAAGGTTTGTTGAATGGATCAGTTGTGTCACTGTTGTGTCCACCTATTTATTTATTTTGTCTTTCGTTGGTGGTTGAGTTAGCTGTAGTGATATTACTCCTAACTGCACTAGCTCATACCTCCACCTTCGATAATGATGACGCATCATCACTCCAACCTCTTATTGTCTAGAATTCCTATAAGAATTGCATCAAAACAGCCCTCGGCTATTTTCTCCTTTGTCTTCCATAAACAAGAACCTTATCTTTAGTCCGGTTAAGGTACTTAAGAATATTCTTGACCGCAATCCTACGATTAGGACTTGCGTTAGATTGGTGACCACTTGTCACGTTTAGAGTATACGAGATATTGAGTCTTGTGCAAGTCATTGTGTACATGGTCCTTCCTTTTGCCGAAGCATAAGGGATACCTTCATGTACTCCAAGTCTTTGTGTGATTGAGCACATTGAGACTTCTTGAGTTGCACACCTATACTCATACTTATTGGCATATTGTCCATATCGGAATTGTTCACCCTGAACATTTCCAAAGACCTTGTCAATGTATGCACGTTGACCGAAGCCAATGAGTCTACAGGATGTATCTCAATGTATCTTGATTCTCAAGATGTGTTGAGCCTCATCCTTTTCTTTTCATTGAATACACTGATTTCAACGAAATTTCTCGTTTGCTAATGCAAAGGTATATGATTGCTCATGAGCAATATGTCATCGACATATAAGATCAGAAGTACTACATTGCTCCCACTAATCTCCTTGTATATACAAGGTACTCCTTTACTTTGAATGAAGTGAATTTTCTTCACCTCTTCGTCAAAGCGTTTGTTCCAACTCCTCGATGCTTGCTTCAATCCATAAATGGATTCTCGAAACTTGCATTTCTTCTCGCTACTATTTGGATGATCAAAACCTTGAGGTTGTACCATGTACATATCCTCCTCCCAGTTCCTGTTTAAGGAACGTCATTTTGATATCCATCTTCCATATCCCACAATTGTGAAATGCGGTAATAGTGAGCATAATCCGAATAGATTTTAATATGGCAACTTCTCAAAAATTTCATCAAAGTCAATTTCTTGAATTTGAGTATAACTTTTGCTACAAGCCTTGCTTTGTAGGTTGTCAAGTTACTATCCATGTCTATCTTCCTCCTAAAAGCTCATTTATACCAAATGATATTTTCTCTTGAGGAAGGCTAATCAAGTTTCATACTTGATTATCATACATGGATTCTACTTCGGATTCCATGGCTTTTAACCATAGTTTGGAGTCTTTTCTATTGCTTCTCGGAAGGTCAAGGGATCTTTGGTATCTAGTACCATGATCTCATGAAGTCCCACATACTTATTGAGTTTCTTCATTTCCCTCATTGACCTTCTTAGTTCTTTTGGTTCTTCTCGTGTCTCTCGAACTTCTTCCACAATTTCTTGAGGAATAGGTTCATGTTCGACTCTCGAACGCACACTAGGTGAGGATGATTGAGATTCTCTCACAATTTCTTGTAAGGATCTCTCGCTCATGCTCCCACTAACCAAATGAATCTCGGTTGGGCCTTCATGATTTTGAATGCAACATTCACATCATGATCTTGTAGAGTATCTTGAGTTTCCTCAAGCTCAACTCTACTCCCACTACTTTTCTCTCTTTTCCAGAAATTCCAGAAAAACCATATCTCTCTCTACAATCTTTCGATTGGAGGTGATATACCAAAAGTAGTATCCTCTTGTCACACGAGGACAACCTATAAAGAAGCAATTATCCGCTTTTGGTTGAAGCTTGGTCGACATCAATTTCTTGATGTATACCTCACAACCCCAAATCTTGAGAAAGTCGAGCTTAGGTGTCTTTCAACTCCATAGTTCATAAACCATTTTCTCCACGGATTTGGATGGAACATTATTTAGTGAGTTTGTCATTATTTGTAGTGCATAATTCCAAAAGTAAATCGGCAATTTAAATTGACTCATTATTGATCGAACCATGTCGAGCAATATCCTATTCCTACTTTAGGAATGAGTCAAATTAGGTATCCTAAGCACTCACCCCTACGAACCGTTCATAGAGACTCGATATTCTTGTTGAGTCGGTTCATTACTTCATCCTCGAATTCCTTGAACTTGTCAAAAAATTCACTTTTGCTTCCCATTAGACAAATATAGTCATAATGACTATAGTTGTCCGTGAACAAAATGAAGTGCCTTAAACTGTCTCTTGCACTTGTACTTATCGGACCACATACATTAGAATGTATCATATCCAATTAGTTATTCGTTTTCGTTCCTTTCTTCTTGAAAGGTCTCTTGGTCATTTATTTGACCAATCCGATAGTGCTACAAGATTGTATCATTCACGTGAGTTATCTTAGTTTCTCTTTTGTTATTGTTTGTTTGAGTTTGTTTATTATTTATTTAAAGCAAATAGAAATCATTCTATATGAATGTATTTGCATAGAAAATTCCATTCTTCGATATAGACAAGCAAGAATTAAAATATTTATTAAAATTTATCCATATCTAAAACTTGATACAGAAATGTTCTTGCTAATCGAAGGCATATAACAAACATTCTTCAAAGCATAAATTTAAATCACTAGACTATTGAAGCTCCATAGAATCTTGTACAATCGCAGCTATGGTTGTACTATTTCCAATCTTCAATATCATCTCGTTCTCCACGAGTTCCTTCCTATCCTTCAATAGCTGCACATCAAAATTATGTGAGCACAAGATCCGGTAACCATTACCAAATCAAGGATAGAGGTGATTAAATTTATCTCAATAACAAACATACCTATGGCGCTTCTCGGGCGCCTACGTTCAATCATCCCATTTTCAAGGTCTTCCTTGTACTTGGGGCAATTCGGTCGGATGTGTCCCTTTTCACCGCAGTGAAAGCACTCCGTGTTGGGAGTTGGAGATTTGTAAGATTTCTCCCTTGAGGTACTCCCATGAGCACCTCCTACTCCCTTGCTCTTGATTGACGTATCTTTGGTAAATTTGCCTTTACCTTTGTTGATCTTTCTGCTCTTCTCATGGACGGCTAGGACGTGATTGTCCTGACCTTTGCCCATGTCAACTTCAGCCGTTTTGAGAGCGTTGTGAAGCTCCTCAAGACTCACCCCTTTTTCACGCACATGATAGTGCATCACAAAGTCCTTGAAGGACGGGGCTAGAGAGCCAAGAATCAGATCTTCGGCAATGTCCTCGGGCATTGGAGAAGAGAGCTTCGACAATTTCTCAAGGTATCCTTGCATCGTGAGAAAATGCATAGATACCGATGTTCCCTCCGCCATATGACACCTCGTGAGTGCGATGGTAGTCTTATAGCGCTCCTTTCGGGCACTATCCATGAACATCTTTGTTAAAGCCTCCATGGTCTTCTTGGGTTTTGAATCCAAGTATTTCGCTTGAAGCGAGTCACCCACGGATGCCAACATTAGACCGTGAACTTGGTTCTCTTGGTCTTCCCACTTGGCTATCGCCTCCTTCTCATTATCGGTTGTCTTCTCATTCAATTTTGGGATTTCACCATCCAAAATATGAGATAGTTTTTCAAACCTCAACACGATGTTAAGATTGAGTTGCCATTTCATGAAGTTTGAGCCATCATTTTGCAAAGGATTCTTTTCGATCATAGATCGCACAATTGGTTGGATATTAGACATTTCTACAAAATAAATTATACAGGTTTTAATGCCAATTTTATGTTTTAATACACATGCATACATATATCGAATATATAAATGTAAATGTTGCAAATAAAAGTTTTGCCCATAAATGCAACAATCCAAGATCTCATCAATTGTAATATAGACTAGCTAAGGGCTATCGAATACATTACAATATCAAGGTAAGAAAACATTTTCTAATCACAACTTTTTGAATTTTAGCAACATTTAGCATCTTCAAACTCTTGTGACTCTTGTCGTTTTAATTATGAGGGAATACGACCTATCCTCGTAAAACCGAGCGAGGGCTCTAGGTAATGTTAAGAAAACTTATTTTCATTTGATACGAGATACGTTTATCTTTTGTATTCACAACTAAACATACTTGGGGTTCACTAGGGTGAAACACACCTCATATATTCAATTGTGGCACAACAACAGACAACCTTTATATCTCCCACTATTCCCAAAGATAGAGGGAGCTATCTCTCGCTAAGGGCGAGCAGAATATCCATCGATCAATGGCTGCTAGTGGATGAAATAAGAAGGAAATTTATTCTTAATTTTTGTTGGACAATTTAACATGTGATTTAGAATTTTAGGTTATCATGCATATTATTAATCATACACATCCTAACATTCAACACATTCATCACATGCATATCAAGATAAAAACAGAAATTAAACATTCACACAATCCACATCGTGTGAGTTTATATGTTCCCTTCGATCCTCGATCCCTGATCTTCGATCCTCGATCGATGCGCTACAGCGGCGACTTCGTCTTGCACCGGAGATGTAGATTTTACAGAAAATAAACATGCTCCTCACATTCGATAAAACCGACTAGTGCAAGTCCTATGTAAAAACCTCTCATATGCAAATGCAACTATCTAAAAGACGGAAATAGAGAGAATTTTGGCTTTTACATATATAAGCCCCTGTATAATAATAATTACATACATTTGTAGTGTCTGATTTGGAACATATAAACTCACAATCCTGCAAAGCAACTCAAGCATTCATGCACGCAATTGCTATAAACTACAGAATCTAATTTATCAATCATCTAGAATTCTCAACAATTCTTTGAAAAATATTTTGAAATCTATTAAAAACATTTTTCATACATCCATAGTTCACAAATTAATTATGAACCGCTGTTCATCCAATTTCCAATGGAAAGATGAATCGCAGTTTTTCGGTTTTGTTGATTCTCTTACAAAATAATCGTTTATACTTAAAACGAAATTATTGCAAGTTAGACTTATGTCTAAATCATAATTCTAATAATTATATGTCATGTTTTAAACATTCAAAACATTTAAAACGAATTATTATAAAGAATTATTTCAACAAACATTTAAAGACCGAAAACCCGGTAAAACGAATTGTTTAAATCCTAGATGGTAAACTAGATTTGTTTACAGCCATAAATCATAAGAAAATTGAACCCTAAGCTCTGATACCACTGTAGGATTTCATGTTTAATTATACATATATATTTTTTGAATTTTCATGTATAATAAGGATCTATTACAATTTTCTTCGATTTATTTATGCATGCATCGATTTGTTTTAACAACTAGTTTCAAAAACTTATTAAAACAAACACAAAGGGACTCCGAAATTCATACCTAGAAGTTATCAAAAACTTCTTGACGTTTCAGAGACGTTGAGGAAGCCAATCTTCGCTTCTCGTTGCGCCGGATGCCTCCGAGTGTTCACCGAAACCCTAAACAAGGTTGGAGAGAAAGGAGCTAGACAATCGATCTCCAAACAAGCTTAGAATCTAGCTACAAACCCCTTCCTTAGCCTCTGAGATTTCTCCTTCCAAAGACTTAGAAAACTAAGAGAATTTTCGTGGGTTTTTGTGGTGAATTAAGAGAGAAAATAATTATTGAATTGTGTGTCACAATTAGGGAGAATAAGGACCTATTTATAGGTTCCAATCTTACTCTTAATCATGGCTATTCTTAAGCCACGGTTTTATGACAATTTCTCTCACAAATTAATTCCATAATGCATTATATGCATCCACAAAACGTTTGACCAAATTTGGAGCTAATCCAACCATCGATCAAATTAATCTCTTAATAATCAAAGACAGAAAATCGACCGCTGTTCGGTTTACCGAGTCCCACTCGGTTAACCGAATTTGTCACGATCGTTTAACCGAGTATGTGACGAATGACCGAATCTTAAGGGGAAAAATTCTCCTTAACCGATCGGACCCATTCACGTGTAAGACCGAGTGCTATTCGGTTAACCGAAAATATCGGAACTTGACATTGTTCGGTCGACCGTTTCTGGTTCGGTACACCGTACCAAAGCTCCAGGCACTTTGGTCAAGTTCGGTCAATCAATTACGATTATCCGTTCCACGTTCGGTTGACCGATCCATAGATCCTTCGGTCGACCGAACCTCAACGGATTACCGAACTTCTACCCGATTTTGCCTATTTCAAATTTTGGATTTATTTCCAACAAAATTTGAACTTAAGGGGGTTTTAGCAAATTCACAACTTATGCAATATATTATCCTATGCAACAATAAATTATTGCACCCCATAATATATGCATCTCATATGAATTTATCATGATTCTAATTATGTTATATATAACATGATTGATTTTACTTGTTCACCACATGTGTCATATTTTCTATAAGAAACCTGACACATCATATGAACCAAAAATCAAGCTTCTTGTTTCTCGGTTTCTTGCGGTGTGACCTATGGGAGGATCTAGACTAAGTTGACAGTGATATTAAGAGCTTAATATCACAAGCTATAAGCGGTATCTAGCTACACATTATAGCTCCCAATTAGTTAGATGTCTTAATTCCACTCGAACCAAAACCCGATCCATTTAGTGATGGAGTGCACCACTTGTGTCCGTCCCTTGCCTCATGATATTAAGAATACACACAAAGTAGTATTGTGTCATCTTTGTATTAGTATTCATTTCTTGATCTCTTTAAGCTAGTTATAAATATGTGACTTAACTCAAATCACATTGTGCACATTATAACTTTGCTTTATCAAGGGGCCCACTAATATCATCACTCAATTAAGAGGGGCAATGATAATCTTTTGACTAACTATCTTCTCCAACAAAAGTTGTACTTAACCAACCAATGCCTTTACACTACACTGATCGATAGTTCAAGACACTAATCTAATTAAGTATTCCTTAAGTGATTAGATATAAGTCTCATATCAAAGGACCAAAGACAGTAAAATATTAATGACACAGAAACACATTTCTATAATATTTTACTTATTAGGTCTATTCAGTATACAAAAGTAATATTTTCCTCTTTTGCATACCCGTGTTGTTACTCACTTGTAGAGCTACAATGATCTATGACCAACACGACAATCTTAACCCGGTAATTAATGTCCCATGTTAATTACCATGATTGCGAATATCTTTTGTTTTATGTAAACCAATATCTTTTAGAGCTCTACGGTTAAGGACCAAGAGTCTCTTCCTTAACACTTCTAAAAGACGAATAACATAAACAAGGAACAAAATGATTTCTCATTCAATTCATAATAATTGACATTTAAAAGTAAAACTTTTAGAACACATTCCCTTCAGTTCTCTCTCTCATGTTCTCTCTCTCACACACACATTCTCTCTCATCTCTCCCTTCTTCTCTCTCTCGTTCTCTCTCTCCTCTCTCTCTCATCTCTTTCTCCTATCTCTCTCTTTTCTCCCTCTCGAATTCTCTCTCATCTCTCTCCAACACTTCCCCACCAAAAATCAAAACTAAATTGGCATGACTGCACTTTTCGTTCTAACTTGTGTCCTTCAAGTGGATTCAAGGTTGACGACTCAAGGTTTAGAAAATTTTATGGTGACAGACTGGGGGCTTTAAGTTGATTTTGTTCATTTGGAATCGTAAATGCCTAAGGATGTGGAGAGAAAGGGGGGAAGAGAGAACATGAGAGAGAGGGAGAAGAGAGAACATGAGAGAGAGGGAGAAGAGAGAACATGAGAGAGGGGGAGAGAGAGGGAGAAGAGAGAACATGAGAGAGAGAAGAGAGAAAGGCAGAAGAGAGAAGAGGAGAGAGAGGCAGAAGAGAGAACGAAAAGTGCAGTCATGTCAATTTACTTTTGAGTTTTGGAGGGGGAAGTGTCTGATAGAGAGGAGAGAGAGGATTCGAGAGGGGGAAGAGAGAGATGAGAGTGAGAGGAGAGAGAAATGTGAGAGAGAGCAGAGAGAGAACAAGACAGAGAGAGAACATGATAGAGAGAGAGGGAGAAGAGAGAACTGGAGAGAGTGAGAAGAGAGAGAGAGAGGAGAGGGAGAAGAGAGATAGCTAGAGAGAATTCGAGAGGGATAGGAGAGAGATAATTTGAGTGTGAGAAGAGATAATAGGGAGAGAGAGAACAAGAGAGATAGAGAGAACATGACAGAGAGAACATGACAGAGGGGAGAGATGAGAGAAAGGAGAGAGAGAAAAGAGATGAGAGAGAGAGAGAGTGAGTGAAAGAGAGAGAGGGAGATAGAAAAGAGAGGGTGTGTTTGTAAAAGAAATAGTTTGTGTTTTTTGTATTTAAGATTAAAGACAATTCAATTTTAGAGGGTTTGTTTTATACATTTTATAATATAAAATTAACGAAGTAGGACCCATAAACGGACCAGGTGCATGCAAGCAATTAAACTGCAAATGTAGGTGCACCCAAGCAAATACCTGAAACGCTGGTGTATAAAGTCAATTATGCCTATTTTCAGGTGCACCCAAGCAAATGCCCCTATATTTAATGCAATATTATTTTTTGTGTTAAGTTCAAGACTTGGAGGAAGATTAATTTGACATGTTCAATCGAGAAGTCACTACAAGTGTTTGTATAAAATGTACTTTAACATGGAGATATATTCTTAATTTTTGTTTATTATTCTTATATTTCCACTTCACTAGCCGGTGTGTAATTTCTTAATTATAGTAATTCACAAAAAAAAATTAATTTCTTATTTTGTAATTTTTTGTCCGTCTTCACAACCTACCAAATTTTCATCCGTCATCAAGTCAGGACACATTCCAAATTGAAGACCTGAGAACTAATAGGACCGTAGTTCTTATATTTTTGAAGCGAACAAGACTTTGTTATTTAAATTTTGAAGCTTCAAAACTTCTTCAACATTATCACGTTCAAATAGGATGCTATTGTATTTGAGGACACAAACCTGATTGCTAAATAAAATACAAATTATGTACATTTTAACATCTAGTTTTAATCCAAAACCGTGTTTACTACAATGACTTCAACCACTATTCAGTCTTAACCATTGCTCAATTTGAATGATATTAAATGTAAATGGTTGATTTGATGAAATTAGCGACATGTCCGGTTCACTAATTAAGATAGAGTATCAATATAGTTAGATCGTACCGAACTAAGAGGAGCTATGTTTTATATATAAAAAATTATAAGAGAAGTCTTAGGTTTTTATAAGCTTAGTATATGTAGGATAAAAAAATGTTCAAATTGAAGGATGTTTACAACCAAAAGCAAATGAATAAGAGATTTTCTGATGATGTTCTTAACGTTTTTAACATTTTTTATAAAGGAAAGTCCAATGTGAAATCTTTTTTTTCCATGTAAGCACTTATTTATTAACGAAATAATTGTCTTTAAGTCCCTAAACTAAATCAAATTCCAACTACTTACAGGCCCAAACCAATTTGGAGCGTCCACTGAAATCGATTCGGATGCTCCGATTCCTTAAAAATTTGAGAGGGTCAAAGTCCGGTGCATGGGTGTTGGTAGGGGTGCACATGGGTCGGGTTGAACCTGAAAACCAACCCGAACATGACTAGTCAGGTTGGATAAGGTTCAGGTCAGATCGGGTTGGTAAATCTAAAAACCGGTGGTCTCGGGTTGGGTTCAGATTGAAAGGTCAGGTGTAGTCTTGTACATCATGAATAAACAGTTTCACAATATGCTATATATGCCCAACAACTTCAAAACTTCTAGAAAATTGTTCGCTCGGCTTAACTTTGAGAAAACAGGAGATAGATTTCTATCTCACATGTACAACTACAAAGTATAATGAGAAATTTTGTTTTAATAAAAAATCCGGGTCCAACCCGATCCGACTCAACCCAAAAATTCTGATCGGTTTGGGTTGAACCTGAATCGGTTTGGGTTTTCCCAAACCCGAATTTTTCGAGTTGGGTCCGATTCTGACCCAAACTCGACCTGTGCACCCCTAGGTGTTGGTTTGCATGTTATCCAATTATTTCGGTGTCTTTGGCTCACTTTTGGTTAGTTGTTGCTTTGTTTAGTGTCCACTGCATGCTTTGGTTGGTTAAATTGCACATAACATTTCAGTGTTTCATAGAATGCGGAAGAGGTTTTTGATTGCGTGTACTCCAAAACGATCCTATTTAAAAATATACACCGGCGTTTCAGGATATCACCAACTTGCACTCACATTTTCAATTTATTACATAAATGCACTTTTGCCATTAGTGACTCCCATTCCGTTAATATTTTCGTTCCAACTTCATAAAAAATTGCCAATTGTTCTTCTAAAACTTAAAATGCCATAAATTTTCAACCAAAAACTCAACCTTCCCACCGTCGCCTCCTCCTTCTCCCCATCGGCCGCTGCCTCCTTCTCCCTCTTTGGCTCCGTCCTACTCATGCGTAGGTCATTTGAATGGTTCGTATTTAATTCTTAACTCAAGTAGAGTTCATTTTTAATTTTGCAGTTTAATTCAATCCAGTATTTCCCCTACTTGTCATTGCTACTCATTGTCATGTACTTGCGGAAAAGCAATATACCATATCATGAATTTCAATAAACCATAAACATATGAAAATAAGTGTGGAAATAAAGCATAGGTTTCAAATAATAAATATTTGACATCGAACAAAATTACCATTGTAAATTGTAGTGGGAACGATGTCTGGAATGTGGTGGTTAGACTTTAGACCAACAAGAGAATGACAGTAATAGAAAAGGAATGTGGCTTTTATCTTGTAGGATAATGGGTAATTTAAAATAAATATTTGTAGAGGAAGATCAAGGGAGACTTTCTTTTGAGTCTTGGTGATGCTATGATGCTAGCTATGATTATATTAAAATAGCTTCAGAAGAGTAACTAGACGAAAAACACAAATAAGAAAACACAAATAAGGAGCAAGTGTAGGTTTGTAGAGAAAAAAAGTGAAAAGTGCACTAGGTAAAGAGGCAAATTGCAATTTACTCCACTCAAAATTATCATTTGGGACTTCGTAGTCAACGTGTGAAATGGTGAATTAGACATGGATTATCTTCTTATTTTTTATATTATTCATGTATTCTAGAAGGTGGCTTAGCTCCTTCAAAATGAAATTGGGCCACAACCCCACACAAGAGTCATGCGAACTTGTCGTCGATCTCACCTTCTCACCAATATCTGCAGTGGAAGCGACTCTTGAGTGCAGCACACACCTCTCTTTTCTGAAGTAGTCCGTGTGAAAGACGCGCGGATTCACAAGTGGGTTTGATTTGGATCGACCTGATTAATTAGCTGGATATCACTCCTCGTGACAATAACTTCAAGACTAATTACTTCATCTTGTACGTACCGCATTTCACCAATCTCTTTACAAGGACGTGGTACTCTCTTACTATCACAACAAGTGTTAGCTACGTAATAAGTGCAAATATGGAGTACAAATTCTTGGGTTAATGGTGACAAACAACATTTTTGATTTGTAGTATAACGTGTATGTTGCCGACAAGTCCACGAGAAGTATACTAATAGGTGGCCAAGAAAGATATTTTCATACACCAACGTTTCAAGGGTGACAAAAGATAAAAGGATTGAGATTTATCATGCAACATGGATATAATCATGAAAATCTGTCTCTACTGGAAGAAAAAAAATTATCACAACAAATGACTTTTAACCAAACAGGACCAATATTAGCTGGGCAAACTAGTGGGTTCGATTTGGATCGACCTGATTAATTAGCTAGATATCACTGCTCATGACACTAACTTCAAGACTAATTAGTAATTACTTTCATCCTTTACGTACCGCATTTCACCAATCTCTTGACAAGGATGTGGTACTCTTACTACCACAACAAGTGTTAGGTAATAAGTGCAAATATGGAGTACGTACAAATTCTTGGGTTAATGACTTAATGGTGACAAACAACATATTTGATTTCTAGTATAACGTGTATGTTCCCGACAAATCCATGAACAGTACTACTGACAGGTGGCCAAGAAAGATATTTTCATATACCAACGTTAAAGGATTGAAATTTATCACGCAAAATGGATATAATCATGAAAAACTGTCTCTGCTGGAAAATTTTATCACAAAAAATGACTTGCATCCTATAAAGAATCGATCCAACTGAATCCGATGATACCGAATCGGAATAAAACGGATGACTCAGATCTAGTTATACTCAATTTCAATACCGACCCAATTTTGGTTCGCTCAATTCTAACTATTAGAAATTTAGAACCATATCCAGAACTTAGATATTATTATATAAAAATTAACCTTAAAAAGTTGTTGCAAGAAATGAAAAAAACAGTATGTATATGTAAAAATTGAAAAACAATTACAAGTTTTTGTTCCAAATTCGGTTCCAACAGATCTGATTCTGGTACCCGTGATCCCATTTCATCCAGTCCTAGGTATCCAAGTTGGAAACCAACTAGACCCAGTTCGATTCTGAATACCCAAGTAAAATATGGGTCCAATTTTGATTCTCCTAGTATTGGAACCAGAATCGATTTGTACTCGTACCTGCATACATGGTCAGTATTAGTTGGGCAAACTGAGGTTGCAGATTTTTCTAGTCTCAAGAAGCTTGGGCGATGAATCAAATACTTTAACATGCGAGTTACATATTGGATTTAGCTAAAAAATTCAAATACTTCAAAGAAACATGGGAGACCAATAACTAATCCCACGAATTAGGACATGTATTTTCAATGTTTGAGTTTTCGGTGTTTATGTTGCTATATAGTACCAATTGTACGTCCAAATTAATAAGCATCATACTAGTGGTTAAGTATAAATTTTACCAAAAACCTGTATCTTTTGAATACCTACCACATCCCTTATTTTTTTAATCATTAATCCAATGAAAAAAAAAGTTGTGGCGAATATCTTGAATTCTTGATTCTAAAGAGATTTTAATAAAAACAGCTCAAGCTAGTGTGGACATGGCTGGGAACAATATTGAAAGTAGAAAAGGGGAGGTCTCCAGTCTCCACCATTGACGCAAGTAAGCTCCAACACGAATCTTTGTCACCCCACAACCCTCCCACTAATCTTCATCTTTCCAAGCTAGTGTGAAACGGTTTCGCACATTTAATAAAGTTGACCTTGTTGCTTCCACCACATTGATACCACACGCTTTCATACTTTAATACACTCCCAAGTCCCAACTCAAATCTATATAAACCCACAACAACCTCTTCACTTTACTCAACAATCCCAAGTACAACAACAACAACACCAATCCCAACATGGGTGGTAGTTGTAGCTTATCTTGGGTTGTGTGTGGTTTGTGTTGGTTGGTTTTGGTGGGGGGTTTGGGAGAAGCAATGGGAGGAGTGGTCCCTGCAATATATGTGTTTGGTGACTCATTGGTTGATGTGGGAAATAATGACTACATTGTCTTGTCTCTACTTAAGGCCAATTTCCCTCACAATGGTGTGGACTACCCTGGACGTAAGGCTACTGGTCGCTTTAGCAATGGCAAAAATGCTGCTGACTTCATAGGTTACTTTCTAACTATTTTTCTTTTTCTTTTCCTTTTTTCGCCTCGATTTTATCCGTGGAATCGGCAAATTTGAAGTCGGTGCCAAAGTCTCTAAAAAGATTCGACTAGTTTACATAAGATGTATACTTATAGTCAGCGTATTTTGGTATTTTGTTTTGCATATGGGGATTGGTTGGTGAATGCCGGAATTTTAGTTTTTTTTTTTCAATTAGTAATGGCTTAAGTTTTGAGATCCCTGAAGTGGCCAGATTATAAAACACTTTAATTTTTGCACGAACTTGCTAGTGCGGGAATCTAACTTGAATTTGCTTCCAAAGAAAGCATATTATGATCTTCTTTGACATGTTAAGTTGTTACCAGAAATACTAATAGGATTCCAAGGAATGATTTTTGTAATATATATAAAGTAACATTATCAAAAGTGAGATTATGTTAGTTGAATCCAACTTGTGTGTAGATCTCAACTTATTGTATTTTTCATGTTGCAGCTGAGAAGGTTGGTTTACCAACACCTCCACCGTATCTCTCTCTGAAATTCAAATCCAGCAAAGCCAACGCCTTCCTCCAAGGCGTCAACTTCGCCTCTGGTGGTGCCGGAGTACTAAATACCACCAATAAAGTGAGATTTTCTTAATTCATCTTTAAGTAAAAGGGGGACGGATTTGCATTTACAAATACATTTTCTTTTCTGAATTCTTGCATCAATACTCTCTCAGCGTAACCAGACTAGTTTAGTTGGGAAATCTTTAATTTTCGAATAGCGAATACCAAAGATCAAATCTCAACAATCTCGTTGGCATATTTGCCGGCGAATACCAAAGATTAAATCTCAACAATCTCGTTGGCATATTTGCCTGCGAATACCAAAGATCAAATCTCCAATTATGATGTTTTGCATCAATACCCTTTATTTGGATAATATTTTGTTAGATACCCTAAACCCTGTAATTTGATGTGGGTATACTAATTCCATGTCATATTCAGTTATCAATTTCACCCAGTCTTGGCAATGTTATGCTATATATCTTCACCTCAACAGTAGCTTTTTAATGCCAAAATAACAAAAACAGGAAAGCTAAAGATCTAAAATGAAGAAGCACTAGCTCTATGGGGAGTATAAGGTATCAAACTATTGAGGATATAAGTGACAATTTACACAACCTCGATTAATCTAGATTCCATTGATATAAATATGACAAAAGAAGGAAATTGGGAGTTAGAGACAAATACATGAACAAAAGTTCTTTTTTTTTGTAGGACCATTGTCTCTCACTTGACAAGCAAATAGAGTACTACACAACAGTACATGCTTCACTGGTGCAACAACTTGGAAGTCCCGCAGCTCAAACACACCTTTCCAAGTCACTCTTTGCAATTGTGATTGGAAGCAACGACATGTTCGGTTACATTAGAAATAACGACCAAAACAAACCGTCGCCTCAGCAGTTCGTCGACTCCTTGATCTCCAAACTCAACGAGAAACTAAGGGTAACAAAAGTTTAACCCCGAACATACCAAACCAATACACATTTACCTTTTTTAATTACCGAAAGTTTAATGTTCAAGCAACAATTTCTGAAAATTTAGATTTTGAACGGTCTTGGGGCTCGAAAGTTCGCTTTTGTTGGAACGGGTCCGATCGGGTGTTGCCCGTCGCAGAGAAGTACTAACAAGTCCGGTGAGTGCGTTGCCGAAGCAAATTACTTGTCGTCGAAGTACAATGAGGGTGCGAGCGCACTTCTGAATGTGTTGACGTCAGAATTTAGCGATATGACGTACATGTTCTTCGACACCAGACTTGCCCTACTTGAGTACATCAACAACCCCACTAAATATGGTAATTTTTCAATAATCAAGATTATGTTTTTACGTTTTTATGACATCATATGATTTCTATTTAGTTTTAACTTTTAAGGTTTGTTATCTATTAGACAAGGTAATTACTTGGTAGTTGACTAACATATTTCCCTACCAAAAAAAGGTTGACTAACATAGTACTATAAATTTAAAAAATTGATAAAGACAGGAGGATTACACATACACAACTCGTTCTTATTTCCCTAGTAGATTGATCGTAATAATAAAAGGATAGTTGTGGATCAAATTTTTTTAAGCAATAAGTTATAACAACATGATGTAGATGTATAATAAGAACATATATATATATATATATTTGTGATTTTTCAGATGATGTCAACTCATTTGAGAGTAAATTGATGTTTGATCTTGTCCATTAGATATATATTCGAAAAATCTATATGTTAAATTAACATTAAGTAAAGATAAAACAAATAAGGTAATTTCGTACATTACAATGTGCAAACATATCGTATTTCATTTGCAAATTGTCCAACTTTTGAGTTGGCATACAACTTTACATATTTGTTCATCCACATCATTAATCTGTCTAATTTAGGGAAGTGCATTATGTTTTAAAAATAATTATTTTCTTTTCTTTTTTGTTACATATTTGTTTTACGTTCTCATACAAATTGTATATATGATGTTTTCTTTCTTTATTTTTATATTTTTATAATCGATAATTGTACATACTTGTCAGAATAGAAAATGCACTTTGTGAAGTCTGCATTTTTGTGAAAGTCTGTATTTTTAAAATTGTTTTAATTTGTTTTCAAAATTCCACGATTGAAAACGGTTTTCATAAGTAATTGCATTATTGAAATTTGCATTTTTGTTAATATTTGCATTTTTAAGTAATTTCATTATTGAAATTTGCTTATTTTGGATAATTACGTTATGTTATAATTATTTACGTAATGTATTTTGTATATATATGATTTTTTAATTAAATATATATTTATTGATTTCATTAAATTTGTATTTTTGATAAATTAATTTTCATTACTTTAATACAAAAATATGTATGTCACACGTTCCCATCATTTTTTTTTTTTGAATTGATACAACATTCATTGTAAAATGCACATATTTATTGAAGGGAATGACGAAATAATAAAAAATGATTGTTTGTGGGAGATATTTTTTATATTTAATTATTTGGAGAATTTTGCAAATTGAAGACAATAATTTTAAGATTTTACATCGAATTCAATTGTTTGTCACATTAAATCATTTCTAAATTAGACCAACGTAATAAATCCGTTAGATTAAAATCCGACGGTTCATACTAGCTAACCTCATTTAGCCTTAAATGAGGTTGACCCACCTGAAAATGCATATTATTATTATTATTGATGAATATGAATTGTAGCTTGTTCTTCCCTTAATCCAGTAATTAATACCTAATGTTTGTTGTGGATTAGGGTTTGTGGAAGTGGAAGCCGCTTGCTGCGGGCTTGGTGATCTAAGAGCCAAGGTTGCTTGCCTACCCATTGCAACCTATTGTTCAAATAGAGAACATCATATTTTTTGGGATTTTTACCATCCAACGGAGGCCGTTGCTCGTATGCTGATCGATGTGGGTTTTGAGGGATCACAACCTTATGTTTTCCCCAAC
The DNA here is from genome assembly GCA_963682175.1 of Triglochin maritima. NCBI lineage: Eukaryota > Viridiplantae > Streptophyta > Magnoliopsida > Alismatales > Juncaginaceae > Triglochin > Triglochin maritima. Next base: position 12,654,754 of record OY821773.1, read on the forward strand.
AACTTGAAGCAACTAGTAGCACTTTAATGTAGCTTAATTGAAATATCAATTATTTTGCCGATGTTAGAAGAAGTAAAAAAATGGTGTTTTTACCTGGACCAATCCGTATTATGTATTCTAAAGAAAAAGTTGTTTAGCAATGCGGAAATTAAAAATGCCCATCACAGTGTGAAACTATTATTTTTGTGAGGTGATCGTGATGGCATATATCTAGGCAAAGTTGATAATCATGGCCGGGTTGCTTCTTTCTTTTTCAAGTATTCTATAATCGTAATTGTGGCTTCCAATTGAAATTGAAAAACTATTTCTAGTGTAGTATATCACTTAAAAGAGCAGATTATATCAACATTAGCCCTTCTAAAACAACACCATTTTGATTGAGAAAGAACGGGAGTACATTATGAATCACGCTAGAGTACTAGACATATATAAAATAAATAAAAAACACCAGCAAAGGCAACAAATTCTTCAAATGCATGTCCTACTTCATGCGGTTGTGGACCTCAATCAAACTTTGGCATTTACAAATTGGTCCCTTGTCTTGGATTACATCTGGGAATTAATCATCGGTAGCAGGAAGGGTTTTTTTGCATAAATGCCACTGAAAATACCTATTTTATGTATAGGTCACTGTTGCATTGGTATGTATTTCGATGTCATCACTCATCACAAGACCTCTCTATTTATGCTTATGTTATAATTACAGAATCATTTTATTTATGTTTATGCCATTGGATTAGTGAGTAACAAAAACTTTCGTCTCCCAACTTGTAAATTTTGTCCCCAAACCGTCAATCTAATCAAGGAAATCAAATCTTTCTTCTCAAAACTCACGTGTAACTCAAAAACTCTCATTTTCAATGCTAAACTGGTAGGAAATAGTTAGATTCGAGGGGTACACATTTGAGTGTAACTTAGTTATTAGACAATGATTAAGATTTTCGTAAGAAAAGTTCAACTTCTACGATGATGGTGAACATTTTTGGGGATGACATTTACAACTAAGGAGACAAAAAAATTGATCACCATTAATTAGATGGCATAGGCATGCGTAAACAATGGAGTTTGCAACGACATAAACATAAATAACGATGTTTTATAATGACTTCAAAATAAATATGAATGTGACAATAGCATAAGTATAAAATATGTGTTTTTAGTGGCATGATACAAAACAACCCTAAGAAAAAACTCAAGATCTTTTATTAGCTCATAAATCATCATTCAAATATCTTCTACAATCTTCTTGGTTGACTCCAAATTCGACTTCATATTTAATTTTGAATTCAAGTGACATTAATGGAAAAGATTAGTAGGAATTGATTGGTACTCAATCACAACATCTTCTCTTGTGTACTATGTTCTCTTAAAAAAACAAAGTAATCGGGATTGACAAAATAGTCTTACATTACTAAATACGGATTGTGTGCAACACTCTTTAAAAAAGTTGGATCAACTACCCTTAAATTATGTGTTTTGATTTTGTTAAGGTGGTAGACCGGTAAAATTTCAGATGACATCAGAGCAGTTTGATCAACCTGTGAGAGCTCACTTCAACTCATATTGTCCATGAGTAAACAATGAGAAAATGATCCCCGTCACAAATGTGGGGGAGTGATAATCAAATAATCTCACATTGCTAAACAGAAATTCTATGCAATAGTCTACAAGAAGGTTGGATCCACTATCCATACGTAAGTAGGTTTTGTTGAGGTAGTGGACCGATTAAAATTTTCAATCAGTTATCGTCGACAACGTTCTTTGGACTACCATATAATCTTTTAGACTGCATATAATGAACTGTGAAAACGTGACCACCAAGCTTATGATTTCAGACAACAAAGATTGAGGATTGTTAGATATCTTAACACAAATTGTTAAGGACATCGACTTTCCAACTTGAAAGTCATCCACAGAAGTAAAATTTGAGGTCAGAATCACAGATGATGGACCTCCTTTGTAACACCATATTGATGTCCTCCTCTTTGTCAAACTTGAATAGCAATGAACCACGGGCATTCTTAAGGATTTCAAACTATGTACAAATTCTCGAATGTTTCTTGAACGAAGGCACCTGACATGGATATTTTACATATGAAACTTTTTGGCAAGTAATACTACCACCTGATTTCCCACCCACCAAATTCATCAAACAAGTCAAGTCACTCGTGTGAGGTTTGGGGGGGGGGGGGGGGGGGGGATTTAGATTTCAAAATTTTGAATTTTAACCCTTATAAAAGACAAAAAACAACACATCATTTTTTCTCTTTTCACTTCTACTTTCGTTACTGTCTTAACTTTTTTTGATTGGAGAAGGAAGAGGTGATGGATGGTTGTTGTTGGTAGTGATTTTGGTGGATCATGTGATGGTGGTGGGAAGTAGTGGGCGCGGAATATGATGGTTAGGTGGTGGTGGTATATGTTAGTGGTGGGCACGAAAAGTGGTGGGAAGGTTGGCGGTGGGGAGGTGGGAGGTGTTAGTGGTGACAACAAAAAGTGGTGGTGGCAGTGGTAGGTGCTGGTAGTGATAGTAGTGGCCTTGGAGAGTGGTGATGGGGGTGGTAGGTGGTGGTTGTGTGATTAGTAGCATATCATACATTGCATTCATGCTATATATTCTTTATTTTACCCTCAGTTTTGTGCTACTTGAGTGTATGTTTGATGTGTTTCAGATTTAAAGTAATAAAGAAGAGAAAATGACTTAAACTCAAGAATAAATGACCTTATTGAAGCATCTTGGATCCGTTTGTCATGTTTAACAACTCATATATATTTCAGGAATGACCTAGATGAAACCTGAATGGACCTGAGCATAAGGAAAACATTTCATGTGTCAAAAGCCCTCATTATCATAATCTTTAGAAGTATTTGGGGAATTAAGACGAAATGGGCTCGAACCAACGGACTTGGAGTGCACCCCACGTGTGAAATGACTAACTTAAGCTGCTGACGAAAATTGGGACAGATCAAAGACAAACAATCCGTCAGTGGTGGATCAAGTTGCTCTAAACACGCCCTAATTTCTCAAATGCCTCAGACTTGCTTAAATGGGCGCATAAGACTATAGATGAATTGATTGTAGTCGTCGGATTGCTCTCAGATTCATCTATACCACTATTTTTTCTATAAATAGCAATGTATCTCCTACCTTTATTTTCCCTCATCACCTCCACCATTAGAATAGCTTAGGTTTTACTCATTTGGGCTGCAATAATAAGAAGGAGGTTGGTGTAGGGTTTCGTGTCCCTATGTATGTATATATTTTAAAAAAATTAATACAACATGCAAGATCAAATTTCATATTTTCAACAATTTCTATGTACATTACTTTGTGTTTATTCTAATAACATGCAACTCTACATTTATTAAGATAAATCACGATTGTAGAATCATACATAAAGGTTCTCTAAATCCTTTATGAAGATTCGGAGTCGCGTTGCCCGTTGAATCGTCCACGGATTTGCCTCCGAGTGTTCATCAAACTATAAACAAGATTAGAGAGAAATGAGCTAGCCAATCAATCTCTAACAAGGTTTAGCATCTAGCTAATAACTTCTCTTTAAGCTCCTAAGATTCTTATCTCTAAAACTTAAATTTACTAAGAGATTTTCGTGGTGATTAGGGAGAGATTAATGAGAGAGATTTTTGCATTAATTATTAAACAACTAGGAGTAGGGGTCCTTTCATAGTCTCCCAAAACATCCTTATCAAGAGCTAATCTTTAGCCATGATCTCTTGCTTATTCTCCCCTTAAATTAATTTCTAATTTCCACATAAGCACCCACAAAAAATGTTTTAATTAAATCTAGAATTATTCCACCCATGATTTAATTAATCTCTTAATAATTCAGCAGAATCGTTCTTGTTCGGTGGACCGAGTATAACTCGGTCAACCGAACCGTTCGGTTATAACACGTGTTAGGTGCACCGTGAGCTAAAAGGTCGACCGAATCCGTATAAGAAAAATTCCCTGAAAGAATTCGGACGAACCACGTCTTTTACTCGGTCGTCCGTTGACCCACCAGAATCGCTCCTGGGACATAATAGTCATCGGATGACCGTGGCACCTTCGGTCTGCCGAAAATACTACTTCTCGGTTGACCGTGCACACTCGGTTAACCGAACCCGATTGTCCAGGCACTCGAGACAATTTCGGTCAACCAATTGCGCTTACCCGTTCCCTATTCGGTTAACCGATCCGAAGATACCCCGGTCGACCGAACCATGAACGGTTCACCGTGTTTGACCCCGATTTTGCCTTTGTCAAATTTTGGATTTATTTCCAACAAATTTTGATCTTTTGGGGTTTTTAGCAAATTCACATCTTATATAATATATTATCATATGTAATATTAAATTATTACACCCCATAATATATATACCTCATATGAGTTTATTATGATTCTAATTATGTCAATTCTCATGACATATTGATTTTATTCATTCACCACATGTGTTCTATTTTCATATGAAACCCGACACACCATATGAACTTAAAATCAAACATCTTGTTTCCCAGTTTTGTGGTGTGACCTATAGGAGAATCTAAGTCAAATTAGCAGTGATATGAAACACTTAATATCTCAAACTATAAGCGGTATCTAGCTACACATTATAGTTACCCAATTAGCATAAATGTCTTTGTTCCACCCGAACCAAAACACGTTCCATTTAGCAATGTAAGTGCACCACTTGTGTCCTTCCCTTGCCTCATGATATTAAGAATGTATACAAAGTAGAAATGTGTCATCTTTGTATTATATTCATTTCTTGATCTCTCTAAGCTAATTATAACTATGTAACTTAACTCAAGTTACATTGTGCACATTATAATTTTGCTTTATCAAGGGGCCCACTAATATCATCACTCAATTAAGAGGGGCAATCATAATCGTTTGACTAGCTATCTTTTCCAGCACAAGTCATGCTCAACCAACTATTGTCTTTATCACTTTACTCATTGATAGCTTTTGATAATAATCAATTTAAGCACTTCTTGAGTGAAAAAATATAAGTCTCATATCTTAGGATCCAAGACATAGTAAAAACATTAATGACACGAAACACAATTCCATAATGTTTTACTTGTTAGGTCTATTCAATATATAAAAGTAATTGTTTCCTTTTTTATATACTCGTGTCGTCAATTATTTGTAGAGCTACAATAATCGATGACCTACACGACAATCTTATCTCGGTAATTAATGTTCCATGTTAATTACCATGATTGTGAATAACTTTTGATTTATGTAAACCATTATCTTTTAGAGCTCTACGGTTAAGGACCAAGCGACTCTTCCTTAACACTTCCAAAAGGCGAATACCATAATCAAGGAACAAAATGTTTGCACATCCAATTCATAATAATTGACATATAAAAGTAAAACTTTTATAACATATTCCTTTCAATCTCCCCCTTGTTATCAAAGTTTTCTCTCACATACATTCTCAATTTATAAAACAATAATAACTAGGGTAACCATCTCTAATCACTCATCAAGCCAATCCACATGGTTTCTCAGACCCATGGACTCGAAATGCATTTCGCCCTTGGCTTGGAATAAGGGTTTGGTGAATGGATCAGCTGTGTTGTTGTTTGTGTCCACCCATAACAGATTTATTTTGCCCTCGTCGATGAAGTCACGTGATGAGAATTAAATTTACACTGCAAGTGCACGGCGTCAATGAAGACGTGGCAAATACGGGTCGAACACAAGGAGGGAGAGATCTTGTTATTTGTGTGATTTTCGATTAAGGGGAAGAAGGAGAGAAGAAATAAATTGGGTTTTGAGATTTTTGATTTTTAATTTCCTAAAGCGTGAAACATGAACAAATAAAACTAAAGCAAGAACAAAGATGGTGAATTCCGTTGGGTGGAGGTTTAGGTATTGGGTTTAGATTAGAGAATTCAGAAACTTATAATAAATCATATTAGTTATAAAGCATTACATGATAAATGATTTAACGTAAACTCAAGTAATCAAAATATACTAACACCAAATTAAAATAATAACTTTTATTCTTCTTCTCTTCACCCTAAATCTGTCACCTCCACCCTTTGGAAAGAGTTAGAAACTCATGGATGGAAAGGAGGAGAAGGGGTCCTAGAGGAATTACAAAAGAAAACTAAAAACAAGAAATAAAACAACAGAAATTTATTAAACTAAGGAATAAAAACTAGAACCTAAGTTAAGGACTCTCACAACATCGTTTCAGGGCTATTTATAGCCGATACAAGGGACTTAGGTATAAAATAGGAAAGTACACGCGTCAACACGCAACCGGTAAAAATTTTAGAGCATGAATCTAATTTGGTTCGGCGGATTCGCCGCATTTTGTACATAAGGTGCGGCGGATTCGACGCATTTTGTACATAGGGTGCGGCGGATTCGACGCATTTTGTACATAGGGTGCGGCGGATTCGCCGCATTTTTAGCTCCGATTTAATCCGGATTTTTCCTGTGTGTTTATGGTATGATTTCAATATCCTTTGCGCATCTGGATTGATTCTTTCCTTTCTTTTGAGCTCCGACTTTATTTCTTTATATATTTGGAGATACACATTGATTTTCTTTAGATTTTCTCCATAATAATAAAAGCTACTCGTAATTTGCAATTAGGTCATTGCCTTTTTGCAATTAAGTCCTTGTCTACTTTTGTGCTTAAGTCCTTGTCCTTTTTGTAATTAGGTCTTGAATGCTTTTATGCTTGGATGCATTTCCATTTGAAACCCGATAATCTTGAACTTGGTCTTTATGCCAGGAATGAGTCTCTTGCACGCATTTATGCTCGGGATATGGGTAATTTGCATTCAGGTCCATGTATTCTGTAAATAAGACTAAACACATACCTTAGTAGCATTTATTGATATAAAATTAATCTAAATGAAAGACATATGATGCAATGTATGCAATGCATCATCACGTGTGCAAAGTACTTATGATCCATGTACTTCACTTTGTGGTGTGATTTGGGATCCTTGATTTGCGAGATAGATGGACTATTATCGCAAAATAGCTCTACTGGTCCCTCGCTCGAGGGAACTACTCCAAGCTCTTCAAGGAACTTCTTAATCCACACTCCTTCCTTGCTCGCTTCAGCGACAACCATTACTTCGGAAGCGGTGGTTGAGTCGGTCGTAGTGCTTTGCTTCCAACTAAGCCAACTCACAGCTCCACCATTTAGAAGGTAGACATATCTTGATTGTGACCTTCTATCGTCGGGATCACTCATGAAACTCGCATCGAATAACCATCGGCTATTAACTCCCTTTGTCCTCCATAAACAAGAAACTTATCTTTGGTCCGGTTAAGGTACCTTAGAATATTCTTGACCGCAGTCCAACGATCAGGACCTGCGTTGGATTGGTGATGACTTGTCACGCTTAGAGCATACGAGACATCGGGTCTTGTACAAGTCATCGCGTACATGATCGATCCTATTGTCGAAGCATAAGGGTATCTTTCATGTACTCCAAGTCTTTACGTGATTCAGCACGTTGAGACTTCTTGAGTTGCACACCCATACTCATTGGCACACTGCCCTTTCTATACTCATTGACACACTGCCCTTTTTGGAGTTGTTCATGCTGAATCTTTCCAAGACCTTGTCAATGTATGTAGGTTGACTTAGGCCAATGAGTCTACGAGATCTCTATATATATCTTGATTCCCAAGATGTATTGAGCCCCACCCATATCTTTCATTGAAAATGCAGATTTCAATGAACTTCTCGTTTGCTCAAGCAAATGTATATGATTTTCCATGAGGAGTATGTCATCGACATATAAGATCAAGAACACTATGTGGCTCCCACTAACCATCTTGTATATACAAGACTCTTCCTTACTTTGGACGAAGTGAATCTTTTTGACTTCTTCGTCAAAGAGTTTGTTCCAACTCCTTGATGCTTGCTTCAATCTGTAAATGAATCTTTGAAGCTTGCATACTTTCTCTCTATTCTTTGGATCTTCAAAACTTTGAGGTTGTACCATTTACACATCCTCCTCCAAGTTCCCATTAAGTAACACCGTTTTGACATCCATTTGTCATATCTCATAATCATGAAATGCGACAATAGCGAGCATAATCCGAATAGACTTGAACATGGCAACCGGTGAAAAAGTTTCATCATAGTCAATTCCTTGAACTTGAGTGAAACCTTTTGCTACAAGTCTTGTTTTGTAGGTTGTCAAGTTCCTATCCATGTTCATCTTTCTCTTGAAACCCCATTTATTTTGAATGACCTTTTTCCCTTGAGGAAGGTCAACCAAGTTCTACACTTGATTATCATACATGGATTCTATTTCGGATTCCATGGCCTTAAGCCATAGTTTGGAGTCCTCTCTTTCCATTGCTTCTTGAAAGGTCGAGGGATCATCGGTATCTAGTACCATGATCTCATGAAGTCCCAAATACATATCGGGTTTCTTCCTTTCCCTCGTTGACCTTCTAAGTTCTTTTGGTTGTTCGTGTACTTCTCGAACTTCTTGCACAATTTCTTGTGAAATTGGTTCGTGTTCAATTCTCGAACGTACACTAGGTGGGGAAGATTGAGTTTCTCTCACGATTTTTTACGAGGGTCTCTCACTCACGCTCCCACTAACTAAAGGAACCTCGGTTGGGCTTTCATGATCTTGAATATCATCATTCATATTATGATCTTGTAGAGTATCTTGAGTCTCCTCAAACACAACTCTACTCCTACTATTTTTTATTCTTTCCAGAAATTCTTTTTCTAGAAATACGGCATCACTCTCTACAATCACTCGATTGGAGGTTATATGCCAAAAGTAGTATCCTCTTGTCTCACGAGAATAACCTATAAAGAAGCACTTATCCGTTTTTTGTTGAAGTTTGATCGAAATCAATTTCTTGACGTAGGCCTCACAACCCCAAATCTTGAGAAAATTGAGCTTAGGTGTTTTACCACTCCATAGCTCATAAGGCGTTTTCTCTACGGATTTGGATGAAACATTATTTAGTGTATAAGCCGTAGCTTCTAGTGCATAACTCCAAAAGTAAAGTGGCAATTCAATATGACTCATCATTGATCGAACCATGTCGAGTAATGTCCTATTCCTCCTTTCAGATACCCCATTCCACTGAGGTGTACCGGGAGGGGTGAGTTGTGGTACAATACCACCATCCCACTTGTGCCTCATGTAATCATGAACCACTCACACACACACGTGCCTACACACCTTCACACCTTGGGGGTTTATTTTAGTTGTTGATTAATTCATCGTTTAGTGTAGTTAGTTAGCATAATCCCCTCCTTCTTATCTCTTTTCCCACTCGAGTATGATAGTCACAACAATTCTCATAACTCCTTGAGGTTCGATCCGTATTTGTCACGTCTTCACTGACGTCATATACTTGCAGTTATTAAAACGATCAATCATGGTGCTATTAGTCGTGACCGGTGAATGGGTGTTAGAAAGGTGATGGTGTTAGTGGTTGGGTGGTTAAGGTGGTGATAGATGGTGGTGGTGTTAGTGGTGATCGACTACTGAAAGTAGTGGTGGTAACGAGTGATAGCGCAATGGTGGTTACCGAGAGGAAGTGATTGTGGTAATCTCGGATTTTGATGTGGGTATTTTATAGTGATTATGAGGGTATTTTGGAGTTAAGGTGTGGGTATGTTAAATAAATTTGTAGGTGGTTTTGCTGGGTATTTTATTATGAATGTGAGGGTAATTTCAAAGTTAATATTGTATACTTGTGAGGGTATTTTGGAGCTAACGAGTGAGTATGTTCAACAAATTTGTAAGTGTTTTTTGCTAGGTATTTTATACTAAATGTAAGGGTATTTTTCAATGTGGGTATTTTATACTGATAATGAGGGTATTTTGAGTTAATGTATTAGTATATTCAATAGATTTGTATGTGTTTTTTCCAAATATTTTATAAGGAAGTAAGGAAGGTGAGGGTATTTTCAATGTGGGTATTAAATTGCGAGGGTATTAATGTGTAGTGCAGTCTAGATTTAGTGGTATAGCTTAAGCATTTTCGTGTTATAACAATGGCAATATTGTATGTTTTTGTGTTATATATAATTGACTAATTTGTTTTATAACAAGGTATTTTTGTGGTATAATCAGGATATTTTAGTTTGACAATACTTACTATAAATGTAACAAGATACTGGAAAAGGATATTTACAATGGTGCACTTGGAAAACATCGAAATTACGGAAATACATCCCAAAAGTTTGAATTTATAGTTGTGCACTCGAAAAACTTATGAAATTGTAATGGTACACCTGTAACTGATGTCGCTAGCCTACGTCCAATTTATATTCGACGAATATTTGATTACACCATTTAATTAAAGAGATATTTAAAGTGGTGCACTTGGAAAACATCGAAATTACCGAAATACACCCCAAAAGTTTAAATTTACAGTGGTGCACTTGCAAAACTTATGAAATTACAATGGTAAACTCGTAACTGACGTCGCTAGCCTCCGTCCAATTTATATTTGACAGAAGTTTGATTACACCCTTTAATTAAACTCGACCTCTTTAATTACCCCAAATCTGACTTTCATCCACATCGCACTTACATCGCCTCAAACCCCAACCTCCCACTTTCATCGCTATTGAATCCCCCATCCCCCTCTCACTCAAAAATTGGACGTGTACTTATCAAAAATTGAGCCAAATTGCAGACAATCTTCAAACAAAAAAAACTTAAGAATTTAACCCAAATTGATGCCAAGAATGAGAAGTAAAATTTAAGAAAAATTCAGAGATATTGTAGGTCAAAGTGCAGCCAAGATTGAGCCCTAAAATGCTTCCAAGATTGAGCCAAATTGTTGTCAATCTTCAACCAAAAACAACTTAAGAATTTAGCCCAAATGAAAACGAAGAATGGGTAGTTAAATTCAAGGACAATTCAGTGATAATGCAGCCAAGAATGAGTAGTAAAGTTCTAGGAAAATTCAAAGATAATGCACGTCAAAGTGCAACCAAGAATGATCCCTAAAATTCATCCAAGACTGAGCCAAATTGCGGTCAAACTTTAACCAAAAACAACTTAAGAATTTAGCCCAAATTGCAGCCAAGAATAAGTAGTAAATTCAAGAATAGTTCAGTGATAACGTAGGTTGAAATATGATAATACAAGTTTATTTGATAGGTACTGTAACGTCCCGAAACAGCGGAAGATTTAAAATTTCGAAATAACGAATAAAACTGACAACTCAAGGCGGGAACGTCACTACTATATAAATATATAAATCCGGGTGCACCCAAAATACATGGAGTTTACAAAAGGTGTACAACTACAATCCAGATGAAAGAAATGAAAATACAAGTAGTCGTACAATCTCGCAAATGCCGAAGAGGATCCGACTCCAAAGCGCTCCGTCCTCGGTCACCACCCACCCGGACCTACTGTGGTCCTGAAATAAAAAGTGCAACAATAATGCCTGAGTTTCCTGAAAGGAAACCCCGTATACCAAGCCCTAAATGCATGCAAGACTATCAATGAAACCTATCATACTAGTCATCATGGCATGGCATCAATGTGATACATAAACAATCCCACCACGGGTAAACAATCCCACCACGGGGAAACACAGGACCTCTGTCCGCAAACTGTAAGGGGTCCCACTCTGAGACCTACCGTAGGCACATACGGTCTAGCAGAAGGTACGCAACGAACCCCACGCGCGACTACACTAGTCAAGGGATCGGTGAGGAGCGTCCGCACGCCTGCGCGAAGTAGAAATCAGCTGAAATCTCGAGGTCAACACCTCACCAACGGGGCCGTCGCCCAGGTCGGTCCACTCATCTGGAGGAGCCCGTCCAGACTACCCTGCCGGAAAACATCGTCGGCAGTCCATACCCTCACCGGAACAGCATCTGTGGGACACCATCGCCCGGAAACGTCGTCGGACGGCACTTCCGCCGGAACAGCATCGGCAGAACATCATCACCCGGAATTGCATCGGGTGGAACGATCATCGCCTCGTCTACACGAGCGATCCGAGCTCAAACAGCCCGCAGGGTCAACATGCTCCAACGAGCCGTGCACCTCGTGCACCGGGATCCGCAATCCCTCAGGCCTGCTACTCTACTGTGAGTCAGAACATCAAGGCTACGTCGCCCTCCATCTGTGGAGACGACACGTCCCAGATGCCCACACTCTTCCACACGGCGGTCCCTGGGCAGGCACGCAGAATGCACCCACCGTCACCTCCCGGCTCACGCGCTAAGCGAGGACACGGGTTTCCGTGGACAGAGTTGACATCTCACTAGGACAAGAAAACCAGTACTATGCCCCATCGGTCGACCGAATCAGGCAAACCGGTCGACCGAAACCAACAGTCACGGTCGAACGGATTTCCTCCAAACGGTCGAACAAAGTGCCCAACACTCTGTCTCCAATAGGTCGAACCAGCGGGAAGAACCGGTCGACCGGACAGGTCAAAAATCCTAGGTCTGACTAAGTCAAAATCAATTCAACTATCGGTCGACCGACTCAAAGGTCCCGGTCGACCGAACATTACAGGGTCAGCCTAGTAATTCTAAGTCATATAATCGGTCGAACGCATATACTAATCGGTCGAACCAACAAGCAGTAAACAACAAACAACTTAAGTTCCGGTCGAACCACAAGGCTCGTTCGACCGGAAACAGGCAACATCAAACGCGAACCCACGAAATTTGGCATAACCGGTCGACCGCCCCAAGGCATCGTCCGACCGGTTCTGGGCAAAAACATCAATTTACACTAGCACCGGTCGACCGCCCGAAGGCACCGGTCGACCGTTGGTCGACAGCAACCTTGCACCAGCCAAGGATTTTACGCTGTTTTCTTGTCGCCGGCGAGGTCTCCGACCTCCCGCGACCGACCCAAACTTCCCCCAACATGGAGAACCACAAAATACACTAATGCTTGGCATACCTCAAGAGAAAGACGAATCCGCCGGAGCAACGCTCACGCCCGTCGTCTCCGCACGCACGACCTCCTCACGCCGGAGCCTCCGCGCCGTCTTCTTCCTCCACTGGTCGCCGGAAAAACAAGGAGAAGAGGTGGTGAGTTTTTGGTGGAAAAGAAATGGGAAGGAAAGGGAGAAGAGAGGGTTGGGTTGGGTTGGGTTTAAATATAAAAACCTACACCTACCCCCTATACTCCTCACCATACCCACCATACTCCTCACCTCACTCCACACCACTCCTCTCTCCACTCCCCCACGTCCAGTCCTTACAATCCACCCTCCTTAAAAGGATTTCGTCCCGAAATCAAAGCAAGCTACGCACCGAAAAGCTCTGGGTACCGCCTTCTGACTTCCTCCTCAATCTCCCAAGTGGCCTCGCGCTCACTATGATGCTGCCACCGGACCTTCACCATCGGAATGGTCCTCCTCCTGAGCTGATGATCCATGCGATCAACTATCTCCACTGGCCTCTCCTCTAAAGACAAGTCCTGACGGATTTCTGGAACTGCAATCTCAATAACGTGCGACGGATCTGCCACATACTTCCTCAGCATCGACACATGGAAGACATTATGCAGACCCGAAAATTGCGGCGGCAAAGTAATCCGGTAGGCAACCTCTCCAACTCGGTCAAGGATCTCAAACGGCCCAACGTATCTCGGACTGAGCTTCCCCTTCTTCCCAAACCTCATCACACCTCGGGCAGGGGAAATCTTCAGAAACACATGGTCGCCCACCTCGAAACTCAGCGCTCGTCTGCGTCGATCTGCATAACTCTTCTGCCTGCTCTGTGCTGTGGCCAGTCTCCTCCTGATCACATCCACCTTCTCTGCATACATCTGCACGATCTCTGGCCCCACTAACTGCCTCTCGCCCACATCACTCCAGCATACCGGTGATCTGCAAGGCCTCCCGTACAACGCCTCGTACGGTGCCATCCCAATACTCGAGTGGTAGCTGTTGTTGTAGGCGAACTCTATCAGCGGCAAGTGCTCATCCCAGTGCCCTGCCCAGTCCAGTGTGCATGCTCTCAGCATATCCTCCAAGGTCTGAATCGTCCTCTCTGACTGACCATCGGTCTGCGGATGGAACGTTGTACTGAATCTCAGACGCGTCCCCAAAGCCTGCTGCAGACTCCCCCAAAATCTGGAAGTGAAACGAGGATCTCGATCGGAGATGATGCTCACTGGCACCCCATGCAACCTGACTATCTCCTCCACGTACAACTTAGCTAGACCCTCCAAAGGCAACGTGGTCCTGATCGCTAAGAAATGCGCCGACTTGGTCAGTCGATCGACTATCACCCAAATCGCGTCGTGGAATCTCCTCGTCTTCGGCAATCCTGTGACAAAATCCATCGTCACGTGCTCCCACTTCCACTCGGGAAGCTCGATACACTGCATCGGTCCTGCTGGTCGCTGATGCTCGATCTTCACCTGCTGGCAGACCAAGCATCTGCTCACAAACTCCGCTATGTCTCGCTTCATCCCCTTCCACCAGAAATTACGCTGCAGGTCCTTATACATCTTCGTGCTCCCCGGGTGAATGGAATATCGTGCTCGGTGTGCCTCCTGCATGATCTCCTCTCTCAGCTCATCCACCCTCGGCACCCAAATACGGCTTCTGAACCTCAGACCACCATCTTCTCCAATGCTGAAATCAGATCCCTCCTGAGCAGACAACTGCACCAGACCAGCCAACTCCGCATCGGTACCCTGAGCCTGCACAACTCTCGAGACAGTCTGCGGCTCAACTCTCAAACCAGCAATCACTGCCCCCTCTGCTGACCCAGCAAACGGCCTCCACTTTGACAGGGACTCAAGCAATCTCCACTCCTGAACGCAGAGGCTCGCTACCGACACCTCAACTCTCCTGCTCAGTGCATCAGCAACTGAATTGGCCTTCCCCGGATGATAGGATATGGTGAAGTCGTAGTCCTTAATGAACTCGAGCCACCTCCTCTGCCTCATATTCAGCTCCTTCTGCGAAAATAGGTACTTCAAGCTCTGGTGATCGGTGAAAACCTCGAACTGCTCCCCGTACAGATAATGCCGCCAAGTCTTCAGTGCATGAACTACCGCCGCCAACTCCAAGTCATGAGTGGGGTAGTTCCTCTCATGATCCTTCAACTGTCTCGAAGCGTACCCCACGACCTTCCCGTGCTGCATAAGTACGCAACCCAAACCGATCCCTGATGCATCACTGTAAATCACAAACCCTCCGCTGCCGCTCGGAAGTGTCAGGATCGGTGCTGTCGTCAGCCGTTGCTTCAACTCAAGAAAACTGTCCTCGCACTTCTGGGACCAAGCAAACCTAACTCCCTTCCGCGTCAAAGCCGTGAGCGGAGAAGCAAGTCGGGAGAAATCCTGAATGAATCGCCTGTAGTAGCCTGCTAACCCCAGAAAACTCCTGATCTCAGTCACGCTCGTCGGAGCCTTCCACTGCGTCACTGCCTCCACCTTCGCTGGGTCCACTGAGATCCCGTCCTTCGACACGATGTGTCCCAAGAACGCCACCTGATCCAACCAAAACTCGCACTTCTTGTACTTGGCATACAACTGCTGATCCCTCAAGATGCCAAGCACAATCCTCAAGTGCTCTCGGTGCTGCTCCCAGTCCGGCGAGTACACCAAGATGTCGTCGACGAACACAATCACAAAACTGTCAAGGTACGGCTTGAACGTTCTGTTCATCAGGTCCATGAATGCTGCAGGGGCATTCGTCAATCCAAACGGCATCACCAAAAACTCGTAGTGCCCGTACCGTGTCCTGAAGCCTGCCTTCTGAACATCTGCCTCCCTAATCCTCAGCTGATGATACCCAGATCTCAAATCAATCTTCGAGAAGACCTTCGCCGTCTGTAACTGATCAAACAGGTCCTCGATCCTGGGTAAGGGATACCGGTTCCTAACGGTAACCTTATTCAGCATCCTGTAGTCGATGCACATCCGCAACGACCCATCCTTCTTCTTCACGAACAAGACTGGCGCTCCCCACGACGAGACGCTAGGTCGGATGAACCCAGTATCCATCAACTCCTGCAACTGCTTCTTCAGCTCAGCCAACTCTGCAGGTGTCATCCTATACGGAGCCTTCGACTGCGAAGTCGCACCCTCCACCAAGTCGATGCCGAACTCGATCTCTCTGTGTGGCGGTAGCCCCGGGATATCCACTGGAAACACATCTGCGAAATCCCGTACCACCTCCATGTCCTCCAGACTCCTCGACTCAGAATCTGACACTACCAGTGTAGCCACATAAGCTCTGCATCCCTGCTGGATCAATCTCTGTGCCTTCACTGCCGAGACCATAATCCGACCTCTGCCTCTCAGCCCTCTGATCACAACATCTGGCAGGTCCTCCCTCGGAATCAGAATCTTCTTCTCGCGGCAAAAGACCCGAACATCGTACTGGGACAGCCAATCCATCCCAAGTATGACGTCGAAGTCCTTTATTTTTATTTTTATTCCTTTATTTTGCAAAATGTGTTTTCTTCACTTTATTCCTTTATTTTTATTTTTATTTTCCTCAAGGCTTAATTGCTATTAGAAGTCCACACTTCCCGGTATATTTTCCTTAACCTCTGCTTTTTATCAACCACTTCAAAGATTTGATTCATTCAATTTAAGTGCATACATGTCTTAAAGGGCAATGGGTTATTTCTTTGGAACTTAGATTTATGTCACAATTTCTACAAGCAGAACTATATAATAAGGAACAAAAACTCAATGCAATTTGTACACGGGTTTTAGCAGTTCAATCTTAAGCTATGTCATGAAACATTAATTTTTTTTTAAATAAAAGACAGAATATATAGATAAATATATACATAAACAACCGGAAACAGGCAACATCAAACGCGAACCCACGAAATTTGGCATAACCGGTCGACCGCCCCAAGGCATCGTCCGACCGGTTCTGGGCAAAAACATCAATTTACACTAGCACCGGTCGACCGCCCGAAGGCACTGGTCGACCGTTGGTCGACAGCAACCTTGCACCAGCCAAGGATTTTACGCTGTTTTCTTGTCGCCGGCGAGGTCTCCGACCTCCCGCGACCGACCCAAACTTCCCCCAACATGGAGAACCACAAAACACACTAATGCTTGGCATACCTCAAGAGAAAGACGAATCCGCCGGAGCAACGCTCACGCCCGTCGTCTCCGCACGACCTCCTCACGCCGGAGCCTCCACGCCGTCTTCTTCCTCCACTGGTCGCCGGAAAAACAAGGAGAAGAGGTGGTGAGTTTTTGGTGGAAAAGAAATGGGAAGGAAAGGGAGAAGAGAGGGTTGGGTTGGGTTTAAATATAAAAACCTACACCTACCCCCCCATACTCCTCACCATACCCACCATACTCCTCACCTCACTCCACACCACTCCTCTCTCCACTCCCCCACGTCCAGTCCTTACAGGTACACGTCTAATTTTCACAGAACCATGATTACATTGCTAATTTCCAAACTTTTGATAGGTACGGAAGTAAAAAAACTGATTAAAAATAATGGTTCGTTACTGGAGACGTAAACGGAGCACACGATTGTGGGACCCACTGTTACAGATAGGTATGGTGCCAATTACAAGTTTATTTCATAGGTACACGTCCAATTTTCACAGAATCATGAGTACGTTGCCAATTTCTAAACCTTTGATTAACACGGAAGCACAAAACCCAGTCCTAAACATGTACCATTGCAATAATTAATGGGTATGTGGGAGGTGGAAGTGGAAGATGGATGGAAGTGAGAGGTTGGGGTTTGGGGCGATGTAAATGGGAGGTGGATGGGGGGATTCGGGAGCGATGAAAGTTGGAGGTTGGGGTTTGGGGCGATGGAAGTAGTAGGTGGATGAAATTGTATTTGAGGTAATTAAACGTGTCGAGTTTAATTAAAATGTGTAATCAAACGTATGCCGAACTTTAATTGGACGAAAGGTACCAGTGTCAGTTAAAAGTGCATCATTGTAATTTCATAAGTTTTTCGGGTGCACCACTGTAAATTCAAACTTTTCACGTGTGTTCTCGTAATTTCGATGTTTTCTGAGTGCACCATTGTAAATATCCATTTAATTAAAGAGTGTAATCAAACGTCCATCAAACTTAAATGTGATAGAGGCTAACAGTGTCAGTTACGGGTGCACCATTGTAATTTCATAAGATTTTAAGGTGCATCACCGTAAATTCAAATTTTTGAGGTGTATTTCCGTAATTTCGATGTTTTCCGAGTACAACATAGTAAATATCCCTATTGGAAAACAATGATAACAAAAATACATAATCTGACAAAAGGACAACAAGTCAAAAAAAAACTTGAATCTCAACAAAAACAAAAAAACCATACAAGTTTGTGGGTGGATTTGTGGGTCGGATAAAAACCCAAAGAGCCTTGTGTTGCATGCATTTTGCGTGTAGATCGTCACCGTGTTGTATCTATATATGCTGGTGAACTTGTCGGTGTGTCAGATGTGAGTCATGTGACATGTCCTACCATTTTCTCCTGTTTTATGAGTAAAAGAATTTTGCATAAATAAAAAAGATATCTGGGTATGGAACCACCACCGTCCACCGACGATGGTTACAACCATTTTCTCCTGTTTCATTTCATCTAGGATACCTCTTTTTTTTTTAAATGAAGACTACTTTCGTATCTTTCAACGTTGCTTGATTTTTTTTCCGAAAAATTTGTTCCACGTACATTGCATACCACGTTGCATGCTAGATATGCCCTTGCAATTGCTAGCTTATAATAAGCATGACAACTTAATCGTTGGATCTTTTGTTTTGAATTTACTAAGACTGAGGACTACATGTTAAGGTTTAACTAAATATATATAATGTTTACCAAAAATATTGATGGTACATTTGAAAAAGTGTTTTAATAACACAAAAAGAGCCTTGTGTTGCATGCATTTTGCCCGTGTCGCTGTGACCTTGTCGGGGTGTCAGATGCGGCATGCCCTACCTTTTTTTTAAGAATATTATTGTTTTATTCCTTATCGTTCAGTTTGTCACCTAATATTGTAACTGATTCGATTAGGAGGTTATTTCACTGATGCAGAAGGCACAATATCGAAACATCCGACGTTTATAAGTTTGTATAAACATTAGTTTTTTTAGTATAACCGACGTATAAACATCCGTCTATACGTTCTGAAATAAGAAAAATTATTTTTTGTTTATTTTTTAGATTTATTTCGTATAAGAATTTATGTGGATTTATTTTGTATAAAAATTAATGTTATTTTTGGGATTTATTTCGTATAAGAATTTATGTCGATTTATTTTTGTATAAGAATAATATGAATTATTTGGATTGATTAAAAAATAGTTACATCAATGTAACTATCACATGTGTGTTGATGTACACATGTGTGTTTATGGTGATATGTGTTGAAGTTTAGTCCCACATTGAAGAGAAAAATTTATTGGTGGGGTTGGAGTACTCCACCACTCATTTACTTCTAAATGGGAGTTAGGTATCGCACTAGTTACAATAGGTAAATGGTATATATATATTTAATGGTCAAAAGATTGACACTTAAGGCACTCTGACAACTTAGGCTTAAGATGGTTGCAATGTTTTCATTACTATTTACCCATGTATAGACATCAGTTGTATAGGTTAGCCGACGTCTATAGGACGGAATTATTATTGTTATTTAAATGTATAGACTTCAGATGTATAGAATGGTCGACGTTCATAGGTCGTACTGTATGTATAGACGTCAGTCACCCTATATATCTGAACTCTATAGGTCGTAACAGTTTAGTCCCACATTGGCCAAATTTGTTGTTGTTGTGGTTGATGTATTCCATCACTCCTCTACAAACAAATGCGAACGAGTTTGATCACTTGAGCAACTTGGACTTACTGTACACGGTTATTGGTCAAAAAAAATGACACTTGGGGTACTTGGGCAATTTGAGCTTGATTACAGTAGAGATTGGGTGTCTGTTATAGGCGATAATGTATTTTTTGGTAAATTAAATGTATAATAAATTTGTTTGTGGTTTATTTTAATAAATGTTGGGTTGCTTGTTATTAGAATAAACACAAAGTTATGTACATAAAAATTGTTGAAAATATGAAAACGATCTTGTATGTTGTTTTAAATTTTTTAAAATATATACATACATAGGGACACGAAATCCTATACCGACGTCTAGACACAAGGGTATAGGCGTCGGTGAAATATACCTCGGATACTTAGACCGCAAAAATTCATCGTATATACCCATGTATATTCGACGTATATGACCTTTTTCCAGCAATATTTGGAAGATTTTTTGGGTTAACAGTAAAAAAAACTAATAAAGACTACTAAGGAAAGTGGCAACCGGCAAACTACCAAAACTTAAAACATCAAGGGGTAAATGTAACATTTCAAAATTCAAATATCACATGTACAATATGTAAGTGCAAACTACAATTAACTCAAGATTTCCTTGAGCATCACCAAACTTCTTTTTTGTGACATCCTCAATCATCTCAACCATTTCAGCTGCCAGGTGCTTCTTCCAGTCGTCGGCCTCTCCTTGTCTGAACAAATTAAGCATCATTACTAACTTAATTTATACCCGGCAAAATAGGTAACGCCAGTCGTGTTCACGTCCAAATCCTTCACTCTACACACACACACCCCAAACGACTTGCTGAACTGCTCAAAAAAAGTCTCAGACGTCAAGTTCACTCTTGCTCTGTTGAATGCACATCCTGATGGAGAGATAGTCTCACGTTGCTCAACGTATAAATCTGTACAGGGAAATTTCATAGATACCATTCAAATACACTTCCATATCACTAATACGCTCAAAATAAAGAAAATATCACTTATACACTACAAATTTAAATCTTATTTCAACAATACTCATTGTGCAAATATTTTTTATATAATGATACCTTGGGGATTGAATAATTTGAAAGTTTAGCTTGCTAGTCTGCTTAAACATTTTAGGATCCAAGACTCTAAACCAAGGTTCAACTCCCACTATCCACCTTTCTTGTTTATTCTACACTAAGGTTCAATTCTCATTGGCCACTTTTTTGTTTTAATCAAAATGAAAAATTACAGAGGTTACCAAGGTTCAAAATTACGATCTTTTATTTTAATTAAAAATACAAAATTAAAAAGATAATCACACTAAAAGCCCAATTTACCACCAAACTAATAGCTGATATCAACACAATACACTAGAACTATTCTAGATTCATCCTCTTATTGTTACATGGGCGACACTTCAGCTTATTATGTAAAAAAAACCATGGAAAACAACTTGATCCAAAATATATAAGAACTCACAATTAATTTTATCTTTGAAATATTATTTTTCTTAGATTATCATTATCATTAAATTGACAGTAGGCGAATTGTACTCGGTTGTTATGGTGTAATTTTTTGTTGGTTTCAGTAAAAGACGAATTGACTTTAAGTTCGTTAATTTAATTTTTTTTGGACCTCGGTCAAAAATCTTGATCGCTCCCACCAAATATTCCCTTGTTTTTGTCTTTTCATGTCTTATTAGTAAATGCTTTATTAGTTATTTAATCCTATCCATGATTTGATCTTATCCATGTTATAACTTTAAAATAAGAGTTCTACCCTAAAAAATATCTCTTTCCTATTCCAAGTTTATCATTTGTTAAGTGGATCCTTAGGAATCTCCCACCAAATTTGGGTCACAACCGGAAGTCCAATACCGGTATCGAGGTATCGATTCCATTCCGTGTCAAATTACCCACAAAAAACAATTCTCTTGGGGTAAACTGATACATCTCTTCTGCTGATATTTTGCATCTCTCGGGACAAGCAAATAAGGGCACCCTTAACGGGGTGCCACGCCCGGGCGCCCTTCGGGTGCCCGTCCACCCAGGCGCTTGCACTGAGCAAACATGCGTGCACTGTTTTTAATCACGCGTGCACTTTAATCACGCGTTTATCTTAAATGTAATGTGGCTCCGTAATATTTAATAATAATTTCGTGATTTAGCAGTAATTATTAACAATATTTCGAGTTAAAATAAAATTGTAATGTTATTAGAATTAGAATTATATAAAATGTAATTTGTTAAATGTTGTGTGAAAATTATAATTGTTTAATTAAGAAATGATGTGGATGAAAGAGAGTGTAGGGTGGGTGGGGGTAGCCTGGGCATGGGTAGGGGGATTGGTTTGGGCGGGGCATGTTTGTTGGTTAAACTGGTTGAATTATAAAAATTTATCCAATTAAGTTTATGAGTATGTAAAAGTAGAGTTTGGTGTTTCTATTTTGATATTATTAGTCTATTACTAAGTTTAATACTTAATTACTCCTAACTTTGATTTGTTAAACCAAAACATATAATTCTTTTCTAAATCTTAAAATTATAAAAATAATATTTATAATATATATTATATTTATTAATGTTAGACGAATTGGTAGGTTAGCAGGGTAGATTAGAAAACCACCACAGTCCACCCCATTTTAACAAATGGGTTGGCAGATTGAAAAAACTAACCACAACCCACCCCAAGCATGACTGTTAAAACCAGGGGCGGATCCAGAAAGTTTTTTTGGGTGGGGCATAATTTCTTCACGTTGCACAATTTTTTTTGGAGAACCCACAACTTTAAGTTGATATTTTAAATTAATTAATTAAAAAAATAGAAGATTGAAAATATTTTTCTTATTTTTAACATTTTTTCAAACCTGAATATATTAAAATTCAAAAATCCAAAAGACATTTTTACAACAATAAAACACGACACATCAGTTAAATTAATTTTATTCTTACAACTTAAATTCCAATATCCAAACACAAAGTATGTGGTTTGGGAAGATTTTGTGGCTATGTTCGTTCTTAAGTTTAAAATTGATAAAATATAGACAAACAGATAACAAAATAGTGTATAAATATAACATAAAATTATAATAAAAGAATTTTATAATAATTGTTACTATTTATGGTCATTGCTATTTTCGTTCGTGGAATCGCATGTTTTAGATTTATTATTCATTCTACGACTCTTATGTATAGAATGACCTTGATAGATAAGTTTCTTATAAATGTTAGCTTATTTTAATTTTTCATTTCATTTTCAGTTTACAAATTAACTCGACACTATCAAAGTGAGATATAACAACATGCCAATAAGCATAATTGTACTAGAAAACTAAGATTACACGTCATAATAATAAAAAAGTTAAATCCCAAACATTAACAACAGCTAACTAAAATCTATGCAATGTTCATTTTTCAATTAAAAATTATCAAACTTACACAACAATGCAAGTCCAAAAGATTAGAACTTATTTTCCAAATGTAGTTGTTTAAAAAACTTCAAAATCCCAATTTGAATCAAATTGATTCTAAAATCACTTTTTGTGAAAATATTATCTTAACTCTTCTGAAATTAAACAGGTAAACAATTATACCACCAAATTCAAGCCAATACACTTAAATATATGAGATTGAATAAATAAATAAATAAAATTAAGATTTTTTTTTTGCAAAATTCACCCCACCTGCCCATAACGTGGCTCCGCCCCTGGTTAAAACCCACCCCACGCACAATCCTATTTGAGATCGCCAATCCCCTCTACTTAAAACGATATTCTTTCGTTTTTATAACCACTAGTAGATGGAAACAATTTTTAGACAATTTTTAGCTGTTGGGTCAGATTTTTGCTGAAACCTGCTGCTCTTGATATCCAACTTGCACAACAAATGGGTTCAAGACGAATTTTAAACAAATAAATAAAAATCAAACACAAACCGCATCAAACCAGTTATTTTAATGGAGGGAAAAATGCAGTCTCATGCTAGTCTTAAATTTGATATGCTCCATAAAGCGTTGGGTGATAAAATCATAAAACCTTAGAAGGTATGTACCCAAGCAATGAAAAATCCAACCTACATGTTTCACATTAAAAAACATAGCGTAAATGTTTCAAAAATTAAACAATCTAACGTACATGTAATATTCTCATCATGTCGTATTACACAATCAAATAAACTAATATCTCAGGTATCGTGCATTCAGTTATCAATATATACTACTTAAAAAAATTCAACTCTAACCTCTGTTATCCTGACCGCATGTGAAGGAAGAACCACAAAGATCAATACGCATGAAGATCATACCGAGTTTACGTTAAGAGTCTTCTACATAATGAGACGGTAGGCAGGTGAGCCATTCACCACCTCAACGCTTACCTTGTTCAACTTTACAAGCAACAAAAGGAACGTTCTTGCTCTGTGCCCTGCAACGAATAAGAATCGAAGCACGTCAATGTTTCAAGTTACCCTTGGCAGAATTTAGTAATTATTAAAAAGATACGCATCTACAAATAATATATCAGAAGATTTAGAATTTTGAATAAAAATATTGAGCAACGTTTTTTCAAGTTTAATTTGAAAAATACCCAATCCAAGAACTTCAATGTCCTTCTCAGTGATTGAATGACTTTTGATTGCTCCATCATGCTTGCGGAGTTCCACATCCATCTTATTGACAGCAGCTGACAAATCCTGCAACCATTCGTGCTTGCCTTGATGAGTTTATGCTTGATGTAATTCCAATGAAAAGGAATGCTTAGGGTGGTTGCAATAGTAAGCACCGAAATTATCTACTGATAGGCAAGAGTCTCAGGCATCATGACGCCAAAAAACTAAACTCTGAAATACTAATTACTACACAGTTATTCGGCACTACAAATTCAAAGTTTCCTCTTTCAAGTGAAGGTCAGGTGAAAACAGTTCCTTAATTTTGGGAACCCTCAGGGATCAAAGCCATGACAAAGTGATACTTTAACAAATGAAGAAACAATTGCAGCATCCTCTATCCAATCGAACTATTTATTCATGAAAATCTTTTGCGAGAATACCTCCCATGATGCCAAACTCTTCGTATAGGAAGGAAGATTATTGTACTCCGAGGATACATGGAGCATATTTCTTGTAGAACTTTCATGTGATACGAAAGGTGTTGAAAATATAACCGTTGGGTTCAAATCATCGCCCAATCTCCACACCCGGTTATGGCAACATCCAGCAATCACAAATCACAAACAAATCCATCACATTCAATCATTTATATTTGGCATGTACAGCGGTCATCCAAGCCCTAGAACATATATATATATATATATATATATATATATATATATATATATATATATATATAGGGTCAAACTCTAGTGAGCCAAGACTTTAATTTAAGCCCCCTACAATCCCACAATTGGATCTTATTTACAGTTAATCTCACCATTCATTAGCATAACCGTTTTTTTCTTAATCTACCTTACAATTTGAAATGAGTGGTGAATATTGTGGGGGCTTAATTTTTCTAAATTAATTTAGAAAAATTAAGCCCTGGGCTCACTAGAGAATTCTTGTATATATATATATATTCTCACATTATGTAAACAATAGAACAAGAATCAATAACAAAAACATTACAATCTCTCGTATCAAATTTAGCATGGTATCAGAGCATTGATCTGAAAAATCCACAACCTCAGACTCTCCCCGGAGATCATCATCGGTGAACCTCATCCAAGGGCGTTGAAAACCGAGAAAAACCCAACCAACATTCATACCCAAAAAAGGAGGAAAAAACCAAAACCTGCCCACAAGCATGTCGGATGACACTGTAAACCCCCAACGCCTCGTCACAACCGCCCTGAACGGAACAAACTATCTGTCGTGGGCTCGTGCGGTGACCCTCTCCCTCAGCGGCCGTGGGAGAGTCGGTCATATCACCAAGAAAGCACAAAAACCCAACAAAGAAGGGACAATAACAAAGCAAGAGGAATGACAAACGGCGGACCATCAGGTCATGTCGTGGATCATCGCATCCATGCAACCAAACATCGGGGAAATATTTATGTACAAGGAAAGCGCAAAAGAGCTTTGGGATGCTGTCCAAGAACATTATGGAAACACTGAGAACTTCGCGCATAGTTTCAAGATCAAACAAGAAATATCTCAAACTTGGCAAAACAACAAGCACATCATCGAGTACCTTGGTACTCTCAGGAAACAATGGGACGAACTTTGGGTGTATGAACCCCCAACAACAGACATAACGACCATCCAAAAACGACAAGAACAAAACGAAATCTACCAATTCTTGGTGGGTTTGGATCCAAGCTATGAAGCCATACGAGCGCAGATCTTGATGGCACCGGAGCTACCAAGCCTCGCAACTATCACAAACCCCATTCAACGCGAGGAAATCCGAAGGAAAACCATGCCCAACAACACCAACAGTAGGGTCACCGACGACCAAGCCTTCATCGCCGGTTGCAACCAAGCTCAGGGCTACAACAACAAAAAGCGATTCGGAAACAAGCCCAACGAACACTGCGAAAATTGTAAGAAACCGGGGCACAACAAAAACTCATGTTGGTTTCTTTTTCCCCACCTCAGGCCCTCAAAAAATAGAGAAAGGAATGATAGAGCAAACATGATGGATGGGATCGCCGGCAGCAGCACCAGCCAACTCGGAGGTGGCGGCGGCCGCGCGGACGGGAACCCCAACCCTAAACCAAATGCAAATGATGGATATGGAAAGAACATGGAGTTTTATATGGTCAGAAGTCCGATTGGGTACCCAAATGCTCCGAATCCGATACCGTCTAACAGCTGGAGCGGACCTGGCTTGAGCTTGGGAGGAAATGGCTGCGCAAGTGGAGCTCCGGGTCCACACCAATTAAGTTCTCTGGTGGGCCATCTCAATGACCTTTTGCACAATCAGAATCCAAAATCAGGTAATGTGTCAGGTATGGAGAATAGTCTTGATAATTGTATCCGTGTTTTTTCAACAACCAACTCAAATGCCAAAAAATGGATTATTGATTCCGGTGCTACCGATCATATGACAGGAGATATTACTATGTTAAAAATGTAAAAAATAATCTAAGACTGCTAGATGAATTTGTTACTGTGGCTAACGGACACCAAGTTGAACTATTTAACAACACTATTTAACACGATTTAACATTATTTAACAATATTCATGATAACATCTTCGATACGAACTTACTTTCTGTTGCTAAAATAACTAGAAAACTTAATTGTAATGTAGTATTTACTCCTAATGATGTAATATTTCAGGATCGTACCACATGGATGATGATTGGTAGGGGTATCCTCCAAAAAGGATGGGTCACCCATCTTCTAGTGTTTTAAGACATTTATTTCCTTCTATTGATTCTGAATTTTTATGCGATGTACGTCGTTACTCTAAACAAACTAAACTACCATTTCCTAATTCTACTACAAAAACCCAACTACCTTTTGAATTAGTTCATTCTGATATTTGGGGACCCGCTCCCGTAGTATCTCACAATGGTTTTCGTTATTTCATTAGTTTTATCAATGATTTCTCTCGAACCACCTGGATTTATTTACTGAAAAACAAGTCAGATGCTTACTCGATGTTTTGTGATTTCATTGCCTTCATTGAAAACATGTATAATGCCAAAATCTATTTTTTTAGATCTGACAACGGTTCAAAATACATGAGTAATATGTTTCAAAAATTGTTAAACCAAAATGGTATTTTTCATCAAACCACGTGCACTAATACCCCTCAACAAAATGGGATTTCTGAACGAAAAAACCAACATCTCTTAAATGTGACTCGTTCTTTGCTGTTTCAAAACAACATTCCAAGAAATTTTTGGTCTGATGCTCTTCTTACTGCAACTTATATCATCAATCGTCTTCTTAGCCCTACAATTAACAATAAAAAACCCTTAGAAATACTAACCAATAAAAAATTAAACTTGAACATCTTAAAATCTTTGGTTGCACTTATTTTGTTCACAGGAAGCGCGAGGACAAACTCGACTATGGTGCGGTCAAATGTATTTTTTTAGGATATTCTTTTAGGAAAAAATGTACAAATGTTATGAACCCAAAAATTGTAAAATGTATGTATCACGAGATGTTGTATTTTTTGAGAATGAACTGTTTTTTAAAACCACCGAAGACACTACCGAAGAAACTTCCGCTACACCCCCTTCCTACCGGGGACCTCCTTGACATAACGCCTGCTCCGGAACTTCCTCAAGCCGAAGGGGGAGAAGAAGAAGAAGACGAAGAAGAGCCACCTCGAAGACGATCCATTCGCCCCACTCGCCGTCTTGCCAGACTCAATGATTGTTTTGTATCTCAGGTTACCTACCCTATTCAGGACCACCTGTCCTATAACCAACTATCCAACAAACATCAAAACTTCCTAACTCAACTAGACAACCACAAAGAGCCAAACTCCTATCTTGAGGCTATAGGAAACCCAAATTGGGTCAATGCCATGAAAGATGAACTACATGCCTTAGAAACCAACAAAACTTGGACCTTAGTCCCTTTACAACCTGGCATAAAACCCGTTGAGTGTAAATGGATATACAAAATCAAATATCATAGTGATGGTAAGATTGAAAGATATAAGGCTCGACTAGTAGCTAAAGGATACACTCAGACATATGGCCTAGATTACTTGGAAACATTTGCTCCCGTAGCTAAAATGAACATTGTTCGTGTTCTTTTATCCATTGTTGTTAACCAAGGTTGAAATCTCTTCCAAATGGATGTGAAAAATATTTTTTACAGGGAAATCTGGAAGAAGAAGTCTATATGACTCCACCTCCTGGGTACCCTACAACTCCTCATCAGGTATGCAAACTTACTTGCTGTGTTTCCCTATCAGGACATAAAATGACATACTTGCTGTGTCAACCAAAATATTTGAAAAATGACCAATGGTTTTTAAAACCTTACTCCCCATGGTAGAAAAACCTTTAATCTTCCTCCGCTACACAATGAAGTATGGGTTTTTCTTTTTCTTTTTCAGACATAATTTCAGGATAAAACACGGATAGAAGTACGGCATAATAATAAACAAAGTAACAAACAAATCCCAGTAATGATACATATTGTACTTTTCAAGTCTTTATGTAGAGCAAACTTCTACTTTTGTCCCCTCTACAATCAACTTGCCCCAAATCAAGCTCAAAATCCTCACTTTCAGCATCATCATCGATCTTCTGCAAATCAACATGCAAAAGTAACATTTAAGAAAAAACTCATCCTCCCACAACCAGAACGCTGAAAATTCTACTTCCAACATCCCGAAGTACGAACCATTTTGCACATCAAAATCATGAAAAATAATCAGCTTTCCTTGGCAAGATGCAAGCCTAAATTAACATTTTCATAGGAACAACAAGTCCATTAAAAATCAAAAGAAAAACATAAAATCCTCAGGAAGCTTAAAATCCAAAATTTCATGACTCCTATTGATTACTATACACTAATTGAACCAAAATCACAAACAGGTCGTTAGGATTAGCATAACCATAAAAAAATTAAAAATCATTAGGTCTTTGTGGTACGTCCGCAGCACACGCCTCTTGTTGAATATAACCACCAGAAAAGTTCAAAATCCAACCAAAACCTATAAAAATTTCAACTTTCCCAACAAAATAACTGAAAGCACACTTACCCCCAACACCACTAGAGCCAAAACTCACATGCCTCGGATTCAACACAACATCAAAACATTTAAATTCCCGAAAACACCAAAAAAAGATCCACAAATTCCTACAAAAACTCCTCCAAAACCAACAAAAATCTCAAATTTCAACAAACAAAACATCCATCAATAACCACAGTACCCCCAAGACAAGCGTACGCAATGCTATGCCTCTTGTTCGACATAACACCAAAACCTTAAAATTCCAGACCGAAACACCATAAAACCTCAACTTTCAACAAGAACCCCCACCAAAACCAACAAAAACATCAGTTTCCAACAATGAAAACATCAGAAACCACACCACCTCAGCATACCAGTAATTCAATGCCCAGCATTCTACGTAACACCAAAACAATCAAATTCCCGACCAAAACACCGTAAAAACCCTAAATTTTCCACTAGAACTCCACCAGACAACAAAAAGGCTCAACTTCCAACAACCAAAACATCTGAAACCACACTACCCCCACCACAACCAGACTCGATCTAATTCCACCAGTTCAACATAACACCGAAACCTCAAAATCCCCGATAACCAAAACACCCAAAAAAGCCTCATCTCCCCCCCCCCCCCCCCCCCCAAAAAAAAATAATTACCCGCAACATTCCTCCTGGAGTCAAACATTAAGTTATTTTTTGGTTTTTGAGTTACAATGGACTAAATCAGCGTGGTTCATATATATGATATCTACAATTCTTATTTATTGTGAATTAGCAGAAATTGTCAACATCTCTGTCACATGCATTACCGGGAACATAACCAGCCTCCGCAAGCCTTTCCTCGATCTCCCCCAGATGCCTCCGGTTCACCTTCCACACCTCCCGGCAGTGCCCGAGCAACTCCTCGAACGACAGCGACCCGAAGGTGGCGGATTGGAGCTGGTCGAGATCGTTCCCGGCGGACGCCCGCGGAAAGACGTGGAAGCGGAGTCTGGGAGAGAGGAGAAGGTTAGAGCATCTTTAACGCGGAAAAAACAGGGGCGGGGCGGGATTCAACCCATCCCCAGCTCCCTTAGTGCGTGAAATTAGCAGGTCGGGTCCCGATCTGATTTGCGGCCAACTTGTTATTTTTTTAAAATAAATAATTAAAAATTAATTTTTTATATGTTTAATAATTTTTTATTGATATATATATTTTTATATAATTATTTTTTGAAAATTAAAATAAATAATCAAATACCCTACATTCTCTCCCCTCTACGTTATTGAGATCAATCTTTGGAATTGTTTTTTTTAAATCTTAAAAAATGAAAACAAATAAAAACACATTTTCAGAAAAAAAGATTTGAAAAAAAAGATTTAAAATATCTTTAAAATAAATATATTAACATTATTAACTATTATCAATATTA
The DNA here is from genome assembly GCA_963682175.1 of Triglochin maritima. Classification (NCBI taxonomy): domain Eukaryota; kingdom Viridiplantae; phylum Streptophyta; class Magnoliopsida; order Alismatales; family Juncaginaceae; genus Triglochin; species Triglochin maritima. The sequence continues at coordinate 12,685,575 of OY821773.1, forward strand.
AAAAAATTAGGTAAATTATTTAATTGATATGTATATTGTTTTATATAATTAGAATTAATTTCTAAGAATTAAAATAAATGAAAATTAATAAGATAAAATCGTTGTAAAAATAATTTATTTAATAGTTTGTGTATTTTTGTGGTGGAATAAAAAATGAGGTAAAAAAAAATAAATTGGAGGAGAGAGTGTGTTGAAAGTGAGGTTGAGGTTAAGAAGTGAAAAATGGGTTGGATTGAGTGGTGGGTTGCATAGTATTTTTTGCTGACGTAACGAAGAGAGAAACTGAATTGGAGGAAAAAATGAGGTTGAGTTAATGATACTCTTAGGGGTGGGATTGGGGGGAACTAGGGTTTGGGGTCTTACCGATGTGGTGGGTTAGGGTTTGGGTGGAGGCGTCGATGTGGTTGAGGAGAGAACTGAGGGGTCCTTGGAATTCCCGGATTTGCTTCTCCATTCTCGTGGTCTGTGGAGGTCGGTTTTGGTCTTGTGTGGTGTGGTTTCAATTTGAAACGGATTCCCACCTCTCTTTTTTTCCTTTTCTTTTTTTGTTTATATCTTTTAAAAGTAATTATACAACAAGCACGTGGTTTGGTTCCTTTTAACTCAGGTTCGATTTGGTTACCCAACCCAGACGGAGAATGAAAATATATTATTTTTTAATAGATGTATATGATGATACGCAATAATGTAACATGTATGTATGATATTGTCACCAATATTTGGAAAATTTTCATCCTAAACTAAACAATTTTCTCACCCAACTGAACTCTACCACAACCATCACCGCCACCGCCATACTCCTCTCCTTCAATCAACTTGTTACCTTGACTCCGACCTTCCACACCTTTGACTCCGAGTCTCTGACCCTCCAGATTCCAACCTTCCATGCCTCCGACTTTGAGAATCCAACCCTCCACGATGGGTCACCTCGAAACTAAATTGACCTAACATATTTTTTTGGGTTGGTTCGGATTTGGTCATGGATCAACCTAGAATTGTACAATTCAGATTGGGTTAGTTTTGACCCTAGAACCAACCAGACCCAACCCATATTCACCCTTATACCAAAACACGCCCCAAGCCCTCCTCTCTCACAATCGATGCACACCTTAACCCCTACAACGGTACAACCTCACCTTAAACACACAAAAACACCCAGAACGCTTGACAAAACTCTTAGTTAAACTTAACCAACCACTTAAATACACACTTTAAACTGTAGACAATCCCACTTCATGAGCCCTAAACTCTTATACACAATCTCAAGTCTTAATCCACTTAAATCCTTAAAATTAAAACCTAATTCAATTAATCAAGGACTAATTAACCTTAATTACACTTGATTAACCTTAAAGTAATTGGTAGTAGCCACCTAAAAGTTCCCAACCGATTCAAACAAAACAAGTGATCGGCCCACCTTCACCAAACAAATCTCTCCCCAAACCATGTCCAAATATCCAACACCGCCACTATCCTTAGGCCCACAGCACTCTGAAGACACTCATGAGTCATGTCACACGTAGACTACGTAGTGGTGCGTGATCTTCCAAAAACTATTTCCTTCGTGATACATTGATACCTCTTTAACGTCCACTTTCAAATGGTGGTGATATCTCAAAAAAAAAAAAAAAGGAGAGTATCATTGAGATTTGAGAATAATGCCAAAAAGTCTTTTTGTTTCGTAAATAGAAAGTATTAACCAAGAATTGTTTTCTTATTTTTCTTAAACAAGTACTTACCTACGCATTAAACCACCAAAACTAACCTACCAACTACAACTACTTATCTCCAAACGATTCCTTATGTCTGTACTCCACCTTCAAATTTTCCACAAATTACCAAATTGGCACAAGTCTCTAAAATTTTGGGAAAGTAGTACCCGTGAATAATGTGAAGTTAAAATTGATAATCTCAAATACTAATGCGTTAATAGAAGAGAAGATAAATGTGTGATTGGTCAGGAGGAAATTTAAAAAAAATGAACTTTAGTTATCACTTTTGAGTGGAAGTGAATGAAATCATTCAAATTAGTTCTCTACCGGTGGCTTAGCTGGTTAAGGACCTCATCGTTTCGTGAGGTTGTCGGTTCGAATCTCATAAGTACATCGAGCCTCTACATGACGAGTGAGATCCTCATAGGATCAAGGGTAATAAAGGGGACGGGTCACACTTGCTCCTGAGGTTTGTAGCTGACCGACTTCCTAAGTACGATAGTCCGGTAAGTTTCTTGGTTTATCAAAAAAGAAAAATTATCAAAATTACAAAAATATAAGGTTGTAAAACTTTTTGAACTTGACTTTCAGAACTTTATTAATTTTCATACAAATTAATCACCAAAATTCGTTCTAAAATTTTAATTTTCGAACTTCCAAAATATTTTTCCCTAAACCAACCAGACTACGTAACAAGAATTCCAGCGAACACCAATTTCCCCTCCACTTCGGTAGTTCCGTTGCTCTTCTGTCCTCCCTCGATCGTTTGTTTCATCATCATCACCATCGCCAAATGGGTCCCCTCCTCTTCTCTCGTCTAGCCTCCAAGTCCAATCGCATCCTCTCCACCCTCCGATCCTCCTTCCTCAACCCATCCCAGCCGTCCATCCCCAGCCGCTTCTCCATCTCCACCCGTCCCTCGCCGACCCGGCGCTCTCACTTCCTCCTCTCCTCCTCCCTCTTCGCCTTCGCCGCCGCCGCCGCTACTGCCGCCGCCACAGCCGAGCCCTCTCTCTGCGAGCCCCGGTATTACACCAAAGATTCGATTTTTATGCTGTACTTGTTAAAAACCTGAACTCGGCTATATCGATCGCTTGCGGAGGAGGTTTTTGCTTGTGGTTAGATACTGCTGTGTGATTTTTGTGGTGAAAAAAAGTCGGTTCGATCGTGTCCGGAGCTCTTATTTTTTGCATTTCGGTGATGTTGATTGAGGGTTTGGTGGTGTTTTGTTTTTTACGTAAGTCTTGGATTTTAGTTTGTTTGGTTGCATGAGGAACTAATTGTGTATTTTTCTTCTGTTGGCTTGATTTTTAGGATGCGTGTGCTGTTAAAGCTCCACTAGTTTTTTTTCTTCTTCTTTGATCATATTGGCTGATGTATTTTATGCTGAAACGTTCGGATTTCTTGTAGGGATGTTGGCGTGTGGAATTGAAATTTGGGTTTAGTTCTACTGGAACGTTGTTAAGCACAAAATGTCTGCAACACTTTATAATAGAATTGGATTCACTACTTGAGTGCTTAGGTTTTGTAGAGGTGGTGGACTGTGGACCATCCAAATTTTCTAAGTCGTTGTAGTTGTTGGTGTGCTGTCCCAATTTCGAAGAGAGAAAAGTTTCTCGTTGGATGCAAACGTGTAATTTTGGCTCTGTAATTGTTTGAAAGAGTGGATTTTATGCTATATTTGCTAAATATTGAATAATACTATAATAGTTCTTTCGATCGCAAGCATAGCTTTTTTCTTCACCTGATTTATCATTGTTTTGTGCTTTTATGATGTTTTTTGTAATTTGTTCAATTGCATGCATGGCTGCAATTTGCTTCTCTGGTTCTGCAGTTGTGTGCGTTTTCTTCTATTGATTGGATTTTAATACTTTATCTTTTAAAGAAACTTCAAACGTAGTATGTTCAATCACATGGCATTTTTTATGCTCTTGGCTTTCTTCAACATCAACATCAACTTCAACATAACCCCAATGCCTCAGAAGAGGCTCCCGCCTAAGCAAGGTAAGAGAGGGTTGGATGTACGCAACCCTACCACTGTAAAACAGTGAGGTTGTTTCCAATTGACCCAAAAGATGCAAATGTAACTGACCATCTGCGATTTCACAATAAAAGAAATACAGATCTTTTAAATAGCTCTTTGATATAGTCCATAATGCTCTAAATGTCAAAAAACAACTTAATCTTAACTTGACGACAAGCCTCAGTGTGTCTTATGTGACAAGAAAATTCCACTTAAGTTAAAAGGAAAGTTTTATAGAACCGCAATAAGACCTGCAATGCTATATGATGCAGAATGTTGGGTCACTAAAAGACAACATATACAAAAGATGAGTGTATCTGAAATGAGGATGTTGAGGTGGATGTGTGGTCATACGCGAATGGATCGGATTAGAAATGAAGACATTCGTGAGAGAGTTGAAGTTGCTCCAATGGAAGAAAAAGTTATCCAACACAGACTGAGATGGTATGAACATGTACAAAGAAGACCTATGGAGGCACCAATAAAAAGAGGGGTATTGAATCAGATCGAAGACATAAAAAGAGGAGGCAGACCACGATTGACTTGGGAGGAAGCGGTCAAAAGAGATTTAAAAGATTGGAATGTTCCTCAAGAATTTGCATTGGATAGAAACGCGTGGAAGAATGCGATTCACGTGCCTGAACCGTGACTCCTTAAAATTTCATATCTAGCCTACCCCAACTAGTTTGAGATAAAATGTTTTGTTGTTGTTGTTGTTGTCGGCTTTCTTGCGGGAAGATTGTATTTGTAACTTTATGTTGTATTCTTAAATGAAGATTGGGTTTAGTTCAATATTTAGTTTCGTAATGTTCCTAGAGGGAAAGTCACTTTTTTCAAAGGAAAGGTAGGAATCTTGGCCCTTAATGTTGAAATTGATGTGTGTTTGCTTGATGAACTTGACAAATAGTTTATCTGATGACATGCATGACCATAGTTTATCTTAGGTGTTTGAAAGATCAAATTTCTCTTTCTTATTGATTACAAATTCACAAACCTGTTCATCCAGTTGCAACAAGAGCTGTTGTTGGTTCCTTTAATTCACCAGTAGATGTGTTTACTATAGATGCTTGCTTTTTGTTCATTGAGAAAATTGGTTTTTGGTTACCTATGTTACAACTCATGCATAAAAAATCAGTTGCACTATTTGGTGAATATGAATGTACGTTATCCAATCGCATGCACAAGTGCATAACCTTTTGTGCTCCTTTTCTTCACCACTGCTTATGGATTAGTCAGGGTTGGTTGATGTTTTTGTTTTGAGATATCAAGTCTGATTTTACTTCGAAAGATCTGATTTTATGTCATGATTTTACTTCTATCATTGTGCAAAATCAAGCTTGTGTAGTGGGTCATTGATAACATAGTGACTGTATACCTACATGTCTTGATGCAGCATTGGAGGAAAGGGCAGTACAGAACTAGTGGTACTTGGACAGAAGTCAAAGGTTCCAAAGGAATTTATCGATGAACTTAGAGCCATTTTGGATGTAAGATCTTTGCAAGCCTCCATTAGGAATTTCACAATTCAAAAAAAAATAAAAATAGGAGCTTGATCTTATTCATTTTTTATTGTGATCTGGAACATTTGTAGTACAGGTGGCACATTTCTTCACAATTATGCTTTAATTTTGCAAATCACAACTCTGTTCTATCTGATCCATGTCCAACGTCATCGTCACTTTTGGGTTTTGTGGATGAAATGAATGTTATCTTTTAGCCTACAATTGCTTATATCTTCTTGTAGATGCACTCATAATACATGATTGTGATTACATAAATCTTTAGATACCATCTTTTATGTTGATGAAAACTTATCTTCGAAAAAATGTTTCTCTGGTAAAATGCTTCAGATACATGACACATGGATGAATTTATCAGGTTCACATCGGAGATGTAGTGTTTATTCTCACTAGGATTTTCCATTTATGAGGCTTATTATGGTTTCATGATATTAACCTAGAATTGTCTTAAAGCTTGCAAAATTCTTGGTTTTTTTATTAGTTCATGGTTATTGGGGTTTCAAGTGTTCAAGACTTAAAACACTCATAAGGATCAATTTGCGGCTCTTCGCAGAACAACATGACACTAGATCACGAAGAAAGGCATTTTCACGGAAAACCACAGAACAGTTTCCACAAGGCGACCAACATTCCTGATGTTGTTGTTTACCCAAGGTATAACTTATTAGTTACATCACTTAAAAAAATCTTTTCTTAAAATAATAAGAAACCTTCAACTTCATCCTTATCACTGCTTCTAGTTGCTTGTATAGTCTTATCTACTAGTTATCAAGAATTTTTTTAGTAATGCAGTATAGGAGATGACCTCTTTGAGTTTCTTTTGTTGAATTTGCAGGTCAAAGGAGGATGTTGTTAATATTATCTCTGCTTGCAACAAACATAAGGTGAACTGGAAACCATACCAGAAAATCCAATTTTAGTCTGAATTGGATCAGATTTTAATTTCATCTTATTTTAAATATATGAAATACATGATTAAATTTAAAAAATAAAATACTAGGTCCATATGGTCCAGATCCAATATAGTTTGGACAATACCGGACCTGTCCGAATGTCCAGTTTTTTGAACAACCCTAAGGATAATTACTTTTGGATTGCATTCTTACATTTAGGATTGCTATCTTTTGCTTTTGCATTGGTTTTTTTTGTTGTTGTATGGTTGCAAGAGATCACCTATCTGGGGAACTTAGGTTGGGTTTGTTGCAAAATATTACTTAGTTTGGGTAAGATACAAGTCACCTAGGTTGAATATGATGCGTAAATTATTAGGTAGGAAATGATGTAAGGAATTACCTAGGTTGGATAAAATATAAGACATTACCCTGATAGAGCATAATGTAAAAAGTACCTAATTTGGTAAGATTAGGTCAAGCAAAAAACAAAACAAAAGACATTATAAAAAAATACAATTTATGTTGTTTTTTCATGTGTTGTTTCATTTTTTTGAATTGGACACATTTGGACCACAATCCACATTATAGAGTTCTTTCCTATGCAATATATTTCATGTAACCATTTATGTTTAGAATATAATTATTAAACATTTTATTTACTACTATTCAGTGAACACCTCAAATATTTAAAATTTTCACAAATAACACTTCTCTTCCAATCGAAACCCTACTTAATGCCCCTAAAATCCTCAACACCGACATGGTAATTGTTGTGGCGGTGGAGAGGGATTTGCTGGCCACGACTGATTGGAATGGGGCTGCAGTAGTCTAATGAAGTTGCATGTGCCCGACATAGTGACTCTGAGCCCTAATGCTAATACTAAAATAACGGCAACATTAGTCTCAATATTGTCATCACTGGCTCGCCACTACTGACTTGGGCTTTGATTGTGAGGAAGTTGTTACGACATCCTCGGCACATGAGGTGATGAGGAGTTGCCTTAGATTCCTCCCCTCGAACCCGTGCACAACTAACACATTTCACATTCCATACAAAATGTCTTGTCAGACCACCTTCGTCATTTCTTCAGAGAGGATGCTCCATTCCACCATCACTGGAGTTAGGGATTTTGGGGGCATTGGGGTTGGGGTTTAGGTTGGAGGAGAGAGGTGTTTATTCAATATGTTACTTAAAAAATATTAAATTAAGAGTGTATTGATTATATTCTGAATATAAATGATTTCATGTTAGAGGTAGAATGAGAAGAGCCCTATAATGTGGTCCAAATGTGTCTAATTCGAAAAAGTGGACAAGATGTGGAAAATAGCATGGAATTAGTTTTTTATGTCTGTTGGCCAAAAAGAACTACCTAGGTTGGATATACTTGTTATCTATGTTGAGAGGTAAAAATTGAGAAAAAACAAAAAACTGACTTACAATTTGGAATACACAAGTTGCCATGTCCTACCTGCTTATGTAGGTGCTTTTGCATCACTGGGTGCTCTGTGGAGAAATTTGAACATGCCATTGGAAAAGTCGTTTGGGTGGACTTTTGAGCTGGTCAGGGTGTTTTGCAATTTTCACAACCACAAATGCTCCAAATGTTTACACCCAAATGGAAAACTGGTCATAACTCTCCCTCCAAAAAGAGTGGTCATAACTCCAAGGGGTCGCCAATAATAGGAATATAAGCAAATTGTTTCAAGTGTGGTAGCGAAGAAGGATAGTTCTTGGAACTGTTAAAGTTCTGGTGAAGCCCATTTTCTGAAACTGCAGGTTCCAGTTGTACCATATGGCGGAGCTACTTCTATTGAGGGACACACACTATCTCCTCACGGAGGAGTTTGTATTGACATGTCTCTAATGAATGTAAGCATGTTTTCTTACGTTAGAGATGATTCATTTCATTGCCACTGAATAACTGTATTGGCATGTCTCCGACGAATTGAAGCGTTATTTGCTACTGAATAACGATGCTTTTTTTTTTCACAGATTAGAGTTGTTTCGTTTCTTTCACTTTTCTCTATATTTTAACTTAGGGATCATTATTTCACTTTGTAACCACTAAGCAAGTCTTTACAACTTGTTTTGCAGAAAATTAAGGAGCTTCATGTGGAGGATATGGATGTGGTTGTTGAACCTGGCATTGGTTGGATGGAGCTTAATGAATATTTGAAGCCATATGGACTTTTCTTCCCCCTTGATCCTGGTTAGTGGGACAAAGAAAATTTTATGCTCTTGAACTGTTCCAAAACTGTGTAATAGTGAGACTTATCTGGTTTCTTTCCCCCAAGTTCGAATGTAATATTTTGATAGCCCTTGCCCGAGCCTGATGCTACTTTGAAGGGCTGATCGGATCTAAAATGTCAACTTGGTTATGAAATACCAATTAGGATTATAATGTCAAAGTTTCAAATTCTGCCATCATTTATTTTCTGATAAGCAGGACCTGGTGCAAGCGTTGGAGGAATGTGTGCAACCCGCTGCTCTGGATCTTTGGCTGTACGGTACTGCTAGTATGCATTTTTTTTCTTAGTTTTCTCTTTTATGATGGATGATTGATGCTTTTATCTGGATTGTGATTCAATCGTCCATGTATTTGATCAGATTTAATGATTCAAATGTCAGTTTGTAGGTATGGAACAATGAGAGATAATGTCATCAGTATACAGGTTTTGTTTTGCAATAATAATACATTAATCTTCATTGCATGATTATCTATTATCATCTTCCTCAGCGTTATTTTCATACAGGCTGTTCTAGGAAATGGGGAACCTGTGAAAACTGCTTCAAGGGCTCGAAAAAGCTCATCTGGGTAGGTTTTAACTTTATTTGTTGGGAAAAAACTATAATTTACTGATTAGTGGTAACTGATATCTTATTTACAAGTAGGTAACTGATATCTCTTAGCGGATTTTGTTTTGCTTTCATTTTCTTAAAATGCTTATGCGTACAGTAAGTCATATAAGTATGGCCCTTAATGAGAAGCCTTGTATATTGGTTGGCCGCTACATTGCGCTTCAACAGTGGGATACAGATCTGCACCATTCATAGGTTCTTTTACATGTTGCTAATGGTCAATAACTATGATGACGGTATTTTAATCAAACTCGTAAGTATTTACAACCATACATGCATATTATACTGACATGCACAAAAATGATCACTTATTATGGTATTATTTTCCATTTTTAGGGCTAACATTTTTCATATTTTTGGCGCAGATATAAGGATACAATTTGTAGCTAATTGCTATTTGTTTTTGTGAGCATAACTTGATTTGTTTGTAGGGGGAAAAAGAGCTTGGTTAAGTGGTTAATGCTCAACTTAATTTTGATAAAATTTGCAATTCATTATGTATTTTGTAATCCTTTATTTTAATGTTTTATGTTTGATCTTTTCCCCATAAGTGATGTTTTTGGTTTTCACACTGTTTGCCTTGATGTTTATTCCTCCCATAAGGACAACTACCCCATAATAAGTTACTTGCTTGTAAATTGTTAGTACATAATCTACTTTTCTGATGAACGGTTTGTTTATACTTGTTTGCAAAGAAATTCAACCTTTTGTTTTTATATTTCATAGCTATGATTTGACTCGGTTGATGATTGGGAGTGAAGGAACATTAGGAGTCATAACAGAAGTTACTTTGCGCCTACAAAAACTTCCACAGTCATCAGTGGTAAATTCTCTTATCTTTTACTTGGCAGAGTATTTCATGTTACTTGCAAAATTTGCAATCTATTATGCTGTAATACCCTATGAATGATGAATAAATGTTTCATAGCACGTCGAAGTGAAAACTCACAAAACACCTTGAAATTTATCACTCTGTGTTTCAGATCTGAGAAATGATGTCAATGTTCTCTCATATCTTACAAAAATGCTCTTACTTCTCAAGTTTCCTATATTATTTGCTTGAAATTTTGCAACCTGAATGCTTTATATATTTTTTAGTTATGTGTTTGGTATCCACCCACGCATTGCTAGAACATTATCTTTAAAGATGTTCTGTTTGGGGTAGGATCAAGTTTGTAGGATCAATTACATTTCCTTTTTTTTGAAATAGATAACCTTTTCATTATGACTATAATTTATTTCACCTTGCACTTCTGGAACAAGAAACTTCTTTCCTATTTCAGGCTGCAATGTGTAATTTTCCTACAGTCAAGGATGCTGCTGATGTTGCTATAGCTACCATGCATAGTGGAATACAGGTATCACTGTATCATACTATCACCGGATAACTTGGAAGTTCATTGTTTGCTATGCTACTGTTCCCACTTGGATAATTATGTTACCATTTCTAATTCTAGTTTTCCTTCGTTGATGAACTTGTGTCATAAATGGTTTAGTTGAGCGAATCAATGCAAAGTGAGTTTTGTTGAAGTTGAATCTAGGAATGAAATACACAAAAACACAAACACACATACACATATTTGTTTTTCAAGTTTCCTTTCCTTGATGGGCTTGTTCATAGTTGGAGTAGTTGAATGAACCAATGCTAAGTGTGTTTTTGTTCAAGTTGATGGTACTAAAAAATTCAGGAAGATTTGGGATTACAGGCCAAGAGTAAGATGTTCAGGAATGCGGTTTATGAGGGCCGTGGGCGCATGTGCTACAGCATCGCCGGTGTTGCCCCTGCCACACCAAATGGGGTGATGCGGGGCAAGAAATATTGACCTGCATCGAGGCTGCATCAGGTTGCGTAAGCAGCGTCATATGCACCACATTCTTGAAATGGTGTTTTTTTCATTTATTGTGGTTAAGTTGATCCATATAAAGTTGTAACTTATAATCCATTTATTGAACCCAGTAAAACCCAAACCTTCTCCTCAAACACATCTTTTCCTAAACATTAACCCAACAAAAGAATTTCCAACACCAAATCAAACTTCCATTTTTTTTCCGAGTGCATCATTATTTTGTGTATATATTAACGGTGGATAAGGAGGCGTGAGTTGTTGTGTCCTGACATGGAAGAATTCATCACCACTTTGAATTTTTCTTTCTCCCGGCCACTCACGGACCGTGAATCCTTTCGATTTTGCGATCTTTTGGATTTGTTAAATTCAGTTTCTATCTCTATTGTTACTGTTGTTGATTCCTCTTATTTGGAATTTTCGATCTATTATCTTTTTCTCGGTCAAATCCCTTGATCATATTCTTCTTGGCCTAGGACCATCTTTAGACCTTGTGTCACTGATTTAGAACAAAAATGCGCCACCAAAAATTTGTTTCCTAGCTTGACTAGCAGATGCCCACTATGTTTGGTTGAGGAAGAGCTTGATGATCACATTTTCAGAGATTGTGAGATTACCAGAGCTATGTTGGACAAACTTGCTTCTAAGTTTGTCATGGGTATGGTCGACGTGGGTGAGGATTCTAGAGAATTTTGGTCAAAATGGACTTCGGACATTCCTAAAGGCCCCGTCTAGGAAGCTGGAACTGTTGACCCTCTTGTTTTATGGTGGAATATTTGGGTGACACGTAATAGACTACGGTTTGATAACAAGAGAATTGTACTTGAGGAGATTTGACAAAAGATTGTTTGGGATGTCTACCTGTGGATGAAAACTTTTGGGATTACGGTTGATTTTCTAGTTTAGAGTCATTTCTTTTGTTGGGTGACTGAGTTTCTTATGCTGTTTTCCCCACATCTTGGATTTTTTTGGACATTTCGTTCTTGTTGAGGCTTTGTCGGAATCCTGTTTCCAACTTGCTGTTGGGTTTTTTCGGTTTCCTTTTGTTTTTGTTTTTATCACCTCTTGTATCCCTTTTACTCTATAAATGATAAAATAAAATAAAATTCTATGTATATATATTTAGCATTTATATTTGATATGCATAATATTAACATGATTTTATTTTTCTAAATCTTAACCCACATATACACCCACATAATTCCCGCATTGTGCATTCCTAAGCCTTGGAGAAGTAGATCTCTATAGTCTAAACTTTATACTATTACAATGATAGATACTGTTGATATGAGAAAAAGAACTATGTTTGATACCAAACGAAATGTGGCAGCTTGAAATACTGTTGTATCTATGTTTTATGTCAACTGCTCTTTTTTTTGGTTTGTTTGAAGCCTCCTCACCAATTTGTTTCTACTCACCTATTTCATTGTGCTAATTTTAGGTATCTAGAGTGGAACTCTTGGATGAGATTCAAGTAAAGGCCATAAATATTGCGAATGGGAAGCATCTTCCTGAAGCTCCAACATTGATGTTTGAATTTATAGGAACTGGTAAAACATTTTTTTCGTATTCATATTCCTCATACCAGATTGAAAAAAAGAACAAATGCTTAAGGCAACAAATTCAGTTTTCTTTGATCTATTTGTAAATTGATTTCATGTTCAATATCTGATTCAAGCAGTTAGTTTCCTTTATGGATTGACAAAGTGGATGCATTCACTAATGTTCCAAGTTGGTTCTTTATTGCAACACGGAACATTTCAACATTGATATATTATGATACAATCCACTCTCGCTTGTTATTTATTTATAAATAAATAAAAATCCACTCTCAATTTCTGGTAAGTTATTGAGAGTTCCATAGTATGATCATGAGAGCCAATAAGAATGTCCATGAACTTGCATGATCTTCCAAGGAACGGCTTAACATGCTTGTGATTGTTTGTGGTGTTCTATAAACCGACTTTAGTTTGTGTTGCCTTGGACCCCTTGGTCATTCCTTTTTAGGGGGACAGTTTTTCTACAGAAGTTCTGAGGCTTGGTGGATGGTTCAGGAAACAGCCTTCTTTGGAACAAGCAGGGTTCCATTTCGTGGAAATGTGATTACCACAGTACCAGACGACCAGTAGTGGTGCAATTTGGTTTGAAAACTGGAAAATAAATGAACATAAAAAAACAGATTCAAATAAGCTCAATTTTTTTCCAGATAATGCATCTGCAATACCTTTATCCTAAACTCTGTGAGATATAATATACTGCTGATAATTTACCAATCATTTGTGCTCTTCTGTTTCCATGCTGGCTGAGCTTTTATTGAACATTTTCTTGCATTGTTCCGTCTTATAGAAGCATACTCCCGTGAACAAGCATTAATAGTTCAAAAGATTGCGAAGGATCATAAGGGCTCTGATTTTGTTCTAGTTGAAGATGTGAAGGCTAAGGAGGAACTATGGAAGGTTAGCAACTTAGCATGCATCTTTCAGTTTGTTAATTCTATTGATGTTCTATCACATGTTCATTCTCAGATAGTATCTATGTAGCTTTTTTTCTAATGTATATTTGTTTTATCATCTTCTAATGTAACCCACCGATCAAAAATATACATATATATATTCTAATGTTACCCCAACTAGTTTGGGACCAAATCTGTTACAGATAGAAATGTGTATAAGTATATTACAGTAAGATGACTCTAGATAATTGTTTACATATCAAGATAATGGCCAGGCAAATTGACACTGGTACATGTATTAATAACTGGAATTTGTATTAACCCTGATTTTAAAGTGTGCCATCTCATTGAAAGATGGCAGTGTATTATTTCAGCGTGCCATCTCTGTTGGATGATCTTTTGCAATATACAATTAGCCGCATCACATTAAAAAGGAAATTCGTGTTCTTCTTATGTAGATAAGGAAGGAGGCTCTTTGGGCATGTTTTGCAATGGCACCGGGCTTCGAAGCAATGAGCACGGTTTGTCTTGGCCTACCATTTCTACTTGTTCTGTAATCTGTGCTTGTGCTTCAGTATTGGCCGTATAATTGGTTTTATTCTTACCTATTTACCTGCATGTTAGTGGTTAACAATGAAAGGGAGAATAACATTTTATAATGAAGCTAATTTTGGGAACACAAAATGGCATCTTGTTATTTACTAATGCTTGGTTTACACGGGAAAGGGGGAAAAATGTTTTTATACCTTAAGACTTGATTTTTTTAAGAAAGCATGTATTAAACCAAAATGTGATCATATAGAACTTAATGCAAAATGTTTCATATTGTTCTTCCATCAAGAAGCAGCTGCAGGAGTAAATTTGTCTCTCTTCCAGGAGGATAAATGTGAATGACTTTTTTCGTTCTTTTCTTTAGACCTCAGTTAGCTTCTCTGACACGAGTCTTCCTTTTAGGATGTTTGTGTTCCTTTATCCCATCTTGCTGAATGCATATCAAAATCGAAAGAAGAGCTCAGTAAATCCTCGCTGTTGTGGTATGTTTTCCCGTAATTAGTTTTTGTGGTCGATTGGATTATTCCTCATTGCGATATCTTTTTTTGGGATTGTTTCACATTGTGTTATTTTGTTTTTCTTTCATTTTTTTTATGTGTTGAGCAAAATTTTAGCTGCTTGAGTTTTGAAATTTTCTTACCCTTACCTATACTAGCGATGAGTTAAATTCAACCGAGTTACTACAATATTCGTCTCATTCCACTCCTCCATTGTCGGGATGCACTATAAGGATTTAATAATAATAATTTTTTGTTTGTATCTCATTCTCTATTTCCATTTAGTGCTGTAGTTGCTCATGCTGGTGATGGCAATTTCCATACAATAATAATGTTTGACCCAAGCAAAGAAGAAGACCGTCGTGAAGCTGAAAGACTGAACCATATAATGGTTCATACTGCCTTGTCTATGGAAGGTACTCATATCACAAAGAGTTTACTCTCTTCTAAGATTATAGGTTGGAGAATTGAGAATATGTGGACAGCTGAGCTCAGCAATAAACATCACTAAAAGAATATAAATGGTCAGATTATCCATTTATCTTGAGAAATTATAGCCCATTTTCAGTATATAGTTCTTTTCTGGCTGGTGTCAGAGGACATGTAATGTGCGTTATACTGGTGAAGTTGTGATTGTGCCCAAACCAACAAGGCAACAACCACACCATAATTCATTTGGTCGTGTAATTTGCAATATTGCATGACACTCTTTTACTGCTGGTCAGGAATCCACTTTGTACCCTAGCAGCTAAAACATGGGCGATATGCCTATTTACGAAGTCCTAGATTGGCACTGGGCGGACCTCAAATATTATTGGTTGCAAGTTGATTCTAGAGTTACCGTGTAGCTCCATTTGTGCCATATCACTCTATTGTCTTGTTTTGTCCCGGTCCCGTGGTCACTGCAACTAAGGGATTTCTTTTTGCTCTAGAGGATCTTATTTTATCACGAAGTACACATTTTTCCTCATCCTGCAAAGTCCAGCTAATGAGATTGACTAGAACAACCAAAGGCTGGGACATTTTGCTATAGATATGCTAGATTTAGTAGAATTTGCAGGTTATGGATTAGGTGACATGGAAACCAGGAATCTGTCACCAAACTTCACTCTTGTGTATTTAGTTTGCACTGGATTATGATTCTGATATTGCAGATCTTGGCATGGACTTGTATCTCACTATGTAGTAGGGTGCTATCTGCTATGTGCATTAGCCGTTAAAATGACATCATTTTCCCAAGCCACTCATGACTTGGTTCATGCTCCAACTTCTTACTTTTGTTCTCATTTCAAATTTCTTATCTTATCAGGAACATGCACTGGGGAACATGGTGTTGGAACTGGGAAAATGAAGGTAATGCTATTTCTTGCCATTTTTGCCCATGAAAGGAAAAGAACCGATCAAAAAAAAGTAAAGGAAAAGAATGACATTTTAGATAAATGTGTGGAAGTGAAGGGCTTGAGAATGTTGTGTTGGTGCTTTGGGGATATTTGTGCGTCTAGATAACCTGGAAGCATGGGAAAAGTGATTTTATCTTTAATTTCATGATGTAAACCAAAGAAATATGAGTAAGTTTTAATTCGTATATGATGCTGCTATATTGAAGTAGATCCGGTGATAAGTCTCTGGTCAGTGAGAAGAATATGTTCTATTTTTGTTCTCTCTCTTTCAATCCATTGTCAATTGACATGTATCTCAGCCACGGCCAGAATAAAATGTCATCTGCGAGATCATGCTGCTGGTGTTCTTTCTTCCAAAACTCATAATTCTAACCAACTCGTGTAAAAAAAAATGTATGCTAGAAATTACCTCCTCCACAGAAGATAGAACGTACAAGCTTACTTTGTATCACTGTCTTTTTCGTGAACATTTCGTAGAAAAATCAGCCTTTTGTTTTTCTAACACTTGTTGTTTCCAGTATCTTGAAGAAGAACATGGTATGGGAGCTTTGAGGACAATGAAGAGAATAAAGTCTGTTTTGGATCCCAACAACATCATGAACCCAGGGAAGCTCATCCCTCCTCATGTTTGCATATAACCACGAGCTGTGGTTTAAAATCCTTTATTTCAGTTGTTTCCTGCATGGATGTTATAGAATGTTTGGTCGATGGGTTCGAGCTGATGTCTGGCTTCATTGTTGCGAATTTTTAAAATAATGTAGTGAGACGTGCACATGGTTATATTCTTGTACTTACAAGTTCCTACTTACACTCCCACATTGTTACAAGTTTTCAGAAGCTGGCGGGGATTACTGAACTCGCTTAGAGTTCGTTGGGATAACTGTGAATGTAGGAGAATATTCATATCTTTTATGTTAATTTTGTTTGAAATTTTGGATTCCGAAATTTAAATCAATTTACTTTCGGTAAAGATATCCAACCGAACCAAATAAAAAAGATCTTGATTTGGATAACTTTAAATCGGTGCGCATTAGATATCGTTTGTTAATCAAATAAAAACCATAAGACTATACTACAATATATCTTTATATAGGGTTAGGATAGAATAAGCTTATGGCTTATTTAAGCTTAATTTAACTCCCTCGTGGTTCTTGAAATCTGCTCGTCGAACAAAAAAGTGACATTTGGATTTGATTTACCATATTAGTTGTAAGTGCAGATCAAAAATCAAATTATTTGGTGATTTGTGTAAAGAAATACATCAATTTGATTTAAATTAAAAAAATGTTACTTTGGATTTACGTCCATTCTAATACGTGACATTATATTACAACGTTTTAATCATATTACTTATATACGATCCGTATTACGTTTTAGCCACTCATGTTAAGTCATGATTACTAGACAAAAATTATCTAAAAATCACGATTTTCATGTTCATTCCAACGACCACCGGTGATATAATATTACAACTACACAATAGTATTACTAATCAGAGTATGGTATTACGGTTCAAATATTATTGCTCATTATGTCTCAAAAAAGGGGTTTGCTTGAGGAGCTTAAATGAGTCTCGGGCATGCATTAAACTTTGCGTTTATAACTATATATATTAAAATAAAATAATTTCTTGTTTAATTTTAAAAGTCTGTGGTGTCCTAGTCAATTTCTACACAAAAAGGAGTTTGGTTCCCCGATTCACTTTTACACGAAACCTACGACCATCAATTTTACACGAAACATGATTACACGAAAATGATATGAAAGTTAGCGGATATGGATCGAAAACTTGAACATGATTAACAAATAAGTTGGATATAGAAACACGATTATTAGGGTCGGTTATGGATTCCAAGTACAAAAACGATTAACACGATTGCCACACAATAAGACATGATAAGTAATCTTCGAGTACTAGATACGTGATTACGAATAGTACACGATTTGTACACATAATAATATATATAAGTAGACTTTCCTTGTAATTATTTATAATAAAATACCTAGAAGCAAATAATGTAATAAACAATACTAAACATGTATTGTTTCTTATCCGAGAGATGTAAATGGAATTCGTGTTGAACGTGTCATAACATCTACACGACAATGACCTATTAATTAATTGTGTATAAACGGGTTGGGTCGTGTTTACACGATAATTAAGGGGTTGGATGTTAAATCACAAAGCTCAATTAGTGAGGGTTGGCTTTGATGTAATGGGGTATGGAAGGGAGTGTGCGTGATGGTGGAGGTAAGGTGAAGGGATGGTGAGGAGACGAGAGTATGGATGGGGTGCTTGGTTGGGTTATTTAAAGAAACACAACCCTCACCTCACTCTTCTCTCTCTCTCTCTCTCTCTCTCAGCTCACTCTTCTCCACTCAACTCTCCCTCCCTTTCCTCTCTTGTTCGGTCGTCGGAGGTGATACCGGAGGCGTGAAGGTGGAGTTGCATCATCAACGCAAGGGAGCAAGGCGTGGTGGTTAGCTGTCGGTGGAGAGACGTTCGAAGGTTGCTGACTGGAATAGGTAACGAGTGGAGCTCCGACGTTCTTCGACAACCTCGTAAGAAAGGTATGTCAAGTTCTTTACATTAGAGATGGCTCACACATGAGTGTGTTAGGTTTTGGTTCGTCGCCAGAGGTCGGAGACCTCGTCGGCGACGAGGGGCAACAAGTGATACTTGGCAAATGTCAGGTAGTTGTCGGCTAACGGTCGACCGGTGCATGTTTGCGGTCGACCGATCTTAGTGTAATTCTCTAATTTTACCCAGTACCGATTGAACGATGTCTTACGACAGTCAACCAATTGAGCATGTTTGATGGGTTGGAGAGCCTATGATATTTTTGGTGAAACGAGACCCCTTGAGTCATTCAACCATTACCTTGTGATTTTAGTTTGCTGAAGATTTTCCTTCAATAGTTGTACTAGCTTCCAGAGTGAAGCTCTTCCTGGATTGTGAGAAGGTGTGTTGGCTTTTTGGCCTTAATCTATGTTTTGATGATTTAACTAACCTAATCTTAATTATGATCATGTAGAGTAGCACACATATTGCATTGCATATATATTGCTTTGTGCTAACCTCTACAGGTGATCAAGACTCAAGAAAGAAAGGAAATCAAGTCAAGACATGTAATCAAGCTCATTTGAAGACATGTATTTTATATTTCTTTGAGTCTTTAGGAACTTGTGTATATTGAGCATACTTGAGCTAAAATCAACTTAAACACACACTAGGTTCCTTATAGAAGTCACACACGAAATTTCACATAATTTGGACTTCAATAGATCACCCAAACTTAGACCGAAAAACACCAAACCTGAACCCTAACTGTCTGCCCACATTCGGTCGACCAATACAGGCCGTTCGGTCGACCGGATGATCAATTAATCCTGTTTGTGTTTCCCTGTCTAGTTTCGGTCGACCGCACCTTTTCTTTCGGTCGACCGTTTGTGCTTATTTTCCCGACCGTTATTTTTGTCGTATATACCCAACGGTCGTATTCCTATTAAACGAAAAATACCCCAAATACATTTCATGTATCGGTCGACCGAGAACCATGATCGGTCGACCGTTTCAACATATCAAAAAATCCCTGCTATCGGTCGATACTAATTTGTTCGACCGACCCATATTTCTCTCTACCGAAACATAAGTTCGGTCGACCGGTAACCCTGTTCGGTCGACCGTTTCATTAACAAACTTAAGAGTTCAGTCGACCGTTTCATATTTCGGTCGACCGTGTCCTCAACGAACCCAAGAGTTCGGTCGACCGTTTCACATTTCGGTCGACCGTTTCTGGACAGATTTGCAGCCCGATTTTCTGCTTTGTGTGCTTTGCACAAAACCCAATCAAATCTTGTCCCAACGGATCTATTCTCTCTAATGCCTATATAAGGAGTTGTAAAACACATTTTAACACAACTCTCCCACTACAAACTTGTCCCAAACATTAGAGAGAATCCAAAACACTCAAAGCCTCAAATCTCCACACTTAGTCTTAATTCCAATCATACTCAAGTGTGCTCAAGCTTAGAGAGTGTTGCTCCACTCAAATTGTTGTTGTCAAAGGAAGCAAGGACTTCGGTGAAAGCCCGAAGTGTTCCTCTCGGATTGAGAGAGAAGAAAGTCAAGCTCGCGAGGTTGTTCGCGGAGTTTGTTTTGTAAAAGGCGTTCTCTCCCGGCCCGGAACGGGGAGTGGTTAGTGAAGACGTAGGCGGAACTCGCGGAGTCGAGCGGAGCTTACTAGAGAGGACTAGGACCCGGGTGGGGTGCTGAACCTCTATAAAAACCGACGTGTCTTTGTGGTTTGCATTATTTCTTACTTGCTCGTTTAATTGTTTAAATTCCGCTGCATATAACTCTATTGATAAAACGAGTAGGTGATTAGATTAATAGTGATTAGTGGACCCATAACCCACATGATCCTACAAGGTGGTCCAAGCTAAGCGAGAGTGTTCGAAAAGCTTGGAGTGTAAATGCGTGATATCGGCCTGCAACAGCGATCAAATTAGTGGAGGACTTGAAGTTTCTCGAGGAAGAACAATTCGTAAGAGAGGATTAGGATCTGGTGGTTGGATTCAAACCTCTATACATCTGGTGTTGTGGTTTGCATATCTCTCCTTCACTTTTATTGTTCTAGCTTTTAATTTGCAATAGTTGTTTAAAGAACTTAATTAGTCTATTCACCCCCTCTTTAGACTAATATTAGGGCATACTAGATTCTACATGCTCTACTTGACTCATATTAGAGTAGTAGACCTAAGGAATCACAGATCCCAATGCACGATGTTGCACGACTCTACAGAGCGAGATGACCTGACGGACTTCGGTCCAAATGAGTCGATTGGCCGGCCTGCGAGCGACAAATACCTTCGATTGGCCTTGAGGGGCGATGATGTGCCCCTGCACGACCGAGTGGAGGCGGGGAGGACCGTGTGGCATGTGTGGCGGCGGTGATCGACCGACGATGTATTCCAGCAGGTAGCTTGGCTGTGACACAACCATGTGAGATGGACCGACCCGAGCGACGGCTCTGTCGGTGAGGTGTTGACCTTGAGTTTCAGCTAATTCTACTGATGCAGACGTGTCTCACCGAACCCCATGCTTAGTGTAGCCGCGTGTGGGGTACGTTGCGTACTTTCCGTAAGACCGTATGTGCTTACGGTAGGCCCCTACAGGTGACCTAATGATGGATTGGTAGACAAATGTCCTTTTTTACCCTTTGAGGGAGATGTTGACGTATTGCATAGTATTTTGTCATGTTATACTAGTCTGAAGGTTCATTTCTGTATTTATGAGCATGCATATATGTGAGTTTGGTATACGAGATTTCCTTATGAAAACTCAGATATTGTCATTTTATTTGCATTTCAGGACCATAGAAGGTTCCAGCTGGTGATGACCGAGGACGAGAGCACTCTGGGATCAGATCCTCTTTCTGTACTTCCTAGGTAGTATGACTGTTTGTATTTACACTTCTTATACTCTGATGCAGTCATACCTTTTGATAAACTCTGATGTAATATGGTGCACCTCTTGGATATTTGATGAGTAACGTTTCTGCTCTTTTGGGGTCTTAATCTTGGTAATGCTTGTGTTTTAAATTTTAAAATTTACCGCTATTTCAGGACGTTACATTGGAGATAGTTTGAGTCTAACAACGTTACAACACGATTATTAAATAGGTCACGACTTATATATACGACTATAAACGACACAATTAGTCCACAACATGACACCGATCGAACTAAGCTTTAAGTGGCAACCAGGTTATGAACTTCTTACTCAAATTACCCATACTGGGCCATACATGACTTCACTGACTTGACCAATTAAACTCTAATAAACATATAAATTCATAACGGGCTCAACTAAGCTTTAGGCCCAAACGGCTTCTCCCTCTACTTCTCCCTACTTCCTAATTAAAAATAGTTACAATTGCGATTTTTTCTTATTAAGGAGTTCGATTCTCAATGCACATATTTTTGCCAACTTATGGATCATTGGGAGAAAAAGAAATAATGTAATTTTCATGTTGGATTGATCGAAATTTGTTATGGTATGTGATAATCTACCCTCTTCATCAATAACCTACCAAATGAACTTTAAACATTACACTCGTATGTTTTATTTTGTAATACTTTGTCTCTCTCTTCCGAGTCCAAAGACAATCCATTACTTAGGTGGGGGGCAATTGGTAATTTACCCAAACAAATAAATTCATAAGGGGGTTGGCTAATTTTAGGCCCAATTTGTTGGAAAATATAACATCATCACGGAGGAGAGAGAGAGAGAGAGAGAGAGAGAGATGGATTACGAGAAGAAGCACATCCTAGCGCCGATGGTGAGAGTGGTGAGAGTAATTACTTACTTTCTTACTCCAATTAACCGAAGATTCTTTCCTTTTTATGAAGTTATTATTAGGGTTTGCTGACCGGTGCGGCATCTCAGGGGACGCTCCCGTTCCGGTTGCTGGCGGCCCAGTACGGCGCTGACATCACCTACGGCGAGGAGATTGTCGACCACAAGATCCTCAAGTGCCACCGCGTCGTTAACGGTACGGAAAATTTGATTGTTTGTTGATGATGATTGGAGGGATTGGGATTTGAGGTCTCGATTTTTGGGTTTTCGGTTTGTGTGGTGGTATTGGAGAAGTTTTAATTTGATGGGTCTTTGGTTTTTTCCCCCCGGTGCTTTTAACTTCTACAAGATGGCGATTCTGGGTTTTTGTAATTTTCGTGCTAACTCCAATTGCATGGAATTCAATTCAAATTTAATTACATAGAATTTAATTCCATATATTCCAATTATGGAGAACCAAGCATGGTCTCAGGAGTGTGTTTACGAAATCTTGCTGTCGTTGGTGGGTAACGTCAGGGCCCATTATGTCTGTTAGGGCTAGAGTTCTCCATAGTTGCTGCCATCTTAAAGTTATTTGTGCTTGGTCCTCTGTCTGTTGGGTATCTGCCTATCTAATTGGATTTTGATGAGGAAATCTATCTAATTGGACCACGTCATTGCCGGAGATGGCAAATTGGGACCGGGTTTTGGTATAATGAGGTCTTCATTGAATCACAATAGAGTTCAAATAGGTTTTGGGGACAGCCTTCGACTTTTTCTGCGAAAGACAATAGGATTTTGAACGTTTATAGTCTTTATTGCGTAGGGAATGTGTTTTAGTTTTTCATAGTTGCTGGTGCTGTAAAGATATTTTTGCTTTGTCTACTGTCCGTTTGGTGTTTGTTTATTTTATTTCTCACCATATGGTTACACCATAATAGGTTATCTTTAATTTTTCTATCAGTATCGTGTTGTTTCTTAAGACCAGTAATAGTAAGGGTTTATAGCATCTTACTTTTCTTTCTCACAGATTATCTTGGCACCACTGATTTTGTGGAGAAATGCACAACCAATGTCGTTTTCAGGACCTGTAAGGAGGAAAGAAATCAGGTTGTATTTCAAATGGGCACCTCTAATGCGGTGAGGGCTCTTACTGCTGCTCAATTAGTGTAAGCATTTACTGAAACCTTTTTCTTATGAACATTGTGCACAAACTTTTATTAAACACTTCTGCTTGTTTCACTTTCCCAAATATTTTTGCAGTGGGACTGAAAAGTTTAATGCGAAATTATAACTAGTAAAAATCATATAACAAATTCTAGTGTGTCTTAACCTGATTTTAATCTAATGTCTGTTAGGGCTAGAGTTATCAAGGTAGCCCTCACCTAGCCTCTTGCAAAGAAGGTAGTGAAGTAGCATATTGTAGGTCCATGGTAATTCTATGAGGCCAGCACCTAGGTGCCGTAATGGGCGATGAGAATGTTTCATTGCGTACTTAAAATATGCAATATTACCATCATGATGTTTGTTTTCTGTTTATTATTGTTTGTACTTTGTAGCTTGGATTATTTGGTCAATTTCTGTCGTGAAGTTTTCCATACGACTGCAGTGGTAATAACTTGATTTGTGAACTATGATTTCCAAAGTTCTTCACTGAGATAGTAATCTCCTTCAACACCAGGACTTGATTTTGTGTCCATTCCAATATGTTTCTTGAATGAGACAGTTATAGTTATCTCTCTCAACCTTGGAATCAAGTTGTAACTCATTCCAACTTGTCCTACACTAGTACACGACCTTACCAGCTTCTAATTAAACTCTATTAATCTGGTGTTGAAGTCTGATCCTGAACGGGGTCCTTGTTGTCTAAGTAAGAAAAATCGTAAAGAGGTTCAAACACTCATGTGGCAACTGTAACAGCTGCTGTTATGGCAATACATTTAATGATTGTAGCCATTTCCAATATTAAGAGCCAGATATGGTGAAGTTTGGATGGGAATTATGTTATTTTTTGCTGGAGAGCCTTTTGAAATTTTCTGTTGTTACAAGTTATTTGTTATGACTCATTCATGTTTTTTACGTACAATATCTAGAATATTTTTTTTATTGGTACAATATCTAGAATATTAGACTTCGTAGTTGCAAACTATTGGTTTCTCTATATAGCATCAATTTGAGCAGACAATTGCAGCATCTCCCGTCTCAGTTTTCAGCAATCTTGATGTTTCTTTCCTACAAATCACCCTATATGATGATGGTGATTGGTTATTAACTTATTATATATATGTTCTCCTTTCCTGCATTAAGGCTATACGTTTATTCTTTTTCCAGGTGCAATGATGTGGCAGCAATTGATATTAATATGGGTTGCCCCAAGGCATTCTCTATAAGTGGAGGGATGGGTGCTGCTCTGTTGAGTAAACCTGAACTTATTCATGATGTACCAATTAGTTATCTATACTTCCATTGCTTGTTTTCTCAGTCCAAGCATGTGTTATGTGTATAACTTGTACCTTCAATGCAGATACTGACTACTCTTGTGAGAAACTTGAATACCCCAATAACATGCAAAATCAGGCTATTGAAGTCATCTCAAGATACCGTGGAACTAGCACGTAGAATCGAAAAAATGGGTGTTTCTGCTTTGGCCGTGCATGGAAGGCAAGTTATCTATATGCACTTTCATGTGAGAAATTGCGTTGATGTTGATATTACAGTATTTTGTTGGTTTGGCACTTGATTGATAGTAATGTTGCCTTTCTATCTTCCATGAAACTACAGTTTCTAATCCCTTTTTAGTCATTTAAACGAGCATTTTGGTCTTTCACACTTTCTTCTACCTTTGTCTTCCGCAATGGCCTATCTTGCCCCCGAAGTGTCTAATCTAATAATTCAGGAAATCTAAACTTATTTCAGCTAGGATTGTGGAAATGTCAGATGTCAATTATCAGTGGTGGGAATGATACCTCAAATCTTGATTCTTGTAGTTGCATATAGCCATACTATATTAAAAGTTATACTTTTAGATATTCAACTAGGCATGTAAATATGTGACTACAATAGCTGTCCTAGGGATGTATATATTTTTCGAACGGTGCTGCCCTAGGGATAATGGAGGAATTGAATAAACCTGAGGAAATCCACTCTACATGGAATGGGAAGGGGTTTGGTCTATCCAGAGTGGCTGGAAGAAGTCTAATGGTTGGTATTGTCCTCAATGGAGCATACAATAACTTCCCAAAAATGTTATGCATCTATTTAGCTCTCTGGTACTAGTCGATGAAGTAGAACATGTAACTAGTCATCAACTTAAAACCACTTGCCTATGTTGGAGAGACCTAGGATATCCAGTCATCTTCTAATCCTAGAATGGGGCTCATTCTCTGATTACCGTCATTTTAGTATAGTTTATTGGAACTATTTGTATTTGATCATTCCCTGTTCCAGTCTGATTAACCTTGTGACTTTATAATTGCTAATTACTGAAGGTTATGATGTTGTTCCTCGCACATTATAATAATTAATAACTCCATCTGTAAAAACTGGTCAAATTCTTTTGGTAATCTTCTCTATTTCCTGCAAGTCTAGCATAGATCTATGGAAGCAGCAGTGAGTGAGATAAAGAGAGAGCAGGGGTTAGATTAAGGTTAAGATGGGAGGGTATAGTTGGATTCTTAGAAGACTTGAAGGGTTGGAATGTATCAGGATAGTTGGCTTTCGACAGGATTGCAAGGAAGGAGGCGATTTACGTGTTGGAACCGTGATTCCTGTCGAGTCTCGTTCCTAGCTTACTCCAGCTAGTTTGGGATTAAAGGATGTTTTGTTCTCTATCTAATGTAAACAGCTGTTGGACAACAATTGTTGATCCTCTTCCCTGGGTTGCTCTAAATATCATTAGAAAATTGAATCTAAACATCTTTTCCTGCATTATTCTGTCTGCATTGGCAGTTGATTTACTGAATTGCTAAACATCGCCCCAAAATTACTTAAATCGCCCCTTGAAATTACCATTTTGCCCTTCTCTCATTTCTACTGCTATAACGCGACATTTACCCTCCTATCACACATCTCTCTTCATATTCCTCTTATAATCATAAAAAATAATGTTTTGGAGGTCAGTAATGAACCAACGGACGCCCCAGTGTACTCGAATCTGGTAAAACAGTTAACATCTTTTTAATAAAAAAATAATAAAAATAATAAAAAATTACGGGCGTCTGACGGAGCCGCCCCCACGTAGGAGGGGGCGTCTGGCTAAGACGCCTTCCCCATGGGGGCGGCGTTTTACCCAGACGCCTTACCCATCGGGGAGGCGTTTTACCCAGACGCTCCTCCCATGGGACAGGCGTCTGTGTAAGACGCCTCCTACATGGGGAATGCGTCTTAGTCAGACGCCCCCTCCTACGTGGGGGCGGCTCCGTTAGACGCCCGTAATTTTTTATTATTTTTTTAAAAAGATAATTGATTATAAATTTAGATAATTGTTAAATTAATTAATAAGTTAATAATTACTATATTCGGATGACCGATACCTCTTCGGTACACCGAAAATTCAAAAATTTCCAGATCCAACAATTTCAAAATCCAAAAAATTTCCAGGGGGCGCTGCCCCCTTGCCACCCCCGCCACCTCACCGGCGAGGTGGAATGCCGCTCGCTCACCGGTGAGCGAGACCCCCGAACGACCTGTCGAGGTGGTATTTGTAAGTCATGATGTTTTACCACCGGGGGATTTGGAACTTAAAAAATGTTGGATCTGGAATTTTTTTGAATCTTTATCACTTGCAAAAAAACTCATTGTAATCCGACCGGTTACCACCGAAAACTTGCAAAGAAACGTCAAATAATTTGAGATAACACACCGTATAATTTTAATTTAACAAAAAAAAATTAAAAAAAATGGGACGTCTGGCTAAGACGCCTGTACCATCGTGGAGGCGTCTGGCTAAGACGCCTCCACCATGGTCGAGGCGTCTTAACCAGACGCCTAGACAATGGTATAGGCGTCTGGCTAAGACGCCTGTACCATCGTGGAGGCGTCTGGCTAAGACGCCTCCACCATCGTTGAGGCGTCTTAGCCAGACGCCTCCACGATGGTACAGGCGTCTTAGCCAGACGCTCGTGTCGGAAAAAAAATCCGCCTCCGTTACTTCGCCTGGTCTAGGTGTTTCGCCAGACATTTTCGTGGTGTTGGTACTAGGAATGTTAGTAAAACTGAGTCAATAACCTTGTTTAAAGACACGGGACGATATGAGTATTAAATATATTGTTAAGGGCAATTTGGTAATTTCAAGGGGCGATTTAAGTAGTTTTGGGGCGACGTTTAGTAGTTCCCTTGATTTATCACCACTTGTATGATTTTGGGGCCTCTTCATTGCATAATTCTTCTGCATTTTGATGCAGAAAAGTTGCAGATCGACCTAGGGATCCTGCTAAGTGGGATGAGATCGCAGATGTTGTTGCAGCATTATCCGTACCAGTCATTGCCAATGGTGACGTTTTTGAGTATGATGATTTTGAGCGTATAAAAAGTGCTACAGGTAACACCAAAAGTCATTTTGTTGATATACTTACCTATAAGATCTATCTTCAAAAATAATCTAATTTATTTTACATATGGCACTTTTCTAACATAATTATAAACAATTATGTACTGATAAGGGCTACTTTTTTTTGTTTGATTAGGGGAGTTTTTGACAATGGTCCTAATGGAATGTAAGGATCTAGTTCAGGAACCTAAAATTGCAGATCATGAATTTTTTTTCTTGTATTTATCAATATGTCTTAGAGAGTCAGCCATGTTTTGAAGTTCAAACTGCAGTTAGTGGACTTATAGCCAGCATTTTCAAGTTCTTGGACCTTCTGTCCTTTAGGACATCCATTTTCATGTGATTTAGGCCAAATGTTTCTCTCATATCATAAATTGATTGTTAATTTGGGCTCTCTCCTAGTTTGTTTTTGGTGCTGAATTTAGTCTCCACTCGTATTGTAGTTGTCCGAAGTCTATTCTGGAATAACTTTAGTATTTTGATGTTATTTCCCTTAAATTGTCTCCAGGTGCCACATCTGTCATGGTGGCTAGAGGAGCTATGTGGAGTGCTTCAATTTTCAGCTCAAAAGGCAAACTGCCCTGGGAAGACATCAAGCACGAATACGTACGAAAGGTAATTATGACATAAAAACCTTTGATACAGCAGTTTTGTCTTTTTTCAGTTAGTACTGGGAGCGGTTCCCTTAGACGAGAATTTGGATGGTCATCACACTATCAGACTCGAGACAACGTTTTGATTTGGTGCCATTGCTGCAGAGCATCTTGTGGGATAATGATTTGAAAAGCACAAAGCAGACCCTAAAGGAACTCATAATGCATTATTCTTGCCTTGAGCTTCCAGAGGGTAAAGCCATCAATAAATCTGATACCATGGCCGACATAGCGTGAGTTCTGCATGTATGCTAGCGAAGTCAAATATATTTTCTTAACCAAATCTGACCACTTGATTCATTTTGGTCATCAGGAAATTATACGGAGAAGAAGACTACTACCAATTTGTTCAAGTCAATCGTCCAATGCTTAAGTAGATTCAATTTGCTCTACTTTTTGTGCACCAAGACGTACCATCTACAGATGCAGAGTGCCGGTAAAATTTTGACAGGAAAGAGTGTAATAGTGGCAGTCTTCATTATTTCTAACAGAAAACAGAAAACGCTACGAGATGTGGCACACAACAAGCAACAGGTGAAGTATAGCCTCTGTTGTGCTTCTGCTAGCTTCTTTTCTACTCATCACATCATTATTTAATATTTATAATCATTATTTACCATTATTTATTCAAGTCTCCAAATGAGGTGACAGTATAATACTATAATGTATTGTCATACTTGTAATGCACTAGTTCCTTGTGTTGATCATTTGGAGGTAAACGTATTGTTCATTACGTCACACGTCTGTGGACATTCTGAGCCTTTGTAATGCAGTAATTCCTTGTGTCGATCATTTGGAGGTAACGTAACTTTTGTTATATCAAATTCTTGTGGACATTTTTAGCCATTGTAAATTTTGATGCAGTTTGTTGATTCTATTCGATGTTCGCCTGAAATTTGATTCTATTAATGTCAACCAACAATACAGCAGCTACTAATTGACTAATTTTCTTATCTTCCGGTTTGCATCGGCAAGTTTTGGTAAACAATTATTGGACTTAAGCTAGCTCTTTGTAGATATATGATATGTTTTAGCCGAAGCTATTCTGAGTCTGACACCTGTTGAATGAAAGATTCATTGCTTGGAGTGTGTTGATGTTGCAAGGGATAAAATATTTCCATCTTCAAGAAAGGATGCCTTGCTTTGGCGTATGTGACACTGGGTCATTTTAATCAATCTTGCAAAGTTGTGGCTATTTTTCTGTTTTGCTATGTTACCTAATATTACATAAGTACATGTTATATGGTAAACGATGTATGTGTTTCACTCTTAAAATCAAAGATCACCACCAAGGGGTTGTTTGGGCGAAAATTACGTGGTCAAAAGGAAAAATAGAAAATGAAAATCAACTAAAATTAGTTTGTTTTTGACTAAGATAAGATTATGTTTGTGCATGTCATTATAATTAACTGGAAAATTAAAAAAAATGAATCATTAACTATGATTTATATAAAAAAGATATCATTTGTAAATGTTGTATTTATAAAAAAATGATTTTAATGAAGAATATGTTGTATATTTTGGTTTAATTTAACAAATTCAAAATATGTAATGTGCGAAGTATATTTTATATACATATATCTTACTTGTTGAAGAGTAACAAAAACTAAAATTTAAGAATTTTATAAAATAAATTTAATTAATAAGATTATTGTAGTCACGTTTTTAAAAAAAATACACTAAACTAAAAATAGAATAATATTTATTTTAGAGTATTATTTTAGCAAGACAATATGAAATTTAAGATGCACTATTATGGTTAATCTTTATTTTTGGACACAAACAACAAGAATTTTTATTATTAAGGAAACAAATTTCTATTCCCTAGGTTCCCAAAGCAACCATTTTTCATTTTTTAACTTTGTTACTATTAATTTATTATTTTAAACACACCTAGTTATGTAGCTCCATGTTTTGTTCCATTTAACGCCACTGAAACCATCTGAAGATAATACATTTTGTTACATGTTTGCTTGCACAAGTTTGCTTCTGCACAGATTAAGTGAAACGGTCAAAAAAGTGTGCAACTTGTTATCACGTTTTATCCTCAACGTTTACGTCGGATTTAGTTACATGCTGGTCAGCTTCCTATATGATGGTATGTATAAGACAATTAATTCAAACTAATCAATATAACTTTTCTTGAGGGTAGAATTAATTACATAGTTATCTACAACTTACTAAAGCTCTGACTAGAGTTCTATATAATACATATTGAGGTTGATCTAGATTTGCAGTCCTATCAAAAGAAAAAGGGAAAAAAATTAGTTGTGCAATGGCGAAAGGAATTACAAAGTTCGTCTTACTGTACATGTTGCTAGTGTCGGTTTTGGTGCTAGGTTAAGTAGTCACTCTTTTTCATATACATTAAGGGGTGTCCGCATGAAATTTACGGATCGGATATAGGTATATTCATATTCGTATCCGCATGAAATTTACGGATACGGATACAGATTGTTTGTGGATATGAAAAATCTATATCCGTTAGAATATTTGACAGATTCAGAGCGGAAACGGATAGTATCCGCATCCGTAAACATAAATCCCAATCTTATAACATTTTTCAATTTCATTTAGACAAATTCTTATACATAGTCACATTTATAACTTTATTTTGTTTCAAACATTAATTTACTTTATCTTAACTTCTAACTCCATATTCTGAAAATGAGAACAATATTCAATGCTTGAATAAATATGATCGGTAGATGTATTTTTATTTGAATAAATAAATTTAAACTATATATTCAAAATATAATCACACAAGGTTGAAATATGAATACTTCTAGGTATAATAATGTATTGCACAAGTATATGATACAAATATGGATATGGATGTTGAAATACAGATATGTAGTTTCAAGGCGGATATGATTCGGGTTAGTACTTTAGGGTTAGTAATTTAGAATAGTTTATATAGTTGGGTAATTTATAGAAAAATACCTAATTAATATATATCATTAATTTAAAGAATAACTATATATATAATACAGATACGAATACGGATGTTGTACTACAGATATTTGATCCCAGATCGAATATTATACGGATCGGATGTACCAATAACCATATCCGTTCCACGACTTTACGGATGGGATATGAATACGGTCTTACGGATATTTTTTCTCGGATCGAATGTCCAAATTCGAATACGGATACGGACGGATGTTCGGATATTCGAATATCCACTGACACCCTAATACATGTTATAATTGAAGGCGTTCAAATCCTTGTATATTTGAAATTTATTTTTATTAAACATGGTTCATTTAGGTGGACGGCTCACGACAGCAAGAGAACATGCAGGTCAGTTGTATTCTTTTCCCTTTATTTTATAACAAACATGTCAAAAAAAAACCCAAAACTTACTATCCTAATTAGATCATTCTTTTGCCTTGCGAACTATTAGGTTCCACTGCAAAAAAACAAAAAAAAAACACGAGAATACCTGAGGCGTTAACCTACTAAAATATATAATTTATAAATTTATTCTAAATTTATATAACAATATACGATGGAATTTGAGTTCTTCGACAAGAATTTTTTTGTTTATCTTACTCCATACAAGTAGTTGGGTGTTTGCCCTCATGATTAATTAACAAAAAAAAATTTAACGACACTGATCTTATACATTTGCATTACAAAAACATGCTATAAAGCTTTACCTCAGAAAAACGAGTCGTATCGTGAGTTTAGTTCAAAGTAGAGTAGAAAAACATTTGAAAAGATAAATTATGTAGTTTTGGAATTACAAACGATTTAGAAACTTCCCAAGATTTTTCTTGGAGGCCTGGGACTTTCACCTCTATACATATATAGTAAAGAGGATTTGGCATATTCCATTACTCTTATCATCCCAATGAAGTTCGACGATAGCGCTCTTGGAGTAGCTTATTTCTTATCCCGATATTGCTTCAAATATGGAAAGGATTGTCACAAAATTGACCATAATGCTCGTGCTTGAATTCAAGAAAAGTATTGTATCATCCACATATTCTTAAATTGAAATAGTAGGATATACTGAGTAGGTAGAAAGATTCCTTCCAATGCATTGTTTTGAATTTCTTTAATAATCATATTAGTAAGTACGTTCTGAACAAATGGGAACGCTACCAACCATATATACATCAAGAGCTGCACCATATAATACAAAGTTTCAAAAATATGATTACAACAAAAGAGATACTAAAACATATACATTAATTATATCAACCTCAAAAAGAAAAAAAATGGAGGATCCGATCCCAGGTGTGCTCCACCGCAGTCCCCACCTTCTAACGCCGCTCACGACTTCAAAAGTAAATATGCAACTATACTTGAATTTCCATAAGGAAACCTCGTATGTCAAACTCCTAACACAAATATAAACAAACTACAACAACATAACATGATACAAAATGCAACAGATATAAAATAACATCGTCGATACTAGGCACCATGGACCACTCTCCCAACCACAGCAGACACGATCCACAACGAGCTCTACAGTCCTTTCACCTCAACGTCCACAATACACGTGCACACAAGGCACCCACCGGAAAAACATCGGCCAACAAACCCCGCCTCACAAGGACAACCGCTCTAGAGCCCAGAATCACTCCATAGAGCCACAACTCGCTTCGTAGAGTCACCACTCGCTCCGTAGAGCCAACACCCCGCTCCGTAAAGCCACCACCGATCACTGTCAAGCCGGTTTATCATTTCCGTTGCCCCAAAATGGCCGGCGAACCCGTTGCCCTCAAAGCAGATCACACACCTCAAAACACAAAACAGAGCAACAATGGTCGACTGAACCAAGCATACTGGTCGACCGACTCCCTCAAGAAACATGCATGGTTCGACCGTCACCTAGCCGGTTGAACACAACCAACATAAAATCGGTCGAACCAACTGTCATGGACGGTCGATCATTTGGATGATCAACTCCCAGGTTCAACTATCAAAACGACCAATCGGTCGAGCAGATTGTCACATACGGTCGACCGTTTGGATGGTCTACAACACAATCATTATTAAAATTAATCGTCCCAACGGTCGAACGACAAAGGGGACTCAGTCGACCAAAAGCAGGGATTTCCAACGTTCCTTCTCAAGTTCACAACTGGTCGAACGAAGCACGAACCGGTTGAACAGTATGATTGGGTCAATTGTAAAATAAAATCTCAATAAGGTGAGTATGATTCAACCATGCTACGTACTTAGGCCATGATAATTTTTTATCAACAAGCCGAAATACAACCCTACCAGTTCGTGCTTTTGAATCTCAACAACAAAAACCATTATTCACTCCTCAATGGTAACTAATCTTCAACCCTAATTACTATCGAAACATCACAACAAATGCAGGATCAGTTGAATGTGACTTTAAGGGGAATATGTGGACTTGATTGTACCTAGAATCGATTCATACGCAAATGGGACCTCAATGTGTAAAATCATTTGTTTGTTTTTGTATTTGCAGACTGCTGTAAATTGAAGATCGAACCGTCAACTTTAGGTAATTGTTGTTAATTATCCCATAGCCTAGGAATTTAATGTTTATAAAAAAAATCCCTTCTCTACCTCTCTGTTCCATAAACTTAGTTTGGCGCGGAAGTTAAGAGGATATTTTGTAGGATTTTGCAGTTAAGTCCTTGTAGTTATCAAAAGTGCTAAAACGTCGCGCGATCGTTTATGATGATTCCTTTGGTAGAGTTAATTACTATGGGAAATTTATGTGTGCTTTATTATAATCCTTGAAACTTTGTGTATATAAATTTCAATATTTTAAGTAGGATAACTTTAAAATGATAGTGAGTAACTAATAATTTTGTAAGATGTACCAATTTCATTGACATTTTTTTGAGGATCTTAAAAAGGACAAAGGATCAAATAGGATAAAAATCACACCGTGCAGCGAATGCGTTTTAGTCGAGTAGCAAATAAGCAAAAACATACAGGATATAGACTTTTATTTAGCCAACAAAGGTCATCTGCTTACATTTTACAAATGTCAAATTTAGTTCGTGATTTGTTACAGATGGAGCCAAAAAAGATGACATATCACAGGCAGATGACTGTTGGGAGATGAGAGAATGTACTCTCTATTCCGTCTGCTTCAACTCATCAGTTTGTGACAGGAAATGTCACGATCTGGGTTTTGAGAAAGGTGGCAAGTGTCGACTACATAGGTATCCCTTTCCCATGCACTTAAGTTGCTATCGTAGGGTTTGCTAACGAAGTTTCTCCAAAAGCATCATCTATTGGCTATTGGTGTCATCTTGCTTGATCGTAATTATGTATGTTGTGGAATAAGAAGGGTCAAGCATTCTACAAAAATGCTATGCTGCGAAGTCTTCTACCCGAGTGCCTTCTGAAATATAAATAAATAAAAGAAAGTTCAATACTCAATTGACAATAAAGGAAGAAAATTTTGCAAATATAATAAGATGTGAGTGAATAAATGAGATAGACATTAAGGAACACTAGTGCAAAAAAACCCATATACGTCGGATATACAGGGGTATAGACATCGGATTTCGCCTATTCCTTGTTGTATAGACGTCGGCTATATACGACCGACGTCTATTATATGTTTAATTAACCCCAAAAAAATTCATTACATCCCATATCGGGCATTCTGCACTCACATTAATCAAGCCCAAGATGCCCAAGTGCCAATTTTTGACAAATAACCACGAATATAAAGCCCAACATGTCCAGGTGCTCCAACTCTTTCACGTTCAGCAGTAAAGGAGTTGTGGAGTACATCAACCACACTAAGAAAAATAAATTCTCCGATGTGAGACTAAACTATTACGCCCTATAGACGTCGGATATATAGGTTGACCGACGTCTATACATACAACACGACCTATAGACGTCGGCCATACTATACATTTGACGTCTATACATTGAAATAACAATAATTAATATAAAAAATACACCATATAGACGTCGGCTACCCTATACAACCGACGTCTATACATGAGTAAAGAGTAAAAAAAACATTGCAATCATTTTAAGCACAAGTTGCCAGAGTGCCCCAAGTGTCAATCTTGTAACCATTATATATATTAATATCATTTGCCTATTGTAGCTAGTGTGGTACCCAACTCCCATTTAGAAATAAATAAGTAGTGGAGTACTTCAACTCCACCAACAAAAAAAATTCTCCAATGTGGGACTAAACTTCAACACATATGACCATAAACACACATGTGTACATCGACACACATGTGATAGTTACATTGATGTAACTATTTTTAAATCCACATTATTCTTATACAAAATAAATCTAAAAAATTGTGTTAATTCTTATACAAAATAAATCCCAAAAATTGTGTTAATTCTTCCACGAAATAAATCTCAAAAAATTGTGTTAATTCTTTCACGAAATAAATCCCAAAAAATGCGTTAATTCTTATACAAACTAAATCCACATAAATTCTTATACGAAATAAATCCAAAAAATAAACAAAAAATATTTTCTTCTTTCAGGAGGTATAGACGTCAGTTATACTAAAAAACCGATGTTTATACAAATATATAGACGTTTCTTTGTCCAAACATCTGACGTCTATACCTATAGACGTCTGATGTGTTTATATCCGACGTCTATTCCGTGACGTCTATTCAGCATTCTGCACTAGTGGAAGGAGGTTATTGTATTAGAAGTAGTGTATTAAGAACGATGGCGTGAAACGTTCAAGTACAAGTGCATGATATGTAACATAAGCATGATAAGCGTTATTAAATGATAAACATGACAAGCATTCGTAAATTTGCCTACGTCTCTGGATCCAGCACAAGATAAGTAATTCCAACTAAATTTAATGCTAACAAGACCAGACTAGGCATAAAAGGTGTCTAATAGTTGTTAGTTGTGACCAGCATCAATCGACAAAGATTTACAAGATTCAAGAACCAAATCATTAGATCTAATTGCTCGCTAATGGCAAAGATACAACTAAATTGGCTTGGGTACCATCAAGAAACAACTAAATTGGCTTTATGTCACCAGGTTCTGACTATTTGACCTAATATCATCGAAAAATCCAACTATTTATCTTAATACCATGAGAAAACAAAATATTTACATTTATGTCATTCCGTCGGTAAACCGTTGTTAACGTCCGTTAAGTATATTAATATTTAATGGAAATTTTGCAGATCCACCCCGAATAAACCAAAAATTAATAAATTTCATTATATGTGTTGTAAAAATTACAAAAAATTATTCAAAATTTTATCTATACTCTCTCATCTCTATCTTTCAACTTTCGTTTCTTCTTTTTTTCTCACTAAATTTAATGGCCCGATTACTAAACTAATGAAATTCGATAATTTTTTAATTATAAAAATACAAAATAAATAATTATTTTTTATTAAAAATTCATTTGTCTAATAAAAATTTATTTTTATATAAAATGTGTTTTTCCAAAAATATTATTTTTTTTGTATAAAAAAATCTTTTATCAATTATCAGAATCTTGTACTAAAATATTAAAAATCATGAATCTGAAATAAGATAAATAAAAATAAATAATTGTTAGAATTTTTTTATCGAATTTCATTAGTTTAGTAATCGAGTCATTAAGTTTAGTGAGAGAAAAGAAGAAATGAAAGTTGAAAGATAGAGATGAGAGTGTGTACAGATAAAAATTTTGAATAATTTTTTGTAATTTTTACATCACATATAATTAATTTTATGAATTTTTGTTTTATTCAGGGTGAATCTGCAAAATTTCTATTAAATATTATTATACTTAACGGACGTTAACAGAAAAGTTAACGGTTTACCGACAGAATGACATAAAGTTAAATATTTTGTTTTCTTATGGCATTAAGCTAAATAGTTTGATTTTTCTATGGTATTATGCCAAATAGTCAGAACCAGGTGGTATAAAGTCAATTTAGTTGTTTCTTGGTGGCACCCAAGCAAATAACCCATATAATAAATCTAAGTCTAAGCATACCATCTAAATTCATTTAAGCAAATGACATAACGTCAAACAAGAAACTTTAATTGTAAAGACCCTAATCTTGGTTTATGGATTAATTGTGATTAGGTTGGCTTGATGGTGGGGTTTGCATGGGAATTGGGGAGAGAGGATGGGTGACGTGAAGGAGGTGGGCTAGAGGCGAGGGTGAATAGTGGGAGCATGGTGTAGGTGCATGGTGTGGATTGTTGGTGATGTGATGGGGAAGGTGGTGAAGAGGTGAAGAAACATATCCTCTCCTTTACTTATTTCTTCTTCCTTCTTCTTCAACTCTTTTCTCTCTTCAAGCTTCCATTTCTTCCTCTCCTTCAAGATCCTTGAGCTCCGGTGGTGCGGGTTGCGGAGCAAGGCAAGCGTGCTGGGCGTGGTGCGAGGAGGACGTGCGTGAGGTTGCAGTCCGGAGGCGTTGTCGTGTGAGCTCCGGCGTCGTCGTCGTCCTTCGCGATGAGGTATGCCAAGTTCTTGCATTAGAGGCCTATTGTGATCACCCACGTTGGGTGATGTTTTGGAAGGTCGCGGGAGGTCGGAGACCTCGCCGGCGACATGTTTCGGCGTCAAAACCTCGGCTGGCACGAGGTTAAAGACGTCTATCGGTCGACCGGGTCCCTTGGACGGTCGACCGAACATAGTGTTATTTGCCTGTCTGTTGTGTTTCGGTCGACCGGTTCCCTTTGTTCGGTCGACCGGGACTTAAGTGTACCGGGCCTTTGGTGTGATTGCGGTCGACCGTTGATGACGTAGAAAATATTAGGTTGACCCTGTAAGGTTTCAGTCGACCGAGACCCCTGAGTCGGTCGACCGATAGATTCGATCTTGTTGTTGACCAGACTCCGGATTTTGACCTCGTTCGGTCGACCGGTTTTAGACCTTCGGTTGACCGTTAGGAAATATTGTGTTGCGCAAATAGTTCGACCGTTGCAGACATTTCGGTCGACCAATTCCCTCGTGGAAGCGGTCGACCGAGTTGTCACTTTCGGTCGACCGTTTTCCCTTATGGAAGCGATCGACCGGTTGTCACAGCGGTCGACTGATTCCCTTGCGGAAACGGTCGACCGAGTGTCTCTTTCGGTCGACCGTTTTGCACAGGACAGAATCCCTGGTTCCGCTTAGGATGCCAACTCTGTCCCCGGAAACCCGTGTCGTCGCCTTGTGCGTGAGCCGGGAGGTGACGGTGGGCGCGTTACGTGTGCCTGCCCAGGGACCGCCGTGTGGAAGAGTGTGGGTGTCCGGAACGCGTCACCTCCATGTATGGATCGTGACAAATCTGGTGGATCGTTTGACTCGCGTTAGTGTAGCAGCCTGAGGGATTGCGGATCTCATTGCTTCAGCGGGCACACAACTGTCGTTGGGTGAAGTGACTACCGGCCTGAGGAGCTACGGAGGCCGCTGTCCTGCTTTTATAGCGGCAGAGTTGGTGTCTCCACGTGGAGCTCGTTGACCTTGCGGACTTCGGTTCGGATCTATCGATTGTGTGGCGGATATGTTCGACTGACCTTGATGGCAGTGATTGCACGTGTCGTGCGGCCTGTGTGGCGGCGGTAGGGCCCCTGTACGGCCTGTGTGGCGGCAGGGAGGATCGCGCGTGGCCTGTGTGGTTGCGGCGATGGACTGCCGATGATGTGTTCCAGCAGGTAGCTCGATTGGGCACCTATCGAGTGATATCCCGTGCGGTCTGTGTGGCGTCGGTTGATGGACCGACTTGAGCGACGACTTTGTTGGTGTGGTGGTGGACCACGATGTTTTCAGATCTGATTCTACCTGCGCGGAAGTGCGAACGCCTCCTCACCGTTCCCTTGGCTTGTGTAGTCGCGTGTGGGGATGGGTTCTGTACTGTCCGTTAGACCGTATGTGCCTACGGTAGGTCTCTACGGGGACCCGATGTTGGACCGTGCGGCATGTGTGGTGGCGGTGGTGTTTGACCGTGTGGCCTGTGTGGTACCGGTGGTTGTTGGCTGTGCGGCCTGTGTGGCGACGACGATGTTGCGGACCGTAGGGCCTGTGTGGCAGCGGTGGCGATTGTAGACCGCGGGGCCTGTGTGGCAGCGGGAACGATTGCAGGACGGATGTCCGGTTTTGCCCTTGTGGGAATGTTTACTGCTTTGTATTCCATGTCATGCTATACTAGTATGTTAGGGCATATAGGTGAGCTTGTCATACGAGGTTTCCTTATGGAAACTCAGGCATTGTTGTTGCATCTTTTTCAGGAACGCGTTAGGTTCCGGCGGGTGGTGACCGAAGGAGATTGCACTTTGGGACTGGATCATGTCGTCTACCTATTTAGGTTGTCGTGATTACATGTTTTATGTGTTTTGTATTCCGATGTAATCACTCTTTTGACAAACTCTTATGTAATATGGTGCACCTTATGTATTTGGGTATTTCTTTCAGTAATGTCCCCACTCTTGATGGTTTTATCCACGTGTTTCTCTTGATTTTAAAAGTTTAAATTTTCCACTGTTCGGGGATGTTACAATTGGTATCAGAACGGTCGGTTCCTGTGCATTCTCTCAAAGAAACCACCCTTGCGAGTAGTGTAGGAACTTATGTGAACTTGAGCATACGAGAGTTAAAATCTATTCACATACACACTAGGTTTCTTATAGAAGTCACACACAAAATTTCATATCAATTGGACTTCAATAGGTCACCCAAACTTAGGTAGGAAAATCACCTAAATGAAACTTATGTCTGCCTGTGCTGAAGAGTCAACCGAAATGAGTTTTCCGTTTGACCGTTTCTAACAGTTAAATGTTTTACAAATTGTGATTTTACTTGACCCTACTGGCCGACCGATTGACTCGTATTTTCCAGATGACCGTCAACCTTGTCTTATTATACAACGATCATATTCATATTTCTTCCTAACCTCTAAAATTTAGTTGGCCACCGGTCGAACATGAACCTATAAACGGTCGACCGGACGAACTCTTATTTTGTGCCCAAAAAAGCATGTTATTTTTTGTCGAACATATCCATATTTTGTGTTCGACTAATTAGCTTTACCCTGGCCTAAACCCTTATATTGGTCGACTGACTCTGAACTGGTTTAACCGATGACTTGAGTTGTAGCTCAATAAGTTCGATCGTTGCTTAAAGTGGTTCGAACGTTTTCTTATTGTTAAGGAAACAGTCGGCCTTTTAGCCCGTCTCGGGTTACTGTTGTGGGACAGAATTGTTGAACTTCAATTTCGAATTTGTGTATCTTACACACAACTTATCCAATTCTTTCCCAACGGCTATATCTCTCTAAGAGCTTATAAATAGAGGTCCATACTCGTTATTTACATACCTATCATACTTCCATTTACTCCATACACTAGAGAGACTTCTCCCAATTTTCAAATCATTAATCCTACACTCAAGAGCCTAAACTTCACACCTTTGATCAATTTCACATCTCACTCAAAGTTTGCTCAAGTTAGAGAGTGTTTGGATCACTCAGTTTCAGTTGTCAAATAAGTAAAAGTCTCAGTGAAAGCCTGAGACATCTTGTAAAGGTTTCGGTGAAGGTCCGATCGGGTTCTGAGAGGAGGATCCGAGCTCGACGATGGTTGTTCGCAAGCTTAAGTTGTAAAGGACGAATCTCGGCCCGGAATGAGATTGGATAGTGAAGACATGGGCGGAACTCGCGGAGTCGAGCAGAGCTTGCAAGAGAGGAAGTATGCGGGAGACTGAACCTCTATAAAATCGTTATCTTCTTTGTGGTTTGCATTTCTTATTTTCTACTTGCTTTTATTTTTTATTTCCGCTGCATATTTCATAGAGAATTACAAATTTGATTAGATTAATTCGGGACATTTAGATCCTACAAAGAAGAGATCGGTTGACCAAAAGACATTCAGTCATCCGAAATTGGACAAGTCAATTGGGCTCCAAGGTTTGATTCAAATGTGACCGTTGGAGCAAAGTCCAAAACTGGTCCGTTAGAGAGAGCGTCCTTAAGGTCTACTGTTGGATGATTTTGGTTGACCGTTTAGGGTTTGGTAGACCGAATTTGGTCGGGACAGAATCCTCGTGCTCAAATTTACATTAAATCTTATAGATTTAATACATATAAAACTACAAGTCTTGGTCCAAAGCTTTGATTACAAGCCTTCATTCTTGAGTCTTTGTCTCAATGCTCACTCTATTGAATATCTTGATCAACCTATTAAGATAATTAGCAAGTATATTAATTGATACGTTTTAATTAACCACAAGTACACGGCCGCGTTGAAGTGGTGGCAAATACGGGTCGATCCACAATGAGATGTGTAGACTCTGGTTTGTTCGAAGGCAAGTGGGAAAAGAAGGGAAGAAGTTATGATTACACTAAACTAGACTAACTACACTAAACGAGTAAGCATCAAACAAGGAAAACGAAAGCGAGGGAAATTAAAAGTTGAAAATCAGAAATGCAAAACCCTTAAGGGGTGGAGTGTGTGCACACATGAAAAAAGATGGTGAAGAATGCATTCTATAGGCACAAATGTAGGTAGTGTTTTCATGCATAGGAAGTGTCTAAAGGTTATGGCAAACCTATCAATACATTCACTAACCTAGTTGATTAACATTCATATACACAAGCTGGTTATTTCAGAACCTAAACAAGCATGAGAGGTGTCTAAGATGTGTGGAAAAACTCATCAAGTGTAGTATTCTACTCTAACAAGCAAACATACATTCACATTTATCAACACAATCAAAATATAAAGCATTCATATCCATTCTTTAATGCATTTATGAATATCATCTCCACCCCCAAAGGAGGATGGATGTACTCACTACACATTACTCTAACAATTAAACTAAAGAAAAAAAAAGAAACATTCTAACTACTTTAGTCTAGAATTAAAGAAATAAAACTAAGCTAGGCATGCATAAAGAAACAACATAAGAACAAAACAATGGAAAAATTATTTTATTAGATGACTCACATTGAAGGTAGCATTCTTCTCCACCTTGAGATTTTGCTCCAAGGCTTACTCCAAGTAGAGAGGATGCCACCAAGCAATGGGTGAATACAATATAAGGTGAAAAGTTTTATTTATAGCCATAGAAAAAGATAATCTGGGACAATCCCCCTGTATGGGACTAAACAAATACCAGAAATAGACTAAATACACACTAATACACACTAATACACGTCCCACCTAAATCTTAGCGGATCCGGACCAAAAGTGACCGCCAATTAGCGGTCTTGGACAGCTAATTAGCAGTCTACAGTGTTCGGATCGCTCTGGATTTTCTTGTGGGCTTTTCTGGAAGGCTTTGTTTGTCTTTGATGGATCTACTTTGCTTGTTGGAGATCCGACCCGAATAGAATTGCCAAAATACTCCCATGATGGTGTGAAGTATTCTTGTTTGCTCATTGGTCCTTCGAACTTACTTTCAGGTCCTTCGATCTTGCATCTTAGTCCATGAGTCTCTCAACTCAGTCCTTTTTCATGTTTTTAGGTCTTTTTATGCCTCTTCTCTTCCAACCTATTTATTTCTTAAATTCAAACATAAAACTCGTCATGTAGCATTATTTTGGTGAAATATAATGGATATAAGATACAAATGTAAGCATGAAATGATGTCAATCATATATGCAATGCATGTAATAATGTTTGTCTACTTTGATTGACTAGTTTGATTGATTAAGATTAATTTGATTAATCATTAAAATTAATATAGATTAAGACCTAAAAGCCAACACATATAACTATTTTTATGAATATACGAACATAAAAACCTTTTTACTTGCACTAGAATTTATAGGGTGAACTCCGATACGTACTCCAAATCTACACATGACGCACTTCGAGTGACATTATCACTTCAATAAAGTTTTCAAGGGACTTCGATCTCGAAATAAGATTACAAATACCAAATTCTCATCATATCCATTGAAAAACTACTCTATTTAATATCAACCAAGTAAAATCTAGAACTTTAACTATCCTAATTACGTATCCATTGAAGACATATCATTGATCCAGACAACTTCCATGGGACCAATCACACAAAATCACAAAATCACATAACCACTTCGAATTTTAGACTCCTAGCACCCTAACACTACAAGAAACTGGGTCTACAGCCATGGTAGGTGTATCCGTGGCGATAGGATCCGTCGCTTATAAGCACACCATTAGTGTAACGCCGCGTGCCTGAAAGGAATGTGTTCTAAAAGTTTTACTTTTATATGTCAATTATTATGAATTAGATGTGCAAATATTTTGTTCCTTGATTGTGGTATTCTTTTTTTGGAAGTGTTAAGGAAGAGGCGTTTAGTCCTTAACCGTAGAACTCTAAAAGATAATGATTTACATAAATCAAAAGTTATTCACAATCATGGTAAATTAACATGGAACATTAATCACCGAGATAAGATTGTCGTGTTGGTCATCGATTGTTTGTAGCTCTACAAATAATTGACGACACGAGTAGATAAAAGAAGAAAAAAATAGTTTTATATATTGAATAGACCTAACAAGTAAAACATTATGGAATTGTGTTTCGTGTCATTAACGTTTTACTGTGTCTTAGATCCTTTGATATGAGACTTATATCTTTTCGCTCAAGAAGTGCTTAATTTGATTATTGTCAAAAGCTATCAATGAGTATAGTGATAAAGGCAATAATTGGTTGAACATGACTTGTACTGGAAAAAATAGCTAGTCAAACGATTATCGTTGCCCCTCTTAATTGAGTGATGATATTAGTGGGCCCCTTAATAAAGCAAAATTATAATGTGCACAATGTAACTTGAGTTAAGTTACATAGTTGTAATTAGCTTAAAGAGATCAAGAAATGAATATAATACAAAGGTGACACATTTCTACTAAGTATATTCTTAATATCATGAGGCAAGGGACAGACACAAGTGGTGCACTAACATCACTAAATGGATCGTGTTTAGCTCGAGTGGAACAAGACATCTTTTCTAATTGGGTAACTATAATGTGTAGCTAGAAACCGCTTATAGTTTGAGATATTAAGTGTTTAATATCACTGTCAATTTACCTTAGATCCTCCTATAAGTCACACCACAAAACTGGAAAACAAGAAGCTTGATTTTGAGTTCATAAGATGTGTGGTGAATCAATAAAATCAATATGTCATGAGAATTGACAAAATTAGAATCATGGATAAATTCATATGAGGTGTATATATTATGGGGTATAATAATTTAATATTACAAAGGATAATACATTACATAAGATATGAATTGCTAAAAACCGCAAAAAAATCATATTTTGTTGGATATAAATACAAAATTTGACAAAGGCAAAATCAGGGTCAGCACGGTAAACCGTTTAGGGTTCG
This sequence comes from Triglochin maritima, assembly GCA_963682175.1. Classification (NCBI taxonomy): domain Eukaryota; kingdom Viridiplantae; phylum Streptophyta; class Magnoliopsida; order Alismatales; family Juncaginaceae; genus Triglochin; species Triglochin maritima. The sequence continues at coordinate 12,730,143 of OY821773.1, forward strand.
GTCGACCGAGGTGTCTTTGGAACGGTCAACCGAATGAGGAACGAATAACACATTTGGTTGACCGAAATTGTTAAGTGTCTGGACAATTGCGATAGGTCAACAAAGAGAAAATATCCAGGAGCTATCTTGGGATATTTTCGGTAGAACAACGTGACACGGTCGTCCGAAGAAATTTGCTAGGAGAAATTTCGGTGGGTCAATGGTCGACCGGAGCGAGATGCGGATCGTCCGAATTTTTCCAGGGAATTTTTATCATGTATATTCGGTCGACCGTCTAGCTCATGGTCACCCAAACATGTGCTAAAACCGAATGGTTTGGTTGACCGAGAAAAATTCTCGGTTAACGAAACATCACGATTTTTACCTGAATTATTAAGAAAATAATTAGATAATCGGTTGGATTAATTCCATATTTGATCAAACATTTTTTAGGATTCTTATATGGCGATTTGGGATTAATTTTAGGAGAGAAAAGGCAAGAGATCATGACTAGAGAATAATGTTTGATATGGATGTTTTGGGAGCCTATAAAAGGACACATTATCCTACTTGTTTAATTACATGCATAATTCTCTCTCGATTTAATCTTTCCCTTAATAACCACGGAAATCTCTTAATAATTTTAGGTTTTGGAGATAGAAATCTCAGGAGCTTAAAGATGGGTTATTAGCTAGATTCTAAGCTTAATTAGAGATTGATTGGCTAGCTCATTTCTCTCTAATCTTGTTTAGAGTTTGGTGAACACTTGGAGGCGAATCGGTGAGCGATTCGACGAGCAACGGAGCACCGGATCTTCTGAAAGGTTTTAGAGAACCTTTGGGTATGATCCTCTCTCTTTTTGTTTATTTTACTATGTGTAGGAATGCATGATATTAGAATAAACATATACATGTACATAAAATCAATCAAAATATGAAATCGATCTTTTTTTGTATTAAAAAAATTAAAATATACACATACATAGAGACACGAAATCTTACAGTGTCAAATCAATTTTGACTTCTAACAATTCCACCCCTCTTGAAAACAATCTCGCCTTCAAGGATGTTCTTGGAAAGCAATACGTTTGTTGGTGCAACCATGGGGGCTTTCCCGGCTGTCTTTGATATTTTGTGTGAGATTAGGTCTTTTACTAAAGATTTTTTGACCTCATCGTGATTTTCAATCTTTACAAGACAACAAGCAACTCCACTCCAGTAACGGATTCTTTTTGGCCATCAACCATCACATGTTACAAAAAAGTAGTTGAAAATTTCTCATCTCTTTCTTTTTTCTGGGACTTATGTGTAGGGCTGTCAAATTCGTGTTTCGGGTTGTATTCGTGTCAACACGAATTGACACGAATTCTTTTTTGCTCAACCCGAACACGAACACGAAATTTTTTAAAAAAATCGACCGAACATGAACAAGAAATTTCACACCTAAACACGAACACGAAATTAGTAACCCGAACATGACCCGAATTGACCCGAATTTCTTTTTTCTGGGACTTATGTGTAAGGTTGTCGAATCCGTGTTTCGGGTGTCGTTCGTGTCAACACGAATTGTCACAAACAATTTGTGTCAACTGTCAACCTAAAAACAAAGTAAACATTCATATTCATATTCATATTCCATCATCACAAACTCTTTTAAAATATGAAAGGATACAATGATACATCCTAACATCCATAAACATTCAACATCAATATAAACTTTATCCAAAAATCAACAACTTCATCACAAATAGTCAAACTTTCATAAACAATCATAAATCTCCTTGACAAAAAATATAAAGACTTCCATAAACATCAAGTTGTTAAACTTCCTTGCAATCATGTCTCCAGACTCTCCACATCCCTTGTTATCAAGTTGTGGGATGATAAGTAGAGTTATCAAACAAACATAGTAATAAATCTACTTTATGTTAAATCAAAGGATTTAAATATCTACAAACCTGCATGAGAATTCATTCCTTAACTTCCAATGTTATCAACATGTATAATTTCTTTGTCACTCCTTGTGGTACTTGTTCTACATTACATTCCACTAGGTCATTTTCATCGACATTCATATTAGAAATAGAAGATGTCATTTGGAAGAGCCACTGCAATTCGTAGAAAAGAAAAGAAACCATTGAGACCGACAAATAAAGTCGTTCAAATCCATCCACCAACAACTACAACTGAAAATCATACAAACTGCAATCAAACAAACTGAAAATCAAACAAAACACAACTAACACAATCCATTTAATTCCTATATTTTAGATCCATCAACCTAAAAAGTGTTTTTTGCCTTAATCCGTGTTTTGATGATTTAATCAACATAATCTTAATCACAATCAAATGTAGTGTACCACACACAATGCATAAGAAGATATATGGTATTGTGCTAACATCTACAGGTGATCAAGACTCAAGAAGAATGGAATGAAGTAAGACATGTAACCAAAGTTATTTGAAGACATGTAATTTCACTTTATTTTGAGTATTAGGAAATTTTGTAATCTTGAGCATACAAGAGTTAAAACTTACTCACATACACACTAGGTTCATTATAGAAATCACACACAAAATTTCACATCAATTGGACTTCAATAGATCACCCAAACCTTAGTCGAAAAATCACTTAAAACCAATACCTTATCTACCTGTGCTAAACAGTCGACCGAACGAGTTCTTAGTTCGAGTGTTTATAACAGAGTCTCAGAGTGTATTTTCCTTGTTCCACCGGTCGACCGATTTTGATCTTTCGGTTGACCATTTTCGCATTTTCAGATAACAGTTACCTTTGTCGTATTTTACAATGGTAGTATTCGTATAAATTCAACCTACCCCTAAGAATACAATTGCCCACCAGTCGAGCACTGACTTATACCGGTCGACCAGATGAACACTTTTCTTGAGCCTAAAGTGTTATTTTTGGTCGAACGTAACCAATCTTTTTGTTCGACCGTTACACTTTTACCCTAGCTAAAACCCTGAGATTGGTCGACCAAACTTTGACATGGTTCGACCAATGACTTAAGTCAGAGCCTAAGTTGGTTCGACCGCCTCTTTGTTTGTTCGACCAATTGTTCCTGACACTCTCTCGACTTCATTCGGTTGACCATTTGCCTCATTTTGTTCGACCGTTGAGGGACAAATTTGCTAACTTAGAATCATGTCTTGTGTATCTTACACACCAATCAATCCACTCATCCCCAACGACTAAAAAATTTTAGGAGCTTCTAAATAGAGGTCCAAACACATTGTTTAGACAACTCTCCCACTTCCAATTGCCTCATACATTAGAGAGAAATTCTCAATTCCTAAAACTCTCAATGCTACACTCAAAAGCCTAAATTCCACATCTTTGATCATTGCAATATCATACTCAAAGTGTGCTCAAGCTAGAGAGTGTTGTTCCACTCAAGTTTTTTGTTGGTCAAAAAAGTAAAGGCTCCTGTGAAAGCCCGAAGCATCCTTCTCGGATTGTGAGAAGAGGATTCAAAGCTAGGCGAGGGTTGTTCGCTAGCTTGAAGTTTGTAAATGCATTGTCTCCCGGCCCGAAACGGGGAGTGGACAGTGAAGTCATGAGCAGAGCTTGACGTGTCGAGCGGAGCTTGCAAGAGAGGATGTAGGCAGGTGACCGAACCTCTGTAAAATCCTCGTGTTATTGTGGTTTGCTTGCATTTTCCTACTTGTGTTTTATTTGTTTGTCTCCGCTGCATTTCTTGCTTAATCAAGTAAAGAATTAACTAAGTGATTAGATTAATTAGGGTCATTGATCCTAACAAAAAGGTGTTCAAATCAAACGAAAAAGACATTTCAGACACAAATATGGACATCAACAATGTTAACGATATATAATAATAATTACAAGATTATCGTAATGTTAAATATGATTTTAGTTTTAAACAAATTAATGAAGAATTTAGCATAATCATCTTAAATAAAGGCTCACCTACAAAGGATTTGCTGGACGAATCCAAGGATCGCAGTAAAAGTGTGACTTCAAACGCTTGCCGGAGTGGTAGTCGTCCAGACAAAGTGAGAGGCGTGAAATTGCGAGTTTTGTGGCTTTGGGAAAAGTTTGGGAACTTCAAGAGTCGAGAATAGTGAAACCTTACCCACCCAGCGGAGGACGCGACGGAGGTCGAAGGGTGGCGCAACGAAGGATGCAGGGGAGGCTGCAGGGTGCGCAGCAGAAGGCGGAGGGTGTCGCAGCGGAGGACGAAATGGGTGTCGGGATGTCGGATTGGAGGAGGAGATGGTGCATCGGAGGAGGAGATGGGTGTCGGTGTCGGCTGGGAGAAAATGAGATGGGGTTTGATAGGGTTAGGTCTTTTTTTAACATATATATATACATATATAGGTGGATATTTTGTGTATTTCGTGTTGATTCGAATTACACGAAACCCGAATTTGGTAAACCCGAACACGATCCAAAATACAGTTTAGGTAGTTCGTGTCGACACGAAATACACAAAATAGATCAACCCGAACACAGACATTTTGATCGGGTTCGGGTTCGAATTTCGTGTCATGACCCGATTTGACAACCTTACTTATCTGTATACATTCATTCCGTTAAATAATAATATAAAAATAAAAACAAAACAAAAACAATCTAACGAAATCAACTCCTTTCCCACCTTTGCATGTCTTTGTCAACGAAGGAGAGAGCTCTTTGGATCCACGCACAATGATAGCCTCATCAACCACTGCCAATTTGTTCCCATCACAAACATTGATTTCATCGACATTGAACATGAGCATAGGATCCTCTTGAGTCGTACGTGCAAGCTGTTGGGAGAGAATTTTCAACACAAACTGCCTCCCGTATCAATCTTGGTTCACCCCTCCGGCTCCAAATCGAAACTCCAACACATGTACAAAATCCAACCATAGTTTTAAATGACTGCGGTATCGTGGCCAAAACCCTTTGCAAAGCAATTCCACCGAGATAGTAATGCGCATGTCACAATGACTTGTTGGGATTTGGAATGGGTATTTGTTTGAAAACACAATACTCTTCCTTCAGGATCCAATATCACAGTAGTCGTAAGACTTAAGGTATGTTTGGTTAACAATTTAATGAGAGGGAAAAAAAGTTAGATTTTCTCTTATTTGGATAACGACTTAAGGAAAGAAAAGAGATAGAGAGAAAAGTTGTAATACAGAATTGTAATTCAACTTTCTCTTCAAATTTGGAGAAAAAATGAATTAATAACATTTTAGTTACCAAAATATCCTTTCTAAAAAATCTTAATTTGCTACACACAAATATACTCGTTTCTCATTCCATCTTCCCTCACCCAACCATTCTACCTCCTTTTCTTTACCACCTAGACATTCCCTTATACTCATCTTCTAATTTCATTGTGTTGGAAGAACAAAAAAATATTCATTCGAACTACATCCGAAGATTTTGTATATTTATTTTTTAATTTTACATGAGAAATGTTTTTTTTTTGAAATATGTTGCCTTGAAGTTGGTTAGTAACATTACTGAGTTTCTAGAGAAGGAAAAACTCAAGTTTGGTGGGCATATTTTATTTGTAATAATTTATAATTCTTAATATTATTAGGATAACGTAAAACGATGTATGTTATTGTTTAATACAAATAAAATAGTATTTTGGTCTTTTAGAATGTTTTTCTTTTCTTTTCTCTCGTAAGATATTAACCAAACGATAGAAACCAATTTGTCATAGTGGTTATCAAAACAAGAGAAAATAAAGAAAAAGAAAAGAAACATTTTTTCTTTTCCTTTCTTTTATCTTCATTTCTCTCATAAGTCGTTATCCAAACATAACATTAGAGAGTATTTGGATAACTTGTGAAGATAAATAAAGAGGAAAAAATGACTTTTCTCTTGTTTGGATAACAACTTAGCTAGAAAAAAGAAGATAAATGGAGAGAAATAATAGAGTCTCAATTTTCTCTCCTAAAATGGAGAAAAATGAAGAGATAGTTGATTTTTTTACGATTCTTCCCAAAATACATTAAAATGATATAATATGGTTAAATGAACACGAGTATTTTGGTAATATAACACAAACTTCTTTTTTCTCAAAACTTATTTGTATCTAAACAAGAAAAAAACACATGTTTTCTTGTTTTCTCTTCTCCCAATTTCTTTCCTTTTCTTTACTCTCTTTCGTTGTTATCCAAACACAATCAGTCTCCTTTGCCACGCAAGCTATTGGAACCTCATGCATTCTTAACTCATCTTTGATCTTTCTGAAAAAAACGAAAAGTTCTTCTCAATACTCTTAGAACGCCCTCCAAGAAAAGTTATTTCTCTTTTGTTGTAGTCGTGTCCAAAGGCGACTAAAATCACTATTGATACATCTCCACATCTCAACCGGATGGATATAACAAATAAAGATAAAAACCGAGTGGCACAATCCCTCAAAAGGTTTCGAGAAGCTTCACCGCCAAATAAAATTACAAATCTCAAATTTTCGTTAATTCAAAGAATGTTCATTCCATTTTCCAAGCACATATTGCCCTATTTACATATACAAGATCTAGAACTCTAATTATTCTAGGATTCATGTGATTTTAAGATGACAAATAATATAATGACACATCATTTATCCATACAACTTCCATAGGATCAATCACACGTATCTACGTTAATAATTAGACTCCTAACATCCCATGCACCTTGATACACCACTCGTGTAATGCCACGTGTCAAATCAATTTTGATTCCTAACATCCTTGTTAGGCGGTTATTTCTTTCCATCCAAAGCTCGAATAGGGAAATGCTCACAAAGATTTCAAACTATAGGGTGGTGTTTATTAGACAATTAATTCAAACTTATCAATAAAGCTATTTTAAGAATGCAATAATAGTTTCATAGTTATTTGCAACTCAAAATATTTTCCTTTTTAAGTTCTAACTACGGCTTTATATTGAAATTCATCTATATTTAAACTTCTGCAAGAAAAGGATTTGTAGCTGATCAATGGCGAAGGAAATTGTAGGCCTCGTTTTTCTCTGCTTGTTGCTGGGGTCGGTTTTGGCGTCAGGTTAATTTTGATAATTTCTTTTGAATTTTTATTTTAATGTTCAACTTCTTCAAAATTTGAGTCTTAATTTTTATGCCCGTTCGTTCAGGTGGAAAACTGACCACAGAAAGAAAAGTTGCAGGTCATTTATGTTTTTTTAAAATTGTAATGAAGCTTGCTTCTCTAGGAATTTTACCAATAGATTTTTGTCCGGAAAATGAATTTTACCAGTAGATTTTTTCGTAATGAGTTGTTTATGTGTAGTGTTGGTTTGATGTGCAGAACAATGGTGTAAGTAGGGGTGAGCATTCGGTCCGGACTGGACCGAATGTTTATCCGGGGTCCGGACCGAATCGGTTCGGTCTGGTCAAAAACCGATTTTTTTAAATAAAAAACAAAAAAAAACCGGTCCAGACCGGACCGAAATTTTAAAATTCTCCAGACCGAAACAAAACTTTCCGGACTGAACCCCGACCGGTCCGGGTTTTGCTCAACCCTAGTTGTAAGACTACCTATGATTCACAACTCTCCAAACTACTCCATGATTATACTTGTGCATTGTATTATGCACCTTACATGCAATCAAGCGTTGGATGATACTGAACTATGAGGTGTTTTTAATTCTACTCTCATTGTTGTGTTTCTATCATCTATTTTTTTACATAATGTGAAATCATGAAAAGATAAAAGAAATTTCACTTTGTTTTTGGTCTTTCATGGTTCATTTTTAGATAGATTGTATCTTATTGTTTTGTTGCTCTTTCACTTAAAATATTTGATTTTTATTATCACCTGGTATTGCTTATTGAATAGGTAGTTACATGTAAAGATAACAATGAAACACATAGGGAAAATTAAGGGGAAAATGTGAAAGATGCAACTTTGAATTCCCAACTACAAAAAGTTGTGGAGGAGAGGAACTTATCTCAACAACAAAAGAGAAATTACATGAAAAATGTGGGAAAATTTGACAAATATTATGTGGCTTGATTGAGTGTTCATTGTGTTGTATGTTGTAAAAAAAATCGACAATTGAATGGACAAAAAAAGATTGCTTAATCATTTATTTTTTAGGACATGGAAAATAATTTTTTTCATATTTTCTAGTAAATTCCACTGATAAGTACAAACATCACAATTTAATTCCCATTGGTTTCCAGTAGTCGGCACAATCAATAGAAATTTGGTCAAAGAGAAAATAAAATCGTACAGATTTTTCCCATTATTTTCCCTTTGACTCTGAGAATTTATTTTCTACAAGTATTCTGTACACAAACATACCCCAAAAGTTATTCTAACCTTATTAGATCACGCTTAGGCCTTGAAATTTTTTCAATCAGAAGAGCCATGAACTTTTGGAAACTTCAAGTTTCACGTGAACATGAAAAAAGAGAGCATATAGGATGCAACAGATTTTAATTGAAAATAAATGTTAGTATATTTGGTTTTAGTGTTATGGAATTCCATTATGCACATTTTCCCTTGGACGTTGGCACGGGGGTGTTGTCCGGATTTCAAGTCAGTGACGACACAATTTGTAAGATTTTGTTTTCCTATGTATGTATATATTTTAAAAAATTTAATACAACATACAAGATCGATTTCCTATTTCATTGATTTTACGTACATGTGTTTGTTTATTCTAATATCATGCATTCCTATACATATTAAAATAAACAAATAATAGAGGATCATACCCAAAGGTTCTCTAAAACCTTTCAGAAGATCCGGAGTTCCGTTGCTCGTCGAATCGCCCGCCGATTCGCCTCCAAGTGTTCACCAAACACTAAACAAGATTAGAGAGAAATGAGCTAGTCAATCAATCTCGAATTAGGCTTAGAATCTAGCTGATAACCCCTCATTAAGCTCCTTAGATTTCTATCTCCAAAACTTAAAACTATTAAGAGATTTTCGTGGTGATTAAGGGAGAAATTAATGAGAGAATTTTTTTTGCATTAACATAAACAAGTAGGATGAGGGGTCCTTTTATAGGCTTCCAAAACATCCTTATCAAGAACTATTCTTTAGTCATGATCTCTTGCTTATTCTCTCCTAAAATTAATCTCAAATTTCCACATAAACATCCTAAAAACATTTAATTAAATCTGGATTTAATTCAACCCATGATCTAATTATTCTCTTAATAATTCAGGCAAAACTCGCACTATTCGGTTGACCGAGAATTTTTCTCGGTTAACCGAACCATTCGGTTATAACACATGTTCGGTGGACCGTGAGCTAGACGGTCGACCGAATATGAATGAGAAAAATTCTCTCGAAAAATTCGGACGATCCGCGTCTTGCTCGGTCGACCGTTGACCCACCAAAATTTCTCCTGACGAACATTTATCAGACGACCGTGTCACCTTCGGTCTACCGAAACTATTCCAAGATATTTTTCTCTCGGTTGACCGAACACAATTGTCCAGGCACTCCAGATAATTTCGGTCAATCAATTGTGCTTACCCGTTCCCCGTTCGGTTGACCGTTCCGAAGACACCTCGGTCGACCGAACCCCAAACGGTTCACCGTGTTTGACCCCGATTTTGCCTTTGTCAAATTTTGGATTTATTTCCAACAAAATCTGATCTTTTGGGGTTTTTAGGAAATTCATATCTTATGTAATATATTATCCTATGTATATTAAATTATTACACCCATAATATATACACCTCATATGAATTTATTATGATTCTAATTATGTCAATTCTCATGACATATTGATTTTATTCATTCACCACATGTGTCCATTTTTCACATGAAACCCGACACATCTTATGAACTCAAAATCGAGTTTCTTGTTTACCAGTTTTGTGGTGTGACCTATAGGAGGATCTAAGCTAAATTGGCAGCAATATTAAACATTTAATATTACAAACTATAAGCGGTATCTAGCTACATATTATAGTTACCCAATTAGCATAGATGTCTTTGTTCCACTCGAACTAAATACGATTCATTTAGTGATGTAAGTGCACCACTTGTGTTCGTCCATTGCCTCATGATATTAAGAATATATGCAAAGTAGAAATGTGTCACCTTTGTATTATATTCATTTCTTGATCTCTTTAAGCTAATTATAACTATGTAACTTAACTCAAGTTACATTGTGCACATTATAATTTTGCTTTATCAAGGGGCCCACTAATATCATCACTCAATTAAGAGGGGCAACGATAACCGTTTGACTAGCTATCGTTTCAAGCACAAGTCATGTTCAACCAACTGTTGTTTTTTATCACTATACTCATTGATAGCTTTTGACAATAATAAAATTAAGCACTTCTTGAGTGAAAAGATTTAAGTCTCGTATCTTAGGATCCAAGACAAAGTAAAACATTAATGACACGAAACACAATTCCTTAATATTTTACTTGTCAGGTCTATTCAATATATAAAACTAATTTTGTCCTCTTTTATATACTCGTGTCATCAATTACTTGTAGAGTTGTAACAATCGATGACCAACACGACAATCTTATCTCGGTGTTTAATGTTCTATGTTAATTACCATGATTGTGAATAACTTTTGATTTATGTAAACCATTATCTTTTAGAGCTCTACGGTTAAGGACCAAGTGTCTCTTCCTTAACACTTCCAAAAGATGGATATCATAATCGAGGAACAAAATATTTGTACATCCAATTCATAATAATTGACATATAAAGGTAAAACTTTTAGAACACAATCCTTTCAATCTCCCACTTGTTATCAAAGTTTTGTTTCACATACATTCTCAATGTATAAAACAATAATAACTAGGGTAACCCTCTCTAATCACTCATCAAGCCAATCCACGTGGTTCCTCAGACCCATGGACTCGAAATGCATTTTGCCATTGGCTCTGGATAAAGGATTTGTGAATGGATCACTTGTTTGCCGTTTGTGTCCACCCATAACAAATTTATTTTGCCTTCGTCAATGAAGTCACATGTGACAAAATACTTATGATCCATGTACTTCACTTTGTGGTGTGATTTGGGATCCTTGATTTGCGAGATAGATGCACTATTATCGCAAAATAGCTCTATTGGTCCCTCACACGAGGGAACTACTCCAAGCTTTTCAAGGAACTTCTTAATCCACACTCATTCCTTGCTCGCTTCAGCGACAACCATTACTTCGAAAGCGGTGGTTGAGTCAGTCGTAGTGCTTTGCTTCCAACTACGCCAACTCACAGCTCCACCATTCAGAAGGAAGACGTATCCTGATTGCGACCTTCTATCGTCGGGATCACTCATGAAACTCGCATCCAAATAGCCCTTGGCTATTAACTCCCTTTGCCCTCCATAAACAAGAAACTTATCTTTGGTCCGGTTAAGGTACCTCAAAATATTCTTGATTGCAGTCCAATTCTTAGGACCTGCGTTGGATTGGTGACGACTTGTCACGCTTAGAGCATACGAGACATCGGGTCTTGTGCAAGTCATCGCGTACATGATCAATCCTATTGCTGAAGCATAAGGGATATCTTTCATGTACTCCTAGTCTTTACGTGATTCAGTACGTTGAGACTTCTTGAGTTGCACACTCATACTCATTGGCACATTGCCCTTTTTGGAGTTGTTCATGCTGAACATTTCCAAGACCTTGTCAATGTATGTACGTTGACTTAGCCTAATGTGTAACATCCTCAACACAGTTGAAAATTTTAAGATTTCTAAACGACAATCAATAGAGGATATTAGTCAAATACAAGGAAAATGTGTACCAACATATATATATATATATATATATATATATATATACATATATATATATATATATCTGAGTGTTTCAAAAGTGTGATTACATCAAAAGGCTGAACAATAAATACAAGTAATCACTCCGACCTCAAGTGAGAGAAAGCAGGATCAGGTAGCAGTGCTCCTCTCCCCGTTCACCACCCCTTATCGCCGATCACGGCCTGAAAAGCAAACATGCAACAATGCCTGAGTTTCGAGAAGGAACCCCGTATGCCAAACTCTACAATGCATGAACTGAAAAGCACCCTATCATGCAATTCTACAAACAAGAAAAGCATCACAACCAGGCTGGGCTCCAGGGCTCTTTCACCCAACCACAGCACACACCACCGTGACGGGGCTCCAGGGCTCTTTCACCCAACCACCGCAACACACACTCGTCGCCAAGCTGAGCCCCAGGGCTCTTTCACCCAACCGCAGCTACCACGACACGACCAAGGGCTCCAGGGCTTTTTCACCCAACCCAAACGTCCAAGGGCTCTAGGGCGTTTTCACTCAACCTTTAACACGCGGTCCATGCTCAGGCTTCAGGGCTTTTTCACCCAACCTGAACGCACTACGGATCGCCAGGGCTTTTTCACCCAACTCCGCACAGACTAGCTGGGCTCCAGGGCTCTTTCACCCAACCGCAGCTCTCACACAGTTACGGGGCTCGAGGGCTCTTTCACCCAACCACCGCAACACACACATTTCCAAGCTGGGCTCCAGGGTTTTTTCACCCAATCACAGCTCTCACACAGTTACGGGGCTCCAAGGCTTTTTCACCCAACCACCACAACACTCGCGCCCACTAGCACACCTGCCGGAAGAACATCGGCACCACAACTCACCCTACACGGACAACCACAACAACCACACCTCCAATGTGCAAAACTGAACACAAACGGTCGATCAAACCAAAAGTCCCGGTCGACCGAATCTCACAAATACAGGGCAATTGCCTCGACCGGCACTCCATCGGTCGACCAATTCTCACCAACCACACTCGTTCGGTCGAACCAAAGTCAGGGACCGGTCGACCGTTTAGAAGTCGCCTCCTAGGTTCAACGAACAAAACAACCAATCGGTCGAACGGTAAAGGGGCCCCGTTCGACCGAAAGTCACCAGGGAATAATCCCTCACGCACCACAACCAACCCGGTTGAACACCCGAGCACTCTTGGTCGACCGAATTCCACCAGGGAAATCTCCCAACTCAACCAACGAATCCGGTCAAACCCCTTAGCACTCTCGGTCGACCGAATTCCCTCGGAGAAATCTCCCACGCTCCACATCAAGTCCGGTCGACTGAACCACCTTCGGTCGAACCGACTACCAATCCAACTTAAGTAATCGGTCGGACAAGGTCACACAGGCGGTTGACCGTTTAGATGGTCAACGCCCCACCGACCTATGACAGTGCACACGGTCTAACGGCAAAGGGGACCCGTTCGACCGAAACCAACCAGGCTTGACTCCCATGCACAACCGGTCGACCGCCCCAAGGGCATCGTTCGACCGGTGTGAGGTATAACCCGAAATCTCATTAAGAACGGTCGACCGTTTGCAACAACCGATCAGGCAGTAAAATCTGATGCATGTTACTTGCGACGAGCCGGAAGGCCTACCGTCGACTTCCAAATACTCACACTACTAAAGTGAGCTACTACAACAAGTTTAACATACCGTGAAGGTTTGAAGAAACATTCGAAGAACCTTGATGGCGCTTCCACGAGTACTTCTCCCCAAAATCACGATCCGTCGACGAACCTCACGCTCGAACGACGATCACCACCTCCTCGACAAACTCGAGCACTCCAACACCACCGTCAACCTCCACCAACAACCACAACCACTGCAAACGAGGTAGGTTGAGAGAGAACAAAAGGAAGGAACCAATGAGATGAACTACCAACCATACAACTCACCTCCACCACTAACAGCTCCGATCACACCCACTCGCTGAAGATCAACTTCTCTCCGGAGCACACTGAGGTAGAGAAAAAGGGAGACGTGAGAGAGAGATGAGGGAGTGTGAGAGATAGAGAGAGAACCTCACCATAAATATCTTCCTCCAATCCAATCCTCACCATCCATCCAATTCCTCTCCATCTCCACCATCCATCTCATCTCCAATCCATCTCAACCCCTCATCCATCAACACTCCATCTCAGTCGTCCAAAACCATCTCCTCATAATCACCACCTAAAACATCATTAAGGCACAATTAGGATTAGGATCTTACACAATGAGTCTACGGGGTCTATCTATATATATCTTGATTCCCAAGATGTGTTGAGCCTCACCCATATCTTTCATCGAAAATGCAGATTTCAATGAACTTCTCGTTTGCTCAAGCAAAGGTATATGATTTCCCATGAGGAGTATGTCATCGACATATAAGATCAAGAACACTATGTGGCTCCTACTAACCTTCTTGTATATACAAGGCTCTTTCTTACTTTGGACGAAGTGAATCTTTTTGACTTCTTTGTCAAAGCGCTTGTTCCAACTCCTTGATGTTTGCTTCAATCCATAAATGGATCTTTGAAGCTTGCATACTTTCCCGCTATTCTTTGGATCTTCAAAACCTTGAGGTTGTACCATGTACACATCCTCCTCCAAGTTCCCATTTAGGAACGTTGATTTGACATCCATTTGCCATATCTCATAATCATCAAATGCGGCAATAACGAGCATAATCCAGACTTGAACATGGCAACCAGTGAAAAAGATTCATCATAGTCAATTCCTTAAACTTGAGTGAAACCTTTTGCTACAAGCCTCGCTTTGTAGGTTGTCAAGTTCACATCCATGTCCATCTTCCTCTTGAAAACCCATTTATTTTGAATGACATTTTTCCCTTGAGGAAGGTCAACCAAGTTCCACACTTGATTATCATACATGGATTCTATTTCGGATTCCGTGGCCTTAAACCATAGTTTTGAGTCCTTTCTTTCCATTGCTTCTTGAAAGGTCGAGGGATCATCAGTATCTAGTACCATGATCTCATGAAGTCCCAAATACATATCGGGTTTTTTCCTTTCCCTCGTTGACCTTCTAAGTTCTTTTGGTTCTACGTGTACTTCTCGAATTTCTTCCACAATTTCTTGCAGAATTGGTTCGTGTTCAATTCTCGAACATACACTAGGTGGGGAAGATTGAGTTTCTCTCACAATTGCTTGTGAATGTCTCTCACTCACGCTCCCACTGACCAAAGGAACCTCGGTTGGGCCTTCATGATCTTGAATGTCACCATTCATATCATGATCTTGTAGAATATATTGAGTCTCCTCTGTAGGAACGTATAGGTCGGCTTCTAATCCACTTTTAATGCTCTTAATTAGCTACTTGCACAAGCAAAAGAAATACGAAGCGGAAACAACAATAAAATGCAAGTAGGGAAGGAATAATGCAAACCACAATGGACTCGGGGGTTTTTACATAGGTTCGGCCACCACCTACGTCCTCTCTTGCAAGCTCTGCTTGCGTCTTCACTATCCACTCCACGTTCCGGGCCAGGAGAGAAGGCCTTTTACAAAACAAGCTCGACGAACAATGTCGTGAGCTTGACTTTCTTCTCTTACAATCCGAGAGGAACACTTCGGGCTTTCACCGAAGTCCTTGCTTCTTTACAAACGAATCTTGAGTGGAACAACACTCTTTAAACTTGAGCACACTTGAGTGAGATAGGATTTATGACGAAAGTGTGGAAGGTTTGAGGCTTTGAGTGTGTTGGGTTTCTCTCTAATGTATTGGACAAGTATGTGTGGGAGAGTTGTGTTAAAATGTGTTTTACAACTCTATTTATAAGCATTAGAGAGAATATAGCCGTTGGGTTGATTGGGTATAAGTTGGTGTAAGATACACAAAATAGAAACTCGTAGGACCCAATTCTGGATGAGTTCGGTCGACCGGATCGTGTTAAATGGTCGACGGTTAGCCAGTTTTGAACTCAATTCGGTTGACCAGTTAAGGAACGGTCGACCGCCCAACGCTAAGACTTAGGTACACTTAAGTGATCGGTCGAACACCCAATAGGGTTCGGTCGACTGAATCACACCACACTATAGGATTGACAAACAATGTTCTATTCGGTCGACCGAACCAAGGTCTAACGGTCGACCGAATTCCAGCAGGAGATTTGGGTTTGTCAATAGACTGATATTCGGTCGACCGAACAAGGTCCTCGGTGGACCGATACATGAAATGTATTTGGGGTATTTTTGTTTAATACGAATACGGCCGTTGGGTTTATATGACAAAACAAACGGTCGGAAAAATACTTGGGACTCGGTCGACCGAAAATGACCGAACTTAGGCAGTTAAACACTAACAAATTAATTGATCACTCGGTCGACCGAACAGTCTGTTTCGGTCGACCGAATGTGGGTAGACAGTTTGGGTTCAGGTTGAGTGTTTTCTGGTCTAAGTTTGGGTGATCTATTGAAGTCCAAATTATGTGAAATTTCGTGTGTGACTTCTATATAGGGAACCTAGTGTGTGTTTGAGTAGTTTTTAGTTCAAGTGTGCTCAATTACACAAAGTTCCTAAGACTTAAAGAAATACAAAATACATGTCTTCAAATAAGCTTGATTACATGTCTTGACTTGATTTCCTTTCTTCCTTGAGTCTTGATCACCTGTAAAGGTTAGCACAAAGCAATATATATGCAATGCAATATGTGTGTTACTGATGCATTGCATACATTGCATCATATGTCTTTCATTTAGATTAACTTTATATCAATAAATGCTACTAAGGTATGTGTTTAGTCTTATTTACAGAATACAGGGACCTCAATGCAAATTACCCATATCCCGAGCATAAACGCGTGCAAGAGACTCATTTCTGTCATAAAGACCAAGTTCAAGATTATCGGGGTTCAAATTGAAGTTCATCCAAGCATAAAAGCATTCAAAGACCTAATTACAAAAAGGCCAAGGACCTAAGCACAAAAGTAGCCAGGGACTTAATTGCAAAAAGTCGAGGACCTGACTGTAAATTACAAGTACCAAAATATTATTTTGGAGAAGTTCTAAAGAAAAATCAATTTGGATCTCCAAATATATGAAGAATTAATTCGGAGCTCAAAAGAAAGGAAAGAAATCAATCCGGACGCGCAAAGGACATTTAAATCATACCATAAACACACAGGAAAAATCTGGATTAAATCTGAGCCAAAATTGCGGCGATTCCGCCTCCCATTACATGTGATTTGCGGCGAAAACGCCGCACCCATTTCGATCCGTGCCCCCGGATTTTGTCCAGTCGTGTCATGACATGTGTACTTTCCTATCTCAAACCAACCTTATTTCTCTCTATTTCTTTCCTTAATCGAAAATCACAAAAATAATAATATCTCTCCCTCCTTGTGTTCGACCCATACTTGCCACGTCTTCATTGATGTCGTGCACTTGCGGTATAAATAAAATTCTCATCAGCTACTATATATGATCACAATTAAGATTAGGTTGATTAAATCATCAAAACATAGATTAAGACCAAAAAGCCAACATCCTCAAGTACAACTCTACTCCCACTATTTTTTATTCTTTCCAGAAATTCCTTTTCTAGAAATACGGCATCCCTCTCTACAATCACTCGATTGGAGGTTATATGTCAAAAGTAGTATCCTCTTGTCTCACGAGGATAACCTATAAAGAAGCACTTATCCACTTTTGGTTGAAGTATGGTCGACATCAATCTCTTGACGTAGGCCTCACAACCTCAAATCTTGAGAAAATTGAGCTTAGGTGTTTTACCACTCCATAGCTCATAAGACATTTTCTCTACGGATTTGGATGAAACATTATTTAGTGTGTAAGCCGCAGCTTCTAGTGCATAACTCCAATAGTAAAGCGGCAATTCAGCTTGACTCATTATTGATCGAATCATGTTGAGTAATGTCTTATTCCTCCTTTCAGATACCCCATTCCACTGAGGTGTACCGGGAGGGGTGAGTTGTGGTACAATACCACAGTCCTTTAGGAATGAGTCAAATTCGGTACTTAAGTACTCACCTCCACGATCCGTTTGTAGAGACTTGATTTTCTTGTTGAGTTGGTTCTCTACTTCATTCTTGAATTCCTTGAACTTGTCAAATGATTCACTTTTGTTTCTCAGTAGATAAAAATAGTCATAACGACTATAGTCATCCGTGAACATAATGAAGTACCTAAACCCGTCTCTCGCACTAGTACTCATCGAACCACATATATCGGAATGTATCAAATTCAACAAGTCATTCGCTCTCGGATATTTCTTGTTGAAAGACCTCTTGGTAATTTTGCCCATTAGGCAAGGCTCACACGTCTCCAATGATTTAAAATCAAGTTGACCAAGAAGGTTAGCTTCTTGCAATTTCTTGATGCGTTTTTCATTTATGTGACCAAGACGATAGTGCCACAAGAGTGTATCATTCACGTGAGTAGTTTTAAGTCTTTTGTTATTGATGTTTAAGATTTGTTTATTATTCAATTCAAGCAAATATAGATCATTCCTCACAAATGCATTTGTATAGAAAATATCATTCTTCGATATAGACAAGCAAGAATTTGAAATATTAATATTAAAATTATCTATATCCAAGCATGATATAGAAATAATATTCTTGTTAATCGAAGGCACATAATAAACGTTCTTTAAACATAAATTTAAACCACTAGATAATTGAAGCTCCACAGAACCTTATGCAATCGCAGCAATGCTCGCACCATTTCCGACCTTCAAAATCATCTCGTTCTTCACGAGTTCCTTCCTATCCTTTAGTAGTTGTACATTAGAAATTATGTGAGCACAAGATCCGGTATCAATTACCCAATCATGGACAAAGGTGGATAAATTTATCTCAATAAAAAATATACCTTTGGCCTTTTTGGGGCACTTACGTTCAATCACTCCATTGTCAAGGTCTTCCTTGTACTTAGGGAAATTTGGCCAGATGTGTCACTTTTCACCACAGTGAAAGCACTCCGTGTTGGGAGTCGGAGATTTTGAAGAATTCCCCCTTGAGGCACTCACACGAACACCTCCTACTCCATTGCTCTTGATTGACGTATTTTGGTGAATTTGTCTTTACCTTTGGTGATCTTCTTGCTCCCTCCATGGACAGCTAGGACGTGCTTGTCCCGACCCTTGCACATGTCAACTTCAGCCGTTTTGAGAGCGTTGTGAAGTTCCTCAAGACTCACCCCTTTCTTACGCACATGATAGTGCATAATGAAGTCATTGTAGGACGTGGCTAGAGAGTCAAGAATCAAATCTTCCACAATGTCATCGGGCATCAGGGAAGAGAGCTTCGACAACTTCTCAAGGTATCCTTGCATCGTGAGAAAATGCATGGATACCGATGTTCCCTCCGCCATGTGGCACCTTGTGAGTGCGATTGTGGTCTTATAGCGCTCTTTTCTAGCACTATCCATGAACATCTTTGTTAAAGCTTCCATGGTCTTCTTGGGCTTTGAATCCAAGTATTTCGCTTGAAGGGAGTCACCCATGGAGGCCAACATTAGACCCTGAACATGGTTCTCTTGGTCTTCCCACTTGGCTTTTGCCTCTCTCTCGCTATCGGTTGTCTTCTCATTTAATTTTGGGATTTCACCATCCAAAATATGAGATAGTTTCTCAAACTTCAACACGATATTGAGCTTGAGTTGCCAACTTATGAAGTTTGAGCCATCATTTGTCAAATCATGTTTTTCAATCATAGATCGCACAATAGGTTGAATATTCGACTTTTCTGCAAAATAAATTATATGAGATTTAATGTCTAATTTATGTTTTTAAAAATCAATACCGCAAATAAAAATTTGTCCATAAATGCAGCCATTCAAGATCCTATCAATTATAATATAAACTAGCTAAATGCTATCAGATATATTATAAAATCAAGGTAAGAAAACATTTTTCTAATCATCACCATTTCGAAATATCGTAACATTTGCATTTTCAAACTGTTATGACTCTTGTCATTTTAATTAAGAAGGAATTTGACCGATCCTAGTAAGAAAAACTCTCTTTCTCAAAACCGAGCTAGGGCTCCAGGTCTTGTTAAGAAAACTTATTTTATTTGATACGAGATACGTTTATCCATTGTATTCGCAAACAAATATACTCGGTGTCCACTAAGGGTGAATCGCATCTCGTACATCTATTCATGGCACAACAATAGACAACATTATATCTCCCACTATTCCCAAAGATGGAGGAAGTTGTCTCCCACTAAGGGCGAGCAGAATATCACTCGATCGATGGCTGCTAGTGGATGAAATAAGAAAGAAAAATACTCTTAATTTTTTGTTAGACAATTTAAACATTTATGTGTGATTTTA
This sequence comes from Triglochin maritima, assembly GCA_963682175.1. NCBI lineage: Eukaryota > Viridiplantae > Streptophyta > Magnoliopsida > Alismatales > Juncaginaceae > Triglochin > Triglochin maritima. Next base: position 12,750,186 of record OY821773.1, read on the forward strand.
GAATTTAGGTGATCATGCATATTTATCATCTATACACATCCTAACATTCATCCATACAATTACCTACATGTCAAGCACACAAACATAAATATATCCATTCACACACACATTGTGTGAGTTTATATGTTCCCGCGTCCTTGATCCTTGCGCTTCTTCAGCGTCTTCCTCTTGCACCATGGATGTTGATATTGCAAAAATATAAACATGCATCTCTCAATTTTGAAAATTGTCTAGTGCAAGTCCTATGTAAAAATCCTCTCATATGTATGCATATACATAGAAATAGAAATTTGGCTTTCACATATACATAATCCCCTGTGATTGAAGAATAATAACATACACATTCATTCATTCATTCACACATGGCTTCATCGGAACATACAAACTCACATATCCCTGCATTAGAGAACTCGAGCAACGCATGTACACATAAAGAATTATTCTTTAGTCATGATTTCTTGTTTATTCTCTCCTAAAATTAATCTCAAATTGCCACATAAACATCCTAAAAAATATTTAATTAAATCTGGAATTAGTCCAACCCATGATCTAATTATTCTCTTAATAATTGAGGCAAAAATTGCCCTATTCGGTTTACCGAGAATTTTTCTCGGTTAACCGAACCATTCGGTTATAACACATGTTCGGTGGACCGTGAGCTAGACGGTCAACCGAATATGCATGACAAAAATTCTCTGGAAAAATTCGGACGATCCGCGTCTTGCTCGGTCGACCGTTGACCCACCAAAATTTCTCCTGATGAACATTTATCGGACGACCGTGTCACCTTCGGTCTACCAAAACTATTCCAAGATATTTTCTCTCGGTTGACCGTTCACGCTCGGTTGACCGAACCCAGTTGTCCAGGCTCTCCAGACAATTTCGGTCAATCAATTGTGCTTACCCGTTTCCCGTTTGGTTGACCGTTCCGAAGACACCTCGGTCGACCGAACACTAAACGGTTCACCGTGTTTGACCCCGTATTGGCCTTTGTCAAATTTTGGATTTATTTTCAAAAAAATCTGATCTTTTGGGATTTTTAGCAAATTCATATCTTATGTAATATATTATCTTATGTATATTAAATTATTACACCCCATAATATATACACCTCATATGAATTTATTATGATTCTAATTATGTCAATTCTCATGACATATTGATTTTATTCATTCACCACATGTGTCCATTTTTCACATGAAACCCGACACATCATATGAACTCAAAATCTACTTTCTTGTTTCCAAATTTTGTGGTGTGACCTATAGGAGGATCAAAGTTAAATTGTCAGCAATATTAAACACTTAATATCTCAAACTATAAGCGGTATCTAGCTACACATTATAGTTACCCAATTTGCATAGATGTCTTTGTTCCACTCGAACTAAACACGGTCCATTTTGTGATGTAAGTGCAGCACTTGTGTCCGTCCCTTGCCTCATGATATTAAGAATATATACAAAGTAGAAATGTGTCACATTTGTATTATATTCATTTCTTGATCTCTTTAAGCTAATTATAACTATGTAACTTAACTCAAGTTACATTGTGCATATTATAATTTTGTTTTATCAATGGCCCACTAATATCATCACTCAATTAAGAGGGGCAACGATAATCGTTTGACTAGATATCTTTTCCAGCACAAGTCATGTTCAACCAACTGTTGTTTTTATCACTATACTCATTGATAGCTTTTGACAATAATCAAATTAAGCACTTCTTGAGTGAAAAGATATAAGTCTCGTATCTCAGGATCCAAGACGCAGTAAAATTAATGACACGAAACACAATTCCATAATGTTTACTTGTTAGGTCTATTCAATATATAAAATTAATTTTTCCTCTTTTATATACTCATGTCGTCAATTATTTGTAGAGCTACAACAATCGATGACCAACACGACAATCTTATCTTGGTGATTAATGTTCAATGTTAATTACCATGATTGTGAATAACTTTTGATTTATGTAAACCATTATCTTTTAGAGCTCTACGGTTAAGGACCAAGCGTCTCTTCCTTAACACTTCCAAAAGACGAATATCATAATCAAAGAACAAAATGTTTGTACATCAAATTCATAATAATTGACATATAAAAGTACAACTTTTAGAACATATTTCTTTCACAATTCGTATGACATCATTGAAAAAGTCTAAGGGGTTTAAGAAACTAATACTTAATTAGGTAAAATTCAAACTCTAAGTAGCACAAAATCTAGTTGTTGTATACTTAACTACGTGAAATTCAAAATTTAGAAATGACAAAATCCTAATTGTATGCATTTAACTAGACAAAATCTAAAATCCAGAATGGACCCCAACCCTTACTTGGCATCGCCACTAGGGCTCGTTCCATGGATTTTCTTTTTCTTTTGCCACATTTAGTTCAACGGTTTTGAAGGAAGATAGTCCATCAAGTTGTACGCAAATTGTTCAATTGAGAGAATCAAATGTATCAAGTTAATTTTGAAAATATACAGTAAAAAATCCAAAAATTGTGTGTGATGGGTACATAAGCAAATAACATATTTTAGTTACATCAAATTTATTTCTTATAGTGAATTCCTTAGTGTTACTAAACGACTTGCTTAGACCACGTAGAACTAGTTATCTAATTGAGATGAATTATATTCCATATTTCCATCATTAATTTGTTGAGATTTCGATTCCACAATTGACCACCTTTTCACCTTCTTCATACATAGAAATATAGAATAACTCTCGGTTATTGCATTTTCAGAAAGCAACCACTTGATTTACAAAAAAATCTATACTACCTTTGGATTTGAAGAAGAAAGGAGACATTTCACTTCAAAATGGCAATTAGACCTCCAAACCACTTACATCCAAACATCACAAACTGGGAGTTCGTGGTAGGGTTTCCGAGAATTAAGGAGCAGGGTGTTGACCATGTCAAAACATGGTTGATTCCATCTAAATTAAAATTTAATCTTATTCAACTGGAATCGACATATAAACGATGTATTAGTGTATATAATCATTTCTTTGTTTACGTTTACAGGGTGTTGACGCTCGAAGATGGTGTCAGCTACTGGTAATTAATTACCAGCTTCGGATGGTCGGAATGACATTCTACGCAAGACCTTGGGAAATGACAAACATCCCGGTCGTGTGCGGGGTAGGGAGTATGGTTGGACTGCGACAATATTATGGAAAGACTCAACAGTCTGCTTCGTCGACATGTCATACCAAATGTCAGCAAGAGATCACATATGTGAAAAATACGTTGCAACTTATTTTAGAGAGATTAGATCGTGATTTGCCTACTTCTCCTACCCATCATAGGACCGCTTCTTCCCCGGAGACCACTCCTCTGGTGCAGCCAGTGTTCAACCCCGATCGACAATATGAATTTGTGGCTCATTCTCGAGAATTGACCCTCGTAGGCGGTCTCTCGTTTGGAAAGTTCGAGGATGGATCTAAATGTGCTCTATTTGTCAAAGATCATGATCGAAGATTGGTGGGACACGACAAAGTTTATAACATCTCCATACACCACTTCACATAGGTGGGAGAGGGAGAAGTGAAGGTTGAAGTGGGGAGTTTCTTAGATGTTGGTGTTGTGGTTCTAATTACGGAAGAAGAGATTGTTACCCTCCGCGATGCTATCGGTGGGTTCGTGAGGTGGCCTTGTCATTTAGTATAGCTAAATGACACACACGAGGTATACTTTAATTTTGAAAGATTATAAATTTCAAAGTTGATAACAATTGGATTTTTAATGGTTATATATATATGTAAGATGTCAAGCCCCCGAAGCAAAGGGTCAAACAACCGACCTCCGATCAACATTAATTTACTTCCAAGTAGGTGCAAAATGTTGTATCAATGTATGGTAGGTAAAGAATCACAATCATTTAGTACCTGGAATTTGGAGGAGGGATTAAAGGGTTGCCTTCGGCTTTGTACGTCGCCAAAGAGGATGTTACGCAGTTCTTGGCGATGGATTCATTATGCATCATGATTATCGACGTGTAAGTGTTTTCTTTGGTATAAGATGAAATGTATTGAATAATTTTATCGTAATTGTAAAAAAATGTAATTTTTTACTCTTGTAGACACCTTTATGACGCTAGAAGGTCAGTCTTTCCCAACTATCAAGTATTTAGATTTATCAGTCCATCTACCTATATATACGGCCAATACGGGAATGACGATAAATTAGGTCAGCTTGAGACTCTCATGAAAGAAGAAGACAAAAGATACTATCTTCTCCCTTATGATGAGAGGTAACCTTGTTAATTCAAAGTGAAATTTAATTTTGTATTAAACTTCTAAGTATATATATAAACAAGGCTCATTGGAGGCTTGTCGTTGTATGTCCTACGACTAATGCAGCATATTGGTTTGATCCATTGGGGTCGAATAAATCAAGGGACTCCATAAAGAAACTTGTAAATTTGTAAGTTCGTTTTAGTCATCGTATTTGTAATTCGTGAATTTTTATTAGTATTATTGAATTCATGTTCAATAACTTGTACTACTCAGGACAATGAAGGTTTATAGAGTGTTAGGTGGCAGGAGAACAACCCCAAAAGCTGAAGTAACATGACATGGAATGAGAGTAAGTTTTTTCTCCCATTTTTGTTAATTAAGTAGTGGAACATATATTTAGCAAATTTATATATTTGTAGTACCGCAAGCAGAATGGAAATACGGAATGTGGTTACTAGGTGATGAGATACATAGATGAAATCCTCGAATTTGCAACTCAAGACGTATGCCTATCCGAGGTAATATAGATCTTTATTCAGTTGTATAATTGTAGTTTCATTATCTAGATTTAATATTTTTAACTTGTATTTTTATAGGTTTTCCAAAAGAATAACGATCCTTACTCGCAACTGGAGCTCGATGATACTCGCGACCGATGAACTCGCTATTTTATCAGAAATATGTTAATGAACTAAGAGGTTCTCATGTCACTAACATTTTTTTTTTGTAATTTATTTAACAACTTCACTTGTATTACAAACATACAATGTTATGCCTTAATATAATTGCCTCACTTTTAGAATGAATGTCAAGTGTGTTGAATGATTATGTGTATGCTTGTATGTTTGTGTTTGTGTATGTATGCCTGTATGTATTTGTGGATGAAAGTGTGTATGTATTTGTGTTTGTGAACGAATTTGGTGCAGGATGAATGTGTTTGCTATGTAGTGTTTTTGGTGCAGGATGATTGCTATTTTTTTCAGGTTTAGGAACAGACGTCGGTTGTTTGTATTAGCCAACGTCTATTCTTTTGGAAAAAAGGTATGAACGTCGGCTGTTATATGCGACCGACGTCTATACCTAACGAATAGACGTCGGGTAGGAAAGACAGCGAACGTCTATATTTTAGGTATAGACGTCGACTGTTAAGCGACCGACGTCTATGTATATACGACGCATACATAGACGTCGGGTCTGGGGAGGCTTATATCCAACTTATATACTCTCGTATATCCGACGTATATTCTTTTTCTACAATAGTGATTGTTCTTAATCAATATTTCTTAGACCAGATTATCCAACACCGTCCCATTAGACTTTCACTTACGCATCCAGCATATATAGTGATTGTTCTTAATCAATATTTCTAAAATGCTAAGACTTTTCTTAGTTTACTGAAGCATTTCAGCAACCAACCAAGTACATATGTTTCAGACAAGGCAATCTTATTTTTTGGTTTGATGCAGATAGAGCAATAAAACCTGACAAGAGGGATTATTGGACTATGGGGTCATGTCAACTCTTCTTCGTCTGTTTCAAATCATCAGTTTGCGACAAGAAATGTCGCGAAGCCGGTTACGAGAGAGGCGGTATGTAACATCCTCAAACAACGGAAGAATTTAAATTTTTTAATAACTCACAATCAACAGAGGATATTACGAAATAACAGGAAACAAGTGCACCAACATATATATATATATATATATATATATATGAACATCAGAGTATTTCAAAAATTGTGATTACATCAAAAGACTATACAACGGATACAATAATCACCCGACCTCAACTGAGAGAAAGCTGGATCCGGTAACGGTGCTCCCCTCCTCGGTCACCACCCACTATCGCTGATCACAGCCTGAAAGTAAACATGCAACAATGCCTGAATTTCCAGAAGGGAACCCCGTATGCCAAACTCGACAATGCATGAAATGAAAGCACCCTAGCATGCAATTCTACTAACAAGAAAAGCATCTCAAATAGGCTAGGCTCCACGGCTCTTTCACCCAACCACAACACACACCACAGTCACGGGGCTCCAGGCCTTTTTCAGCCAACCGCAGCTACCACGACACGACCAAGGGCTCCAGGTCTTTTTCAACCAACCCAAACGTCTAAGGGCTCCAAGTCTTTTTCAACCAACCCTTAACACGCGGTCCCTGTTCAGGCTCCAGGCCTTTTTCAGCCAACCTGAACGCACTACGGAGCTCCAGGTCTTTTTCAACCAACCCCGCATAGACTAGTTGGGCTCCAGGTCTTTTTCAACCAACGGCAACTCTCACACAGTTACGGGGCTCCAGGGCTCTTTCACCCAACCACCACAATGCCACAAATTCTAGGTTGGGCCTCAGGCCTTTTTCAGCCAACCCAAGCTCTCACACAGTTACGGGGCTCCAGAGCTTTCACCCAACCGCAGCTACCAAGCTCTCACCCAACCACCGCAACACTCATGCACCCTAGCACACTCGCCGGAAGGACCTCGGCACACAACTCGCCCCACATGGACAACCACAACAACCGCACCTCCATAGTGCAAAACTGGACACAAACGGTCGACCGAACCAAAAGTCTCGGTCGACCGAATCACGAAAACACAGGGCAATCGCCTCGACCGGCACTCCCTCGGTCGACCGATTCCCACCAACTGCACTCGTTCGGTCGAACCCAAATCAAGGGACGGTTGACCGTTTAGATGGTCAACTCCCAGGTTCAACGAACAAAACGACCAATCGGTCGAACGGCAAAGGGACCTCGTTCGACCGAAAGTCACCGGGGACAAATCCCACCATCTCCACAACAAATCCGGTCGAACCCCCGAGCACTCTTGGTCGACCGAATTCCAACAGGGAATTCCCCCAACTGTCACCACAAATCCGGTCGAACGCCCGAGCACTCTCGGTCGACCGAATTCGTCCAGAGCATTCCCCCACGCTCCTCATCAAGTCCGGTCGACCAAAACTACATTCGGTTGAACCGACCACTATTCCAACTTAAGTCACGGTCGGACGAAGTCAATGAGCGGTCGACCATTTAGATGGTCAACGCCCTCAACCGACATATGACAGTGCACACGGTCGAACGGCAAAGGGGCCCCGTTCGACCGAAAACCACCAGGCTTGCCTCATATGCACGATCGGTCGACCGCCCCAAGGGCATCGTTCGACCGATGTGAGGCAGAACCTGAAATCTCAATACGAACGGTCGACCGTTTGCACCAACTGGTCGACCGATCATGCAGTAAAATCTGTTGCACGTTTACTTGCGACGAACCGGAAGGCCTACCATCGACTTCCAAATACTCACGATACTTAAGTGAGCGAGTTGACATACCGGAAGGTTTGAAGAAACCTTTGAAGAACCACGACGACGCCTCTACGAGCACGCCTCCCAAAATCACGATCCGTCGATGATCCTCACGAATAAACCACGATCCACAACTCCTCGACGATCCACACTCACGATTCCACCTCTGTCGACCTCCACCACCCAACAGGAGCAACCAAGACCACCGAAACGAGTTAGGTCGAGGGAGAGGATCCAAGCAAAAGGGATGGAATAGCACACAACCCAACTCACCTCCACCAACCAACTGGAGCCGACCACCTCTCGCCGGAGATCAACTTCTCGCCAGAGATCACTGTGGGAGAGAGAGAGACGTGAGTGAGAGAGTAAAGTGAGAGAGAGAAAAACACCAAATAAATATCTCACCCCAACTCCATCCTCACCGTCCATCCAATCTCCAATCCATCTCAACCCCTCATCCAATCATCTTCAATCCCAGCCTCCATCTCATCTCCTCCTAATCACCACCTAAACATCATTAAGGCACAATTAGGATTAGGATTAGGATAGAATCCTACACGGTAAGTGTCGAATGCATTGGACTTGCTGATTAGAAGGGTAATCCTAAAAAATTGGTGTTATTTTACATTTTGTTTTATTCATTTATATTATATGAAATTAACATATGTATGTTGAGGAACAAACATTCTGTGCAATGCATGCACACTTGCAGGGTTTCTTACTACTAAATAAATTAAATTAATCAACTTATATTCGTGAGATCAGTGTCACTTGTATGCTTGATGTCGTTTATCATTTTGTGTACTGTGGAAAATGTTGGAATTTAAATTTCAAGATCAACTCGAAACTAGCTACAAGATTCTATAGATTTAAATTTCTATTTGATCATACCAATCGATATTTGTCTTTGTCAATTGGACATTATATAAACTAAAAATCTAATTGTCAACGCTTCGACGTTTTTCACCACTAGATAAATGAACTTATATAATAAGATCTAGTGAGTCTATGGCTCATTTTACTATTTGAAGTTTCCTTCAATTTGACCATTAAATTTAATTTAGGGTTAATATCCACCATTATATTCTTTTATTAGAATAACAGTCCATAATCTTATTTTACTTTACAATTTAAAATGAATTGTAGATATGATAGTCTTAAAATAGGAAATTAAGCTTCAAACCTAGAGAATTATTGTATGTGTATAGTAAGATCAGTGTGTCAGTTGTATGCTCAAGCATAACTTTGTCTCTGTTCAAATTTAAATTCCAAGATCAGTTTTTGTTCAACTTTGCAGAACTTAGTCGAACTTAATTTCTATTTGATCATGGGCTTTTTAAAAATCTGTGTGAGTAGAAATGATAGGAACCCAAAATATCTGTAAATTTTATGCACTATAAGAACAAATGCAAATAATTTTCTACGTCAACAAACTTGTACAGAAAATATAAACTATATTGGATTTTAAAAATAAAACAATTTAAGCGACTTCATTATCTTCGGTTCATTCATATTTTATTGATAAAATTGCCAAATAGTCTCCAAACTGTACTCCAAAATTAGAGTCCATATAAAATCCCAAATGAATATTTTTTTGGTTGCCCTTAGTTCCAATCCTCTTAGAGCCTAAATTCCTTATTTTGTAGAAAAAGAACACATGTCTCTCTACGGGGGTGAGTAAACACTAGTGCAGAATTGGCTTTACTGGTCGCCCAATAGACGTCGGCCGTTACAACAACCGACGTCTAGTGTGGAGAGGACAGAATAGACGTCGGGTGTGGGAATAACACATTTAACTGACGTCTATAGTGTATAGACGTCGACCTTTAGACGTCGGTGTTTTAGTACCTTGTGAATCCGACGTCTATAGGGTATAGACGTCGGCCTATAGACGTCGGACGTAATGTAAGGCCGACGTCTATACTCCAACCACATAGACGTCGAGGTATAGACGTCAGTGTTATATAACATCCGACGTCTATAGGTCTTAAAGAAATCGGACAGACGGTATTCTTTCATTCATTTCAGACGAAACTCACCCAAACCCTAGCCGTCCCGCGATCGAACTCTCCTCCGCGACCAACCTCCGACCGATCCGCACCGTCTCCGGCACCGCAGCGAGCTCCCAAACTCTCCTCCACATCTCCGACCCTCTTCTCCTTCTTCCCCCGTCTTCCTCCGTCTCTCTCCACATGTAAGTTAGTGTGAAAATATTTGATGGAAATGATAAAATATTCACGTTTGTTTCAACAACTCATGTTACGTTTCATTTACTAGACAAATCTTGAATGAAATTCACTATTTTTATGATGTTCCAAAATGTGATATCATAATACGATAACATTACCATATTACTTGACACAGTTCATATCGGTTCAACAACTTGTATTATATTTCATTATGTCTCACGCAGGAAGCTTACATTTGCAAAAATAAACTTCGAACTTACTTTGAACTTTCTGGTCTTATGTGAATGAACACAAACATGCCTCACAATTGATTCATAGACGCACAAATTGATTTTGTCTCTCACTTTTTAGATTGAAAAATGTCGTTTAAAAGTATGGTAAATGAGAACTATTAGAATTTAGAACAGTACCGGTTCCTTCATCTAAAAAAAGTGGAAGAAAGTGTGTTTGCATGTCATTATGTTTATTACAAAAGCATACCTAAACAAAAATGTTTAGAAATAATAATATCCCATTAGACGATAATTCTGGACTTATATATGTGTAGTTTTCTATGGGTTTGCATAAAAAGTGTCCAAATTAGAATAAATCTTTAGTATAGTGAGTTCATACATTTATTTGTGTTTATTTATGTTTTGTCTAGTTAAATGTTTATTTATGTTTATTTATGCTGAAAAAAACTTACTTTGTTTAGTTAAATGTTTAGTTTATAATAACTCATTGCCCCCCTTAAACAACTTGGCCTTTAATAACCCAAAGCAAAAGATTAGACAATATTTGTTAAGTCATTCATCATATAGGATTTGCATGCATTGTATTTTTCTATTATTTACGATTTCTGTCGTAGATTGCTGGCGTAAGGTACGTACTATCTTTCACTCATCATTCATTAGAAAGCACGCATTAGTTAGTAGGACTTGCATTGGAACAAGAGTGAGGTGAGTGTTTGTTTGGTGTGTTGTTTGTTAGATTAAGGTATGAAAAACACTTAGGGGGCAGTCACCTATAGGAGATGAGGTGGGGGATTTCATCACCCTTTCCTTGGCCCAAAAACCACTTAATAAAAGAGCCTTAATAAAATCAATTAGACGTTGGCCCCTAGGATTTTCGGACGCATTAAGGAGAGGAAACCGTTTAAGACCGTTATGGCCTGAATGTCGTTGCCCATCTAGTCTCCCTGAGATTTTAGGAACCTCCGGGTTCTTGATTTCCTATAGATTAGTGGTCCTCGATGTTTAAGACCGTTTCGGCCTGAACGTCGTTGCCCATCTAGTCTCCCTGAGATATTAGGGACCTCCGGGTTCTTGATTTCCTACAGACTAGTGGTCCTCGGTGGGACCTCGAAGTTAGGCGTCGTCTAATACTAAGGACCTATAGTGGACTTTAGGTTTGTTTTGGCCTTGATTGTTTAGTTAGATTTCTAACCTTCTTTATTCCACGCTAGATTAAGGACTTCATCTCTTCTCCTCTGAGTCATTCTTTTCTCATCTTAATGTCTCCGAATCTTCTCATCTACGTACACATTCTTTTAAATTGAAATTTTATTTATGTTCTGCAATAATAACTATCATTTTTGCCTCTGTTTAGATTGAAATGGATCGAGAGTGGATAATTTCAAACAGATTGAGTGATAAGTATGAGAACGGAGTGAATATGTTCTTAGAGGTTGCCAAAAAACATTCTAAGAAAATGAAAGACAGCGACATGGCGTATTGTCCGTGCAATAAGTGTCATAATATGTCAGTGTTGACTTTTCGGAAAATGAAAGATCATTTGTTTGAGAAAGGTTTCGACCCAAATTACAGACGGTGGATATGGCACGGCGAAAATGAATAATGTAGTCGTTCCAAGAATGATGGAGAAGATGTTAGTGTGGAAGATCACTTAGAGGAAATGGTTCAGGATATGGCTGAAAAGTTTTCGTCCAACCCCGATTTACTTGGTAATTTGTTGAGTGACAATGAGAAGTCGTTGTATAAGAATTGTACCAAATTCACTAGATTGTCAGCGGTGTTGAAGTTGTACAATTTAAAAGCTAGAAATGGTTGGTCCGATGTGAGTTTCACATCAATGTTGAAGTTAGTGAAAGAGATGCTTCCAGATGACAATGAGTTGCCAGAGAGAACTTATGATGCAAAGAAAGTGTTGTGCCCTATGGGAATGGAATATAGGAAGATGCACGCATGCCCGAACGATTGTATATTGTATAGGGGTGAGTTTGAAAACTAACATTCCTGTCCCAGGTGTAATGTTTCAAGATACAAAATGAAACGTAGTGGACCAAACCACAATGAAGAGGCTGATGAGATGAAAATCAAAGGACCTCCTGCTAAGATTTTGTGGTATCTTCCGATAATACCAAGGCTTAAACGTTTGTTTGCGGGTAAAGAGGATTCCAAGAACATGACATGGCATGCTGATCGTGAGAAACCAAATGATCAGTTACTACGTCACCCTGCAGATTCACCTCAGTGGAAAAAAATAAATGTCGACTTTCCTGTGTTTGGTGAAGAATCGAGGAATGTACGACTTGGGCTCTGTACTGACGGAATGAATCCTTTTGGTAGTTTGAGTAGCATTCACAGTTCTTGGCCCTCGTCGACGGTCCCTCGTTTGGAAAGTTCGTGGATGGATCTAGATGTGCTTTATTTGTCGAAGACCCTGATCGAAGATTGGTGGGACACGGGAAAGTTTATAACATCTCCAGACACCACTTCACAGAGGTAGGAGAGGGAGAATTGAAGGTTGCAGTTGAGAGTTGCTTAGATCCTGGTGTTTTTGTGTCATTTCCGGAAGAAGAGATTGTTACTCTCGGCGATGCTATCGGTGGGTTCGTGCGTTGGCCTAGTTATTTAGTAGAGCTAAACGACAAACATGAGGTATAGTTTAACTTTGAAAGACTTTAAACTTCAAATTTGTTAACAATTGTATTTTAACGGTTCTATACATCTTTGTAAGGTGTCAAGCCCCCGGAGCAAAGGGTCAAACAACCAATCTCCGATCAACATTAATTCGCTTCCAAGTAGGTGCAAAATGTTGTATCAATGTATGGTAGGTAGGGAGGCACAATCGTTAAGTACCTTGGAGTTGGAGGGGGATAAAGGGTTGCCTCCGGCTTTGTACGTCACCAAAGAGGATATCATGCAGTTCATGGCGATGGATTCGTTGTGTATCATGATTATCGGCGTGCAAGTGAAGTAAGTGTTCTTTTGTATACAATGAAAAGTATTGGATAATTTTATCAAAACTGTAATAAATTATAATTTTTATACTTGTAGACATCTTTACGACGCCAGAAGGTTAATCTTTCCCGAGGATCAAGTATTTGGATTTATCAGTCCATCTACATATATATACGGGAATGACGATAAATCGGGTCAACTAGGGATATTCTTTAAAGAAGAAGACAAGAAATATTATCTACTCCCTTATCATGAGAGGTAAACTTTGTAATTCAAAGTGAAATTTTATTTTGTAATAAACTTCTAATTATATATATAACACAAGTCTCAATGGATGCTTGTCGTTGTATGCCCAACGACTAATTCGGCATATTGGTTTGATCCGTTGGGGTCGAATAAACCAAGGGACTCAATAAAGAAACTTCTAAATATGTAAGTTCGTTTAGTCGTGAATAAAGTAATTCGTGGATTTTTATTAGTATTATTGATTGATATTTTAACTTGTGCTACTCAGGGCAATTAAGGTTTACAGAGCTTTAGGTGGTAGGAGAACAACCACAAAATCAGGAATAACATGGCATGGAATGAGAGTACGTTCTATCCCATTTTTGTTAATTAAGTTAGGAACAAATATTTAGCGAATTCCTATGTTTGTAGTACCGGAAGCAGGTTGGAAATACAGAATGCGGTTACTACGTGATGAGATACATGGAGGAAATCCTCGAATTGGCAACTCAAGACGTATGTCTATCCGAGGTAATGAAGATCGTTATTCAATTGTATAGTTGCGTAGTTTCAATATTTAGTTATTAATATTCAACACACTTGTATTTTTTTCATAGGTTTTCCCAAAAAGTAGTGATCCATTCTCGCAACAGGAGCTCGATGAAACTGGCGACCGATGGGCTCGCTATTTCATCAGAAACATGCTGACGAACTAAGAGGTTCTCCTGCCAATTGTATTTTTTGTAATTTAGTTAACAAGTGCACTTGTATTACAAACCTACACTTTATGCCTAATATAATCGCCTTAATTTTAGAATGAATTAATTGCAAGTGTGTTGAATGTCAATTGTGTATGCTTTGTATGTTTGTGCATGTGTGTTTGTGTTTGTGCATGTATGCTTGTGGATGTATATGGATGTATATATGTGGATGTATATGGATGTATGTGGATGAAATTTATAGGTGAACGAATTTGGTGCAGTTGTATGTACACGACGACGATGACTAAAAACAATTTCGTCGGATGCTATTTTTTTTTTTTGTCCAGGTTTGGGAATAGACGTCGGTTGTTTATATCAGCCGACGTCTAATCCTCTGAAGAAAAGAATAGACGTCGGCTTTCTATGTAATCCGACGTCTATCCCTAAAGTATAAGCGTCGTATATTATTTACCCGACGTCTATCCCTAAAGTATAGGCGTCGTATGTTAGTTAACCGCCGTGTATGCTTAAAGTATAGGCGTCGTATGTTAGTTAACCGACGTGTATACATTAAAGAATACACGTCGGAATTTAATTAAAGCCGACGTATATCCGTTAGGTATAGACGTCGGCTATACTATGACCGACGTCTATGTATAGACGACGCACACATATACGTCAGATTGGGGTGTGCTCATATCCGACGTGTATAACCTCTTACATCCGACGTATATTCCCTTTTCTGTAGTAGTGAAATTTCGATCCGGACCGCACCGGATCGGACCAAAAAATTTCGGTCCGGATGATACCAAAAATTCGGTCGGTTCTGGTTCCGGACCGAACCAAGTTTTTGTGGGTTAAATTCGGGTTTTAGACCGGACCAGACCTACCCGACCCAAATTTATTCGGTCCAGTCTTCAGTCCGGAGGTCCCAAAAATTCGGTCCGATCCGGTCGTGGGCCGAAGCTCACCCTATGTCTCTCTCATCCGATCTCTGAATTTCAGACCCACTTTTCTTTTGTTTTTATTAATCGATCGGTTGTAAAGTAATCAAATTCAATCTATCGATCCAAGCGATCCTACCATAGTGGGAATAATATCTTCGTGCCTACAAACCTCACTCGTTAGAAAATGATAGGTTTACTCATTGGATCGAAAACGATATATACCAATTTGTTTTGAACCAAGAATTTTCTTTCAAACGATCGAGCACATATATATCATTAATTATTGAGAAGACATGTTCTTCTAAGACGAGGAGAAATTACAAAACATACTTATTCCACATCCAACAATCACATATAGGAATGGAATTAAAGCTCAAGTCGATGTCAAAAACAATTTGGATGGAAGTTAATTTGTTCTAACAAGTTCTGCAAAAGCAGTGTACGAATCCAAAACCGTAGAATCTGCACTTCCCACCTCTCTTGTAACCTTCTTTGTGACACTCTCTATTACATCCTCCAATTAAGAAGCATTTGCCGATGTCTTGTGACTCGGACTGGACCCAACAATCGTCACTCTTTGCTGCATCCCGGGAGAAAAAAACAAACGGTTAGAATTTGAGTCATTTTTGTAACTAAAATAATTTCTCGATCTATTTTCACGTTAGTTTGCAGCACTAGCTACGAGTATTTACAAAAGTGTAACAATCACACGAAGAAAAATCGACTAAGAATGTTGGGGTTCAACCTCGACTTAACTTAACCATTTTTGTTACAAG
This sequence comes from Triglochin maritima, assembly GCA_963682175.1. Classification (NCBI taxonomy): domain Eukaryota; kingdom Viridiplantae; phylum Streptophyta; class Magnoliopsida; order Alismatales; family Juncaginaceae; genus Triglochin; species Triglochin maritima. Next base: position 12,765,749 of record OY821773.1, read on the forward strand.
TTGCTTGTGTATTCTAAAACATTAGGAATCAAAATTAATAGCGTGGAACTACGACGATGTTTCTCACCTAAATTTTCTTGCACTGCAGGCAATCTTCCTCCTGCATGTACGTATTTCTCTAGTTAAAATGACACAAATCAAAGGAATTGAGATGTAACAGAAAGAAATATAAATTATTGGCAAGACTCCGAGACTAAGTACATATCAATTCATACAAAACCTGTTGTTAACACCAAAATGGACTCAAGCAAAAAACAAAAAAGCGAGACTTGAGACATTCTTTTCATCGTTGCACTCTCAAATCTGCTTCCACAAAAGGTTCGAGTGCTTAATCGGTAATTTATAGACCATGAATCTGAATTCGCAATCTAAATAAGTTATTCTTTGACTCCGCCAGATCAGAAACAACTTGTATAATTAATTCCTTGTTCATCCATTTCCTTTTCCAAAAAAGGAAAACTAATCAAGTTATGTTCTATTTCCTTTTGCAGCCGAATAAGAAAGAAATCGTATAATCAATTAGTTGCTTGTTCATCCAATTTCGTTTTTGAAGAAAAACACAAAAGGTCTTTGGGATGGTTAAAAATAAATTATTTAACAAATGTTATGAATTGATATATTTACGTAGATGTTCATTGTTACATCCTAACCCTTGATTAATGGGTTGTTTGTGTTTTAGGTGGAGGATTAGAGGAGGTTGAGATGGAGGGCTGAGATTGATTGGGAGTTGAGGTGGTGGATGGTGGAGATTGAAGGAGGAAGGGTTTATAAGGTGGGATTTCCCTCTTCTCTCTCTCTCTTCACTCTCTCTCACTCGTCTCACGTCCTCACCCTCTCAACTCTCTCCCTCCCTCTCAGCTGCCGGTGTGGTGGTGTGGATCGGCGAGGAGACGATTCAGTAGAGCGCGAGGATCGTGTTCATCGGTGGCTCGGTTGGATTCGCCGGAGGTGAAGAGTTTGCGAGGAGGCGCTCGCCGGGATTCTTCAAAGGCTTCTTCAAGCCTTAAGGTATGCCAAGCTTTAGTGTAGACCTCCTTTTAGCCTTTGCGAGGGTTGGAGTGGCCGACGGTAGGCCGGAAGGCTCGTCGAGAACCTTGCAGCAGCATTTCTACTCTGCAACGGTCGACCGGCGGGATGGCGCGGTCGACCGGTCGTAGTGTATTTTGGGCGGAAAACCCTTGCACCGGTCGAACGATACTCTTCGAGTGGTCGACCGGTGGTGCGTTTTACCAAGGGAGAAAGACTCTGGGTGTTTTCGGTCGAATGGGTCCCCTTTGTCGGTCGACCGAAAAGCACTGTTGTAGGTCGGTTGGGGGCGTTGACCATCTAAACGGTCGACCGCTCATTGACTTCGTTCGACCGACGTTTAAGTTAACTTATTGGTCGGTCGACCGGGAGTGTGGTTTCGGTCGACCGTATAGTGCGGTTTTGTTGGGGATTTTCCCTGGTTGGTTTCGGTCGACCGTGATCTGAGGGTCGTTCGACCGTTGGTGCTTTTGAGCGAGAGAGGATTTTCCCTGTTGGATTTCGGTCGACCGTGATTTGAGAGTCGTTCGACCGGTTGGACGTTATTTCGGTTTTTCTGAGGAATAGTTGTGGTGTTCGGTCGACCGTGTGGGTTCTTCCGTTCGACCGTTTGGGCACTGTTTTGCATATGGATGCTTGTGCCGTGTGTTGTTGGATCCGTCTCGAGGGCAACGGGTCTTCGGCCTTTTTGGGGCGACGGTACAGACATTGCCGGCCTGAGAGGAGGGTCGTGTTGTGGCTCTGAGGAGCTGGTGCCGTGTGTGCACGTTGTATTGTGGCTCTGAGGAGCGGTGCCATGTGTGCACGTTGTTGTTGTGGCTCTGAGGAGCGGGTGCCTTGTGTGCACGTGTGATTATGGGGTTGGGGTGAGAGGACCCTTGAGACCCGTGGCCGATGATGTTCCGGCGGTGCCTTGTGTGCACGTGTGATTGAGGGGTTGGGGTGAGAGGACCCTTGTGACCCGTGACCGATGTGTTCCGGCGGTGCCTGGTGTGCACGGGAGATTGTTATGTTTTGCTGCATTTCATTTCATTTCATGTTTCATTACGCATATTATGTTCATATTTTAGGGGTTTGGCATACGGGGTTTCCCACGGGAAACTTAGACATATTCATGTTTTATGTCAGGTCGTACACGTTAGTAGGAGGTGGTGACTGCGGACAGGAGCACCCAGACCAGATCCTGTCTCTTTTGGTGCTTCGAGGTGGATGATTTTTCCCCTGTACATGTGTTGTATATCTTTTGTGTTGGGTTTTAATCATCATTGACTCTTGTATTGTACAGTTTCCCTATTATATATATATCTGTACTTGTGGTTTGGTGACGTCCCCTGTGTTAATTCTTTATCTGTTTAAAGTTTTAAATTTTCCGCTGTTTCGGGGCGTTACATTCATAGCCCCAAAGCACATTATATTATATGAACTCCCCATTGTTTATCTCAAGTGCAATTTTCTAAAACTCTCAAGAGTTTATGTGAATTAGTATTGTAACCTCCGAATGTTAAGTTATACTAGTTTATGTTGATGTAACCTTTACATTTATATGTTGTAACTTATTGATAATTGGAACCTTATATATAAAGGTCAAGTTGGAGTTTGATGTACACATAATATAATGAAGATTTCTTATCTATTTGTCTACCTCTTGTCTTGTATTTTGTCAATTTCTTTCTATTTACCATTTGTTTCACAACAACAAACAATTAATGGTAATTTAATTTCTTTATGAAGGTTAGCGACTTGAGAAAATAATGAGATAACATGGTTTTCTTTATTTGTTGGTAGATATGTTTCCTTGAAGGGCCTCAAATTTGGACGCTTTTTGTAACTTACGGTGTCTTTGGATAGAAATTATAGAGAGAAAAGAAAAGAAAATGAAGAAAAAGAGTAGAGATGCAAAAGAAGAACAAATTAATATCTTTTTCTTATTTGGATAGATAAGAAAGAATATGAGTTTTTCTTGTTTTCTTAAGAACATGGAGAGAAAATAGATGAAATGTATCAGGGTGAAATGACCACACTAACCTTGAAAAGAAAGTAAAACAATTTCATATAAGTTTATAAGTTGACCTTCTAATGGACAGTTTCAGAATCTAAATAAATATACAACTTTTTTCTTTCTTTTCTCTCTCTTTCGGAGAGAAAATTGATATGCCAATTTGCATGGAAGAATTCTTCTCAATCTTTTTGGTTATTTTCTATAAAGAAAAAGGAAAACCTCACTTTTTTCATATTTCTCTCGTCCAAACACCATTAGATTCCTGAATGTCGACACAAAGTCAGATTGTGGGGTCCCACTCGATATGGTTTTTGCCAGGGGTGAGCAAAACCCGGTCTGGTCCGGGTTTTTGGACCGGACCGGTCGGTCCGGACCGAACCAACCGGTCCGGGTTCCGGTCCGGACCGAAACAAAAAAATTGGATCCGGTCCGGTTCGGTCTGGTCTTCGGTCCGACCCTTCAAAAATTTTCCGGTCCGGTCCGGTTTCCGGTCCGAACCTAAATTTTTTTTCCGGTCCGCCGGACCGGACCGATGCTCAGCCCTAGTTTTTGCTAAGGGTGTAATCGGAACGACGGGTATTATATGATTACCTATCTCATTTAATAAGTTGGTACGAGTATAGTCTTTATACTTATTTAAAAAATATATTCGTTTACGTACTCATTTTGTTTTACCCGTTTAATAAATGAGGCGGGTACGGATATATCTCTACCCATACTTGTTTACTCATTTACCTGTTTAATTATTTAATTAAATAATATATAACTAAAATAATAAAAGGTGAGGTTTTTGTTGGCAAAAGTGGTTGTTTTGAGGCTTGTTTGTAAGAAAATTAGTTATTTATCATCACTTTGGTTTAATTCATAATCTCAAAAATCGTAAATTTAACATTTTTTTTACTTATATCTTTATCATCCAATTGTTAAGTTCTTCTGAGTTGAGTTTTATTAGCAAAAGTACTCATTTTGTTAACACAAATTATACCAGTTATACCCACACCATGCTTGTTTATTAAACATGTATATGACGTGTCGGGTACAATAATATTTAAATGGATATATATCTGTAATCATTTAGTTAGACAGGTATGAGTACGAGACTATACCCGCCTCATACCTGACCCGTTTACACCTATAGTTGATGCCTTTTCGGCCTATCGAGGAAACACGAGCGGATCTGGTGGACACTACTATAAATTGATGTTACCGAATCTGTTTGCTATTGAATACTTCTTGGATGTGGTATTAACGTAGTGTAATACGTCCATACTATTGTTGTAGGTTTTTTCTTTCGAAGAATTATTTTTCCATATCAGTTATCTAAGGTAAAATATTTCCTCAGGATGTAACTAGACTTGTAATTTCTCAATTATGCAATAAGATGCAGAATCAATAAGATGACAAAAAGGAAGGATATGACTTTCAAAAGCTTCATTAAACCCAATTGTTTTAAATGTTCGTTTTAATTCTTCAACAACTTATAATATTTCTTTAACCACTCCTAGATGTGTTTTATTTAATTGAGAAACCTGAATGTGAAGGAATTGAGAAGAAAAAAAATGGCTAATGTGTTTTCTCATGGACCAACCTGAACCTCAAAAATGTTTTTTTGAAAAGTATAAATTTTATTTAATTATTGGTAAATGTCAATACATAAGCTTACACGGTGACCATCCAAAAATGCAAGAGACACAAATAGTGCGTTTGAATGTCACAGAAACAAAACAGTTTTTAGCTTAAAATACACGATTTGACAGAAAGTGAAAATTTGATTTCTTGTTTCCCATGACAAATTTCTTGTTCCCCAGAACAAAAATAATAACCAAAAATTTGTCTCTCATTTATTTTTTGAAGTTAGTTTTACCCTCCTCAAATCTTTTTCTTAGTAGAAAAAATATCTTATATATTCATCTCCATAACGACTAAAAATATATCATTTCGAAAAAATTGGAAAAATTCATCTTTTGAGTTTTTGAGTTTACTCTTACCCTACCCTTGGGTGAAGTGTTTGGATGCCGGAGTAAGTAAAGTCAATTTTTGTGAAAATTTTGACTGATTTTTGGTCATTTAAACGCACCCAAAACATGAGTGCAAACCATGTTCACATCCGGTGTCTTCCGAGTATGAGTTGGAAGGCATAAACCTTAAATCGATCAAATGAATTAGTCACCTCGAGAAATGGTGTTGTCCAAAAAATAAAATAAAATAATTCACTTTCAAAATCAACAAAAACCAACCAGCCATTAGGATGACATGACATGACAAGTGGGTCGGCTGAAGGGACCCGAGATCAATGGTCCCGAACTAAGGGGTTCTTATCATTTAGCCTGATGTTAGCTTTGCCGTGTTTGTTTCTTTCATTCTTGCTATTTTGACTTCCCATTTGGTTTTTTTCCTTAATTGGGAGGAATCTTTTCTTGATTGTTGTATTCCCCCGTGGGGGCAACTAATAGTTGTGATATTCAAATCAGATCTGATATTCAATTTGATATGAATTTTAACGTAAAATTAGTATAAAAAGTGTGTTTGTTATACAACGCAAAACATCCAAAAATAACAACAAAATGAGTGTTTAAATCATAAATTTTAAATGGGTAAAGTGTTACAAAACAAAAATTCAAGGATGATGATTGTCTTGTTTTAAAATTCATAAGGGTAGATCATAGTTCAATGAGACAAACTATAATCAACACTTGTAATACTTCCATCATAAATTCTTTTGCAGAATTCAATGTTCTATTTATTGTTTTATTATTCTAAAGGGTTTAAATCTATAAAAAAAATAAAAAAGAGGATGCAATGCACTCTTGTTTCTCGCATCTCGAATAATTGAATTGTGTGGTATGATTAGTTGGATGTTTTATTAACTTGTTTCATAGCCATCAATAGTAAACTATTAGGTATAATTAGTTTATCTAAGATGGTACGTGTTAAAATAATATCAATCTCAAACAAAATCTGCTCAAATTATCATCGCCAATTTTATCATCATCAAAGATACGGATCAAGATCTCATCCAAATTAGACAACAACCCAGTAGACAACTATATCTCGTTTGTATCTTGTGTAACAGCTAGAACAACCTATATATATAAGACAATGAAGTGTAATAACAAAGATACATAAATAATACAAACCCAAAACATGTTTCTACATGGTATCAGAGTAACGATTCTAAAGCCTTAGACTCCCTGAGGAGATCATCATCGGCTCTGACCTTAAAAATCAAATCGAGGAAGAGGGTTGCAGTTTAAGGCTGCATCCAACCCCCCCCCCCCCCCCCCCCCCCATGATTGAAAGCATCGGCATCCACCCGGATGTCAAGACAACACGCCTTGTCTCACAGCCGTTAAACGACATAAATTTCTTATCATGGGCCCAAGCAATCACCCTCTCCCTCAGCGGCAAGGGTAAGCTCAGCCACATCACTGGGAAAACCACAAAACCAACAGAGGAAGGCAACGAAAACAACCAAGAAGAATGACAAATCTCTAATTTGGTCATGTCATGGATACTCAATTCCATGGCAACCTTAGATTGCCGAAATGTTTCTCTACTCCAACACCGCAAAAGAACTATAGGAATCCATCCAAGAACTATACGATAAACAACACAACTTTGCACATGTGTTTAAAATCAAACAAGAAATTTCATAAACCAAACAAGTACAAAGAACCATCACAGAGTATCTCGGCTCCTTGAAGAGCAAATGGGACGAGCTTGGGATCTACGAGCCCCCGAGCACCGACATAAAAACCATTTAAAACATAGTAGAACAGGACTGAGTGTACCGATTTTTGGTGGGTCTGGATCTGAGCTATGAACACATCAGATCCCATATCCTCCTATCAACCGAACTCCCATCTCTATCCAACATAGTCGTGATGACCCACCGTAAGTAATCCAGACGGAAAACCATGGACCAGCCACCGGAGAGGGAGAACCAGACCTTTGCCATCGTCACTTGCAACCCGTCAAATCAAAACCCTAGAGGTTAAGGAAACTTTGGTAATTGCAGGGATGAGTACTGCAAAAATTGCAAAAAGCAATGGCACAACAAGAACAGGTGTTGGTTCCTATATCCTCACATCCGACCGACGAAGGGAGACAGAAGAGACAAGGGTGGCGACAATAACGACACTGGACACCCTAGTGGTGGTGACAGTTTGAAGCCTGGAAACCCTAAGATGGGGGGTGGACATCAGATATGACTGATTTCTCAAGGGTTGATGGCATCTGATTGCAACCCGACAAACTCCGGATCTGATATGATGAGGGATCAAACTACTGTTCCTACAGGATTCGGGTCCTTAGATACAGTGGATCATCACCAATTGGACCAGCTGTTGGGCCTTCTCAATCACCTACTGCAAAATCAAAGCAAAAATCATAATACAGATAGTTACTCTGGTATGATCCATCCTGATAACATTGAATTATTCAAGTTGGGTTATAGACTCAGGCGCTACAGATCACATGACATGAGACCTAAGTATGTTAACTAATGTCAAAACCGACTTAAATTCACTTTTTGGATCTGAAGTTGTCCTTATTTCTACATACATTATAAATTGTCTCCCAAGTCCAACAACTCAAAACAAACAACCTCTAGAAATCTTTAATTAAAAAAAAAATGCATATTGACCATATTAGGATATTTGGGTGCACTTGTTTTGTCCACGAAAGAAGAATCGACGAATTTAATTGTAACTCTGTTAAAACTATTTTTCTTGGCTATTCTTTTCAGTAGAAGGGGTACAAATGCTATGATCCCCAAAATTGTAAATTGTATATTTCTCGTGATGTATCCTTTGTTGAAGATGAGTCATATTTTAAAACCTGTGGTGACCATCCAGACAACCCTGCAGGATCGGAAACTCCTCTCCCTACTACAGACATCTTCGATGAAGTTCCTCGACTCCTTGAGGAGATCAACATTCCTCAAGAAGGAAGGGAAGAAAACAACCCTGCCGAAGATGAGAACACAGGTCAACAACAAGACAATCACGAAGAAGAAATTCTGAGAAGAAGACCAACCAGACAAATTTGCCCTCCGTCTAAATTTCAAAATTTTGTTACCTAGAACATAACCTACCTGATACAAGCCTATATGTCCTATAAACTCATAAATTCAAACCACCATGCCTTTCTAACCAAAATCGATAACGATAGAGAACCAAACTCATACCCTGAAGCTATAAATCACCCAGAATGGGAAAAAAACTATGGAAGTTGAACTAGGTGCATTAGAATCCAACAAGACATGAACCTTAGTTCCACTGGAACCGGGAATCAAACTGGTACGATGTAAATGGATCTATAAAATTAAGTATAATAGTAACCAAACTATTGAAAGATATATGTCCTAGTTAGTTGCTAAAGGACACACCCAAACTTATGGCATTGACTACTAGGGCACTTTTGCCCAGTTGCAAAAATGAACACTGTTCAGGTTCTTCTCTCTATTGTTGTCAATCAAATCTTCTTTCTTTCTCTCTCTCTGTCTCTTGTCTTTCTTCTTCATTATCTCTCCTTATCTTATTCTTTCTATATTAAAAATTATTTCAGATGGATGTACGAAACACTTTTCTCCAGGGAACACTAGTTATATGACCCCCCCTCCCCCTCCCCTTGTGCTACACTTCCACTCATAACCAGGTTTGCTAGCTTCACAAATCAATCTACGGATTGAAACAATCGACACTACTACAGAAAAGGGCATATACGTCGGATGTACGGGGGTATATTCGTTGGATATAAGCACTCTCAGATCCGACGTCTATGTGTGCGTCGTCTATACATAGACGTTGAACATCCAATATCCGACGTCATTCCTAAGGAATAGACGTTGGCTTCCACATACAACCGACGTCTATTCTTTAAGAATAAACGTCGGCCTTTATATCTAACCGACGTCTATTATTTAGGTATAGACGTCGGTGAACTAACAGACGACGTCTATTCTTAAAGAATAAACGTCGGATTATAAATAAAGCCGACGTTTATTATTTTCTTCAGAGGAATAGACGTCGGCTAGTATAAATATCCGACGTCTATTCCTAAACCAAGACAGAAAAAATAAATAGCATCCTGCAAACTTGTTTTTAGTCATCATATTCGTGTACATATAACCTTCACCAAATTCGTTCACAGATGCTCACACTTTCATATACATGTACGTACAAGCACAAACACACATTTGCCAACTTGCACAAACACAAACATACAAGCATACACAATTGACATTCAACACACTTGCAATTAGATCATTCTAAAATTAAGGTGATTATATTAAGGCATAAATTGTAGTTTTGTAATACAAGTGCACTTGTTAACTAAATTACAAAAAATGTTAGTGACAAGAGAACCTCTTAGTTCGTCAACATGTTTTTGATAAAATAGTGAACCCATCAGTCGTGAGTTTCATCGAGCTCCTGTTGCGAGAAGGGATCACTACTTTTTGGGAAGACCTATCCAAAAAATACAAGTGTGAATGTTAATAACTAAATATTGAAACTACAACCATACGATTGATTAACGATCTACATTACCTCGGATAGGCATACGTCTTGAGTTGCCAATTCGAGGATTTCCTCTATGTATCTCATCACGTAGTAACCACATTCTGTATTTCCAACCTGCTTCCGGTACTACAAACATAGAAATTTGCTAAATTTATGTTCCTAACTTAATTAACAAAAAATGGAGAGAACGTACTCTCATTCCATGTCATGTTATTCATGTTTTTGTGGTTGTTCTCCTGTCACCCAAAGCTCTGTAAACCTTAATTGCCCTGAGTAGCACAAGTTAAAATTTCATTCAATAATACTAATAAAAATCCACGAATTACTTTTCCCACGACTAAAATGAACTTACAAATTTAGAAGTTTCTTTATTGAGTCCCTTGGTTTATTCGACCCCAAGGGATCAAACTAATATGCCGAATTAGTCGTGGGGCATACAACGACAATCATCCAATGAGTCATGTTATATATATAATTAGAAGCTTATTACAAAATAAAATTCCACTTTGAATTACAAAGTTTACATCTCATGATAAGGGAGCAGATAATATCTTTTGTCTTCCTCTTTAAAGAATGTCCCAAGCTGACCTGATTTATCTTCATTCCCGTATATATGTAGATGGACCGATAAATCCAAATACTTGATCGTCGAGAAAGACTGACCTTCTTGCGTCATAAAGATGTCTACAAGTATAAAAATTATACTTTATTACAGTTTCGATAAAATTATTCAATACTTTTCATTGTATACAAAAAACACTTACTTCACTTGCACGTCGATAATCATGATACACAACGAATCCAGAGGTCCCGGAGGTCCCTAATATCTCAGGGAGACTAGATGGGCAACGACGTTCAGGCCGAAACGGCCTTAAACATCGAGGACCACTAATCTGTAAGAAATCAAGAAACCGAAGGTTCCTAAAATCTCAATGAGAGTAGATGGGCAACGACATTCAGGCCATAACGGTCTTAAACGGTTTCCTCTCCTTAATGCGTCCGAAAATCCTAGGGGCCAACGTCTAATTGATTTTATTAAGGCTCTTTTATTAAGTAGTTTTTGGGCTAAGGAAAGGGTGATGAAATCCCCCACCTCATCTCCTATAGGTGATTGCCCCCTAAGTGTTTTTCATACCTTAATCTAACAAACAACACACCAAACAAACACTCACCTCACTCTTGTTACAATGCAAGTCCTACTAACTAATGCGTGTTTTCTAATGAATGATGAGTGAAAGATAATACGTACCTTACGCCAGCAATCTACGACAGAAATCGTAAATAAATAATAAATACGATGAATGCAAATCTTATACGATGGATGACTTAGCAAATATTATCTAATCTTTTGCTTTGGGTTATTAAAGGTCAAGTTGTTTAAGGGGGTTGATGAGTGAAACATTAAAAGTTGTCTAAATAAAAGAATATCTTAAGCATAAATAAGCATTTAACTAAATAAACATGTAACTAAATAAACATTTAAAATTTAGAATTGAAAATACTCCCACAAAGAAACTGTACGTACTAAATAAAAATTGTAAGAAATACTCCCACAAATAAAATACTCCTACAATTTTTTTTACTTTTATGACTCTTTCTTTTAAGATCATCGAAACTCCTAAGAAATTGGAGATAACAATCTACAGACTAGACACCCTTACATTTAACTAAAATAATGACTACATTAATTTTGTCTCAATTCGTGACAATATTCAAATTGGAACAAATTGATATAATTTTACATGACCACACTCACAAAAGTTAATGAATAGATTGGATATGAAACCAAATGATCAAGTAAATTAAAAGGGTTGATGAAGGCAAAACTTCACGGCTTCCATATCTTCATTTCTCCATCCTCTCCATATGCCAAAAAACAAATTAAAGTTCACGTATTCTTTACATTGGTCCTAATTTCTCTCCTTAGTTGTTATGAACATGTCTTTTTCATTTCATTCATTAGCAAAAGTGAGAGACTTCATTTCTATCATTCATTATCAAAAGTAAGAGACTTCATTGGTCCTAATTTCTCTCCTTAGTTGTCCTAATTTACAATGTCTAGTAAATTACGAGTCCAAAAGATTTTGATCAAAGCTTAACTAGTTCAAGCTAGCAAGAGACTTCATTTCTTTCAAGAACATACAAAATATCAACAAACTTAAGCATAAATCACGAAAATACAAATATATTCAAGACTAAAACCAAAAAATCGAAATGTCACATTCACCAACAATAAGCGACACGAGAAGTATACTAACATAGAAAAGAATCATTACTACAAGAAAAATCCGAAAATAAACCAACAAAAACGAACTTAACACTTACATTGGTAGGATGTGGAGAGACAGAGGAAGAAGGAGAAGAGGGCCGGAGAAGGGGAGGAGAGGTTGGGACGGCGCTGCGGTGCCGAAGACGGTGCAGATCGGTCGAAGAACGGTCGCGGAGGAGGATTCGGTTGCGGGACGGCTAGGGTCTGGGTGGGTTTTCGTCTAAAATGAATGACAGAAAACGTGTATGTTCGTTTTCCTTTTAGACATATAGATGTCGGATATTATAAATGTCTGACATCTCTACCCCGATGTCTATATGCAGGGATTATAGACGTCGGGTATTCATAATATCCGACGTCTATAGGTCGGCGTCTATACCCTATAGACGTCGGCCTCACAGGTTAAACGCATACCCGACGTCTATTTGTCGACGTTATACAAAATAGACGTCGCATAAATGCGGTAATACAATAGCCGACGTCTATATTACCACATAGACATCAGTCGTAGTAATGACCGAGGTATATGCTATGCTCTCCCTTCTAGACGTCGGCTGTTATAACGGTCGACGTCTATTGGGCAATGAGTAAAGCCTATTCTGCACTAGTACACCCTGTGCATGGTATGCCAAGCTAAGCCACTCTCTTTTATTATATTGTTTTTCAAAATGTTCTGCCGATGCTTCTATGTTTATTAAACACTACAACAACATCACCATTATTGTACTAATTTATGTGGATGGTATCATAATTACCAGAAACAATGATAAGGAATCAATATGTTAAAATTATACCTAAAATCCAAATTTGACATCAAAGATCTAGGATTCATAAAATACTTCTTAGGAATTGAAATTGCTTATTCTAAAAAGTGATTGTTCTTATCACAACGCAAATATACTTTAGGTGTACTCCAAGAAACAAGAAAATTAGGGTCCAAACCCACTGATACTCTGATATAGACAAACTGAAAGGTAAGCTCCCCTGATGGAGAATCTCTTAAAGACATAAGATAGTTTCAAAGACTAATAGGAAAACTTATATATGTTACTGTAACTAGACTTGACATCACTTTTATTATTAGCATTATAAGCCAATTTATGCACGCTCCTCACACACATCACCTAGACATCATAGATAGGATCCTCGGATATCTAAAGAAAACCACAGGTCAAGGAATATGAATGAAGAACAACTTTAATTCAATAATTGACTACTCTGATGTAGACTGGGCAGGAGGACATGATTGCAAGTCAACCACTGGCTTCTACACATTCGTTGGTGGGACTAATCCCTAATTAAGAACTAATTATGCTTTGGATGAGTTTTAGTTTAATGGATTGGGTTGGTTTTGGAAGATAAGATTTAGGTTAAAGTTATGTGATGGTTATCTTTTGGCTTGAGAGAGAGATGGCGTGTTGGATGAATAGAATGGGAGGTGATGACTTGGGGGATGAGGTGTTGGTGTAAAGATTGAGATGTTGAAAAGTGATTGGAGGATGGAGAGACGAAGGGTTAAAGTGAATATATATAAGGGTTGCGTTGGTGTTTATCTAGAGAGTTTTACTAAAAACTTGAAAGAAGAGATCAGAGATGTGAGTTGAGTTGAGAGATGAAATTTTGAGAAGAAGATAGAGAAGAAAAAGATGAAGATTTTGAGGCAAGTACTGATTCGTTATTCTTCAGTTTCATGTCATGTATATCTCTCTTGATATCCGTAGTTGCATGTATGCTGAGTATTGATGTTGAATTTATTGATATGCATATGATTGCATGGTGGTATTTTGGTCGACATGTCTTGTGGTTGTATGTATGTTTCTGGTTGAGCCACTTAGGAAAGAGCTACCTAGCGGGCAGCGTGGAGCCACCCGAGAAAGGAAATGGCTACCTGTCGTTAGTGTGGAGCTACCAGGTGTGCGTCTGACTGATTGATAGATTTCAGAAGCACAGAATGTGGTCGAATCCGAATGGGGATTCCAGATTGTTATGCATGCATATTATTTGTGATGTATGTCTTTTGATTGTGCTCATTGACTCTGTTTGATTATATTCCGTATCATTTTCCACATGATTATGATTCTGTTTGATTGATGGTCGGTACTTGCGGGTTGTCGAGCTCACAATTTGTTGATTATATTTTTCAGATTATTTATGGACCTATCAGATAGTTATAAATATTAGAGTGCGCAGCGGTCAGGATCGTGAATCGTATATTAACGCACCGGGTTGAGACGGGTAAGTACTTGTTGGGACTCGGGCCGTTACACCTTCTCTTTGTGGTGCTGAATTTAGTGTAGTTTAAGGCAAAGATTTGAATTGATAAAGGTCATCCAATGTCACATACTATAGCATTTTTTGGCCTCCATTACTTTAGTTACGTTAATCCACAAGTGTAGCGATCATTATTAGTTGGAGATAACCATATCGTTTCATATTTGTCCAATAAGAATCTCAATTTATAGAGGTTACTTAACATGTCTTTTATTCATTGAATTTCATATACATAAAAATTATAATTTTAAAAATGCTAAAAATGAAACCCCATAGCCAGGATGGCTATAAGTGACTCATAGCTGTGTTATTTCCTATATATATATATAGTTGATTGGTAGCATTTCCATATTAACGCTCATCTATATCCATAATAGCGTCATGACTCATGAGTATGTTGCTATAGATTCTGAAATTACATTATTAGTGAATTCATGTTAATCTTCATCTTATGATAGCTAGAATTTATGACGAGACTTTGGATTTTCCTTACACGTGAAAAAAATTGTAGTGTAACTTTGACAACTTCCATTTTTAAATAAATTGCTATATCAATCCCATGCATCTGATATCATAGTTTTTATTTGATGAAGGGTCCTTTATGTGGATATGGGTGCCTCTTTCTTGTCATTTGTATTGCGATCCTAGAAACTTGATCGCAAAAGGGAAGTTCTCTATATGCACATGGGGAGATTTTTTGAGTTGCTTAATGTTCTTATTGATTCTAGGTCATGAAGAATATAACATGTTAGGGATGTACATTTGCAGGTTACGATGTCATTTTTTTACTGTTGATTTTTTTTTGTAGATTCACCCATGTTTCAAACTTCTCGTTCACGTAAACGGAATTATGGGCAGCATCACCATGTAGTTTGACCCTTTTTTCCATGTAGGAAGCAGAGATCCATTTCATGTGATTCAGACCCAAAAAAATTCTTGTAGTAATCATTACATCTTTGTCATTTCCGATCTATTCCTAGTAGTGTTGGGGTTTCGGTGTTCAAGTTAGCTTATTTTTGTGCCTCAATTATGCTGACTTCACATTTCTTATAGCTTGAGTACCATCTCAGATGCTATTTCCCTTGAATTGTCCACAGGTGCAACACCTGCGATCAGGGCAAGAGGGGCAATGTGGAATGCTTCGATTTTCAGCCCAAAAGGCAAACTGCCCTTGAAATATGTCTAACACAAGTATGTGTGGAAGGTGTTTAGGAATTTTCTTCATGTTTTTGATGTATCAGATTGTCATTTTACTGAATGTACTGGAATTCCTACTCTGGAAGGAGAATTTCAACCTTTATTTGCTGATCATGGTAAAACAACTTTTTTAATTTGATGTTATCATTACAGATTATCTTGTGACATGATTATTTTAAAAAGCATAATGTAGACGATAAAAAAAGAAAGATTGCATTCTTCTTCTCCTTGAATTTTACAGGGGAAAGTCATTACTTAACTTGATATCACGACCCACATAGCATCTATTTTATCCATCTCGAAGTCAAAAACATTTGCTTAATCTTTCTTGACTACGTAATCCTTTTTTTTCATCAGGAAACTCTATGTAGAAGATGTGTATGACCACTTAGTTGACTTCCATTGCTTATATAGATTCCACTGCACTTTTAACCTGCAGATGTGATCAACTAAAATTTGCAGATAGAAGTGCTTGTAAGTTCATGACAGGATCGTAGGAATTGTGTAATGGTTGCATAATCTTTGTTTTTCTAACCCCCAAAATCAGAATTCAGAAGATACTGGGAGATCCTGCATGACAAGCTACAAATATGGTGGCATCTAGTCTTGTTAGATCACTATTTCATAGTTTATTATACTTATTCGTCAAAAGGAGTATTCCATGCAAGATAGCATCATGCCTGGGTACACTAGTTTATTATATCAACTGTTTTTCTTCTAGGGGTGTACATTTCAACTTTTTCCCCCATTTTGCAGTTTGGTGTGACCCTTGTTTCACAGGTATTTGAAAGTTTTTACCTCCAGTAAATGTTGATGTGATCTGTAGGTTTCATTTAATTTCTCTGCAAGTAGTTGATCCTAAGAAATTGGTTTTATTCATGAGATTTGTAGTTAGAAATTTTTGCTTGACATGGTTGGATTACCTGTCATTTATATTGAGCTTCATCCATTTTAGCTGAGATATCTGTTCCATATAAAATCTGGCTTGACAATCTGCAGCAGAGGACTTACTTGATTGTGCGATGTAGAGATGCATGTGCCAGTTTTTTACCTAAACAAAAAAATGGTCCTACACATTTTGTTAGATCCCTAACCTCGTTTTGCACTAAACCTTTGATTAGTGGGGTGTTTTGCATGGGGAAGGGGTGGTGAATAGTGGGCTGGTGATGGGTGATGGAGTAGGAGGGCCGGTCACTGTTGGGTTTGGTGGGTTTTGAGGAGATAAAACCATCAACTCTTCGTTCCTCTCTTCTTCTTCTTCACTCAACCATTCACTCACTTTCCTTCCTTGTCCGGCGAACCAGGCGTGGCTGTGGAGACTCCGGTGTGAGGCGCGGAGGTTGGCGTGCGAGGAGGCGCGTGCGAGTGTGGATCGGAGGTGGTGTCTCGAGTTCTCCGGTGGGCGTCTTCGATCGCTTTGTTGAGGTATGTCGGCTTCTTGTTGATTTTGTTGCTTCCCCACGTTAGTGGGATGTTGTTGGTCGGTCGGGGGAGGTCGGAGACCTCTCCGTCGACGAGAATGGCGTAAATCCTCGGCTGACGCGAGGTTGCAGACGACCAACGGTCGACCGGGTCCCTATGGGCGGTCTACCGATGTAGTGTTTTACCCGACTTTAACCATCACCGGTCGAACGATGCCAGAGAGGCGGTCGACCGGTTGCTTGTGTGCTGGTGAGTTTGGGGCTTCCTATTGGTTTTCGGTCGACCGTTCCTTGCTTTTGAGTCGACCGGAACTTAAGTGTACTGGTTATTATGCATGTTAGTTCGACCGATTATTTGATTGTGTTCGACCGTTATATGACGTAGAATAATAGGTTGACCCTGTCTGTTTTCGGTCGACCGAGACCCTTGAGTCGGTCGACCAATAGTTTTGAATTTATTGTTGACCAGACTCCGGATTTTGACCCCGTTCGGTCGACCGGTTTTAGACTTTTGTTCGACCGTTTGGACTTAAGTGACGCGCAGAATAGTTCGACCGTTGTAGACTTTCGGTCGACCGAACCTATTGGGCACGGTCGACCGGTTAGGCTTTTTCGGTCGACCGTTTGTGTGCAGAACTGGATTCCTGGTCTTGTATTCGTGTCAACTCTGTCCACGGAAACCCGTGTCCTCGCTTATAGCGTGAGCTGGGAGGTGACGGCGGGTACGTGCTCGTACCGCCCAGGGACTGCCGTGTGGAAGAGTGTGGACACTTGGGTAGCGCCACCTCCGGATTGGACGTGGTGTGACGTGTTGTTGCCTTACTCTCTGATGAGTAGCAGACCTGAGGGATCGCGGATCCCAATGCGTGTGACGCATGGCTCGTGGAGCATGATGACCCTGCAGACTACGGTCTGGACCCGTCCGATGTCGTGTCGGACGTATGTTGTACCGCCGATGTTGTGCCGGCGATGCCGCCGAGGTTGTTGCCGACGATGATGGTGCCGACGATGTTCCGGCTTGTGGTTGTGTCTTCCGATGTTGTGTCGGACGTACGCTGTACCGTCGATGTTGTGTCGGCGATGCCGCTGATGTGGTGCCAGCGATGATCCCCGATTGGGCACCTATCCTGGGATGTTGACCGACCAGGCTACGGCTCCGTCGAAGGTGGTGTTGACCACGTGGTTCCTTGCGCGGAAGTGCGGACGCTCCTCACCGATCCCTTAGGCTCGTGTAGTCGCGTGTGGGGGGACGCGTCGCGTACTGTCCGTAAGACCGTATGTGCCTACGGTAGGTTTCCGAGGGAGACCCGTTGTTGTTGCTGGACTGATGTCCTCGTGGACCCTGTTAAGGGTCGTTGTTGTTGGACTTAGGTCCCGTTTACCCTGTTTAGGGACTTGATGCATTGCAGATGTTGTAGGATCTAATTTCCCTAAATATTAGTCTTAAGGGGGGGTTTATAGACTAATTTCTCACTACTAACTATTTGTGCAATAACAAGATAACCAATGAAAATAGTGAGATGAAAAGGCAAACCAAACACCGGATGTATAGAGGTTTGGATCCAAGCACCTGATCCTAGTCCTCTCTTACGAATTGCTCTTCCTTGAGCAACTTCGCGATCTTCACTAATTTGATCTTCTTTCCGAGCAAAGATCGAGCCTTTACAATTCAAGCTTGCGAACACCCTCGCCAAGCTTGGACCTCCTTCTCACAACCCGAGAAGAGCTTCACTCTGGAAGCTTGTACAACTCCTTTGTAGTAGACTTTGTGTAACCTACTCTTGAGCACTTGAATTTTATGATGAATGCAATTGAATGATTGATCAAGAGAGTGGTTGAGAGCAATAAAGAGAGTAAGAGCACTTAGAAGGTTTTAGCACAATAAGAGCTTAGAGATTAGATTGGTGCCTTGTAAAGATGATCTAAGCTCTATATATAAGCCTCTTAAGTATTCTAGCCGTTTGAGAATGATTTGATTGGGTTTTGTGTAAGATACACAAACCAGAAATTCGAGAAGCAATTCTGTCAATGTTCGGTCGACCGGTAAGAAAGAAACGGTCGACCGGTTACGTGAATAGTAGTCAAACGGTCAGACAAACTAGGAACGGTCGAACTAACTGGGATGGAACTTAAGTGCACCGGTCGAACAAAACTAGGAAACGGTCGACCGATGTGAAATGTTCGGTAGAGACAAAGTGTGTTCGGTCGAACCAAGGTGGTATCGATCGATAGCAGGAAGCATGATACGAAAGATCAATGGACAAACGGTCGATCGGTAAATACGAATTGTTCAACCGGTAAACTATGTATTTGAGGGTAGGTGAAAGTATGTGTATACGACCGTTGTATAATACGACAAGTATAACGGTCACAAAAGAAGACAAAAATAGAAATCAAACGGTCGAACAGAAAAGGACTTTCGGTCGACCGGTTTGCACTAAGGCACGTGTCTTCCAGCACGTATGAACAGTTGATCGGTCGACCAAAAACCTTTAGTTACTCTAATGAAACGATCGAACCAGAACACAGTTCGGTCAACCGAAAAGGTTCAGAAAACAGTTTTTAGATTGAACGGTCGAACCAGATGGTCGACAGGTCGACCGATTGAGTGCAGAAATCCTGGATATGGTTTGATTGATTTCTAAAGAAGTTTTGTATGGAATTTGAAGGTTTAGTTCTACTTCTATGGAATCCTAAAGAGTCATGATATGCAATGCATCAAGATTTAAGTGCTCAAGTTACATTTAAATCATAATGACAATAATGTAAACCTATCTACTCTTCAACTTCATTTCTCGTTAAACTTGTCACCTGAAATGTTAGTGCAAAACGATATGTGTATTGTGCAAGAGTGATATGAACGAATTACATGTGTTTAAGTTATATGTTGATTAATCATCAAAACGGATAAGCAATCATTAGCCAAAAAGCCAACAATCTCCCCCTTTTTGATGATGACAACTTATCAAATTAAATACATGTTATTTCAATGAATTCTATTCAATGCTTCCCCTATCTTATAGCTCCCCCTAGCTATATGGCATTTGTAAACCCAATAGACATGTATGAGTAGTATTACTCTCCCCCTTTGGCATAATCAAAAAGCTAAAAAATACAACAACTAAGGCACATCCATTTGGCAAAACAAACAATGAAGGAGAAACAAAACATGCATTAAGTAATGAAAGGTTCAAAATACATCAAACGCAAACGCTACACCACACAACCAAAGCGGAAAACATATCATACAAGACACACGACCAACCAACATTAAACCATTAAAAACAACGTCAACCAACTCAATGTCCAAAGCGATCACGAAACATAGAAGTGAGAGAGTCAATGCCATGAAGCACCGAGTCGAACTTAGTGTCAAGACGCTCAAGGTGCTGAGATGTCGAAGCTTCAAAACGATCAAGTCGTTGAGAAGTGGAAGCTTCAAACGCATCAAAACGATACGACAACTGCTGAAAGGAATGATCCGGAGTGTAGTCAGTATAAACGGATCTCCACTGATTCTCTTGCCAAGCATATTCGTCTCCTTCTCCCCAAGAAAAGTGACCCTCCTGCTGAGATGGCTGGGGCATCCAACGCGGATCGGCCGGCACATCATCTTCATTTTCTTGCTCAGAATCTCCCTCAGAGGACGGTGCAAGAGAAGATGAGGCAATGATTTTCATTTTTGATAGAGTGGTCTTGCAGATTGGATATTTGTATGTTGCCGATGGACAATCAGTAACACGAATTTTAAGAAGGTCAAAGAGAGCGGTGAGCAACATGGGATAAGGGAGATACATCCCTTTCTTAAAGCGCATATGGAGGAACATCAATAAAGGCCAATTAACCGGAATTTTCTTGTAGATGCAATAGATACACACAAGCTCCGTATAAGAGATTTCGTTATGATGACCATGTTTAGGGAGCAAATTGAAGGATACGATATATGCCAAGACTCGAGCGAAAGGACGCATCAAGGAGGAGTTGTGAATAATGAAACCATTTTTGGAAGGAGGTGGAAAGGCATATAATTCAGCAACCATATCATCATGAGAGATGTTTTCAAGTACACTAAGAGGATGATCAACATATAAATGAACACCCGAGAACTCTAAGCCAAAAGCTTCAGCAAGAGTTCCGGGGACAATTTCATATCTAACTCCATTAATCATGGTACGAACAATGTGGTGATTTGGTTCAAAACGAAGATTACAATAGAATTGTTGAACCAAGAAAGGATAATAAGGTTTTGAGGCTAGATTTGTGAGACAATGTGTAAGGCCATTAGCATCTAAGCAAGATTTAAGAGAGTAGTCACGAAAGTCCGCTACCTCAACTGCGCGGTTCGGAATGAAAGGAGCCGCCGAGAGCTTTTTCTCCCAATCGCTTTTGGCGAACTCGTCAATAGGGTGGAAAGCAAGAGTTGGAGGCGCGGGCGGATGACGGACATTGGAGGTAGTAGAGGAGCGATCGTGGGCCTTTTTGGTGCGTTTTTCGGTGGAAGTTGTGGGAGCAACCGAGCATTTCTTGCGGATAGCCATTTTCTTCCCGGTCATGGTGAAGGAGGAGAAGGGGGAAAAACTTTGGGGAAAAATGTGTGCAAAGTGAAGAGGAGATGATGAGAAGCGATAAAATGCAAAAAGATTTGAGTTTTACCGCAGGAAATATGCGAAATCGAGGGAGGAACGTGATGGGGAAGGCTTAGGGTTTGAGAGAGAAATGGGTAAAAGTGAAGAACAAGTTTCGATTTTACCCTAAATTCAGCAGAAATCGACAGACCGGTCGACCGATCCATCTTGCGGTCGACCGAAAGGTTAAAAAAATAAAGTAAAAACTTAAGTCGACAAAGCGAACGGTCGGACAGAAGCATATTTCGGTCGACCGAACCGAAGAACAAGGCAAACAGAAATCCCTGCTATCAGTCGAACAAAACATACCAGTCGACCGAACTATTAAAAGCGATCGCACGGAAAACACGAGAGGTCGAACAAAAACTCAAAGTCCAAAACTCATCATCCCTGCTATCGGTCGAACAACATATACCGGTCGACCGAACTATTAAAAATAGTCGCACGGAAAACGCGAGCGGTCGAACAAAAACTCAAAGTCGAAAACTTATCATCCCTGCTATCGGTCGAACAACATATACCGGTCGACCAAACTATTAAAAACGGTCGCATGGAAAACGCGAGCGGTCGAACAAAAACTCAAAGTCGAAAACTTATCATCCCTGCTATCGGTCGAACAACATGTACCGGTCGAACACACTCAGGTAGTCGGTTGAACAAAAAAGATTTCGGTCAAGAAACAACTCATCACCAGTCGAACTAATTCTCATTACCGGTCGACCGGTTAAACAGTAAAAGCCAGAAAAAACTTCAAATATCAAGAGACACTAGAACCAAATATAGTCAAATGGGCTCAAGTAACACGTACTCAAATGTCATTTAGGGTACACATGCCTAGATTGAGTCTAATGAGATTGAATTGATCAACATTTAATGGTTTGGTGAATATATCCGCTAATTGATCATTTGTGGGAACAAATATAAGTTTAATGTCTTCTTTATTTGCATGATCTCTAAGAAAATGATGTCTAACTTCTATGTGCTTAGTTCTTGAATGCAAGACAGGATTTTTGGAAAGGTTGATAGCACTCGTATTATCACAAAAAATTGGTGTAATTTGAAACTCAAGTTGCAAGTCCTTGAGGGTTTGCCTCATCCAAAGGACTTGTGCACAAGCACAACCGGCGGCGATATATTCAGCCTCGGTGTTGATAATGCAACACTGTTTTGTTTCTTACTAAACCATGAGACAAGAGATTTACCCAAAAATTGACAAGTGCCACTAGTACTCTTACGATCTAAAATACAACCAGCATAGTCGGCGTCGCTATAGGCAACAAGATCGAAAGTCCTAGTCTTAGGGTAGAAAAGTCCAAAATCATAGGTGCCCTTTAGATAACGAAAAATTCTTTTTAGTGCATTCAAATGAGTTTCTTTTGGACATGCTTGAAAACGTGCACATAAACATACAACAAACATAATATCGGGACGACTTGCAGTAAGATAAAGTAAAGAGCCGATCATACCACGATACTTCTTGATGTCCACATCTTTGCCATTTTCGTCTTTGTCCAATTTTACGCTTGTACTCATAGGTGTCTTTTGAGGTTTGCTAGTTTCAAGCTCAAAGCGTTTGAGAAGTTCCTTTGTGTACTTTGCTTGATGTATGAAATTGCCCTCTTGAGTTTGCTTTATTTGGAGTCCGAGAAAGAAATTTAGCTCACCAATAAGGCTCATCTCGAACTCTCCCTGCATAGACTTAGAAAATTCTTCGCATAGACGCGGGTTACTTGCACCAAAGATAATGTCATCAACATATATTTGTACCACTAATAAATCATGATTAAGAGTTTTAACAAATAATGTGGTATCTACTTTACCCATTGCGAATCCTTTATTAATCAAGAAGTTCTTCAACCTCTCATACCAAGCTCTAGGAGCTTGTTTGAGTCCATAAAGAGCCTTCTTGAGTTTAAATACATGGTTCGGATAAGATTCATTTATAAAACCGGGGGGTTGAGCGACATAAACTTCTTCAGAAATAATTCCATTAAGGAAAGCACTTTTAACGTCCATTTGAAAAAGTTTAATGTCCTTAAAAGAAGCATAAGCTAAAAGCATACGAATAACTTCCATACGAGCCACGGGAGCATAGGTTTCATCAAAGTCTATTCCCTCCTCTTGGCGGTAGCCTTAAGCAACGAGTCTAGCTTTGTTTCTAACTACATTTCCATCCTCATCAAGTTTATTTCGGAAGATCCATTTAGTTCCAATAACGGTTTGATTAATGGGTTTTTCAACAAGTTCCCAAACGTCATTTCGAACGAATTGGTTTAACTCTTCATGCATAGCCATTAACCAAAATTCATCATTACAAGTTTGTTCTACTTTCTTAGGTTCTAATTTAGATATGAAAGCATAAGAATGACAAACTACATGAGCCTTTGATCGTGTTGTCACACCTTGAGAAACATCTCCAATCACAAGGTCCTTTGGATGTTCCTTTCTATAGGTCCAATCCTTAGGAAGCTCCTCTTTGTTTTCTTGTTGAAAACTTGGAGGATCTTGATGAGGCTCATGGGAGACATCTTGAGATGAGACATGTCTAATTATATCCATATAGTCATCATCAAGAGAGGAATTATCTACACAAGCCAACTCATCAAAGTTAACGTGTAGAGACTCCTCGACACAATAGGTTCTTTTGTTATAGACTCTATAAGTTTTACTCCTATCGGAATATCCTAAAAAGATGGCCTCATCGGATTTTGCATCAAATTTTTCCAAATTATCTTTAGTGTTGAGGACAAAACATTTTGACCCAAAAGCTTTAAAGTAAGAGATTTTTGGAATACGTTTGTGCCACAATTCAAAAGGTGTTTTCTTCAAAATATGTCTTATAAGAACACGGTTTAACACATAACAAGAAGTATTTACGGCTTCACACCAAAAATATTTTGGAAGTCCTTTTTCCATAAGCATGGTTCTTACCATCTCTTAAAGAGTTCTATTTTTCCTTTCAACTACCCCATTTTGTTGGGGAGTGCGAGGAAATGAAAAATTATGTTCAATCACTTGTTTTTCACAAAACTTTTGAAATAACTCATTTTCAAATTCTCCTCCATGATCGCTACGGATAGTAATGATATGTAAATCCTTTTCTCTTTGAACACGTTTGCAAAAGCTTTTAAATCTTTCAAATGCATCATATTTATTGGCCAAAAACAGGTTTAACGCCATTGAGCGTTATTGTTCTGAGACCTACGTGACGCCGGAGCAGCTTGCACGGAAGTTCATCAAGGGGCTGAGGAAGCATCTCAGGTCGCGTGTGATGACCAGCATGCCGCAGACCCTTCCGGATGCGGTGAAGTATGCGACTCTCATCGATCAAGACTACCAGGAGAATTACCAGGAGGCGCGGAAGCCGCCAGTGAGCACAGGAGGACGTGCAGTTGGACGTTCCACTGGCAACCTGGGCAAGAGGCCCCGGTTCGATGGAGGAGGATCACGCCAGTCTGGAGCGTGTGGTACTTGCGGGAGATCTCATCCGGGTCAGGAGTGCCCCCGACGTACAGGTGCATGCTTAGGATGCGGTCAGATGGGCCATTACATCCGAGATTGCCCTGGCAGGCAGGGCGAGACGAGCAGGAGGCCAGGACCACCGGTCTCAGGGAGGAGCGGAGGCAGCAGGCCCGTCGTTCCGCAGAGCCAGACCAGGAGAGCAGGCCGAGTCTTCACCGTCCGGGCTGAGGAGGCGAAGGAATCCAACACTGTTGTGGAAGGTACCCTTGTCATTTCAGGTTTGGTTGCTCGTGTTTTATTTGATTGTGGCGCCACGCACTCCTTCATTTCGGAGAAGTTTGCTGGCGAGTTGGATCGGACCCCCGAGCTACTAACTGATTTGCTGGAAGTCAGTACGCCCATGGGTGAGGTGGGCGTTGTGGGGAGCTTTCTCCGCGGCACCACAGTTGTTTCGGGAGACCATGATTTTCCGGCAGATCTGGTCTTGCTGCCGATGGAGGACTTCGACGTCATACTGGGGATGGACTGGCTATCATAGTACGATGTGCGAGTCTTTTGTTGTGAGAATAAGATCCTTATTCCGAGGCAAGACGTGTCTGATGTGTTGATCAGAGGGACGAGGAGTAGAGGAGGTCGTCTGATTGTGTCTGCGGTTAAGGCACAGAGGTTGATGCATCAGGGTTGCAGAGCGTTCGTGGCGACTTTGGTTGTTCCTGATCCTGAGATGAGGAGGCTGGAGGATATAGAGGTTGTACAGGAGTTTCTAGATGTGTTTCCTGTAGAGATTCCTCGTTTACCGCCACACCGAGTGATCGAGTTCGGCATTGAGTTGACGACCGGCACAACACCCCAGTCGAAGGCACCGTATCAGATGGCACATGCTGAGTTGACAGAGCTAAAGAAGCAGTTGCAGGAGTTGATGGACTCTGGTTTTATCCGACCGAGTGTCTCGCCGTGGGGAGCGCCTGTATTGTTCGTGAAGAAGAAGGATGGGTCGTTGCGGATGTGCATCGACTACAGGATGCTGAATAAGGTTACCGTCAGGAACCAGTACCCTTTGCCCAGGATTGATGATCTGTTCGATCAGTTGCAGACAGCGAGAGTGTTCTCGAAGATTGATCTGCGCTCAGGTTATCACCAGTTGCGGATCAGAGAGGCCGATGTTCAGAAGACAGCCTTCCGGACACGTTACGGGCACTACAAGTTCCGGACACGTTTGGACTGACGAATGCACCTGCAGCATTCATGGACCTGATGAATAGGACCTTCAGTCGTACCTCGACAGTTTTGTCGTTGTGTTTGTGGATGATATCTTGGTGTACTCGCTTGACAGGGAGCAGCACCGGGAGCACCTGAGGATTGGGCTTGGCATCTTGAGAGATCAGGAGTTGTATGCCAAGTACACGAAGTGCGAGTTTTGGTTGGATCAGGTGGCATTTCTGGGGCACACCGTGTCAGCAGATGGGATTTCAGGGGATCCGGCGAAGGTTGAGGCAGTGACTCAGTGGAGAGCCCCGACGAGCGTGACTGAGATCAGGAGCTTCATGGGACTTGCTGGGTATTACAGACGTTTCATTCAGGACTTCTCCCGACTCACTTCGCCGTTGACAGCATTGACGTAGAAGGGCGTCAAGTTCGTTTGGTCCCAGAAGTGCGAGGACAGTTTCCAGGAGCTGAAGAGGCGACTGACGACAGCGCCGATTCTGACACTACCGAGTGGCAGTGGAGGCTACGTGATTTACAGTGATGCGTCAGGGGTTGGCCTGGATTGTGTTCTGATGTAGCACGGGAAGGTGGTGGCGTACGCTTCGAGGCAGCTGAAGGTACACGAGAAGAACTACCCTACTCATGATCTGGAGTTGGCAGCGGTGGTTTACGCGTTGAAGACCTGACGACATTATCTTTTTGGCGAGCAGTTCGAGGTCTTCACTGATCATCAGAGCCTGAAGTATTTGTTCTCTCAGCGGGAGCTGAATATGAGACAGCGCAGATGACTTGAGTTCATTAAGGACTACGATTTCACCATCTCCTATCATCCGGGGAAGGCGAATTCGGTCGCAGATGCACTGAGCAGGAAGGTTGAGGTGTCAGTTGCTAGTTTGTGCATCCAGAAGTGGAGGCTACTCGAGACGTTGTCAGAGTGGAGGTCGTTCACAGAGGGCTCCGGGGGAACAGTGATTGCTGGACTGAGGGTAGAGCCGCATACCGTCTCGCGGGTTGTGTAGGCTCAGCATGGGGATGAGGAGTTAGCTGGTCTGTTACAGTTGGCTACCAGAGATGGATCAGACTTTAGTATGGGGGTTGATGGTGGTCTGAGGTTCAGGAGTCGGATCTGGGTGCCGAAGGTTGATGGGCTGAGAGATGACATCATGGAGGAGGCACACCGAGCGAGATATACCATCCACCCGGGGAGTACGAAGATGTATAAGGACCTGCAGCGGAACTTCTGGTGGAAGGGCACGAAGAGGGACATTGCAGAGTTCGTGGGCCGGTGCTTAGTCTGTCAGCAGGTGAAGATTGAGCATCAGCGACCGGCGGGACCGAGGCAGTGTATTGAGCTTCCTGAGTGGAAGTGGGAGCACGTGACGATGAATTTTGTCACAGGGCTGCCAAAGACGAGGAGATTCCACGACGCGATTTGGGTGATAGTCGATCGACTGACCAAGTCGGCGCACTTCTTAGCGATCAGGACCACATTGCCTTTGGAGGGTCTAGCTAAGTTGTACGTGGAGGAGATAGTCAGATTGCACGGAGTACCAGTGAGCATCATCTCTGATCGGTATCCCAGGTTTACATCCAGGTTTTGGGGGAGTCTGCAGCAGGCTTTGGGGACACGCCTGCGATTCAGTACAACGTTTCACCCGCAGACAGATGGTCAGTGAGAGAGGACGATCCAGACCTTAGAGGATATGCTGAGAGCATGCACATTGGATTGGTCAGGATACTGAGATGAGCACCTACCGCTGATAGAGTTCGCCTACAACAACAACTACCATTCGAGTATTGGGATGGCACCGTCCGAGGCCCTGTACGGGAGGCCTTGCAGATCACCGGTATGCTGGAGTGATGTGGGCGAGAGGCAGCTAGTGGGGCCAGAGCTCGTGCAGATGTATGCAGAGAAGGTGGATGTGATCCGGAGGAGATTGGCCACAGCGCAGAGCAGGCAGAAGAGTTATGCTGACAGACGCAGACGGGCGTTGAGCTTTGAGGTTGGTGACCACGTGTTTCTGAAGATTTCCCCTGCCCGAGGAGTGATGAGGTTTGGGAAGAAGGGGAAGCTCAGTCCGAGGTATGTGGGGTCGTTTGAGATCCTCGACCGAGTTGGGGAGGTTGCCTACAGGATTGCATTGCCACCGCAGTTTTCGGGTCTTCACAACGTCTTCCATGTATCGATGTTGAGGAAGTACGTTGCAGATCCAGCTCGCGTGATTGAGATTGCAGTACCAGAGATACAGCAGGACTTGTCACTCGAGGAGAGACCGGTCGAGATAGTTGATCGTATGGATCACCAGCTCAGGAGGAGGACCATTCCGATGGTGAAGGTCTGGTGGCAGCATCATAGTGAGCGCGAGGCCACTTGGGAGATCGAGGAGGAAGTTCGGAAGCAGTACCCGGAGCTTTTCGGTGAGTTGCTTGGTTGATTTCGGGACAAAATCCTTTTAAGTTGTGTGGATTGTTAGATCCCTAACCTCGTTTTGCACTAAACCCTTGATTAGTGGAGTGTTTTGCATGGGGAAGGGGTGGTGAATAGTGGGCTGGTGATGGGTGATGGAGTAGGAGGGCCGGTCACTGCTGGGTTTGGTGGGTTTTGAGGAGATAAAACCATCAACTCTTCCTTCCTCTCTTCTTCTTCTTCACTCAACCATTCACTCACTTTCCTTCCTTGTACGGCGAACCAGGCGTGGCTGTGGAGACTCCGGCGTGAGGCGCGGAGGTTGGCGTGTGAGGAGGCGCGTGCGGGTGTGGATCGGAGGTGGTGTCTCGAGTTCTCCGGTGGGCGTCTTCGATCGCTTTGTTGAGGTATGTCGGCTTCTTGTTGATTTTGTTGCTTCCCCACGTTAGTGGGATGTTGTTGGTCGGTCGGGGGAGGTCAGAGACCTCTCCGGCGACGAGAATGGCGTAAATCCTCGGCTGGCGCGAGGTTGCAGACGACCAACGGTCGACCGGGTCCCTATGGGCGGTCGACCGATGTAGTGTTTTACCCGACTTTAACCATCACCGGTCGAACGATGCCAGAGAGGCGGTCGACCGGTTGCTTGTGTGCTGGTGAGTTTGGGGCTTCCTGTTGATTTTCGGTCGACCGTTCCTTGCTTTTGGGTCGACCGGAACTTAAGTGTACTGGTTATTATGCATGTTAGTTCGACCGATTATTTGATTGTGTTCGACCGTTATATGACGTAGAATAATAGGTTGACCTTGTCTGTTTTCGGTCTACCGAGACCCCTGAGTCGGTCGACCGATAGTTTTGAATTTATTGTTGATCAGACTCCGGATTTTGACCCCGTTCGGTCGACCGGTTTTAGACTTCTGTTCGACCGTTTGGACTTAAGTGACGCGTAGAATAGTTCGACCGTTGTAGACTTTCGGTCGACCGAACCTATTGGGGACGGTTGACGGGTTAGGCTTTTTCGGTCGACCGTTTGTGTGCAGAACTGGATTCCTGGTCTTGTGTTCGTGTCAACTCTGTCCACGGAAACCCGTGTCCTCGCTTATAGCGTGAGCCGAGAGGTGACAGAGGGTACGTGCTCGTACCGCCCAGGGACCGTCGTGTGGAAGAGTGTGGACACTTGGGTAGCGCCACCTCCGGATTGGACGTGGTGTGACGTGTTGTTGCCTTACTCTCTGATGAGTAGCAGACCTGAGGGATCGCGGATCCCAATGCATGTGACGCATGGCTCGTGGAGCATGATGACCCTGCAGACTACGATCTGGACCCGTCCGATGTTGTGCCGGACGTATGTTGTACCGCCGATGTTGTGCCGGCGATGCCGCCGAGGTTGTTGCCGACGATGATGGTGCCGACGATGTTCCGGCTTGTGGTTGTGTCGTCCGATGTTGTGTCGGACGTATGCTGTACCGCCGATGTTGTGTCGGCGATGCCGCTGATGTGGTGCCAGCGATGATCCCCGATTGGGCACCTATCCTGGGATGTTGACCGACCGGGCTACGGCTCCGTCGAAGGTGGTGTTGACCACGTGGTTCCTTGCGCGGAAGTGCGGACGCTCCTCACTGATCCCTTAGGCTCGTGTAGTCGCGTGTGGGGGGACGCGTCGCGTACTGTCCGTAAGACCGTATGTGCCTACGGTAGGTTTCCGAGGGAGACCCGTTGTTGTTGTTGCTGGACTGATGTCCTCGTGGACCCTGTTGAGGGTCGTTGTTGTTGGACTTAGGTCATGTTTACCCTGTTGAGGGACTTGATGCATTGCAAATGTGACATGACATGCTTCTAGTATGATAGGTTCATTTACCGTACTATTGCATGCATATATGTGAGCTTGGCATACGGGGTTTCCTAATGGGAAACTCAGGCGTCGTTGTTTGATTCATGTTTCAGGACCGCAGTATGTTCTGTCGGGTGGTGACCGCGGGCGCACACATCTTGGGGTCAGGATCCTCATCGGACTCTTCGAGGTCGTCGTGATTACTTTATCTGTCTTTTCATTGTGTTATTGTAATCACGTCTTTTGACAAACTCTGTTGTATTATTGGTGCACCGACGGTTGATTTATTGAGTGACATTCCTGATGTTGAGTTTATTCTGATGATCTCTTGATAGTTTAAATTTTCCGCTGTTTCGGTTTTCGAAACATATGTTATGTGTTAGTGAAAAATAATTGTCTTATCATTAGCTGTTGTTTAATGTTGATGCTCCTTCCTTTTTCTTAAGTCGGCTCATTAGCTCATCAAGCTAAGATCAAGTTGAGCTTTACTCGGCTTTCTAAAGCAACATGCGAGGTAAACATAAATTAAATAACTAAGTTCTCATTTAAAAATATGAAATAAGTCAACTTAAATCAAAAGCCCTGCTTCTAGCTCATTTATCTCCTCATTATAAAGTGAGCAATGTTGCTAGATAATGATAAGTCCACCACCCAGATTCCAAACCCACACCACCTTTATTTTGGGAAAGAGAAGTTGAAACATTGATGAGACTAAAAGCATTGATTCCCTCTTAAAGTGAGATAAACTTATGGACATTAGTATTTTGGGCAAGCAGATCACAGGACTTCTTCTATCATGATAAGGCAAGAGCACACTGTTTCTTTTGATAACAAGGACCACATTATTTCTTCTGGGTTGTAGCACAACTGGTTCCAAGGAGTGGAATATTCCTTTCAGTATCAGGATCGAACTCAAAGTTTGGCGACAAAATACACATTGGATGTTTGGTATTAGGTCAACTTCAGACTCCAATTTGAAACCGCAGCATTAGCTAAACTAAATAAAAGGAAGGTTTTGGAATTATAAGAAACAATCTCTAGTTTAAAATGAAGGTGATTTGTAATTTAATACGGATAGTTGTCTCATGTCTGTGGGGAGACCATTTTGTACGGTGATCATCATTTCAAGTTATGAAATACAATATTAATAACTCGTGAAAGAGTGCATTTATCACGTGCCCCCACCAAAATATTCTCCAGAATGATCCACGAATTTAATACTATGACATTTCGATACGTGGCGGGAAACGAATCCACGTTGAAGACGTGGGCGTTATGACTCTTGTCATGCGTGATCTGACGACTGAGTGAAGGTTCATAACTTCTAATAAATGTTTGTAGGTTTTATGCAAAATTACCACTCAAAAATCTTATTTTTACTAAACCTATTTAATGATATAGAAATTTTGTTGAAGCCCCTGTAATTTCTTGATGTCTTTCAATATGTTAAAATTGTATGATTATACTAAGTGTCATCGGGCATGCTAGGAGTCTCAAAGAGACTCTGAAATTCCAACATTTTCGAGCTTTGATCCGGTCAAACGTTATATCCCCGTGGGGAGAGGTGGAAAATACCAACACAACTATACAACTCCTCGGTTTTCCGTAAATTAAACAAGCACACACGAAAACGTAAACACAAACAACGATGACGGAATTGCACTTCTTTATTCCCGTAAACAAACGAATTACAATCGCTAAAGTGGTGAAAGAAAGAAGGAAACACACACACACACCAATAGAAAACCTTATCCCAAAGGTGACACCTTTTTCACAAGTTGGAGGTGCACCCCTTTTTATACATGTCGTGAACTCATCCCCCCACTACATGTACACGTTGATCCCCACTAACTAATCCTAAGTTAAAAGGAGGAGTGGGGCAAAATCGATTGCCCACTCTCCCCACGAAAGCCACTACTTTGTGCTTTCCTTTAAATATCGCCTATAAGTCTTACTCGGTTGTGACTTGGTCAAGGCTCTAGAATCGTGGGAGACAAGTGTATTTTCTTGATTAAATAATTCAAACCTATGTGCCTAAAATAGGAGAGGTGCGCGCAAGTGGGATTTGACCCGTTCAAATCTCATGTGCTTCCTTTGTTCGGTTGTGGACCTGTTCCACAACCTCCTTCCTATTTTTGGCATACACAGATGACTTTGACCTTACCCAAAATAGTATATACACATGGGAGTTATGCACGCAAGTGGGCTGACCTCTTCAGCCCTCGCATCCTCCTCGGTTGTAGACCTGTTCTACAATCTTTACCCACACTTGACCCTCACTTGGTCGTCGCTAGTCCACGGTTAGTCTTCCGAGTTTACTTGGTATTGACTCCACGTCTTGGCATGTGTTGACTCCATGTTGACTTTGCCTTGGCTCCTGGTCTCGGCTTCCTAAACGCCTGCACCTTCATTCCTAGGCAATGCTCGCCCATGTGCCCCCGCTAGACGCGCCTCATGCTGCCCGGGCGTTGCCTAGCGCTCCTCCACATTTCTCGAGTGTCACGCTTGCTGAATGCTCCTCAACCTCCCTTGGATGTCCTTAGAATCCAAGGCTTGGCGCTCTTCCACACGCCTCCACACTCCAAACCACCAATCGTGCACTTCTTTTGTCTCTCACATAGCCCCGGATACTAGTCTCGCTCGTTTGGTGCACCCTGGGCATCTCCCTCAATCTCAAAGTGGTGACAGTAGGCTTGCTCTTCTCTTGGCAAATGTTGAAATAGGATTTCTAATCTGTCCTCGTCAAATTATTCTTAAGTTTGGGGAAACCAAAGTCGATTTTAACCGTGCTCTAAAAAATTAGTTTCGCTCCAGGGGGGTTAATTTTAGGTGCTTTTAGAATCCCTTAGTACTTTTTAAACGTATTATATTTAAGTAAATCTTATTGTGCCATAGGTCAATTGCGTTCTTTGAAGACACAATTGGGTATATAACCATGTGAAAATTGTGCCTTCAAAGAGGAGTATTAAAAATATTCAAATAGTTAAAATGATTTTTGAATTCCACAGTTGGTTAAAAAATATGCGACAAATCCATCAAAAAATAGATAAACTCACGTTGGAACGAGAGTTGCCATCTATCTTTTGAAGTACTTTCGCAAACAAATTTGAAAATAAAAAGAAGAGAATTGAAAAACCAACTGTTTATTAAGATAGCCCATGAGCAAGGTGAAAATGGGGAGAGTTCTGGTTTCAGACTTAAGTTATCACAGATAAATCCACAACCATATAATATCTCTTCTAATTGGACTTGGCTTGAAAATAACATGTAAAACCCTGGGAGAACTCACACAAATCTCTCAAGAAAGTCGTTAAACTTGAGTGCAAAGTTGAATACAACACAAAAAATGCAAGGAATTAAGCACATCGTGTTGGTCTTAGACTCTTAGTTTCAGTGATAATTCAGGCATAACCTTATCCATTACACTCGATACGTCTGATAAGGCATAGGATGTCAAATTTGAGGTTGCATTGAAGTCTATGTTTGTAAGGGATAATGATTTTACTTCAAGGTAAGCCTTTCTCTCAATAGGTATGTTAAGGTATATGGTGTCTTTAATATTTTCAAATCTACAAACTAATCACAAATTTGAACATTTGAGCTTGTTTTACAACACAAACTAAGCATGTCTTAGATTAACGCTTCGTTTGGTACCCCAGCTTTTCACGTCTGATGTCTCAAAAGTGACGTATGAGATGCCTTTTTCAACTTCCCAGAAGTTGATATCTAGGGTGTACTTGCAACTTACTTAAAATCCAACATCTTGTGCAAACATAATCAAATCTAGATGTGAAAAGCCAAACACAAAAATTGTCTAAACTCGTTGGGCATACTCACTTGTTTTCGGTGATTTTGCAAACTACCTAAAAATCCAAATACCAAAAATAGAGGTTCCGAAACGGACCTCAAGTGGCCAGAATAGGAGCAGTAGTTCAAAAATCATATCAGTAGTCGCTTGAAAAAATGAAATTCGCATGAGGTACTTCTATCGTCATCAAGTACTGAAAAAGAAGAAAGAGAATCGTTGTTTTGTCCTGATGATTCCCCCCCCCCCCACACACACACACACACACTCTCTTTCTTCAAGGCGCGTGACAGACAAGAATAGTGATTCCTCCCCACGAATTGGTCGTTCACAAGTCTCCAAAAGAAACTTTTCCACAAAAAGGGTAGGCGAGGCAGGTTGAAGGAGATTCAAAAACGATGCCTCCTTGGTCGTGTTGCTGCGGATTATTACGAGCAGAGCGAGCATGACGTGAATTTTAATTAAAATGTAACTATTACACCCCACCCGAACTTTTAGTTTTCTAACACCTTACCCCAATCTCCAAAAATGTCCATCGTTTTTATTAAAAAATGCATTGTTTACATCCATTTCATGTAAGTACGATATGGATTCAACGCATATTTAAAGTCAAACTTGTCATACATTTAGTGTCAGTGGTAATCATTGCAACAATGCAAAAAAAATCAAAAAATAATGGTGAAAATGTTGAAAAACAAGACATTATTGGTAGGGGACAAAGTGTTAGAAAACTTAAAGTTGAAAGAAGTTAATTGTAACATTTTAGAATCCATGGAGGTTAAGTGAATTGGGTCTATATTTAAGGGGGTTATCTGTAATCTACCAGTAAGAAAAACACTAGGACAATTACTACAAAGTACCCAATTCTTCAATTAGTGTTGTTCCCTAATATTCGCATAGCACAGTCCCTTTCTTGCAAACAATAGGGAAACTATTTCTCCCACCCCACCCATATACAGATTAGCTCCGATCACCACCGGTGTCTGATTCTCACACATCCCACTCCGGTGAGAATTTCTCTCTCTTCGCTGTCGGATCGATGTCTTTTGCATGTTTCAACATGTGGATTTTGCCCATCTTTTTTTTGTTTTATTTCTCGATTCGATTGCTCGTGAAGTAAAGGTCTCGCCTTTAGCGGGCTCCGATTAGGGTTTGGTTTTGTGGGGAAAGTTCAGTGTTGGGGTTTTAGTGTTTGGAGCTCTTGATTTGTGCTCTTTTTTTCTTTTTTGGATTGTGGTTGACTGGTTGTGTAGGGGGACACAATAGGTTTCAGGTAGGAAGTGGAGAGAAGTGTGGAATTCCATGGTTTCCTTAAAATGGAAGTTGGGAATTCATGTCGGCACTAATTTTTAAGTCGTGAAAACTCAAATTCCATGATTTTTGAAGTATTATTGGTTGTCAGTTGCCCAGAAGTCGTTTTAGAAGTCTAGTTCTTCCTTAAAGTTTTCCTGGATAGGAGATATCTGGGTGTTTAGAGCTTTTTTAGTAATTAGTGGTTTGTATTTTGATGAGATTTTGGAACCTTAAAGTTCAAAGGTTTCTTTTTTTTTTTAATTTATTAGCTGGGTGTTTCCGTTTCGTGTAGTGTTTCGGCATATTTTTGAGTTAATCGACTATTAGTTGTTGTTGTTACTCTAAAGCCTCAAAGCTGCTGCAAAGTTAGTTCACTGTTTATAGACTAATCTAGTTGCCTGAAGGCTGAAAATGCTTTTTGGATAAGGTTCGATTGTGAATCACTTGTTGACTTATGAGTCGTTAAGTTAAAACGATTATGGAACAACTGGTTGTGTTGTACCTTGCAAGTACTATTTTGAGGAGATTCAGGTGCTTCATGTGTCAATGATCTGTTTATGGAACTACAGTACAAGTGTACATTACAACCTCTACTTAATCTTTCACCATTGGTTATTCTTGATTATTCAAGCTTTATGGTCTTTGCTCACTAGTTTTGTTTTTTCAAAGTAGAACTTTTTTTTAAATAGTGTGTAAAACTTCATAAAGTGCGAACAAGAATCCCCTGCAGACTGCTACCCATTCTTGTGCTCATGGCAGATTAGTGACTGATAGTCCGTTATGCTGACTTGAAGTTATAATGCTCATGAACATAAGAAGCCCGTTTCCAATGTCTCATTTGTCACATAGCATTGTCAAGTAGCTATTGACTTTCAATCATCTCTAGGGAAGAATATGATTGCTTTGTTTGAGCATCTTGAGTAAATTTTTCATCAAGTGCTTTCAATTTTCACTCGTCTGCTTTGAGCTTACATCAAGTTTAGTAGACATATTTGGAGTTTAGTGAGATGCTCAATGTTATCCTTATTTGGACACGAATGATTGCATTGATTGATCTATCTTACTTTTGCTTTATCTTTGAGAGTTTCTATGAGAATTGTTCTTAGCTATACATTCAACTCTCATGTTTGTTCATATTCATATATAGATTGAAGATGGCATCTACCGAATCTCAAGGAGGTCTTGGGTCTGAAAACTTACTGGAATGGGTCAAAAGTGACAAGCGACGCATGCTGCATGCTGTTTACCGAGTTGGCGATTTAGATCGGACCATAAAGTATGTTTGTGCAATATTTTATATTTTTATATGACTTAATAGTTCATTGTTGCAATGTTAAGTTTGTTTTAGTTTTGGTTTCTCTCTTTAGCATTTATCTTAATGTTTCAGATTTTACACTGAATGCTTTGGGATGAAGTTGTTGAGGAAAAGGGACGTCCCAGAGGAGAAATATTCTAATGCTTTTCTTGGATTTGGATCTGAGGAATCCCACTTTGTTGTTGAGCTGACATACAGTATGCTGAAATTTATTTTGCGTTCCGTCCGGATCAATTTCATTGGGTTATGTCTTTTTTATTTTAATTATTAGTATGACTTGTGTACATGGAAAAGTGGTTTAGTTGCTCTTTCAGCTATTCCATTTCCTTTCCTATTTGATGCTTATTTTTAGGATTTTTTTTGAAATTATATTGTAAAAATAAAAAATTGGAAGAATATGAATCTAGAAAACATATTTGGTAAAATATGCTTCTTGAAAACGACACATGTGATGTTGTTTTCATCAAACAAAAACGACATTACAGATCGGTAGACCCCCTCTTCCCCATAACTGGTAGTCTCCCATAACCACTAAATCAAGGGCCAAAAATGTATTTTATCACTCAGATGCTAGAGCCTCAAATTTCCCTCAAATCCCCCCTCGCCTTGGACGAGAGCGCACTCGTGTGGAGCATTTTCTCTTCTTTTTCTTCCATCAAAGGGTTATGAGAATTAGATGTTCAAAAATATTTCCCCAACTTCCCATGTTCGGATGTTAGAAGCTTTAGCCTCTGGGTGATAAAATATATTTTTAGTCCTCGATTTAAATGCGAGGTTTCACTCTGCTTTCGTGATTCGTCGGCTCCGGTGTGCACTTTCTTTTCTCCATTACTTGTCTTAATGTGACGTGATTGGTGAGCGTTTGAGAGTTATAATCCGTGGACCGACTCACATGTGATTGGCGATTATGCCATTAGGGATACTAGCGGTTATGGGATGAAATGGGGGAAGATGGGGGCTACCGATCCGTTTTCCCCCAAGTAAAAACGGCATCCGCGATGTCATTTTTATTATGGTCTAAAAACGGTATCTTTGATGTCATTTTTACTTGGGGGAAAAGGACATCACAAGTGTCATTTTTAAAAAGCATATTTTGTCAAATAAGTTTTCCAGATTAATATTCTTTCATTTTTTTATTTTCACAATATTATTTCTTTTTTTTAACTTGTTGACATTGTCATGTTGACGCGAAGCCAATCTCATAAGCACGAATTTTCTTATTTTTGATACATTTGCAATTTCTCTCTGCACCGTAGAGATCTTTTATTGTTTTGTTTGATTCTGGCTGGGGTTTCATATTTTAATTATAATGTTGTGGTCATAGAATACTTGGTTATATGGATTTTGTTCCTTTAATTAGTTTATCATATTATTTTTGATAAGCTGGAATGGCTACTCATTAAAAAGGTCAAAAGTAGGAAAATGTAGAAAAATCAATGAAAATTGAAGCAGTGGCCAACCAGAGTCGGCAGTAGACTCGAGCTTATTCATTACTGAAAAACAAATAAAAAATCTAAGGAAGAAGAATTATAAATGTCATATTGTCGTGTTACTTTCCTTTCCACGGCATATTGTCATCACTTCCTCTTATAACCAGTATCATTACCTTCCCTTGTGGAAATATACTTGTCACATTGCCATGTTATTTATTCTCCGTGTATATACTGTTTCGCATTTCTAGTACAAATTTAATTGCTTCAGATGTTTTTGTTATTTTACAATTTATACTGCTATGATTTTGACATTTTCATTTTGATGATCGAACTTAGTAACATTGACACAATTGCATTGTTATTTTGTCAATTGACAGACTATGGAGTAGATAAATATGACATTGGCACTGGCTTTGGACATTTCGCAATTGCAACTGAGGATGTATATTACTCGACGAAACTTAGTGTATTCTTTTAGTATATCTGTACAGTTTCCGATTGTATCTGTTGTAACTGGACTGTCGGGATGCCAATGTGCAGGTGTATAAGATGGTCGAAAACATCAAAGCCAAGGGTGGTACTGTTACACGTGAACCTGGCCCTGTTAAAGGGGGAAATAGTGTAATTGCATTTGTGAAGGACCCAGATGGTTATATTTTTGAACTCATCCAAAGGGGCCCTACTCCTCAACCCCTGTGCCAGGTTATGCTTCGCATTGGTGACCTTGATAGATCGGTCAAGTTCTATGAGAAGGTAAGCTCAAGGTCCTAGAGGGCCTAGACTTCAATTAGTACCTGGTGCCACACTCCCATGACTTGGAATATGAATAGGTTATA
Source organism: Triglochin maritima (assembly GCA_963682175.1). Classification (NCBI taxonomy): domain Eukaryota; kingdom Viridiplantae; phylum Streptophyta; class Magnoliopsida; order Alismatales; family Juncaginaceae; genus Triglochin; species Triglochin maritima. The sequence continues at coordinate 12,804,666 of OY821773.1, forward strand.
GGTTTCTATGAATAGACATGCAAGTTCTTCGTGTTTCCCTTCATCAGGAACTATCCTATTGACATTATTGTTGAATTCCTGTACTTGTATTTGCACCATCCTAATGGGATGTATCCATAACTTCGTTGATTGAACATTTTTTGCATTTCCTTGTTTTAGGCTCTTGGAATGAAGTTGTTGAGGACTGTGGATAGACCCGAATACAAGGTAAGCTGTCTTGCAATTCATATGCAGTTAATGTAAAAGATTGTTATTTAAACACCCTTACGTATTTGTGAGAATTGGTTGAGTACTTAATGTGATATTACATGTGTACAGTACAAACTTGCAATGATGGGTTATGCAGATGAACATGAAACCACTGTTCTGGAGTTGACTTACAATTACGGTGTTACTGAGTATACCAAGGGAAATGCCTATGCTCAGGTAGGCAATTTTAGTCGCACTCTATTCAATTTGCTACATTTTTCATTCATTATCTTGATAATATTGCTTTGTACTTTCTAGGTTGCTATCAGTACTAATGATGTATATAAAAGTGGTGAAGTTGTCAAACAAGTAACTGAAGAACTCGGAGGAAAGATTACTAGGCAACCAGGACCCATTCCTGGTATCAACACTAAGATCACTTCATTCCTTGACCCCGATGGCTGGAAAACTGTGAGCACTTTCAATCCCATAGATGTACCTTTCTTTTTGTTTGCTATCGATCTGCATCTTGAAGTTACAATTTGAAGTTATAGCTAGCGATTGGTTTTGATGTTCCAAATTCAAAATGTGTTTTAAGTCATGGCCAGTGGCTGGGTTCGAGATTTGCAACTTTAAGCTGTTAGTTTAAGCCATAATTATTGACAATGTTCGCTTTCTGCAACGAGGTTAGCGATGCTTATCTTGCTTTTTTTTCCTGCTTTATGTCGAGTGCGCCATGACTACTTTCAATTCTTAATAATTGGTTTGCAATTAGGCTGTTTTTCATGAAAGAATATCTTTAAATTTCGAGTTTTCAGGCCAAGACATAAATGCACATCTATGATTGATGATACCTTCCCCTACCATGACAATTAAATATTCAGTACTTGTAATTTCAGGTCCTTGTTGACAACTCTGACTTCCTCAAGGAACTGCATGAGGCAGCATGATCTTTGAAGAAGATGAAAGAGGTGGCAAGACCATTCCAAGTTGTCACTTGGAATAGGTAGTGTCTATAGCTTTCCTAGGAAGTTAAATAAAGTGCTTGGTCAAGGATGGGACATACTTATAGCTACTCTCCGTTGTCATCATTCTTGTACCAAACGTATGCTTCTTTGCTTAATATAAATCCTGTGTGTTTTGGATTTTCAGTTCTATCTATGCTATGTTTAATTGGTCATGTTTTTGTGTACCAATATTTTGTAGTGTTCATGTGGAAAGTGATTAACTAAAATCACCAATCGATGTAAATAATTTGTTAGGGAGTTAATCAGATGGTAGATCTTCCACGGAATAGTTGAAACTCTGGACCATCCCTCTCATACATTCACTGTGCTTGAAAATCACATTTACAGGATGCGATCCTCAACGCATTTCGCTGCATGACGTTTAAAAAAATTCTCTCCGATCTCAGCTACTAATAACCTCTTGTGACTTGTCCCTCTCAAACGTTGTCGATGGCTGTAAGGATACAATTTCACCTCTCTTTTCTAAGAAAGTTGTACTCTGATTCAATTCCGACGAGCCTAATTTCATACACCGATACACCTGTTAAAGACCCATGTTGTTGCTTTTAACCCAATTACTCACATTTTATAATATGTTACAAAATGGCCTCACAGACGAAAAATGTAAACAAAGCAACATATACAAGTTCGTGTGCGGAAAATAAAAGGAAATAAGACCCAAAAAAATATTTGTTACCTTACAACTAGAACTTGGGGTACATGGACCAAAGCGACAATGGAAAAGCAAAGATTAGGCTTGATACAATGGACCGAAGTCAAAATCATTTTAATTTCAGAAAGAAGTAGAAAATGGATCGAAACTCTACCACGAGAGAATGAGAAAAATATTGTTGAGAAAAATATTGTTGTGATTCACAACCGGTCGATCCGGTACAAGAAAATCTCATCTTTAGGGTATGCCTTGTTGAGGTGGTGTAAGTCGACACAGATCCGGATTTGGTCATTCTTCTTCTTGACTGTAACAATGTTGGCCAACCAAACCAAGATTCAAAAGGGTCAGAAAGTCAGAATGCCTTGGCGGAGCCTTGTTGTATCTGTTTTTCATCTTGCTCGTCTCGTTCTCTTCGGTTCCTTGGTGTGGAGAGATGGCCCACCATAAAACATAGTAAAATTTTGTGATCTTTTAAAAGTTACAAAATAATTTATTCTATAGAAAATATAAACATATATGTTATTCTTTGTTTATTAATTCGAGATTCGTTACTTTGAAGTTGGGGTTGATAATTTTGCTATTTTGATTACCAAATCAATCTTACAAATTCTATTGTTGTTTACATTTAGAAAAAAATTGTTCGAAATTTTGAACTTGATTCGATTACAAAGAAGACTTCTTACCTATGAAAGAATGTCGATCACAATGTACAAATCTTATGTGATTTGGTTCATGTATCTTTTATGTGGACTTAGGCATGTTGGCACCTATAAATTGTAAATATTGAAAAAAGATAGTTAATACATTAGATAATGTGACTTGAAACCAAAGGAACTACACATTACAGGAGGATGCATGTACGCATGTTGTTTGCATGCATTAGCAAAACTTGGGTCATGCAAATTTTGATGCCGAAGTCCGGATGAGTTTTTGATTTTGGTACCGCAGTGTTATAGTAACATTTTCTACTTGCGACAATTAATTGTTTCTTGTCTTCTAATTACCACGACTTGTTTTGGTCTGTAGAAAATGTGATTATCTTTTGTATTATTCTTAATTTGTGATTACAAATACATGTGATTATATAGTAGATTAGTAATCTAACCGTTTGAAATGGTAACGGGAAATATTTATGATCTTTTGATGAAGAGATGCAATAAGTTGTATGGTAGAGTTCCGAGAGGTGGCATTGATGATGTATTAAGTCTGAGCCTCGAGTTCTTCAACACTCCCCCTCAAGTGGAGTCCGGAAGAGATTGAAGGAACCCAACTTGTGAAGAATGGTATCAAACTGTTTTTGATCCAAGGGTTTGGTGAAGATATCTGCGAGTTGGTTTTTGCTTGTGACGAAGGGGACATCGATTTCTTTAGTCTGAATTTTTTCTCTGATGAAGTGACAGTCAACTTCTATGTGATTTGTTCGTTCGTGAAACACAGGATTGGTGGCAATGTGACGAGCAGCCTGATTGTCGCAGAACATGTGCATAGGTTCATGATATGAAACCATCATTTCTTTGAGGAGTTGTTTGAGCCAAATCAGCTCACTGGTGGTGGATGTCATGGCACGATATTCTGCTTCAGCGCTTGATCTAGCCACAACGTTTTGTTTCTTGCTTCTCCAAGTGACGAGGTTTCCTCCAACGAAGGTGCAGAACCCAGTGGTAGATTTACGATCGTAAATACCCGCCCAATCTGCATCAGAGTAACCAATGATTGAGTTAGATTGGTTTTGTTTCATCAATATGCCTTGTCTTGGAGTTTTCTTTAAATACCTGAGTATTCTATCAATGATGTCTAGATGGTGGGTGGGTGGTGCATGCATGAATTGACTTACTGTGCTAACTGCATAAGTTATGTCAGGTCTAGTGACGGTTAGATATATGAGTTTCCCTACTAATCGTTGAAATTGACTTATATCGCTTAATGGTTCCCCATCAGTGGGACCAACTTTTCGGTTGGTCTCGATAGGTGTGTTTGTCGGTTTGGATCCTAATTTTCATGTTTCTTTAAGTAGATCAAGGGCATACTTTCGTTGAGATAAAAATAGGCCCTTTTTTGAGTAAGCAATTTCAATGCCCAAAAATATTTCATGAATCCTAAATCCTTGATGTCAAATTTGTTTTTTAGATATGACTTAACCCTATTAATTTCTTTGTCATTATTTCCGGTGATTATAATGTCGTCTACATAAACTAAGACAATGATGGTAATATTGTGATCATGTTTGATGAACATAGAAGCATCGGCAGAACATTTTGAGAAACCAAATTGACTAAGAGATAGACTGAGTTTTGCATACCAGGCTCGGGGTGATTGTTTTAATCCGTAGATTGATTTGTGAAGTTTGCAAACCTGAGTGGTGTTATAACCTGGAGGAGGAGTCATGTAGACATCTTCTTCTAAGGCTCCTTGTAAGAAGGCATTTCGGACGTCCATCTGGAAGAGATTCCATCCATAGTTGACTGCTATAGATAGGAGAACACGGACAGTATTCATTTTTGCAATAGGGGCAAAAGTTTCTTGGTAGTCGATGTCATATGTTTGAGTGTATCCTTTGGCTACTAATCTAGCTTTATATCGCTCTATTGATCCGTTGCTATTATATTTGATTTTATAAATCCATTTACAGCCTACGGGTTTGGTTCCGGGTTTTGGGCTGACCATGGTCCAAGTTTGATTTTTTTCTAAGGCTTCTAGTTCTTCTTTCATTGCTCTCGTCCAATTAGGGTTGCTAAGGGCTTCTTGGTAGGAGGTTGGCTCTTTAGCCTTTTCAAGGGATTCTAGGAATGTTCGGTGGGAAATTGCTATGGCTTTGTAGGATACGTAGTTTTGAATTGGGTATGTAACATTATAGGTGACAAAGTCTTGAAGGTGAGATGGGGGACGCGTTGGTCTTGTAGATCTTCTTGTGGGGGCTACTTCGTGAGCAGGTTCTGTGTGGTGCTCTCCTTGTCCCTCCGGAGTGTTGTTTTCTCCCCCTCCTTGAGGACCGTTTTCTCCCCTCCTTGAGGAATAGGATTGCCTTCAAGGAGAGAGAACTCGTTTGGATGTAAGTCGACGGATGGAAGTGAGCCAGTTGACCCTGCAGGAGTGTTAGTCATAGATTCGAAGTATGATTCTTTTTCAGAAAATGAAACGTCCCTGGAAATGTAGAGTTTGCAATTCGTAGGGTCATAACATTTGTATCCTTTTTTGTGACTAGAGTACCCAAAAAAAAACAGTTTTGACTGAGTGAGAGTCAAATTTATCAATCCGTCTTTTATGAACGTAACACACACAGCCAAAAACTTTGAGGTGATCAACGCCCATCTCCCTATTATTTAGAATCCCCAAGGGTTGTTTGTGGTCTAGAATGGGGCTAGGTAGACGGTTGATAAGATAAACAGCGGTTAAGATGGCTTCAGACCAAAAAATTGTGGGAACTTTGGTCTGAAAGAGCAGGGATCTGGTGACATTTAGAAGATGTCGGTTTTTCCTTTCCGAGACACCGTTCTGTTCTGGGGTATTAATACAGGTGGTTTGGTGATGAATACCTTTTTCTTTTAAGAAGGTTTGAAACAGGGAGCTAGTGTATTCAGCGCCGTTATCTGACCTAAAAGTCTTAATTTTTGTGTCATACATGTTTTCAACCAAAACAACATATTCGCAAAAAATAGAGAAAACTTCAGATTTGGATTTAAGCAGATATAACCAAGTAGTGCGAGAAAAATCATCGATAAAAGTGATAAAGTATTTAAAACCGTTATATGACTCTATGGGAGCTGGTCCCCAAATGTCAGAATGGACCAGTTCCAATGGTTTCCTAGTCTTAGTGGTGGAAGAATAAAAAGGTAATCTAGTTTGTTTTGCAAGGCGACAAGTCTCACAACATAATTCCACGTTTGGTATGATGCTAGGAAATAATTTTTTCAAAACAGGAAAAGACGGATGTCCCAAACGTTTATGTAGAAGGTCGGGTGTATAACGGGATGCGTTATTTGCATGGAAGGTATTGTCCGTTTTTTCTAGTATGTAAAGACCATTGACGAGAGTGCCTCTACCAATCATCTTCCCTGATATACGATCCTGAAACAACACATCAGAAGGTGAGAAAATAGCATTACAATTAAAGTTTTTCGTTATCCTTGCAATAGATAGAAGGTTAGATGTAAACTCGGGAACATATAATATATTTTCGGATGTGTTATTTAGGACTGTAGATTGTCTTATACCTCCAATTTTTACTCGGTTTCCATTTGCTACAGTAACGAAATTGTTTATGTTTGGGTTATTTTGAATATTGCATATAAGCTCCTTGTTTCCGGTCATATGATCAGCTGCACCAGTGTCTAAAATCCATGAATTAGAGGTAAAAGTATGGTTGCAAGAGATGTGAGTTGAAATAATACCTGACCCATTACCTTGCGGCGTCTGATTTTGACCGGATTTATTTAGTAGACAGTTGAGCTGGGCCAGCACATGACCCAATTCTGGGTGCATAGATTCAGGCCCAAGGTTGTTTGAGGAGTGAAGCCCATGATGTGCTGGACTGGGCCCGTGACCAGCAGACCAGAGCCCACCTCTGTCTCGCGGATCAAGATCTGACCCGAACATGGAGCCTGGTTTGTTGGTAAGCGGAGGATCCGCGAAATCAGAGGATAAATATCCTCGACTCCCGGATCCAGACCCGGATGCCCATTTTGTTTTTTCGCCTCCGTTGTTAGGGTTTTGCGGGGTGACGTTTGGTCTGCCGCCGGGGTTAGGGTTTCCTCTGCTGTCGCCCCCTCTTTCTCCGGTTCCATCCTTTGGTGGTCGGAGGTGCGGGTAGAGGAACCAGCACCGGTCGCGACTGTATCCCTTTTTCTTGCAGTTGTCACAGTGCTCGTCTTTGTGTTTTCCGAAGTATCCTTTTCCTTTCTGGTTTTGATGTTGTACTGTGACAAAAGCTTGGTTTTCCCTGTTGTTTTCTCTGGTGTTTTGTGGCATAGCATGTCTTCGAGATTCCTCTCATTGAATCATTGCGATGATCTGAGTGAGGGGCGGAAGCTCCGATGATAGTAAGATTTGAGATTTTAGGGGCTCGTAGCTAGGATCGAGACCTACCAGGAACTGGTAGACTCGGTTCTGCTCGTCCCTTTCTTTGATGATTTTAGGGTCGTTGCTCGGTGGTTCATACACACCGAGCTCGTCCCATCGGCTTTTAAGAGTACCGAGATACTCGGTAACCGATCTGGACCCTTGTTTAGTTTGCGCAAGTTCTTGTTTAATTTTGAAAATGTGGGCGAAGTTCTGTTGCTTACCATACAGAGCGTGGATGGAGTCCCACAGCTCTTTGGCCGAGTCGGAGTAGAGGAACAGCTCTGCAATCTGAGGTTGAATGAAGTTCAACACCCAGGTCATCACCAGATGATCGGAGGTTTGCCATTCCTCAAATTTTTCGTCGTCGGTGTCTGGTTTTGGTGTGCGACCCGAGATATGGCCATGTTTCCCTTTGCCGCTGAGTGATAACGAGACCGACCGAGCCCAGGGCAGATAACTTGCCCCGGTGAGGAGTTGGGTGGTGAGTCGTTGTGGCGTGGATCCTTCTGAAGTCATGGCGAGCTTTTTCTGAGGTCAGTAGACCGATGATGGGTTTTTTTGGATTTTTGTATGAGGGAAACTTGGTTTTGGGTTTTCTTTTTTGTGGAAGGAGTCTATGAGGAAAAGGGAGGAAGACTGAGGAGGTGAACGGAGGTTCGCCTCCGATGATGATCCTCCTAGATCTGAGATCGACGCTCTGATACCATGTAGAAAATGTGATTATCTTTTGTATTATTCTTAATTTGTGATTACAAATACATGTGATTATATAGTAGATTAGTAATCTAGCCGTTTGAAATGGTAACGGGAAATATTTATGATCTTTGGATGAAGAGATGCAATAAGTTGTATGGTAGAGTTCCGAGAGGTGGCATTGATGATGTATTAAGTCTGAGCCTCGAGTTTCTTCAACATGGTCCATATTACTGTACTGTGTAACAAGTTCTTCAAAGAAGATTCGACAAGAAATACTATATTATTCAACAAATATTGATATAATACTTTGGTTTCTAAATTGTAGAAGAATTAATCTTCCTCCTTTACACATGATTATTTGTGGTAAAGAGAAACACAACTCTTGTTGCAAGGGAAATGGAAATTCCCGTGGCAAGATATCTTAGTATTATTAAAGCATACATTTTCTAGAGACCATTTCATAAATATATACTCGGTTAAAATATCGTTGTTGCCTTCTAATTTCCAATAGGATATCAGAAATTTTCTGCTTGGAAACCCTTTTCAATTTTAATGATGTCTATCCAATCTTTAACCATTTTAAAATTCAGAAACCCTTTTCGATCGACTTGATTAGTTCATTAGTATAGCAAAATGTAAAAAAACTTGAATGTAAAGTCAATTTGATTTGAAGTTGATTTTTTTTCATGATTATGGTTCGATTTGGTTGATAAAACGATAACATCGAAATTAATATTGTTGAAGGATCTTTAAGATGCATGGCAATGATGTGCCTAAAAGAGGTATGTAACCATCTTTTTGTGACATTTCAATTTTACTCACTTAAGCTCAAATCAAGCTAAATCACATGCATTTTTTCTCATAATACAAAACATTCTAAATTTTTAGTATGATCCAAATTGAATACGATTCCAATCTAATATGTCCAAATTTGAATGTGCAATTTACTAATTTTAAGAGTGTTTTGACCAAGTTCTAATGATATATTGTCTTCAATTATTTGTCACATCTCACCCATAAATTTTCGTACAAAAGCCTACTAGAAGTTGCAAAACTGAAGTGTCACTTACAAAATAGTTGTAGGACTTCTACAACCACATTTTGAACTCGTAAGAGCTATTGGACTATTGGTTAAGTATTTTGAGTTAGTTGGAGAATAGTTTAAAATAATTTTTTTGAGAAAAACACTTTGATTTTATGCAACAAGGTGCATGATCATATCCTATATATAGACTAATAAATTAAGTTAGAGGTAGAATGTAGAAATAATCTACCGTACCAACAACAAGAATTTAAAAGGTAATACTTCTTTGACTTATTTTTCCTTTAATTTCTCTCCCATGCTTTTTTAATATTAAGAAAATAAATCAATTTATACACTTCATCAAACTAGATCTTGATGTTTAGTTATTAAAAATAACGTGACTTCACCAACAACAAATGTTTTGAGTGTAACATCCTCCAATGAGGAGACCACTAAGATTCCGCAACAATTTCCAACGCCACAAATTAAGTACCAACACAATAACACGATGACACGAACAATTAATCAAACAATGTCACGTACGTCTACAACAACTGATCCCACTTCTTAACGGTAGAGTGAGAGCCCAAGATGGAGCTCATGATCGTCATATATATAGAATTAATACATAAAATAAAAGGAGCCCAAGACGCAGACGCAGACGCAGACGCTTGTGTTCTAGCAAATGCTAGGCATGTTGTCCCAGTGGGCTGAGCCAAGGCTCCAAGTATGTTCGTCGGCCACCATGGAGAGCGAGGAAGCCAATTGTTGCATTTCTAGGCCGATATCGTCCTCCGTGACCCCCGACGATTGCCCGTTCGATATCTCCCCACTGTCGTTCTTGCCCCAAGTAATTCCGGTGGTGGCGTTTGTTTGGGCAGCTGGAGGCATGAAATCAAAGAAAGCCGACAAGTCCTCAGTCTGGGGCTCTAGTCCTTCCATCGGTTCGGGTTTCGGTTTAGGGTCTTGGAATGGTATATATGGAAATGGAAGAAATACAAGTTGTTAGGGTGGTTATAAAAAAATTATAATATATAAAATTAGGTTTAAGTTTGGTGAATGCTATTTTTTTAGAATACATACATATATATATATATATATGTATGTATGTATGTATGTATGTTAGTGGTATCCTTATTCATGTTCTAATTTAAGCGAAAGAGATGTAAAGTCTAGATTTTCAAATTCAACTCAGTAAAGTATTTGAAGTTTAAGGTATAAAATGAGAAACAAACTTATTTAAGGGTTTACAAATACATGCATATCCTATAGCGTAAAAGTCAAGAACTTGAAATATTAAATCCACAGGAAACATGAGATCTTAGAAATAAGATAAATAAATAAATACTCAAAAGGTATAGATTTTGATTCCAAATTAATTAATGACCCTTAGACGCGATTTGATGATTACTAAAAATGGTTGTCTAGATAATTTGAGCCAGTCTGCAAGAACCTAAATTATTAGAAGTGGTGAAATTGTTAATAAAAAAATTCCAACAAATATTATAGTTGAGTAGTAGAAGACTATTGTTTCCACCAACTTCCAAAAATTAATATTGGACGCAACACTTTTTTTTTAGACATTCAACATATAAATTAAGAATATCTGAAATTTGGTTGACCCACCATCTTAACAAAACGTCAAAATCTAAGCATTTATGTCAAGGATAATATATCCAACTCTATTATAGAGTGTTGTACACATCTTGTATTTAGTCATGTAGAATTAATTGCCCAACATAGAAGATTCAAGCAATTGAGAAAAATAAAATGGATCACCTTTGCCGACATCATCGTTATCGGCGTTGCAGCTGTTTTTCTCATCGTTATTCTCATCATGGTTGACCGCAAATTTGGGTAGAAAGGTGTCAATGGGGAGGTCTGAAGCCGGCTTTCGACAGTTGACAGTCTCCTCTAGGAGGGCATCCAAGAGTCCATTATTATTATTATTATTATTATTATTATTATTATTATTGTTTCGGCCCCACGGGTCACCAGTCGGGGCCGAAGAAAATTGGTTTGAAGGGAGCTCCAATACTTTCATAGAGAAAGAGGGGCAGTGTTGTTGAAAATTGATGACATTGCTATGAGAATTGTATCGAAGAACCGATATAGCCGTTGGAGCAATGCGGCACAGGGATTCATCTCTCGGGAGCTTAAGAGAGTGTCCCTCCATTGGAGAAATATTTGATGGGGAGGAGAAATTGATGGGAAGAGGATCGAAAAGTGGAAGCGGGGTTGGAATATTAACGTTGTTGGAGAATAATTGAGACTTGTGTACTTCAGTTTGATTAATGATTGTCATTAGTGGATGAGATTGATGATGGTTTTGACGACTATGGAGAATCGCTTGCCGTTGGATGTCCGGAGGGTACAATGGTAATCCAGCACGTTGTCTGCGCTTGATCCTAGTGTTCCAGTAGTTCTTGATTTCGTTGTCTGTCCTTCCAGGAAGCTATACGTACAAAATTAATATATATAATTATATTTTAACGTTAATAAATTTTGAGTGACGTAAAACAAATTCAACTTTAGACATATATATGAAATTGATTTCAAAAGCTTCAATTCACCACGACAGAGGATCGAACGTACGATATTAAAGAATTGTTTAAAGACTAGCTATTTATGAAATTATATATTCATATTCATTCACCAAACCAAAGTTATCATGTACAACAAGTAAAAGCTCCTTAAATACGGGAAGTGGGAAAAACATGATGAATGTAACTTACTTTCAAGAATCATATATATCATCAATCCTCATATATATGATTTTAAGAACATTAATTAATTAGTTGTTACAAATGATAATTAATGTCGTATGGTTTACGTACCTGAGTGGCCATGCGAGCCCACTTGTTGCCGATCTTGGCATGGAGCTCGAGGATGAGGCGCTCCTCCTCGGGGGAGAAGGAGCCCTTCTTGAGGTTTGGACGGAGGTGGTTAGCCCACCGGAGGCGGCAACTCTTGCCGCACCTCGACAAACCACTATTCCTCTGGACGGCATTCCAGTTGCCCTCCCCGTGTTTCCTCACGTACTCCACAAGCACTGCGTCCTCCGCTGCCGTCCATGGGCCCTTCTTCAGCACAACCACCTCCTCGCCCGGCATCATACAAATTATGTATGTATGTATGTATGTGTGTGTGATAGATTTCAGACAAACACACAAAGTAGTACTAGACGACGATTGAGAAATATTGGAGTTGGAACAGAAGAAGACATGTTATTGTTATTAATGTTGTTGTTGTTGTGAATTGGATAGAGAGAGAGAGGGAGAGAAATGAAGAGGGATATGGGGAGTGGGGGGTAACTGAAGGGGAAGATATTAGAGGATTAAGCATCCATATCGGTTGTGGTTGCGGGTTTATCTCGCAATGACTCTTACGTGTGGTTGTGGTGTTGGTCTCTCCACTCAAACACACTCACTCCTCCATTGGACTCCCGTTCTTCTCTCCTTCCCCCACGCGCTTTCTCTCTCTCTCTCTCTCTCTCTCCTCTTTTGCACACACACCTACTATTTCTTTTCTTCTTTTTCTCTTCTTTTTTTAATAAAAATATAGTCGTATGTAATAATTGAAAATATCACCCACACCCTGTACGATAATACTAATGGGTAAGTTTAGAGTTCAGCTATAGTTTTGGGTTATTTGTGTAGCTTTTGTCTAAGACTTGATGTTAAGTTTTAGATAAGTAGAAATTTTGGGTTGATATGTGAACAAGTTTATATATGTAAGATAAGAAGCTTCGATTCGTTGCCTAATTTAGATCATCTTATGCATCCATGAAAAATATGGTTTGACAAGATGGTACGTTTGAATTCTAATTCAAATTGAAGGGTGTCTCTATGAAATTGTAAAAGGCTAAAGTGTTCGAAAATATTTATATTTACTTGGAGGGTATTTATGCAACTATCCCTGAAAATATCCACACTCCCGCACTCTCTCTCTCTCTACGTATGGAGGTCTTGCTTTGGTGTTTTGTTATATTTTTTTCCTTTTCGGATATTGAGATTGTTTCTTGTTGGCTGTTGTGGAGAAGTATTTTATTAATAGTAAAAACAACTAACTAAGAGGTAATCTGTTGAGATTTTTTAAGACTGTTGTGGTGTTGAAATGAGTGTGCATGGACCAACGACTCTATTTTGGGTGGAAGATTTTAGTGGGCAGTGCCATTAATTTGCGCATGAAATTTTCTATGGTTTGCATTATTGCATGAACTACGACAGTTTTGATTTGATGGTTGGAACTTGAATGTTAAGAATACGATAATTAACTTATGCAACATTTTATCGTTGCATGTATGTCGTTTACTCACACATTTCTATCTTCTAAGACAATCTTGAACCTTAAATCAGTGCGATCTCACAAAGAAGAGAATTTTTCAAGCAAATTGATATTTTGGTGTGTTACCATGTTTAATTAGAAGGTTGGATATGCTCATGAAGTTTTAAAATTAGAAATGAAAGACTGGTGTGTGGGTAATAATAATAGTTGATGTCTCCATTCGAAATTGGAGTCGTTTCAATTGCTTAAATGTAAGAAAAACTCAAATTGGGTTGTCACAGGGGACCCATGAATTAGACCTATGCCAACGTGGTAGATTCAACATACAATTTTCTCTAGCTATTTTAGGTACAAAGGATGCCTAAAATTGATGTGCACCAACTGGATATCCATAGAACCCAAGTTGGTCTACATCTTGACTAAGGGCATCCCTTACCCGATTAAAAACAGCGGTCATCCCAGGTTGACGACCCCACGACCTGGTCATCCCAGGTCATCTCCCCCTTAACGGGGTCATCTCCCCCTTACGGGTCGTGAACGACCGGGTTGTCGACCCGGTCCTCCATTTTTAAAATTTTTTTATTTTTTGTTTTTGTTTTGATTTTTTGAATTTTTTGTTTGAATTTTTTTTAAATTTTTTTTAAAATACGTTTTATAATTATTTTGAATTTTAAGAAAAAAAATTAATTTTTTTAAAATTTTTACCAAAATAGATCCCGAAATGATGTGAAGAAGAGAGATAAGTTATCGTGGGTTGTGGTCAAAAGGTGAATAGTGTAGGAAAGAGAAAAAAATAGATTGAAGAAATGAAAAAATGATATAAAAGAGAGAGAAAATTGATTTTGAAGATAGAAAGAACTGATAACCAGGTCATGATTAGTAATGACAAGAGTAACAATCTGATAACATAAATGAGAAATGGTTGTGCATACATCACAAAGGACCACTGGCCAACCCTGAGGTTCAACAAACCATTTTCTTGGAGACAAACTCAGATTCCTTTTCTGGTGAGGACCTTCATATAACTAACATAATAATGCTTTTACCCTTCAAAATCATATTGGATGCCAAACAAGAACAGAACATAATACACATGAACATCTATGACACCCAACAAACCTAAACATGTCTACTACAACCTGCCCATAACGAAACCTGCCCATAACGAAACCTGCCCAAACAAGTGTAGACTCGTAGAAAAAATACCGAAAACCCCACCAAATTTCAGGACGTGCACTACATGCCACATAAGCCCATATGACGTGAAATGAACCAAACTCTCATCCATCAACAGCTCTCTTCACTGAATCTTTACATCTACAGGTTAAGCAGACCAGCCTTTTATCTTCATGGTCAATGAGGATCTTCTTTGCACAGATGGCTCTGGACGAACAATAGAAGATGGGGCCTTTCAATAAACTTTTGACAAAATTTCACCAGATCTCCGCTGCTTGTTTCATTCCGCAATATATTACAGCACCCAAATAACATACCTAAGCGAGAATCGAACCAGACAGCCCTGTAACATGCGCACATGGCTAATAAACATTTCTGCCGTACTACTTTTTATACTTCTAACAAAGAATGAAACAGCAATAACTAGGATCTACTATTTAATGGAATTCCCGCATTGTACAAGGACATCCAGCAACGACTGACTCACTGGTCAGTGGGACATCCATCAACAGTTATATATGGTGGTGGTAGTTAGTCACAAGCAAAAGAAAATTGATACCTCTTCCATTTCTCATGATAAACACTTGGAATCTTGGATCTTTCACTATCTGGGTCTATGATAGGTCAGAATTGAATGCAATCCGAAGTTCTGCATACTAGCTTTTGCCCTTGGTGACGGCAAAGCAATGGAATAAGTAACAAACTGTTAACAAAAACCTCAGAGCTGCAAAGCCAAATCAGGCTGCTGGGAATCAACAAGAATTTTAGCAGATTGCTGAACTGGGGAGCCTGGGGATTGGAAACTGATATTTAGATCTGGAGGAAGCATATTTTTGCTTTGCCTCTTTGGTGTGTGCGAGACATGACCCTGCCAAGAAGATTGAACATGAAATCTTGATAATTCAGGAGTAAAACCTTGAGGAAATGCTATGCCACGGTAGCTTGGAGACATTACTTCTTCAGTTCTAGGAAGAAACTGTGAAACTGGTATTCGGTTATCAATCCCATGAAATCCGGAAATAGAATTAGACGTCATCCAAGTGGGTTTATTAGTCACTGACGCTCCTACTTGAGGTTCCGAGCTACGTGAAACTTCTGCCTGTTTCTGTTCTGTAGAAGTTCCAACGGGCATCCATGCTTCGGCTGATGTAGGCAAAGCAACATCAGTGTGCTTTCTAGGGGACATGACAGATGTAAACTGGTTACCACAGGGACTTAAAGATGCATTTGGATGATTTAAATTATTCGGGAGCTTCCCAGACAACATTTTTATTAGTCCCACTGGATCATCTACTTTCTGATTGATGCTTTCAGAAGGGGCCGGTTTGACCATTCTGCCAGTTTGATTAAAGGAAATGAAATTCAAAGAAGCACTCTGTTCTATATCATTTAAGTTCTTAATGTCATGTGCTTGAGGAAATCCTCTGCCTTCCAAGCCAGAATGTTTACTTCCAATCGCAGAAATCTGTGAATGTAACTCCCTATTGGGAATTGACTTTGTATAGCTCCTATCAATAGAACCCATCTCCATATATTTAGACGTCACCACCTCTGTAGAATGCTGAGACATAGCAGAAGGAATGTCTGTTGCACCGTTCCTGAATGCTGTGGTTTGAGCTGTTATATTTGTCAGAACCTTCTCACTAGAAAACTTCTTAACAGAAGGCTCTATTTTTTGTTGAAACATGTTATTTGACACTTGGGGTTGGTGTCGTAGTGGGAATCCAAACAAAGCTTGTTTGGCTTCTGTTCCTTTGCTTCGAAATCCATCCTGGATATTGTTTGGCACCCTATTATTCACCTCAGTAGGTTGAGAACTGGCAATAGATGGCACTTGATTTCTTTTGTTGATGATATCTTCTTTAGCTTTGAAATTCACATTGCTATCCCGACACTTCCTAGATTCTCCATCATGCATGTTTTTGACGTAATGGTTTGTGAACTGGAAGCGGTTTTCAAGTGAGAAGATTGGTATCAAAGGTGTCTCATATTCTCCGACCCATCCAGGACCAAATTTAACACCATTAGGTAACGCCTTCTCAATTTTTTCCGACGCTATTTTCCATGCTGTTGGTCCAAGTGTAGCTGAGAAACGTGCCAGACTCCTCGCATAAGACGACTCATCATGAGGCCCAACCTATAAATAAATTGTATAATCAGATGATTACCGTATATTTCACAGAATAACAGAAATGAAATATCTCTTACATACAGCAATCAATTGCTTTTCACCATCGAAAACTGTAAATAGTAAATCTGGTTGGAAGGAGGGCTGCTCATTTGATTTATTGTATGTTTCACGACGATTCTCATCCAGTGGAATCGTTTTTTGTCCAGCAGCAGAAGAGATGTCCATTTCCTTTTCTGATCATAAGAGGAAAACAATAAAAATGAAAATCGTTAGAGTTGTACAAGCTGAAAGCAACATAGTTGATTCATAAACCTCAATCTGTCTATTAACCACAAACACTAAAATATTAGTGTCTTTTTTCCCAAAAAAAGAAGGAATCAACTACAAGACCACAAAGAAATAATCTGACCCTAACATTAGTCATTATACTGTTACATAATGTATTGCATTTTCTAATGTTGTGGTTTCCGACCACTTGCAAAATCAATAGCAATAAAGTAGAGAAAGATTTCAGTTATCTTTGGCACTAGTATAATGCACAAGTGTATCCACAAAACAAATACCACCCACTAACTAAAAACCAGGCAACAAACACAACCTTTCTCCAATGTAAAATGAGGAACTGAAAAATAACCTGCCTATGGATGGGTGTCACAAGTCACAACTACCATCATGTCCAAAAACATTAGCGGCTTAAAATTATGTGATGCTGCTCGAATGACCATGAATTGATGAGCTAATTTCCGGAAACAATTAACTAGAACTAAATGCTAGCCAAAACAGATGTAGCCCATACCTGAAGGTTCTGTTTTTTCCAAGGTATCAGGAGGAACTGGTATACTTGCTGAAAAGATATCACATGACCTGTCTTCACCAGGATGTTCTGTATTCTTTATTTCTGGGTCAGCATTTCCATTGGAAGTTAAAATAACACCAGAAGAGGTATCAGAACCAACTTGTACACTTGGGCTCCTGCACATGGGCTTGTGTAACTGCTTGTCAGCATCAGAGTTTGGTAGTTTTACCAGTTGATCAAGCTTCTGAACAATTTCAGGTCCTTTGGTTTTGGGTCTAAGAAGTTTTCTTCCCAGTTCTTGAATACTACTAGATGTCAGCCTCTCTCTGGGTTTATCAGTAACAGGCTTCGGTTGATTTATTGGTTTCTCGGGCTTCTTGGGCGAAATTATATGTTCAGGCTTCCTACAGTCTTCGGGATTATTGTTCCCAACTCTTAAAAAATTTGGTCTTCCAAATTCTTGTGGACTTCTGTACATTGGCTTTTCCATGGACTTGCAAATTATAGGCTTTGATTGACTTCGGCGTTGTTCAGACCTAAGTTTTGATTGATTCACTTCTTGTTCGGGCTTTCTGGTAGTTTCCAGAGCACTGCTTCTGGGTCTTTGAAAAGCTTTTCGTCCCGATTCAAGCATATCCAAGCACATGGATTTCTCTATGAGCTTGTCAGCAATAGAATCTTGTTTCGTCTGGTAAGGACACTTGTGAACATTTTCAGCATATATTCTTTTGGCTCTTACATGCTGAAATTTTTTCCTTGCCAGTTCTTGCATGGATTGGGCCTTTTCAATGGAAAACATATCAAGGTCAAAAAATAACTCCAAAAGACGAGCTTTATAAGAGAAAAGTGCCTATTATTGTAAAGACACGACTAATGTCTAAACAGCATTCGTGACTGAAAAGGTTGTATTGCAGATGTAAGGAAACACTGCGCTAGAGAGATGTCAACATTTAAGTGGTGTAAAAGAATTTGGAATAAAGAATATGATGGAGAAAGAACAGCCTACGACTTTGTGTTTTCAAAAGTTTGAGTCAAGCCATCATGCTACTTTCAAAATGCTTTGTTTGTATATGATACTCCACCTTGGTGGAAGACTTCTATGATCTAAACAGTTATTAATTTTTATCAATGTTTATCTAGAATCTTTTTTTCATTTAATTGTCATTAATTTCGCAAATCTATCATATAGATTTAGATTCTACTGAAATTATGTAAAATAAATATATATTCATTACAAGTCAAAGCACGAAGCTCAGAGCAAAATGCTAAGTCAATAGATCCTATAAATAGAAAAGGTATCTGGACGCGGAGAAGAAACTCACCTGCTTAAAGTAGATTGTTTCTGGTGCATTGTATTGCATAGCATTACTGCAAACAAGGAAAACATCATCCTGCAATAAAAAGTAAATTGGAGAAAAGAATGTCAACGAAATCAAAAATGCTTTTTTCCATTCTCCATATGCTGCTAATTTTAGGAAATGATGCAAAAGAAAAGGATCCATGAGAACACAGATTTCATCAATGATTTGCTTGGGGAAAAAATTAATTGCCTTTTCTTTTTTCCATAGGCTATAATTGCCAAAGAAGTAACGGAGAACATTGGAGTGAAAGAACCAAATGCCATTCAGATTCACATGTCTACAACAAAGAACTTCTCTGCAACTAACCTCAAACTGCTCCAAGTTAGTATAGGAATTCCTTGCCAATTTCTTCCTTATCGTGCCGAAGTCCATTGGATGCTTGATCACTTCGTGGTAATCAGGAAGCTAATAACCAATAAAATATCCAACATTTAATCTCCTATCCAGACAAAAACAAGAAAAAATTATGAGATAACAAAAATTTCAATCACCTCATCAGGACCAACGGGCTCCGCGAAAACACCATATTTGTCTTTCCTGCACCACTCAAGTACAATTCCATGACAGATAAGTCCACACTCAAACAATCAATATACCAACCAAACTCAAAAGATAGAAGTCATTAATTGGACCCAACCCACTTTTGAATCTTGTTCAGAATGAAGATGAGATTATTTGTATCCGGCAACAGTGTCTCTCCCCCTGAAAGACACATCCATCATAAAATGCTTTAAGTGGTGAAACCCAAGTCCAAACTTAAAAAAAAACGAGATAAATACCTGAATAAGAGCAGCTACTGCCACTACCGTCCACTTGTCTGCTCTCGTCCTGAAACAGCATAATGAATTATAAGAACAGAAACAAAATTAGGTAGCATTGTAAATCACAGAACCAAATACCAGCAATACTACATAAACTACACACAAAAATCACTAAATTAGACACGGAAGAACACCAAAAAAACCAATACCACTAGTCGAACTCTCAAACAAAAGAGCAACCAAACCAAACAGAAAAGAGCACTACAAGAACCAATGTGGCACACCAGCATAACATGAAGCATCAATAAAATCAAACTCTACAACACACAACTTACTAAGGAACATCATCAATCAACACAACACAAAAAACAAAAAAACACACTAAACCAAACATAACCGAACATCTTTAATGTAACAAGCGCATTACAAAGAAACCAATCAAACAATCCAACACAGACAACGTGCAATAAAACAAACCTCATAACACATTGAACAGAAAACAAATCATACACTGAAACAAAACAACAACCAAAATGAAACATCACACACAAATCAAAATCCACACTAAACACTTCCCTGCCGAAAACCAACTCAACTAAACTCACAAACACATTACCAAAAACAACAATGATCTAAATCACACATTATTGGAGCTAAGACAAATGACAAGTGACAATCCAACACAGAAATGAAACATTGTACATCGAACCAAAACAAACACTAAACACCAACAATCTAGAAGTAACTTAAAACACTTGCCTGCCAAAAACCAACTCAACCAAACTCACTCATACTCAATCCAAAACAGTAATCAACTAAGACCAATCCATAAACCTGAAACCCAATCAGTCACAACAAAAAACACTAACACACTACCAACATTATCCCAAAACAAACTAAACACCACACACTCACTCACTCAACTACAAAAAAAAAACTAAACTAAACTAAACCAAAGAAACTTTACAATAAAGCCAAAGATGAAAACATCACACCACCCCAAACCGAGCGTCAACCCCATGTGACCAACTTTATTCAAATATTAAAAAAAACTTTCTCCACCAGAGGACTAGGGCTGACGTAACCATCCTCCACCTCCTCCTCCTCCTCGACCGGCCTATGGTTGATCTTCAGCAAAAGCTTAACCTTCTTCTTCCTGGACCTCTCGTCCTCCTCGTCCTCCTCGATTTCGGGGGTCTCTAGTGCGGGATGGTCGTAGTAGTCGTCCTCGACGAGGTCGTCGACGTTGTAGAAGTCCTTAGGGTGGTGGAAGTGGGGACGGCGGGAGCTCCGACGGGAGATCGCCGGAGACGGCGGCGGCGGATGGAGCTTCCGCGGTCGACCCCGCTTCTTCTCGGAAGGCATCTGGGGTTGGGTTGGGTTCTCTCTCTCTACTCTCTCTCTCTAGGTTTGGGTGGGATTTTTTGGGGTTGGGTGAGTCTGGACACCGCCCCAGGAGGTGAGTTTGCCGGGGCTCGGGTGTGGTCACCGCCCGTGAGGTCACCTGATGGGGTGGGTTGTTGAGTGGGGTGGAAAAGTTAAAGTGGACTGGTCAGGTGGGAGTTTTGTGGTTCCATCCCTAGGGTTTCAGGTTTTGTGCTTTCAGTAACCCTCTTTTTGGGGAGGTTTGGCTTTTCGTTGTACCTTTTTAATTCAGAATTCACTAGTACATCCCTCCACTTTGTGAGGTGAGTTGTGGTTTCAAACTGTAAGTGATTCAACACTGAATATTTAATGTGTAAATTTGTGTACTCATTACAAGTTTGATCGTAGGACTTAAGGGTGTGATTTTACTTCCTCAATCAGTTGCACTACAATCCAAAAATTTATTCTAATTTTTTTGTGAGAGTGTGCTTGATGGTCAAGGAAGGTTTGAGGAAGTGAGAATTAGAGTTGTGGATTCACTTTAGGATGTTAGTTAGAAGACAATAAACTTTAAAAAAGTCTAAAAAATGAGTTTTTGTCAAAGTTTCATGAATTTTTACAAAATGTATCGATCAAATCACAAACACCCTAAACGTTGAAAGAAATTACATGTAGTTCATAAAGTATTGGTGTGTATGTATTATAATAACGAAATGATTTTGATTACAAATTCCAACGAAGAGAAGTACGAGAGGAAGAGGAAAATCCTATTTGCAAAAATCGCAGTTGAGACTCAAACTTCTAATTGGTAATTGATGTTACTTTCTTTTATAAGCATGGTTTGTGCTACTCTTAAATGACCGACTGAAATATCTCAATTTATCACACATGAAACATTTATCATCAGAGTGCATCGTGAATTTGGATGCCCTAAATTATTGTGGAAAACATACCTAAATTGTTGCAATAGAAGTTTCAACCTTAAGAAGTTGCAATAGAAAGTTTCGTGGAAAACATACCTAATTAAATTATTGCTCTGACATTATTTATTGCCATTTTGAGAAGCTTGTTGTAATGTATTCCACTTTGGTGGTTTTGAGATGCAAAATATAATTTAGTGGTCTTCAAACTAGACTTATTAAACATTTTTGTATTCCTCAAGAAACCCAAATTGAAGTTTTCTCTCTTAATCACTCGCTTATTTGACATAGAAGACTAAATTTAAGATGACAACTTGGTAGACTAATGGTAAGGACAAGGTGATACAAAAGTCATAAATAACAAAATAGTTGGTATATAAAAATAAGAAAGTCAAAGGTAATCAGTTCTAAAACAAGTATACTTAAGGGCCTCCTACCTTTTAAACTCTTGTTTTCCAACCACCAAAAGTGTTTCACTTACTGGTCCACTCAGCATTAGCTGTATGGGATTATGGAAAAGTTGAAGATAATTAACCTCCTTTATAGGAAGGAACATTTGCCCTTTTCATGCCAAATGTGAAAACTTTCCCCCAATGTTAGATCCACTTAATGGGATGATTTTGCGTTGGTCATGTAGAGTTAAAGTTATCCTTATCAAAAAATAAAAGCTACCCCTTTATTGAAAGAAAAACATTCAAAGTTATGTTGTCTTGTTTGTTTCTCAACTAATTTGTATTAAACAACAAATCATAATAAAAATGAGTTTGAAGTAGTTCAGCCACTTACAACATCCATAAAAGATGACACTTCATTTAAAAGAGACTGAGCTTGGAGTTTCCAGTCTTGATTACTCCAGTCACTAACTTACCATATTCTCTTTCCATAAATAGGATTTGTCATGTGGATATCTGGATTAATCTATTTCCGGAGATTCTCTTACCCTGATTATAGCATTTCTATATTTGTCAAGTATCTGCAAACACAATCTTGAAGTCGCTTTTAGGATGGATAATTTTGTAAACACCTTTCTAAAGCATTCAAAATATCATCAATATCCTTTGGTAGTTCATGATATTTCAGACATGTTCGATTACTTTTGCAAATGGAATTGAGAATGCCCAATTCGTTATTTCGACAACATAGTGGGTCTCTAAAATTAGTGTGTCAAACTCTAAATATGGTTTAACATGAGATTACGAATTGAAAAACCTCTCAGAGTAGAGTGTAACCAATCCATTAAATTTTTTAAGACATTGGTGATCTTTTTACTTATTTAAAACGTATTGTTGTTCTTCATTACACTTTCATGTATCAACACAATATTTTATCATTTTTTAACAAACGATACTGCAACTTGTTTAGACTTGAGAACTCTTTGTAGCACAAATATGACCAGCAATCCAGCAATATTAGTATAACTATCCATCTCATTATATGGACGTCACAAATTCACACTCGTCCAGAAAATGTAAACACATCAACTCCTACATGTATCATGTATACTGACAAGAGATAATTTTAATTAGTATCATTTGACTAAAATTGAGAGCCACTTGAAATTCTACTTATTACGATAACTGCTAATAATAACATCGCAAGAGCCTTATTCGGCTTGCGGAGGGCATAACTATATCCAAAAGATCTTAAATCTCAAAAGGTATGCAAGATTTTGTAAATATTACGATATCAAATCAAATGAAAGTTCTGCACAGTGAACAAGCGCTGAAACCTAACTAGTGTTGCTATTTTGCTAATAATAATAAAAAATAGTTAGCCAGTGATTTGTTAGGAAAAAGTCCAAGAAGCAAGAAAATAAGCATTGAGATAATTTTATTGTGATCGGTTTGCACCTAAACTAATTGTTCTAGAATTGGATTATGGACTTCAAAAAATTACTATTTTAAGGAAACACCCCCACTTTTTACCAAAACAAGTCTAGTTTCTCTATTTTTCCTAAGAGTGATTGATAATGTAGAGAACTTTAAAAAAGTGGAGAACTTGACTTTCAAACTGACTTCTAAGTGATTAATAGTTTGAGAAATTTTAATTCTGGAATTCAAAATTCAGAATCACTTCAGGAACTTAAAAATATATAATTAGAATGACTCCCCAACTTCCACTCCAAATTGATGGGAAGTCATGGAAGTGGAGATCTAGACTTCCCCAACTTTCTCGATATCAATCACACCCTAAACAACTTTTAATCTCGTTATATCACATATGAATGATTGTCCTTCATATAACCACTGGGAACTAAATATTCGAGAAATAAACATCTAAGAAGTAGAATTCTATAACTGAACTTCTAGACTTCTTTTTTACTTTCTAACGTTCTATCATACCCTAACAATTGTGACCATTGTTCCCGGGTAGAGGTGAAAGTTGTCCAAATAATTTCCAACCAACCAAATTGAATTCGTTTGATAGATGTTATTTCTAAACGTATAATCCATTTCTAAATATATATTTATGGTGCTAGGGTATGTGTAATTTCTTAACATGATATTTTTGTCATAAATTTACAATGTAAAATATAATTTTTAACTTGTGTTCATATCTGATTGTTATTCTTTTCCATTTATCTCAAATATATATATTAGAAAATCGGAAAAGTATATGTCTCCATGTTAATAGTTCTTGTGTAAATATAACGTGAATATACATGTAATAAGATTTGCTATGTGCCTATGTATTCCCTCTAGTTTAAAGTTTAAACCCTACCTTAGGGTGTGGTTCACTTGGGAACGCAGACATACAGTAATAATCATAGAGTAGTGCTCATTGTGTTCTTATTTTAGGCTCTAAAACTGTGCTCCCCGCACCTCCCTACTAAACCGCACCGAGTCCAATGAACATGTCAATTCGAAGAGAACTGCTCATGAAAACCAGTCAATCGAACTAATCACGCCCCCATTAAATCACACGCAATCCAATGAAGTTGTCAATTTGAAAAAGAATTGTTCCTGAAAACTAGTCAATTGGAAGAGAGAAAATGTGAAAAAACATTTGCCTACATTTCTCCACAGCGAACCGTATCTGATATATCTGGCTCAGATATATCTATCTCATTGTTTTACTCATTTTTGTAGTGGTAGGTAAGGTAAAACAAATGAATAGTTATATCTGGAAAATATTAGATATATCTAATATCATCTTCACATCGATTTGTGCATTGTTCAGAAATGACAATGTGTATCTTGTCAGAAATGAGACTAGATATATCTGACTAAGTAGCTCGTACATGACTTCAAATTCATCAAGTAGCATCAGATATATGTCTCAAGATAAAGCAATAATTTTAAAAACACATGTGTCCAATCACAACTATATAAGTGATATATCCACCTAAAACCCAGATATATCCAGAAAACGAGTTCATTGTCACTCCTATAACACATATATATCACAGGGAATGCTTTCAAATATAACTAAATTCATGTTTTTGTAAGAGATTTGTATACAAAATACGAGCTATAACAAAACTCATACCTATAACACAGATATATTGCATGGAATGCTTAGTGAGATATATTCGACGATGACAACACGTATCTTGTCAGAAATGAGACCAGATATATTTGTCTAAGTAGTTCGTATGTAGCTCTAAATTCATCAAGTAGCATCAGATATGTCTGAAAATAATGCAGTAATTTAAAAACACACTTGTCCAATCACAATTGTATAACTTATTATCCACCTTAAACCCAGATATATCCGGGAAATAAGTTCACTATCACATCTATAGCACAGATATATCACAGGGAATGCTTTGACCACAACACATTGGATGAGAAAAAAAATGAGTGCATAAGAGTTCAGGCACGAAATTCAAAGTTCCACTTTAGCAATCATTTGTTTTGTAAGTGAGGTAATAAAATAAGAAACTAAAACTTTGTGAGTTGGAGAGAGAATAATTGGAGGTCAAATTTTGAAGAGGAGCCCAGAAAAGAGCCCACGAAGAATTCCCTTTTCAGATATATCTGGCTCAGATATATTCATCTCATTGCTTTACTCATTTTGTTAGTGGTAGGTAAGGTAAAACAAAGGAATAGTTATATCGGTAAAATATTAGATATAATTGATATCAACTTGACACCGATTTGTGGATTGTTCAAGGCACCCGATATATCTGACAAAATAGATTTGGTTTTGATTGTCTTGTGCCGTAGTCTGAGTTCTAGATATCTGAGTGGATAGTGAAACATTTGTCTGATATATCTGATTCACTACTTTACTAATTTTGATCGGGCTTTGAAATGACCACTTTAGATTGTGTGAACATAAGATATATCTGTCTTGTTGTAGATAGGTAACCATTGAACTTAAACATATCTAATTGTAAGTTGAGCCAAGTAATGGATTTTGGATATATCTGATCTCATTGCTAATATGACAATCTATATCCATTGGATTTCAGATATATCTGGCCTCATTGCAAAACATGATGGGCAATCATCATAGTGTTAATGTTGTTCCATTTAGGGTCCGAACTTTCGGACAAGAAGAAGTTTTGGAGGCAAAATCTCTGGTGAAAAAATTAACTTACGTATGTACCAAAGTGGGTAAAGAAATATAAAAATGAGAAGAAATCCAAAACTTCACGAGTTCACGAAATCCAAAGTAAAATTTTAACAATCATTTGTTCTGCAGTGAGATAATAAAATAAGAAACAGTGGGTAGTAAAATAAGAAACTCAAAGTTTGTAAGTGAAGAGAGAATAAGTAGACTTCGATTTTTAAGGAGAATCTGAAAATGAACATCGTGGAAAGAACACTATTAGAATTTCCCATAATTATACAGTATCGTGACATCGATTTGAATTTCATAAGCATGTCTTGGCAAAATTATTCTGAGTGTCTTCTTCTCTAGTATTTACAGAGAAATCCTTAGAAATAAGGGGGGGGGAAACAAGACCTCCTCACCATTAATAGGGAGGTGACCACATCCAAGAACTAGGTAGAGAGGCCTCTCTTCAATGTGAATGGTGCACTTCTTTTTCTACGTCGCCTGTCACTTTCCGATTAGCCTTTTGCTTTTCCAAACGTCTCTGCCCTTTTATTATAGATCCATCCAAACAAAGCTTCCACAGGATTCACTTCCATGCCCAAATTTTAAGAATCACACAAAGTGCCACCACTACTTATACATTACATAGATCCAACTACGATCTTCATCACTTATTATTAACTACGAAATATTTTAGGGAGTAATCATGTCAAACGTGACCTGGGATGGGATTATTGGTGGGGTTGTTGAATTATGAGATTAGGGGTCATTATATGTGTTAAAATATCATGTCCGGAACTTTGTTGTTTAATATATATTCGACCCATTTGTAGATTAAACCGTTTTATTCGTGTTCCTTCTGTTAAAGGGTTTTGAGTGTTTGAGAAGCATTCTTTATTTTGAAGTTAATTCTTGTTTATATAGGATTGCAGTATTAGTAACACGCTTAATTATGAAATATCAAAATTAACATGCAAATATAACTAGAAAAGCAATGTCTGAAAAGACAAAAGTTAATTAGGACATGCACGTAATCATAAAGGCCACGTCAACATGACCATTTGATGTCTTGGAATGATCAAATCACGGGTGAAGATATACCCTCAATGGTAGCTCATGTGGTGGGGATCATTGCAGCAACTGCAAGAGGTGTTGCGGTGGGGAGTGGTGGAGGATGCTAAGATGCCCGTTGCCGCCGCCCGGCGGGGATGGTAAGAGATGCCAAGATTATATCAGGTTTACTTAGGTCTTACTTGGTTCGTGCAATTGGATTTCATGTAATTAGATTACATTTCATAAATTGAATTTCATGTAATCAAATTATATTGTTTGGTAAGGCTTGAATGCATCATGGGAATTGCAATATGATTCAAAAAATAAATATGTAAGTTAATAAATGCTCAGAAAGGTTACCGAAACTCCGGCATACTTCCGACAACATCGAGGTTGAGTTTTGACTATGCGATAATATTTGAGTTGTGTGAAATAACTTGATTATATTGCAATACATTGAATTACGACCCCTAAGGAGGTAATCCAATTACCTTGAAAGGGGATGTAATTGGATTACGTACATTGAAAGAGTGATTACCGTCTTTCTCTTTTTCAACCAAGTAAGGGATTGAAATCAAGGTTGTAATCATATTACATTACACCATTAATCATAGCGAAAGGCATGATTGGTTCGTTGTAATCAATGGTGTAGTATAATCATATTACATGTTGGACTACATCCCCTGCTTGACTGAGGTAATTGAATATTATAATCACTCAGTAATCCAATTACACCAATTTCAAGATAATTGGATTACCTCATGGAACATCGTAATCCAATTACATTGAAATGTAATCAACCCATTTAATACAACTCAAACATTGTCATCTCGTCAAACTTAAATTCAATCTTACTAAAAGTATGCTTAAGTTTTAACTACTTTTGACATTTATCGGATCTATTAAATTGCAAATTAAATTTTGAATCACATTGCAGGACATGTACTAAATTATAATGTTACCTAGTAATGTAATTTGATTACGTGAAATTAAATTCTTTAGAAAGTAATCTGATTACAAGGAATTGAATTCCATAAATTTTAATTACGACAAACCAAACATGAAATTAGTGTTTTCTCCTCAACATATAGGAATAAAAATGTTTTATTTGCCCAACCACAAAAGGGGGACACATTTGTGATTTTGTCCTTTCAAAAAACTGGTAATGAAGATGAGTTACTGAGGCACGTGCACATTTTTACTGGTCCGTGCTTTTAAGAAAAATTTATGCCGTGAATAAGATAAAATGATTGACATTTTAATGATAAAAGGTTAGATTAGGGGTAAATGTTAAGTTTTGGTGGAAAGTTGATATAGACGAGAGAAGTGCATTTTGGAATAAACTTGACATTTTGAGTTTGCGAAAGGAAAATGGTACTCTAAGAGATCTTGGACTATAAGTAAAAAATGAGATTTTCTCTTGCTGATAAAGAGAGGGTTAGCGATTCATTTTATAAACTCACTTGGCACAACCCTCGTCCTCGAAGATAAAAAAATTTCTTCCAGCTATTTGCTTAAAACCAAATGCTTATAAAAGATGTTTTAAACCGTAAAGGGGTTCTAACTCCGAAAATTAGATTTCAGATTACATGTTCTTTAAGTGCCATTTTATTCATTCGTTTCGGCAATCTTTGATTACCATAGATCTAAATTTAGTGGTGGGCAATAATTTTGGCTACTTGTCAAAATCCACAAATAAAGTCAATCTAAGTTCACATCTTGTTCAGAACTATTTTATGGATTGAACAGGAAACCTTAAGAGAGCCGGAGCAGAACTCGAAGCATCAAACGAGCAAAAATAGCGATTCTTGAAATTCAACTGAGTCATTCTTCCTCACACCCAAGTCATTATTATTATTATTATTATTATATTTTCACTTAAACAGCAAACTTTTCAGTTGCCATTATTTCTGTTATTCTCACTCATGAAATTCAGTGTAAAATACAAACTCGTGACAAATATTATCCAATTTTCTTACGAATTCCAATCCATTCTTAATCAAACATGGGTCCCTATTTCATGGAAAAAAGCTTTCACAAGTAATTCAAAAGCATACACTAGTACACAACACACCTCTTACTTTTCTGGCAAGCACAAGCCCCTTAAATTATTCAAATATAACATGTATATCAGAAACATTCTACAAGGTGAATTTTAATTTTAACTTTGTGGGTCCAAGCTATAATTGATTGTGGTCTCAACCAACCAACACACCCATGTGAAATTCCAATCTAATTTACAATGATGAGGGATTTGGTTTTGTACTCTAGTCCATTATGAATGCATGCGTCCATTTGGTGATTTATCAAGTATACATATGTTGGGCAGAGGATTCAGAAATAAAAGACAGTGTGCCAAGAGATCTAGTTCAATGGATTGTTATGAATAAAGTGATGGAGGAATCATGAAACAATCAATATGAAGGTCGTTTTTTATGCTTTCAATTCAATATGGATGGCATGATTCGGATTTAAAAGGAGCGAGAGAGGGCATACAAGTCAAAATTCTTTTGACATGATGACATGTTTTAGATATTTTCTTGTAGCTTATGTATTAAGTCTATCAATTTTATTAAATTGATAATATTACGAGAATAAAATTAATTGATTACTTTGAGAGAGATTTATGTTAAGTGGGTAGTTACACCGTGATGGGTGGTTACCCACTCTACTTCTATATGAGGATTTGTCATCTCTCTTCCAAAGACACAAGTTAGTTTTCCCCATCAAAACTTCTATCAAACAAAAGTGTGTGAGAGTTGAGAAGGAGAATTGATTCTTATCAATTGGAGATTTTTCTTCGTTGAATAAAATCATGGAGCAAAGTATGTGTTCTTCATTGTAAATCATGAAGTAATATCTTATAATATGCAAAAGGGTTTTGATGTGCATTAATCATGAAGTAAATAAAACTTACATTTGGTATCAGAGCAAGGTTTAGAACTTATGATTTCCTATTGAAGTTATATTTCACACATACATGATGCTTCTACTGAAAATTATATGATTTACTAAAGTAGTTACAACGTTTGTTTACGTACTCGTTATTCTTAAGACCAACGATCGTGATAGCCATGTTTTTCCTTGATTTGCATATGTGCTTTTCATTTCATATGTATACTTCAAGATCTTCCTTGATTACGTAAGTAGTTAAGAAACAAGGAAAGATTATTTGCATATTTAATAAACATCTCAATGTATACATTACTGATTTTCCCTCTTATATTGATTTCATCAAAAGTTTGCCATCCCGATAACACATGTTAATTTCCCACATTATGATGTTCATGTGTTGTAACCATTAATCATGCAATATATTTTAACGTGTGATGGAACCTTTTTCATGGTTACGTATGGTTGCTTGAAATAAGGGTTAAAATCGATACATGTCGTAAAGCACATGATACCCATGTTTTGATATTTGTAATAATTTTATGAAAATTTAAGATGTGTCTGTTTTACGAAGTATTACATATATCTGCTTTTATTCTCCTGATCTTGACTCAAATAAGAACCTATGCTATTTTATTCGAACTATTCATATGACATCTATATTATGTATAAATCATTAGTTGCCAAAGTGACCGATTTAGAATGTTTCTAATGGATGTCAAATTCGTTGGGTTACGATGAAACACAACGGAAAAATAACATAGAAACGATTTCTAAATTCATCATCTACCCAAGATCTGTACACATGATAATAATGAGGAAAACTAATGTACAACGATTTATACATTTGATGTGTGCATTTCTTTTGCTCACGGAGGAGGTGCAGAGAATCCCAAATGTGATTCCTCTACTTGGGACACACGAACCACAGGCTAAACTCCACCAACACGTTAGCTAGAACGAGATGAGTGTAATAACAACTTTCTTCCTCGGTGGAGAGAGAGAGGGGACGGCTAAAAGGAGGTGACGACTAGGGTTTGGAGGAAAAAAACTTGTTTGCATCCTTTTCTCCACTTATCTATAAGTCTCTCCAAAGCTAATCCTAATCTCATTAGGTAAGTTAGCTTAATGAGTCTCTTTAGCCATCCATGTGTTTAGTCCATTGGATCAACGTGTGTAACCCTTTGTAGGACCGGATTGTATTAGTAACGCGTGCAACGGTTGACAGGTAGATCGTAATTGGTTTTTAGCTAAACGTTACGATCCCTAATATAATCGGATTAAATTCCTTTCAACTATTTATTCATTGCTACCTTGATTAATAAATATTTCCTTCAATCTCCCACTTGTCCTTAACACGTGTGCAATAATAAATTCATTTGTCTCTTATTGTCTTGATCTGAACATCAGGTAAGATAGTATGGCATCCCATTCCGTTCAGACCATTTCTTGAAATCTGAGTTCAAACTGCTGAAACAAATGATTAACTTTTAATCCATTTGAGCACGGTCATGCATTTCAGGTTTCACTCTTCAAGAGGCCCAAAGACAATCATCATATTAAATAAGAGGATAATTCAATCTTGTACATCCACAACTCTCTATATGATTCATGTCAATTCTGACATCCGCCTCTATAGTCTCCTTTTACGGTGTGACGTTTGACGCAGTCAAGAATATACCAATTCTCATATAAGTAAAGTGATGCACTCATGTTTGAGGAATTTACATAAATAGTCAATGAGAAATTTTATGACATTCCAAATCTCTTAAAGATTCTCATAGCGAGTTAGTCCAATATATGTTCTCCAACATATATCCATGCAATTGACTAGACATCGAATGTCTCTATAGCCCATGAAACATCACTATCAATCAACTTACAAACTAATCTTTATAAGTCATTGCCATTCAATTAAATGACCTAGACCAGA
This sequence comes from Triglochin maritima, assembly GCA_963682175.1. Lineage (NCBI taxonomy): Eukaryota > Viridiplantae > Streptophyta > Magnoliopsida > Alismatales > Juncaginaceae > Triglochin > Triglochin maritima. Next base: position 12,836,494 of record OY821773.1, read on the forward strand.
GACAATAATAAAATATATATTCAAGTTCACATTATAGGGTTTCATTTATCAAATCACGTATTTGACAAACCTATTTGAATTTATAATTTATTTTGGACAATTATTTAATTCTAAACCATAATTAAACAAAAGTTGAAATTTTATTTCATTTGACAAACGTAAACAATACCAATATTAATGAACTACTTCATAATACTAGATATTACATAATCAAAGTCATTCTGCAATGTGCTTTATTCCTATGGCCCTAGTATGACTCTCATGCTTGGGCTGAGACAATGGTTTAGTTAACGGATCGACCACATTGTCATCCGTATGAACCTTTCAAATCTTCACATCTTTCCTTTCAGTGATATCTCGTATTGCATGAAACTTCCTGAGAATATGTTTGGATTTTTGGTGAGATCTAGGTTCCTTCGCTTAAGCAATGGAACCATTATTATCAAAATAAATGTCCACTCATCTATCAATGCTAGGAACTATACCAAGCTCAGTAATGAACTTCGTAATCCAAACCCCTTCCTTTGCAGCTTCTGAAGCTGCATAGTATTCTGCTTCAGTTGTAGAATCAACGACAGTGCTTTGCTTTGAACTTTTCCAGTTCACTGCTCCTCCATTCAGACGAAAAATGTATCCGGACTGAGACCGGAAATCATCTCTGTTGGTTTGGAAGCTCGTATCAACATAGATTTCGATAATAAGCTCACTTTCTCCTCCAAACACCAAGAAACTATCATTAGTCCTTCGCAAGTACTTAAGGATGTTCTTAGCTGCAGTCCAGTGTGCCTCACCTGGATTTGATTGGAATCTGCTACACATGCTAGAGCATATGCAACATTTGAGCGAGTACATATCATGGCATATATGATAGATCTGATTGCCGAGGCATAATGTATCATACTCATACGCTTCCGCTCATCATGCCCAGATGGACACTGAGTTTTGCTTAGCGTTGTGCTATAAGACATGGGTAGAAATCCTCTCTTAGAGTCTTTCATGTTGAATCTTTCAAGTATCTTATCTATATAAGTTCTTTGACTTAATCCAAACATCCCTTTAGATATATCTCTATAGATCTTGATGCCCAAGATGTATTCTGCCTCTCCTAGGTCTTTCATTGAGAAACACTTTCCAAGTCATCTCTTTGTAGATTCAAGAATTGGATGTCATTTACATACAAGACTAAGAAAACAACACAACTCCCACTAACATTCTTGTAGACACAAGATTCTTCTTGATTCCTGAGGAAACCAAACCTTTTGCTGACCTCAGTGAAACAAAGATTCCAGCTCCGTGATGCCTGCTTCAGTCCATAAATGGACTTCTGAAGCTTACATACTTTCCCAACATTCATGGAGTCCACAAAACCCTTAGGTTGTGTCATATACACATCCTCTTCCAAAACCCTCTTTAGAAAGGCGGTTTTAACATCCATTTGCCAAATCTCATAATCATAATGAGCGGCAATTGCACCTGCATGTTTGGGGTTGCCCGGTAGAAGTAAGAATTTATAATCCACATGAAAGGAAACTGGATTCAAGAATGACCAGTGGTTTCTTCGTTGGTTATCTAGAAAATCTAAAGGCTTTAGATTTTATTGTCCTAACCATAGTACGAGAATTGTTGAAACTAGAAATGCTATGTTCATTGAAAATGACGAGATTAGTAGGAGTAAAGAACCACATAAAGTAGAAATTCAAGAAGTAAGGGTGCAAATTTCTTTACCCATAACTTCTTCTAATGTTGTTATTCCTACAATTGATCAATTTGACAATGTGCAAGAACAACAAATGAATGATCAAACACCCCACAATGAAGTCGTCAACGATGAAACTTTAGTAAATGAACCACATGAGGTGGCATTAAGAAGGTCTGAAAGACCAACAAAACCTGTTATTTTGGGTGATTATGTGGTTTTATCTTCAAGAGTCAGAACTTGACCTTGGAATTAATGAAGATCCCGTTTTCATTTTCACAAGTCATGGAAAGTACTAATTCTATTAAGTGGTTAGATGCCATGAAAGAAGAATTAAAATTAATGAATCATAATAAAGTCCGAGACCTTGTTGAATTGCCTAAAGGTTCTAAAAGAGTTGGGTGTAAGTGGGTCTTAAGACTAAACTCGATTCTAATGACAATATCGAAAGACACAAGGCTAGACTTGTTGCCAAAAGTTTCACTCAGAAAATCCACATTGATCACAAAGAGACTTTTTTCTGTTGTATCTAAAGAGGACTCTTTTAAAATTATTATGACATTAGTAGCTCATTATGATTTAGAGTTACATCAAATGGATGTGAAAACTTTCTTTCTCAATGGAAATTTAGATGAAGAAGTATATATAGATCAACCTGAGGGTTTTGTAATTGAAGGAAAGGAACACATGGTGTGTAAAGTTAAGAAATCAATATACAGACTTAAGCAAGCTTCCCGTCAATGGTATCTCAAGTTTAATAATACCCTTACTTCCTTTGGATTTAATGAAAACGTTGTTGACCAATGTATGTATCTGAAGGTCAGTGGGAGTAAATTTATATTTCTGATTTTGTATGTTGATGATCTCTTGCTAACTACTAATGATCTTGCTTTACTACATGAAACCAAGAAATTTCTCTCTAACAACTCTGAAATGAAAGATATGAGCGAGGCATCCTATGTGTTAGGAATAAAAATATTTCATGATAGATCACAATGATTGTTAGGGTTGCCTCAGAAAGCTTTTATTAATAAAGTTTTAGAGAGATTTAAGATGGAAAGTTGTGTAGCAGGTGCTAAACCAATTCAGAAAGGGGACAAATTTAATTTTAAACAATGTCCAAAGAATGAATTGGTACATAAACAAATGGAGAATATTCATTATGCATCCATTGTTGGAAGTTTGATGTATGCTCGGAGTTATACTCGACCAGACATCAGTTTTGTTGTCGGTATGCTGGGTAGATATCAAAGCAATCCTGGAATATATCATTGGAGAGGTGCAAAGAAAGTATTGAGATACTTGCAAGGAACGAAGGATCACATGCTCACTTATAGGCGGTCTGATCACCTCGAGGTGATTGAATATTCTGATTTAGACTTCGCAGGTTGTGTAGATACTAGAAAATCTACATTTGGATATTTGTTTTGAAAGGAATGTGTTCTAAAAGTTTTACTTTTATATGTCAATTGTTATGAATTGAATGCAAACATTTTGTTCCTTGATTATTGTATTGAGAAGTGTTAAGGAGATGCTCTTGGTCCTTAACTGTAAAACTATAAAAAATAATAGTTTACATAAATCAAAAGTTATTCACAATCATGGTAATTGACATGGAACATTCATTACCGAGATAAGATTATCGTGTTGGTCATCGATTATTGTAGATCTACAAATATATGACGACACGAGTATATAAAAGAGGAAAATGATTACTTTTATATATTGAATAGACAACAAGTGAAACATTATGAAATTGTGTTATGTGTTATTAATGTTTTCATTGTGTCTTTAATCCTGAGATATGAGACTTATGTCTTTTCACATCGGAAGTGTTTAATTTGATGATTGTCAAAAACTGTTATTGAGTATAATGATAAAAGCAATAATTGGTTAAATATGACTTATGCTGGAAAATGTAGTTCCTCAAACGATTATCATTGTCCATCTTTACTTGAGTAATGATATTAGTGGGCCCCTTGATAAAACGAAATTATAATGTGCACAATGTAACTTGTGTTAAGTTACATATTTATGATTACCTTAAGAGATCAAGAAATGAATATATAATACAAAGATAACACATTTCTACTTTGTATAATATTCTTAATATCATGAGGCAAGGGATAGACACAAGTGATGTTCTTACATATCACTACGTGGATCGTGTTTAGTTCGGGTGAACAAGACATCTATGCTAATTGGGTAACTATAATGTGTAGCTAGATACCACTTATAGTTTGTGATATTAAGTGTTTAATATCATTGCCAACACAACTTAGATCCTCATATAGGTCACACCACAAAACTGAGAAACAAGAAATATGATAGTATATTTTATATGATGTATTAAGTTTCATGTGTTATGAAATAATATACATGTGGTAAAATAATAAAATCAATATGTCGTGAAAACGACATGGTTATAATAATAAATAAATTCGTATGAGATGTATATATTGTTGCATTTTTGGCCTTAATCTATGTTTTGATGATTTAATCAACCTAATCTTAATTATGATCGTGTAGAGTAGCACACATTTGCATTGCATATATATTTCTTTGTGCTAACCTCTACAGGTGATCAAGACTCAAGGAAGAAATGAAATCAAGTCAAGACATGTAATCAAGCTCGTTTGAAGACATGCATTTTGTATTTCTTTGAGTCTTAGGAACTTTATGTAATTGAGGATACTTGAACTAAAAACTACTCAAACACACACTAGGTTCTCTATAGAAGTCACACACGAAATTTCACATAATTTGGACTTCAATAGATCACCCAAACTTAGACCGGAAAACACTAAACCAAAACCCAAACAATCTGCCCACATTCGGTCGACCGAAATAGACCGTTCGGTCTACCGAGTGATCAATTAATTTGTTAGTGTTTAACTGCCTAAGTTCGGTCGACCGTTCAGACCTTTTCGGTCAACCCAGTCCCAAGTATTTGTTGGCTTTTTGGCCTTAATCCTTGTTTTGATGATTTAATCAACCTAATCTTAATCATAAGTAATGTAGAGTAGCACACATATTGCATTGCATATATGTTGCATGTGCTAACCTCTACAGGTGATCAAGACTCATGGAAGGAAGGAAATCAAGTCAAGATTTGTAATAAAGCTATATGAAGACTTGTAATCTTGATTTTATTTTGAGTCTTAGGAACATGTGTAAATTGAGCATACAAGAGCTAAAAACTTATCACATACACACTAGGTTCCTTAGAGAAGTCACACACAAAATTTCACCTAATTTGGACTTCATTAGATCACCCAAACCTTAGTCGGAAATCACTTAAAACCTAAACCCAGATTTCCTGTGTGCACCGGTCGACCGGACCAGTTCTCAGTTCGACCGGTTTATAAAAGACTCTCCATAGTGATTTTACCGAACTCTACTGGTCGACCGGTTCTACCTTTTCGGTCGACCGATCCCGGATTTTAATATGGCCGTTTTTCTTGTCGTATTCCTATAACGGTCGTATTCGTATAAAACAAACTTAACCCCAAAATACATTCGGTAACCGGTCGAACGACGACCTTGATGCGGTCGACCGGTTGAACAGAAACAAAATTCCCTGCTATCGGTCGACGCATCTTCGTTCGACCATTTCACCTTTGTCTCAACCAAATCCCCTAAACGGTCGGCCGCCCCATACTTTGGTTCGACCGTTTAACTTAAGTAGAGTTAAGTTCTAGCGTATTTGTCCGACCGAGTATTCTTTTGTTCGACCGTTCTCCTTGAAATCAATTGAACGGTCGATCAGTGTAGTAGTTTCGGTCGACCGGTTCTGGACAGTTTTGCAGCCCGATTTTCTACCTTGTGTATCTTGCACAAAACCCAATCAAATCTTGTCCAAACGGCTAAAAATCTTTAGGATCTTATAAATAGAGGATCAAGACTTGTTGTTAAAGAAACTCTCCAACTCAAATTGTCCCAATACATTAGAGAGAAACCTCAATCCTCAAAGCTCCCATTTCTACACTCCATACGCCTAAACTTCACACACTTGATCAATTACTCATCCTACTCAAAGTGTGCTCAATTAGAGAGTGAATCTCACTCAGTTACAAGAGTTGTCAAAAGAAGCAAGGACTTCGGTGAAAGCCCGAAGTGTCCCTCTCGGATTGTGAGAGGAAGAATTCAAGCAAGCGAGGGTTGTTCGCGTTGCTTGTGGTGTAAAAGGCGTTCTCTCCCGGCCCGGAACGGGGAGTGGTTAGTGAAGACGTAGGCGGAGCTCGCGGAGTTAAGCGGAGCTTACAAAAGAGGACTAGGACCCGGGTGGGGTGTCGAACCTCTATAAAAACGCCAAGTCTCTTTGTGGTTTGCATGTTATTTCCCTACTAGTCTTTAAATTGTTTCCGTTGCGTTTATTGTTTGATTAATTAGGGATTAGCGTAAAAGTGATTAGTGGACCCATAACCCACACGATCCTACAGTATTTTCCGACCGTTTGTTTTGTCATATATACCCAACGGTCGTATTCGTATTAACCAAAAATACCCTAAATACATTTCATGTATCAGTCGACAGAGGACCTTGTTCGGTCGATCGAATATCTGTCTCTTGACAAACCCGAATCTCCTGTTGGAATTCGGTCGATCGTTAGACCTTGGTTTGGTCGACCGAATAGAACATTGTTTGTCAACCTCATAGTACCTGGTGTGATTCGGTCGACCAAACCCTATTCGGTGTTCGACCGATCACTTAAGTGTACCTAAGTCTTAGCGTTGGGCGGTCGACCGTTCCTTAACCGGTCAACCGAACTGAGTTTAAAACTGCCAAACGGTCAACCGAACGACCCGATCCAGTCGACCGAATTAACTTAAAATTGGGTCTTGCGAGTTTCTATTTTGTGTATCATACACCAACACTCACCCAATCAATCCCAACGGCTATATTCTCTCTAATGACTATATAAAGAGTTGTAAAGTACATTTTTACACAACTCTCCTACTACTATTTATCCCCAACATTAGAGAGAAGCTCCACACACTCAAAAGCTCAAAACCTTCCACACTTTAGATAATTCCTATTCTCACTCAAGTGTGCTCAAGAATCAGAGTGTTGTCCCAGTCATTGTTGTCAAAGAAGCAATAGTCTTGGTGAAAGCCCAAGACACGAGTGTAGACTTCGGTGAGAGCCCGAAGTGATCCTCGCGGATTGTGAGAGGAGGAGCCAAGCTCGGCGAGGGTTGTTCGCGAGCTTGAAGATTGTAAAAGCGTTCTCTCCCGGCCCGGAACGGGGAGTGGATAGTGAAGACGCGAGCGGAGCTTGCAAGAGAGGACGTAGGCGGTGACCGAACCTCTGTAAAAACCCTCGAGTCCATTGTTGTTTGCATTGTCTATTCCTTACTTGCTTGTTTAGTTTTAAATTCCACTGCATACATTTGATCGTTAAACAAGTAGGTAATTAGGGATAAAAGTGATTAGTATTGGAGACCCTCACGATCCTACATATATATTATGAGGTATAATATTTTGACATTATATATGATAATATATTACATGATATAATGTGATCTACAACATTATAACATATGAATTTGCTAAACCCCCAAAATTCCAAAATTTGTTGGATAATAATCCAAAATTTGGTGGAGTTAAAAAAGTGAAAAATGATTCAACCGTTTGACCACGTTTTTGCATATATTAATAAGAGATTTTTTACTGATTAATTACTGGATTTAATCTACCTTGGTGAAATGTAGTTATGGTATGATGATGTGGCAAAATAAACAAGAGATCATGTGCAAAGTGGTTTGCACATGATGTGGTTTAGTGGAGATGTAAGTAAGAGATAATGTGTAAGTGGTTTGCATATGATGTGGTTTAGTTGAGAGATTAATAAGGGATCATGTGTAAGTGGTTTGCACATGATGTGAGTTAGACGAAATCCTATAAATAGGTTCATCCTCCCTTCCTTGCTAATACTAATGCAAAAATTCTCTCTCTCCCTAACTACCCCATTAATCCATCCGAAAATTCTCTTTGTTATTCAAGTTTTTGGAGATTAAATTCTCAGTAGCTTTAGAGGGGTTATTAGCTAGATTCTAACCTTAATTTAGAGATTGATTGACTAGGTCATTTCTCTCTAATCTTGTTTAGAGTTTGGTGAATACTTGGAGGCGAATCGGCAGACGATTCAACCGGCAACGCAACTCCGGATCTTCATAAAGGTTTAGAGAATCTTTGGGTATGATTCTCTTCTATTTATTTTAATATATATGTATATTACATGATATTAGAATAAATATAAAATAATGTACATAAAATCGTGAATATGGAAATCGATCTTACATGCGTGTATAATTTTTTTTAAATATATACATACATAGGGGCACGAAATCCTACATGTTTCTCCTAGCTGGAGGAGCAATATCTTGGAAAAGTGTGAAGAAGTTTGTCATTGCTGCGTCCACTATGGAGGATGAGTTTGTAACATGCTTTGAGGCTACCGTTCATGCTTTATGGTTGCGGAATTATATTTCAGGGCTTGGAATTGTCGACTTTATTGCCAAGCCGCTGAAAATATATTGTGATAATGCCGCATCAGTCTTCTTTTGTAAGAACGACAAGTATTCGAAGGGTGCTAAACACATGGAATTGAAATACTACATTGTTAAAGAAGTTCAAAAATAGAGGGTGTCAATTGAATACATTTGCACCAATTTAATGGTTGCGGATCCGTTGACTAAAGGTTGCCACCAAAGACATTTAGGGAACATGTCGAAAGGATATGCATTATTGAAAATAATTATTGATGATGCATGTTAATATATTATGTTGGTTATGTTGTTGACAATTTGAATTCACTTATGGATTGTTTCTGAAATTATGTTTTCATGTTTCATTATCACAGTGCATGTACATCAATGATTTATGTGATTAAACAGGAATCGTCTTTCATAAATACATTATCGTTAGACCATTATGATCTATCATTTCTGATCATACTAAATATGAAATTTATATTGTGATACATGGAAGGGAATGTGTCAGAATCAATGACGTACAACCACCATGATCCTTATAGGTTTTCATACTTAGTAGAGACTAATGTTTTAATTGATATAAGGAAGATTTTAGCTTAAATTTTGCACATTATGTTTTATTATTAAATACTTGAAGTTGAATTACGTTACATGAGCTAAGTGGGAGTGTAACATCCCGAAATAACAGAAATTTAAAAATTTAAACGTCCAAGATAAACTTATCAACGGGAATGTTACTCATATAAATCAACAGTCGGTGCACCAAAATATTGTAGGTTAAAGGATCGTGTGGGTTATAGGTCCACAATTAAGGCTAATCACCTAATTCTCTACTTGTTTAGACAATCAAAGAAATGCAGCGGAAATTAAAACTAAACAAGCAAGTAGAGGAAGATAATGCAAACCACAAATCGACTCGGCATTTTTATAGAGGTTCGGCACCCCACCCGGGTCCTAGTCCTCTCTTGCAAGCTCCGCTCGGATCACCGAGCTCCGCTCACGACTTCACTAACCACTCCCCGTTCCGGGCCGGGAGAGAACGTCTTTACAAGTCTTCAAGCTCGCGAACAACCCTCGCCGAGCTTGGCTCCACCTCTCACAATCCGAGAGGATCACTTCGGGCTCTCACCGAAGTCTATACTCTTTGTCTTGGGCTTTCACCAAGACCCTTGCTCTCTTGACAAACAAAAGTAACTCGAGTGGAACTCACTCTCTAATTGAGCACACTTGAGTAGGATTTGGATATGATCACTAAGTGTGGATTTAGGCTTATGGAGTGAGATTGGGAGCTTTGAGGATTGGAGTTTTCTCTCTAATGAATTGGGACAATTGGAGTTGAAGAGTTGTGTGTAAAACTGAGTTTGATCCTCTATTTATAAGATCCTAAAGATTTCTAGCCGTTTGGACAAGATTTGATTGGGTTTTGTGCAAAGCACACAAAGCAGAAAATCGGGCTGCAAATCTGTCCATAACCGGTCGACCGAAAGGTGCAACGGTCGACCGACCGCTTATGTTCGTTAAAGACACGGTCGACCGAAATATGGAATGGTCGACTGAACTCTTAAGTTTGTTAATGAAACGGTCGACCGAACTTACGTTTCGGTAGAGGGAAATTTTGATCGGTTGAACGAAATAGTATCGACCGATAGCAGGGAATTCTTGACAAGATTAAACGGTCGACCGGACAGGGAGATGGTTCGACCGATTGGTAAAGTATATGAGGGTGTATTTTGTTTTAATACGAATACGACCGTTGGGTATATACGACAAAATAACGGTCGGAAAAATAAGTTCAAATGGTCGACCGAAAGAGAAGGTGTGGTCGACCGAAACCAGACAGTGAAACACAAAACAGAATACTTGATCATCCGGTCGACCGAACGGCATGTTGCGGTCGACCGAATGTGGGCAGACAGTTAGAGTTCAGGTTTAGTGTTTTTCGGTCTAAGTTTGGGTGATCTATTGAAGTCCAAATTATGTGAAATTCCGTGTGTGACTTCTATAAGGAACCTAGTGTGTGTTTAAGTTGATTTTAGCTCAAGTATGCTCAAAATACACAAGTTCCTAAAGACTCAAAGAAATACAAAATACATGTCTTCAAATGAGCTTGATTACATGTCTTGACTTGTTTTCCTTTCTTCCTTGAGTCTTGATCACCTGTAGAGGTTAGCACAAAACAATATATATGCAATGCAATATGTGTGCTACTCTACATGATCATAATTAAGATTAGGTTAATTAAATCATCAAAACATAGATTAAGGCCAAAAAGCAAACAAATATAACAGAGTTTGTCAAAAGACATGATTACACAAGACAGGTACAAGTAATCATGACGACCTCAAAGGGTCCAAAGAGGATCCTGGTTCCAAAATGTGTGCGCCCGTTGTCACCACCCGAAAGAAACTACTGCGGTCCTGAAACATGAATCAAACAACGATGCATGAGTTTCCCATTAGGAAACCCCGTATGCTAAGCTTGCCTAAATGAATGCAACAGTACGGTAAATGAACCTATCATACTAGTAGCATGTCATGTTAACATCTGCAATGCATCAAATCCCTCCAAGGGTAAACGAGACCTCAGTCCAACAACACAAGTACCCTCAAAGGGTCCACAAGGACATTAGTCCAGCAACAACAACGGGTCTCCCTCGGAAACCTATCGTAGGCACATACAGTCTTACGGACAGTACGCGACACCCCCCACACGCGACTAGGGGTGAGCAAAATTCGGTCCGGTCCGGGCACCCGGACCGAACCGGACCGAATTTTTTCGGTCCGGTCTTCAGTCCACAAAATTTTGGAAATTCGGTCTTCGGTCCGGATCGGACCGAAAATTTAAGGGGAAAATTCGGGTTTTGGACCTACCCGGACCGGACCGGACCGAACCTATTCGGTCCGGTCCGGTTCGGTCCGGTTCGGTCCGGTCCTGGACCGAAGCTCACCCCTACACGCGACTACTCAAGCCAAGGGATAAGTGAGGAGCGTCCGTACTTCCGCACAAAGTAACCATGTGGTCTACACCACCTCAACGGAGTCGTAGCCCAGTCGGTCAACATCCCAAGATAAGTGCCCAATTGGGGATCATCGCGGGAACAACATCGTCGACTGCGCCGACACAACATCGGTGGTACAACATACGTTCGGCACAACATCGGACGACACAACCACAAGTCGGAACATCGTCGACACCATCATCGCCAGCAAAAACTTTGGCGGCATCGCCGACACAACCTCGGCAGTACAACATACGTCCGACACAACCCGGACGGATCCAGACCGTAGTCTGCATGGTCATCATGCTCCACAATCCATGCATCAACATGCATTGAGATCCGCGATCCCTCAGGTCTGCTACTCTATAGAGAGTCAAGCAACAACACGTCACACCATTGTCCATCAACGGAGTTGGCGCGACCCAAGTGTCCACACTCTTCCACACGGCAGTCCCTAGGCAGGCACAAGCACGTACCCGCCGTCACCTCCCGGCTCACGCTCTAAGCGAGGACACGGGTTTCCGTGGACAGAGTTGACACAACACAAAGACCAGGAATTCAATTTTGCGCACAAACGGTCGACCGAAAAAACCTAACCGGTCGACCGTTCCCAATAGGTTCGGTCGACCGAAAGTCTGCAACGGTCGAACTATTCTGCACATCACTTATGTCCGAACGGTCGGACAATGATCTAAAACCGGTCGACCGAATACGAGGTCAAAATCCGGAGTTGGTCAAAGTCAACAAGTCTATTCAGTCGACCGACTCAGGGGTCCCGATTGACCGAAAACTACCAGGGTCATCCTAATAATCTATGTCATATAAGGGTCGAACAATACACCAACATCGGTCGAACGACATGCATAATAATCAAGTACACTTCTGTTTCGGTCGAACCAAAAGTAAGGGACGGTCGACCGAAATCCGACAGTAAGCCTCCAACCCTCCAGCATACATGCAACCGGTCGACCGCCATAAGGGATCGTTCGATCGGTGTTGGTTAATGTTGGGCAAAACAGTAAAACCGGTCGACCGCCCGAAGGCACCGGTCGACCGTTGGTCAACAGCAACCCCACGCCTGCCGAGGATTTTAAGTCGTTCTCTCGTCGCCGGTGAGGTCTCCGACCTCCCGCGACAGACCACAACTTCCCACCAACGTGGGGAACAACAAAACCAAACTACTAAGCCGACATACCTCAAAAGGAAGACGGAACACGCCGGAGTTCGCTCAACGTCGACGCCCGACAGCCACCTTCGCACGCACGTGCTTCACGTCCGTGCCTCCTCGACTCCAAGCTCGCGTCCACAAGCCAGAGTCGTCTCCTCCACCTCTGGGTCGCCGGAAAAAGGAAGAGAATATGAGAGAGTGGTTGGGTGAAGGAGAAGAAAAGAAATGAAGAAATAATGGCTTCCTCCTCAAAACCAACACAACCAACAGTAACCGGCCCTTACACCCATCACCCATCACTATTCCTCCTTCCATTTACCATGCAAAACCTCCATTAAACAAGAGATTAGTCCTTAAGCAAGGTTAGGGATTTATCATGGAGAATGTTAGATATTTTCTTGTAGCCCATGTATTAAGTCTATCAACTTTATTAAATTGATAATATTATGAGGCTAAAATTAATTGATTAATTTGAGAGAGATTTATGTTAAGTGGGTAGTTACACCGTGATGAGTGATTACTCCATCTACTTTTATATAAGGATTGATCATCCATCTTCCAAAGACACAAGTTAGTTTTTCCTGTTAAAACTTCTATCAAGCAAAAGTGTGTGAGGGTTGAGAGGGAGAAATTAATTCTTAGCAATCGAAGATTTCTCTTCGTTAAATAAAATCATGGAGCAATGTATGTGTTCTTGGTCTTCTCTTTAATATCATTGTGGAAATCATTTGTTCAAGATCCTATAATATACAAAAGAGTTTTGATGTGCACTAATCATGAGGTAAATAAAACTTACATAACATATTATCTAAAATAAAAAGAAGATATTACCCATGCAAATATGAATTACAAATTTACAATCGGTTCTTGATGGTGGAACAAGTCTCTCTTGGTGTGAATATATTATTTAAAAGATTATTACATAAAGTAATTTGCATATACGTCCTCCATTTATGTATTAATGCATTGCTTTTTAGTTATCACTTCACCATTTTTGAAAGATTAAAGTCTGCACCACCCCTCTCATCTTTTAATTTTCATTGTCTCATTCCCATGTTTGGAATTTAAAATGGGGGGAGGTGTGGTAAATCTAGTGGTTACATGTAGCCATTCAATGCGTCACGAAAACAAATTCATTACTAAAATTTGAGGGCTTTAGATACAACTACTGTTTCTATGAAATCTATAAATATACTCCTATATAACTATGTGTTTAACCCTAATGTTTTAAAAGTTAAAGCACTTCCTATATCGGAAATCATGTCAAGCATTCTTGTTTTCTTTTCTTTTCTTTTTTAACCTTATTTATGTACTTCCTGAAAGTGGGCCTCTGTTTTTGAAAAATCCAACAAACAAATTGCATTTCTGTGAGTAAAGGTTTGTTGGGTCCAATTGGGAATAAAACCAAAAATACGTAAGAAAATATCAAAACAAGTGGCATTTGGAGATGCGGGGTATCGATCCCCGTACCTCTCGCAAAGAAGTTCCTGATACTAAGCTACCAGTTCAGTTTAACTTAAACGGTGGTGGACATTTAAAACGAATTTAAGTTTCTACATTAAACCTAAATTTGTTTTTTCTCTGTTGGTTAAATTTATGGGCTAAGAGCTTCCTGTACTTCAAAACTTCACAAGTCCTCAAGTTCTCAACATTTGAATTGCTATCAATCAAAATAACTTTGGTTGCATTTTATCAAAAGATTTACTGAACTGCTAAACATCGCCCCAAAATTACTTAAATCGCCCCTTGAAATTACCAAATTTCCCTTCCTCCTATTTTTGCTTATATATCTCACCATTTCACTCTTTTCTCACAACTTTCTCTTCCTATACTACTACAGAAGATCACGAATGTCTCGGAGGTCAGACAAGCAGCCAACAGTTCCCCCGGTGTACCCGTATACGGTAACATTTCGTATTTTATTTGTTTTCAAAAAAAAAATTAAAAAATTGGTTGGCGTCCACGGGAGACGCCCCCCACATGGGCGAGCGGCTGAGTCAGCCCATAATCGTGAGGTTCTAGGACGATTCTTGGATCGTGAGCAGTATGACGCCCGGTGGTCCTTTAGATGGGAGCGTCATTCCTAGTTTCTGGGGTCAGATTGCTAGATGGATCTGGGACAGAGCGGATCGGAAGGTTCTGAAGTGCCATAATCGGCACAAAGCCTGTACAACACTACAGGGTTGGCAGTCTACACTGAATGCTGATATCAGAGAGGAGATTAGTGCGACGCATTTGGGGCACTTACCGTACAACATGTTCCCTTATCTCGACATGCCTTTGATTTCTGTGTTTGTGGAGCGGTGGCAGCCTGACACAAACACTTTTCACATGCCTTTCGGAGAGATGACGATCATGCTTCCCGATGTTTTCCAGATCCTGCGCATTCCTGTGGAGGGTCGTATGGTTAGTGCTCAGGGGTCGACGTCTGAGCTGAGGTGTTATGTGGCAGAGTTGCTGGGTGTCACACTTGATGGTCTGACGAGAGATACAACTTTATGGAGTGGTGGTGGTGTCGGCATCGACGCCCTTGAGGACCTATGCAGACGGGCACGATCTCCGCGGGCCGATGATACACAGTTGACCGCGTACCTGTTCTTGATGCTCGGAGCCGTCTTGTTTGTCGACAAGAGTGGTTGCCGGATCAGACCACACGATCTATTGGAGGTTTGGGACCCGGACACCGTTCGTCAGTACTCGTGGGGCTCAGCGACGTTGGCATACCTGTACCATCAGCTTGGGATAGCTAGCCGTGCAGATTGTTCTGGAGTTTCTTGGGCGCCTACGTTCAATCATCCCATTTTCAAGGTCTTCCTTGTATTTGGGGCAATTTGGCCGGATGTGTCCTTTTTCACCGCAGTGAAAGCACTCCGTGTTGGGAGTCGGAGATTTGAAAGATTTCCCCCTTGAGGCACTCCCATGAGCACCTCCTACTCCTTTTCTCTTGATTGACATATCTTTGGTAAATTTGCCTTCACTTTTGTTGATCTTTTTGCTCTTCTCATGGGCGGCTAGGACGTGATTGTCCCGACCCTTGCCCATGTCAACTTCTGCCGTTTTGAGAGCGTTGTGAAGCTCCTCAAGACTCACCCATTTTTCACGCACATGATAGTGCATCACAAAGTCCTTGAAGGACGGGGCTAGAGAGCCAAGAATCAAATCTTAGGCAATGTCCTGGGGCATTGGAGAAGAGGGCTTCGACAATTTCTCAAGGTATCCTTGCATCGTAAGAAAATGCATGGACACCGATGTTCCCTCCGCCATATGGCACCTTGTGAGTGCGATGGTGGTCTTATAGCGTTCCTTTCGGGCACTATCCATGAACATCTTTGTTAAAGCCTCCATGGTCTTCTTGGGTTTCGAATCCAAGTATTTCGCTTGAAGCGAGTCACCAATGGATGCTAGCATAAGACCGTGAACTTGGTTCTCTTGGTCTTCCCACTTGGCTATCGCCTCTTTCTCATTATCGGTTGTCTTCTCATTCAATTTTGGGATTTCACCATCCAAAATATGAGATAGTTTTTCAAACCTCAACACGATATTAAGATTGAGTTGCCATTTCATGAAGTTTGAGCCATCATTTTGCAAAGGATTCTTTTCGATCATAGATCGCACAATTGGTTGGATATTAGTCATTTCTACAAAATAAATTATACAGGGTTTTAATGTCAATTTTATGTTTTAAAATACATATATACAAATGTAAATGTTGCAAATAAAAATTTTGCCCATAAATGCAACAATCCAAGATCCTATCAATTGTAATATAGACTAGCTAAGGGCTACCGAATATATTACAATATCAAGGTAAGAAAACATTTTCTAATCACAACCTTTTTGAATTTTAGCAACATTTAGCATCTTCAAACTCTTGTGACTCTTGTCGTTTTAATTATGAGGGAATGCGACCTATCCTCGTAAGAAAAACTTTTTCCCAAAACCGAGCGAGGGCTCTAGGTAACGTTAAGAAAACTTACTTTCATTTGATACGAGATACGTTTATCCATTGTATTTACAACTAAACATACTTGGGGTTCACTAGGGTGAAACACACCTCATATAATTAATTGTGGCACAACAACAGACAACCGTTATATCTCCCACTATTCCCAAAGATGGAGGGAGCTATCTCCCGCTAAGGGCGAGCAGAGTATCCCTCAATCAATGACTGCTAGTGGATGAAATAAGAAGGAAATTATTCTTAATTTTTGTTGGACAATTTCATATATTTACATGTGATTTAGAATTTTAGGTTATCATGCATATTAATATTCATACACATCCTAACATTCACTACATTCATCACATGCATAGCAGAAATTAAAAAACAGAAATTAAACATTCACACAATCCACATCGTGTGAGTTTATATGTTCCCTTCGATCCTTGATCCTCGATCCCAGATCCTCGATCCTCGATCGATGCGCTACAATGGAGACTTCCTCTTGCACCAGAGATGTAGATTTTACAGAAAATAAACATGCTCCTCACATTCGATAAAAACCGACTAGTGCAAGTCCTATGTAAAACCTCTCATATGCATATGCAATTATCTAAAATATGGAAATAGAGAATTTGGATTTTACATACATAAGACTCTGTATTATAACAATTATAAACATTCATAGCCGCTGATTTGGAACATATAAACTCACAATTCCTGCAAAAACAACTCGAGCATCCATGCACGCAATATCGCTATAAACTATCCACCCTAGTTTATCAAGCATCTAGAATCTTAAACAATTCTTTGAAAAACATTTTGAAATCTATTAAAAACGTTTTTCATGCATCCATAGTTCAAAAATTAATTATGAACCGCTGTCCATCCAATTTCCAATGGAAAGATGAACCGCAGTTTTTCGATTTTGTTGATTCTCTTACAAAATAATCGTTTATACTTAAAACGAAATTATTGCAAGTCAGACAAATGTCTAAATATTAATTCTAATAATTACATGACATGTTTTAAAACACTTAAAACATTCAGAATGAATTATTATGGAGAATTATATCAACAAACATTTATAGACCGAAAAAACCGGTAAATCGAATTGTTTAAATCCTAGATGGTAAACTAAATTCGTTTACAGTCTTAAATCATG
The DNA here is from genome assembly GCA_963682175.1 of Triglochin maritima. NCBI lineage: Eukaryota > Viridiplantae > Streptophyta > Magnoliopsida > Alismatales > Juncaginaceae > Triglochin > Triglochin maritima. Next base: position 12,853,957 of record OY821773.1, read on the forward strand.
AGAAAATTGTACCTTAAGCTCTGATACCACTGTTGGATTTCATGTTTAATTGTACATATTTATTTTCGAAATTTTTATGCACAATAAGGATCAATTTACAATTTTCTATGATTTATTTCATGCATGCATCAATTTGTTTCAATAACTAGTTTCAAAACTTTATTAAAACAAATATGGGCTCCGAAATTCATACCTAGAAGTTCTCTAAAACTTCTTGAAGATTCGGAGACGTTGGGGATGCTTCTCGCTGCGCCGGATGCCTCCGAGTATTCACCAAACTCTAAACAAGATCGGAGAGAGGGAAGCTAGTCTCTCAATCTCCGATAGGGTTTAGAATCGAATTACTAACCCATCTTTAATTCCCTTGAGAAGATGATCTCTTAAGAACTAAAACTAAACTTAAGAAGTAAGGTATTTTCGTGGAGAATTATGGAGAGAGAATTTTGCATAAGAAAATAATGAATAATTAAGGAGATAATGAGATAAAGTTGTATTTATAAGTTCTCTCCAAATTACCTATTCATGTGCAACCTCTTGCCCATGATTTCATGCAAAATTCCATCTAACCATCAATTATTTAATAATAAATAATATTAGCCACGAATTAAATCAATTATGGACCAATTCCATGCATGATCTAATTAATTCTTAAATTAATTCTACTGAAAACCATCTAGACCGGTCGACCGTTTCAAGGTTCGGTCGACCGCTCGAACCATGTTTCGGTCGACCGTTCAATAACTCGGTCGACCATTCCAAACATGAATTATTCCATCGCAATGTTCGGTCGACCGACCGATTACTTTCGGTCGACCGTTCGAACAGATGAAAATTCCCTGTTATCGGTCGAGACATGTCCGGTCGACCGTGCCCGATCAGTCGACCGTTTACTGCTAACCGGTCGACCGTTGGAGCGTTGTTCTGCATACTTGTCAAATTTCGGTTTAACCCCTACAAAATTTGACATTTCGGGATTAGTAGTAAATTCACAACTTATGTAACATATTATCCTATGTAATGATCAATCATTACACCCCATAATATTTACATCACATATGAATTTTATTTAGATTCTAATTATGTTATTAATCACAACATAATTTTGCTTTTGCTTGTTCACCCCATGTGTCATATTTTCTACATGAAACCCGACACATCTTATGAACTCAAAATCCCCATTTCTTGTTTCCCAGTTTTGCGGTGTGACCTATGGGAGGATCTAAACTAAGTTGGCAGTGATATTAAGAGCTTAATATCACAAGCTATAAGCGGTATCTAGCTACACATTATAGCTCCCAATTAGTTAGATGTTTTAATTCCACTCGAACCAAAACCCGATCCATTTAGTGATGGAGTGCACCACTTGTGTCCGTCCATTGCCTCATGATATTAAGAATACACACAAAGTAGTATTGTGTCATCTTTGTATTAGTATTCATTTCTTGATCTCTTTAAGCTAGTTATAAATATGTGACTTAACTCAAATCACATTGTGCACATTACAACTTTGTTTTATCAAGGGGCCCACTAATATCATCACTCAATTAAGAGGGGCAATGATAGTCTTTTGACTAACTATCTTCTCCAACAAAAGTTGTACTTAACCAACTAATGTCTTTACACTACACTTATCGATAGTTCAAGACACTGATCTAATTAAGTATTCCTTAAGTGATCAGATATAAGTCTCATATCAAAGGACCAAAGACACAGTAAAATATCAATGACACAGAAACACATTTCTATAATATTTTACTTGTTAGGTCTATTCAGTATACAAAAGTAATATTTTCCTCTTTTGCATACCCGTGTTGTCACTCACTTGTAGAGCTACAATGATCTATGACCAATACGACAATCTTAACCCGGTAATTAATGTCCCATGTTAATTACCATGATTGCGAATATCTTTTGTTTTATGTAAACCAATATCTTTTAGAGCTCTACGGTTAAGGACCAAGAGCCTCTTCCTTAACACTTCTAAAAGACGAATAACATAAACAAGGAACAAAATGATTTCTCATTCAATTCATAATAATTGACATTTAAAAGTAAAACTTTTAGAACACATTCCGTTCAATGTGGGCCGTCCGGAGCGAGAACAAGAGCGAGGGACGATTGCGTTCAATCCGTGCACGGCTAGATCGGATGACTGCATCAGAGGTATAAAACTTTACACCATTTACATTTATTTATTTAATTTTTGTTTGTATTATTATTAATGTGTTAAAGTTTAGGTGGAGTGGTTACCCTATGGTCCTAACCCAGCAGCAGAGTTCCCGGGGACTTTATTGATGGGCCTTATTTGTTATCGGGATATCATAGAGCCTTATATGCCCGATCGTGTCTTGCGTCAGTTAGGATATGTTTAGGTGATCCCGGTTGACATCCCGACCCCAGAGCATGCGGTGTCGTCTGCGATTGCAGCGACGTACGACGTCAGGTTCCCCGCTTCGACAGCAGAATCGACTTAGCGGACATTTCCGAGATCATGCCGACTGTTCCTTGGCGACTTCAGACGTAGTCGCGACCCCTCCGAGTGTGATGCACGTTATCCTGATTGGTTCGGTAGTTACTCACATCCTGTCATCGTCGTGGTGCCTCCCGGAGAGTAGATCGACCACCAGATAGGGCGTGTGGCGATCTGGTAATTTTTTTATTTATATTTATTTCTACTGTATATTTTGTTAATGTACGCTAATGTTAATGTTATTTGCAGTGGATGGGTAAGATGATACGGGCTGTGCAACCATTCCTGCAGAGGAGGGATGAGCTGCCGGATGAGGACATGAGAGCTGCATGCGGAGATTCAGATGACTTGATACAGTCGTGGCATACTCAGTTAGGCATCTCCGACCATGATTCAGATGATGAGTAGGTTGATCTGTTGTACCGTACTTTTAGTATTTGCATTTCTATTTGCTTATATGTCGTACGCTTATTATTTCTATTTGTGTTTGTATTTGCTAACCTGTCGTACGCTTATTATTTGTATTTGTGTTTGCTAACCTGTCGTACGCTTATTATTTGTATTTGTATTTGTAATGGGGAACAAGTCCGTCCACGTCTCCATATAGTGATTCTCGCCACAAGGTCCCCCACCCAATTAATCCGGTGACGAGCCTGCGCCATATTGTCGTAGTATACGTGCTCATAAATTGATTGGTTCACAACTATCTCATTTGAAATCGAACGACGGGCGAGTTGCCAATTGTCTTCACCACCGTGGAAAACATCGGCGACACATCGAAATCCACAGTTTCCATTAGGACGTACATCATTCCACCACTCTAGGAATGGCATAATGATTCATGGAACTCTATCCATATATGGGAAGTCGTCTACGTCAATACGTCCAGTCACTACAATATAAACAAAAAATACAGTTACATATAATAACAGAAGATACATATTTACTGAAATAAATAACAAAATTATAATAACAATAAATATATGGTATACCTGATCCTCCCCCTCATGTTTACAAATGAAGAACCAGAAGATCGACCACGACCTTTGCTTCCACTTCCGGAAGATCGACCACGACTTCTGCTCCCACTACCTGAAGATCGACCACGACCTCGCTCTGCATACTCAAACGCACTAGGATCCCGTCGTGTCGACCTTCCCCTTGGTTGACCTCGTAGCTTTGTTTTTTCTGCAGGCTCTCTGAAATTCGAATGTTCGGGGTGTAGCTGCTCGAATAAAACCCGAGAGGCAGATCGAATTACGGTAGGGTCACTTCCTGCAATCTCATCAACCAGGCTGCGAAAATGTTCGGCGTCTTGAGCTGCCTGAGACACAAACTCTGGGTTCCTGGCTCTATCCCCAATGACAAGTGTCCTCCAGAACGGATGAATCTGCTCTAAGTTAATTCCGTTGTCTGATTCAAGACATCCGCGGATGGTACATGCGCAAGGTATCCCATGATAAGTCAGAAAAGCGCACTCACAACGATATTCAACTTCATCATATAATTGTTGCATTCTTTTCACCTCCTGACTCAGCAATTGCAAGCAGTGATGCGAAACTCGACCATTTATGTGACGATATAGAGGATGTCCAAAATTAGTCAAATTTCGCCGTCTCGAGTCTTCAAGAAAGTTTCGAATATTCGTCAGCTGCATTTCAATAGCCGCGTTGACGCGCTCGAAAAGAGTGTCCACAACTGCACTTGATGTAGAAATCCACTCTTTTAGAGCCGAATGAGCACTTTCGACCCTACAATTCGTGGTGTTCCCAAAATGAAGGACTTTGTTCGTCCAATTCAGCACAAACGTTTTTTTATGTACCAACCACGTGGTGTTCAGATACTCCGTGATAGCTGGCCACGATCTATACAAATCTTTCAGAGCATACAAAGCTCTATCATACTCGCCTTCTGAAGTAGAAAGCATGATTTTCCTCCATCTTCCACGCCCCAAAGTCTCTGCCATCGGCTTATTCTTGCAGAATACGTGGTATGCGTAGTTGAATACGTCTTTGTTGATGTGCCATGTGCAGAGTAAATGAGCAGAGTCAGGAAAAACCTCCCTCACCGGTCGCATAAGGCCTTACTCCCAGCCTGTTATTATTGGAGTCGGGCTGACAGTCCCCAATAACAGATCTCGCAACTTCTCCATCACCCACAGGTAACTGGAGTAAGATTCATCCATCAAAATCGCATATCCGATAAGGAAATTCATGTTTGCTGGTGTGACCCCAATCATTTCGAACAAAGGCATCTTATACTTGTTCGTCTTGTAAGTCGAATCCATGCAGATAACGAAAGGATATGTCCGCAACAACTGGACTGACGTCGGATGTGCCAAAAAAACGTGAGTGACGACATAAGTTTCTGGATCCGCCATAATCCAATGTAAGTACTCACACTGCACTGCTTGATAGAGAAACTGTTGGACGGGATTCCGGTCTTGAGATTTTGTCGTCCTCATGTAATCTCTGAAATTATAAATATGCCTTTGATTTGGATTGTCCTCCGGGGATTTTTCTTTTACTGCCTTCAAGATGTTCCGTGGTTTTGCTTGCGCCTCAGTCATATCACGAACAATCTTCTTCGCCCCAGCACTTAGACCACTAATTTGACGATGACCCTCTGGATAAACTGCCAGTCTGTGATTGTGATGTCCGTGACCACTATTAAAAACCACAACCCATCCATCACGATCTCGTCGCTCCACCACTTTTATTAAGAAACGGCAACCGCAACCCTTTCTTTTGGTGTTTCTTCGAAGTGCAGTATCCATATCCCGAGACTCCATTTGATTTCGCCGGTCGCATCTCAAATAACAATCCATCCGACTATCTGATCTTGTTTTGTACGACGACACGACCAAAAAAACCCGAGCTCCGATAGCTACTTGTTTGACCCATTTACTTGCTTCATCGATTGTTGCAAAGATTTGTGTAGTTTGAAATACCTCACTGTAATCCACTCCATCACCACCGAAATCTTCCAACGGAACCTACAAAAATAAAATCGAAATTAAAAAAATCAAAAAAATCCAGGCGTCTGGATAAGCCGTCTGCCTCGCGTCTGTGTTAAACGCCCTCCCCAAGGGTGAGGCGTCTGCGTAGGACGCCTTGCCCAAAGGGAGGGCATCTATGAAAGACGCCTTTCCCAAAGGGAGGGCGTCTACGCAAGACGCCTCACCCTTGGGGAGGGTGTTTGCGTTTACGCCTCCTAGGTGAGGGCGTCCTACCCAGACGCCCTCGCCTTGGGGGAGGCGTCTAATGCAGACGCTCTGCCCAAATTGTGCCCCGCGCCTGACTTACCTCACCGGATGCATCACCCTCGCCATACATTTTCGTGGTGTTTTTACTGATAAATTGTGAATAGACAATACCGTAGGGCTAATTTATAGACACAGGACGATATGGGTATTAAATATATTGTTAAGGGCAATTTGGTAATTTCAAGAGACGATTTAAGTAGTTTTGGGGCAACGTTTAGTAGTCCCCAAGATTTATCCAATACAATATAGAAAGGTTTAATTACAGTTTGCCCCCTGAACTATGACTTGGTATCACTTTGCCCCCCTAAAGTTTCAAAGTTAACAGTTACCTCCCCTAAGCTTTAATTTTGTAACACTTTGCCCCCTTTAACTTCAAAAACTCATTATTTAACACACATTCGACGTTTGTTTTCCTAATTTTTTTGTTGTATCCCTAATACACTTCTAAACCTATATTTACGTGAAAGTTTGGATTGAAATGGAGGTCGGATATGGTTGGAATTTGGGTCGGATTCAGTGTCAATCCGACCCAAATTCCAACCATATCCGACCTCTATTTCGATCCAAACTTTCACGTAAATATATGTTTAAGAGTGTATTAGGGATACAACAAAAAAAATTAGGAAAACAAACGTCGAATGTGTGTTAAATAATAAGTTTTTGAAGTTCAAGGGGGCAAAACGTTACAAAATTAAAGTTTAGGAGAGGTAACTTTTAATTTTGAAACTTCAAGGAGGCAAAACGATACCAATGTATAGTTCAGGGGGTAAACTGTAATTAACCCATAAGGACGACGAGAGCTTTCAAAAGTAACTTAGAAAGTTATATAAACAGCGCACGTAAAGTTACATGTCAATATCAAGTTCTTAGAGGATAATTATTTTTTATTAACTAGTCTGACCAAGAATCTGGTAGTAGTCAGGTCGACATACAGCTGTGGTTCTCCGGAACCTGTGTCTTTCTGGAATATAATGTGATTGTTTACTTTGTTAATATTATATTTAGCCTTGATGGTTATGATTTAATTGGATTTGAATTGTAGGTATACGTCTAGCACCTTGATAAAGGTCCTTCTCTTTCATTTTCTAAAATCTAGAACCTAGACCTCTTGAAATGCCATCCACTGATCCCACAATTTATTTCCGTTTAGCACTCTCTTTCTTTGCCTGCGGGACCCACGTAACTTATTTTAAGAAGTTGGATTTCTTCTTCTAGAAATTGAAGGGAAAAAAACTGAAAAGAGGATTCTAAAAAATATCTAATCAAAAGGTTTTAGAGAAAATATCTAATCTAAGATTCTAATAAAACAATTTTTTTTTGCAAATGAAATTGACGGTAATGCTTTGACCATCACTTTTTACATTTTTTGTTTATGATGTGATTGTTACGGAGGAAGCTGAGAACTGAATTTCTCAAAAATGATTTTTAGCTGATTGTTAACATGTAATACTTTGAAAATTATGGAACATTGAAACTTAAGTTCTACCACGAGCTCCAAAATACATAGGATAACTTATTCAGCTCGCACTCTTAATGTAATGTCCCGAAACAGAAGAAAAATTAAAACTTTAAAAACGAAGCATCACAGAGATTAACCCCAAAAGCACGAGATCGTCACTCATAAAATATCCAAATGGTGCACCATATTACATCAGAGTTGTTAAAAGGTATGACTACATCAGAGTACAGGAAAGAGAAATACAAGTAGTCATACTACCTAAGAAAATACAGAAAGAGGATCTGATACCTCCGTCCTCAGTCGCCACCCGCCAGAACTTACCGCGGTCCTAAAAATAAATATAACAACAATGACTGAGCTTCCATAAGGAAATCTCGTATGACAAGCTCGCATATACGCATGTTCATAGATATGAAATAAATCTATCATACTAGTGTAACGTGACAACAATGAATGTAATTTGTCAATATCACCCACTAAGGGCCAGTAAGGACATTTGTCCACAATCCATCGATCCATTACCCTCCAAGGGTTAATAAGGACATCAGTTCACAATCCATCAATCTATCAATCGGGTCACACATACGGACCTACCGTGGGCACACACGGTCTTACGGAAAATACGCATCGCACCCCGCACGCGACTACACTAATCATGGGGTTCGGCGAGGCACGTTCGCACGTCTGCGTCAGTAGTAACATATCTGTACCTCTGGTCAACACCACACAAAATGGAGTCGTCGCTCAGGTCGGTCCATCTCACTTGGTCGTGCCGTAGCCAAGTTACCTACCGGAAAACATCGTCGGTCAGTAAACACCCGCCAGAATAGCATCGGTCGGGTCGTCCGGAACAACCTCAGACAACACTCCCACCGGAACAGCATCGGTCGCGACACACTCGTTTGGAGCAACATCAGACGGTAAAACATCGCCATCAGGGCCAGTCGAAGGTATCTGTCGCCCATAAGGCCGGCCAATCGACTCATCCGGACTGTAGTTCGCCATGTCATCTCGCTCTGTAGAGTCATGCAACATCGTGCACTGGGATCCGCGATCCCTCAGGTTAGCTACTCTAATATGAACGAGTAAAGTATATGCTACACCACAATCTATAATGTAGAAGTGGCACGTCCCTAGCATCCACACTCATCCACATGACGGTCCCTGGGCAGACACGATCAACGCACCCGTCGTCACCTTCCATCTCACGCTCCAAGCGAGGACACGAGTTTCTGTAGACAGAGTTGACACTACACTAGGACAAGGATCTAGTTCTGGGCCTAATCGGTCGACCGAAAAAGGTATACCGGTCGACCACTCCCCAAAGGATCGGTCGACCAAATGCATATAACGGTCGAACTCTCGGCGCTCATCTTAAACCCCAACGGTCGAACAAAAGTCTAAAACCGGTCGACCGATACGTGGTCAAAATCTGGAGTCTGGTCAAAATCATACAAGTCCAACAGTCGACCAACTCAGGGGTCCCGGTCGACCAGAAACTACCAAGGGCAACCTAGTAGTTCTAGTCATCTATCGGTCGAACAACACATTAAGTTTACTTAAGTTCCGGTCGGACCAAAAGTCAGGAACGGTAGACCGTTTAGGTAGTCAACGTCTGGTCCGAGCGAAACATGATGCAATGGTCGAACGGCTTAAGGGTCTCGTTCGACCGAAGACTTCGAGACATTCCTCTGACCCACTAGCACAAGCATAAGCACAACCGGTCGACCGCCACATGACATCGTTCGACCAGTGTTGGTTAAAGTCGGGCATTTACACAACATCCGGTCGAGAACCCGAAGGCACCGGTCGACCGTTCAGCGACAGCTACCTGGGTCTCCCAAGCACAACATGTTGTCTTCGTCGCCGGCGAGGCCTCCGACCTCCGACGACAAACCAACATCTCACCCCACCATGGGTGAGCAACCAAGACATCTAATGCAAGAACTTGACATACCTCTTAAGAAGATGGGACTCGTCAGAGCCTCGCTCGTGCTACGCCGCCTCCAAACAACAGACCTTTGAATGTCTCCTTCCTCTCGTCGATCTCCACGCGCGTCATGCCTGCGACTCAGTCGTCCTCCTAGCTCGCCTCCGGTGACTACGAAATTGAGGGAGAGAGAGAGAGATGAGTGAAAGGAAGGAGAAGGTTTGCGAAGAAGAAAAGAAACGGAGGAAGAGGTGTGGGTATCCTCTTATACCCCAACCAACCACACATCACCTCAACCCATCCCTCCCATCCCCCACCCTCACCTCCTACACTCCAGCCCGTACTCCTCACCGCTTCCCCCACGTCTCCCAACACATCACCAACAATCCTCTAAAAGTTTAGGGATTTTACACTTAAATGATAGAAAGTCATGGAAATCGAGTTCTAAAGTTTATCAACTCTTTACTTATCAATACTAGATCGTGTATAACAGTACAAGTTTACAGCAAACACACTATAACATGTTTTTCTTCACTTGCATGGAATCATGTCTTCAACATTTACCATTTGATGCATGAAGCAGTTTTTGCATACACTTCTATGAACTATGGAATAAAATAATATAAGTTTGTATTTTTTTAGCAAAGAAAGCAATTTTGTTTGCATTCATGTATAATAATTTGCCCAAAGAAAATGATATTTTTTTCTAAATTCATCAAAAATAAACATAGTAAAATGTCACGAAACACATTGAAAAAGAAGATAAAAGCTAATCAAGAGAAACACAAAAAAAGTTTTTTTTACGGAGGACACAAAAAGGTTGCGAACCTTTAATTAAAGGTACAAAATCTTATTGTGTGAGTATGACTTAGTTGGTATTGTGATTTGTGACACCTTTAATGGACGGGTTAAAAATTGCAGTGTCAAGTCTTATTCTGAAAAAAATGAAGTATTTGTTCTTGCAGATAGGAAATATATACGAAGAATATGTGCCCAGAATAGGAGGATGTAAGAAGAAAATCAAAGATGTGTAAATAATACTTTTAATTTTCCACTATTAATTTTATATCAAATATATTTTCTTACATCATCTTGACCTCACTCCCTCGAAAGTCAAAAGACTCCCGTCGTGACGAGATATGAGGGTTGGATCGGATGTATGCATCTCTACCTTACTGCTCAGGGAAATTAATTTTGATGTATCTATTGTTACCAAACACAGTCAAATTGTATGTAATTTCACAATAAATAAGATATCTAAAAAGCATAAATAATTATTTTGATTTAGACTGTATTAATCCAAATGCCAATACCTTTGTAGTCTTTTTAGTTTGTGAAATTAATTCATGAAACAAAATCCAAAAGCCAATGCACGTCGTCCAAATCATGATCTAATATTCTAATGACCTGACTAGAAAAAACAACGTGAGAATCCCCGTCATTCCCCAGACAAAACCAATACAAAAGAAAAAGAATCTTCTCACACATGTAAAGACATAGATAACATCATAAAATATACTTTTGCCACGCCTAAACACACCTGTCTGTTTTTCTTTATTCTATTCCTTCTCTTTTCCTAAATTCTTCACCAAAATATCTACTCTCTTATCTCTTCTTCCTTCTTACATCTCTCTCTCTCTCCCTCTCTTGCCCAAAAACTACAAGGTGAGCTCCAACTTCTCTCTTTGCATGGATAGTTTCTAGTTTTAGATGTTGCTACTTGGGTCTATTTGTCAACTTAGCAAAAGGTTGACTTTTAATTTAAGATGGTTAGTTTGTTGAAATTTGTTTGTTGCTTTAGTTGTTTGTTTGATCTCAAGTTGAATTTCATCTTTCAAGAAGTTGTTGATGCTCGATCTGTTAGATTTTGTACTTGCTTGATGTTTCTTCAATTTTGATCATTAATTTGTAGATTTAGGTTTTGGTTTTATGTGATAATTTTGGGCCAATTTGTATGATAATTTTTAATTGTTTTGATTGTTTGTGTTCAAATGAGATTCCTTCTTTTATCCTATTTTACACAATTTTAGGTCTAAAATAATTTCTTCGACGTTCAAGATAAGTCGGCCTAGGGTTAGGATGAGGCTTAGGGTTAGGAGGAAGAAGGGATAGTTTCAAATGTTCAATTTTTGGGGATTTTTGGAAAAAAAGACATAATACAAGTACTTGATATGTTGGTACTTATGTAGAGGAGTAATCTTAAAAGTTGGACTTAAAGGTAAACAGACGTAATGATTTTGCTGAAGTTTTACAGTTTAGATGTGGGGAATATGAAAGGAAACTAAGTTAATAACTAACTAATTTTAAACATTTTATATCATCTATATAGTTCCTAAAATGGTACCCTTACACTCGATTCCTTTGCGGATAAATGTTTACGATCTTTCAATTTTTTTTCTGAGATAGATGGGTTCAAATAACAATGCACCTACATGGGCTGACCAGTGGGGCTCTGGCGGCGGCACCGACGACGACAACAATGCACCTCCTCATGGCAAGAAATCAGGAAGCGATAACAAACTGGCGAAGGTAAAATCAGTCGCAAACACGGGCTACGAGAAGGCAAAAATTGCAGCAATCTTCGGGGCGACGAAAGTGAAGGTCGGCAGCATTGCCGGCTTCAAGTGGCTCAAGACACAATACCAGAAGAGGAGCTCCAAGTGATGTTTATAATTTTGAAAGGATTGGAACTTGGAAACAGACATACATATAGTATGATAATACTAGTGTGTCCATAAATATGAAGTTGTTGTTCTCTAGTTTGTTCTCCACTTTCACCAAGTATGTGTAAGAGATAGTTGTTTGCAGTTTGCTATTGCACATTGTTTATATTGCAAGAATTCATGATTTTCTTTACTTGGAAAAGAAATTTACTTAACATAGAGATCAGGGTGGTTGCGCAGGATCAGAAAAGATGCTACAATTTCCACATGAGAACCCGTCTTATGTTCTCATTTTGCTCGATGACCAATACTGTATTTTTCCTCAAAAAATGAGAAAGAAAATGCAGGATTAGAACCAAAACACGTGAGTTTGGTTTGATTGAGTCGAACTGTACAAGTAGTGTTGTTGCTCAAAGAGAAGAAATTCAAATATTTGAAGCATGCACTAAAACATCCATCAAGCAAATCTTGAGAAAGAAGTATTTGCCGAAGGGGGAATATACAATTATTTTTTATCTTCGCTGAACGGACGTTCAGAGACCACAATCTCTGACGAGCCCAAAAGTGTTCTCACCACTGTAAGTCATGTAAAGGAAACCGTCTTCATCCTTGTGTTCCTCGTAGATGGCTGACATTATCGCCGCTATTGATATATATAAAAACAGAACATCAATAAGTATACGAGTATAAACTTAAAACATGATAGAACATGATTCCTTCATGCTTAATGTCTCACCAGTAGGTGGCAAAATGTTCTTCACAAAAATGAAGATAGCCTTTTCTGGACTAAGCTTGATTCTTTTTCGCACAACATAGACAAACTGACCCACTGTCAAATCAGCCGGAACCAGATACCTGATCCAAGATAAACACAAATAGATACTTAGCAAATGCTCGCATAGTCATCACACAACATCGTATAGCACACTCGCATAGTTTGGCATAGTTTTGTTTTTGTTTTGCAGGATGCCATACCAGTGCTACGCAAAGCACATGTAGTCTGTACGCTGTCTGGACATCGATATTTTAATAACCACTTAACACATGAAATACAAGACAATCAAGAAGCTAATTTAATTTATTTAGCTTGCATATTTCTGATTAGGAAGAAGTAGAAAGTTGCATGCTACCAACACATATGTGCATGGACAAACATGTTTTCCATTTCAACATACATCTCTCGTCGGTGGGGAAATCTCACACTGCATAACTACTGATAGAAACAAAAAAGTGTTTCACTTTAGAGTTTAAACTTATAAGGACATCCAATTCAGAACAAACGTGAATATACAACATTAGTAGTGCAAAATGGCTTACTTTTTTTTGTCGATGTCTGGTATGTCGGTTTTCTCAGCTTTCTCAACAATGACCTAACACCAAAAGGAAAGGATTAATACCAAAAGAGGGCTCCGTTCTTTGCTGAAGTGGTAGATAAAAAAATTGCAAGAGAAGGTTCTTACAGGGATTCTATCAGGATATTTCTCTCTAATACGTGAAGATTCAGCCTGCCTCCTTTCTGTAGTGGAAGGGCAGATTCAGAAATCAAAAGGCCAGCAATGCTATATAAGTATACAAAATCAGAGTGAATATTGCACAAAAGATAACCCAATTGAAGGATTTGGAACTTTGTGATTTTAACCCCATAATTGTTTAAAAAAAAGAAAAGAAACCAAATACAAAAGTTAGAACATTTGGCGGGCAGATGGGAATCAAAACATGACCAGTGGGCCACGACATAAGGGATGTATTTCCATGTCCAATAAAAAAACTAGAGTAAAGATCTTCATGTAGAAATTAAGACATAAATGTGTAAACACATATTAGAGAATTTAACCATTTACTTCACTACAATATTTAGGTGAATTGCAATTCAATAGAAAAACCAATAGCGTTTTGCATAAAAAAGGAACTAAAACACAGAACCAGACTCCATGGACAAATACATTTAAAGAACTAATTAAATACAACCACAAACTCCTAGGTCAGGGGAAAAACACTATTAACATGTTAAATTGCAACAACAAAACAAACAATTTGTTAAATTTCTCAAGACTCTCAAAACTCATGATTCCTAGATATTTTTTTTAAACCCTCAAAACTCTAATTTTTAGCTAAATGATCTCCTTGAATTACAAAACAAATCCCTCAGGATCAAATTACCACTTCGGAACATTCAAAAAAGAGATCATGTAATCATCCAACTTTCAGGAAAACTTGTAACTTTCTTCTCTCTTCTTTCCTTCAAACAACAAAAAGGAAAAGAAGAAAAAAAGAAGACATACCCAAAGGGTGGTCAATCTTGAAGGAGCTCTTGGCCATGGTATCAAACACAAACCTGCAACAACCCAACATCAGATCACAACCCACAAAAACCCAAAACGCGAAATCCCCAAAAAAGGTCCCATCTTTACCACTTTTCTCCACAAAAACACGAGTTTCAAGCGCTTTTTGCTGCAAAGATGGCAACTTTAATGGGTTTTCCAGGCAATAAGAAGAGGGAGGAGGGAAGGGAGTCGTACCTGAGAGGAGAAGAGAGACGTGGGGAGGAAGACAAGGGTTTGAACAGCGATGGGGCAACCGATGGAGAAGGAAAGGATTTTGGATTTCCCGAACAAGATTGAATAATAAGTCTTGGGAATTTATTTAAACGTTAGAACTGATAAGTCCTATTGGATTTTCATTTCTTGTTGGGTTTTTGGGGTTTTTTGCTTGTCCACCTCTGACATTTGTGTTTTATGTTTAAACGTTAGAATGTTGATCACTAATTAGGTAGGAATCAAGAAGTATGTTCTTACCGAACTTAAGTAGACCTGGGAGCTGGCGTACCAATGTGCTTGGCCGGGCAGGCATCTCGGCCGTCGTGTCGTGACACTGCTCCAACAACTCTGAGAGCCGTTGGAACGTTGACGTCAGCACCAACGGCTCTCAGAGTCGTTTTTTATATCCCTAAACTATGTCTCCCATATCCTATATAAACCCTCAAACCCTTTAATTTTTTTTGACACAACACAATTCTCTCCAACTTTCTTCTATTCTTCTAAATTCCGATCTTCTTTAATCTTTCTCTAATTGCTTTGATTTTGGTGGATACAGGTTGAGTTTGAGCTTAAGCGTGAAGCCCAAAGCTACAAGCAGACCGCTGATTTTGCGACTCCGCTCTTCATTTCTCAGGTTTTTCTAATCTTTTGTAGTAGTTAATTTTAGTTAATCAATCGTAATCATAACTTTATCTTTTAGTTTTTGTGTGTGCATAATTAGTAATTTGCATGTCTTCTTCATCTGATTCTGAAGATCAGGATACCATAGAACCCCTCCCTGCTAGACCACCCTAAACAACTACTACTGATTTTAGAAGAAAAAACTAACCCAGTATGGAAACATTTTCAAGATGGTAGAGTTCAAAACAGTAAAGCAATTGTTACTTGTAATTACTGTGGTCATGTATATTCGGCGACGTCAAGTGGGGGAACCGGTCATCTAGGTAGACATTTAAAGGTATGTAAAGTTAAGAACAATCCTAGGTCGATAAGGATTCAAGTCAATCTGTTTTAGACACAGAGAGTGGAAATTTAAAATTTCAAAAATATGATTCAATTAAAGGTAGAGAAATAATTGTTGATTTCATAATTAAAGATGAATTGCCATTTAGCACATGTGAATCTGATTCTCTTAGGGTAGCAATTCTCTATCATAATCCGCAGTTTAAACCATTTTCTAGAAGAACTCTTAAAAATGTTGCATTTGATAAATTCGAAAAACAAAGAACAATCATGGTTAGTTATTTTTATGAAATGAACAATAAGGTAACATTAACTAGTGATGTTTGGACCGATCCAAATTATTATCCTTATTGTTGCGTAAATGCTCATTATATAGATGATTCATGGTTGTTAAATAAATAAAATTGTTTCATTTTTACTTATTTTTGCATCCACACACTACCAAGGTTATATTTGATCACATTAAATATGTCATTGTAGCTAATTATCTTGAAAATAAAATTTGTACAATTGTATTTGATAATGCTACTAAGAACAGTGCAGCAATAAGAATGCTTATAGTTATTGTAAGTTACCTCTAGAGGGTTCACTTTTTTATATAAAATGTGTTTGTCATACTTTGAACTTGGTAGTATAAGATAACTTCAATTAATTAAACCATACCTAGGAAATGTTAGGAATGCAATTGCCTTTGTAGGTTGTAGTATTACATCTAGATATCAAGAATTTAGAGAATTTTGTGTATATAATGATGTTAAACATAGAAAATTTAAATTAGATGTCCCCCATAGATGAAATTCTACCTATGAAATGTTAAAATCTTGTGTTAATCATCATCTTGTAATTCGAACTTTTTATAATGAAAAACAAAAAAATGCATTTTTAAGAGACGAAGATTGAGAAATTTGTAACATTATCTTAGCTTTTTAAAAACCTTTTTTCACATTCACTAATAGATTAAGTGGACAATATTACCCAACCTCTAACATATTTATTTACAAAATACGTCCAATTACAAAAGTATTTACGAAATATAGGGGAAATCCTGGTTTTGATGAGATTTTAACTGTAATGGAGGCTAAGTTTAATAAATATTGGAATCCTCCTCCACTTAGCTTTTGTTTAGTTTTTATTAGGGAATTGTTAAACGTCGTTCGATTTTTACTTAAATCGCTCGTCTCAATTACAATTTTTCCCTTTACAATCTATTTAATACTTATCTCGTCTTGTGTCCTAAACTAAGGCTTCTGTCTCAATATTTCTCACTCTACCAGTAACAACACCACGAAAATGTTTGGCGAATCGTCTGAATCCGGTGAAGTAAGTCAAAATAAATAAATTACTGGGGAGTCTGGAGAAGACGCCCCCTCAATTTTTATTTATTAATATGTTGTGTTATTTCAAATTATTTCAGGTTCCGTTGCAAAATTTCGGTGGTGATGAGGTAGATTACAGTGAGTTTTTTTGTAAGTTAGCAGATAATTGAAACAACCGACGAGGTAATAAGATGGCGAAAAAGTTGTCATTGGAGCAAAATTTCTTTCAGTAGTATCATCCTATACACCACAAACAGATAATCTGATTAATTGTTATCTAAGATGCGATCACAGAAATGAAATGAGTTCCCGGGATATGGATATTGCAGCACCAAGGACACAAAAAGAAAGAGTTGTGGGTGTTGTTTTTTGATAAAGGTGGTCGAACGACGAGAGCGTGATGGATGAGTCGTAGTTTCAAATAGTACTCATTGTCAGCACAACCACATGATCCAGAGGGTCACCGACAGATCAATGGTCTTAGCCCTATGGCTAAGAAATTGTTCGTGAGATGACTGAGGCACAAGAGAAATCACGTAACATATTGTTGGCGGTAAATGATAAATGTCCAGAGAATAATCCCAATCAGAGACACATTAATAACTTCAGAGAGTACATCAGAATGACGAAATCTGAAGACAAGAATCCCGCTCTCTCGTTTCTGCACCAGGAAGTGTAGTATCAGTACCTACGTTGGATTATGACAGATGAAGAAACTAATGTTGTCACTCACGCATTTTTGGCACATACAACGTCAGTTCAGTTGTTACGCACATACTCTTCGGTAATCTGCATGGATTTGACGTACAAAATGAACAAAAGCAAGATGCCTTTGTTCGAGATGGTTGGGGTGACACCAACAAACATGAACTTCTTAATCGACTATGCAGTTATGAAGGATGAGACTGAGTCTAATTACCGGTGGGTGTTGGAAAAGTTGCGAGATTTGTTATGCATGTTGGATTTCTTGCCCTATAGTATGTATATATTTTCGAAATTTTATAAACATATAGGATTGTAGTATTCATATTTTCTTCGATTTTCATATAGACATGTATTTGTTTATCCTAATTGTTTAATATGCATTAGAATAAACAAACAATTGCAAAGAGGATCATACCTAGAGGTTCTCTAAAACCTCTTGAAGATCCGGAGTCGCGTTGACGGTAGAATCGCCCGGTGGATTGCCTCCGAGTATTCACCAAACTCTAAACGAGATTGGAGAGAGAAGAGCTAGCCTCCCAATCTCCAATAGAGTTTAGAATCCAATTACTAACCCCTCTTTAGTTCCCTTGAGAAGAAGATCTCTGAAAATTAAAAACTAATCTTAAGAATTACGGGAATTTCGTGGAGGATTATGGAGAGAAATTTTGCATGAGAAAAATAATGAATTCATTAATGAGGTAATGAGAATAACTTGTATTTATAAGTTCTCTCCAAATTACCTATTCATGTGCAACCTATTGCCCATGATTTCATGCAAACTTCCATCTAACCATCCATTATTTGCTAACAAATAATCTTAGCCACGAATTAAATCAATTATGGACCAATTCCATGCATGATCTAATTAATTCTTAAATTAATTCTGCAGAAAACCGTCTGGACCGGTCGACCATTTGGAGGTTCGGTCGACCGCTCAAACCAAGTTTCGGTCGACCGTTCGTAACTCGGTTGACCGTTCTCAACAGTAAAATATTTCATCACAATGTTCAGTCGACCGACCGATAGATTCGGTCGACCGTTCCGAACAGACGAAAATTCCCTGTTATCGGTCAAGACATGTTCGGTCGACCGACCGATAGATTCGGTCGACCGTTTACGGTTAACCGGTCGACCGTTTGTGCACTGTACTGCAGACTTGTCAAATTTCGGTTTAACCCCTACAAAATTTGACATTTCGGGATTAGTAGTAAATTCACAACTTATGTAACATATTATCCTATGTAATGGTAAATCATTACACCCCATAATATTTACATCACATATGAATTTGATTTAGATTCTAATTATGTAATTAATCATAACACAATTTTGATTTTGCTTGTTCACCACATGTGTCATATTTTTTACATGAAACCCGACACATCATATGAACTCAAAATCCCCATTTCTCGTTTCCCAGTTTTGTGGTGTGACCTATAGGAGGATCTAAACTAAGTTGGCAGTGATATTAAGAGCTTAATATCACAAGCTATAAGCGGTATCTAGCTACACATTATAGCTCCCAATTAGTTAGATGTCTTAATTCCACTTGAATCAAAACCCGATCCATTTAGTGATGGAGTGCACCACTTGTGTCCGTCCCTTGCCGCATGATATTAAGAATACACACAAAGTAGTATTGTGTGATCTTTGTATTAGTATTCATTTCTTGATCTCTTTAAGCCAGTTATAAATATGTGACTTAACTCAAATCACATTGTGCACCTTATAACTTTGCTTTATCAAGGGGCCCATTAATATCATCACTCATTTAAGAGGGGCAATGATAATCTTTTGACTAACTATCTTTTCCATCGAAAGTCATACTTAACCAACTAACTACTTTACACTAAACTTATCGATAACTTAAGACACTAGTCTAATTAAGCATTCCTTAAGCGATCAGATATAAGTCTCATATCAAAGGACCAAGGACACAGTAAAATATTAATGACATCGAAACACATTTCTATAATATTTAACTTGTTAGGTCTATTTAGTATACAAAAGTAATATTTTCCTCTTTTATGTACCCGTGTTGTCACTCACTTGTAGAGCTACAATGATCTATGACCAATCACGACAATCTTAACTCGGTAATTAATGTCCCATGTTAATTACCATGATTGCGAATATCTTTTGTTTTATGTAAACCAATATCTTTTAGGGCTCTACGGTTAAGGACCAAGAGTCTCTTCCTTAACACTTCTAAAAGACGAATAACATAAACAAGGAACAAAATGATTTCTCCTTCAATTCATAATAATTGACATTTAAAAGTAAAACTTTTAGAACACATTCCCTTCAATGCAGTGTTGTCACCCCGACTGCAATAATAACGGATCGGGAGTTAGGCCTTATGCGACCAGTGAAAGAGGTTTTTCCCGAATATGCTCATTTACTTTTTACCTGGCGTATCAACAAAGATGTATATAATTACACATACCACGTATTCGGGAAGAACAAGCAGACAATAGAGGGTTTTAAGTGTGGACGGTGGAGGAGAGTCATGCTTTCTACTTCAGAGTCCGAGTATAATAGAGTTGTGTCTGTTCTGAAAGACGCGTATAGGGCTTTCTGGCACTCACGGAGTATGTGGACTGGACGTGGTTAGTGTACAAAGAAAAGTTTGTGTTAAATTGGACGAACAAAGTGCTTCCTTTCGGCAACACTACGAACTATAGGGTCGAAAGTGCTCATGCGACTTTGAAAGATTGGATTACTTCACCGACAACAGCTCTGGACACTCTTTTCGACCGTGTCAATGTGGCTATTGAAATGCACCTGACAAATATTTGAAACTTTTTTGATGATTTGAGACGTCGAAATCGTACTAACTTCAGAAATCCTGTATATCAGCATATAAATGGTCGAGTTTTGCATCACTGCTTGACATTGTTGTATGAGGAGTTCAATAGAATGCAAGACATAAGTGATGAAGTTGAATATGACTGTGGGTGTGCTTTTCGGACTTCACATGTGATTCCTTGTCGCCCCTTTCTCTGCCATACTCCCTCGACCTCTCCTCCTCCAACCCTAACCGACCTCCATCATCTCTCTCGTCATCGTCACTCTCCACCTGATCCAAAACATCCTCATCATCAAAGAAATCCTCACATGTCTGACGAAGACGTAAACTCTCATTCTCTCCTACCTGAAGCAGATATTGTTGGATCGTGAGGATCTCTAATTCTAATCACTTTTAACCTTAATTACCTACTTGTTTAACTATCAATGATATGCAGTGGAATTTAAAACTAAACAAGCAAGTAAAGGAAAGACAAATGCAAACCACAAGGAGTCGAGGGATTTTTATAGAGGTTCGGCACCCTACCCGGGTCCTAGCCCTCTCTTACAAGCTCCGCTCGGATCACCGAGCACCGCTCACGACTTCACTAACCACTCCCCGTTCCGAACCGGGAGAGAACGCCTTTACAATCTTCAAACTCACGAACAACTCTCGCCGAGCTTGGCTCCTCCTCTTACAATCCGAGAGGGATCACTTCGGACTCTCACCGAAGTCTATACTTTTGTCTTGGGCTTTCACCAAGACCCTTGCTTCTTTGACAATCAATGAGTGGAACAACACTCTCTAATCTTGAGCACACTTAAGTGAGAATAGGATTTAAGACTAAAGTGTGGAAGGTTTGATGATTGGAGTGTTTGGAGCTTTCTCTCTAATGTATTGGACAAATAGTAGTGGGAGAGTTGTGTTAAAATGTGTTTTACAACTCTATTTATAAGCTCCTAAAGATATAGCTGTTGGGGATGAGTTGGGTAAAAATTGTGTAGGATACATAAAACAGAAACTGACAGGACCCAATTCTGATTAAGTTCGGTCGACCGGATCAGGCTGAATGGTCAACCATTTGACAATTTTGATTAAGGTTCAGTCGATCGGTTAACACAAAACAATATATATGCAATGCAACATGTGTGCTACTCTACATGATCACAATTAAGATTAGGTTGATTAAATCATCAAAACATAGATTAAGGCAAAAAAGCCAACAATCTCCCTTTTTTTGATGATGACAACCTATATCTTAATACTTGATTTTTTTGATGTAAACTATGCATATAAATGCTCCCCCTATTGATGTGCATACTTTTTGTTCAATTAAATCAAATTCCAAGTTACCCATTTAATTATCTCTCCCCATTTGACATCCATACAAAATTATAAGATTTAAGCATAGAATTGTTGATGTTTTGTAATGAAGTTGCTCCTCCTAAATTTTGCATTTAATTACACTAAGAAAATGATGTTCATTAAGCTTCCCTATCAATATGAAAATGATTTTTCAATTAAGTTCAATTTTAATTCTCCCCTATTAACATTAAGTAAATATTACAATATAGCATGTGATGTATTCATTCCCCCTTTTTGACATCCATTTAGAAAAATTGACTCTAAAACATTGGATGTGATTCAAATTCTAAGATTTTCAATGAATGAATATATGATATGTCAATTAAGCATGTACAATCTAGACTAGAACCAATTGATTCAAGAAATTTAGAGGATAAGAAATTATACCCACTTTGAAGCTTGAATTGGTTCCAATCTCATTTGGTGATGCAACCGGCTTTGAATTTGACTCTTAAGCTTGCCTGGTCACCACCAATTTCCTCATCAAGCACCTACACGTGTAGATTTAGGTACCCAAACAACTTTGAGTCCTTGAATGTTAGCTTTGGGAGCCCAAACCATTTTGGTTTTAGGAGCCCACACACTTGAAGAGCTATGCTTTACAACTAAGTGTTTTCCATTTAAAGTTGTATGAGATACATGGTTTTTTAATTTTTCATTGTATCCTAAACCATATTTTTTTCAAAAATTGTCTTTGACTTCCTAATAGCATATTAAGAATCTTAGTTCCATTTGTGTATTGTTATAGATATTTTCTTAATTGTACATTGCAAGCATGAAGATCTAATTGTTCACTATTACTAGGTGTTGCTTTTGGACTATCAATAGTTGATGCATTGTTTTCAAGCTCATTCTTCTCATTCATGCATGTTTCAATTTGACATTAGAGATTATTGATTAGCTTTCTAGCATTCCTGTTCTTTTCACAAATAATCTCATATTGTTTAACTAAGTCATGAAATGCATTTTGATGTTCATCATGTGAATATGTCTCTTCTTTAGAACATGAACTATCACTAGCATATGACTTAGATGAGCATGAATGTGTTCTAGAGGAGTATGATTTAGAGGATACCTCACTTCCTTCATCTTGAATTGCCATGTAGCACATATGTGCATATTCCTTTGTAGATGAAGGTGCGGTTGATTGAGATGAAGATGATGATGATGTATCGTCTCAAGTAGCCTTGTGAGCTTCCAAGCTCTTTTCTTTTCTCTTGCTCCTCTCCTTTTCTCTCCTTCTCTCCATTCGCTCATTTTTCTTCTCCTTCTCTTTTCTCTCATTTTCACTCTCCTCCTTACCCTTCTTCTTTCTCTCATTTCACTTCTTCTACCTCTTCTTTCATTCTTTTCTTCTTTATCCTTTTTGAGGTACTTGAAGAAGGCTTTTGCTAGGACTTCAACGTCCTCATCTTCTACACTCCTCCTTTGTTGCTAAATGTTTGCATGTAATGACAAGAAGGGTTTGTTCTTTGAAGTTTCCTTCTCCTTTCGATGGTTGATTTGAAGTTCATACGCCATCAAGTTTCCAACGAGTTCCTCCATCTTTGATTTGGAAAGATCATGCGCCTCTTCAATTGCGACAATTTTATCTTCCTAATCTTTGCTAAGCGATCGGAGGAACTTCCGTGTCATCTCTCCTTCATTGATTTTTCTTCTAAGGACAAAAAGAGAGTTAGTAATATCGGTGAAACGAGTCTTCATGTCGCTTATGTTCTCACCAATTTTCATGGAAAAAATCTCATATTTATGCATGAGGAGACTAATGCGGATTTCCTTAGTTTTGTTATTACCCTCATGATACATTTGTAGTCTATGTCATATTTCATATGCACTTTCACAACCCCTAATCCTATCATATTCACCCTCATTTAGCCTACAATATAGAATATTCATTATTTTAGAGCTCATTTCAACCTCTTTCATTTTTGGCATAGTAAGTGAATCTAATTCATCTTCATTTGGGGGTGTGTATGGATTTTAAAGAAACATCCAATACTTTAGGTCATTAGATATTAGGAATATTTTCATCTTATTCTTCCAATAATCATAATTTGACCCATTTAGCAAAGGAGGTCGAGTTGTGCACAAACCCTCTACATGATTAGATGTTGAAGCCATGCTAAAAATACGATTAAGTAGGTTATTTAGCTCACAAGGCTACGATACCAAATGTAGGATTGTGAGAGTATCTAATTCTAATCACTTTTAAGCTAATTACCTACTTGTTTAATCGATCAAGATATGCATAGTGGAATTTAAACAAATACAAGTAAGCAAAGTAAACCACAATGATGACACCATATTTTATAGAGGTTCGGCCTCCCGCCTACTTCCTCTTTTGCAAGCTTCGCTCGATCTCCCTCGAGCTCCGCTTGCGTCTTCATTACCAACCTCGTTACGGGCCGAGATTAAGTCTTTTACAAAATAAGCTCCACGAACACCCTCGTGAGCTTGACTTTCTTCTCTTACAATCCGAGAGGAACACTTCGGACTTTCACCAAAGTCCTTGCTTCTTTACAACTGAGATCTTGAGTGGAACACAATCTCTAACTTGAGCACACTTTAGCTTAAGATGTGGAATTGATGCTAAGTTCTGGAAGTTTAAGCTTGGAGAGTAGGATTTGGGGAATGGGAGACTTGGGAGTTTCTCTTAGGTGTATTTGACAAATGGAAGTGTAAGAGATGTGTAATTGTGTCAAAGAAACACCTATTTATAAGCTCTATGTGAATTATAGCCGTTGAGACATGTTTGGTACAAGATTGTAGAAGATACACAAAAAAGAAACTTGCAGGATGCATTTCTGCATACGTTCGGTCAACCAGATTGGTAAGTTCGGTTGACCGTTGGGCAGTTTGGGACACGGTTCGGTCGACCGGTAAAGGAACGATCGACCGCCCAAGGCTATATTCTAGGTACACTTAAGTTATCGGTCGAACACCAAGATAGGTTCGGTCGAACGATTTATAACAGGCTACGGGGTTTGTCAAGACATCTATGTTCGGTCAACCGAACAAGGTCCTCGGTCGACCAACAGGGAAAAGTATTTTTTGGGTATTTGGGAAAATACGAATACGACCGTTGGGTATAATACAGCAAAACAAACGGTCGGAAATTTGTTGTTACTCGGTCGACCGAAAAAGTCTGGACGGTCGACCGAACTTGGGCAGTAAAACACTAATAGGATATATGATCACTCGGTCGACCGAACGGTCTGTTTCGGTCGACCGAATGTGGGCAGACAGTTCATGTTAAGTGTTTAGTGTTTTCTGGTCTAAGTTTGAGTGATCTATTGAATTCCAAATTATATGAAATTTCGTGTGTGACTTCTATAGGTAACCTAGTGTGTGTTTGAGTAGTTTTTAGCTCAAGTATTTTCAGTTACATAAAGTTCCTAAGACTCAAAGAAATACAAATTACATGTCTTCAAATGAGCTTGATTACATGTCTTGAATTGTTTTCCTTTCTTTCCTTGAGTCTTGATCACTTGTAGAGGTTAGCACAAAGCAATATATATTCAATGCAACATGTGTGCTACTCTGAATGATCACAATTAAGATTATGTTGATTAAATCATCAAAACATAGATTAAGGCAAAAAAGCCAACTGATATACCCCGTCTACGTCGATGATGAGGAGGTGAGTTTAATAAATATTAGAATCCTCCTCTACTTAGGTTTTGTTTCGATTTTATTATGGATCATAGATTTAAAATTACTGATTTACAAGTTTACTTGGAATAAATTTACGAAAACATGAATTATGAAAATTTTGAAAAGCATGTAGAGAAATGTAGGTCTTCGTTAAACGAATATTTTGAAGATTATCAAAGACTCAATAGACAAATTGGTTCAAATGTTGCTAGTTCATCATCTCTACCACCTCCAACTGTAATGGATTCAGATGATGACGACGACTCGCAATGGAACTGGTTACGTCAAAAAGAGCTAAATTTGTACGAACTAAGACCCAAAATGAATTAACTGCATATCTAAACACTGAAATTTACTTAAGTACTGCTGAGTTAAAATGTTTTGATGTTTTAGACTGGTGGAGAAATACTCAGGTAGGTTCCCATTAGTCTCTTTGATGACGCGAGACTTATTATGTCATCCGACGTCAACTGTGGCCTCGGAGACTGCTTTTAGTACAGATAAGCAAGTCTTGTCTGACAACATGCAAAGTTTGTCGGACAAGTCTATCGAGATGAGCGCATGTCTAAAAGATTGGCTCGAAATTGCTGATAGAATGCAGAACGTGGTTATTCACGACAGCAAACAGTAATGCTCGACGCGATGAGGATGATTAAAGAAAAAATTAATTAAACCACTTTGTTTAAGGAGTAATTATTTCCTAATACCCCTTAGGTTTTTTTCATTACTCATTAAGTTTAGTTAGCCTTCAGGCATTTTTTATATGTAACCAATATATTATTTCTTGAATTAAGTTAACAATTTCTAATAAAAATATTAGTTACTTTGGGGAAAAATAAATTTTATTTTGGTTTTATCTTATTAAATTGTGATTGTATACTTAATTCAACACTAAAATTAGAAATCAACCCAACAAAAAATTAAAAATCAACCCAACCCGCCAGATCCGTGCCAGGATCCGGCCCGACAATGTTCTCGTGTCGAGCCGGGGAGTCGGCTGCCCGACTAGATCGATCTTGGTTTTTTATGTTATTTTGGAAAATTTGTCTTTTGTAGTTTTTGTTCTTTGTAGTTTTTTGGTTTTTTTGTGTCGTGTTGTTGAGGAAAGTTTGATTCTTTGTAGCTAATTTGAGGTGTTCTGGGGATGATTTTTTTGAGTTGTTGGTGTTTTTGTCTTGAAAGTTTGGTTCTATTTCTTTGATTTTGGTTTGTGGTGTTCTTGTCTAAATTTGGTTTGTCTTTGATATTAATTTTTTGGGTTTTTTTATTTGTTTTCACAAAATTCGGTTTGATTTCGTGTTCTTGTTTGCTAATTTCAACTTGGTTGCTAAAAAGGACAACCAATCTGATAAAAAAGACAAACTCATACTTTAAAAGGACAAATCACTACTTAAATAGGACAAACCATTACTTAAAAAGGACAAAACCTCGAGATAAAAATGACAACCCACCATTATAAGAATGACCGATCCAACTGTGAAAAAAGACAAAACCATACTTAAAAGGGACAACCCTACACTAAAAAGAACAAAACATACTTAAAAAGTACAATCTAGTACTTAAAAATGATAAACTCATACTTATAGGACAAACCATACATTAAAAAGGACAAGCTCATATGTTAAAAAGGACAAACACAGATGTTAAAAATGGCAAACTTATATGTTTAAAAGGACAAAACATGAACTCTTCCTTTTACTTTTGTATCCGAAGGTTGTGTTGGGAAAAGTAAAAATGACATGGAGAAACCAAACGTTGCAGTGAGAAAATAATGTTGCATTGGGAAAATAGGTCAGAGCTCCTTGATTTCGGACTCACCGTCGTGATCCCCCGACCTAGAGCTTTGCCCGCCGGACCCGAACTCGGGTTCGGACCTCCTTCTCTCCTTCTCCCCCTTCCCCTCCACCATCTCCTTTCTCTTCTTCGAGCTGGTCGGCTCCTCCGCCCAGTCCTCCAACCCTTCTACGCCCAACCCGGGGGAATCCTCCCTTTCCCCTCTCTTGACTGACCTCTTCCTCGGCTTGGCCCCCTTCCCATCCGTGCATGTGACACAAACATGTTATTTAATTAATTTCAGAAAGAAAAAGACATTTGACTTTTGGTGATTGGACTGCTGACTGGACTGACCACGTCAGGTGCGTCCGGGACGCTGCATCCGTGTATAAGGACCCTTTTAAAAAGAAGCCTAAATGTTGACGTAGGGATCTAAATAAATTTTAACCACGGTGACAATGACGTGACTCTTTTGCATTTGTGAAAAGAATAATGTAACGAATGAGGCATATAAGCCATACTTATTGGCATTTTATGGAAAAAATGTTATAAAATAATGATTAAGTAAAAGGACAAGAGGTCAAGGGAGAATGGGAAGTTGTATTTCAATTAATTGTCTTCTTCAAATGTGTACAATAGCCTCCTATATATAAGATAAATAGGTAGTAGGGATTACAACCAAATAAATAGAATTACACCATATTAATAATAATAATAATAACAACAATCTACTTAAATGGTGGGGTTAAGGAAGGTGAATCAACCATAAGACTTTTGAATTTCATAATATTCCCATTGGAGGATCACCTTTATACGTTAGAGATGATGACTTGTTAAAAACCTTACACAAGAAAACCTTGTAAGACAAAAACTTGGTGAAGGAAAAAAGAGTGCACCGTATAATTCTCCCCCTCAATTCAACATACATTTATAACACTCTCTTAGATAATATGTGTTATGTTTATGTCTCGTTAAAAACCTTATTACAAAACCTTGTGGGAAAAAGTAACTAAGGAAAGTAGTGCATAACATACGCTAACAAAATTGCACAAGCTGCCTCGTTAAACACCTTTAACCAATAAAACCTTTTTGGACAAAAAATAGAAGAAAAAAAGGAAAAAGAGTGCAACTACAAGCCTTCTGGGCTCTATCCTTCAGGGATATCCGTCCTTCAGGGACGAAAAATATAAATCTACTCCCCCTGATTAGTAGTTTACCAAACTTACGAATAGAGTTTACGAAGTCCTTAAACACAAAAGTGCATGAGGATTGAATAAACAAAGACATGATAGTTTAACAGATTTAATGGATATTTACTATATTTAACTTAGATAATAGGATTGTGAAATGTGTTTGCGCAATTTTTCTCAAATGATATACTGGGAGTAACACAAAATGTGGTAACTTTTGCAAAATATGAATATGTTACCTCAAAAGATATTACTTATGGACAATTTAAATATGTCTCATATTTATATTGATCTCATAGCAATATCAGAATGTAAGAATAAATAACTGATTCACCAACTTCCATAAAGTTGTAATGACTCCACATAATGACACCAAATAGTTTGTGATAATAATTGATGTGTATTGGACATATAGGAAACATTACTAATATAAAATTTTATCGTATGACTAGAAATTGGTAGATCCTTTAACATCATCTAAATGTTTTGAGAAAACCATTTACTGTGAACATGATAAGGAACTTCAGGTCCTACAAGCATTAGATCTTTGTCGATATACAATAGATGCCCTTTGTTAATGTGCTTTCAAGGTGAGCATTTAGTAGAACATTTTTCTTCAATATTCCCTTTCTACATTTGAATCATTGTACCAATTCTCTTATGGAGAATGTTCGAACTTCATGTTGAAAAACAATTGGTTTATCTCTAGTCACTTATTTAAAAATTTGTCATTAAAAAATTTCACAGGTTTTCAAAAACTCTATTGGAGTTCCAATGACATCAATTCATATGCATATAATAAATAATAGCAAATTTTGTTATGGGGTGAAACAAATGGATGACTAAGATCGACTTCGTATCATTCTTCAGGATGACTTTGATTAAAGATGTTATATGCACGTCCTTACTTGTTTCTACATATTGATCTTTGTATAGTACATCTTTTGATTCTTGTTATAATATACTTTGTCATCTTTGTCATTCAGGGACTCTCATATAAGTATCAATATTAAATGACTTATAAAACTTTAAAGTCACAACTTATCTTATATGCATATCATATTGATCATGTAACAAAACGTATAATCAATATTACAAGAGAATGAGTAACATCACGATGGATGTTGGGTCCTACGAATACCCTTATATTACTTCTCTCTTTATAATGTATCACATTGTTATTGTGATTTCTATTTATATCCTTCAGGGATATAATTTCAGAAATTAGGACTACAAGTCCAAATAATATATTTATTCAACGAGTTTATTCTATATTATTTGCCTTCTTTTGTTTATATCAAATACGAATGCTTCTGACATTATTTTAATATCATAGGTTTTGGATCCAATTTTCTCATGATATAACATGCTATTAAGAAGGCAAATGAATTGTCGACAATAATTTTAATAATTATTTAATATCTCTCGTATCAACATATATGGTTGATTGTAAGTTTTACGTCAACAATAATCAAATCCTCATCGTTTCCCAAAACTTTAGGATTTGACCGTTCTGTATCCCCATAATTTCTTTAATCTTTGTTTAGCAGTTGCATTTATTTTTTACAGGTTTATATTCTTTAGGAATAACCTCTTCAGTAATAACCTCTTCAGGAGGTGCAATGAGAGTGACTAACTTTTATTTCATTTTCACAAATAATATATGTTATGGACCTATGGTCCACGCTTTTGCCGTTGGTTGAACTCAATATATTTTATCATGTCGAGATCTTCATTTTATATTATGTGGTTTATGTCTAGTAATATAAGACTTAGTCACTCTTTTGTGGTCAATAAAAAAACATATGATAATTGCATGCTAGATATTGCAAGATAATGATTTTATGAACTTCAAGTTCAACCATACTTGTATGTATATTCTCTTATGAACTTCAGGTTCAATATAATACATTTTCTTGGCATTCTTTAAGTTTCTTATTTTCTCCTCCTAATGCCAAAAAGAATGTGCCTCTATATATATAATTGTTGGACAATAAAATACATTGCCCTTCAGGGGCTTCATTTTTTTATAATATTATCAGGAATATGAATCATGTTGAAATGTCCAAGTCAATTTGAGTTCATTAAATTGTAGAGGTGGTAAACAATTAATCGCAGATGAGAAATATTTTATTCAATATCGTACAAGTAAAATAGGGGAACATTCATAACATGATGTATATCTACCATAAAAATTAATGAATAATGTCAGCAGGTATATATGCACATTAACGTATCATGTATAAATTTTAAGAACCCATAATGATCTATATTGAGAGATATTTTAAAAATAGAAGGACTCTCATTTTATTATGCAAATCGATCTACAAATTTGACCTCATTTTGGTCGTGATAGAAGTCAACAAAATTATCTAAAGATTCACAAAAACAATACCAATGATGACATCCATAATTAATATAGGAGATGATTTTATTTAGACACTTTTGGGCATGTTTCGTCTTGTTGATGTCATCTTTATTTCATACATCTTATTTGCACAAAAAATTAGTCCACTGCTTATGCTCTTGTTTTCACAATACTTTGTAGTGTGTGCTTCCGGCACACCAAAAAATAAACAAGAAAGGTATCGTAATTTTCTAACTACTCTTATGACCTTCAATCATCAGTGGTGCATAACCCAAAAGAGTATTTGGTCATTAATTTGTAAGGTGATCAATAAAATATATTTTTTCTTTTATCTCTATATATCTATGAACTTCTGGTCATAAGATTTCATTTAGAGATCGACGTGCATTTTTACTCAATTAGCTATTTGCACGTCGTTTAGACGGTCATACGAATCCTTCAAGGATTATCATTTCATAACCCTCTTTAAATGAATAATCTCTAAATCTTTGTATAGTAGCATTTTATGAATATTAAGATATTCACCTTTTGGGCAAATGCATATCATTTTCAATAACAATGATCACAAGATATTTGCTTTCTGGGACAATACATATCATTTTTAATAACAATGATCACTTGTAACATTGTAATTCAAATGCCACTATAATGTAGCAGATAGATGTATATATACATCTATAAAAATGGATATTATGTGCTCATGAGATAAATGCTCATAATAGTTGTGAATGATCATGCGATGCATCAAAATTAACAAGTAATAATCACATGCTTGAACCACTTTACAAATACTCTTTTAATCAAAATGATACTAAGCAAGTGAATCAATACAAAGTTGCATGAGATATATATATCATTTAATTTTAGAAGTATTACTAAATATGTAACTATTTCTTTTCATGCTTCATTGGATCGAGAAATCATGAAATTTTGATCAATAACTCAATGTTTTGTCCAACCACAAAAACAGACATTAGATTAAATCATAATACTTTATATGATTTCTTCAAAAAATAATGGAGAATAATAATCATAATCTTTGCTTGATTTTATGCTTTATATATGTCTTTGACATAGCATGCAAGAGCAAATTGCAACATGAGGTATGTAAAGTATTCCACTTGGAGTAAATAATTACCTCATTTTCCAGTATATTTAAGCAAACTAAACCACATAAATATAAGATTACCAAGAGACGTGTGTTTAATTATATCTATCTTTTAGTCTAATATTCATGAATCTTCTCGTACAGAGACTATATGCAAGACATAGCTACGATCAAAGTATGATCATTCAGTAGTAAAGTTAAAAAAATCATGTAACTACAATGTAACAAAGTGATAAATGGTAGATAACATGAACATGATGTGCTTCTAGAAAGAAAGGAAAAACCACACGAGTCACACAAGTCATCTAGGTAGTTCCTAGAATGTGTAATTGAGGGAGTTCAATTCAATTCGTAGTAGGTAACTTAGAATTACAATTTAATTCATACGAATAAATTCGAAGAGAATTTACTGCAGTGACTTTCTGGAGTGGAAAACAAATTTCAAATAAATATCATTTCAATATAAAGAATTATTGTTTTAATTATATAAAGATACAACTCTGAAAAATACCAGTAACAAATACAAATCTTAATCATTAATGCTTCGGTTTCAAATGTAGAAGGGCATTAATAAATCATCATTAAACATATATGAAAGCAAACATGGTATATCTCCTTAAAATCTATCCCATTTTTTTCAACCCATATTGTCTACGGGGAGATAAAGTTATATACACTAAATTAAGAATGATTCTCACTTATTCAATCTATTCATGGATACAAGTTTGGGAGTATATGATTTTGTTAAGATTAGTCGTGAATCATTTTGGCATGGAGTTTATACAAAATACTTGAGGTAAAGCAAAATTTAATGATATATGACAACCACTGCATCTAACAAGGTGATTCATGTTATTATTCGTACATAAAAGCAAAATCTCAACAAGACACATGCAACTAGAATAACCGAAACGATTCTAAACGTATTCCATTCGATTTTCAACATATTATGCTAAAATTTATTAATATCAAACTATTGTCATATAATCTTTTATGTTATGACATGTTTGTAAAGTTCTGGTGAATTTTTTTTTCCAGAGACTTACGATTCTTTCGCTCCATCTATATCCAATCAGAAAAGTAGCTGATATATGTCATTTAAGTATATCTAGAATATGTCTAAGTATCAAAGCACATACCTATATTTACACACCAAGTTGATCCACATATCCAAGACATATTCCCATGTCGTTGTGCATCCTTCCGTATGATTCAAAACTTCTAATGGACTCGTGCCTGATCAAATATTTAGTTGGTTAGAGTTTCGTGCTGATAACATGTTATAAAATAATGATCAAGTAAAATGACAAGAGGTTGATGGAGAATGAGGGAGTTGTATTTCATTTCATGGTCTTCTTCAAATGTGTACAATAGCCTCCTATATATAAGATGAAGAAGTAGTAGGGGTTACAACCAAATAAATAGACTTACACTATAATAATAATAACAATCTACTTAAATGGTAGGGGTTAAGGAAATGGAATCATCCATAAGACATTTGAATTTCATAACAAGTTTGACCAATTTGTGTCATGGAGATTTTTTGGGTTTTGAGCTTGACGTGTTTGCGTAGTGTTGATGTAAAAACAATCTCTCTCAAACATATATGGAGTAAAAGAACAATGAAAAATAAGATAAGGGGTTTAAAATAGGGGGCTACTATTCGTCACCGGAAAACTACTTAAATCGCCCCAACAATTACCTTTTTTCCATTAACAATTCAATTAAAACCCATTTCGTCAAGTCTCTTAAAACAAGGTTTCTACCTACGTTTTCCTCATTTTCTCAGTACAAACACCCGAAAATGTCTGGCAAAGTGTCTGGATTCGGTGAAATTAGCCCAGTAAAAAAATTGAGTCGGACATCTAGGTAACACGCCCCATTGTGGAGGCGTCTTAGCCAGACGCCTCCCCATGGTGGGGGCGTTTTAGCCAGATGCCACCCCCAAGGGGGGGGGGGGGTTACCTAAATGCCTCCCCCATGGAGGAGGCGTCTGTCTATGACGCCTCACCCAATGGGGGCGTCTGGCTAAGACGCCCCGTCCTAAAAGACACTTAAAATTACACGGTGTGTTATCTCAAATTATTTGAGGTTCATTTACAAGTTTTCAGTGGTAACGGGTCAGATTACAATGACTTTTTTTTACAAGTGATGAAGATTCAAAAAATTTCGAGATCCAACAATTTCAAGATCCAAAATTCCCTGATAGTAAAACTTCTCGACTTACAAATACCACCTCGACAGGTCGTTCGGGGGTCTCGCTCTTTTCATCACTTGCAAAAACTCGTTGTAAGGTGAGATGTCGGACGGTCGACCGTTTGCTTCTCGGTCTACCGAACATGTTCCATGCGGATGACCGAGTTTAGATTGGTCCATCGTGATCGTAAACACAGTAAGTTTTTCATCTTCCTGGAATCATTGGTTCGGTTTACCGACCTCTACCCGGTCATCCGAATATTTATCCTCGGTAGCTTCGAAATTTCTCTGGAAATCTCTATTCGGTGTACCGAAGGGTTATCGGTCATCCGAATATAGTAATTATTTATTAATAATTAATTAATTTAGCAATTATTTAAATTTATAATCAATTATCTTTTTTAAAAAAATATAAAAATATAAAAATAACTGGCGTCCGACGGAGCATCCCCGCCCATGGGAGGGGCGCCTTAGACAGCCGCCCCTCCCATGGGCGGGGCGTCTGGGTAAAACGCCCCCAATGGGGGAGGCGTCTTAGCCAGACGCTGCCCCCATTGGAGGGGCGGATCCCGCGAACGCCAGTTATTTATTATTATTATTATTAAAAAGATGTTGGATATTTTACCGGATTCGAGTACACCGGGGCGTCCGTTGGCTCATTACTGACCTCCAAAACATTATTTTTATGATTATGAGAGGAAGATGAAAAGAGATGTGTGATAGGAGGGTTAAATGTCACGTTATAGGAGTAGAAATGAGAGAAGTGCAAAATGATAATCTGTACGGGCGATTTAAGAGCACCATTAACGGTGCCCAGACAGTTCCGGGGCGCCCTAGTTTCTCTCTTAGTCACGTCAACTTCTCTCACAGCCACATCAGCTCAAACCAACCCTCCTAAAGTTTTCTTAATCACACCCAGAAACAACTCAAGCGTCCTACATTC
The DNA here is from genome assembly GCA_963682175.1 of Triglochin maritima. NCBI lineage: Eukaryota > Viridiplantae > Streptophyta > Magnoliopsida > Alismatales > Juncaginaceae > Triglochin > Triglochin maritima. Next base: position 12,888,650 of record OY821773.1, read on the forward strand.
TCTCCCCTACACGTCATTTCAGGATCAATTCTAGGCAAAACACGAAAAATTATCAAAAAAATCTAGAAAAATAACAATAAAAGTCATAAAACTAGGGAATTTTACTTTGATTGATTTGTAGGAAAATTTACAAAGTTATGAAATTTTAGTTTTAAGATTTACACATTCTCACTCCAAAGTGAAGAGAATACATGAGACTAATTTTCCAATTTTTTTAACTTCCTCCAAATCAATCGCACCAGAACATGAAATTTAACAACCACTACTTCATGGGGATCAGGAATAGCATGTGTAAGATCCTAATCCTTGGTTATTGAGTTAATTGTTTTTAGGTGGCTAATGAGTGTTTAAGGAAGGATTTGTGTTGGTGAGGTGGAGGCTTGTGAGTGGTGGTTGAGTTGAGGTGGAGTATTTAAGGTAAACTTTACTCTTTTCTTCACTCCACTTTGTCCGACGAGGTGCAGTGATCGACGAGCAAGAAGTCGTTGTTGTTGTTGCCGGAGTTGTAGCGGTCATGGTTAGTGTGAGAAGTTCGCTGGAGAAGAAGAGCTTATTGTGAGGGGTGATTGTCGGGTTTTCTTTGGACGCTTCTTCAAGCCTTAAAGGTATGTCACGTTCCTTATTGGTACTCACCCGGGGAGTGTGAGATGGTCGGATCGTTCGTCGGAGGCCGGAGGTCTCCGCGATGATCCAAGTGCAGCAAGGTTGTTGCAGGTTACCGGTCGACCAACGTGTGCTTCGGTCGACCGCTCTTAGTGCAATTGTGAGTGTCTGTCTCGCTCCGGTCGAACAATGCCCTTGGGGGGTCGACCAATTAAGCATATTTTGGCGAGAGTGGAAGACTCTGTTATTTTCGGTCCCCTTTGTCGTTCGACCGGTTGAAATGTAGATAAGTTTGTTGGGGGCATAAACCATATAAACGGTCGACCGACTTTAGATTTGTCCGACTGACTATGCCTGCAGCTAAGTCGGTTTGGGCCTAGACCTTTTAAACGGTCAACCGCCTATATGATTTGTTTGACCGATAGCTTAAATTAACTTATTAATTGTACAACCGATTGTGTGATGGATCGACCGTTGATTTATGTTCCAAACAGTCGATCGCTGGGTGACTCTAGGTCGACCGGTAGAAGTTGAATTTGAAGAGTTTAAGACTCTGATATTTTCGGTCGAACGAGACCATTTTGCCGTTCGATCGGTTGGACCCGAGCATTTACCATCTAAACGGTTGACCGCCTATGACCTTGGTTTGACCGATTACTTCTTTTGCGTTCGACCGACTAGGTGATGGTTGAACTATGCTTGTTTCTAGAGGGAGCCGGTCAACCGGTGTGCCTTGTTCGGTCGACCGTTGTTTCCCTATTTTGTGATTATGGTGTGTGTTATCGACTTTGAGGGCAACGAGTCCTCGACCTTTTTTGGGCGACAGAATGGACATTGTCCGCCTGATAGCGATCGGTGGTGTTGTCGCTCTGGATGTGGGAGTGTGTTGTGGCTGGTTGTGGGAGCAACCGTCCTTGTGAGGTGGGGTTCGTTGGCCGATGATGTTCCAGCAGCATTGTGTGCATGTGTGTTGTTGGGGGTTGGGTGAGAGGACCCTAGAGCCCCTGTTTGTGGATTGTGTTTGTTGTGGTTGGGAGAGAAGTCTCTGGAGCCCAGTATTGATGATGTTTTATTATTGTTGTTCTATAGCCGTATTGTTATCATATTTCATGCATGTTAGGGGAGTTTGACATAAGGGGTTTCTTTATGGAAACTCAGGCATAGTTTCATGTTTGCATTTCAGACCGTGAGCGGTAGTAGGGGTGGCAACTAAGGAGGAGCACGCCTGGGATCAGATCCTCCAGTTTTCCCTTTTGAGGTTGTTATGATTACATATATATCTTTTGTTGTAATCATACTTTTGGAACTCTGTATTATATGGTGCACCCCTTGATGTATATATGGTTGATAGCGTTCCCGTGTGATTTGATTATCTTTTAAAGTTCAAAATTTTCTACTATTTTGGGAACGTTACATGAGCATCAGTAAAACTATTTTCAACGGTAGTAAAAAATGCATAATTGCCTGGTGCAGAGGAAGCTACTTCACTTCGAATAAAATGATGTACATAACTTGTCAGCTGAGCTTTTGTAATTGCAGGGATACACATGCTTATTATCAAAATAATTTTGATCATATTTTGTAGGAGTTTGTTTTTATCTCAATGGGTTATTCAGCAGTCTTAACAACCTCGCTTCTCACAATTTGAGTTTGCTCCAAAAGGACATGTTTAGATAGCACAATGCCTTAATGGTTTCGGGTCACGTACCCAAGTCAACACCAATTGACGTAGTGAGATCAAATTTGTTAAACTAGTTTGTTAATATAAACTAAATACCTTACTCCCCTGTAGACTGGGCCGATTTAGAAGACCAACTTTGCAGGCAGTGAAGTCGTAATTTGTGATTTTTTGGTGGGATGAAGAAAAGAAGTTAAATGTCATCAACAACGTATATATTAGTAAGTAGACGAATGATTAGATACGCGTTAAAGAAATTATTGTTGACGTATACTTGAGCTAAAAATGGGTTTCACTGAGGGTGTGCATGCAAATAAGGCTTTATTTTTTAAAGATTGTCGAGACTTTATTTTAATATTTTTAGAAAAAAACGTGTGAATGATTCAATGTCTAAACAAATATAGTAGCTTGGAAGACTTGGCTAGACCACATCTTTCATTCTTTCGGAATATTCCTTGTGATTTTGCTATATCATTTCGTTTTAGAATTTGGGAATATTCCATATTGAGTTGGAGCACAAAGTTTATTAGGTGAGTGATTAACGTGTGCTATCATGTAGCATATAAAAAATGGCACAAAATTAGACAACGAAGAGTTTGTTTGTCTTTTGATTGTTAATAAGAATGAATTCACTTAAGAATCAATTATATATGGAAGTCTCCTGAAATAAGCTTCTTTCGTAGAATCAATTTTAGTTTTCTTCTGCTTCTCACATGACCAGTTGATCGTTGTGTTTCCAAGAAGGAGAAGAGAAGAGAAAGAGAGAGACAAAAGGAGAAGAATTAGATTATTAACAATCCATTTGGGCTTCTCATTGTTTTCTTAATTGCCTTTCCGAGAATTGATTTTTTGCTTTGATCATAATCAACTCTGAGTAGTATCCAAACTCACAAACGATTGAGGACTGTTTGGGACACTTGAAAACCTGCATTTGAATGTCACCAAACACAGACACTACTTTTGGTTCCACGAGTTTTTTGGCGTTTGAGAATCTACGGTTAAAGTCACACACGCTAACATTCATTTTTGCTTGATTTTAGAATCTATTCTCACTTAACTTTTCACGAGACATCAACTTTTTGAACATTCTTACTCTTAATAAAAATTAAATGTATGACTTAAAATTCCTTAAATGAAGTTAATTTCTCAAAAATGTTAATTGGATCACAATTTTCATCAAATTTATAAATTTCCTAAATGTTTGAGTCACCAAATTGCACATATATTATTTTTAATTTGCTTTTCTGAATAAACTTCTAATTACTAATATATATATTTTCAAATTTGATAGTGTATTTTGATTGAAGAGAACTTTTAGTGTGTTACGTACGCCATCTTCATTTGCTGTAATATGGGTATGAGTTTTTAATTTTTAAATTTAGGGGAAAAAGAACACGTATAATGATCCAACTAAGATGAACAATATCAACCAGGGCAGTAAATGAGCGGTTATAAGTCTTACCTACGACCCTACCCGTCTAATTAAACGGTTCGCAGTTCAATTAAAAACCTATTTACTTTTACTTCTACCCATGACTCTACCCGTTTAATTTAATTAAACGGTTTTGGACGGTTAAATGATTATATGGTTAAAACTTAATTGATACTAAAATCGATATAAGAATTGGGTAAATGGATAAAAAATTATTTAAAACATCAAACATCCATAAATTTATAATCAAAACCTCAAAAACTCCATAATCTAAACATCCACAAATTCATATAAAACAACATCAAACATCCACACATAATGAAAATAATAATACAAAAAATTATATGTATATAGTATATATAACAAAATATTATATATATTCATTATATTTTGCGGTTAAATGGTTAAACGGACGGGTTAAATCATGTAACATTATCCGTCATTTTATTGAACGGTTATGATTTTCACAACCTTTATCCGTCCATTTATTAAACGGCTATGATTTTTAACCCGTGACCCTACCCATCGGTTCGGTTCGGGCGGTTAAACGATTTTGACCCTACCCATTTACAACCGTAATATCAACATTAATTAATTTTGAAAATTATATTGAAAAAGATTTCTAAATTGACTTGGGTTGAAAGATCAAAATTAACAATATATAAGATTTAAATAAGTGGTCATTTTTGTATATAAAATGAGTCATCACAATTTTTTAATATATCTCAAACAACTTGGTGTTTGACATCTACGTAGCTGAAACCAAAAAAAACTCTATTTACCAAACATAACGATGAAACTCACAATTCAAAAACTTTGACCCGCTCAAAAAACCATACACCTCTCAAACATAGGGCCCGTTTGGCAGTAGTACTATAGACAATTTTTTGGTTTAATTACCGTGTGCCAAATGGGTGTAGTTTATGTGTTAAGTTTTCGAGAAATGGGGTTTTCCCCCAAATTCATGCACTCACATTGCAACAATACCAAGAAAACAAGTTCACATGCGTTTCCTTGGTTTTTTCCACTCATTCGTTCTGACATACTCTTATGTTTCATGAAAATTACCTCCTACCCACCTTTACTCCTCACAACCACCAACCCATGAATCTCCATCACATCTCCCACCCACCCAAGAATGTCTCTCTCTTTCCCTAACCTTCTCCACACCACCTCTCATCATTGTCGAACACATCTTCTTGGGAGCCGTAGCATTGCCCCTAACCCTACCGTCGTCGACATTCTCCTCGCATTTAAGTGTCCATCGACATCAAATCAAACAGCAACCCGGCTCTACCAGTGCCGTTTCACGAAATACACTGCAAACTCCCACTACTGCATCAAATCTTCTACCCTTGCCGATCGAAACGTCTTTCTCCCTCCCTTAAGCACCTCACGGTACACGTAACCCGCTTCCACCCTAGATCTACTCAACTCCAAAATCTACAAAATGTTGCATAACAATTACAATCATTTGGTCTGATTCGAGTTGCATGTTTAGGCATTTATTGTTGAATTTTTGGCCTTAATGTGTTTTGATGATTTAACTAACTAAATCTTAATCACAATCAAATGTTGTGAAGCACACATCATGCATAGAATATACATTGTATTGTGATAACATCTACAAGTGATCAAGACTCAAGGCAGAATAAAATGAAGTCAAGACATGTAATCAAGCTAATTGAAGACATGTAATTTTCTTTTATTTGAGTCTTAGGAACTTATGTGAACTTGAGCATACAAGAGTTAAAATCTATTCACATATACACTAGGTTCTTTGTAGAAGTCACACACAAAATTTTAGATCAATTGGACTTTAATAGGTCACCCAACATAGGTAGGAAAATCACTTAATCTAAACCTTTGTCTGTCTCTGAAGAATGGTCGACTGAAACGAGTTTTCCGTTCAACTGTTTCAACTAGTTAACAATTTCTCAAATAGTGATTTTACCTAGCTCTACTGGTCGACCTTTTATGTCGTTCTGGTTGACCGTTTACCCATATTTTCCGGACGACCGTTATACTTGTCGTATTCTCTCAATGATCGTATTCGTATTTTCTCAAATACCCCTAAATAAATTTGGCCACCGGTCGACCGATACCTTGATAACGGCCGACCAGATGCAGACAATTTTGTGCACCAAAAGTGCATGTTATTTGCAGTCGAACGAACCTTCGTTTTGTGTTCGACCGATTAACCTTTCACCTGGCCAAAACCCTCTTAACGATCGACCACCCCCTGATTTAGTTTGACTGTTAACTTAAGTTGTAGCCGTTAGGTTCGACCGTAGTTTAAGCTGGTTTGAATGTATCCTTAATTTCATGAAAATGGTCGACCGTTGATCCCGTGTGGGTCGACCGGTTTAGGACAAATTTGCAGAACTTAGATTTCTGTTTTGTGTATCTTACACAAACTTCAACCAAATATTTCCCAACGATTATAACACTTTAGGAATTTATAAATAGAGATTCACACACTTTATTTACACAACTCTCCAACTTCTTTTTGCCTCCTAGAGAATAGAGAGTCCTCCTATACTATTCTACACACTCCAAGCTTCAACTTATACACTTTAGATCCAATTCCTAATCATACTCTAAGTGTGCTCAAGTTAAGTGTTTGAATTCAATCATTCCAATTGTTGTCAAACAAGTAAAAGTTTTGGTGAAATCCCGAAGCAAATTTGTAAATGTTTCTGTGAAAGCCCGAAAAATCATTCTCGGATTGTGAGAAGAAAAAACCAAGCTCGGCAAGGGTGTTCATGAGCTTGCTCTGTAAAAGACATTCTCTCCCGGCCTGGAACGGGGCGTGAATAATGAAGACGTAGACGAAACTCGTGGAATCTAGCGGAGCTTGCAACAGAGGAAGTAGGACCCAAGTGGGGTGTCGAACATATATAAAAACCGTTGTGTCTTTTTGGGGTTTGCTTTCTCTACTTGTCTCGTTTTATTTTTTAAATTCCACTGTATCTTTGATTGTATCAAGTAGAGAATTAAGTGAATTGATTAGAAAATTATGGGCCATAATGATCCCACATTTATAAGATTATTTGGTAGTGGGTTATTAGTTATGTGTTCTACTAGTTTTTGAATTGATCTAGGTTGTGGATTATTGGTTGGTCCTATCTAGGCCTTTGCAATGGTAAATAACCGAAGAGTGCACTAATTCAGTGTAGTCCTATGCTAGAGCTAATTAGTTAGTTCATACTTGAAATGTTTAACTATTTTTTATAAAAGTTCGTTAAAGCTCGATGATTTGTGTTTGAATCATAAAAAATGGTAGAAAGTTGTTAAACGCCAAAGTCTCCTTTATGCTCTTTTTTATTTTTAATTATAACCAATCTACAAACTTAAGATGGTTTAAGTTGTGTCTGTAGTTGTTAATAGCATATATAGTTGTTCGGCCAAATTTTTTTCTACTATAAATGGTTTTGCTTTGATGTTTATTGTTCATCTTTTGCATGTTGTTGTTGGGTAGAACATTTGGTTAACTTGTATGTCCAATATATGACAAAAAAATGTTGTTTGTTAGGCTTGCATGCAATAAATATATTACAAAAAAAATCCAAAAAATTAATGCCCTATTCAATTACAATTAACCCTTGATAATATTAGGGCTTACACATCTTTCAATTTTTCTAAGGTCCGGAATGATTCTAATTCGTTGGTACTTGTAGATTATGAAGAAGAGTTGTTTCTAATGTCATCATTTCTACTTATTTGTGAGCAACAATTGGATTAGACAAAGTCCCTCAGAATTTAGTGCACAATGCCCCATTCACCGATGTTCATATTATAGTTGACATGATGTCTGGGCATTATAGGATTTGTTATGACACATGTAGATTGTTGCCTCAAAGTTTCAAAAATATTTAACCGTTGAGGGAGCCATTAGTTATATTATATAAGCAGTAGTTTTTAACAAAAAAGAAAAACAGAAGTTATCGTAATCCCTAAACAAACACCAACACTTCATCACAACAGTAGACATCAATTGCGACAACCGCAACATATGACCACCCCACAATCCGACAAAAAACAAAACGTGTGGAATGAAGCTACACCTGACATAACCCCTCTACACACCTCAGACGTAGAGTACAACGAGGACTTCCATGATGACCAGTAACATGAAGAGGACGACGGGGAGTAGCTCCACAGGTGTAGGAGCATGAAGGTGGCAGAGCATATCTATTTCGTCCTCCAAAGCCTCCAGTCGCCGGGCCACTTCCAGGATTGGGTTCGGCAGCTGAACGAGACGGCCATCAACCACCGCACAACGAGGTGGTTGGTTGACCTCCACTCCATCATCGCGGAATGACATATGGTCAACCCAACGGAAGTAGCCACATCTCAGTGTAACCTGATGGGGAAACTGGAAGTTAGGGATAAATCCAAAAATCACAAACTCCAAAATCTTCAAACCCACAAGAGTACTCACGTTGCCGGAGCCACAACTGTAGAAGATCGTACCAGGATTCTTAATCGTGCGGGAAATGTCACGATGAGCGGGAACTCCACAAATGCAAGTCGGTCGTTGACCATGATCGATTCAGCGGTGGTCAAAGCCGACGACATGTGATGTGGAGGGCACAATAGGAGGAGAAGGTGTTAGTGGTGTGGTGCGATGGGGAAGGGAGATTTATGGAGGTGGGGGTGGTTCCTTCGTACGTTAACAAGAGGCAACATCAGGAGTTTTTGGGGAAGAAACAAGTGAATAACGTCGATGACGCCAAACACCCTAGTTTCTTGCCGATGGACGACTAATGATGTGACACAACTAGTTAGGGTTTTCTACCCTAAAAACGATCTACGATTCTATTAACAAACAGGGTCATAGTTTTTTAAGATCCTAAACTCAAAAACCTATCCACCTCTCAAACCTAACTTTTAGGATCCCAGACTCAAACACTAGGTGCCCCAAACGCACTATGGGTAATTATATTACAAATCAATAAATCGGTGCACTTCATGGGCCTATCAGTTAATTTTTTTAGTTTTTTTAGGTTAAAAAGGACTCTTTGTTGATTCTCCGAATTGATTGGTTATTTTTAGATTTGGTAACCTCTTAAAAAACTTGGGCTATGCAACCCTTAATAAAATGCATAGAGGAGGACCACTCATCGTTTGAAAGGTTAAGAAGTATAATGTCAACCAACTCGAGGTTAGTTCAATTGGATTAAGGTAAAAAAATCTTAGCAGTCTTAGGATTAATATTATTTCCTTGGAATCTCAGAATTGCATTTGCAACTTGTTGCCCAAAAAAGAAAAAGAAATCTTTCACAAAAAGTACTTATCTTTTTTTCAATACCTTCTATTTCTATTAGAAAATTTGGTCCATATATCGGTACTTGATTCTTGATTCTAGAACACAAGATTCCCATTTTTGAAACTCTAATGACAACATAAAAATTTGAAAGGAACCTATTACATGTCCGTGGAAAAATAAACATCAAATTCCTTTGGACTTCCATTTATCTTTTATAATGGAAACCATTTTGTACCTAAAAGAAGATTAAATCGCCACGAATCTTTTGCTTTCCATCTTCGACACGTTGAGATCACCTTTATCATTTTGCTTCGCACTTGGATCAATTTCTTTTTCTGTTATACCAAAAACTTAGTATCTTTTTAATTTATACAAAGTAAAAAAAGTGACAGAAGGCAACAATAGTAAGGAACATGATTTCTTTTACTCCATTTTTTATCTTTCTCTTTTCCATAAGTTACTTGTGAAATCAATCAAAGTAAACTTGGAAGGTTCATTAACTGATGTACACTCCAATCCCAATAACTTAGCTCAAATTTCCCGACTCACACATGAATTTTCATAGCAACTATCCGTTTTACTACATTTTCGTAATCATTTGATACGAAATAATTAGCTCTAATACCCAGTTCACACGTAACATATCGTTCTTGCTTTAACTTATGGAGAAGAGAAAGATCGAAGGTGGAGTAAAAGGAATCATGTTCCTTACTATTGCTGCCTTCTGTCAATTTGTTTAATTTGTATAAATTAATTAGCTCTAATCACCTCACAAAATAATTAGCATAAAACATTTGGTGGGGACACATTTCCACAGGGAAAACATAAATAAAAAATATTGTTTTTTATAACCTTAATTAAATAATTGTTATTGTAAGATGGGAAAGATTGTGAGGGAATTACAGCTTGATCAAAAGGGGGAAAATCCAATTAACTAAAAAACTTGAAGCTAGAAAAGGAGCATTGAACAAACCTAAGTGGAAATTGTCACGAAGATGAAGATTCACCAACAAAAGGCTAGAAACATGAAGATTATTACCATGAAAAGATGAAAGCACGAACGAAACGAATTAATACAACAAAGGGAGCAACTTGAAACTTGAAAATGCAACAATATGAAAATCCAAATTAGGAAGACAGAACAAGAAATTCGAAGCTAGATTAACATGTTGCACACAAAAAGCAAATGAACCAAAATAACAGAAAAGAAAATATGCTTAAGAATATTAAAAGGGGAAAATAATGGGGCTACAAGAAGGAGAAGGTGGTTGTCGGCATTGATTTTGTTTCCTTGATTCTTCAAATTTCGAATGTCAATAGTTGTTTTATTTTCTTTAAGGATAAATATAGTTTGTCACATTGAATTATGATTTAATTTCAATTTAATTCCCTAAACTTTATATTGTCATAATTACACATCTAATTTTTTTAAACGGTGACAATTTGCCCCATTGCCACCAATAATTTTAATTTTTAAAATTTACCTTTTGATTTATGAGAGGACATTTAACCCTTCTTTATAAAAACGATTGTGTTGTCGAATATTATACAATGGATGTTTCACATTCTCCTCCCATAACCCTCATCGACATCTCGTCTTCTTATTTGTAACACTTGCAACGTACACCATTTTATTTACTCCTTTTAGCCTATAAATATGAGACTATTGTAATACTTTTGTGAGGATGAAATACAACAATTGTTCTCCCCTAAATCTTCATCTTCTTTGTTTCATGTCTATTTATTTTATAACACGTAATCATAACGAATCAACTCTTGCATAATCTTCTTCAAAAACACGAGTTCCTCCAATTGGTATTGTATAAATCATCCAAAGGTAATTTGCCTACACCCAATGTTTGAATCAAGTTCGACATAGTATCAATCGACATCTAGAATAACTTGGGAAATTTTTGTTTCATTTCCTGACAATATTGTTTTGCCTCGCCATGCTAGAGATGGATTAATATAGTTTATCTTGATCATAACTAGCATATGTATATAGTATTGTTTTCTTCCTATGGTTTCTATGTTGACTATGTAATAGTTTGAGTTTTATTATAGTCATGCATATCCTTTCATTTTAACTATGAGGTCTAGAAAATATTATTTAGTCATTGCATATAAGTTACTTCTAGATTGGGAAGTTAATCTTCTTCTCTCTACGTCGGCCCCTTTCATGAAAGAGTACTAAATCCTTTTCATCATCAATCATATAATATATTGTCTTTGATGTAATGTAATGAGACATTTGTTGGCTTTTTAGCCTTAATCTTTATTTAGTTTTGATGATTAAGTAAACTAATCTTAATCTATATTTAATCAATCAACCTAGACAATCAAAGTAAGCAAACATGAATACATGCATTGCATATATATATTCGTGTATTTGCGATATTCTTAATAGGTTGATGAAGAATCAAGCTAAGGAGCTTTAGGACAAGAAGATAAAGACTCAAGACATGTAATCAAGTTTTGGACTAATATGTAATTTAGTATAATTTGAGTCCTAAGGATTAATGTAAACTTGAGCACATTAGGATTTTGTCTTGTATCCCCACGGTTAACCGAACCCCTCTCGGTAAACCGAATCATGTAGAGTTCGGTCCACCGAACACCTTGCGGTCAACCGTATAGAATCATTTAGGTGTTCCCTGGAATAACCACCTCGGTATACCGAACCACCTTCGGTAGATCAAAATAGCCTGGACCGGTTTTGGACTTTGCTCCAACGGTCGTATTTAAATCTTGACCTAAAGCCCAATTGACTTATCCATATTCGGTACACCGAACTTCATTCGGTCAATGATGCATTGCATACATTGCATCATATGTCTTTCATTTAGATTACTTTTATATCAATAAATGCTACTAAGGTATGTGTTTAGTCGTATTTACAGAATACAGGGACTTGGATGCAAATTACCCACATTCCGAGCATAAACGCATGCAAAAGATTCATTTCTATCATAAAGACCAAGTTCAAGTTTATCGGGTTTCAAATGGAAATCTTCCAAGCATAAAAGCATTCAAGGAGCTAATTACAAAAAGGTCAAGGGCTTAATTGCAAAATGCCAAGGACCTGATTGCAAAATAAAAGGACCAAGTTATTGTGTGGAGAAAGTCAAAAGAAAAATCAAATATAAATCTCCAACAATGGAAGGAATTAATCCGGAGCTCAAGACAATGGAAAAAATCAATCCAGACGCGCAAATGAGGATCAAATCATACCATAAACGCGTGACAAAAATCCTGATTAAATCCGACCAACATAGGAGGCGAATCCGCCGCACCATACATGCATTGGGCGGCGAATTCGCCGCCCCTCTTGCTCCAAATGTCTTCAAATTTCTTCCAGTAACATGTTGACGCGTGTACTCTCCTTTTCTGTATTGGTATCCCTTGTAGCAACTATAAATAGACCCGAGAACGATGTAAAGGGGGTCCTTGGTTGTTGTTCTTATTTTTACCTTAGTAATAAAATTCTAATTTTTGTTTTGTTTTGTTTTTCTTTTCTACTTTCTCTAGGACCCCTTCTTCTTCCTCCCTCCATGAGTTTCTAACTCTCTCCAAAGGGTGGAGGTAATGGAATTAGGGTTAGAGAATGATGAATGCATGTTATTATTTTAAGTTCATGATTAGTGTATTTTGATTACTTGAGTTTATGTTAAGTCATTTATCTTGTAATGCTTCATAACTAACATGATTTACAATAAGTTTCAGTAATTCTCTACTCTAAACCTAAATCTAAACCTCCACCCCACGGATTTTCCTCTTTGTTCTTGTTTTAATTTTAATTGTTCTTATTTCGTACTTTAGATAATTAAACCAAAAATCCCAAAAACCCAATTTATTTCTTCTTCCCTTCTTCCCCTAATCGAAAATAACAAAAATAACGAAATCTCTCCCTCCTTGTGTTCGACCCGTACTTGCCACGTCTTCATAGACGCCGTGCACTTGCGGTATAAATTTAATTCTCATCAGTCAACCGAATCATATTGCTTTAGGAGTCCAATGGCTATTTAACTTGACCGTTATTGTTAAAACAATTTCCCACGCATTGTCAGCGCAAAACCCGCGTTAACTTCGGTATACCGAAGTATAGACGGTCAACCAAACTAGACATGAACAGAGCCCAATCAATTCTACTGTCCACCTTGGAACGGTAAACCGAATGGAATTCGGTGAACCGAACTTTATTAGGGCTAAATAGATAAAAGCTACTGGAGGTTGGTGAACGGTGATCCGATACTTAATCGGTCAACCGAGTTCTCAGTTCTGACCAATGTTTCGGACTACCGTGTGGATAACGGTCGACCGAATATGTCTCGATTTTTGGACGAACTTAAGTCACATCTTGCTTTCTCATTGGTCCATTCACCACCAACTCCCAAACGGCTATATGAGCTTGAAGGCTTATAAATAGGACCTCATTTGGTTGCTTTGAGAATCTTGAACACTTCCTATCTATCCAATACACAAAGCCAAATCCTCTCCATCTTCAAGCTCTCAATCCACAACACTCAAGCCTAAACTTCACCACTTGCATATCCAATTCAATATCATATCCAAGTGTGCTCAAGTATAGACTGTTAGTTAGAGTGTGATTCAACTTCCATATCAAAGAATCAAAGGGTTGTAAAAGCTTCGAGGAAGCTCCCTCTCGGGTTGTGAGAGGAGACACGAGCGAGGCAAGGTTGTTCGCGAGGCTCGGTGTTGTAAACAACGTTGGTCTCGGCCCGGAACGTAGATCGGTTAGTGGAACCGTAAGCGAGGCTTACGAGGAGGACTAGGACCCGGGTGTGGGTGTCAAACCTCTCTAAACTCCGGTGGCGACGATTTGTGGTTTGCATTGTCTCTACTCCTTAATCCTTCGATTAGTATTTTTAATTCCGCATTTTTCTATCGATTAGAGGGTCATAGATCCTAACAACATTTTCTTTCATTTACTGAGAAAATGTACATATCTTTAGATGTCTAGATTTTTTATTCTTTTATCGATGCTACGATGTTCCTACTCTATTTTTCAGTAGTTATATTTGTGAATAAGTAATGTAGTCAAATGAATACGATAGAATATCATGTGAACTTAAATCCATAATTTGATTTTCAACGTTTTGTTTCTGTTCTTGTAGGAGGTAATAGAGATTTCTTTCACATTTGTTTGTAGTCTCTAATAAGACCTTTCATCCATGCATAAGGATTATAATTTCCTGGTCAAATACATAAGAGAAAATATTATGATTTCTTAGTTAATATGTGATGAAAGAAAGCAATAAGAGGTCTGCAATATTATAGAACAATACTTAAGTCAAACATGTGTGGTACGTTAGAGCATGCTCATTTACAAAAGTTGTATAAGCTTTTAACTTGAATATTAATGTTGTATACAATGCAGTTATAACATACATTACATATAATATGGAATGCATTGATAAAGATTTATTTTGAGACTTATTTGGCAGCAAATGCTTGTTTTCATAATTCTATATTTAGCAGTTACAATATTGAGCAATAAATCATCTTAAATTGAAGAATTAATGTGAATGTTCAATTGACCTTTATTGATTTGTATTATTAATAAAATGTGTAATTATCAAAATATGTATGTATACAGTTATTTTACTTACATCTTGAATGTGTATTTGTTCATCATGAGGTAATTAATTTACTCACATGATGCAATTATATTTATATTTATATATATAAAAAATAAATGAGACTACATATATACAATCAATATGTGTTACTTTTGGAATTACTAATATGCACTCTTGTTTATCATAAGGTTCAAGTACATTATAATATATTCCTTTTAAGATGTTTTAATATAAACCGATAAGCAATACATGTATATGGTAATAAGTTGTATGTACCAATTATGCTTTAATGCTTGCACGATATGACTTTTAACTCTATACTTGACATCATGGATAAGAATGACTTATCATGGATTATGGATGTTGAACCCAATATGTTGCCTTTAAAAATATCAATGACTAGAGAAAGAAGCATCAAATCAAGATAAAGTAGAGGTTGTGATTTTCTTTTCCTATCCTATTTGTTAAAATGAATTTAAAAGTATTATGATTTAATCTCATGTCTGTTTTTGTGGTTGGACAAAACATCGAGTTATTGATCAAAATTTCATGATTTCTCGATCCAATGAAGCATGAAAAGAAATAGTTACATATTTAGTAGTGCTTCTAAAATTAAATGATATATATCTCCACTAGAGTTTTTGAAAACCTGTGAAATATTTAAAGAATGGATTTTTGAAACAAATGATTAGAGACAAACCAATTGTTTTTAGACCTGAAGTTCAAACATTCTCCACTAGAGAATTAGTACAATGATTCAATTGTAGAAAGAGAATATTGAATAAAAAAATACTACTAAATGCTCACCTTGAAAGTACACTAACAAAGGGCATCTATTGTATATCGACAAAGATCCAATTGTAATAGAACCAGAAGTTCCTTATCAGAACGTCATGAAAATTTTCTTATAACTTGAAACCTAATAAGGTTCACAATGAATGTTTTATCTAAGCACAATGTTCATCTGAAAACATTCAGATGACGTTCAAGGATCTACCAATTTCTAGTCATGCGATAAAAAATTACATTAGTGATATATCCTACATGTCCGATACACATCAATTATTATCATAAACTATTTGGTGTCATTATATGGAGTCATTAGAACTTTATGCAAGTTGGTGAATCAGTTATTGATTCTTACATTCTCATATCGTTATGACATCAATATAAATATGAGACATCTTTAAATTTTCCATAAGTAATATGTTTTGAGGTATGACCCTGGATCCATTCTGGATCCGTTCTGGCATGACCCTGGATCCATTCTGGATCTCTTCTGGAATGACCCTGGATCCATTCCGCATCTCTTCTGTAACGTACCGAGACTTTTCGTTTCCGCATTCATTCCATCGTATTTCCAGAACGGTTCCAATCCTTTCCCAGACACTATCCAGGCTCATTGGTTGTGTTTTCCAGACCCAATCCAGCCATACGAAGCGGAAAATAGTTTCACTCGGATACTCCTCCTGTCCCCAATCGTCAGGCATTTAATTATTTCCAACCGTCCATGTGCTCTTCGGAGGCTGTGGACAAGGAGCTGAATGAGTTATCCGGCCGCCGGAAGGCTATGTTCAGGAGTACACCGTTCGGTCACTTTCTGAATATGTTGAAGATAGTTGTGGACAACGACATTCTCGACTTTATGGTTGAGAACTTCGACGTGGAAGCATACGATTTCAAACTCGGAGATGTCGTCGTCCCATTCACACCAACTCATGTCTCCTCTATACTTGGGCTTAAGAAGGGAGGCATTCCAATAGATATGACTGCATTCCGGAGTGATTCCAGAGCCGATCTAGATTGTCTAGAGTCAATCCAGATTGATTCCATAGTCGATCCAGATTGATTCCATAGACGATCCAGAACGATTCCAGAGACGATCCAGAACAATTCCAGAATCGATACAGAGCGATTCCATAGACGGTCCAAAGTGATTCCAGAGCCGATCCAGATTGTCCAGAGTCAATCCAGATTGATTCCAGAGTTAATCTAGATTGGTTCCAAAGACGATCCGGAACGATTCCAGAGACGATTCAGACCAATTCCAGAGTCGATACAGAGCGATTCCATAGACGATCCAGAGTGATGCCAGAGTCGATCCAGAGTGATTCGATGCAGAGTGATTCCAACAATGTAATGGTTTCGTCATGGTCTTAGATTAGTCTTAGTAAAATTTATTTGGCTACAGTCAATCCCAAATCACACGTCCTACCAAACGGATCACGAACCGATTCGGATGACCGTTAACAGCCCATTCACGTCGTCTCTCTGGAGTGGGGCCCACGAACGGTCCAGGTGCATTTGCACAAATAGGATGCTCACCAAATGCATATGCGGCAATATCGAAAAAGCAAGTGCATATGACCAATTTGGACACTTGTGCGGTGTACTGTAGCAAAAAACCCTTCATATTTTGCAAAAGTTACCACAGTTTATGTTACTCCCAGTATATCATTTGAGAAAAAATGCACAAACATATTTCACAATCTTATTATCTAAGTAAAATATAGTAAATATATATTAAATCCGTTAAACTATGATATATTTGTTTATTGAATCTCCATGTACTTTTTTCTTTAAGAACTTGGTAAAATATATTCTTTAAGATTGGTAAACTACGAATCAGGATAAATGGATTTGTATTTATCGTCCCTGAAGGACAGATATCCTTGAAGGATAAAACCTGAAAGGCTTGTAGAGTTGTAGTTGCAATCTTTTATTTTTTCCAATTTTTGTCCTCAAAGGTTTTTAATGATGCATGTTGTGCAATTTTGTTAGCGTATGTTATGCACTCTTTTCCTTAGTTACTTTTTCTCACAGGCTTTTGTAGCAAGGTTTTTAACGAGACATAAACATAACGCATATTGTCTAAGGAGGTGTTATAAATTTATGTTAAATTGAGGGGGAGAATTATACGTTGTATTTTTTTTCTTCACCAAGTTTTTGTCCCACAAGGTTTTACTTGACAATGTTTTTAATGAGACAGATCAATCAAGTGACAACTTTGAAAATCTATTCACCAAGTCGTTGCCTACCAGAGATTTTTAACAACTTGTTTTCAAGATTGGTGTTCAGCGTTTGAAAATAGTATGTTAAAATGAAAGGGAAGATTATATGCTCTGCACTCTTTTTTCCTTCGCTAAGTTTTTATCCTAATGAGTTTTTCTTAGTAAAGTTTTAAACGAGGCAGATTGAAAAGCATATAAGTGAAGATCCAAGGGGGAGTATTGTGAAATATTATACAATGAATATTTCACCTTCCCCTCCCATAACCCTCATCAAACTCTCATATTCTTATTCGTAACTCTTGTAACGTACAACATTTTATTTATTTTCTTTAGCTTATAAATTTGAGACTATTGTAATATTTTGATGAGGATAAAATACAACAATTGTTCTCCCTTAAATCTTCATCTTCTTTGTTCTATGTCTATTTATTTTGTAACAGATTGAAAATTAACAATTTATTAACAGAGAGCCGAGAGGTGGGCAAACTATATTTACATATTCAAAGTTTGAGTGTAATCATGACGTTTTACAAGATGGAATTTAGTTCAAAGGAAAACTATAATTTAACGTGTTGCACGTTGAGTGTCTTTGGGATGTACGGAATACATATTATCGTTTAAATGAATAGAAATTAAATTTATAATGAAATTGTACATAACCTACACTACCATCGTCCGAATCTTATCCTTTTTTACCAACATCTCCAACATTGGGATCTTCCTTTCTGTAGGATGGGAGTCGTGGAGGTGAGATTGATTAAGGTTAATCTAACTAGAAGTGAGACTCTAGATTAAAATAATTGGAGGTAATGATGATGGTTAATAGAAGAGTACTTTAGCTTTTATTTAGGTAATGATGATGACCCGCTCAAGGCCCATGCCTAACCTCAGCCAATTGTGTTGGGCCGTGGCACGTTAAGGGACACGGGCCCTGGCCGAGCCATGCTGTGTCGTCCCGGGTCAAGCTCACGGGCCCAGGCCGAGCCATGCTGTGTCGTCCCGGGTCAAGCTCACGGGCCCAGGCCGAGCCATGTTGTGTCGTCCCGGGTCAAGCTGACACGACACGTCACGCCCAAACAACTATTACAGTCATTAGGATGACCTCATTGACCCAATAGCTATAATAGTACTTGGAGTTTTTTATTACAAAATTGCCATTTATCTAATTACCAAAAAATCATTACAAAAGATTTATATAAACCCTATCATTCCATTCATTTTTTCACATCAAATCTTCTCATTCTCTAACAATCTTCTTACTTATTTTCTTAAATCTTTCACTAAGTATTCTAATTGTATTTGAAACATGTTGAGTTTGAACAAAAATCTAAAGTTACTGCCTGATTTGTTCGATTTCAAGACACACCGACACATCTTCTCTGCTTCTCGCATTCTCGTTTGCATTTCTTATTCTTTCAGTTTATTTATTAGAATTATGTTAAATTAATTAAATATAATTTATTTAATTATCATGGCATTTTCTCATTTAAAGATTTTTGTTGCATGTTTTTAAATTTCAATAGCATTTGAACCCTCGATTAATTCATCACCTGAGGGGATCGTAATCCTCTATTAGTGTATCAATTAGACAATCCAAATGTTAAAGTACTAAAGAATAATTAACCACGTCTCGGAAGATTTTGACATTGTGCAATATAAAAATGGATTTTTTTTCAAAATATTCACCCATTTGTTTTTTGGTTTTTTTGATTTCGATATGGAATATAATGCATGTATAGTTAATGTATTGTTATTTTCATGCATGAAGTATATATTTTGTACACTCGAAGTAATGAGCTCCGATACCGGATTGATTATGGGTTTTTTCGATGGAATTGTTACATTCGTAGATGGGGTACCAAAATATGAAGGTGGTTACAGACGGATGCTTAATGTTAATACTAGAATGCGATATGATGATCTTTGTGAAACAATCTGTCGAGTTTGTGGTTTTCGAGAAGGGGAGTTTGATCTGAAGTTAACCTGCAAATGACCACCGTATGAAAAGAATACATATGCTGAAGTTTTTGATTATCAGAGAACGACTACGATGATATTTTTATTTAACTTCGTGAATACAGTTGTATTATTTGTTCAAACAAACCAAGCACTATACTATTTTGCACCAAAGTCAGTTGACTGAGGATTATCAACCAATGACACAGACATATAGCCAATATGAAACATGTCTATCATCGGCAGTTCCTCAATCCTATTTTGAACAATATGAGCACACACCAATGAATGTTAGTGTTAGGATCTATGACTCTTTAATTAAGAACTAAATGCGGAATTAAAACTCTAAGTAAAAGATTAAGAGATAAAAACATGCAAACCACAAAATCGACAACGCTGGAGTTAGAGAGGTTTGGCACCGCACCTGGTCCTAGTCCTCCTCGCAAGTCTAGCGAACAATCCTTGTCTCGCTCATGTCTCCTCTCACAACCCGAGTGGGAACTTCCTCGAAGCTTTACAACTTGGTGATTCTTTGATGTGGAAGTTAAATCAAAATCTAACACTCTATGCTTGAGCACACTTGGATATTGATATGGAATGGATATGCAAGTGGTGAAGATGAAGCTTTGAGTGTATTTAATGTTTTGAAGGTTTGGGAAATGAGAGCACAAAGAGTATAGATGAATTGAGAGTGTAGAGTTATTTTTTGTGTCTCTTGAATGAGACTTAGATAGGCTTCAAAGCTAATAGAGTCATTGGGGAGTTGGTGGATTTATGAACCAATGAGAAGCAATAGTTTGCTTGAAGCTCGGGCAGAATTATGGACTATTTCGGTCGACCGAATTCCATTCGAATGACCGTTTGGTTGCTTCCGAACAAGACTCAAATTTTAACCAATAGAGATTTCGGTTTACCGAAAGGTGTTTGGTGCACCGTTCTAAGGTGGACAGGAAAGATTGGTTGTTTTCAAACTTAGGCTAGTTCGGTCGACCGTTGTCTATTCGAATGACCGAAAGAGGCAAGGTTCAAATGTGACTGTTGGAGTAAAATCCAAAACTAGTCCAAGGCAGTTCGGTCGACCATTTGCCATTCGGTCAACCGTTTCGACAATTCCAAAGAGTAAACTCCAAAACTAATCCAAGACAGATCCGTCGACCGTTGGCCATTCGGTCGACCAAACTTGGCTGGGACAGAATCCTAGTGCAAGGCAATTCTAGTGCTCAAGTCTACATATTTTCCTATGGACTCAATAAGTAGAAAATTACAAGTCTTGGTCCAAAACTTTGATTACAAGTCTTTAGTCTTGACGTCTTTGTCACAATGCTCATTCTCTTTGATAATCTTGATCCAAAGCTATTAAGATGATTGCAAGTATACAACTATGTATGCAATGCATGTAATCGTGTTTGCTTGCTTTGATTGATAAGGTTTATTGATTGATTAAGATTAGTTTGATTAATCATCAAAATTAATATAAATTAAGGCTTAAAAGCCAACAGTTAGTAATTATGAAGCAGATGTAGTTCTGTTACATTCTCAAGGAAGACGAGTTGAAGATGTAGAGAGTGATGAGACAGATGTTGATGAGGTAGATGGTCAGATGGATGGTGAGGATATAGACATTGTTGATGTAGATTCAACCCCACTTCCGGAGCTGCAGAACATATTTCATCATATGACAGACACAATGAATCGAGAACCTGCTAACAACGTATATGAAGCCATTGTTAGTAATGAATCACCGTCATTGCCAGTACTACCAGATTTGAGGCACTTGCCAGACATAGAGCCTGACGAGAACTTGATTGAAGAGTCAGTCATTGGAAATGGCGATGGACGTATTACTGCATACACTGAATACGATAATAGAGAAGATCGAGGAAGTTATGTGTTGAATAGAACTTTCTCCACCAAAAAAGATTCGTTGCATGAGTTGAAGGAAAGACATTTGCAAAAAAAGTGTCCAATTTAAATTGTTAACATCTGGGCCAAAAAGATTTACAGCTGGTTGTTTGAAGAAATAGTGTGAATGAGGATACATGTGTCTTCTAGTCAGAGCAAACAATGTTTTCAAGTGAAGAAGTACAAGTCTGAACACACCTGTAGTAACGAGGGCCTTTTGCATGACCACGTACAATGTGATGCCAGTTTAATCTCTAACATGATTCTTGCCACCATTTGAACAAACATAACTATCACTCCTGTAGAAATTCAAGCTTTAGTGAAGACTCTTTACTTCATAGACATCAAGTATGATAAAGCTTGATACACCCACAAGAAAGTATTGGAACAATTATACGGAGTTGATGAGGCCTCTTATCATAATTTAAGACGCTTTATGTCTAATATTTTCACCGTGGTCGAGATTCAGAGTCTGAGGATAAATCATAACATTGAGCAGTTTCAAAGAATTTTCTGGTCATTCTCGGCCTCAATTGAAGGTTTCAAGTACTGTAGACATGTGTTGAGCATTGATGAGACTCATTTGTTTGACAAGTTTGAAGGGACTCTTTCGATTACTATGGGTATGGACGCGAACTCTGGTTTGTTTCCTTTGGCATTTGTTGTTGTTGAAAGAGAATCTGAAAGTTAATGGCAGTGGTTCTTAAGTATTTTGTCAAGTAGAGTATGCAGAAGAGATGGATTGGGTATTATTAGCGATCTATTTTCAGGTCTTACAAATATTATGAAATCATTTTTCCCCCTAGAGCGAGATCACGTTCACAGGTTTTCTCTGAGACACATGAGTGCAAATATGACAAGAAATGCTCAGGGCAGGGATGTGGATTTGCAGCATAAATTTTGGCATGCCAATATCGCTCCTGATTAAAAAAATTGAAGAGCATATGAAGGATATTGAGGTTAATCACCCCAATGGGTTCAAGTGGATTAAGGAAAAAGATGACGTTTCGTATTGGGAACTAAGTCAAATTACGTGCGCCATTTTGGTATAATGACCACAAACTTGTCAGAAAGCTTTAACAATGTGCTAAAGCGTGTACATGGCCTACCACTTTGTCCTCTCATCATGATGACTTATTTGTGGCTGAATAAATATTTTGTCAGTAGAAGAGATCAAGTGGAAACTATGATATTGGTCTATCCTAAAAAGATCAATGATGAAATCACAAACCAATGACAGTTGGCTGCACATCTTTGTGTGACTAGGCCTAGTCATAACATCTTCAGTGCTGAAAGCAACCAATCGCGCAGCTATCAGGTCATTTTAACATAGACAGACCCGACATGCTCTTGCGGGTTTGTTGAGATTTTTATTTATACCGCAAGTGCACGACGTCAATGGAGACGTGGCAAATACGGGTCGAACACAAGGAGGGAGAGATTCTGTTTTTAGTGTGATTTCGATTGGAGAAAAGAAGGAGAGAAGAAATAAATTGGGTTTTGAGATTTTTGGGTTTTAATTATCTAAAGCAAGAAACAAGAACACTTAAAACTAAAACAAGAACAAAGATGTGAATTCCGTCGGGTGGAGGTTTGGATTTAAGGTTTAGATTAGAGAATTCAGAAACTTATAATAAATCATATTAGTTATGAAGCATTACATGATAAATGATTTAACATAACTCAAGTAATCAAAATAGACTAATACGAACTTAAAATAATAACATTTACTCGTCTTCTCTTCACCCTAAATTCGTCACCTCCACCCTTTGGAAGGAGTTAGAAACTCATAGAGGGAGGAAGAAGGGGTCCTTGAGACATTACAAAAGAAAACTAAAAGTAAGAAATAAAAGACAGAATTTTATTAATGAAAAGAAGAATACAAAACTAAGATTAAGAATAAAAACTAACACCAAAGACTAAGGACCATTCTAATATCGTTCTCGGGTCTATTTATAGTTGCTACAAGGGATCTAGGTATAATATTGGAAAGTACACGTGTCCAGACACGACTGGACGAAATTGGAGCACACAGATCGCTGAGGGGGCGGCGTTTCCGCCGCACAATGTATGTGATATGCGGCGATTTCGCCGCACAATCTTCTCTGATTTAATCCGGATTTTTGTTTGTAGTTTATGGTATGATTTGATCCTCCTTTGCGCGTCTGGATGATTTCTTTCCATTCTTTTGAGCTCCGGATTAATTCTTTTATATGTTTGGAGATTTACATTGATTTTTCTTTAGATTTTCTCCAAGATAATATTTTGGTGCTTTAATTGCAATTAGGTCCTTGACTTTTTGCAGTTAAGTCCCCGACTACTTTTGTGCTTAAGTCCTTGTTCTTTTTGCAATTAGGACTTGAATGCTTTTATGCTTGGATACATTTCCATTCGTAACCCGATAATCTTGAACTTGGTCTTTATGATAGAAATGAGTCTTTTGCATGCGTTTATGCTCGGGATGTGGGTAAATTGCATTCAGGTCCCTGTATTCTGTAAATAAGACTAAACACATACCTTAGTAGCATTTATTGATGTAAAAGTAATCTAAATGAAAGACATATGATGCAATGTATGCAATGCATCAAATACCCCCACACCTAGATTTTGCTAGTCCCTAGCAAAACAGAATATAAAAGAAATGAAAACAGGGAAATCCTAACTCACTTTCGTAGGAATCACGGTTGCACTTAGCATGTGCAACAAGCCTTTAAACCTCCAAGTTTCCTAGGAGGAGGAGTGTTGTCTCCTGAGGGTTTTCAGCGGATATACCCACAAAATCCTAAATCAACGTTTCATTAATAGTTCTCAATATCACTACCTCAACCTTATACATTTCACTAAGAATTTTTGCATGCTCATTATATAAATCTAACTCATTAAAAATATGATTTGGTGTTTGTTCCTCCAACATTCACACCACTAACCCTTCTACACATGTTTATCACTTGAATTATTTTGCCCGCCTCCTCTGGTGGTGAAGTATCATTCGGATCAACCATGACATGAATCATTCTTTTAGCTTTGGGCCTTGAGTATTTTTTTTTCTTTTGTTCCGTGATTCAACACATTTGCTTTTTGACACTTTTACCCTTTTGCATTCGTGTAGCGAGTTTGGTCGATAATCCCAAGCTGGTAGACTCAAGTTACCGGGTTTCAAGATACCCCTACGGATCAGTGACTCAAAGGCTTGGGTTTTTGTAATCATTTTGCAAAATGTGTTTTCTTCACTTTATTCCTTTATTTTTATTTTTATTTTCCTCAATGCTTAATTGCTATTAGAAGTCCACACTTCCCGGTATATTTTCCTCAACCTCTGCTTTTTATCAACCACTTCAAAGATTTGATTCATCCAATTTAAGTGCATACATGTCTTAAAGGGCAATGGGTTATTTCTTTGGAACTTAGATTTATGTCACAATTTCTACAAGCAGAACTATATAATAAGGAACAAAAACTCAATGCAATTTGTACACGGGTTTTAGCAGTTCAATCTTAAGCTATGTCATGAAACATTAATTTTTTTTTGTTATAAAAGACAGAATATATAGATAAATATATACATAAACACCCCCCCCCCCACACCTAAATCATGCATTGTCCTCAATGTATGCAAATATAAATCAAATGCACTTATTACCTTGATGAACTGCGGTGGACGGATGAAATTTGCTCAAAGTCAACCATAGTCAGAACTGGATTGAATGACACCATATTGGTGCATGTATCCGGTTGAATTGTTCCTCATGTTGCAATGAGCATCCTTTGTTACAGGTTCCACACCCCTCACATAAATTGGTTCTCTTATTTGCTCGAGTGACGGTGGGTGTGTAGATGAATTCCTCCCCTTTTTCTTACTTCCTTTTTGATTTTGTGATGATTCAGAAATATTATAGATACGCGATTTCATCACAACATCACTTTGGTTGCATGTTATTTCTGGCTCACTATCAATATGAAAGATATTAAATTCAGCTTTTAAGTTCCCAAAAGATAATTGCATGAGCCCATTTCGACAGTTTATCAATGCTTCCGAAGTGGCTAAAAAGGGTCTGCCTAGAATTACAGGGATTTGTCGATTAGGATTTACAACAGGTGCAGTATGTAGTACGACAAAATCCACTGGGTAAATGAAGTCACCAACCTTGATCAAAACATCCTCGACTATACCTCTTGGTTTCTTAATAGAACAATCAGCAAATTGAAGGGTTGTCTTAGAGGGTTTTAGTGGACCAAGGTTCATTTGCTCATAGACAGAGTACGGGAGTAGGTTAACACTAGCACCAAGGTCTAGAAGGGCTTTGTTGATAAAAGTATCTCCTATTACACATGAAATTGTGGGACATCCAGGATCCTTATATTTTATAGGAGATGTGTTGGACAAAATAGAACTTATGTTTGCAGTTAAGAATGTCTTCTTTGGTACGTTCGTTTTTCTCTTTTTAGTGCACAAAGCTTTTAAGAATTTAGCATAAGCAGGTATTTTATTTTATAAATTGGTCTACTTCAGAAAAATAGGGAAATCGTAATTGTCCTTGTTCAAGACCAGTATTGTTTTTGTTCAAGAAAACCTAATTGCATCCCTTCATGTTGATCAATATACTAATGTAACCCATGTAAACTGTGAAGCTGGAAAAAATACGACAATTATGATTAAAATATAAGAAATAAATATTAAGTAAAAACAAAAGAAATTCAAATTCTTACCAAGTAACGATCCCTAGCAGCTGAAGGCCTATAAGTCGGTAATTCTGCTTCTTCAACTCTTCTCGTCAACCATCGAACTATAATCTATCAATACCACGCCATGTAAATACGTCTACAAGTAGCTAGATCTTCTGGCAGTGAAGGTGCCTCGATCTGCACAAACTCTCGGCGACGTGACCATGCTTGAATGCATAACTGCTGCTCCTGCAACAAGTTTACTCTAGGATTCCCCTGAGCCTTCTTGATCTTGGAAATCTCCATTAATTCTAGAATATGTTGCCGCATTCCAAACTGACGCATCACCCTATCTGGCACATGCATAGCGGCAACTCCGAAACAAACAATCAATGTTCTACCCATCCAAACTTCATATCCTTGCCTGCAATCAGCAGGTAACGTCATCAGATCTACTTCTTCATATCGGGTCCAAGACACTTGATTTTCTTCTTGAACGTCCAACTCATTTATGTCAAATTCAATCTGAGCCGTCTTCACATTGTTCGCCCACGACCTAGGAGTCTGTCAACGTGAACCTAAAGGACACAATGGAAGTTGCACACCGGGAATTCTAGATGTCCGTCCAACATGAAGATGTTCCCAACACCAAATCTGTAACAATATCAAGAAACTGGCTACTTGTTTCCCCTTCCTCAGACATGTCTGATCCATATAGTTGTACAAAACAGTCAATGATGCAGCTCCCCAACTGTAGTTTCCACATTCAAATAGATTCTCTAATAACAGTAAAATCTAAGGTGGACTTTGTTTTCACTCTTATCACCTACTATCCCGGATCCTGACTGAAACAAAATATACGCTCTCGTGTGTTCCATCACCTCCTCATCTGTTGCATCTGGCGCCACACCTTGATAATTTTGTTGCAACCACTGCAATGACACGTATCCACCTTTCACTATAGTTGTCGCTTCTTTTTCTTTAGCACCCAACATATTCATGCAAACCTCAGGCCAATCATGATCCAAGGTTGCACACACTGCCAAACTGTCAACACGAAGACCACTAAGCAAAGCTACATCTTGTAGCATGATGGTCATCTCCCCGTGTCTAAAATGGAATGTGTGTCTCGGGTCTCCACCTCTCCACAACAGGAAGGATCATATTCCAATCCAATTGCAGTCATTGCAAACGAGACACGACACCAAATCCAGCAATCTCTAAGAAATCCCACACTCTTCCATCTTCCACATTCCAAGCGTTGAACTGAATGGCGTGCTCGACACATTTAATATCCATCAATTGCTCCTGAAAAACATAATTAATTACTTAAGGTATGATATAAACCAATACACAAAAATTTTAAATTGAAAACCCAAACACTTACATTTTCGAGAATCGAAGATGATCTATGATCTTTTTGTAGTATTAGGACTGAATGATCAACATGACCATGAGAATTGTGTGAATTTGAAATTTTTGCAACTATTGAAACAAAACAAAATAAAAACAAAAGTTAGTTTTGGGTGTAAATAAACCAATCCAAACTACATGTTTTTTAAACAAAATATATAAACAAATAATAACACTATATAATTATTTACAATTCAATACATTTTTCTCAATCAACTAAATTTCAAACATTATAAAAATATTTACATTTATAGTTCAATACATTATTACTAATACACTCAATTTCAAACCAAGTCGAATCTAAACATAAAGTACATTATTCCAAATGAAACCAATTCCAAACATTATATAATTATTTAGAGTTCAATACATTCTCAATCAACTCAATTTCAAACCAAAATAAACACCAATCAATCTAATCCAAATCAAATCAATCCACACAAATCCAAAATAATCCAATCCGTACGCAAATACAAACTAATCAAGTAAAACATTAACAAAAAAGCTAAATATACATTAGAACCAATGCAAAACGTGAAACTAGCACCGGAGGCTCGAAACTCGCCGGAGAGAGGGAGTGGACGGTTATGGGAAAGAAGAGGACCCTGCTGCCGTTTTTAACCCTCAGATGTCGTTTTTACCTGTGGCTGAAAACGACATTAGCAGTGTCGTTTTCAATATAGTATAAAATGACATCTGTAGTGCCGTTTTTAGTTAATGAAAATGACACCTTAGGTGCATTTTTTCATGTGCATATATATTTTGTCAAATAAGTTTATGAGGTGCATTTTTTTTAAAATGGTGAATATTTTGAAAAAAAAATCCAATAAAAATTGTCAAATTATCGTCGTAAGTTAGCAATGGAACTTGTCATCTATCAAGACATGCCGAAAAATGTAAACGTAGAAATGTTGGATCATCTAGTTCGCAACAAATAACTTTAGATTATAATAGTGGAAATTTAAAAACTAGGGGAATATGATCCAATTAAAGGTAGAGATGTAATTGTTGAATATATAATTAGAAATGAATTACCATTTAGCCAATGTGAATCTCCCAATCTTAGAAAGACATTTAGTTACCATAACCCACAATTTCGACCATTTTCCAAACGCACATTTAATAATGTTGCAAATTAAAAAAATTGATACTGGAAAAATAGACTTAATTAATACATTTGCATCAATGACTTCTAAGATAACATTAGCCAATGATGTTTGGAGCGGTCCTAATGGTTTCCAATGTTATTGTATAACTGCTCATTTTTAGATAATTCGTGGGTTTTACGTAAACAAATTATTTCTTTTGCACCAGTTTTGCACCAACACACTACTATGATTATATATAACAAGATAAGAGATGTGTTGCAAGCTTATTCAATAGAAAATAAAAAAATTGTGTAATTTCTTTTGACAATGTTACTTATAACCCTGCAGCAATAGAATTACTTAGATGATATTATTTTCATGTTAGATGTGTTTGTCATGTTTTAAACATTGTCGTACAAGATGAATTTGAAATAGTTAACCTTATTTACAAATTGTTAGAGATGTTATTGTTTTTATAAGTAGTAATGGTACATATAGATATCAAGAATTTACAGAATTGTATTCTGGCAGTGATGTTAAATCTAGAAAATTTAAATTAGATGTCTCTCATAGATGGAACTTTACTTATGAAATGTTGAAATGTTATTATCCTTATAGTCCTTTAATTTTATAATGAAAAACAAAATGAAATCTTTTTAACTAATCTTGATTGGGAAACTTGTACAACTATGTTAGAAGTAATGCCTCATATTGTCAACGGTCGAGACACAACACGTCTGACATATCACTCGAGACAAACATTTGCATGAAGGACTAGGTGGACACGATAGATAGGGGTGAGCTTCGGTATGGGACCAGACCGAAACCCGAACCCTCAGAAATCTTGTACCGAAGACCGGACCGAACCATGTTGGATCTAATTTCATTAGTTTTTTTAATTATTTTTGTGGGTGGTTTGACCTGTTTTCATATTTTCCATAAGTTTTTTCCTGAATTTTTATCACAAGTTCACAAGGTCTAAGTTAACAGTCACAAGTTCATAACCATCAATCACAACTTCACAAAGTCACAACTTGTAAGTTAACTATCACAATTCACAAGTTCAGAAATCACAACCATCACAAGTTCACAATGTTCAAGTTAACAAAATAAAACACCATTAATCACAATCTATAAACGTAGAGATCATCAACACTAATCCACGCAAATGAGATCATCAGCAACACCGTCGGGAGCTAGCTTTTTCAAATTGTTATTTTTAACAACATCAACACAAAATCAATTAGACATTTTTAGAACATATAAGTATAAATCGTACAAATATTAAATACCAGCCATGTACATGCATAACAAAGAATTCAAAAAAATTGGGTGAACTGGAAACACTGGAAAAGGAAGCAACCCGCAGTTTCTACTATGCACTAAAATCAAAATTCAACTCGTCCTTATTGCCAAAGTCATATTATAAAAAAGCTGGAAATTAAACTGAATTGTTATTATTCACTGTAAATTTACTTAAATCGTCCATACAGATTACCATTTTGCCCTTCTACCCTTTCTACTTATATAACTCTTCATTTCACTCTCCTAACACACATCTCTCTTCATATTACTCTTCTATTCACCAGATACAATGTCTCGGAGTCCAGGAAAAGAACCAACGGACATCCCGGATTACTCAAATTTGGTAAATTGCTTTGTCTATTTAATTAATTTTTTTAATTTTTTTTGGGTGTGGCGTCTCCCGCGGACGCCCGAACATTGGGAAAGGCGTATGCGGGATCCATAATTAGTTTAATTATTTTAGTAAGGATTTTATTGATTAAAAGTTGTGATAATAGCTAAATAAATTGATTATTAAGTTAATAATTAGTTGTGTACAATTTAGTAAATGATTATTGATTAATTATGATAATTGCTAAATAAATTGATTATTAAGTTAATAATTAGTTTAATTATTTTAGTAAATCCATTAATAAAAATTTATTTTTAAAATTGAATTAATAGTCATCGGGTTACCGTGGAGGAAAAGGGAAATCAATTGTCTTACGCGCGGTACGTAGTGTAGCAGATGAGTCAGGTCCTCGTCATCCACGTAGACAAGGTATTTCTGCTTCAGTTAGGAGAGAGATATATCTTTTACGTCGTCGTAAGACACCTGGGGATTCTTTCGACAATGAGGATGATTCAGATGAGTTGAGGAGTCACGACAAGAGTGACGATGGAGGCCGGTATGGAGTGCTACTAGAAACAACGACGATGAGTTGAAGAGTCACGACGATGAGTGACGATGGAGTACAACTAGAAACAACGACTCATCCATCACGATCTCGTCGCTTAACCACTTTTACCAAAAAACGACAATCGCAATCTTTTCTTTTTGTGTTCTTTCGTAGTGCAATACTCGTATCACGAGAACTCATTTCACGTCTGCAATCACATCTCAGGTAATAATCCATCCGGTTATCTGCTTTTGGTTTGTATGATGATATAACAAAAAAAATCCGGCTCCTATTGCAACTTGTTTCGCCCATTTACAAGTTTCCTCGATTGTTTTAAATATTTCTTTACTATCAAAAAGCTCGTTGTAATATACTTCATCACCACCAAAATCTTGCAACGAAACCTGAAAAAAATTAATTTAACAGAAAATTAAAAAAATTAAAAAAAGGCGTGAGGCACAATTTGTTAATGGCAAAAAGATAATTTTTGGGATGATTTAAGTAATTTTCCGACGACGAATAGTAAACATCCAACACCCAAACAGAAAACAACACGTCTTGCTGCATTGAAAACCTGAACATGGCAGATAGAATATACCTCCATCATAATCAAAGAACTTAAAAGTCCAAAATGAAAAACATGAATAGCATTATGAAAATAATTGTAATTGCTACATTTAATAGTTGACATGAATATACCAAATTAAAAAAGAATACTAGCAGGTAATAATGCATCTCTCTCACTCACCTTAAGCAATTCACAACACCTCAATCCCGTCGGAACAAGCATTGAGTTCAATCAAATACATAAAAGTCAAAAAATTAGACAATCTCGGAAAATCCGTTTTGAGACAATCACAAAAGGGGAAAATATGTTTTAGTTTTTTTCGGATCACAAAAGAGGAAAAAATGATCATCGTATAGATCGGAATAAACACATATGCAGCTGCTCGGTCGGAAATAAGAAGGGAGGTCGGAGTATGGTCGGACTTGATGGTCTAGAGCTCGGTGGACTCATCGAGGGTAGAGTCTTGGATTGTGGACGGAAATTGGAAGGGAGGCCAGAGTCGAGGGTGGACTCGACGGTGGAGTGTGCGGTGGTCGGGATCCGGCGGGAGGCGGGAGTATGTTAGGGATTTCGGAGAAGATGAGTAATGTGTGAAGAGGATTTGGGTGAAGTCGTCTGTGACCTTTAGTATGTTAGGGATTTGGCCATTTGGGTGTATATTCGGGTTTCAGTCGGGGTTTGAGTTTTAGACCGGACAGGACCGAACCCGAATTTCGGGAATGCGGCGGACCGAAGACTGGACCAGAAAATTTACGTCCGGTCCGGTTCGGTCCAAAAATTCGAGTCCGACTGAATTTCCCTCACACCTAACGACAGATAAAATGCGCAAAATCAACGAGAGCATCGACAAACGAATGAATTATTTATATATGTATGTAATTTGTAAATTGTAAGACTCAAGACATTAGAAATTATACGTAATTTGTAATCTTCTTGTACTTAATAAAATTTTGCTATCGGTTTTGATGGGTAGACGATGTAGTCGGTGAGACAATAACATCGATGAACCGATTATTTTGTGGGAATCTTAATTTGATAGTGTTTTAAAATTTAATTTTTTTAAGTTATTTCTATCTGAATATCTCATGTATGAAAACTATGACTCGCAAATCCGACTCACAAGAACCTGAAGTGGACCGAAATCGAACCTGACCCGAAATCAGTCCGGCCCAACCCATCGGGCCTGCCTATTTTGTTGCAGCGAAATATGGTTTTTATGCAAGTGCACCAAGTAAAATCCGAAAACTTAAATGCATAGATCCAATAACATCATTTTGCAAACGCACCCAAGCAAATAACCCTTCATAAATCTACCTCCCTACTCAATCTACCATTATGTGCCCTTAATATGCATATTTTGATTTCCATTAACGAGTGTTGAGACAAATTTTGTTGGGCCACGTGCAGTCGTGAAACACATACGTTTACGAGTGCATCCGGTCATTCAGAGTGTGGATATTTGTTTATTAGTTTCTCCGTTTTCTTGCTTTCTCATCTCACAAAAGTGTGCAAAAAGTGGTCATCTCTTTCTCTATCACGTTCTTTTCGTTGAACTTAGACCTGCAAATCGTGTCATGTTTGTGTATTTCTCTACCACAGACCACACCTCCCCCTCACGTCTACAGTGTGCGCCCAACTCCTCTTCCCCATGCACCCTTCCTCTAATCACCTCTCTCCTCCTAAATCCCCCATTAGCACCCTAATGGGTTTAGGGTTCTAACACTCCAAGTCATTGTGGAGCTGCACCAGTGAGATTGTTCACTTTCTATCGTCAATCAAATCAAAAAAAAAATGTGTGGGACAGTGATGATCTGCTTTTGATGGACAATCAAAAACCATGTGCCAACAAAGTGGAAAAATATTGCACCAAGTAACCATTTTATATCTTGGTTGTTGAATTGGATCCACTATTTTTTATCTTATAATAGTTATATTTTGAACTTTAGTAGATATTTTAAATAAAATGAAATCGTTTTAGCAAGTTAAAACTAAATGTATCACTACTCTGATTTTGATCTAATTCACTTTGTCGCACTTAAAGTAGTAAGACTTTCATTTAGTGAAACTTGTTGCTGAAATAACTGCATTTCATACGACATTAGTAAGTTAGTCCATCTTGGGGCATATCACTCGTATGTTTCTCTAATTCATGGTCATAATAATATAATGGGTAAAATTCATGCAGAAAAAAAAGACAATCGTACAAGTTTATCAAGCGAGTCATGCAGACTATTTACATATGAGCAAATTATCTATCAGATATTCAAAATAACTCAACAATTAAATACAAACCTATAGCTCATGAAATTCCAATATAAAAATCTCTCGACAAAAATCAACAAATGTTTTCATAAAATAACACAAGTACACAACTTTTAAAGGTTTTCCACCGCACCCAGCATCCATTTAGCATTGCTCATTGCTTCCAAGTCTCTGCTTCCCAAACAACAGACATCAACTTAGATTTTTTGTGGTAGAAGGTTTGAGGAGGTAACCATGTTGGGTGAAGTTATGTATTTAACTTTATTCTCATTGGCTGATTTCATCATAAAAAAACTCAAGATCACTTCTCCAGAGGTGAAAAGATTGATATCGTCCTTTTCTACCTATATACGGCATTCTGTGGATGAATGAAAAATAAAAGTTGTTTCGAGTATCATTTATAACCAAATGGAACTAAATCACACAAATTTGCAAACCTAACAAAATCAACTTGGAATTGGTTAAATCAAAAGATGTATTTAAAATCAATCCTTACTGCAAATAAACTACGTCAAATTGGCTCCGACCAACAAATTGAATTACTGATGATTCTAAATTTGTTTCGACACTAAAATTCAATTGGTTTCTTATACAATTTCAGATTAGATTAGTCCACATTATCACTCTTAATTGTGATGTCTCTTTCATTTCCAATTGGAATGTCGTTGAGGACCTTGAGGTATAAAAGCATATCCACTAGAAATGGAGGGAAAAGGCTGAAAGGATATACCAATAGTATTCTAATCATCAAACAACTCTGTCTGAATTCCAACTTCCAAGAAACAGACCTCATCATCTGGTTGTCCAACCAAAATTCCATAAATCCCCTATAAAGGGAGCAACTCCCACACCACTCTCCTCACTCCCAAAACACCCAACCCCCTCCTAATCCAGACCATAACAATCAGACTCCACAGCAAGATCCAATATTTCATTTCTTTCTAGCCTCCAAACTTGAATCCCAGAATTGGGTAGGGATCAGATTTGGAAAATGAGTGGTGGTTGTGGCTGTGGAAGGCTAGATG
This sequence comes from Triglochin maritima, assembly GCA_963682175.1. Taxonomy (NCBI): domain Eukaryota; kingdom Viridiplantae; phylum Streptophyta; class Magnoliopsida; order Alismatales; family Juncaginaceae; genus Triglochin; species Triglochin maritima. The sequence continues at coordinate 12,923,305 of OY821773.1, forward strand.
GGGACTTTGATGAAGAAGAGGTGTGGGGTGTCATGAGGTGGAAAGATGGAAGTTCTTCCAATGAGAGGAGATCCCATGAAAACATTTCTTCCACTTCCAAACATATGTCTAGTGCATCCATGATCATTTCCAAGGCCAATGATGGTGGAGGGAATAGAGGGTTTAAGAACTCAGCTCCTGTGAACATACCAGAGTGGTCTAAAGTTTGCAAGAAAGGCTCCACAACTTGGGATGATGAGGAGGAGGAGGAGAGGTGCCCACCACATGAGTGGATTGCCAAGAAGCATGCAAGAAGCCAGATTTGCTCTTTTTCTGTTTGTGAAGGTGTTGGAAGGACACTCAAGGGGAGAGATCTTACCAAGGTCAGGAATGCTGTTCATACTCGAACAGGATTTCTTGAGTAAGAAGCAGAAGGAATGGTAATTTTGACTGTAAAATAATGTGTCAGTTCGAACTTCGAACGCTTGTTTTTGTATCTTAATAGTTAAATATGACTCGTTATCTTGATGATAAGGTGTTTGCTTCGATGCGGAATTGCGAAGCAGTGATTCCTTGAAGGTTATCTATGATATTATAGACGAGTTTTGAGTATAAGATAGAGTTCTTGATGAATGTTTCGTCTGACTATGTATTATATTTTTCTGTTGATAATGCTGATTTTATACATTACTTGGTTGTTTGCTCTTGAATGAACAAATGGAATAAGGAAAAGTTAATGTAAGTTGATTGTGTTGAAGCAGAATGAGTTAAAACCAATTAAGCTCGTCATTTAAGCAGATCAGGATGGTCCAAAATGATTATCAAAACAAACCTTTGGAATTCTCTCTTGCATGATTGTTTGTTGATTGAAATTGAAATGAACTTTAATGTTCGTGTTATGCTCCAATATATATATATATATATATATAATTTAAATAAAGGCAACAAAACATTATTGATGGTTGGTTGCATGGAGCTAAATCTGAAAGCTGCTTAAGATTTAATTTTGTCGGTTGCTTTGCTCAGTTGTTGTTGACTTTTACAATAGAATAAATCATAATCAAAGCTTGTCTGATTGTGAAGCTCTTGAACTGATACGGTCAGTATTAGCAAAAGTGATTATACTAAGCATTTACGTTGTCATGCTGATTCTGAAATATATTACATTTGCTGTCATTATCTTTACTCAATTCATTTAATCCGTAGTTCCGTAGCATGCGAATATAAACGAGCATCTTCCTGCGAAAATCGTCACCGTAACGCAGCTAGTAGATAGAGTGGAACAATTTTTGAAGATGCCTTTGGAAATAACTAATCAACTTGTATTTAAAATACCTTATGCTTGCCCAAGGATAGCTTAATTTAAACCATCTAAATTAGTCGATTTTCTTTGTGTGGGAGGTGTTAAAGTTTGGTGGAATGGCGACATATATACAAGAACATGTTGACATGTTTTGAACAGAATGGAACATAAACATACATGCCCATGTAGTCCTACTTCTGTTTAGTTTAGTTTATTTTTTTAACTTAAATGGTTGATAACTTGTGAACTTCAAACTCAGAAGCTGAGAGCTTACTGAGAGAGTGGGAGTTGAGAATAATTAAGGTGCTTTCTGTTGTTTTTTTAAAAAAATATTTTTCTTTTCAGAAAAGAATTCAAGTGAATAATTGTCTGAAATGGAATTTTCTTGGCAACACGTTTTGGAGAGTTTATTTTTTACAACAAAAAAAAATCAACTGGGCAACCTAATTTTTGAGTCTACCATATAAACAATATAAGGGTCTGAATTCACCCACTTAACCTGGTCAAAGTTGTGGTCCTTGCGGACAACAATTTTTCTCATTATTTAATGAGGAATTTGCAGAGTCTGTTCTAAGTTTTCACGAATTCATTACAATATCTTTTTTCATAATTTGACCTGTCAAAATCAGACACGACCACTAACACGACATCATAATTTAGTGTATGAGTACAAGTCTATGTACACAATAACATGATAAGCATACACGACTCGATACACAAACTCTTATCGTGTCGGGTTCGTGTATAAACTTTCATACAAGATAACCCGATAATATACAAGATAAAATATCGTACATGTACTTGGATAAAATACACGTTAGTAGATAAGAAATTATTCAATTGAATCTGAATTTTCTTGGCTCATTTTGATAATGGAAATCCGAGAATGTCAGATTGTATGATTAGCTATGGTAAAACTTCACAGATTATTTTTGTTCGTGACAAGTTTATTTATATTTATTGATTGAAAAACTTAATCAAGGTTATTTTGCACAGTTGATGTCGTGAGTTTGATGAATATATTGGAGAACCTTATCCTATTAATTTCCTCCAGCCTCTTGTCTCATATCACTAACCAACCCAATACCGCAATACCGTTAATAGAGGACCTTATTGTGATATGCTATTGTAAACTTATACCTTAGTGGCGTTGCATAGTCTTTGTCTTTTGTAACAACTACTTTTGTCCTATTGTAAATCTTTGTCCACATTGTAATCATCATCATCTATATAAGAGACCCACACTTTTGTTGATAAGTGTGAAGAATCTCATCAACCTCTAGTTTTGTTCCTTCTCTAATATGGTATCAGAGCCTCTCAAAGCCTTTTCATCTAGCCTTTATGTTGAGTACTCCTGTCACCCCATCCTCATCCTTAAACATCATCATCAAAACTCCACCAATTCCTCCACCATCCACACCTACACCCACACCACCAACCAACCTTCCTGCTTGGGGCAACCTTCACCACCTTTTATCACTTAAACTAAACTCCACCAACTATCTATTATGGAGAACACAAGTCCTCCCACTCTTGAAGAGCTTTGAGATCATGGGACTCATCGATGGCAAAGACATAGTCCCTCGTGCTATTTTCCCCTCGGAGGCAGGCGTGCTCCAACTCAATCCAACCTACACCGAATGGCTAAAGAAAGACCAACTCCTATTAAGATGACTCATAGCTTCCCTTTCAGAAGAAGTGTTACCCGTCGTTGTTGTCCTCATGTCCCCAGCCAATGTTTGGAGACGACTCAAGCAAGCATACAGTGCTCCTTCACATACAAGAATCTTGCAGCTGTAAATAGAACTCTAAAATCTGAAGAAGTGTAACTCATCCCTCAGACCCTCTTTGTTAATGCCATTGTGTTCAACAATCTCGGGGGTGATTTTAGTGACATGGCTAGTCACAGCTCTCTCCGCTCATCCCTCGTTAGTGACATTTCCCGAACTTCAGAGCCTTCTTATGAGCCATGTAATTGGACTCGCCAACCTCTCACCAGTTGTCCAACCAACTACTCATGAAGCCAACATGGTTGCAACACTCTCTACCCACTACGAGTGTGGAGGTTGTCATTGTGGTAGTCATGTTGATAGGGGTGGCAAAGGAGGAGACAACCCTAGACCGCCATGCTCGACATGTGGCGTCATGGGCCATAGCCATACTGTTGTTACTATCGAGCAGGGGAAGGAAACAACTAAGGAGGTCCACAAAGGCCCTCTTACCATCCTCCTCCTGGTTCCTACCAACATGGGCCTGCAACCCATTTTGCCATTTATCCACCATTGAGATAGATCCCCACCTCTATATAAATAAAGGGTTGTAGACACCGAAGCCACCCCACCACATCACCCTTGATCTGCAAAACATATCCCTCACTGACACTTATTGTGGCGACGACTCTCTTCAAGTGGGCAACAACGCAAGTCTTTCCATATCCAACATTGCCTATTCTTATGTTCCTACTTGTAGTCTTAATCTCCACATGTCTATCATCTTACTTGTTCCTAAAATCACTCACCCTCTTCTTTTTGTGTCCACATTGTTCGCGAAAGTCGTTACTTGATTGAATTTTCCCCTAATTTCTTTCTTGTAAAGGACCTAACCTACTACCACCTCCTCTTTCGTGACAAGTTTGATTGGAGCTTTTATCGTGTTCCTCAAGCTCCTAATCATTCTACCCTCCTTAGAGAACACTACTACTACACTGACTGACATCATGGTCTTAGACACCCCCAACCTCGTCTTGTTCACCATATAGTGACATCTCATACTTTACCTCTATTAAATCTTATTTTTCCTACTTTTTGCAAAGCTTGTAACTTGAGCCAACAAGTTCATCTTTATTTACCTATGACTAATACAAAGAAATCTTAGTGCTTAGCTCTAGTGTTTCGCGGATGTTTGGGGTCCATGTCATGTGCTGCCATCACATGAATGTCACCGCTTCTTTCTAATCTTAGTTGAAGATTGCACCAAATACACTTGGTTTTACCCACTCAAGCATAAATCTGATGTTCACTCCATCATCCTTGGTTTTCATAAAATGGTCAAACGCCAATTTAAAACCAAATTCAATTTTCAAACTAATGGGGGCGGCAAATTCCAACCCCTTCGCCCATATTTCACCTCAATCTGAATCCTCCATCGTCTCACTTGCCCTCACACAAGTGAATAAAATTTGGGGGGGGGGGGGGAGTTGAACGTCGTATTCAACAAGTTGTTGACACTAGTCTTGCTCTCCTCGCTCATTCCTCGGTTCCTCGCCACTTTTGGCATTTCACCTTCAAAATACTAATCAGTTGTCTTCCTTCCTATATTCATGGTACTTTCCCCTATTACAAACTCTATCAAACCCACCCTAATTATTTACTTCTTCGCACCTTTGGATGTGCAATTTATGAGTATCTTCGCTCTTATCACTCTCATAAGCTTTCGTTCTGTACAACGTAATGTGTTTTCCTTAGCTACCCCTCATCTCATCTAGGTTATTGTTGCCTTGACCCTTCCACAAATCGGGTCTACATTTCTCGTCATGTCAAGTTTGATGAGAACATGTTCCCCTTTGCTTCAAATACCACACCACCACGCCTTGGACTTCCATTACACCATCCATTTTTCCTGAATCCCACCATCCATGACCCATTGAGCCCACTTCTCCCACGTTAGTCCAACCCACTCCTACTATAGAATTTCATGTTTAATTATGCATGTATATTTTTCGAATTTTTATGCACAATAAGGATCAATTTTCTATAATTTATTTCAGGCATACATCAATTTGTTTCAATATCTAGTTTCAAAACTTTATTAAAACAAATATGGACTCCGAAATTCATACCTAGAAGTTCTCTAAAACTTCTTGAAGATTCGGAGACGTTGGGGATGCTCCTCGCTACGCCGGATGCCTCCGAGTATTCACCAAACTCTAAACAAGATCGGAGAGAGGGAAGCTAGTCTCTCAATCTCCGATAGGGTTTAGAATCCAATTACTAACCCCTCTTTAATTCTCTTGAGAAGATGGTCTCTTAAGAACTAAAACTAAACTTAAGAATTAAGGGATTTTCGTGGAGAATTATGGAGAGAGAATTTTTGCACAAGAAATAATGAATTAGATTTTTGGGTAATGAAATAAGCTTGTATTTATAAGCTCTCTCCAAATTACCTATTCATGTGCAACCCCTTGCCCATGATCTCATGCAAAATTCCATCTAACCATCCATTATTTAATAATAAATAATATTAGCCACGAATTAAATCAATTATGGACCAATTCCATGCATGATCTAATTAATTCTTAAATTAATTCTGCATAAAACCGTCTGGACCGGTCGACCGTTTGGAGGTTCGGTCGACCTCTCGAACCAAGTTTCGGTCGACCGTTCTCTAACTCGGTCGACCGTTAGTTACAGGAACTATTCCATCGCTATGTTCGGTCGACCGACCGATCACATTCGGTCGACCGTTCGAACAGATGAAAATTCTCTGTTATCGGTCGAGACACGTCCGGTCGACCATGCCCGATCGGTCGACCGTTTACTACTATCCGGTCGACTGTTTGAGCACTGTTCTGCAGACTTGTCAAATTTCGGTTTAACCCCTACAAAATTTGACATTTCGGGATTAGTAGTAAATTCACAACTTATGTAACATATTATCCTATGTAATGATCAATCATTATACCCCATAATATTTACATCACATATGAATTTAATTTAGATTCTAATTATGTTATTAATCACAACATAATTTTGATTTTGCTTGTTCACCCCATGTGTCATATTTTCTACATGAAACCCGACACATCTTATGAACTCAAAATCCCCATTTCTTGTTTCCCAGTTTTGCGGTGTGACCTATGGGAGGATCTAAACTAAGTTGACAGTGATATTAAGAGCTTAATATCACAAGCTATAAGCGGTATCTAGCTACACATTATAGCTCCCAATTAGTTAGATGTCTTAATTCCACTCAAACCAAAACCCGATCCATTTAGTGATAGTGTGTATCACTTGTGTCCGTCCCTTGCCTCATGATATTAAGAATACACACAAAGTAGTATTGTGTCATCTTTGTATTAGTATTCATTTCTTGATCTCTTTAAGCTAGTTATAAATATGTGACTTAACTCAAATCACATTGTGCACATTATAACTTTGCTTTATCAAGGGGCCCACTAATATCATTACTCAATTAAGAGGGGCAATGATAATCTTTTGACTAGCTATCTTCTCCAACAAAAGTTGTACTTAACCAACTAATGCCTTTACACTACACTCATCGATAGCTCAAGACACTAGTCTAATTAAGAACTCCTTAAGCGATCGGATATAAGTCTCATATCAAAGGACCAAGGACACAGTAAAATATTAATGACACAGAAACACATTTCTATAATATTTTACTTATTAGGTCTATTCAGTATACAAAAGTAATATTTTCCTCTTTTGCATACCCGTGTTGTCACTCACTTGTAGAGCTACAATGATCTATGACCAACACGACAATCTTAACCCGATAATCAATGTCCCATGTTAATTACCATGATTGCGAATATCTTTTGTTTTATGTAAACCAATATCTTTTAGAGCTCTACGGTTAAGGACCAAGAGCATCTTCCTTAACACTTCTAAAAGACGAACAACATAAACAAGGAACAAAACGATTTTCTCATTCAATTCATAATAACTGACATTTAAAAGTAAAACTTTTAGAACACATTCCCTTCATCCTACACCACCAAATGCTCCATTCACCACTTTTCTAGAGTCCATCTACATGACTTAATCTTCGAGATTCGAAGACCCCACTCAGCCTCATGCCGTTTGTGCTCTTCACAACTCTTTATATGATCTCCGACAAACACCTTAAGCATGGTTCGAGTGCCTAAATGCAAGTCCAACACTAATTCCTCCTTATTTATTCACTGTTCTCCCATTGTTACCCTCCTTGTTCTTATCTTTGTGGATGATATTTTGGTGATAGGATCTTCTGGGCTGCAAACGCTTCACTTATTGCCTCACTTGGACGGAAATTCTCCATCGGACTTTGGCCCTGCACATCATTTCTTGGTTTGAACTTGTCCCTATGCACTTCGGGGTTATGCTCTAAACACCAACATGTTTTTGAGCTGCTTGACTGCCTCAAGTTCACATATTGCAAAGTCATCCAACACCCATGATTTCCCTATTCAACTCTTGACTCAAACTTGTACTCCTCTTCCAAACTCTCACCTGTACCAAAACGTTGTCGGTGTGTTCTAATATCTTACACTCACTCGTCCTGACATCTCATTTGTAGTCAACAAGCTCTACTAGTTCTTGCATTGTCCTACTAACTAGCATTGACATTGTGTCTATCAATTGCTTCAGTATTTCAAAGGCACTTTGCAAGCTTACATGGTCTCCAACTATGACCTCTTTACCACCTCTCCAACTCACACTTTGCAAGCTAACACCGACGCAGATTGAGCTTGCAGCATTGTAAATGACTGTCGCTCAACTGGAGTTTATATGTTATCTATCTTGGTTGCAACTTAATATATATCTTGGTGTTCTCACAAGCAAAACGGTCGCTAAGTCCTCTACGGAATCCGAGTATCGTTGATAAGTATCATAATTTATCATTTTTATCTTCACTATTATCTTACTTTTGTATTTGAATAATGTTATGTCAAGTGTTTGTTTTCATTTTGTAGGTTACAAGAAAATAGATACAATTGCTAAAAATATTGAAAAATGAAAGGACCTAAATGCAAAATTCGATATATAAAATGAAAGTTTAAGGACATGATATAAAAAATCCATTCCATATGTTTATGTTCTCTATTTTATGTGAATTGATGGGAAAATACTTAAATTACAAGTGCAAATTCGGATGTTGCAATCAACATCAAGTAGGAAAGTTCAAATAAGAAAACTCTGACTGCCAGCACATGTCACTTGTTTTATTCATAACACCCACATTCAAATACAAAATTTGATGATTCGAGATCTGTTTGAAAGACAATTTAAAGGACAAAATATTTGTGTCATACGACTTGCCAAATTCCGATGATACGAGGGTGAAAAACGGTGTCAAGATAGACTGTATTTGGTAATCAAACAATCAACAAAATCATTAGCAATTAACTCTCTCCTCCGATATCCAAATAAGCGATTCAAGACTCGTTACGAAGATGGTTTCCAGATGCACAACTTTCGTAATTTATATATTTCCAAATAAGGAACCTAATGGCCTCGTAAAAGACGTGAAACACTGCTAAATTAAGAGAACAAAAAATCATAATGTTATTAGCTAAATAAACGGGTGGAAAAAGAGTGTCTTCTCCTCCACAACCCTATCTTTATTGTTTCTTTTTAATTTTCAGAAGTATAATGACAAAAATTCAGAGCTATTGAAGCAATAAAATTTATTCTCTTTTTTTACTTGTTGTTTCTTTTGTTCTAGTATTAGTAGTTTCAAGTTTGTGTTTTTTATCGTTAGGTCCTTTGTAGTATTTCATTTTCCTCTTCTTAATCTTGTTTTCTTCTATGATTCTCCCCATGACACTCACCACAATGAGTGGCTAAGCTCTCAGTGGATGAGGTAGACAGAACGGGTTGATAAGAATGAAACGATTGAGAATAATGGGCTTCAAAGTGTAGTTGTTCTTATTGTTGTTAATCTTTGGTTTTCTTTTGTTTTTAATGAATTTAACTATATTTGTTTTATCACTAAAAATTGAAGAGCAAAGATATAATTTCATAAGAATACACTATTTAATCTTGTAGTAAATTTTGATCACTTCAGAATGTGATGCTTAGTTTCTATAATCTAAGTCTCTTGTTTTTCCAACCTTGAATTCTTATCAATCCTAAATCCATATACCTCATCTCCAATTCTAATATCTGAATTCTCATCTCAAGCATTCTTAGTTTAGCTTTAGTTAAATCATTAGGTGTGCGATTCATTAAAAAAATCAACTTCTCTTCACCATAGGTTTGTTCATGCATGTTAGTTTAGTTGCATAAATCATTCAAATTGGAATTCACCATCGCCTCCTTGTGTTTGACCTATATGTTATGACATTGTACACTTGCAATTAAATGTTAACAATCATCAAGTTTTTGGAGTCGTTGCCGAGAAGGCGCGTCGTGTGAAGTTTGATTTGTGTTTTGGGAATGCATTGGTTAGTGCTACAAGTTTGATCTAACTATAATTTTATGTAGGACTGAAAATTCGGGTCATGACACGAAACCCGAACACGACACTAAATATCACGATTCAGGTCGACATGAATTGTAATTCGGGTCGGGTTCGGGTTGGAGTATTTCGTGTTTCGTGTAATTCGGGTTGACACGAATAACCCTAATATTGGTGCAAGTTTATAATTATGGATGTATTATACTATTGTTATGGATGTTTTATTATTGATGTGTTATTATGGATTATCATTATGGATGTATTATTTGTTTTTTTTAAATTTGTGATGTTGAATGTAATATTGGTGCAGGTTTATAATTAATTTCATGTCAGTTCGTTGTATCAGATGTGTTTGAGTTAATCAGCTTAATTGGTGTCAAACATGCTAGTTCGTGTTCGGGTTAATTCGTGTTTGTGTAAATTTGTGTCAAACATGTCATAATTGGTGTCAAACATGTTATTTCGTGTTCAGGTTAATTCGTGTTTGTAAAAGTTCGTGTCAAACAGGTCAGTTCGAGTTATCCGGGTTAATTTGTGTTCGTGTCAACACGAACACGAAAAATGGATTCGTGTCAACATGGGTCGTGTTCGGGTTACCAAATTCGTGTTCGGGTTTAAGATTAGATTTTTGTGTTCGTGTTGACCATTTCTTATTAATTCGTGTTCGTGTTCGAGTCGAGGAAAAACAATTCATGTCAATTCGTGTTCGTGTCAAACACGACACGAAACACGAATTTGCCAGCCCTAATTTTATGGTTCATTGATGACAAGAGATCGGGCAGGAAAATCAGAGCATTGGGAGCAAGTCGAATCCACAGATTCGCAGACCATAAGCTTGGATGACTTGCGAAATAACGATCAAGCTTGTCTATTTGATCCAAAATTTTAAACCAACATATTTTAGACATTGACTATGTTCTCAAAATTTGAATTTCATATTGCTCTGAAATTAAAAAAAATCAACCAGTTTTTAATCAACACCTTGGACACTAAAATCCAAAGCAAATGATTAAATGTTTCATTAATTCCTAGGTCATTCATCATATAAGATTGACTTGTTCATGCATCATCTTTTCTTTACTTTCATTTTTTGTCGTCGATTGTTGGAGAAATGTGCGTACGTACTTCCAACACTCATTCACGCATTAGGTTGCATTTCATATAGTTAGAAGGATTACATCAGAACAAGAGTAAGATTTGAGTTTATTTGGAGTGGTTGATTGCTAGATTTAAGTTAAACAACTCTGAAGGAAACCACCTATAGAGAATCAAGATACAGTGGGGATTTAATCACCCTCTCGTGGCCCAATTACTCATTCACGGATTAGGTTGCTTTTGTAACAATTACTTTTGTCATATTGTAAATCTTTGTCCATATTGTAATCTGTTGGATTTGGTTTATAATTGTTAATACAGGAATTCAGGGAAAATCAGTCGACCGAAACTTAAGTCACGGTCAACCGATTTACTCCAGGAGCCATAGGGCTCGGAACAGATCGAGGAACGGTCGACCGTTTTGGGGAATTCGGTCGACCGAAAAACGTCAGTAGATTTGGAGCTCAGGATCGATCGAGATCCGCTCGACCGGTGCTGGGCACGCGGTCGACCAAAAAGCGACAGTAGCTGCGAGATGAAAATCGACATGCAGAACGATCGACCGGTGTTGGACTAGCAGTCAACCGAAAACGTCCAGGAGCTTCGGGTGCTATTCAGAAGCGCAGAACGATCGACCGGCTCGGGGCGAGCGGTCGACCGAATGATGGCAGTTACGCGTACTAACCGAACAACGGTCGACCGATGGGCAGTTATGCACGATCTGAATTATTCCCTGTACGAATTTAGCCCATTATAAATAGGTTTTTTGCCCTAATCTTGTAACACAACATACAATCTTTATTTTCTTGAGAGAGATTAGGCTAGAGAGAGATCTAGAGTACTTTGGGAGACGCATTGCTTCCAAACATTTGTAATCTCGGAGACTTCTCTTGTTGGAGAAGAGCTTCAAGGAAAGGAAACCCACAGGAGACCCCCCAAGGACGTAGGCATCTTGCCGAACCTTGTAAAATCGCGTGTGTCGTGGTTTGCTTCAGGTGTGTTGTGTGATTGCTTGATATTTCCATCTTATTTGTGTTTTCTTGATATTATTGAGTTTGGGAGAGGGTCAGAAGTTATCATTCCACATTCAATATTCTATTACACGTGGTACGTTTAATCCGTATCGTATAAGTGCATTGATAGATCCCCTCCCAACATAATCCTCATCTTCTATATAAGAAAACTCAAACTACTGTTGATAAGTATTGAGAATCCCATCAACCTCTCGTCTTATTCCTGCTCTTATAGAATAGGCAATGGGTAACTTCCATAGTGTTTTGACTTGTGGCTTAACCACGGAGTTGAGATTTTGGTTGGTGTATTTTCAAGGAAAATATGTCTTATGGAGTGTACAGCTTGTCGTAATACTTACAAACTTCTTTTCATTATGATCTTATTTGAGTAAAGATTGAGATTCAAGATACTCAACAGTGATTAACGAAATTAATCAGTAATTATTAACTATTTCTGAAGGTGTTATTCTTATCGAAAGATTCATTGTGTTTTTTGTATGTTAAAGTACAAAATAAACCACGTCATATTAATAAACATGATTAGTCGACAATGTTGACACTATTGATTTTACACTAGTCCTTCGAGCTGCAAAGATCTCTTCTTCAGACAATAACACACAAGAAAATAAAACTACCAGAATTGATTACATTGGGACGAAATTGGTCGAAATAATGTTTCAGTCGGCGAGATATAATCAAGAATCTACAATATAAGAATTCTTGGAATCCACCAAAAATATGTATAAACAGAAATTTAACTGAATTGCTAAACATTGCCCCAAAATTACTTAAATCGTCCCTTGAAATTACCATTTTGCCATTCTCTCATTTCTACTGTTATAACGCGACATTTTACCCTCCTATCACACATCTCTCTTCATATTCCCCTTATAATCATAAAAAATAATGTTTTGGAGGTCAGTAATGAACCAACGAACGCCCCAGTATACTCGAATCTGGTAAAATATCTAACATCTTTTTAATAAAAAAATAATAAAAAATAATAAAAAATTACGGGCGTCCGACGGAGCCGCCCCCACGTAGGAGGGGGCGTCTGGCTAAGACGCCTCCCCCATGGGGGAGGCGTTTTACCCAGACACCTTACCCATCGGGGAGACGTTTTACCCAGACGCTCCGCCCTTGGGACAGGCCTCCCCCATGGGGAGGCGTCTTAGCCAGACGCCCCTCCTACGTGGGAGCGGCTCCGTCGGACGCCCGTAATTTTTTATTATTTCTTTAAAAAGATAATTGATTATAAATTTAGATAATTGTTAAATTAATTAATAAGTTAATAATTACTATATTCGGATGACCGATACCCCTTCGGTACACCGAAAATTCAAAAATTTCCAGATCCAACAATTTCAAAATCCAAAAAATTTCCAGGGGGCGCTGCCCCCTTGCCACCCCCACCACCTCACCGGCGAGGTGGAATCCCCGAACGACCTGTCGAGGTGGTATTTGTAAGTCAGGATGTTTTACCATCGGGGGATTTTGGAACTTAAAAAATGTTGGATCTTGAATTTTTTTGAATCTTCATCACTTGCAAAAAAACTCATTGTAATCCGATCGGTTACCACCGAAAACTTGCAAAGAAACGTCAAATAATTTGAGATAACACACCGTATAATTTTAATTTGACAAAAAATTTAAAAAAAACGGGACGTCTGGCTAAGACGTCTGTACCATCGTGGAGGCGTCTGGCTAAGACGCCTCTACCATGGTTGAGGCGTCTTAGCGAGACGCTTAGACCATGGTATAGGCGTCTGGCTAAGACGCCTGGACCATCGTGGAGGCGTCTGGACAAGACGCCTCCACATTAGCCAGATGCCTCCACGATGGTGCAGGCGTCTTAGCTAGACGTCCGAGTTGGAAAAAAAATCCGTCTCCGTTACTTTGCCTGATTTAGGTGTTTCGTCAGACATTTTCGTGGTGTTGGTACTAGGAATGTTAGTAAAACTGAGTCAAAAACCCTGTTTAAAGACACGGGACGATATGGGTATTAAATATATTGTTAAGGGTAATTTGGTAATTTCAAGGGACGATTTAAGTAGTTTTGGGGCGACATTTAGTAGTTCCCAAATTTTAAGGCAAATGAAATGAAACAAACTCCACTCAAACTTTCCGAGTCAACTCAAAATCCCACATCCAAAACAAATATTTTCTGAGATATTTGTTTTCCCTGAGACTCTTTGTGAAAACATTTTCTATAATTTTCTATATTCTATAACCACCTCTCGGGTCATGTGTATTTGATCGTGCCACACATGTCCTAGCCATAAGTCAAACCCACAAGATTTCAAATCTCACCTTAAATCTTAAAAAACTACTCCTGTTGTTCTCAAAAGCTCAACCTTTTGCTACCATTTCTCCAAGAAGTTTCCCTTTTGGGCAAAAGATGGTGCTTTTTTTTTGGAAAAAGAAGAAGAAAACTACTGTTTTTTGGGAAAAAAGAAGAAAACTACTATATGTGGTTTTCTCACATTGCGCTAGATTTTGCATTGTTGGTGATCCTTTGTAGTTTCTCATCGTATCAATTAATGTTGCTATTTTTGGTTCCTGTTTGTAGTTTGATGTTTCTTATGCATGCTGTATTGTTCATATTTTTCTGGAATAAAATTTGAATTGTTGTATTCTGGTAGCAAATACATTTTATTTGGTAAGCTAGAAGGTTATATTTGCCCTAGGAGAGAACCATTCATTTTGACTTAACATGGAACAACATCTTTCTCGCTCTTTTATAGGCCTATCCAGCTCAGATTTTTCAGTTGAGAATGAAAACCAGATCGAGCCCATAATATCCAATATCGAGGTGAGATCGTCCCCCACTGAGTATGTCAGACCCCCACTAGAAGGAATGCACAAGTTATTTTAGTGTTCTTGTAGGAGAAAACGATCAATGTGTATGCTCGATAGTATGCGATAGATTTGCTCGATATTTAAAATTATTTAGAGTTCGATCGAGTTTGATGGTACTCGACGGTACACGATAGATAGTACGGGTCGATGTGTATACTCGATAGTTATACTTAATTATGGTTCAATTGCACTCGATATCTGTTCGATATACGCTCGATGAGTTACGATTAATATTCTGGATTCCACTGTTTTGACTTTTTTTAAAAGTTAGACTATAAAGTTTACATCCTTCTAATGTTGTGATCGATACGAGCTCGATGATAGCTCAGCGATGATTTAATTTATATTTTTAAGATTGAATTCTTTAATATTGAATTTTTTAATGTGCTCGATAGGCTCGATTTGAGCTCAACATAGATTCGTCCTACGAGGTCAATGTTCGTTCAAATCTGTCCTGTCCTCGGACCTCGATCGTAGTTCGACAGTAATCGATGCGAACCTGATTAAACCAACAATTCTATGGGTGATTTTTTAGGGTTCAGGGTGCTCGATAGGCACGATGGTTTCTCGACGGTAATCGATGCCCTATGACTTAACGCACATTGGTAAGGTTGATTTCTTTAAGTGTTTTGCTCGATAGGCTTGATATGAGCTCGACGTAGCTGGATGGTTGTTTGTCTTACGAGTTTGACTACAACATTTACATAAGAAAGATACAAACAGTCACATCATTCATAACCATTCACAACATACGAATATTAACAAAAAACACAATAAACAACATAAGTGCTTGTAATTTCAACATTCAAAACACATTTACTGCACATTAACGAACAACAAAGATTGTAGAAGTTTGCAACTAATACATACACAAACAGAAACCAAAAACAGTTTGCAACTAAAACAACTTCGCCATTTTTCTAGTCCACCTGGTTTGGTCTTCGAAGCAATGAGGCACTTTGGGGAGACTGGCCTATCGTTCTACTCTCAAACGTATCGAACTGATATTGCTACTATATCTACCTCAGAAATGACAGGTCGAGTGCAATAGAGAAGAGATGTACAAACGAGAGAGAAAGAGAAGACACAATGGATACGTGAGAAATGTTAACAACTGTCGGAAAATAAAGAAAGAGAAAATGTTTTCCTTTGTTTATTTGGAAAGAGAGAGAAATAGGAGAATTGTCCAACGATTTCCCCAACGATTTAGGTAGGGGTATTTTGGGGGAGAAGTTGAAATATAAAAATATTTTTCAGATTATGTCAAAGTGTGAAATTTTTTTTCTCGATTTTGGGTTATTTTGAGCATAAAAAGTCTAGTTTTCTCTGGAAAATGCAGTTGTCCAAAAAATGAAGGTAAATTATCAAAATAACAAATTTCAGAGGAAGAAACCGATATTTCCAAAGGACGGAAGTTTTAAAGTACAATAGAGTAATTCAAGTCAAAAGAGGAAGGGTACAAACTGCAATTAATACGAGAAAAAAATTTGGTTGGGTTAAAAATAGACTCAATCCAAACCGAAACCAAAATATGATTCAACAAATTTCAATTTCGATTCAATTCAAATTGAAATCGAAAAATTCAACCCCAAAACCCTACACCTAAAGATTGTTAATCCAATGGCGTAAGCGTAACTTTTAAAGTTGGTAATTTAAACAACAATATCTAATTATTAAGATGTTGGGATCATTCAACGAATTAGAAAAAAATGGTCACGTACTCACGTGGGCCGAGTAGGTTAGACTTTAGAACCTCAAACATTCAACTGACGTTGCGTTCCCAACTCCAGGCGTAGGGTTTGCTGTCCTTCCAACCAAAATCCCTCCGTCGCCTTCCGCAATCCCCGATGGCGACGAGGAGGTGCAAAGGCATCGGCGTCGGCGTCCATTCACTCGAGAAGTACGTCAGGGAAAGATGCTCCATCAAGAACTGTAGATCTTCGAAACCACTCCTTCTCCCCGAAGCCCACCAACTGTTCGACAAATTGCTCCAACTCAGAACTCCTTCCATCATCGTCACCTTCAACATGCTCTTCAACGCCGTCCTCAAGTCATGTAAACAACCCAAAGCCGTACTCTCTCTCTACAACCGCATGATGTTGTCCGGCCGTATCTCTCCCGATCACTTCACCTACGGCATTCTCATCAACTCTTGCTGCCGCATCCCCAATGTCGATCTCGGGTTTGGTTTTCTCGGAAACATGATCAAACGTGGTGGCAATTCCCCTGACCTAGTGAAGTTGAGTACTTTAGTCCACGGTCTTTGCTCCGCATCCAGGTTTGATGACGCTGTGGTATTGGTTAGGAAAATGGAGGCCTCTGGCTTCGCCCCGAACGTCATCACCTACGGATCACTTGTTAAAGGCGCTTGTAGATGTGGGGACTTAGAAACTGCCCTTCAAATGCTCCAACTTATGAAGAACACCGGTAACTCTGATTGTTTGCCGAATGCCAACGTGTATAACATGATAATTGACGGGCTTTGCAAGCGAGGAAGAACGGATAGGGCACTCAAGCTTTTTGAGGAGATGGGTGAGAGTGGAGTTGTGCCTGATGTTGTCTCCTATAGTAGCCTTATTGATGGATATAGCAAGCAAGGAATGACGGACAAGGTGTTTGAGCTTTTCGAGAAGATGAAAAGGAATGGGCTTGCGCCAGATGTCGTCTGCTATAGTAGCCTTATTCACGAATATTGCAAACAAGAACGGATGGTTGAAGCAGTGAACCTTTTTGAGGAGATGAGTAAGAATGGAGTTGCCCCTGATATTGTCACTTATAGTAGCCTTATACATGGACACTGCAAACAAAAACAAATTGACAGGGCACTTCAGCTGTTTGAGGAGATAAGTTGGAATGGAATTGCTCTCAATGTTTTCAGTTATAGCAGCCTTATCCATGGATATTGTGAACAAGAAAGAATAGACAAGGCATTAGAGCTTTTTGAAAAGATGAGCGAGAATGGAATTGCTCCAAATGTTGTATGCTATAGTACCCTTATTCATGAATGTTGCAAACAAGAACAGATAGATATGGCATTGAAACTTTTTGAGGAGATGAGAAAGAATGGTGTTATACCCAATGTTGTCACTTACAGTAGCCTCATTCATGTATATTGCAGACAAAAACATATAGATAAGGCACTCAACCTTCTTGAGGAGATGAGTAAGAACAAGGTTGTGCCTAATGTTTTCTCCTATAACAGTATTCTTGAGGCACATTGCAAAGTAGGTTGTTTGAAGGAAGCGATTGAACTTTTCAAGAGAATGACAAGTCAAGAAGTTTTGCCTGATCAGGTAACCTTCAGCGTTTTGCTAGATTCATTATGCAAGCAATGGAGAATCAAAGAAGCACAAAAGGTTTTTAGTTTAATGGAAGAAAAGTGGCACATACCTAACATAGTTTCTCATAACACCTTGATGCATGGATATTGTCTAGCTGGTCGGATGGAAGACGCAGTGCTACTTTTTAAGTCGATAACATTGAAAGGGCTTGTACCAGACATTTATTCATTTAATATCTTGATCAACGGGTATTGCAAGAATAAAAATGTTGATGAAGCCCTAACATGGCTCAACAAGATGTACATTTTGGGTTTGCGACCTAACATTGTTACTTATAATTCTGTAATAAATGAACTTGTTCGCCTTGAAAAATTCAACGAGTTAGAAGTTTTGTTGGAGGAGATGAAGGATCATGACATACTTCCAAATGCTGCAACATGTAATTCTGTTAAAAGTTAAGATGGAATGATGGATCATGGGATTTCTCTAAATATTCTAACCTTGAATGTGTTGGTTCGTGCTTTTTGCAAGAAATGAATGCTAAAAGAAGCTCACTTAAGTGTTGAACCTTTTTGCCCAGATGGGAAAAGTCGAAGGTACCTTAATGGATGAAGTTTCAAAGTGGGGAGTTTGAAGAAATCATGACGGCATTTGAAAATACGGTCTCCAAACGTCGAAAATCAAATGTTGTCTCCTACAATATCAGTGTGATTGGGTGCCTACATTAGTGAATTGGACCATGTTGCTTTGGTTCCACTCTGTCGTGAGACAATTGCAAAATATGTGACATTCTAAACCCTAAATGGCGCATTGGAATATGGTAAAGCAAGTGCTGTGAAAAGGAATGCAAGGACAAACCAAATAGTGACATCAATATTGGTGGACTAAGACATACTTGATATTTATGGAGAAAGTCAGAGCAAAAGCTGAAAGAAAGCAAAGGGAAAAGGTTGGTGATGTGGTTCTAGCCGATGAGGGCTAGAACATGTTCTTAGAAATGAGATTGAGCTGAGACCATCTTGTCGAAAAGTTCCAACGCCTGATGAGTTCTCTCAGAGAAGATGAAGAAGGCAAGTACTAGATCAAAGAAATAAAATATACTCTTTTGTTGATTTTTTTTAAAGAATCATTCCCTCTTTACATCACTACCTTGTTATGAGCTTCACCTGCTCTCTTTCAGCAACTAAGCCTCCACAAGGATCAATTGAAACATATAGGTACATTTTATCCAAAGTAACAATTTGCTTAGTCACCTTATTCTGAAATAATTTTGTTAGTCATTGCATTTCTTCTTCTTTTTTTGTCAGTGCTGATTATTATTTTCCAAACAAAGTTCATTTCTAGCCTACTTCAACTAGTTTGGGATTAAAGGCTTTGTGTTCTTGTAATCGTTGCATTTTTTTGGGTCTGTGCTAATTATTATTTTCCAAACAAAGTAATATGTGAAAATGTATCATGTGTTGGTTCACATTTATCTCAAATGGTTTAACAAATTAACACGTATAATGTGACATTTGACAATGAAAAATTGTGATTCTGATTATCATGAATGAGATATAATTCATGATTCAAGATTCAAGATTCATTAACACTTGAACAAATCCGTTTTGGTGTAAGATACCTGTAAATTTCATCTGAAAAGTTTCTTCTTTTTCTCGAGGTTTTCTTATCAACCTTTTATCGCTTTTGGTATGTGGTATTATATGTACTGGTCTCTTTGCCAAGAGTCCTCTTTCAGCTACTTGTTATTTTTCTTAAGGTGATGATGCTTGATAGTTATTTAGTTACATTACTAATGCATGTATGTAGCATACCCCAACTAGTCTTGGATTAAAGGTTTGCTGCTGCTGTTATACTGATTCATGTATGTGAAGCATTCACTAACACATAGAAAGATACATACAAATCCCAAACTTGGAGTACTATTAACATGGTATCTATCTATAAAAGTCATAACAAATTATCCTCTCTTCTTAAATAATTATCATGCATATAAATCATAGTGTTGGTTTCACATTAAACATTTGCTCCATGAAAATCTATCCATAATCCTAGTTTGGGTAGAAGCCAACACAATCTGATGCACATTTGTGATGCTACTAGATATACTTGTTTTATACCAAATGGAAGCGTTCTTACACTGATAAAATGTTAAGATTCAGTTTTGCAGGTCAAAATGAATTTGAAGTTGAGTGTTGGGGTAACTTGATTAAGAGACAGCGTGCAACATAATTTTTTATGGACTTCGTTTAAATGGATGTGTAATTTCGTCTAAATGGAAGTCATAACTCTTCCAGTGTTTGATTCTCTTACTATCTATCATAATTGTTTTTATTAATTTATATATCACTTTCTCATTATCTATATGAAAAGGTGCTTATTATATACTTGTTTTTAGAAGTAATGTTGACCTTTTGCCACTTCTAGCTGTAATTTTTATATTGCTTGATTGTAGCTCGATCTTGAACTAGATTCCCTCATTACTGTTTAGCTTGAAATTTCAAACATGCTATTATTATGTTTTGTCCCTTATCTTTCCAAGTGTAAGCCATTTTTATTGCCAAAAAAATGTTGCTTCATGCACTTGCATAGTACTTATATATTCTATGTACTACGTTGCCTTATGGTATGTAAAAGACGCTGTAGTATGGGCTAGTTCCTTATGTTATGTCAGTTGTATCAGATAAGATTCATCATGATTTTTGAAACTAAAGTTCATTTTAGCGTCCCATGCGTTTCTTTCTGTTCATTCGACAACCATAATGATAGTAACTGATGGGATTTGAGTAATTTCATCCAACTTATGCTAGATAAGCATTTGAATATTGTGAAGAAGGCATGGTTTTCAGAACCGAACCGGACGTCGAACCGGAATTCTCAAAGGTTCACCGGTTGAACTGGGGTCGAACCGGTTGAACCGGTGACGTCATAAATAATTAAATATAATATATATACATATAAGTATCCGGATAAGAAGCTTAGATACATAAAAAAGAGCTCATGATGACACTTATATATATATATATATATATATATATATATATATATATATATATATATATATATCGGATAAGAATCATTGAGTTAACGACCTTTTGTTTGGTATTTATCAGAACATGTGAATTAAATTTAAAAAAAAATACAAAATATGGGCTTGAACTAGAGTTGAACCGGACGGTCGAACCGCCGGTTCAGGCCGGTTCAACGTCAAATGCGGTTTTGGGGGTGAACCGGACCGGATAGGCCTCCGGTTCACGGTTGAACCGGTTGAACCGGCCGGTCCGGTCCGATTTTCATAACAGTGGAAGAAGGTATTGTTAGTTGTGGGGATTACTTATAACATTGTGAATATTTGAATTTTTCTACTTATATGTGCTCATAATTGAATCTGATGTTTACTTCCACTACATAACACCACTGATGCAGACAATCTGGTAAATGAAACTTATATATGCAACTCAAGGGTGTGAACAAGAACTTGCTGCAGGTCAACTGCAAAATATTCTTAATAAAAAACTATTTTCTTGTATGGTCTCCTTAGTTCTTTTCTTGGTGGGTTTCATCTGTTTGAAATTGATAGGGTTCTGTGGCCCCATGGTTCTGAGGTTTTAGCTAGACCATCTATCAACTGTAGGCATAAAAGGGTTTGGAGGAACCTATTTAGGGCCGTCGAAGCAGAGCAGGCAGCAATAGAAATGTTAAGAGAAGGGAAGGAGAAGGGCAGTCTTTTGGTTGGCGCAAGCCCCACTCAATCACTACTTTTTCTAGAAAGTAGAAAGACATCCAAGTTTTTAAAATTTCCACATTTATGTAAAGCAAATGATGTTGATGCAAGTTGGTAAGGGTCTCATTTAACCATACTCTCAAATATCTTAATATATTTCTATAACATGTACACTGATACATATAAAATCATCTCCAAGATTGTATGCTCCTGGTATTTTTTGTTCCATTTTTCATAAGGTAAGATGAATTTGTTCTTCTGTCAGCATTTTATTTGAACTATAAATTATTCTGCATACAGTCATTTTTTGTTGTCTAAACTTTGTTAGCAGAAGCGGAAGTGTATTTTCATCTGTTTATTTTCAATATCCAATTTATGATATTTTAACGACAAAACGTATTTGCAGGTTTCTTGCGAAGCATTTGTTCTCCTCTTGCTCTGGAAGCTATGTATATCTGGATGTTGCTACCTTGTGATGAACCCGAGCTGTTACAACATCTGTGTCTCCACCCCTGTTTTGGTTCTCTCTTTCTGTTTTTTTCTGCTGCCCATGAACAAAGTGAACATCAACTCCATATTGCATCCGTACTGCTGCATGACTGTGATTTAAGGTATCAAATCATACTCTGATCTCGATATAATTGATTCTGTGAAAATGATTTCACTTTATTTTATTTTCCTCTAGTAAGTATGCTGTGGATGTGTAAACACGACTATCTTTTTGGTTTATAATAATGTTAACATTTTTTAAAATCCAATGTGCTGATTCTCTTTTCATCAAACTTCCTATCTGAAACAATAATGGACACCCTGACTTGGTTATGTATGTTCTCTCAGTATATTGATGCACCTCAATATTCTCGCCTGCCTTGGGCTTTATTCCATCATCTTGATTCTCTAAAAATGTTTCAAACATCTGTATATAGTAATTTACTTGTAGATATTTGACCTTGTATAATGAAATTTTTATTATGAAGTGTTCTATATGAATCCTCATTTAGTTTCTTTTCCTGATTCCCATTTGTTTTACATTTGCAGAGGTAATCCAACTGATGATGTAGCATATTGGTTCTAACCGGTCTGTTGACGAGCGGCAGAACTCCAACGACATCCGACTGGTAGCTAGACTAGTCCTATGAGGAATGCAAGAAGAAAGCCAAATAGTGACCTTGCCTTCTGTGGGCCTGCCTGAAAAGCAGCAAAAAGGGAAGTTCAGTGATGTGGTTTCCTCCAATGCGTCAATTGAAGATGTGCTCGAACAATGTCTTGAAAATTAGACGGGTCTGAGACCACCCTGTAAATGAATTCCACGATCTGAGGAGGTTCCTCGTAGAAGATGCAGAAAAGAAGTGGACAACATGCTTGTTGGTTCTAACTCTTTGGTTCACATACCATCAAAAGTTGTGAATTTAGCAAAACTACAGCGTCTTTTCCTTTAAGAAAACAAACTCGTTGGCAGAATTTTAGATTTTTTGTCATAATAGAGAATATATTACCATTGAAACCTTAAGACAACAGGTTAGACGGTTGTACTTCAGAATTTCTTGGAAATTTTCATTAGAATTGAATTTAAGCATGAGCATGTTTTTTGGAAACGTCCCGAACAGTTTTAGTTGTAAGCAAGTTACAATCGCTTAATTTATACAAAGAAAAGCCAAATTGTCTGGTGTCGTGGATTTGCTTGCCTACTTACCAAATTGTCTGATACGTACAGGAGTGGGATTGCAGATTTTGGACTCCTAAGTTGCCAAAATCAATTCTGGATAGATGAGATTTGAATATTCTAAATTCATGACATAATTTAAGGAGAAAACAAAAAGAAAGAAACATTACAGAATGCATGTTTTGTAAAATTTGATATTTCAAACATGGAAGTAGGTAGATAGGGTTTCAATTTGCATGCAATTGCTTTTCAGAACCATAGCTGGTTGTATCATCAAGCTTGTCTTTTGGTTGCTTCTATGGTACTTTTCATTGTAATATTTTTTTTGTGAATATTCATGTTGTGCTGTGCATCTAGCCATTTGAGTGACATGAAATTTAACATCTCTTAGAATAACAAAATGACCTCTACATTCAATGAAATTTAATCTCTCTCAAGCACTGGAGAGACAGTAGTAGTATAAAATGCATGATGGAGCTTCCAATTTAGATTAAGCAAGCAATGTAAGAAAAAAAATAATCACTTTAAGTACTTTCTATTGTTCAATTATTGTTCTACCGGTCTTTCAAATTCCAATCATTTTTAAAATAAAGTTCGAGGGCCAACATGTCATTAATGCTGGTGCTGGTTTGTTTGTTTTTTCTCCTTCCCTCGTTAACACGTTGGTGCTCAGTGAGGGTAGGAGGACAATTTTAGAAGATTTTGTACATATTTTTCCTAATAACTTAGGAAGTGTTTATGACATTTTTCAGTATTTCCGGAAAACCCCCCTAGAAGTTATTAAAAAATGTTAAATTTTGGGGTAATTTAGAATTGAGCCCTTTGATGTTATTAGAAAGTGTTAATAAGTGGAATGATTGATATTGATGATTTTTCCGGTCTTGTTTACGATAAAATTTTGTAATATAATTCATTGAAAATTTGTGTATGTTAGTTATAATATTTAATTAAGCGTACTATTAAATGTCGATATTAAATGTTATATTGAGTAAAGGTTAGAATATTTGGGTATATTGAAAATAAGCCACTTGACTTATTAGAAAGTGTTAAAACTTTGGGTGTTCATAAGTAAACTCCTGAAGTTTTTAAAAAACAATAAAAAAAATGGGATGATTGTTTGCGAAGAAATTTTTGTGATTACAATCCCTTACATTGAGGATCCGATCCGATCCGATCCGATTAGAAAGTACAGCAACAAATCTCCGCTTGAAGTGAGTGAAGTCTGCTCCATCCGATCCAACCTTGTGATCCGAAGAGACTCTCTTATTATTACTCTTCAGTTAAGAGCAATTGTGATGAAGAAGCGGATTCGTGCTGGTGCTCCTCTTGTCCGAAGCCCACCAACTGTTCGACGAATTGCTCCAACTCAGAATTCCTTCCATCATCGTCACCTTCAACATGCTCTTCAACGCCGTCCTCAAGTCATGTAAACAACCCAAACCCGTACTCTCTCTCTACAACAAAATGATGATGTCCGACCGTATCTCTCCCGATCACTTCACCTACGGCATTCTCATCAACTCCTGCTGCCGCATCCCCAATGTCGATCTCGGGTTTGGTTTTCTCGGAAACATGATCAAACGTGGTGGGAATTCCCCTGACCTAGTGAAGTTGAATACTTTAGTCGATGGTCTTTGCTCCGCATTCAGGTTTGATGACGCTGTGACAGTGGTTAGGAAAATGGAAACCTTTGGCTTCACCCCTGACATCATCACCTATGGATCCCTTATCAAGGGTGCTTGCAGATGCGGAGACTTAGAAACCGCCCTTCAGATGATCCAACAAATGAATACTAGCAACAATCCCAATTGTTTGCATGATGTCAACATATATAGCATGATAATCGATGGACTTTGCAAGCAAAAAAGAATGGATGCAGCACTTGAACTTTTTTAGGAGATGGATGAGAATCAAGTTGCACCTGATGTTGTGACTTACACTAGTCTTATTCATGGGTATTACAAGGCCGGTTGTTGGAAGGAAGCAGATGGGATTTTTAAGAAGATGACAAGTCAAGGGATTTTGCCTAGTGAGGTGACACTCAACATGTTTTTGGATATCTTATGCAAGCAGGGTAAAATGGAAGATGCACAAAAGCTTTTGTAGTTCAATGGTACATAGAGGGGTTGAACCTAACATAATTACTCACAACACACTCATTCATGGATATTGTCTTGTTCGTCGGATGGAAGATGCATTGCTAGTTTTTGAGTCCATAACCTCAAAAGGACTTGTGCTAGATATTCGTTCTTACAACATCTTAATCAATGGGTATTGCAAAAACAAAAAAAGTTGACGAGACTCTATCATGGCTCAAGAAGATACACAATTTGGGTTTGCAACCTAATGTCTTCATTTATAGCTCCATCATAGATTAACTTTGTCGCCTTCGTAGAGTCAAAAAGGTAGAAAGTTTGCTAGCAGAGATGAATGATCATGAGATATTTCCAAATGTTGCAACATACACTTCCATTATTTATGGCTTTTGCAAAATGGAAAAATTTGATGATGTCGTCAAATATTTATTCAAAATGATGGATCGTGGGATTTCTCCAGATGTCACTTTTTGTGTGTTAATCGAAGCTCTTTGCAAGCAAGGATTTCCGTACGCTAATGGAAGGATATAGTGAAGTTGGTTAGTTTGTGAAATGATGAAACTTTTCGAAGAAATGGTCTCCAAAGGTCACCAACCAGATGTCTTCTCCTACACCATTGTGATAAAAGGTTGTTGCATCAGTGGACATGTGAATGAGAGTGTAAAGTGGTTTAAGGAAATGTTATTGTGCGGTTCTCAGTGAATGAGGTCACTTACATGGTGTTACATAGTCTGTTCAAGATTGGATGGGTTGCTGATGCGAAGGAGCTATATACCGCACTGCAAGGACGTGGTGAAGTTCTAGATAATGAGGTGTGCATCATAATTATGAATGGACTTGTCCTAAATGGATATGTAAATGATGTCGTGGAATTTATGGAAGGTGTGAGAGATGCTGGGAGTGTGGCGAAGTGATCATATTTATACACGTCCATCGTACAATTCTCTTACTCTTGATTATATTTGTTTCAGATATCAATTAACTTATATTAACCTTCACATTAATCGTATGACATGATGCTAATATACTAATTGTTTCTAAAACTGATGTTCATTTACCTTCTTTCAGCAGTAGTTTTAACGACTCTTGATTGTAGATGCACTTGAAGTAGATTCGTTTGCAGTTGTCTAGTTTGAATTTTATGTTACTTGTTGTTGTACCTCTCATTGTGTTGTTTTTTCTTGTCTTATCTTTTATCGTTTAGATGCTATTTGAAACTTTATAAACTTAACATTTAGTATGATATTTTGTTCTTATTGATGTTCTTTGTTAAGCTCTGCAGGTTGTTGTAGTGGGAGAGAGTATTCAGAATGGAATACGCAATAGGCAACTATAAGACTTGCAAGCTCCTTACGTGATTTTCTCGATCATAACTATGCTTTGAGTGTTTTTCCTTGCTTCTTTGGCGAGAGATGGGCTGCTTCCATTGTCCTGATGAGTCTTGCCAAGAACAAGATGTCAAGAAAGCTTGGAAATAATGAAGCCTCGTGAGTTTTGACGTTTGTCTTGCGAAAAGGTGCATCACGACTCTAGCTTTCAATCTTTGTTTTTTTTGGACTAGAGAAGAATTTACTATCGAGCTAAACTAGTTCTCCATTTACTTGGTTTTGTTTGTTAAGGGTTGTCTTACAACTGGTTTATATAAATTGATTTTGTTATGAAATTTTGAGTTTTCGAACTTCACATTTCTCTTATTTGGAATTTTCGATCTAACATTTCTTTCTTAATCAAATCTCTCTACAATATTCTTCATGGCCCATGTCCGACCTTAGACATCAATTTCGCTGATTTGGAACAAGAACGCTTCGTCGAAAATTTGTTTTCTTGCTTGGTTGATTTTTCATGATTAGATTTTGACGGAGGTCGTTCTGAAATCTAGGGGTTTGTGCTTGGCTAGTAGATGCAACGTGGTGAATAGGCGTCACCTAGGTGACCGCTCCCTTGGGTGGTCACCTATGCAACCACCCGCACACCACACACAAGGGTGTGCGGTGTCGCCTAGGCGACATGTGCTGCTGTGCACATGCCTGTGCACAACACAGCAACGACTAGATTTCTAGCCGTTGTTTGTTGC
This sequence comes from Triglochin maritima, assembly GCA_963682175.1. NCBI lineage: Eukaryota > Viridiplantae > Streptophyta > Magnoliopsida > Alismatales > Juncaginaceae > Triglochin > Triglochin maritima. The sequence continues at coordinate 12,950,573 of OY821773.1, forward strand.
TACTGTAGCAACGACTATATTTCTAGGTGTTGCTACAATAGCAACGATTTTTTAAAAAAAATATCTTTTTAACCCCCCTCCTTCCTACTTTTTTCCTATAAATACCCCTCCTCACCCATTTCATTTCATTTCACTGACTCCTACTCCTAACTCTTTCATTCTCTCAACTCTTAAATCACAATTCTCAAGCTCTCAACTTTCAACTCCACTACTCCCCTTATTGGAATTGAATTTTATGGATTTCATGTATGACATGTTTTGATGAGCACATTTGAACACACACAACATACATTTTCGTATTCACATTCTTTTTCTACCCTCCGAGGGGTTTAGTTTTATTACTTATTTTCCGATTTCTTTTGCATTGTAATGTAATTTCGATCACATCTCTCTTTTCTTCTCTCTCACTCGAGTATCGTTAATCTGACTCACACGCGCTTCCTGTGGACCGATCCGTATTTATGACCGCTTCAACGCCGCCGTGTATTTGCGGTATTTTAACTGATTCAATCAGTATTCTAACAACATATAGGCAAGATTGAAAATTACATTGATGTACAATCATGACGGATGCGTGGACTGATAAGTCCGGTAGGAGTTTAATAAACTTTTTAGTAAATTGTCTAACAGGAACAATGTTTTTTACGTTCAGTTGATGCTTCGGGGCAGTCACATACATCTGACTACTTGTTCAAGCTGATTGACAATGTGGTTGAAGTAGGGGAAGAGAACGTGGTGCAAGTTGTTACTGACAACGCCGCTGCCTACGTAAATGTTGATGCGGAAGAGGAACCATCTTTTCTGGACCCCTTGCGCTGCACACTGCATTGACCTCATCATTGAGGTCATCGACAAGTTATTTTTGAAGACCATCGCCTTAAACCGACGTATCGTGAGACATTTTAACGACCATGCCGTACTACTCTCGCGGATGCAAAAAGCAATCGGAGGCAACTTGTTAAGGCCGACAGTCACCCCGATTTCCTACAGTTTTTTTGACATTATAGAGACTCTACTTCAAGAAGGAACAACTCCGATCTTTTGTGGTCTCCGCCGATCACAACGACCTGAACGCTACGTGGATGAAGAATAAGAGCTTGAAGAAAACTCCAACCAAGTGACTGAAGCCATTCTTTCACAACACTTTTGGGCCAACGTTGTGAAAGCACTCAAAGCCTCACACCAATGGTCAACATTCTTAGGTTGGTGGAGAACGATGAGAAACCAACAATGAGTTATCTTTATGACGCAATGGAGAAGGCTAGGAGACCATCAGTCGAAACTTTGGGGGTAACCCAAGGCATTATCAGAAGATCGTCGACTGCATCGACAAGAGATGGGGCGAAGGAAGAATGATGAGCTCTCCCCTGCACTTAGCCGGATTCCTACTAAACCCGGGGACCTTCTTCTCAACTCTGATAGATGAACAAACTACAACCATGAACGAGTATATGTCTGGCTTCTTAGACGTCATTTATCGTCTTGTTCGTACTCGCGAAGGTCAACAATTGTTCATATTTGCTGGATCGTTACACCTCTAAACTAGGTATGTTTGGAAAGGACATTGTGAAGAGACAACACACCGAAAGAAGACCGATTGATTGGTGACATGCGTACGGGGCGGACCAGAAGGACGAGACATTGCAGAGGCCGGCATTAAAGGTTCTCGGCCTAATGTGCTCAGTTTCAGGTTGCGAGCGTAATTGGAGTGTGTTCGAGCAAATGCACATGAAGAGAAGAAACCGATTAACGACGAAGAAGTTGAATGATTTGGTCTTCGTGAACTACAACCAGAAGTTGCGACAAAGATTTCAAGCAAAAATGGAACGTCCCGGTTTCTTCGATCCTATCAGTTTAGACTACGAACTCTTGGAGGAACACTCTTGGTTAGCAGAAACTGACGATCCGGTCTTCGCTGGGAAGGACCTGACGTGGGCTCAGGTGGAGGAAGCTGCCTTAGGACCTCCATCTTCACGAAGACGGGCTCGTCGATCCACAACGTCCTCAACTACACCTTTCTTAAGTGAAGGATTAGATGAAGACATCAACATAATTTCTTATAGTCATGGAGATCCAAGTGCATCGAGTTCTGAAGCTTCCTGGGATGTCGGTTAAGAGTTCATTACGACCGATGATGAACAATGTGTCCTATTGAATTAGTAGTTTATGACACTTGTATTGTGATTTGTTTGCTTTCTAAAATGTATTCCAAACTCTAGCATTTATAAAATAAAAATACCTGAGTGCTTGGGTGGGTAGAGGGGGTACCTAGTGAGTCTTTGGTCGGAGAACTAGGTGTCTTTTTGAAGGCCAAACATGTAAGGTTTGTTTCTATAATTTTTGGGTATTTTTCCTGATTTTTATAATTAAAATAAAAAATGGGTCGCCCCGCTCTAGGCTACCATACATTGAGTAGATGCCCACTTTGTTTGGTAGAGGAAGAGCATAACAACCACCTTTTCGGAAATTGTGAGATTATTAGAGCTATGTTGGGAAAGCTTGCTTCTAAGCTTGCCAAGGGCATGGTTGTCATGGGTGCAGATTTTAGATAATTTTAAGTGAATTGGATATCGGACATTCCTAATGCCCACATCAAGGAAGCTGATAGTCTTGACCCTCTTGCCTTATGGTGGAGTATCTAGGTGACACGTAATAAACTACGGTTTGAGAACAAAACAATTGTACTTGGGGAGATTTGGCAAAAAACAGTCCGGGATGTCTATCTTTGGCTGCAAATTTGGGGACAGCAACAGACTTTCCGTTTTAGAAAGGTGTTTCCTATTTTTATTGGGGTGGTTGCGAGTTTTTGCTTGTTTTACCTAACATCTTGTGGGCATATTTTGGACATTTCGCTTCTGTGTGGCTGTGACGGAGTCCTTCGTCTTTTTTGTTTTTTCTGTTTTCCTTGTTTGGTTTTCTCACCTCTTGTATATTTTTTTTTACTCTATCAATGATAAAAAAAATCCCCTACACCTCATGTCATCCGAACTGTCACTTCGATGCTAACATTGGCTTCTATTTTGATGCAGACATTGGTCTTAGTGATCGACAATGTAGTCCCAATTATTTGAGTACTTAAGCTGCTTGGAGTAGATGAGTTCCTAGAAATCATATGCTCAGTTCATAGACAACCTTTTGTAGCATCATAACTACAGTTAAGAGGCTTAACTTTCATATTCTTTCAGAAAGAATATGAAAGTCCTGTTTGTAGTGAAGAGACAAGTTCTACTTTGCAATCTTCAAACAGGACTTTAATTCAAGAGAGCATAGTGCTAATAATTTCTGTTCTTAACGTCACCTCTTATAAAAATGATGAAAACATGATATCAGAAATTTGCAGCTCACAATTTTTATTTTTATTTTTTGTAACATGTAACCAAATTCAGATTATCTTGCATTACCCCAATACCTGCAACCATTTTCGATTTGTAAATTTTACTAGGTCTCCATTAAACTCTTGAACCAATGAAAAGATAACCGTATGTATTCTCAGCTTCATGCGGTGATCCTAGAAAGTAGAATAATGCTTCAGGATAGTCATGCAGCCACATGACTAGACCATGCAACTCAGTTAGAAAACCACATGACAGTTATCTGTTATAAAAAAAAGAAACATATCTGGTATTGATGTAAACTAATGCTTTATGTATCGATCTGAAGTCTTAAGAACTTCATCAGAATTAAAAAAAAATGTTCCACAAATAATTGATCATAAAAAAGAACTGCATAAAAATAAAACTAGACTTAAACTCCAAAGATAAATTGATCATCCAAATGAGTCCCGCAGAAATTTGCAACAAAATCAATAAGCATAGCTGAATTCCACACATGAAGATCAAGTTACAAACTTACAATGTATATAGGTGGTGAAGGATAAGTAACAATACCTGGCAAAACATATGATCTCAAACTATACTTGACTGGTTTTGCCTTGAATGTGAGCCACAATACCCCATGTTTTGCACTCATCATTCTTTTTGAAAGTAACTATCTTTTACACACAGGGATGTATCACTTGTTGAAGCAAGCATGAGCCAAGTATGGGAAAAATTCACACTAGCAGATCCCCTCTTAAAATTATTGTCGAGTTGACAATATCCTAGGCACTATTTTATATATTTGGTCCGCTGTACTTGGCAAAACATCATTCTTCATCCTCCTTTAAATGTGTATATTGATTCTCTATTCTCACCTTAAGGCATTTTTGTGAGATGAGGTGCGGGAGAAGTTCCTAAATTACCTTAGGGGATCAGAATTGTACTTCTTGAAAAGCTATTTTCCTTTGCTTCTTAGGTCTTTTTGATTGAAAGATAATATTTTCCACAGTACAGTTGCTCCTTCTCCATCTTTGCAAGAAATACCAGTAAGAATAGCAAGACTTGCCATTTGAATCGACTTCCAAGGTTTTCTTTACATGAACATTCCACTTCAAACTAATATGAGCTGCAAATTGTTTGTCAACTTTGGTTAGCAAAATGGAGGCCTTTGGGTACACTCCCAACATCATCACCTACGGATCCCTTATCAAGGGCTTATGCAGTTGCGGAGATGTACAAACCGCTCTTTAGATGCTCCAACTGCTGAATGGTATCAAAGATCCCAATCGTTCGCCTAATGTCAACATTTATACACGATCGATCATAGATGGGCTCTGCAAGCAACAAAGAATTGAAACTTCATTGGAGGTTTTCAGGAAGATAATTGAGGATGGAGTTGCACCTGGTGTTTTCACTTAATTAGTAGCCTTATGAGTGGATATAGTCTTGTTGCCCGGATGGAAGATGCACCTACCTTTTGAGTTTTGAGTCTATCACTTCGAAATGGCCAGTACAAGATATCCATTGCTACAATGTCTTGATCAATGGGTATTGCAAGAACAAAAAAGTTGATGAGGCGTTATCATGGCTCAAAAAATGTATAATTGTGTCTTCATTTATAGTTCTATCATAGATGAACTATGTCGTCTTTCTAGAATCGAGGTAGAAAGTTTGCTAGAGGAGATGAAAGATCATGGAATACTTCCAGATGTTGCCACATATAGTTCTGTTATATATAATTTTCTCCACAATGGAAACTTAGATGACACTATTAAATAACTATATGAGATGAAGGATCATGGAATTTCTCCAAAGCCGTCACTTTCGGTGTGTTGATTCAATTTCTTTCCGAGCAAGGAATATCAGAAGAGGCCCACAAAATATTGGATATTTTGGTTCAAACGGAGGGAAAGAAAAGTAAAACTCATGCTACGTTAGTACTATGAAAAAAACGAAAGGTATGTGAATTCAAAAAAATCATAGATTGGATTAGTTTATCAATGGGTAGAAAAGATTTGGGTTTTCTTGAATGAGTTTGATGTTTTATTGGGTTTGATTTTTTTTATGGGTTGGAATGTTGATGCCTTTTGAATCATTGAATGAGTTTTGACTCTTGAACACCAGTAACTTTAATGCTTGACCATATGTCCATAGCTAAATGTTCTTACTGCTTTGGATACATAGAAGTTTTACTGTCAAGCATTAGCGTTTTATTGTCAATTAGTTTGAAATCTTGGACAGTGTTTGCCAAATTTTTTTGACAGTAATATTTAAAAGTTTCTTATTTTGAAGGTTATTTAAATATGCAGCTAGATGCTTATCAATTACTATTCTAATGTCGATAATTTCATATGACATTCTATTAGTGAAGCAAACGTTAAGATTTTAAGGGTAATCTGTAAAACTTGTAAAACAAATGCGATAAATTTAGTTACAAACACATCGGTAAACACATGTGGTAAGGAATTTTGAATTTGTACATAAGATAGATGGGGGAGTAAGCAACTTTAACATTCAAGGGCCACTCTCTCTTAAAATTCTTTACCAAGATAGTGCATTTATCCAAATTCTTTTTTTAAATTTTCCTAGTTCCTAAATTTTCATGTAGATGTCGTTTTAGAGTATTAGGTTGATGCAATCTTTCAATTTTTGGACATCTTTTTGAAATGAAAGAAAAGATAGTGTGGCATATGGTATTCACCAGTGTTCTTAAAACCGGACCGGACCGGCCGGTTGAACCGTGAACCGGAGGCCTGTCCGGTCTGGTTCACCTCCCAAACCCGTTTTTGGGCTGAACCGGGTTGAACCGCCGGTTCAACCGGGTTCAGAGAGAAAAATCTTAATTTTTTGTTTTTTTGAATATTTATAATATGATTTGAATATTTTGAATATTTTTTACTTAATAAATAATTAAATATAATTATTATATCTATAATATATATTTATGACGTCATGCTGACGTCACCGGTTCAACCGGTTCGATTACGGTCCGACCCCGGTCGAACCTCTGAACCTTTGAACCTTTGACGTTGCCGGTTCGATGTCCGGTTCGGTTCTGAAAACCTTGGTATTCACACAAAAAAGGAACTCATTGATCAATTATATCTATGATAGGAACAACTTAACTGGTGATATGTAGATATCACTAAGTTCAGCTATATTTTATATATGGATAGGCAAGTATATTCATATATGTCTAAGCCATTAGATCCAATGGTTCTTGAAAAAAACCCATCTTCAATTACTTCTAACAAAAAGCAGGAGATATACTACAAAAGAAAACATGATTTGTCTTATGCTTCTAAAAGCTTAATTTCTATAATTATTTAATTAAACAATTCTTCATCTAAGACACCAAAGGACTTGAGTATATATAGAATATAATACCATGCTTGTATGCAATAATTAGGGCAATTGTTTGCTTTTACTGCTTTGTACATTTCAAATTTTTTAATTGTAATGTTAGCGTTGTAAGTTAATCGGTCACTAATCTAGAGGGGGGGTGAATAGATTATCTCCTAATTTTCTTATACTATTGCACAATTAAAACAATAAGGGAAAGAATGCAAACCACAAGATGACTCCGGAGATTTATAGAGGTTCGATCACACCACCGTGATCTAGTCCTCTCCTCAAGTTCCGATCGATCCTCCGATCCCTACTCGAGAATTCACTATTATCTTCGTTCCGGGTCGAAGATAAACCCTCTTACAATCGGAGCCTTGCGAACACCCTCGCCTTGCTCGGATCTCCTCTCACAACCCGAGAGGGTGCTTCCTCGAAGCTTTACAACACAATGGAAATTGAATGTGGTTGTTGAACTCTAACTTGAATGCACTCAAGGATATGATTTAGGCTTGGAGTGAATTAAGTGGAAGTATGAGAGTTGGTGGAGCTTTGAAGGCTTGAAGATTGAGAGCACAAGAGTAGGATTGATATTTGGCAAGTAAGGTGCTGAATGTGTCTCTTAAGTGAAGCTTATATAGCCTTCAAAACAAATAGAGCCGTTATGGTAAGTTGGTGAGGAGTGGACCAAGTGAAAACAAGATGTGACTTAAGCTCGGGTAGAAATCGAGACATATTCGGTCGACCGTTGGAAACACGGTCGTCCGAAGCAATGGTCAGAAACAAGAACTCGGTTAACCGAATATAGGTCGGATAACCGTTTACCAACTTCCAGTAACTTTTTCCTAATATCGGATAATTAATTTCGGTTGACCGAGATCACTTCGGTGCACCGTTCAAGAGTGGACAGTAAAGATTTGGTGCGACTCGGTGAACATGTTCGGTCGACCGTGATATGTTCGGTTGACCGATACATGTGCGGATTTTCGGCTGACATAGTGTGTGAAAATGGTTTATCGATAACGGTCGAAATATTACGTGGAAAAATAGCCGTTACGATCTTATATCTAAGAACAACTCGGTAATCCGACAATCCATCGGTAGACCGATATGGATGTTTCAAAGATGAGGCTAAACGACAAAATATAAGTCTGGTGGAGTTAGTTGTGCCACGTGGGCCAATAAGATGAAGTCGGTTTAGGCCTAAAGATACATAGAAGTTCGGATGACCGAGATCTATTCGGAAGACCGAATAGAGATGTCCAGAGAAGTATTCGAAGCTACTGGGAATAGGGGCACGGTCGACCGGGTAAGGTTCGGTACACCGAAACAATGTTTCCAGGAGATCAAGTTTTCTACTGATTCTAAGAAGACGGTTGACCGAACAAATATCGGTACACCGAAACGAGGATTCCAGGAGATCAAGTTTTACTGACTCTATAGGGAACGGTTGACCGCATACGGTTCGGTATACCGACACAAGGGTTCCAGGAGATCAAGGGTTTACTGACTCTATAAGGAACGGTTCACCGAGCGACACTCGGTTATCCGTTGTGAACCTTGTTCGGTAAACCGATGTGGATACGGTCGACCGCGGCAGACGGGTTTATCCTTTAGTGCATCAAGTGTACATTTGATCCTACAACTCAAATAAATGGAAAATTACATATGAAGTCCTTGAGCTTTGATTACAAGTCTTGAGCCTTGATCTTGAAGTTGATTAGTCCCTTGGTTTGATTACCTACATTGTTAGGAATACACAATATCTATGCAATTTGATAATATGATGTGTGTGATATTGTAATTGAAGTTATGCATACTATTAGTTTGTTAATCATCAAAATAAGATTAAAGGGCCAAAAAGCCAACAAGCGTATCGTTCCTTACCTCATGTCTTTGGAATTTTTCAGCCGTTGTAGTTTGTTGCCTTTACAAGAAAATTCATCCTTATTATGCAGACAGTACAATCAATACAACAGTCACTGGTTGGTTTATTTTGCTATCCCCATTCCTCAGATTTGCAGTTGGCAAGTTTGGTTTGGTAGTTGTTGACTTAAGGTAGCTGTTACTTATGAGTGATTTAGTCTATGGCATTGTGCTTGATATACCACCTTCCATGCCAACACCTGAAGAATTAGGAAATTCATAGCTATGGATATGTCATACATGCAGGGTAGTACATCAGACCTGTTTCGAGGTATGCTTTTTTTTAAACTTTTTTAGGGAGCCTGATAACTAGATAAGTTAGATGTTAGATTTCACTTGTTTTTCTTGCACTCGTTCAGGTTTAGCCAATTAAATTAGAAGCTTTTACTTTCTTGAATTTTGCAGATAAATTAGGGTATTGAGGGGGCATATTGGATAATGCTGGGGAAAGCCCAAAAGGATGTTTTGGAGCTTTTTCAAAATTATATGTGTGCATGTTGGTCCTTTTATATTATAACTTATGTCACCTACTTATAACATTGTTGTGATGTTACTTAATTTGCAGACTAAGTTTAACATAGTAATGCTCTAATTTCTAGTATATATTATAAATGCACATTGTGTTTCTCAGGTTTGGTTCTTTTCTGTTTTTAGATTTCTTTACTCCATTTCTTGATTGCAGGCCAAAGTGGAAGTCTTAAGATTTGATTAAATCTTCCCGATTTGTTTCGCCAACCTTGTCTTCACTAGTTCTTTAGAGTACAACACTCCAGACCCTAACCACTTTGTTTGAAGACCCGTCTCATGGGGAAGAGGATTTGCAAAAGTCGTGCTAGTGATTCTCCCCATCTCCAAATCCATCCACTGGAGAAGTATGTCAGGTAAAGATTTAAAGATGCAGCATCATCAACGTCAACATGGGCTTTGTGTGCCTCGGTGACATTCAAGATTCATGATTTCAAAATAGTATGTATGTCAAACATGATCCGAATGTAGTGGTTTGATTAAAATCAAAATCATAGATTACACATCATAAATTCATAACATGTTATTGAAAGAAAACAAATTGTGTTGCGGACTAAAAAAAGGTTTATTCTTCTTCCACGCACTCTTCTTACTTGTTTCTCACATGATTTCACTCCATTAAAAATGAGACAATAAAATGTTATGTAATAAGATAGTGTGCTTGTTTCAACTCGGCATTCACCTACACATCTTACTAAAAATGCTAGAAAATTTGAAGTTATAAAGTTGTGGCACAACCTTTTGATCTAATTCAAGACATCTAAGTTGAACAACATAATTCAATATTCATGTTTGAATCTTAAAAGTATCAAAAAATAACCTTAGTACTTATCACATGAGTATCATTATGTTATGTATATACATGACTCTTGGGTTGGTACTAAGTTGATGGAATGGTTAATTTATGCCTTAAATGACTTTACTAGTTGGGAAAAACATGAAGTACCTATATTAGGATCCATACGGATCTTGTTTTTAGTAGGTTTAGACTGGATCAGACCCAGAACAAGCTAGGTTGCTGTCTTGTACGGTATGGTCCAGTGTATACCAAAAGATACGATTTCCTGGTTTAAACTGGATTATGATGTGGACTCCTAGTTGGAGTTGTCAGAGATGACTGCTGATGGTTTTAGCTTTTACTTATAAGTGTTTGGAGTTTGGCAAGAGAAGACCAAAAAGAAAAGAAGAAAACCAGGTGGGGTAGCACAAAAATTTGCATCTCATGTCTTGGAAGACTCTTGTACACTTCAAAAAAAAATAGTATGATAAATATTAAATTGAAAGGTAATAGAAATAAAAACTTGATTGACAGAAGTAGAATAACAATTTCTCATGTATATGTTTCTTGTTCAAGGATGGGATCATAAATCATAGATACACACAATATTATTATGTTGTACTTACAAAGGAAGAGTGAAATGCTAACTAGAACTTAGGCACAAAGTTGTTGCTTCTTTGAGTTCTTTCCATTTTCTACTTTTTTTTCTTTCAGAGAACACACATCTGGCAGTCTATCTGCTCGGAGTATGCCTAAGGCTCACGGGAGTTGACAATTCTGTTGTGTTCATGATAGCTAAATCTAAGTTATGCATATATGATTGTCTAAAGCTTTGTATTAGAAATATATCTGGTGCTGGTGGAATTAAATTCCAAAATTTCCTGCTGTACTAATAAAATTACAGGTCCTTAAGGAGGCAAGGGGATGGGGGCTTGTCAAACAACTGGATCTGCAAATTGCATCATGATCCTGTACAGAACACAAATAAATCCTTACAGACTGGCTTCATTCGGAGAAAGCTTTATCGTTATAATGCTTTCTTGGTGTGCTAAAAACATTCATGTTATAACAGTTGGCAGATTTGACATTGTAGATGTCTGTAATTTATATAAGTTACCATCCCCATGATATTAAGGTAGTCTAGATTCTGACTTGGTTTTGTAACTTTATATCTTCAAATTAACTTACCTCAAAATTCTCTTCAGAGTTGGGCTTTACTTTCAAATATTTATAATTTAAATGGTTGTGGACATATATACTACTTGCTTAATAAGCTCTTTTTAATGCTTTGAAACTCAACAATGTGACACTGCCTTTTCCAAGAGTCCCAATTTGGTATGAATCCTCATTTAGTTGTTTCTGAATCTCATTTGTTTTACATTTGCAGGGGTAATCCAACAAATGATGCAGCGTATTGGTTTTAACTGGGTGTGCATATGAAGTACAATGAAGCAATAACATAACGGCAGCGCAGGCTCTCATCTGTCAAGTGAAAATGGTTTCAGTTTAGCTCAACCCCAGCAAGTAAAGTCACTGTACAATTGGCCCCTACCTCAGTGGATAAGAACCCTGCATGGTGTTTCCATTCGAATATGTCGTGAGACAATTTCAAGCAGTGTTGGCATTCTGAAAGCCGGAGTCGTCCAATGGAGGATTATCAAAGCAAGTGCTGAGAAAAGGACCACGCAACTAATCACGCATATACATGTATTATGTGCGCGTGTGATTCAGTTCCAACTTCTTTTCTTTTGAGATGGATAATTTCTTTCTCTGATGTCTGACAATCAAAATGTCTGTTTTCTCGAAGACTGATTACATGGGACTTTTCTGTCTGGCAGTTGAGAAGTCGGATACTTTTATGCACAGCAATGAAACTGCGGAAATCATATGGCACATTATGGTGGTGTACTTCAGCAGAAAAAAAATTGTACTACTAATGAACCTGAAGATTTCCAACTGAGTCAAAAAGGCGGTCGACTGTCAGGGGGCTCAAAATGCCCTATTTGGCCTATTTTCATGAGGATTCTTCACAGGTGTAAATAGTAGTGTGTGGTTTGCATCCATATTTGAAGTATAGAAATAGAGAATACTAGAATAGTATGGATTCTACTCATATCATGTACTTAATTGAAGACTTTCTAAAGATACAGAGACCCCCAACTTCCTCATTTCCTCATTGCTAAAGTGAGTTTCGGTTTTGGTGTTGCGTAGAATATAGAGAGGACGAATTCAGTTTTCCAAGAGTAAGCGTTTTTTTTGGAATGGAAATTTTCAAAATAATCAAAAAAAAAATAACAAATTGAAAAAATATGCACTTCAGAAACTTAATTGACAAAATATGTACATTGAAAAACGGCACAACAGGTGCCGTTTTCATTAAGTAAAAACGGCACTGTAGATGTCGTTTTTACCCTTAATGAAAACGGCATCAGTGAGCCGTTTTTACTTGGGCAAATTTGTTCTTGGTTTCGAGATGTCGTTTTTATTTAATACATGTTGAACTAGAACTGGTCGGTCGGGGGTCTCGCTCACCGGTGAGCGAGCGGCGTTCCACCTCGCCGGTGAGGTGGTGGGGGTTGCAAGGGGGCAGCGCCCCCTGGAATTTTTTTGGATCTTCAAATTGTTTGATCTGGAAATTTTTGAATATTCGTCACTTGTCAAAAAACTCATTTTAATTATTGTGTGTGTGTGTGGGGGTGGGGGGGGGGGTTGTAACTCCAACACATTGGTCAGATCACTTTGGAGTTGTGACATATTATCCATTATCAAAAATTGGTTCGAAGATCCAACTGGTAATTTTTTGATAAGTAATGTGATAAATTTGTATTATCGTGGTAACGGGTTGGATTACAATGAGTTTTTGGCAAGTGACGAAGATTCAAAAATTTCCAGATCAAACAATTTGAAGATCCAAAAAAAATCCAAGGGGCACTGCCCCCTTGCAACCCCCGCCACCTCACCGGCGAGGTGGAACGCCGCTCGCTCACCGGTGAGCGAGACCCCCGACCGACCCGTTTCTAGTTCAACATGTATTAAATAAAAACGATATCTCGAAACCAAGAAAAAATTTGCCCAAGTAAAAACGGCATCACTGATGCCGTTTTCATTAAGGGTAAAAACGGCATCTACAGTGCCGTTTTTACTTAATGAAAATGGCACCTGTGGTGCCGTTTTTCAATGTGCATATTTTGCCAATTAAGTTTCTGATGTACATATTTTTCCAATTTTTTTTTTTTTTGATTATTTTGAATTTTTTTCCTTTTTGTAATCTACACCTCTCAGACTTAAAGGAAAAGGAAAAACTTGTTTTCTTTGTTTTCGTCTGGAATCCTATTAGAAGTTGTGATATTGATTTATCATGCACCCTCTAAGGAAACAAAAGAAAAGTGCTGGAAAAATAAGAATCCTATTAGAAGTTGTGATATTGATTTATCATGCACCCAGTTCGACGTGTTCCGAGGAGTTAAGCGCGTGGTGGATCTGTGTGAGGCGACTGGGAGTTGGAGTCAGGTTCTTGCGGACAGCAGAAACGGTACTTATGTTTTTTCATCAAACATATATATAATGGGTCATGATTTGTTTTTTCCTTTTCAGGTTATCAAACATTTTGATGGGTGTAAAGCTGACCTGGTTGTCTGTGATGGTGCTCCTGATGGTAGCGATACATCCTCCTACTTTCTATGCCGAGTTTTGCAATTCAAAGGATGTTTTCTTTTTCCATATCTGCAACTTCATGCCTTTCATGTTTATGATTGCAGCAGTTACAGGACTTCATGATATGGATGAGTTTGTCCAGTCGCAACTCATATTAGCAGTAAGTCATGTTTCTCGAGATTCAGAATATATGTATGGATAAGATTTATCTGATCTTGGTTTTTTTCCCCGAGCAGTGTCTTGGGATCCAACGAAGAATATGATTAAGTGTGTTTCAGGAAATTAAATGATTATTTGAATTTTAGAACCTACCATAGCATGAACACAACTATTGGTAATAAGTTGTTATCATGATTACCCATAGGTCTAATACTGCTTTAAGAAAGCAGTCAACCCAATAAAAGATTGTAAAGGCAGAACCTGTATCAATAATCAATATGTTTCGGGTACCTTTCTCCGAGTGCTAGTGTACCATTGAAGCCATTTGGTTTGGTAAAAGTTCTTTTAGATTGTTATCAATATGTTTTGGGTACCTTTCTCCAGTGAGCTTTTATGTCCTAACAGTTATAAGAGCTTCTATGTGCTAACATTTATGAGTATCTGTTTTAGCCTTGCAAGATCGAGATGCCCACTTTCCTCTCCATTTCTCAAATTTTCTTGCAAAGAAGTCTATCTGCCATGCCATCTGTACACTGATAGCCCCAACTAAAATAACTGTCGGTTAATCGGGTTCCAGCTGCTCAACCCGATTAACTCAGCATCGACGGCCCAGAATCCTTGACTTAAAAACATCCGACGGACGCGTTTTAATCAAGTTTTGGGGAGGCAGTTGGGATCCAAGGGCTGAGATTCAAAGGCAACGTACGCGGGACCTACGAGCACTGTTCATCGTCTTCCTATCGGGGAGGGCAATTTGGGGGTTTTAGTAAGAGTTTGTTAGAAGCCAAATTGGCATGTGGTCCACGTCAGATAGATTGTAACTAACTTTCTTGTATTTTCAATTTGATATAAATAAGAAGATCGACCCAAATCGGGTCAGATTCGTTTTCCGGAGTAAAATTAGGGTTCCACCCACTGGAATTGACCGAATACTCGAAACTCGAAATTGATCCATTTTTATCCATTCTCGGGCATTTTCGCCCCAATTCTGGCAGCGACGGCGAGGCTGACGCGTCGACGAGGCCGGTCCACCCACCTCATCGCCGGTGGGGATTCACGGGCTATCAATCTGGTATCAGAGCCACCGTCGGCACCTATGCGGAGGAGGCAGACCAATACAACCTCTTCCGGACTCTGCTGAAAGAAGAACTGGCGGCGATTAACCAGCGAATCGACCAGATGGAGTCGGGCCGGAGATCTAGGTCTCCGGGGGGAGGTAGACGCGACAGCGACCTGCCACCGCCTCCCGACGTCCAGGCGTTTCAGGTTAAACCCATGCTAGTTCAGTTTCCGTCATACTCCGGCCTGGAGAAACCTCAAGACCGGGTCTTCAAGGCGGAGGAGTACTTTGACGTCCATCGAACGCCGGAGCACCATAAGGTACGGTTGGCCGGATTCTACTTTGAGGGGAAGGCCTTGAAGTGGTTCAGGTGGATCAGACGTAGCACACCGGCCATGAATTGGAAGCTCCTGGTGGAAGCCATTGAGGGGAGGTTTGGGCTCCAAGGTGAGGATCCTCTAGCCTTACTCAAACACCTCAACCAGACAGGATCTTTAGAAGAATATCAATGTCGGTTTGAAGACCTCAGCAACCGAATTGATGATCTACCTGAGAGACATCTTTTGAGTCATTTCGTGGGAGGGTTAAGAGCTGACCTCGAAAGGAAGGTGAGGGTGGAGGAGCCAACCACTATTCGAGAGGCAGTGCGCCTGGCCTGATTGTTTGAAAGAGAAATGCAGTTGGTGACCAAAAGAAATAAAATGCCATCTCAGAATGTTGAATTTCCGAGGACCAGACCATCCACCCCTCAACCAAACCCTAGGGTAATCACTTTCACTCCAAACGAGTTGGAACAAGAGAGACTAAGAAGGAGGGCTCAGGGGTTATGTTACAAGTGTGATGAGAAGTGGTCCAGGGGTCACGTATGTAACCCAAGCAAGACCTTCTTGATTAGTCTCAGTCGAGTGGAAGAGAGTGAGGAGGAGGGTGAGTCCATCAATCCCACAGGAGAGGTTGAACCCCCAGAACCAGGGATATCCCTTCAGGACATTAGTGGTTCAGGAAGGGAGGCAACCATGGTTGTTCCAGGGCACGTCAAGGGAAGGAGGTTGTGCTTCCTCATGGATACTGGGAGTACCCACTGTTTCATGGACCCTAGAGTAGTCAAGCTAGCTAATCTTAACTGTAACAAATCAAAGACTAGGGGTGTGACAGTTGCTAGTGGAGAGAGTGTGGATTGTGAGGGTTTTTGTGCTGCAGTTCCCATTAGCCTACAAAAGCTGAGCCTTGAGTGGTACTTTCACATCATGACTTTGGGGGGTTGTGATGCAGTGATTGGGGTTGACCTCCTTAAGAAATGGGGGACAATTAGCTGGAATTTTGAAGCCTTGACCATGGACTTCCAATACCAGGAGCAGAGATGGAGGTTGAAGGGGTGTGAAGTTATAGCAGTTTCACTAATGGACTCTCCGCAAGTGGAAAGGCAGATCAGGCAAGCCAAACAGTTGTACTTGCTCCATTCACTGCCTGTAAAGGGGTAAGAAGCAGAGACTCAAGAGCTGCTAGAGGAAATAACTGCCCTTCCCTCAGTTGAAATCCAAAATCTGCTACACCAGCATCTGAATTTGTTTGCCTTGCCCCAACAGTTGCCACCAATCAGAAGTTGTGATCATGTTATTCCATTAAAGGAGGGCACCAATCCAGTTTCTCTGTCACCATACAGGTATCCTCCTTATCAAAAGACTGCTATAGAAAACATTGTTAAGGAAGCTCTTAGTAATGGCTTCATTAGGCATAGTAACAACCCTTACTCTTCCCCAGTGCTCTTAGTAAAAAAACCAGATGGGTCTTGGAGGATGTGTGTGGACTATAGGGCTTTGAATCAAGCTACAATTAAAAACAAATTTCCCATTCCAGTGGTGGATGACCTGCCAGACGAATTGCATGGGTCAAGGGTATTCTCTAAGTTGGATTTGAGGTCTAGATATCACCAGATTAGAATGAATGAAGAGGATATATACAAAACTGCATTCAAAACTCATGATGGGCACTATGAGTTTGTAGTGATGCCTTTCGGGTTAACTAATGCACCCTCCACATTTCAGAGCTTAATGAATGAGTTATTCAAGCCCTACTTGAGACAATTTGTGTTGGTATTCTTTGATGATATACTCATATATAGTCCTAGTATGTTGCAACATATCTCTCACTTGAGACAGGTGTTCCAAGTACTGCAGAAGAATCAGTTGTTCCTCAAACTGTCCAAGTGTGAGTTTGCTGTAGCTCGGGTGGATACCTTGGTCATGTCATTCAGGAAGGCCAGGTAGCAATGGACACCAAGAAGGTAGACAATATGTTGAAGTGGCCCCAACCACAGTCTCTTAAGGCCTTGAGAGGGTTCTTGGGGTTGACTGGTTACTACAGAAAGTTTGTCAAGAACTATGGGGTTATTGCTGGGCCTCTAACCCAGTTGCTCAAGAAGGATGGATTTAAATGGAGTGGTGCTGCTGAAGAAGCTTTTCAGGCATTAAAAAAAGCAATGGCTTCAGCCTCTGTCCTGGCCTTGCCCAACTTCACTCAATCATTTGTGGTGGAATGTGATGCCAGTGGAGGAGGTATGGGAGCAGTTCTCATGCAAAATGGGAGACCAATAGCCTTTGCTAGTAAAGCATTCAGAGGAAGGCAGTTGGGCATGAGTATCTATGAGAAGGAAATGGAGGCTGCCTTGTTTGCTATCCAGAAATGGAAGTCCTACTTGATGTATCAACCTTTTACCCTAAGAACATATCACCAGAGCTTGCAACACCTAATGAAGCAAAGGATTCACACCTCAGCCCAACACAGATGGCTAGCCAAGTTAATGGGGGTATGATTTCAAGATTGAGTACAAGTCTGGGCATCATAACCAAGCTGCAGATGCACTGTCAAGAGTTATGGAGAATTCACTTGACCCTCCAGTCTCCACAGTTCAGGTCATCTCACTGTTGGTTACTCCTTGGGTGGAAGAGATCAGGAGCAATTACTTGGAAAATCCTGAGTATGTGCAGTTGCTAGCAAGATGGGAAAGAGGAGAACTGAACCAGGAGAGGTACAAACGGAATGAGGGAATTCTGTTCTACAAGGGAAAGATTAGGCTGCTCAGAAACACAGAATTGAGTAAAAAAATGTTACAAGAGCTTCACTCCACCCCCACAGCTGGGCATGACAGCTATGAGAAAACCTTGCACAGAGTGAAACAAAATTTCTCATGGAAAGGAATGAGTAAGGAGGTCCAGGAGTTCATTAAAAACTGTGATATATGTCAGCAGTGTAAATATGAGACATTGTCTCCAGCTGGATTGTTGCAACCATTGCCCATTCCTGATGATGTTTGGACTGACATTTCTATGGATTTCATAGAAGGTTTACCCAATTCACAGGGTTTCACTTGTATTTTAGTGGTGGTAGATAGGCTCAGCAAGTATTCCCACTTTGTGCCTCTCAAACACCCATACACTGCTTCCAAGGTGGCTCAAAAATTTGTGGAAGAAGTGGTTAAGTTACATGGAATTCCCAGAAGCATTGTGAGTGATAGAGACCCATTATTCACTAGTGCTTTTTGGCAGGAACTGTTTAAGAAGCAAGGAACCAAACTCAAGATGAGTTCAGCTTACCATCCTCAAACAGATGGCCAAACTGAGGTAGTTAATAGATGTTTGGAGACTTATTTAAGGTGCTTTTGCCACCATAGACAAGGGATGTGGAAGGAATGGTTAGCTTGGGTTGAGTATTGGTACAATACCACCCAACATTCAGCAATACAAATGACACCATATGAAGCCTTATATGGTAAACCTCCCCCTACACTTCTGTCCTATGTTCCAGGAACCACCAAAATGGAAGAAGTAGACAGAGCACTCAGAAATAGAGAAGAGGTGCTGAGAAGGCTCAAGGACAATCTGGAAATGGCTCAACATAGGATGAGGGTGCAAGCTAACAAAAAGAGAAGAGAAAAGGAATACCAAGTGGGGGACTGGGTTTTTCTGAAATTGCAGCAGTTCAGACAACAGTCAACCTATAAGAGGAACACTTCCAAACTAGGAATGAAATATTATGGGCCTTACCAAGTACTTGAGAAAATTGGTGATGTTGCTTACAGATTGCAGTTGCCTATTGGGTCTAAAATACACAATGTATTTCATGTCTCTCTAATGAAGAAGAAACATGGTGAGATACACATGCAGCAAGTTAAATTGCCCACTGTTGACTTTCCTGAAGTCATGCCTGAATCCATTCTGAGAAGGAGGATTTTTAAGAAAAACAACAGGGCTGGAATACAATTCTTGGTTCAGTGGGTTGGGGGCTCGTCTGAGGACGCCACCTGGGAAGATGGAGAGGAATTGAAATTCAGGTTCCCTTCTTTAAACCTTGAGGACAATGTTGGATTTAAGGAAGGGGGAGTTGATAGCCCCAACTAAAATAACTGTCGGTTAATCGGGTTCCAGCTGCTCAACCCGATTAACTCAGCATCGACGACCCAGAATCCTTGACTTAAAAACATCCGACGGACGCGTTTTAATCAAGTTTTGGGGAGGCAGTTGGGATCCAAGGGCTGAGATTCAAAGGCAATGTACGCGGGACCTACGAGCACTGTTCATCGTCTTCCTATCGGGGAGGGCAATTTGGGGGTTTTAGTAAGAGTTTGTTAGAAGCTAAATTGGCATGTGGTCCACGTCAGATAGATTGTAACTAACTTTCTTGTATTTTCAATTTGATATAAATAAGAAGATCGACCCAAATCGGGTCAGATTCGTTTTCCGGAGTAAAATTAGGGTTCCACCCACTGGAGTTGACCGAGTACTCGAAACTCGGAATTGATCCATTTTTATCCATTCTCGGGCATTTTCGCCCCAATTCTGGCAGCGACGGCGAGGCTGACGCGTCGACGAGGCCGGTCCACCCTCATCACCGGTGGGGATCCACGGGCTATCATACACACAGTACATTCCTTTCATCTCCTTGGGTTAGATGTAGTTGGTTGTAATCTGTGCCAAATGACCTAACATTCACTTTCGAAATCTTTGTCACTTCATTTGTTCTTAGTAGGTTCTCATTTTATAGGCAATGTCAAAATGTTTTTGGAAAATGAGTAATATATCTCTGGTTTGCTTACAGGCTCTAACAATTGTCACTCACGTGCTCTGAGTAGGAGGGAAATTTATTGCAAAGATATTCAAGGGGAAGGATACAAGTTTGCTCTACTGCCAGGTATCGTTTCATGTCATCTTTACTTTAATCTTCTTGAGACATTCAGCCGGTAATGTGCTTATGTCAATAAAATGCCAGGTAATGTGCTTATGTCAATAAAAAATTCTTGGTTGTTTTTTAGTTGGTTTTTCAGTCTTCATGATCAGCCATTTCATACTTTCATAGTTGTATCTCTGCGAGTTATTTTATTTTGTGTAATACGGAACTTTCTATATTGCTTCTTCATTTTCCTTAAAAAGTATTAGCAGTGCCGTATTACTTTGTCCTCTCTTTATGGCATGCTCGTCATTTCCCCCTAAATGTACCTTCTTACTGAGTTTTTATCCTCAAAATTTGGCACGTAATTAGAGGTTTTTACCTAGCATGGATGTTTTTCTTTCAGAGGCCTTTGCAGTGTGTGAAAATTACTCTCCACCAGAAGGATTTGATGAGAAGGATCTACATCGATTCCTTGGACAAATTGGCAGTCCGTCTGGTGTAACAAATACAGGCGCACAAGATATACTTTTAAGTTTATTATGCTCATGTTAGATTACTATCTATTGGTCTAGCAGCTACACTACCTTTGACTTGGCATGTCAACAAGTGTTTTTCAATTGCTTACCAGCTGAAACACTAAGTGTTTATCATTCATGTTAATATTTATTGTGGCTTCTCAAGTTGGAGATCTAGTCTTTTGATAGCCATAAAGTATTGGAATATAAAATTATCCAGTGGGTTTGCCTACCCTAACTAGTTTGGGATTAAAAACTTTGTTGTTGTTGTTGTTTTGTTGGTTGCCTGCGTTGGTCCACTTCCGGCGAAAAAAAAAGAAACTACTATAGTTTGTTGGTTCCAACATTTTGGCAATGAGTTGACTGGAACTTGGTTGCTTGGTTATGTAAATATTATGCCCAGGTGAAACTTTCAGAAGGAAATTAAATGTTTACATTTGGATTTGTGGGTCAGGTTAACCCACTCCCAGACCTAGATGGAATATAAAAGTCAGTTATAGGTTCTCCAGAGTCCAGATTTAGATTTTAGATCTTATCTACAAGAAAAGGCATTTGATACAACCCAACTCTTTGAGGTAGGTATGTTGTAGACCCATTGGTTTGTGAGAATTCGAAGCTTGCATTTGGATCTACAGATACAGAAACAATCATAACAGGATAACTCCAATGGAAGTGGAAAATGTTTGCTGTCATGTCAATACAGATTTAGTGAAATCAAGATGTACTTCATAATCTTCATTACCTACTTTTGGTGGTGGAGTTCAATAAGCAATTGTTTTATGAAGAAGCAATCGCATGGTTAGGTGGGTATCTTGCCGCTACTTTTTTTACAAAGCCTATTCCAGTAAGCAAAGGTATTGTTGAGATTAATACTTTAGGTAACTTTTTTCTTAAACTCAAGACAATCCATTTGATATAGATTGTAGCAGTGGATGGCTGGAGGGGCGAAACAAGGTTTATATTCCATTTTTGGCTTGTGGAGATCTTAGTGGCTACGATTCCGATCGGTCATTTCCGCTGCCTACCGCAGCAGATGGTGGCCCTTACCGAAGCTTGGACCCCATTCAACCTCCAATTGCTCCTCCTTACAAAACTGCACTTGAACTAAAAAAGGTCTCGGCTCGTAATACTATAGGAGAGGAGAGATGCAAAAGCTCTCTCTTGATTCCCAACAGTAATGAAATTTATTTATGAGATGTTTTATATTTAAATGCACATATGCCTCGAATGGACTATGGCAGCTTATTATTTGACTTGTAGCTTTACATTCTGATTTAGTTATATTTAACATGATGCATGAAATTACGTTGGGAAGTTTGTTTTCAGTAATACGGCCTTAGAAATTCGTAAATGGTGTGACATCATGCCAAGCTGATTATTCGGTTGAAATGTTTAGCCCCAAGGAATCTCGTTAGTAGGTGCTTTTAATCAGTAGTTTCATCGATTACACTATCAATTCTAAGGGGGTATGTTAACTGGATCCATATCCATTTTCGAAATTGGAATATGGATATGAATATAAATCATTATAGATGCAAGAAATGATATTTACATTCTTTCAAAACATTTTAATGTCAAGTTCTTTAAAAATGAAAGATTTCAAGGAACATGACATTTGAGATGCGGAGTTCTACACTTGAATTTTTCCACCCATCAAAGAGTCTGGATTGTTAGAAGTCTAAATTGAAATCGGCAGATCTAATGTGGAGTTCATTACATGGAACTTGACAACAAGGATGTCGAGTTCTAACACTTCAAAAAAATTCTGTGAGCTAAGAGTGTGCATTGTCTGTCAGCACATAACTCGGCAGTGATAAAATTGCGTCTATTACACGGAAATCGACAACTAGGAACTCGGCATCTAGAACGCCATTAAACTAAACCCGGCATCCAGAACGTTGAGTTCTTAGGACGGCAACCAAATGACCGAATTCATAAAACAGAACTCCGCAATTTGGAGGTCCAGTTAGGTACTAACATGTTTTATTGCGACTTATCGTTTAATTTGCACAAATTCAACCTTTCATATGCAACACATATTCGAATATTCATCCACAGTAAATATTTAGAAGATTCAACTAAAAAACAACATAGAAACAAAAGTTTCCTAAAAATAAAAACCCACAACTATATAATATCATATACAATATTACATCATTCCTTCGAAATTATATCACATGTTAAAAGGTTAAATAAATGTTAGTTAGAAATAAACACCGTGGTCGTGAGGTGTGGTGAGCGAGGAAGTGAAGTCCAAACCCCAAACCAAATCTCCACTCCAAATCCACTTTGGATCAGGTGTAGTCAAAAGTAGAAGTAGTAATAGTAGTGATGGCGAAACAGCGGATGTGTGACATCATGCCAAGCCGATTATTCGGTTGAAAATGTTTAGCCCCAAGGAATCTCGTTAACAGGTGCTTTTATTGAGTTGTTTCATCAATCCGCAATCTCAAATCAAAGGGGGTATGTTAACTGGATCCATATCTATTTTTGAAATTGGAATATGGATATGTATATAAATCATTATAGATGCAAGAAATGATATTTACATTCTTTCAAAACAGAACTAGACATTTTAATGCTAAGTTCTTTAAAAACGAAAGATTACATTGAACACGACATTTGAGATGTCTGAGTCCCGCACTTCAATTTTTCCACCCATCCAAGAGTCTGGATTGTTAGTTGGGAGTCTAAATTGAACTCGATAGATCTAATGTCGAGTTCATTACACGGAACTTGACGACAAGGATGTCAAGTTCTAACACTTCAAAAAAAATCCACCAACCAAGAGTGTGCACGACCATCACATAACTCGACAGTGATAAAATTGTTGAATATTTGTTTACATTCGTTAAGGAAGTAGAACCAGGTTAAACGGACGACCGGATGAGATTCAGTCGACCGTCCAGAAACTCCAGGCACTTCGGACTAGCTGGGTTCGGTCAACTGATGTTGGACATTTGGTCTACCGAAAATCGCGAGAGAGTCTGTCGAAAAAGTAACGGTCCACCGATGGGTTTCCGGTCGACCGTGGAGCAGTTGGAGAATGAGTCAGTTCGTGGAAGCGGTCAACCGGGAGAACGATTCGGTCAACCGAATCACTTTAGGAAGCGGTCCAGTGGCTAACCGAATCGCAATGAGAAGCGGTTCAACAGTCAACCGGGAAGGATTCGGTCCACCGAATCGCAACATGAAGTGTTCCTGTTAATCTGAACGGTCGACCGAACTAGCTCATTCGGTCGATCGTTGCACATGATTTCTGCACGGTTTTGCTTGTTTCTAGCTCGATTTTTGAGTCTATAAAAAGACTTGTTTGCTCTTGGTTTTAAACATAATACACAGAGTAGATAACGTATAAGTGTATTATTTCCATCATTGTGAGTTAAGAGATTAAGACTAGAGATAAATCTAGATCTAGAGTGCTTTGGAGGACATATTGCATTCATATACTTGTAATCTCAGTTGCTTTTCTTGTTGGAAAAGCGGAAGAAGGAAAGGAAACCCACAGGAGACCCCCCAAGGACGTAGGCACATTGCCGAACCTTGTAAATCGCGTGTGTCGTGGTTGTTTCAGGTGTGCGTTTGTGTTTGCTTGTCTATTTCATTTTATTTGTGTTTTTTGTTGCATTAAGATTGGGCGTTTAATCTGTATTCGTGCGAGTGCATTGTTAGACCCCCCTCCCAACAAAAACTACGTCCATTACACGGAAATCAACAACCAGGAACTTGGCATCCAGAACGCCATTAAACTGAACCTAGCATCCAGAACGTCCATTTCTTAGAACGACAACCAAATGGCCGAATTTATAAAACAGAACTCCGTATTTTGGAAGTCGAGTTACATTGCTGACATGTTTTATTGCGACCCATCGTCTAATTTGCACAATATTCAACCTTTCATACCCAACACACATTCAAATACTCATCCACAATAAATATTTAGAACATTCAACTAAAAAACAACATTGAAACAAAACTTTCCTAAAAATAAAAACACACATTTGCAAAAAAGCCCCCCCCCCCCCGGACGCCCCCATGGTAAGGGCGTTATTTGCAAACACGACGGTCGAATTCTTTTTCCTTTTGGACTTACCATGCAGGATTCACACGGTTTGTCAGACATTTCCTTGGTGTTAGTAGAATGAGTGAAAATGAGAGAGCAACCTTCTTTTAAGAGACGGGATCAAAATTCCATATTTGATCTCATAGATACATATGGAATTCTGTGGAAAGTCGTATTCGATGAAAATCGTATGTACGGCTTGAAAGGAATGTGTTCTAAAAGTTTTACTTTTATATGTCAATTATTATGAATTGGATGTGCATACATTTTGTTCCTTGATTATGATATTCGTCTTTCAGAATTGTTAAGGAAGAGACGCTTGATCATTAACCGTAGAGCTCCAAAAGATAATGATTTATATAAATCAAAAGTTTTTCACAATCATGGTAATTAACATGGAACATTAATCACCGAGATAAGATTATCGTGTTGGTCATCGATTGTTGTAGCTCTACAAATAATTGACGACACGAGTATATAAAAGATGAAAAAAATACTTTTATATATTGAATAAACCTAACAAGTAAAACATTATGGAATTGTGTTTCGTGTCATTAATGTTTTACTGTGTCTTGGATCTTAAGATATGAGACTTATATCTTTTCACTCAAGAAGTGCTTAATTTGATTATTGTCAAACAATGAGTATAGTGATATATGCAATAGTTAGTTGAACATGACTTGTGCTGGAAAAGATAGTTAGTCAAACGATTATCGTTGCCCCTCTTTATTGAGTGACGATATTAGTAGGCCCCTTGATAAAACAAAAAATTATAATGTGCACAATGTAACTTGAGTTAAGTTACATAGTTATAATTAGCTTAAAGAGATCAAGAAATGAATATAATACAAAGGTGACACATTTCTACTTTGTATATATTCTTCATATCATGAGGCAAAGGACGGACACAGGCGGTGCACTTACATCACTAAATGGATCGTGTTTAGTTCGAGTGGAACAAAGACATCTATGCTAATTGGGTAACTATAATGTGTAGCTAGATACCACTTATAGTTTGGGATATTAAGTGTTTAATATCGCTGTCAATTGGACATAGATCCTCATATAGGTCACACCACAAAATTAGGAAACAAGAAGCTTGATTTTGAGTTCATATGATGTGTCGGGTTTCATGTGAAAAATGGACACATGTGGTGAATGAATAAAATCAATATGTCATGAGAATTGACATAATTAGAATCATAATAAATTCATATGAGATGTATATATTATGGGGTGTAATAATTTAATATTACATAGGATAATATATTACATAAGATATAAATTTGCTAAAAACCCAAAAGATCAAATTTTGTTGGAAATAAATTCAAAATTTGACAAAAGCAAAATCAGGGTCAAACACGATAAACCGTTTAGGGTTCGGTCGACCGAGGTGTCTTCGGAACGGTCAACCGAACGGGGAACGGGTAAACACAATTGGTTGACCGAAATTATCTGGAGTGCCTGGACAATTGGGTTCGGTCAACCGAGCCTGAACGGTCAACCCAGAGAAAATATCTAGTAGATATCTTGGGATATTTTTGGTAGACCGAAGGTGACACGGTCGTCCGATGAATATTTGCTAAGAGAAATTTTGGTGGGTCAACGGTCGACTGTCATCCGAATTTTTCCATAGAATTTTTCTGAAGCATATTTGGTCGACTGTCTAGCTCACGGTCCACCAAACATGTGTTAAAACCGAATGGTTCGGTTAACCGAGAAGAATTCTCGGTCAACCGAGAAGAATTCTCGGTCAACCGAACAATGCAATTTTTGCCAAAATTATTAAGAGAATAATTAGATCATGTGTTAGATTAATTCCAGATTTAATCAAACGTTTTTTTAGGATGCTTATGTGACAATTTGAGATTAATTTTAGGAGAGAATAAGCAAGAGATCATGACTAAAGAATAGTTCTTGATAAGAATGTTTTGAGAGCCTATAAAATGACTCATCATCCTATTTGTTTATGTTAATGCATAAATTCTCTCTCATTAATCTCTCCTTTAATCACCACGAAAATCTCTTAATAATTTTAAGTTTTGGAGATAGAAATCTCAGGAGCTTAAAAATGAGTTATTAGCTAGATTCTAAGCTTAATTAGAGATTGATTGACTAGTTCATTTCTCTCTAATATTGTTTAGAGTTTGGTGAACACTTGGAGGCGAATCGGCGGGCGATTTGACGAGCAACGGAACTCCGGATCTTCTGAAAGGTTTTAGAGAACCTTTGGGTATGATCATTTATCCTTTGTTTATTTTAATATGTGTACGGATGCATGATATTAGAATTAACAAATACATGTACGTAAAATCAATGAAAATATGAAATCGATCTTGTATGTT
Source organism: Triglochin maritima (assembly GCA_963682175.1). NCBI lineage: Eukaryota > Viridiplantae > Streptophyta > Magnoliopsida > Alismatales > Juncaginaceae > Triglochin > Triglochin maritima. The sequence continues at coordinate 12,977,426 of OY821773.1, forward strand.
TGTATTAAAAAAATTAAAATGTATACATACATAGGAACACGAAATCCTACACGGCTTGGGGAAGATCTTTCATATCTTTCAGGATTCACCCTACAATATGGAGTCAAAAAGCCAAAATAAGTGATTCGTTTTTTAGCCCTAAAACAAAACTGACTCTTGAACCTCTTTCACACTCATGTCACGTCGAGGTACTGTAGAAGAAAAGGCTGCAAAATCTGATTCCATTTATCGTAATCGATTAGTTAACATGTTGGTTAACCGTATTCTGAAACATGGAAAAAAATCATTGGCTTATCAAATTATCTATCGAGATGTGAAAAAGATTCAACAAAAGACAAAAACAAATTCACTATCTGTTTTACGTCAAGCAATACGTGAGTAATTCCCGATATAGCAGTAAAAGCAAGACGTATAGGGGGGTCGACTCATCAAGTTCCTATTGAAATATGATCTACACGAGGAAAATCACTTGTCATTCGTTGGTTATTAGGAACATCCCGAAAACGTCCGGGTCGAAATATGACTTTCAAATTAAGTTCCGAATGGGTAGATGGACATGTATTAAATAATCTGAATTGCTAAACATCGCCCCAAAATTACTTAAATCGCCCCTTGAAATTACCAAATTGCCCTTCTCTCATTTCTACTGCTATAACGCGACATTTTACCCTCCTATCACACATCTCTTTTCATCTTCCTCTTATAATCATAAAAAATAATGTTTTAGAGGTTAGTAATGAGCCAACGGACGCCCCAGTGTACCCGAATCTGGTAAAATAACTAACATTTTTTTAAATAAAAAATAATAAAAATTAATAAAAATTAATAAAAAAATAATAAAAAATAATAAAAAATTACGGACGTCCGACGGAGCCGCCCCCACGTAGGAGGGGACGTCTGGGTAAGACGCCTCCCCCATGGGGGAGGCGTCTTACCCAGACGCCTCCCCCATGGGCGGGGCGTTTTACCCAGACGCCTCCCCCATGGGCGGGGCGTCTGGGTAAGACGCCTCCCCCATGGGGGAGGCGTCTTACCCAGACGCCCCCCCCATGGGGGAGGCGTCTTACCCAGACGCCCCCTCCTACGTGGGGGCGGCTCCGTCGGACGTCCGTAATTTTTTATTATTTTTTATTATTTTTTATTATTTTTTTTTAAAAAATGTTAGATATTTTACCAGATTCGAATACACTGGGGCGTCCGTTGGCTCATTACTAACCTCTAAAACATTATTTTTTATGATTATAAGAGGAAGATGAAGAAAGATGTGTGATAGGAGGGTAAAATGTCGCGTTATAGCAGTAGAAATTAATTAATTAATTAATAAGTTAATAATTACTATATTCGGATGACCGATACCCCTTCGGTACACCGAAAATTCAAAAATTTCTAGATACAACAATTTCAAGTTGGTATTTGTAAGTCAGGATGATTTACCACCGGAGGATTTTGGATCTTAAAAAATGTTGGGTCTGAAAATTATTTGAATCTTCATCACTTGCAAAAAATTCATTGTAATCCGACCGGTTACCACCTAAAACTTGCAAAGAAACGTCAAATAATTTGAGATAACACACCGTATAATTTTAATTTGACAAAAAAATTAAAAAAAACGGGACGTCTGGCTAAGACGCCTCCACCCATGGTTGAGGCGTCTGGCTAAAACGTTTGTACCATGGGGGAGGCGTCTTAGCCAGACGCCTGTACCATGGTTGAGGCGTCTGGCTAAGACGCCTGTACCATGGTGGAGGCGTCTGGCTAAGACGCCTGGGCCATGGTGGAGGCGTCTTAGCCAGACGCCTCCACCATGGTACAGGCGTCTTAGCCAGGCGCCTCCACCATGGTACAAGCGTTTTAGCCAGACGCCCGAGTCGGAAAAAAAAATCCACCTCCGTTATTTCGCCTGATCTTGGTGGTTCGCCAGACATTTTCGTGGTGTTAGTACTAGGAATGTTAGTAAAACTGAGTCAAAAACCTTGTTTAAAGACACGGGACGATATGGGTATTAAATATATTGTTAAGGGCAATTTGGTAATTTCAAGGGGCGATTTAAGTAGTTTTGGGGCGATGTTTAGTAGTTCCCTAAATAATCGGTGGACGACAAACAGTAACAGCTTTTTTTTATCCAACGGGAGCATGTGATACTAGAATAGTTGTCTGGTTAGGGTCTGAAGTCCAACCCGTCAACCCGATCCCATTGTGTGAGTTCGACCGACCAAAACACCGTACTCGTGACTCGTGAGTGGTGCGGTGTGCGAGGAAGTGAAGTCCAAACCCCAAACCAAATCTCTACTCCAAATCCAGTTTTGGACCAGGTGTAGAAGTAGTACTAGTGGTGATGGCGAAACGGCAGATGTTGAAATCTCTCCACATCCCTCCGCTGGAAAAGATCGTGAGAAATAGATGTAAGACAATCTCTCCATCCAAACCACTCCCTCTGCCAGAAGCACGCCAACTGTTCGACCAATTGCTTCAACGCATCAAGGATACGAAGATTCCATCCACAATTATCATCACCTTCAACATGCTCTTCCAAGCCATCCTCAAGTCATCCAAACAACCCAAAGCCGTGCTCAACCTCTACAACAAAATGATGATGTCGTCCGTTCATATCTCACCCAACCACTTCACCTACGGCATTCTCATCAACTCCTGCTGCCGCATCCCCAACGTCGACCTCGGATTTGGCTACTTCGGGAACATGCTCAAACGTGGTGGGAATTCTCCTGACATAGTGAAGTTCAATACCTTACTAGATGGCCTTTGCTCCGCATCTAGGTTTGATGACTTTGTGACATTGGTTGGGAAAATGGAGGCCTTTGGCTTCACCCCTAACGTCATCACCTATGGATCACTTATCAAGGGCGCCTGCAGATGCGGAGATGTACAAACAGCCCTTGAGATGCTCCAACAAATGAATGATAGTAACAATCTCAACTGTTCGCCTAATGTCAATGTGTATAACATGATCATTGATGGACTCTGCAAACAAGACCGAATGGATGCAGCACTCGAACTTCTTGGGGAGATGCGTGAGATTGGAGTTGTGTCTGATGTTGTCACTTATAATACTCTAATTGATAGATATTGCAAACAAGGACACATGGATAGAGCACTCATGCTTCTTGAGGTGATGCATGACAATGGAGTTGCACCTGGTGTTGTCACTTATACTGGCCTTATTAATGGATACTGCAAGCAAGGTAAAATGGAAGATGCACAAAAATTATTTAGCTCAATGGTGCAGAGAGGGGTTGAACATGACGTGGTTACTCACAACACACTGATTCATGGATATTGTCTGGTTGGTTGGATGGAAGATGCATTGCTAGTTTTTGAGTCCATAACTTCAAAAGGACTTGTGCCAGATATTCATTCTTACAACATCTTGATCAATGGGTATTGCAAAAACAAAAAAGTCAACAAGGCTCTATCATGGCTCAATAAGATGCACAATTTGGGTTTGCAACCTGATGTCTTCACTTATAACTCTATTATAGAAGAACTTTGTCGTCTTTGTAGAGTCAAAGAGGTTGAAAGTTTGCTAGCAGAGATGAATGATCAAGAGATATTTCCTGATGTTGTAACATATACTTCTGTTATTCATGGTTTTTGCAACATGAAAGACTTTGAAAAAGCTACTAAATATTTATTGAAAATGATGGATTGTGGGATTTCTCCAAATGTTGTCACCTTCACTGTGTTGATTCAAGCTCTTTGCAAGCAAGGTCGAATGAATGCAGCACTCGAGCTTCTTGGGGACATGCGTGAGAATCAAGTTGCACCTAATGTTGTCACTTATAATTGTATTATTGAGGGATACTGCAAACAAGGACACATGGCTAGAGCTCTTCAACTTTTTCAGGAAATGATCATGAATGGAGTTGAACCTGATGTTGTAACATATACTTCTGTTATTCATGGTTTTTGCAACATGAAAGACTTTGAAAAAGCTACTAAATATTTATTGAAAATGATGGATTGTGGGATTTCTCCAAATGTTGTCACCTTCACTGTGTTGATTCAAGCTCTTTGCAGGCAAGGTCGAATGAATGCAGCACTCGAGCTTCTTGGGGACATGCGTGAGAATCAAGTTGCACCTAATGTTGTCACTTATAATTGTATTATTGAGGGATACTGCAAACAAGGACACATGGCTAGAGCTCTTCAACTTTTTCAGGAAATGATCATGAATGGAGTTGAACCTGATGTTGTATCCTACAATAGTCTTATTCATGGATATTACAAAGCAGGTAGTTGGAAGGAGGCAAATGAGATTTTTAAGAGAATGACAAGTCTAAGGGCTTTCTCTATAATACACTAATGGAAGGATATTCTAAAGTTGGCGAGTATGGTGAAATGATGAAACTTTTCGAAGAAATTGTCTCCAAAGGTCACCAAGCAAATGTTCTACAATATTGTGATACAAGGTTGTTGTATCAATGGACATCTGAGTGAGGGTATAAAGTGGCTGAAGGAAAAGTTATATTCTACTTTCAAGCACTTGTATTTGTCTTGTGGATTTTGGTCTTTTTGGGACGATCACTCATCTAGCACAACATCCTTTTTTCATTTCTTGGTTTCGGTTGGTGTGGGTTTAATCCACTGACTTTTTCTTTCTTTTTCTTTTGTAGAGTAGTAGTTTCTTTTGTTCTGTCAAACATTTGAATGTATTGAGTTTTTGACAAGAGTAGTTGTAGGTTTGTTAAAACTACTTTGTATTTTGTTTGCATGATAGTGCCTTGGTGCTTTTACACTTGTTAACTAAATTGTTCTAAACAAACATTGTCTTGTGATCGTTTCGATTCGTAAAAAAAGATTATGCATCTTTTTGAATGTTAATTTGAAGAATTTTGCTCTTGCTGAGAGATGATGTATCTTAATTTGTAGCTAATACAAGAGATGCATGGTCCCAAAGATTATTTGTTGGACCTTAAAGTTCCAAATTAGAAATATATACATTTTTTGTGTGGATTAGCCGCTTGATTAGTTGATTGTGTTTGAATTTTTTGATGAATATATGTTAGGTTATGTCAGGTTTATGTGTTATGTTGCGTCCACCATTTTAAGCCGTACATTAAGTGGAAATCACCTGGTAAGAGTTAGTCCTCTTTGCACTGCTGATAGATATGCAATCCAAGTTGTAAATTAACTAAACACTAAAATTATCACTTTGCACCAAAACAAATCATTCAATGAATCTCAAGAGGCAAAATTGAGAGTTTTTTTTCCTGAGAAACGATAAAAAATTCTATATCTTACAAGAACTACAACTTTTCATTCAATTTGATTGAATAATTCGAAGGTAAATTAACTTTCCTTGACAGCCCTTTCGTTCTACATAGTGGTAGTAATTTCAAAAGGACACAATCTCAATCTAAAACAGAATCATCAATCACAGGATCTCCGTTTCTTTTGTTTGTCATCTTATTCTTCAAGCTTCGACCGCAGAGAAATACAACATTCATTGATAAGCTTAAGAACTGCGATGTCTGTGTCTGTCTGTGGACATTTTCATTCGTTACAACAATCTGCTCAGCGATTTGATAAGTAACTTCATATTCCGCCTCGTAGCTTCATCGCCGGTGAAATCGGATACATCGGTAGTGATACTCTGAAGTCGGAAAAAATGAAGAGAGTAAGAGAACATGTGGCGATCTATATTTGAGTGTTAATATAAAAAAGAAAAAAAGTCTTAACAGGAGAAACTCAGAACCTCAATATTCTTCAAAGTAAAGATGAGGGCACTGATAGACTCCCGAAAGGTTTCTGCACTCTCTTGAGTTAGAACAGAAGATTGCGCCTTTCTGCAAATCAATGCAAAATTCAGGAGCTAAAACCAACCTGGTGTTTTGCTTCATGCAAGGTAAAGAAGTAGCAAACTAGAAAGACAATGCCCAAAGCATAGAACCAGCGACAGTAGTCAAGTGTGGATCCCAATGGCCAAACCTGAGATCCTCAGTTGTTTCAGCCAAAGCTTTTGTCAAACTCTTCACATCTTGTAACAATGCGCTGGCACGAACTTCAGAGAGCGAAGGATGAACCTCTTCAGCCATGGCTTCAATCTGTTACATCACTACACCAACGTCTTTATATGTGAAAATTACTTGTTGCTTAGATATATAAACTGTTATTAAGAATTATGAATAAGATGTCTAACAAGCTAAAAACAGAAGAAAAAATTATTAATAAGAAATAAAAACTATAACTAGATAACTAGCAGTCAACTCCATCTGCGAAATGACTACAAATTTGAACCTCTAGAGGTGAAAGATGTGGGTGCTACAGATAACATAATACCTACGAAGCTTCTTCAATTTGTATAAAGCCATAGACATGCAAGTGAAAAGTGGCGATAGACGCAGATTGAAAATAACACGTGATAGAAAGTAAAGAACAAACTTTATAAGGTTAGTCATGTCAGATGTCCTTTGATACTAATGGATGGTACTTTGGTAATAGATGACCAAATTTTCACGTACATCTTAACACTGACATAAGTGTTGGGAGGGGATCTAACAATGCACTAACACGATACGGATTAAACGCACCACGTAATACCAAATATTGATTGCGGAAATAAACTTCAGACCATCTCCCAAACTCAATGCAACAATAAACACAAATAAGATGGAAATAAACAAGCAAACACAAACGCACACCTGAAACAACCACGACACACTCAATTTACAAGGTTCGGCAACGTGCCTACGTCCTTGGGGGGTCTCCTGCGGGTTTCATTTCCTTCTTCCGCTTCTCCAACAAGAGAAACAACTGAGATGACAAGTATATGAAAGCATGTCCTCCAAAACACTCTAGATCTTTCCCTAGCCTAATTTCTCAACTCACAATGAAAGAAATATTACACTTGTACGTTATCTTGAAACCAAGAGCAAACAAGTCCTTTTATAGACTAAAAAATCGACCTAAAATTAAGCAAAACCGGGCTGAAAATTCGTGGGCAACGGTCGACCGATGCTCCTTCGGTCGACCGTTCCATGAGTAACAAGAACGCTTCCTGTTGCGATTCAGTTATCTGAATCCTTCCCGGTTGACTGTTGGAACGCTTCTTCATGCGGTTCGGTTAACCGCGAGAACGCTTCTTTGAATAATTCGGTTACCCGAATTATTCCTTCGGTTCACCGCTTCCACGAACAACCTAATTCTCCAACAACTCCACGGTCGACCGAGCACCCCTCGGTGGACCATTCCAATTCCGACAGACTCTCTCATGATTCTCGGAACACCAAAATCCCACCAACGGTTTACCGAACCCGTTGTTCCGAAGTGTCTGTTGCCTTCTGACGGTAGACCGAATCCAATTCGGTCGTCCGATCCCAGCAGCTCCCAAAGTGCCTGGAATCTTGGTTCGGTGATCCGGAGCCCATACGGTCGTCCGAACCCTACATCGCCCAAAAGTGCCTGGAGTTTCGGAATGCTGGACCGGATCCCATCCGGTCGACCGTTTTATCCTGCTTTTGTTTCCTTAACAAATATAGACAAATATTCAACAATAAGGCCCTTAGATTTCGAGAAGAAAGCAAGAGTTTTTCACACCATTGCAAGCAGGGGTTGGGCCTCCTGCACAACAGCTGCAACTTTTTCAGCTAAAGAGTAACTTCTAGCGACACCAATTTCTTCCATTTCCCGGCCAAGACGAGTAAATATTCCCACCAATGTGTCTAAGCCCACCCCTTGTTTGCCCCTCATCTTCTCTTTGTCACAAACAATTAGACCTTCTTTAACACAATCAGGAGCAAGAGGACCCACTGATGGTGTTGGAAGTGGTTCTTGTGGAGTGATATCGATCATTGTCTCCATGAGAAGGCCAGATCGATTTACTTCAACCAATGAAATTTCGGGGAACTACAATTGAATCATCTTCAACCTGCCATAACCAACAAACAAAAAGAAACAAAAGAGGCATCTGAAGATGGTAAATGCATCATTCATGAACATGTTGCGAAAAATCAAATGTGACAAACCCATCATATTTTTATATGCATGAGGGATTCCCAGACAGTAATTCAAATGCCTCAGTTTCCATCTCTCTGACTAGGGGTGAGCTTCGGTCCAGGATCGGACCGGACCGAACCGAAACCTGAATTCTCGGGAAGTTCGGACCGAAGACCGGACCGAATAGGTTCGGTCCGGTCCGGGTCGGTCCAAAACCCGAATTTTCCCCTTAAATTTTCGGTCCGGTCCGGACCGAAGACCGAATTTCCAAAATTTTGTGGACCGAAGACCGGACCGAAAAAATTTGATCCGGGTGCCCAGACCGGACCGAATTTTGCTCACCCCTATCTCTGACTACTTGTTGGTTTGTTAGAAGGCATGCAGGGTAAATAATACGTTTTCTTACGGGTGTCCTCAAGCAGATCCCACAAGCCTGAGAAAATTCAAATCCTGCCTGGTACTTTCTAAACCTCGATTTAAATTGAAAGCCTCTCAACCAGACAATGATAAGAGCAAGAATAACTGCACCAGAAACAAGAAACAGACCGACACCACCTTCCCATATGCTCCTCCTACCAAACCCAAAATCACTCAAGGGATGCAAAGTCTTATCCCAAATGGTCTTTGGAAGTGGATTCTTCTGATCTGAAGACGATGGTGGGTCCTGGCTTCCATTTACAGATCTTACATGTAGACGTCCAGCGCTATGAGAAGATTTTAGAGGGTGGAAAGGTTGAGAATGCTGTATATCACTGAATTGACCCGCCAATGGTGTAGTTAACATGCTTCTTGTTGTATAGATCTGAAACCATGAACTGGCAACCATCTTGACAAAGTAAAAATGGTTGGCTGCCTACATTGAGTCTGCCGGAAACATCTTCAACATCAACTCAAGTTAAGTAATGGAACAAAAGTAAAGAGCACGCCAAATATGTCACCAAATGGAAGCAAAATGATTTTCATAACAACAACGTACAACTACTCACAAAGTTTTTAGCACAAAAACAACTTACAACAAAAGAAACATAAAGTTGAAAAGCGAAAGTTGCACAAAGAATGGCATCATACTAACAATGCATAGATATTGTATCGTACTACTATATAACGCCCCATACTAGAAGACAAATGATCCCATAGCTGGAAGCACAATTATATTTTTTTCCAAAAACTAAAAATAAATAAATACTATACTTCAGACCGAACAGAGGAGGTTGAGGACGCAAAAATAAAATAAAAAATCTCATATCCCCATGTATCTGGCAAAATCTCATATGGATCTTGTCGATCGTCTCGTATCTTAATGCCAAACATTGTATGACATGCTGGGGCGATTTTCTGCCGCCCAACCCCATAGGAACCAAGTTTCACTTAATTACGTGTGTTTTTTTATTGCTAAATTAGGAATTAGTACTGACAAGTCAAACAACTAACAAAAAATCACTGGTATCAATTGCTTACCTAAAGAACAAAATCGAGACACGACACAAGGCAATATGAATTTTTGAGGTTCAATATTTTAGTTAATGTTTATAAAATAAATTGATAACCACAAACGCACGATTAACTCTTGCACTTGAAACCTTAGAATACACAAACACACACAACTAACCCTCTCTCTCTCTCTCTCTCTCTCTCTCTCTCTCTCTCTCATCAGTACCCCAACGAAAGAAATTTCACACTTTAATGAACACGCTTAAGTCTCAGTCTACCCATGCATGTACACTAGCACAATTAACAAATCAGTTAGAAAAAGATAACTAGCAACAACTCAACGGTAATAAGCAAGTAGAAACTAACATCGGCAATCAAATCTGTATTTGTGGACAATAGTTTGCCCACAAAACAAGCAAAAAATAAAACATATGCATGTCAAAGTACTAAATCATCAATTGATCAACAGAAACAATGAAGAGTGCTGCAAGTTCAAGAGGATACATTGTGAGTAGGAGGTAATATGGGATTGAAAGAGGCATTGTGGAGTTGGGAATAGGATGTCAGGGCGACAAGGCCGAACAACATAACCTGGCGGTCAATGAGAAGAGAATGTGAGAGGAGGGTAAGGGTTGACACTTGAGTACTTGACAGAGGATGTCAGAGTTGGGATTTTATTTTTTGATTGGTGCAACAGTTGGGATTTGTTTTATTTGTCTCCTTCTTATATTAAGTACGTGGGATCCTAATCCTAATTGGGTTTTGTTTGTTGATTAGGAGGTGTTTAGGAGGTGATTGAAATGGACGACTGAGATGGAGTGAAGTTGGATGGTTGAGATGAGGTAATGGAAGGTATATAAGATGGATCTCACCCTCTCTCGCTCTCTTCTCTCTCACATGTCTCTCTCTCTCAGTGGAGCTCCGACGAGGCTAGTGGAGATCTCCGACGAGAAGAAGTGGTCGGCACCGGTTGGTTGGTGGAGGTGAGTTGGTTTGAACGCTAAACCCATCTTACGCGCATTTCTTCTTCTTTCTCTCTCTCAATCTGTCTCTCTTCCAGTTGTTGTGGTTGGTGAGGGGATCGACGAGGTGCGGTGATCGTTGATCGAGCGAGAAGTTCGTCGATGGATTGGATTTTGAGAGTGATCGTGAAGCGCCGTCGAGGTTCTTCGAAGGTTTCTTCAGATCTTCACGGTATGTCGAACTTGTAGTTGTAGCTCACTTAAGTTGTGTGAGTTTTTGGAAGTCGACGGCAGGCTGAATGACTCGTCGCAGGTAAACGTGCAGCAGTTTTACTGCTAGATCGGTCAACCGGTTGATGCAACGATCTACCGTTCCAAGTGAGGTTTTGGGATTTTGCCTCGAGCCGGTCAAACGATGTCCTTGGGCGGTCGACCGGTGGTGCGTTAGAGGCAAGCCCTGGATGTTTTCGAACAGACGCCCCCCTTTGTCGTTCCACCGTGTGCACTGTTGTAGGTCGGTTGGGGGCGTTGACCATCTAAACGGTCGACCGCCCGTTGACTCGTCCAACCGACGACTTAAGTTAACTTGTTGTTTGGTTCGATCGAACGTGAGTTGTTGGTGGGAGATGTTGGACCGATGGAGTGTCGGTCGAGGCATTTGCCTGGTTTCGGTGTGAGTCGGTCGACTGAAACTCTTGGTTCGGTTGACCGATGTTGTCATGTTTTGCACATGTGAGGTGCGTTGGTTGTGGTCGTCCTTGTGAGACGAATTGTGGTGCCGATGTTCTTCCGACAAGTGTGCTAGTGAGTACGGGTGTTGCGGTGGTTGGGTGAAAGAGCCCTGGAGCCCCGTAATTGTTGTGAGAGCTGCGGTTGGGTGAAAAAGCTCTGGAGCCCAACTAGTCTGTGCGGGGTTGGGTGAAAGAGCTCTGGAGCTCCGTAGTGTGTTCGGGTTGAGTGAAAGAGTCGTGGAGCTCCGCAATGCGTTCGGGTTGGGTGAAAGAGCCCTGGAGCCTGAGCAAGGACCACGTGATAAGGGTTGGGTGAAAAAGTCATGGAGCCCTTAGAACGTTCGGGTTGAGTGAAAAAACCCTGGAGCCCAGCCTTGTGTTATGCTTTTCTTTATGGATAGAATTGCATGCTAGAGTGTTTCATTTTCATGCATTTGTAGAGTTTCGCATACGGGGTTTCATTCAGGAAACTCAGGCATTATTGCATGTTTACCTTTCAGGCCATGATCGACGTTAGGGGGTGATGACCGAGGAGAGGGGCGCCGCTACCAGATCTTGATTTCTCTCATTTTGAGGTCGGAGTGATTACTTGTATATTGTTGTATAGTCTTTTGATGTAATCACACTTTTAAAATAATCGGATATATATATACAGGAATTCTCAAGTGAGCCTAGGGCTTAATCAAACTAAATTAAGCCCCCACAATATCCACCACTCATTTCAAAATGTAAGGTAGATTAAGAAAAAAACGGTTATGCTAATGAATGGTGAGATTAACTGTAAATAAGATCCAATTGTGAGATTGTATGAGGCTTAAACTAAATTTGATGAGCCCTGGGCTCACTAGAGCTTGACCCTATATATATATATTATATATTATATATGTTGGTGCACTCATTTCTTTGTATTTTACATAATGTCATTTGGTTGTTTGTATATTATAAAATTTTAAATTCTTTCACTGTTTGAGGATGTTACAAAGTGTGACTTGAAAACATGACCATGTTTAGCATCAGCATTGTAAAAAATATGAATCGTTTTATAAAAAACGATATATAAAAAAACTCATTGGTGCCCAACTTTGTACGAAATGTAGTGTCCTAAGAGCATTCCTTAACGCAAGTTTTTTGAGGTCATACACGACCTCACGGCCGGTCATCCTCCCACTAACTTTTTTAACGCGGGAAAGAGAAGGTCGAAGATGCCCGGGTCGTCGACCCGGTTGTCTGGGTCAGCCATCCCGGACGCGCCACGTGGCGCGTCCGGGTTGAATTTTTTGATTTTTTTATTTTTGGTTTTGTTTTTGTTTTGAATTTTTTGTTAGAGATTTTTTTTTATTTTTTTTATGAAAATACGTTTTATAATTATCTTGATTTTTTAGAAATTTTTTTATTTTTTTTTAAATTTTTACCAAGATGGACCCCGAAATGATGTGGAGGAGAGAGATAGGTTGTTGTTGGGTTGTGGTTAAGAGGTGAATAGTGTAGGAAAGAGAAGAAGTTGGGTTGAGGAAAGAGAAAGCTGATGTGGAAGAGAGAGAAAGTTGATTTTGAAGAGAGAGAGCTGATGACCAGATCGTCCAGGTCATGATTAGTGATGGCCTAAGGGTTGCGGGAAGCTAGGTGGTCAGTCTGACATTTTACCACCCTAGTAACATTGTTTTTTTAATTTATAATAGTTCATTGACACTAAAGTAAAGATAACAAGAGGTTGCAAATCACAACCTCCAAAATGCGGAGCCTCATATACTACCCTTATGGTAGGAAGCTATTACAAAAACAACCGAATATCTAATATCCGAGTTGAAACTCCCCTTAATAATTAATACCTTGTTATTAGGTATCTGTTGTCGAGAAGGTTGTAGGCTTGCGAGCGATGGTTCCGGTTTCCTCACAGATCCTGAGACATTCTGCTCTCACTGCCTCCTCCTCCCGGCGTTGTTGCACTTCCAGCTTTAAATCCTCCATCCTTGCAAGTTGCTGAATTCCCCGGTACGGTCATTTATGTCTTTTAATAATTCTATCCCTTGTGAGCAATCTTTGTGCATACAAAAGCCATAGAAATATTTTAACTTTATGTGGGCTATTAGACCCCCAAATCTGTTGATAGAGTTGGTATTGGCTGTTTTGATTTGTTATGTGACTATAGAAACTCTTCACTGCAAAGGTTCCTGTCTTGTTTAATCCCCAACGTCTTTTGTCAGGTGTGTTGGTTGGTATGTAATCTAGGTATAGACCATATAGCTCATTTATCTGAGTTTCATTCGGAGTATTTTTGAAACGCATTTTGATTTTTGAACCATCCTACTGAGAATGGTTCTTGTTTCCAGAATTGTTGTAGCGTAATCCAAGGTTGTTTGGTTAACCTGAATGTATCTGAATGACTTTCAGTTAATGGAATATTGTTATGCCAAAAGTCGAACCAAACACATGGTTTTTTCACCCCTTCCAATTGTGACCTTACTTAGAGCACAAAGTTTTGGGATCCATGGTATTAAATCACGAAATCCCACGGATATGAGTTGTGTATTGTTGGGGAAGAGACCAATCCTATTTGGTCCATGGTGGTATTTATTTTTAATTATTGAAGTACATAATGTTTTCTTTCTACAAAGCACATCCCATAGTTTTTTAATTCTTAAGCTAAAACTATGCTTTTCTATATCAATTATACCCAGATCACCATCTCTTTTAGATTGGCATACTTTGGACCAATTTACTAGAGTTTTAATATTGGAGTGCCTCGCAGAATTATTCCACAGGAAATTCCGTCGCAGGTGATCAATTTTTTTCTACCATGCCTTTTGGCATTTTCAGACATGACATATAGTATGATGCCATTGGTGTTAAGACTGAATTTATCACGGTAACTCTGCCTCCATTGAAAGGTGTTCCATAGGATTTGCTGTCCTGTTTTTATATGCAAAGGAATGCCAAGATATTTGAATGGTAATGTACTTATATTCATGGGTAGATCCACGAAATTTTGATGGGGGATAAAAAATTTCACGGCAGCCGAACTAAACGATTAATAAACTCAAATGTTTGACATAAAAAACACACATAAAAGTCATAAGAAGATCATTAACTTCTTGTAATTTGGTATCAATCACTACATGAAAAATGTCATTCTTGAAGTAATAAAGATGTGTAATCGATCGATGTCCACGTTTACTTTTGCTTGAACTTGTGAAGAAAGTCTCAATAAATCTTTTCATCCTAAATCCTAATATTAAAAGGTTAAATTGCATTATTATAAGATTTAGTGTAATTGGAAGATGTCAAGTCTTAAATCTCAAACTCAATCTTCCATCAAATTGACTTCTAGTTTAGGTACTACTTATACAGATAATCAGTAAAGACATTACATGGATGAAAATAATATAAACATAAAACTAGGAACGGACCTCCCTTGGGCCCATGAGACCGCTTTGAAGAACAAAAAATGCTACTATTAAGACATTTTAAAAATATATTGAAAACCCAAAATTAACACCCCAAATCACACAAACCCTCGTCTTCTCGAACCTTCCTGTAGCCTAAAATGGATTCTAAAATATTGTAAAAATAGATTAAATAATAGCCCAATATTTTATGTTTCCTTAGAATTGGATTCTAAACATAATTGTAAAAATATATTGAAGAAATAGATTAAAAAGTTGCAGTGGAAATTACAACAGATATGATGTGGTTTTGTGTATTGTCTACTTTTGGTGTTTTGCCTACTTTTTAATCCATTTGGATTTCATTTTGATATTTTTATTTTTTTGTGAAATTTAACTTTCACAATGGAAATATATTTCAAAAAAAAGAAAAACTATTGAATTGTCTGAAACAATATTATTTGATGAAGTGAAAGAAAGGAGTCCAATAGTTATGTGAACCCACAAGGTGTGTCGGCCCGGGCTTATATTGCAACCAAGTATATTCTTAAAAGCATGAAGTGTTGAATCCAACACGTGAACTCCTGAGATACTTGGTTTTTCGAAGTTTATTTTTAATCCAGATAATTGTTCAAAAATTACCAAATTTTTTTTAATATTTATAATATTGTTCGCCTCTGGTTTTAGAAATAGAATTGTGTCATCAGCAAATTGCATGTTTAGATAATTATCATCTCCTATTTTGATACCCTTTCTAACTCCCAGATGCAGCATTTTACTTAGGAAATTAGGCACGATAATGAAAAGAAGTGGAGGTAATGGATCCCCCTGACGGATTCCGTTGTGGCTCGCAAAGTAGCCTTCTGGATTTCCATTAATTATCACTGAGACCCTGGATGTGGAAATGCACTAATTTATCCAGTTGCACCATTTTTCAAGGAAGCCCAAACCCTTAAGATTGGCTAATAAAAATTTTCAATCGAGTCTATCAAACGCCTTCTCGAAATCCAATTTAAGTATAATCCTTGGGTTCCTTCCTTTATGAAGGTAATGAGCCATTTCTTGAGCTGTTGTAACAGTATCAATGATTTGCCATCCTTTTAGGAAGGCCGTCTGTGTATTTGGAATTATGTCTTTGATCTTTTCAGTTAATCTCGAAGCCAACACTTTGGCTATAATTTTGTAATACTTGTTATTAGTGATATTGGTCTCAAATCCTTGACGGATTCGACCATAGTTTTTTTTGATGTAAGAGCTATTAAAGCATTGGTTGAATTTAGTAAATTCATCTCTGTTAAGTTGTTGGCTATGTAATCTGCGAAAGAGTTATTTTATTTTATCTTTTAATAACGGCCAATAGCATTGAACGAATTTAATGTTGTATCCGTCCAGTCCTGGTGCTTTACCTGGGTTTAGTTTAAAGATCGCTTCGTTGATTTCCATTTCAGAGAAATGTTGTATAGTTTTGTCTGGATTTCTAATGTTTTCTGGAAGTACAGTATCCCAGATGATTGGAATTTTGTAAGTAGCAGAGCCATTAAACAACTTTCTGAAATTTTCAATCATTTCGTTGATTATTCTCTCTCTAACGAAGCATATTTGGTCGTTTATCCTTAATGATTTTATGGTGTTTTGCCTCCTTCGAGCAATTGCCACGCGATGAAAAAAATTGGTATTTTGATCACCTTCCTCTAACCATTGAATCCAAAATATTTCCAAGTCATGAAGCAACCTTTCATGCTCCATTTTGAGCTCTTTGATTTCTTATTTTCATCACTTGTGATGTTCTGTTTTTGTTCTTTTATGCCCAACTCCAGAATGGCACTCTCAAAGTCTCAATGCTTCCTAATTCATTTTAAAGTGATTTTTTATTTTTGTTTTTATGTTTCTCAAGACTTGGAATAAATTGCTTCCATTATTTTCCTGAACGGTAGTTTTGATAATTGCATGAATTCTTTCATTTGCTAGCCAACGATCTGAAGGGAATTTTCCTTTTAATTTGATTTGACGTGTCAAGAAATATTGGTATATGGTCAAATGTTGTCCTAGATATGCCAATGCAATTGGAGAAGGGGAACTTATCTTCCCATTTATCCGAAATGAGAAAATGGTCCAGTCTAGCCCAGATAGGAGATACTTGCATGTTGGACCAAGTGAATTCCATGTTTGCTGGGCTAAGATTAGTTAAAGTGTTTCTTTCGATGAAGTCATTGAAGGCTATAACTTCATTAGTGCGAATAGTATTTGAATTTGATCTATCAGATTGACCTCGAACGAGATTGAAATCTCCTCCAAAGATCCAAGGAGTATTGTCATTTGGATTGAGCATTTGGAGTTCATTCAGGAAATCCAATTTTAGACCATGGTTGCATGGGCCGTAAACTCCCGTTAATTTCCATTGGAAACCATCTTGTTCAAAAACTATGGAAATTGAGTAATGTTTTATTTCTGATTGTATTAACTTAATTTTGGTGTTATCACATCCTATTAGAATACCTGCCAAAGCTCCTTGAGAGGGAAGGTATTCCCAGTTCTCCATAAACCGACTTCCCATGAGCTTCAGGTGATTAAACTCAAAAGTAATAATTTTTGTTTCTTGTATCATGATAACTTCAGGATGAAATGTTCTAATAATGTTCCTAATTGCTCTTCTTTTTGAGCTGGTGCCAAGACCCCTTATATTCCAAGATATGATCTTCATAATTAAACAATGTACAAACTACCAAGTGTCAGCACTTGAGAATTAGATCTGCCAAGTTTTGGTGAGATCCATAAGGTGGTCTAAATTAATGAAGTCCACCTTCTTAAGATCTTGAGTATTTCGTATTGAGTTAATGAAGTGATTCGCACAATCCTTATTGGAAATATGTATACTGATTTTTTTAGTAAAATCCTGAAAGGCTTCCAAATTTTCCCAGTTGAAAATGTCAAGCTTATTATTAACATCT
Organism: Triglochin maritima; assembly: GCA_963682175.1. Taxonomy (NCBI): domain Eukaryota; kingdom Viridiplantae; phylum Streptophyta; class Magnoliopsida; order Alismatales; family Juncaginaceae; genus Triglochin; species Triglochin maritima. The sequence goes on from OY821773.1 coordinate 12,994,834, forward strand.
TCATTGTGCTTGACATATCACTATGAGTCGAATCCGACAAGCTATATGTATGTTCTCGAATATGTTTATAATTTGAGTATGATGGGGAGCTAGGTTTTCTATGTTTGTCTACTTTGCTCTTTAAACAGTTATCATGAGAATAATTGTAATTACTGCTATTAGTAAATGTAAGAAGATTGAATTCCAGCTGACCTGCTTCTGTCGAAGTTATTTCGGTGTTGAACTTATCCAAGAGTGTGCCAGATGCAGCCTTCCTGCCCTTAGTGAGACTTGAGTTTGGATCTTGGTCCCTCCTTATTGGGTCTCGGTTCATGGATGGGCTTTTGTATTTTGAACACTCACCAACCCTATTATCCTTCCATCCTTCGTCCTTGGTTGGGCTTGCCCCCACCATATCAGCCCAACGATAGGCAAGTAAGTCGTTTTCCACCCTCTCCTGATCCCGGGACGACACCAGCTAACAATTTGCTAATAGAGTCAGCAATTTGCTCTCAAATTAGTTTTGCAGTTTGGATCTCCATAGCCTTTTTGGCTTTCTCGCCAGCCTTTAGTGGCATCCTGCTGGTTGTCGTTGTTTTGATAGGGGTTTGGGAATGGCTAGAAGCTACCCTGGTTCTAGCCCAGTCCATGCTCTCGCTTCGTTCAGAGTTTATCGCCGGTTCCTTCCCTTTCCACCCTTGAGGATGGTGTTGACGAAATTGCTCACCAACTATCTCCTCCTTGCTGCTTTCCCCTTATATTCTGTTTGGATTTTGTGTCATTGGTTGTGTAACATCCCGAAACAGCAGAAAATTTAAAATTTATCATCAAGAAATCAGTAACCAATAATCAAAGGACGGGACTGTTACTTCTCATAAAAGCATTCAAGCGGTGCACCATATTACATCAGAGTTTGTCAAAAAGCTACATGATTACATCAGATATAACAAAAGGAGATACAAGTAATCATGTCAACCTCAGTGGTCCGAACGAGAGGATCTGAACCGAAAATGAGCGTGCCCGCTGTCACCACCAAACTGGATCAACTGCGGTCCTGAAATAAAACATACAACAACAATGCCTGAGTTTCCAGAAAGAAAACCCGTATGCCAAACTAACCTATATGCATGCAGTAGTACAAAAATGAACATATCATACTAGTAGCATGTCATGTCATCAAACAGTAAGGAAAACAGTTCCCCCGAAGGGTAAAACGGGACATCAGTCTGACAAAAAGCATCGGGTCTCCCAAGGAGACCTACTGTAAACACATACGGTCTAACGGAACAAGACGTGACGCTCCCCACACGCGACTATACTAATCAGAGGTTCAGCAAGGAGCATTCGCCAGGTCCGCGTCATAAGAAACAGATCTGTAACTTCGTGGCCGAAACCACCCCAACGGAGTCGTCGCTCGGTTGGTCCATCAATCATCATCTCAGTAGGTGCCAAGCTGAGGAAAACATAACCGGAACAACATCGGTCCATCAAACATCATAGTCGGAACAACATCGGTTCATCAAACATCATAGTCGGAACAACATCGGCTCATCATCGTCGGAACAGCATCGGTGGTCCAACATACGTCCGACACAACATCGGACGGTTCCGGACCGAAGTCCGTCGGGTCATCAGGCTTCACGAGCCGCACAACATACATTGGGATCCGCGATCCCCCAGGTCTGCTACTCTACAATGAATTCATCCATCACATCACGTCACGATCCATACACGGAGGTGACACGTCCCGAACACCCACACTCTTCCACACGGCGGTCCCTAGGCAGGCACGCGTAACGCGCCCACCGTCACCTCCCGGCTCACGCACTAGGCGAGGACACGGGCTTCCGTGGACAGAGTTGGCATCCTACAAGGATCAGTAATTCAGTTCTGTGTACAAACGATCGACCGAAAGAGGTAACCCGGTTGACCGTCCCCATAAGGTTCGGTCGACCGAAAGTCTGCAACGGTCGAACTCTCTGCGCAAAACCTAAGTCCCAACGGTCGAATAAGAGTCTAAAACTGGTCGACCGAAACGTTGTCAAAATCCGGAGTCTGATCAACATCAATCAATACTATCGGTCGACCAAAAACTACCAGGACATCCTAGTAGTTCTAAGTCATATAACGGTCGAACACATACAAAACAACGGTCGAACAATCATACATAATCATCAAGTACACTTAAGTTCCGGTCGAATGAAAACATGGGACCGGTCGACCGAAACCCAACAGCCAACCCCCCGACCCACCAGCACAGGCACTACCGGTCGACCGCCACACGACATCGTTCGACCGATGTTGGTTAAAGTCGGGTCATTACACTAAACCTATCGACCGCCCGAAGGAATCGGTCGACCGTTGGTCGACAACAACCTTGCGTCAGCCAAGGATTTTACGTCGTTTCTCGCCGCCGACGAGGTCTCCGACCTCCTGCAACCGACCACAACAACACCCTCTCACGAGTGTGCAACAAACCAAACTAATAAGCCGACATACCTCAAAGGAAAACGGAGCACGCCGGAGATTCGCTCGACGTCGACACGTGACAACCTCCGCTCCAACGCACCTCACATCCGCGCCTCCCCCACACCGAGCTCGTCCACCTTTGCCGGAGCTTCCACCTCCTCTGCTAGCCATCAGAAAGAGAAGAGAATGAGAGTGAGAGAGAGCAAGTGAGAGAGAGAGATTTTTGCCTTTAAACCAAAACCACCCATCTCCTCACCATCACCCTACACCTCATCAACAGTAATCGCCCCCCCTCCTTTCCCCATGGAAACCACCTCACTAATCATCATTAAGACCCTAAGCAAGGGTTAAGGTCCTAACAGGTTGTGATCCAAAGATTGCCCCCCTTCGCCTCTGATTGACATCATTTCATGCTTATATTTGTATCTTATATCCATTATCTTTCACCTAAACAATGCTACGTGAGGAGTTTTATGTTTGAATTTCAGAAATAAATAGGTTTGAAGAGATGAAGCATGAAAGGACCAAAAGTTGTGAAAAATGTCTGAATTGTGAGATCTGGGGACTAAGATGCAAGGGAGAAGGACCTGAACGTAAGACCGAAGGACCTAATAGCAAAACAGAAAACTCCACACCATCATGAGGAGTATTTTGACAATTTGATTCGGGTCGGAGCTCCAACAAGCGAAGTAGATGCATCCAAGACCAACAAATATATCAAGGAAATCCCAAAACAAAATTTAGCCAGATCCGGATCCTGTAGACCGCCAATTGGCGGTCCGGATCTTCCCGGATCCGCTAAGATTTCTGGAGCGTATGTATTAGTGTTTGTTTAGGCTATTTTTGGTATTTGTTTAGTCCCACATCGGGAGATTGTCTCAGATTGCATTTTTCTTTTGCTATAAATAGAACTCTTCACCTTCTATTGTAATCACTTCACATTTTAAGTGACTATTCTTCTACTAGAAGTGAGGCCTTGAAGCACACACTAAAGTAGGAGAATGCTACTTGAATTGTGAGTCATTTTAATAAAAGTTTTCTTATTATGTTGTTTGTTTCATGTTTCTTGTTTTACTTTATTTGATTTCATTTCATTAGTTTTAGTAGCCTAGTTAATATGCTTTCATTGCTTAGTTTAATAATTAGTCTAATGTGTAGTGAGTAGTTTCATCCCCTTTGGGGGGTGGAGTTGATGTTCATACATGCATTAGAGAATAAAATGAATGCTTTATTTACAATGTGTTGATAAAACATGAATGTATGCTTGCTTGTTTATGATAGAATTTATAACTTGATGAGTTTTGCCAAAATGATTAGACACCTCTCATGCTTGTTTAGGTTCTGAAATAAACAACTTGTATATGTAAATGTTAATCAACTAGGTTGGTGAATGGATTGATAGGTTTTGCCATAACATTTAGACACTTCCTATGCATGATAACACTACATTCATTTGTGCTTAAAGAATGTGTTCAACACCCACCTCTTTGCATGTGTGCATTCACTCCACCCCTTAGGGGTTTTCTATTTCTGAATTCCAGCACTTATTTAGTTCTTAGTTTAGTTTGGTAGTTCATCGTTTGTTGCTTTCTTTCGCATTTCGTACTTCGTAGTGTAGTGTAGCGTAGAGTAGGATAACCAAACTCTCTTCCCTATTTTTGTCACTTGATTTCGTGCAAACGAGATGCTGCTCACCTCCCTGAGGATGACCCGTATTTGTCACCGCTTCAACGCGGCCGTGCACTTGCGGTTTAAATTAAAACGTTCAACAACCTCGACCTCTACGGATGTTCAGAGTTTTTCCTCCTCTAGTGCGGAAATTGGAAAGTTTTGGAGCATGCCCTCCTTTATGTGGAGGTAGGTCTTTCCTCCGGAGCGAAGTAGACCTCTTAACCCCGACCATCATAATGGAAGAACTTTGATTTGGGTATGAAGCAGTCATCCCAGGTTCTAATCTTAATTCTTGCAACTGAACTAACTGATCTTGTTGTTGTTTGTGGGTCTATTTCCAACAACTCTCCGAATGCAGCCACCACCTTGTGGAAAAAAGGAGTTGACCAAAGGTGTTGTGGAGTACCTCGTACTAAGACCCACACTCTGGTTCTTGCAGATATCGCAAATGACCCGTATCCAGGCTTCCATTGAGCAAGTTTGTATTTTGCTCCAGTTGTGTTTATCACCGAGTCATCCCATTGTTTTGCTAGCTCCACCGATGGGCAAGTGATGAGGAAGGTTTGGGCTGTCAGAGGTCGGAGATTCCAACCTTGGAAGTCTGGAATTCGACTTTCAACGGCTTCCAATAAGTCATGTTCTTTGACTAAGCCGCATAACAGGGATGGAATCACACTGGATTCCAACTCTTTCTGATTACTCTCTATCTCAGGGTTGGATTTGATAACCAAAGTGCCTGGTTCCATAATTGCAAGTTGGTGCGGTGGTTGTCTCTGTATTCTTCTCTTGCAATTTCTTCTTAAATGCCCAGATATCCCACACTTACAACATGAGAGTTGAGGTTTCACATGAAGGGGTTTGGTGTCTTTCTTGGTTTTGCTTCTTGATTTGATTTTCTGCCATGGCATTGAATGTGATTTTGATTTCTCAATAGGTATAGTACAGTTAGGGGTATGGGTGGCCACAATTTCTGCACAAAAGGGAGGTAATGGGTCCTCCCAATTTCTTAGTCGAGTCAGTTTTGACCAAGTTAACTACATAATGCATGGTTGGCTCATGTTTGATGTTGACACTATGTCCCTTTGATGAGTATTTGAACTTTGAAGTGTGCTAACAAGTTCTTTTAGCTAGTCTTTGCGGACAATGAGTTGTTGTTAATAAAAGGAAAATGATTTATCAGCTTCCTTAAAAAAAAGTAGTTGTAGTAGTCCCAGTAGCCTCTGTGGATGTTTATAGATCGACAACAAGGCTTCTGAACTAAGAGCACCATTAACAGCGCCCGGGTAGTTTCCGGGCGTCTTGGTTTCTCTTTCAGTCACGTCAGCTTCTCTCTCCGTCACGTCAGCACAAACCACCCCCCTACAAAATCCTTAATCATTACTCAATCCACCCAGTCACGCTACAATATTTTTAATTTTTAATTTTATCAAAATAAATCCAAAATAATTTAATTAATCATAAAATATTTTTTCAATTAATTTTCAAAACCTAATTAATTTAATTTCAATTTACCTAATTAATACATTAACCTAATTATAAATAATCTTTTTTCTTTAAAACAAAAACACACAAAAAAACATTTTTTTAAACCAATCCGGGGAGGGGCACCCCCGGATCGAGCGCCTGGGGTGCTTTTCCGGGTGAATGGGTACTCGGAAAAACACCCTACCCAGGAACCACCCTCCCATTAAGGGAGGGCTTTTCGGGTGCCCGGGCAGGGCGCTCAAAAAAGAGCACCCGTTAAGGGTACTCTAATATCCTATTCAGTTTCAAATGAGTACTTGTTTGCTGCTTCTCCAGTAAATACAACGGACCTTTGTGCTTGTGTATTTTGTTTATATCAGGGTGATATTTTGGTTTGAATAATAAATGTTATTTCTACACTTATAAACCTATGTTGATTTTCCCCAATCGAATGAGGAACTGAGTCTGGCACTCCGGATATTGGTCGATTTAGATCGACCTTGAGAGCGGAACTGATGTCCTTTCTCCTTTGACAATGTAGGTGTTGAAAGTATCAATGGCACTAGGAAAGATAGTGTTCAACCCGTTTTTATCCCCCCTTTACTTTAGTAAATGTTGGGATTTTTTTTCCACCGGATTGTGGCTCTCAAACAGTCACCGTTTTGGTGTTAAAGTTCTCGGCAAACTGTTTTGCCTGCTCACGCCGGTGAAGCAAGTCGTCTTTTAGACTGTTATTTTGATATGAAGATAAAACTTCTCCACCACCAGGGATAGAGGAGACACCTACCTGCTTCCGAAGAAGAGAAGAGTAGGCTGACCGCCGAGCTTGGTGGTTGGTAGGATGTCTTGTTCACCGGCGTGAGCTGTGAGGTTTTTTAACGTTTGGTGGTTTCCCCTAGTAACATTGTTAGCCTACATCTTCTTGAGTCGCTTGATGTCACACAATTGTGCCACATATGTGGCTAATAAGTTCAATAACCTGTCCAACCAACAGCCACAACAGGTAAGATATGTTGTGTCATAATGTAAGGGGTATACTTTTTTTTATTGGTCTAAGCAACATATACATGGTCTACGTTGTCACATTTCAAAACATTAAATTATATTAGCCACTAGATAATTATAAAATAAATATTATGAAAATCTGGTGAAATATTCATTTTTTGTGAAACAGAACATTTAATGAGGTCAATAGTAAAAAAATCATTAATTGATCCACAAAGTAGAATTGAACTCAGATAAATTACATAAATATCTCATAAATCATACGTTATGAACTTTAAATTGGCAAATTCCATCTTTAGCTCTTTACACTTGGAAACCAAACTACAATAACAAACGGCAGTATCCATCCATTTTAACGATAGGTGAAAGAAGTCAAAAGTTGACTCTTGAATGACAAAGCTAAAGTGAATGATTTTCCAACTTTTACGAAATCTTTTCATTGTATGTCCAAGAGGTTGATAACCAGAATACCAGATAAATTTTGAAGCACAACGAATGTCACAAAACCATATGAAAGTTTCTAATTTTATCACCTACAATAAACTGAAGCTGAAAACAAAACTAACCATAAAAAACCCTTGAAGACTTAGGTATCGTTTGACAACCGATTCTTAGTTTGATTCTAACAAGAATCCGGTGAGAATCTAAATATACTTCACAAACAGAAAATCAACTTTCAGATTATGTAAGAATATCTGGATTTCTAATAATGAATTTGTATAGAACAAAGAAACTGGATTTTTATAGTTTCTTGCAAAAATCCAAATTTTGAAGTGATATTTACCATATTAACTTTAGTTGTATTTATCATAATACCCTCATATTTTAATATTTTTATTCGATTTCTAATTAGAAACTAATAATTTACGATATTTATTAGATAAATGTCATATATATTATATTGTATTATATCATGATTTTTAATATTAGAAACTAATATAAAAACATATAGTTGTGATTGACATTGAAACATAAATATTCTACCCTAATAAAAAAATCATACCATAACTTACAATAGTAATCTAATAACAATATAACTTTAAATCTAAGGGAATACTAGTCATTTAACATTTAGAATTATGAGCAAGAATTTTTTCCTTCCAAACAAATTGTATTTCTTTTAGGAATAATGATTCTTGCCTTTCCACTTAGAAATTGGATTCTCACAGGAATCCTATCTAAGAATCCTTATCCAAACAGACCTTAGGTGATCGAAATGAAGAGACTCGTGTTAAGGTGAATAACTTTAAAGAATAGAATAAATTTAGGACAAAATATCCTCTTCACATGACACAAAAACACAAGTTGCCCTCTTTGTTGGGGACCAATGGATCGATTTTGTGGTCGTCTTGGAACCGATGCCAACTGAACCCAACAAACAACAATTGAACGACATTTTAAGAAAGAAGATCGTGAAACAATTAATAAAAATGGACTAAATTTTTTATAGATGTGAAATTCATTTTAATGTTGTTAATACAACTGAACTTAAGAAAGTCATTGACGTTACCTCCACATACGGTCCTGGCCTAAAACCAATCACTTATCACGAAGTTAGTGATACATGCCCTAAAAAGGAAATTCAAATCACTAAGTGTGTTCTAACAACATATAGGCAAGATTAAAAATTATATGGATGTACAATCATGACAGATGCATAGACTGATAAGTCCGGTAGGAGTTTAATAAACTTTTTAGTAAATTGACAAACAGGAATAATGCTTTTACGTTCAATTGATGCTTCATGGTAGTCACACACCGCTGACTACTTTTTCAACCTGATTGACAATGTGGTTGAAGAAGTAGGGGAAGAGAACGTGGTGCAAGTTGTTTCGGACAATGCCGCCGCCTACGTAGATGTTGATGTGGAAGATGAACCATCTTTTCTGAACTCCTTGCGCCGCCCATTGACCTCATCCTCGAGGACATCGACAAGTTATTTTTGAAGACCATCGCCTTAAGCCGACGTATCGTGAGACATTTTAACGACCATGCCGTACTACTCTCGCGGATGCAAAAAGTAATCGGAGGCAACTTGTTAAGGCCGACAGTCACCCCGATTTTCTACAGTTTTCTTGACATTATAGAGACTCTACTTCAAGAAGGAACAACTCCGATCTTTTGTGGTCTCCGCCGATCACAACGACCCGAACGATACGTGGATGAAGAATAAGAGCTTGAAGAAAATTCCAACCAAGGGACTGAAGCCATTCTTTCACAACACTTTTGGGTCAACATGGTGAAAACACTCAAAGTCTCACAACCAATGGTCAACATTCTTAGGTTGGTGGACAGCGATGAGAAACCAACAATGAGTTATCTTTATGACTCCATGGAGAAGGCTAAGGAGACCATCAGTCGAAACTTTGGGGGTAACCCAAGGCATTATCAGAAGATCGTCGACTGCATCGACAAGAGATGGGGCGAAGGAAGAATGATAAGCTCTCCCCTGCATCTGTGTGGCTGTGACGGAGTCCTTCTCCGTCTTTTTTGTTTTTTCTGTTTTCCTGGTTTGGTTTTCTCACCTCTTGTATATTTTTTTTACTCTATCGATGATAAAAAAAATCCCCTACACCTCATGTCATCCGAACTGTCACTTCGATGCTAACATTGGCTTCTATTTTGATGCAGACATTGGTCTTAGTGATCGACAATGTAGTCCCAATTATTTGAGTACTTAAGCTGCTTGGAGTAGATGAGTTCCTAGAAATCATATGCTCAGTTCATAGACAACCTTTTGTAGCATCATAACTACAGTTAAGAGGCTTAACTTTCATATTCTTTCAGAAAGAATAAGAAAGTCCTGTTTGTAGTGAAGAGACAAGTTCTCCTTTGCAATCTTCAAACAGGACTTTAATTCAAGAGAGCATAGTGCTAATAATTTCTGTTCTTAACGTCACCTCTTATAAAAGTGATGAAAACATGATATCAGAAATTTGCAGCTCACAATTTTTATTTTTATTTTTTGTAACATGTAACCAAATTCAGATTATCTTGGATTACCCCAATACCTGCAACCATTTTCGATTTGTAAATTTTACTAGGTCTCCATTAAACTCTTGAACCAATGAAAAGATAACCGTATGTATTCTCAGCTTCATGAGGTGATCCTAGAAAGTAGAATAATGCTTCAGGATAGTCATGCAACCACATGACTAGACCATGCAACTCAGTTAGAAAACCACATGACAGTTATCTGTTATAAAAATAAATAAAAAGTGGTATTGATGTAAAATAATGCTTTATGTATCGATCTGAAGTCTTAATGTTATATCCCTAACCCTTTTTAGGGTTAATTCGTGGTTAAGAGGAGAGAAGGAGGTATGGTGGGTTTGACTTTGTGGAGAGAGAGAGAAGTATGGGTGGAGGCATGGGTGAGGAGATGGGGTAGGCGTGTAGAGGGATGGAACGAGTGTGGGGGTTGCTTTAAGAGCACCCAACCCTTCTTCCTCTTTTTTTCTTCTCCTTCCTTGTTTTTCTCTCACACCATCCTCATCTTCTTCTCTCTTTGGCGTCGAGCAGCTCCGGGGGTCGGTGACGGAGGTGGACAAGCGGTCCAGGCAGGAGAGGTGCGGTGTTGAGCACGAGGAGAGCTCACCGGAGACGGCGTGCGCGAGCGGTGCTCCGGCTTTGTTCGTCGTTCTCGTGAGGTATGCCGCTCTCTAGTGTGGTTTTCTTGTTGACACTCATGAGAGGGTCGTGTTGGTCGGTCGGAGGAGGTCGGAGGCCTCTCCGACGTCGCGTTTGGGCGAAGAAACCTCGGCTGGCGCGAGGTTGAAGACGACCAGATGGTCGACCGGCCCTTGGACGGTCGACCGAATGCATGTGTATATTTACTGCCTGTTGCGTTTCGGTCGACCGAGGCCTTGTGTTCGGTCGACCGGAACTTAAATATATTGGATTTTATATGCATGTGGTTCGACTGTGGTATATGTTCGGTCGACCGTTATATGACGTAGAAATGTAGGTTGACCCTAACTGTTATCGGTCGATCGAGACCCCTGAGTCGGTCGACCGATGGATTAAAAGATTGAAAATGATGTACTGTTAGTTTTCGGTCGACCGGGACCCCTGAGTCGGTCGACCGATAGATTGAATTGAATGTTGACCAACTCCGGATTTTGACCTCGTTCGGTCGACCGGTTTTAGACCTTCGGTTGACCGTTGGGGGGATTGTGTTCTGTGCACAGCGGTAGACCGTGTTAGGGACGGTCGACCGATTCCTTTCTGGAAACGGTCGACCGAATCACCTCTTACGGTCGACCGTTTGGGCCCAGGACAGAATTCCTGGTTCCCTTTTTGAACACCAACTTTGTCCACGGAAACCCGTGTCCTCGCCTTGTGCGTGAGCCGGGGGGTGACGGTGGGTGCGTGATACGTGCCTGCCCAGGGACCGCCGTTGGGAAGAGTGTGGGTGTTTGGGACGCGTCACCTCCGAGTATGGACCGTGACTTGAGATGATTGTTGGGCACTTTGTAGTATAGCAGGCCTGAGGGATCGCGGATCCCAGTGTTGATGTTTGTGCGAGCACGCAACTGGCGTTGGGTGAGGTGACTACCGGCCCACGGGCTACGGAGGTCGCTGCCCTGCTTTTATAGCGGCACGGTTGGTGTTTGCGGCTCGAGGAGCCCGATGACCTGGCAGACTTCGGTCTGGATCTGTCCGATGCTGTGCCGGACTGTTGTGATGGACCACCGATGCTGTGCCGGTGATGCCGCCGAGGTTGTGCCGGCGATGATGATTGTTGGGCCGAGGCTGTGCCGGCTATGTTGTTTTCCTCGGCTGGGCACCTACCGAGATGTTGTTGTTATACCTTCCGGGCGACGGCCCCGTTGGTCCCTGTGGCTCCGACCACTGAGATTTGCAGATCTGTATTCTATCGGCGCGCAGGCGTGACAGAGGCTCCCTGTCGAACCCTTGAGTAGTGTAGCTGCGTGTGGGGGGTGCGATGTCGCGTGCTGTAAGGTTGCATGTGCCTGCAGTAGGTCTCCTCGGGAGACTCGTTGTTGATTGTCGGACTGATGTCCCGTTTTACCCTTCGGGGGAACTGTTTTCCTTTCTGTCGATGCCATGACATGATACTAGTATGATAGGTCCATTATGTAATGCATGCATGTAGGTGAGTTGGCATACGTGGTTTCCTTCTGGAAACTCAGGCATTGTTGTTTATATTTTCAGGACCGCAGTAGGTCCAGTGGGGTGGTGATCGGCGGGCACGCGCATTTTGGAGTCGGATCCTCTTCTCGGACCACTGAGGTCGGCATGATTACGTTTTATCGTCTGTTGTCATTTTGTTGTAATCATGTATTATTTTGACAAACTCTGATGTAATTTTGGTGCACCGCTATTTGTTTATGAGAAGTAACAGTCTCGTCTTGATTATTGAGTTCATGTGTCTTGTTTATGAATTTTTAAATTTCCGCTGTTTCGGGATGTTACACTTAAGAACTTCATCGAATAAAAAAAAGCTCCACAAATAATTGATCATAAAAAAGAACTGCATAAAAATAAAAATAAAACGAGACTTAAACTCCAAAGATAAATTGATCATCCAAATGAGTCCCGTAGAAATTTGCAACAAAATCAATAAGCATAGCTGAATTCCACACATGAAGATCAAGTTACAAACTTACAATGTATATAGGTGGTGAAGAATAAGTAACAATACCTGGCAAAACATATAATCTCAAACTATACTTGACTGGTTTTGCCTTGAATGTGAGCCACAATATCCCATGTTTTGCACTTATCATTCTTTTTGAAAGTAACTATCTTTTACACACAGGGATGTATCACTTGTTGAAGCAAGCATGAGCCAAGTATGGGAAAAATTCACACTAGCAGATCCCCTCTTAAAATTATTGTCGAGTTGACAATATCCTAGGCACTATTTTATATATTCGGTCCGCTGTACTTGGCAAAACATCAATCTTCATCCTCCTTTAAATGTGTATGTTGATTCTCTATTCTCACCTTAAGGCATTTTTGTGAGATGAGGTGCGGGAGAAGTTCCTAAATTACCTTAGGGGATCAGAATTGTACTTCTTGAAAAGCTATTTTCCTTTGCTTCTTAGGTCTTTTTGATTGAAAGATAATATTGTCCACACTACAATACCCCGTCACAATAATTACAATGAGTTTTTTTGCAAGTGATGAAGATACAAGCGAGACCCCCGACCGACCCGTTGCTAGTTCAACATGTCTTAACTAAAAACGACGTCTCGAAACCAAGAAAAATTTTACCCAGGTAAAAACGACATCTACAGTGCCGTTTTTAGTTAATGAAAACGACATCTGTGGTGCCGTTTTTAAAGTGCATATTTTGCCAATTACGTTTATGGGGTTCATATTTTTCCAATTTTTTATTTTTTCTTTATTATTTTGAAATTTTTTCCTTAAAAGTTTCTTATTTTGAAGGTTATTTAAATATGCAGCTAGATGCTTATCAATTACTATTCTAATGTCGATAATTTCATATGACATTCTATTAGTGAAGCAAACCTTAAGATTTCAAGGGTAATCTGTAAAACTTGTAAAACAAATACGATAAATTTAGTTACAAACACATCGGTAAACACATGGGGTAAGGAATTTTGAATTTGTACATAAGATAGATGGGGGAGTAAGCAACTTTAACATTCAAGGGCCACTCTCTCTTAAAATTCTTTACCAAGATAGTGCATTTATCCAAATTCTTTTTTTTTTAAATTTTCCTAGTTCCTAAATTTTCATGTAGATGTCGTTTTAGAGTATTAGGTTGATGCAATCTTTCAATTTTTGGACATCTTTTTGAAATGAAAGAAAAGATAGTGTGGCATATGGTATTCACCAGTGTTCTTAAAACCGGACCGGTCGGTTCAACCGGTTGAACCGTGAACCGGAGGCCTGTCAGATCCGGTTCATCTCCCAAACCCGATTTTGGACTGAACCGGGTTGAACCGGGCTCAACCGGGTTGAACCGGCGGTTCAACCACCGGTTCAGAGAGGAAAAATCTTAATTTTTTGTTTTTTTGAATATTTATAATATGATTTGAATATTTTGAATATTTTTTTACTTAATAAATAATTAAATATAATTATTATATCTATAATATATTATTATGACGTCATGCTGACGTCACCGGTTCGATTACGGTCCGACCCCGGTCGAACCTCTGAACCTTTGACGTTGCCGGTTCGATGTCCGGTTCGGTTCTGAAAACCTTGGCATTCACACAAAAAAGGAACTCATTGATCAATTATATCTATGATAGGAACAACTTAACTGGTGATATGTAGATATCACTAAGTTCAGCTATATTTTATATATGGATAGGCAAGTATATTCATATATGTCTAAGCCATTAGATCCAATGGTTCTTGAAAAAAAACCCATCTTCAATTACTTCTAACAAAAAGCAGGAGATATACTACAAAAGAAAACATGATTTGTCTTATGCTTCTAAAAGCTTAATTTCTATCATTATTTAATTAAACAATTCTTCATCTAAGACACCAAAGGACTTGAGTATATATAGTATACCATGCTTGTATGCAATAATTAGGGAAATTGTTTGCTTTTACTGCTTTGTACATTTCAAATTTTTTTAATTGTAATGTTAGCGTATCGTTCCTTACCTCATGTCTTTGGAAATTTTCAGCCGTTGTAGTTTGTTGCCTTTACAAGAAAATTCATCTTTATTATGCAGACAGTACAATCAATACAACAGTCACTGGTTGGTTTATTTTGCTATCCTCATTCCTCAGATTTGCAGTTGGCAAGTTTGGTTTGGTAGTTGTTGACTTAAGCTAGCTGTTACTTATAAGTGATTTAGTCTATGGCATTGTGCTTGATATACCACCTTCCATGCCAACACCTGTAGAATTAGGAAATTCATAGCTATGGATATGTCATACATGCAGGGTAGTACATCAGACCTGTTTCGAGGTATGCTTTTTTTAAACTTTTTTAGGGAGCCTGATAACTAGATAAGTTAGATGTTAGATTTCACTTGTTTTTCTTGCACTTGTTAACATTGTTTACATGACTCTTGGGCTGGTACTAAGTTTATGGAATGGTTAATTTATGCCTTAAATGACTTTACTAGTTGGGAAAAACATGAAGTACCTATATTAGGATCCATACGGATCTTGTTTTTTAAGTAGGTTTAAACTGGATCAGACCCAGAACAAGCTAAGATTGCTGTCTTGTGCGGTATGGTCCAGTGTATACCGAAAGATACGATTTCCTGGTTTAAACTGGATTATGATGTGGACTCCTAGTTGGAGTTGTCAGAGATGACTTGTTATGACCCTAACCTTGATTAGGTTGCTAATTGGAAGCTTTACATGGGGATTTGAAGAGGGAATAGTGGTGGCATGAGAGGAGGCGTGCTAGCAGTGGCTGTGGTGGTAGGGTGCTGTGGGTGTTGGTTTTGGTGAGGAAGAAACACAATTTTCCCTCTCTCCTTCCTTTACTTCTCTTTCTCACGTTTCTTCTTCTTTCCTTCTTATTATTCTCTTCAAATCCTTCCCCTCTCCACCCATTTCTCTTCATCTCCTTGGTGGCTGGTGTGTGGTGGTGAAGGTGCGCGAGGCGAGCGTGCTGGGCATTGGTGAAGGTGCGAGGAGGTGCGTGGTGCGGACCGGAGTTGGTTGCGGAGCTTCGGCGTTCTTCGTCGATCTTCAAAGAGAGGTATGCCAAGTTCTTGCATTAGAGGCCTATAGTGATCACCCACGTTGGTGTGATGTTTTGGTAGGTCGCGGGAGGTCAGAGACCTCGCCGGCGACGAGTTTCGGCGTCAAAACCTCGGCTGACGCGAGGTTGAAGACGTCTGTCGGTCGACCGGATCCCTTGGACGGTCGACCGATTGTAGTGTTATTTGCCTGTCCGTCGTGTTTCGGTCGACCGGTTCCTTTGTTCGGTCGACCGGAACTTAAGTGTACCGGTAGGATTCTTGTGTTTTCGGTCGACCGTTGATGACGTAGAAAATATTAGGTTGACCCTGTAAGGTTTCGGTCAACCGAGACCCCTGAGTCGGTCGACCGATAGATTGGATTTTGATGTTGACCAGACTCCGGATTTTGACCTCGTTCGGTCGACTGGTTTTAGACCTTCGGTAGACCGTTTAGGATTTTTGTGTTGCGCAAATAGTTCGACCGTTGCAGACGATTCGGTCGACCGATTCCCTTGTGGAAGCGGTCGACCGAGCTATCACTTTCGGTCGACCGTTTTCCCTTGTGGAAGCGGTCGACCGGTTGTCACAGCGGTCGACCGATTCCCTTGAGGAAACGGTCGACCGAGTGTCTCTTTCGGTCGACCGTTTTTGCACAGGACAGAATTCCTGATTCCGCTTAGGATGCGAACTTTGTCCACGGAAACCCGTGTCCTCGCCTTGTACGTGAGTCGGGAGGTGACGGTGGGCGCGTTACGCGTGCCTGCCCAGGAACTACCGTGTGGAAGAGTGTGGGTGTCCGGAACGCGTCACCTCCATGTATGGATCGTGACAAATCTGGTGGATCGTTTGACTCGCGTTAGAGTAACAGCCTGAGGGATTGCGGATCCCATTGCTTCAGCAACACGCAACTGCCGACGGGTGTAGTTACTACCGGCCGATGGCTACGGAGGCACAGAGACTACCGGCCAGGATTGGCGACGGAGGTCCAGAGAGGTACCGGCCTATTGACGGCGACGGAGGTCGCAGCCCTGCTCGTATGGAGCCGGAGTTGGTGTTGCACGTGGAGCTCGTTGACCCTGCGGACTTCGGTTCGGATCTGTCGATTGTCTGGCCTTGTGTGGCGGATATGTTCGACTGGCCTTGATGACAGTGATTGCACGTGTCGTGCGGCCTGTGTGGCGACGGTAGGGCCCCTATGCTGTCTGTGTGGCGGCAGGGAGGATCACGCGTAGGCTGTGTGGTTGCGGCGATGGACTGCCGATGATGTGTTCCGGCAGGTAGCTCGACTGGGCACCTATCGAGCGAGGTACCGTGCGGCTTGTGTGGTGCCGGTGATGGACCGACCTGAGCGACGGCTCCGTTGGTGTGGTGGTGGTGGGAACGATTGCGGGACGGATGTCCAGTTTGGCCCTTGGTGGCAATGTTGTTTTACTGCTTTGTATTCCATGCCATGCTATACTAGTATGTTAGGGCATATAGGTGAGCTTGTCATACGGGGTTTCCTTATGGAAACTCAGGCATTGTTGTTGCATCTTTTTCAGGACCGCGTTAGGTTCCGGCGGGTGGTGACCGAGGGAGATTGCACTTTGGGACTGGATCCTGTCGTCTACCTACTTTAGGTTGTCGTGATTACATGTACTATGTGTTTTGTGTTATGTTGTAATCACTCTTTTGACAAACTCTTATGTATTATGGTGCACCTTATGTATTTGGGTATTTCTTTCAGTAATGTCCCCACTCTTGATGGTTTTATCCATGTGTTCCTATTGATTTTAAAAGTTTAAATTTCCGCTGTTCGGGGATGTTACATGACTGGTGATGGTTTTAGCTTTTACTTACAAGTGTTTGGAGTTTGGGAAGAGAAGACCAAAAAGGAAAGAAGAAAACCAGGTGGGGTAGAACAAAAATTTGCATCTCATGTCTTGGAAGACTCTTGTACACTTTTAAAAACAAAATTAGTATGATAAATATTAAATTGAAAGGTAATAGTAATAAAAACTTGATTGATAGAAGTAGAATTACAATTTCTCATGTATATGTTTCTTGTTCAAGGATGGGATCATAAATCATAGATACACACAATATTATTAGGATTTTTTTTCAAAATAATCACTAAAAATTAAAAAATTGGAAGAATATGCACATCAAAATCTTATTTGTCAAAGTATGCATCTTGAAAACGGCACATGAGAGGTCGTTTTCTATATATATTATTTTGAGATTTTAATTAATTATACCATAAATAGTAAATTAATTTACTATAAAAAGTACAAAGTAATAGTATTTTGGGATTTTAATTAATTTACTTATTTTGAGATTTGAATTAATTTACTTATTCTTAATTCTATCAATTTAAATTACTATAAATAGTATTTTGATATTTGAATTAATTATAGTATAAATTGCAACACTTTTTGTTTACGTAACTTCTTATCTAATGAGACTTTGGTTAATAATACAGAAAAAATTGAAAATACAAAAAAATCATACTTTTTTTGCATGGAGAATCCTCAAGAAATTGTGGAAATCATATGGCACGTTATGGTGGTCTACTTCGGCAGAATTTTTTTTTGTACTACTAATGAACCTGAAGATTTCCAACTGAGTCGAAAAGGCGGTCCGTCAGGTCTCAAAAGGCCCAATTTGGCATATTTCATGGGGATTCTTCACAGGTGTAAATAGTAGTGTGTAGGGCTGACAATTCGGGTCATGACACGAAACCAAAACCCAAACACGACACTAAATATCACGATTTGGGTCAACACGAATGACACGAACTGTAATTCGGGTCGGGTTCGTGTTTCGTGTAATTCGTGTAATTAGTGTCAAACATGCTAGTTCGTGTTCGGGTTAATTCGTGTTTGTGTAAATTTGTGTCAAACATGTCATAATTGGTGTCAAACATGTTATTTCGTGTTCATGTTAATTCGTGTTTGTAAAAATTCGTGTCAAACAAGTCAGTTCGAGTTATTCGGGTTCGTGTCAACACGAACACGAAAAATGGATTCGTGTCAACAGGGTCGTGTTCGGGTTACCAAATTCGTGTTTGGGTTTAAGATTAGATTTTCGTGTTCGTGTCGACTATTTCTTATTAATTTGTGTTCGTGTTCGGGTCGAGAAAAAACAATTCGTGTTCGTGTCAAACACGACACAAAACACGAATTTGACAGCCCTAGTAATGTGTGGTTTGCATCCGTATCTGAAGTATAGAAATAGAGAATACTAGAATAGTATGGATGCTACTCATATCGTGTACTTATTTGAAGACTTTCTGAAGATGCAGAGACCCCAAACTTCCTCATTTCTTTTGTAGCCTGCTAAAAATGGTGTTTGAGTGTTGGTGTTGTGTAGAATATAGAGACGACGAATTCAGTTTTCCAAGAGTATTTTTTTGTTGGTTTTTTTACTTCTGTACCGATCAAAACAGTGTTAATTTGTGACGTACCCATGGTTCGGAGAAAATTGGTAATGTACGTATGAAAAACAATGTAATTGACATCTTATCCATCCATTATGGTGGGACCCACATTCGTTTGACACTGTTTACGTTTTCTGTGACATATTGTGATTTATCAACGAGTTTTTTTTTGTTTTCATAGCAATTAAAACATTGTTAATTGACGATGTACTCATAGTTCGGAGAAAAGTGGTCATCTACTTATCAAAACCAAAGTAATTGGTATAATACCCATAGGTTACGGTGGGTCCACATTCGTTTGACACCGTTTACGTTTTCCATGACGTCTCGTGATTTATCAATGAGTTTTTTACTAGAGAATTGGGGTCAGGATGGGTGCACCACCGAGTTGAGATGTTAAGTTGTAATTGAGGTTGGGTAAGGTGTAGCACCGGGTCTGGATTTTAAGTTGTCATTAGGGTCGGGTCGGGTCAAGATACTAATTAGAGTTTTAAAGTGTTTATAGGGGGCAAAGGTTGATAAATCACGGGACGTCACGAAAAACATAAACGATGTCACACGAATGTGGGCCCCACCATAATGGATAAGTATGAGGTTAATTATATTATAGTTACCCAATTAGCATAGATGTATTGTTCCACTCGAACTAAACACAATCCATTTAGTGATGTAAGTGCATCATTTGTGTCTCTCTTGCCTCATGATATTGAGAATATATATACAAAGTAGAAATGTGTCACATTTGTATTATATATTCATTTCTTGATATCTTAAGATAGTTATAAACATGTAACTCAACTTAAGTCACGTTGTGCATATTATGACTTCGCTTTATCAAAGGTCCAGTAATATCATCACTCAAGTAAAGAGGATAACGATAATCTTTTGATGAACTATATTTTCCTGCACAAGTCGAGCTTAACTAACTATTTCCTTTATCATTATACTCTATGATAGCTTTTGACAATAATCAAATCAACCACTCCTTATGTGAAAAGATATAAGTCTCATATCTTAGGATTCAAGACATATTAAAACATTAATGACACATAACACAATTCCATAATGTTTTACTTGTTAGGTCTATTCAATATATAAAAATAATATTTTCCTCTTTTATATACTTGTTTCGTCAAATATTTGTAGAATTGTGATTGATCGTTTTATATTAACTGCAAGTGCACGGCCGCGTTGAAGCGGTGGCAAATACGGGTCGTCCACTGGGAGGTGTGTCGACGTTTGGTTTGTGCGAAGGCGAGTGGTAAAAAATGGGGAGAATGATTGATTACACTAACTACACTAGAATGCAAAAGGAAATGAAAGATAAGCAATAAAAACTAAACCCCATAGGGGGTAGAGAAATAATGTGAATATAAAGATGTGTGTGTGTGTGTGTGTTCAATTAAGCTCTTCACAACATGTAGTGCATGAAATCATAAAACTACATCCAACTTTGCCTCCACATGAATTAAGATAAGACTACATCATTAAAACATACAAGACAATAATTGGAATGAAGCTAAATGAACTCATGTATAAAGACTAGACCCTACTATGCCTCCGCATGAATTAATATAAGACTACATCATTAAAACATACAAGACATTAACCAAGGTAAAGGCAACAAGAGTACATACATTACAACTTGTGTTTCCAATGGTAACTTCATCCATATCCTAACATTATCATTCCCCATAAAATAGGTCTACTAATCAAAGCATAGGCTAAGCTTCATTCAAGAGCATTAGTATATCAAAGATAAGAGTGAAGACTCATTAGATGGTTATGGAAATCATATAAAGCTCAAGGGATTAAGATAACACACACTTAATACACTACATGATTATATCACATATTTCTCCACCCCCCCCCCAAATGGGGATGAAACTACTCACACATATTTAAACTAACTACTCTAACAAAATGAAGCATTATACTGAAATGAAACTACACTAATCAAGCAAGAAATATTAAAGAAGCATAAAACAAAACAAACAAGCAAGCATGCATATGAAATGAAATTAAACTAAGAGAGAAACAACACAATTAAAGGAAAAACATCTATTATTAACTCACTCAATTACAAGTAGCCCTTCCTCCACCAGAGTTTTGCTTCAAGGCTTCACTCTTAGTAGGGAAGATGGCCACCAAAGAGGGAGATGGATACAATGGAAGGTGAAGAGTTCTATTTATAAGCATGAAAAAAGCTAATCCGGGACAATCCCCCGATGTGGGACTAAACCAATACCAAAAATAGCCTAAACACACATTAATACAAGTCCAGGAGAAAGCTTAGCGGATCTGGGCTGATCCAGACCACCAATTGGCGGCCTATACACTTCAGATCCGATTGGTTTTGGTTTTGGTTGTGGGCTTTGCTTGGAGTGTTTCTTGGTCTTGGATGCATCTACTTTGTTTAGTGGAGCTCCGACCCGAATCGAATTGACAAAATACTCCCCATGATGGTGTGGAGTTTCCTGTTTTGCTCTTAGGTCCTTCTGTCTTACGATCAGGTCCTTCTCCCTTGCATCTTAGTCACTAGGTCTCACAATTAAGTCATTTTTCCTGCTTTTGGGTCCTTTCATGGCTCTTCTCTTCAAACCTCTTTATTCCTGAAAACTAAACATAAAACTCGTCACGTAGCATTACTTAGGTGTAAGATAATGGATATAAGATACAAATATAAGCATGAAATGATGTCAATCAAATACCCCTACACCTAAGTTTTTGCTAGTCCCGAGCAAAACAAAGAAAGAGAAAAGCAAACGAAAAACAAGAAATCATAACTCACTTTCGTAGGAATCACGGTTGCACTTAGCATGTGCAACAAGCCGTTAAACCTCTTTGTTGCCAAGGAGGAGGAGTGTTGTCTCCTGAGGGTTTTCAGCGGATATACCCACAAAATCCGAATAAGATGCATTATTCAATCTAGACACTCGACTCGTTGGAAATATTTTGTCGATCATTGGACGCGGTAATCCTACGGGCCGACTCTATATAGGTAATCAGTCCACACCTAGCCTAATGAACAATTCGTGCAAGTTAAATAAGGAATTAAATGAAAGACATGGACAACCTCAACATCCTCAGGTGATACAAATTGTAAAGTCCATTAAGGTTCTTATTTGCATTTTTTTTCTTTTTGTTGTTTTTCTTTTTTTTCTTCTTTTCTTTTTCTTAGTTGGAGCTTCATTCTCCCACGGTCAGGTTTCGTGCATCATTGCCCATGAGTACTTACACTATCACGTACACATTTCCCCAAATCTCCACATAGGGCAATCCCTACCACCCGTGTAACGGGAGTTCGGTCGGGGCATCCCAAGTCAGATGACTCGAAAGCACCAGGCACAAAGTCCCCTCAGACCTACTTTCCCGAGTGATAGGAGTCGTGCGAGAAGAGAGAACACCTACTCACTTATTTCTTATCTACACATGAACCAAAACCCCTACACTTAATGTCTCACAACAAGATTTAGAGGGTCATTGACTACAACAAACTTCCTTAAGTTAACACACACGAATTATTGACTCACTAGGTTCAGGGTGGACTTCTTTGAATGTTTGAGCACTGAAACCCTATGATTACTCACCCCCAAAGGAAAACTGGGGTGCATCCTAACGACTCGATAAATCCTAAAGCCACTGTACTAGATATCCTAATGAATCAAGTTCAAGACAATTTTGGGAGCTTTCTTTTTACTTTGCCTCTCAACGGTTTTGCACATGCTAAACACACGCAAAACCTACACAACATTTTCTTTCGCAAACACATGAAGATTTTGAAAGAAATGTGAAAATTTTGAAGCACTAGGCAAGAAAAAGAAGACAAGTCACCCAAGGATCATGGCAAGCAGATATATCGATATTAAATGCAGCACATTAACATGACCCTAAAAATGCAAACAAAAGAAAACAAAATCAAAAGAAAAGACTCGGCTATGTACACACGTAAAACACCCCCCACACCTTCTTCATGCATTGTCCTCAATGAATGCGAGCAAGATACTACATGGAGTTATGCATGAAAAAGAATAGATCTCACCAACGTGAAGTACCCAGGGAAGTTTCAGGCTATGTTGATGGGCACAACCCAAATTCCCTCAAAACCTGTGAGATGCTAAGGAAGGGATACAAATACGTGAAAGAATTGGGGCCCAAATACACAAGGGTTGGGCTCACAACAATCGATGCTCACTGAAGGAGTCTTTTATTGTACTTTTTTTTAAACTATGTACAAAAATGGGCTCCCATCTTCACATGTCAAGGGACATCAAATGGGAACCTGCCATCTCTCGAGCCAAAAATGCACATGTATGGGCTCGCGACATACAAATCAGAATTGCTTGACCACCTGATACCTTATAAATGTTGTGGTCGTTTGATGCCTCTTGAGAGTGAGCAAGATAGGAGGCATGAATGAGAGGTGAACCTCTATCAGGTTGAAGGGTATCAGGTGGTTGATTATTAACCCACATGGAGTCCTCAGCAGATACAGAATGAAGATCATGTGGCCCAGAGACCATAAAAATGGTATCTTGTAGCTCAAAAGCCACATGATCGAAAGGTTGTGGCTCAAGGGCCACGTGATCAAAAGGATGTGGCTCAATGGCAACAAGATCAGAAGAATGTGGCTCAAGGGGCACAAGATCAGAAGAATGTGGCTCAAGGGCCACAAGATCAAAAGGAGGTGGCACTGAGGCCACATGATCAGAACATAAGGCACCTTCTTGTGCCAGCCCAGGTGAAACATCTTCACCACCTTCAGGAGCTTCATCGAACAATTTTCTGAAGTACTTGAAGGTGCCCTCAACTTCAATTTCATCCAAACCCTGGATAAGGTTGACCCCAACAGGGTCATTGAAGGCACCTGGCTTCTTGCCGATGGTGAAGATGTTGAAATCAGCGCATTGACTACCATAAGTCAAGCGCATCAGACCATTGCGACAATTGATTAATGCATTGGAAGTCGCAAGGAATGGTCGCCCCAGAATGACAGGAATTTGCCCAAGTGGGTTTGGCACAGGTTCAGTATCCAAGACAAAGAAGTCGACTGGATAAATGAACTCTCCCACTTTGATCAGCACATCTTCCACCACACCCCTCGGTTTCTTCATAGACCTATCAGCCAATTGAAGAGTGGTCTTTGTTTGTTTGAGGTCTCCAAGACCGAGGTGGACGTAGACAGAATATGGAAGAAGATTAACAGATGCACCAAGGTCCAATAAAGCTCGATGTATGGACACATCACCAATCACACAAGAGATAGTAGGACAGCCAGGGTCCTTGTACTTGACTTGCATGGGTTGTGCCAACAAAGAACTCACGTTAGACGCAAGAAAAGCTTTCTTTGGAACATGAGTTTTTCTCTTCTTGGTGCATAAGTCCTTGAGAACCTTGGCATAATGTGGCATTTGCTGAATCACCTCCAACAGAGGGATGTTCACCTTAACTTGCCTGAACATCTCAAGCATCTTGTCATGCTGATCAGAGGTTTCTTTTTAAGGCGCTCAGGGGATGGCACCTTCGGGGCATAAGGATGCGAAGGAACCCCAGAATTCTGGTCCAAAGAAACATGAGTGGGGACCTCAGAATCTGGTTCCTTCGACACAAGAGGAGACAAGGGGACCTCAGGGTTCGGCCCCTTTGTCGAAGGAAATGTAGAAAGAACCTCAGGATCTGGCTCCTTCCTGGAAGTATTTGTGGAGGGAGCCTCAGGATCCGGCTCCCTCAAAGATGGTGATGACAAAGAAGGCACCCCAATGTGGTTGTCCACCTCTTTACCAGACCTCAAAGTATGAATCACATTAATATGATGGGTCGGTTCAGAGGTAGCATGAGGTAAAGGTGTCCTTCCTTTAGAATGGGTACCCTGAGGATTCACCTCGGGTTGACTCGGTAATTGGCCCTTCTCGCATTCATGGAGCTGATTAGCCAACTGGCTAACTTGCATTTCCAATGCTTTGACCGAATTGTTGCTGGCCGCAAACAAGGATTGTGTGCTCTGAATGAACGCATGAAGGGTTTGTTCAAGAGTGGGGTCCTTCGAGTCAACCCATTGGGGTAGTGGAGTCTAGTTAGAATAACCCGACGATGAGGTCTGAGGAGGTTGGTAATTATGGTTCTGAGACCTTTGATGTGGAGGTTGGTAGGTCGCCGATGGGCGTGGAGGTTGATAAGGTGGAGGTTGAGGTTGAGCGTGCGAGCTCTGACCGTTACCCCCACTAGGCCCCCAAGAGAAGTTAGGATGGTTACGCCATCCCGGGTTGTAGGAGTGTCTGTACGGGTCATTACGGGGCCTCTGTTGATACATCGCATTTGCATGCTCAGTATCCCTTGGAGCGTAAGCGCATTCCAAGTCATCATGGCCCGTAAGTCCACACCTGCCATGTTGGATTTCGTGCCCTATTATATGTATATATTTTCGAAATTTTACAAACATATATGATCGAAACATTCATATTTTCTTCGATTATCATATAGACATGCATTTGTTTGTCCTAATTATTTAACATGCATTAGAACAAACAAACAATTGTAAAGAGGATCATACCTAGAGGTTCTCTAAAACCTCTTGAAGATCCGGAGTTGCTGAGGATGCTTCTCGATGCGCCTAGTGCCTCCGAGTATTCACCAAACTCTAAACAAGATTGGAGAGAGAAAAGCTAGTCTCTCAATCTCCAATAGGGTTTAGAATATAATTACTAACCCCTCTTTAGTTCCCTTGAGAAGAAGATCTCTCAAAACTAAAACTAAACTTAAGAATTAAGGAAATTTCGTGGAGAATTATGGAGAGAGAATTTTGCACAAGAAAATAATGAATTAGATAATTGAGGTAATGAGATAAACTTGTATTTATAAGTTCTCTCCAAATTACCTATTCATGTGCAACCGGTTGCCCATGATTTCATGCAAACTTCCATCTAACCATCCATTATTTGCTTACAAATAATCTTAGCCACGAATTAAATCAATTATGGACCAATTCCATGCATGATCTAATTAATTCTTAAATTAATTCTGCATAAAATTGTCTGGCCGGTCGACCGCTTGCGAGGTTCGGTCGACCGTTTAGACCGAGTTTCGGTCGACCGTTCGCAACAGTAGAATATTTCATCGCAATGTTCGGTCGACCGACCGATAGATTCGGTCGACCGTTCAGAACAGACGAAAATTCCCTGTTATCGGTCGAGACGTGTCCGGTCGACCGTTTACTGTTGTTCGGTCGACCGTTTGTGCACTATTCTGCAGAATTGTCAAATTTCGGTTTAACCCCTACAAAATTTGACATTTCGGGATTAGTAGTAAATTCACAACTTATGTAACATATTATCCTATGTAATGATCAATCATTACACCCCATAATATTTACATCACATATGAATTTAATTTAGATTCTAATCATGTTATTAATCACAACATAATTTTGATTTTGCTTGTTCACCACATGTGTCATATTTTCTACATGAAACCCGACACATCTTATGAACTCAAAATCCACATTTCTTGTTTCCCAGTTTTGTGGTGTGACCTATGGGAGGATCTAAACTAAGTTGGTAGTGATATTAAGAACTTAATATCACAAGCTATAAGCGGTATCTAGCTACACATTATAGCTCCCAATTAGTTTGATGTTTTAATTCCACTCGAACCAAAACCCGATCCATTTAGTGATGGAGTGCACCATTTGTGTCCGTCCCTTGCCTCATGATATTAAGAATACACACAAAGTAGTATTGTGTCATCTTTGTCTTAGTATTCATTTCTTGATCTCTTTAAGCTAGTTATAAATATGTGACTTATCTCAAATCACATTGTGCACATTATAACTTTGCTTTATCAAGGGGCCCACTAATATCATCACTCAATTAAGAGGGACAATGATAATCTTTTGACTAACTATCTTCTCCAACAAAAGTCATACTTAACCAACCAATGCCTTTACACTACACTTATCGATAGCTCAAGACACTAGTATAATCAAGCATTTCTTAAGTGATCAGATATAAGTCTCATATCAAAGGACCAAAGACACAGTAAAACATTAATGACACAGAAAACATAATTCTATAATGGTTTACTTATTAGGTCTATTCAGTATACAAAAGTAATATTTTCCTCTTTTGTGTACCCGTGTTGTCACTCACTTGTAGAGCTATAATGATCTATGACCAACACGACAATCTTAACTCGGTAATAAATGTCCCATGTTTATTACCATGATTGCGAATATCTTTTGTTTTATGTAAACCATTATCGTTTAGAGCTCTACGGTTAAGGACCAAGAGTCTCTTCGTTAACACTTCTAAAAGACGAATAACATAAACAAGGAACAAAATGATTTCTCATTCAATTCATAATAATTGACATTTAAAAGTAAAACTTTTAGAACACATTCCCTTCATGCCACACCCGGGAGTAGCGACCTGAGCTACAGGAGTTCGGTCCAACTCTAAACTCTCAATCCTACGCATGAGAGCAGCCATTTTCACCTCAGACGCGATCGATGACTTAACTTGATAAGATCCAGCTCGACCAGAAGACCTGGCGGCTGGTGGCTCTCTCATGGTATCCCACTCGAAGGTACGTTCAGCCATAGACTCAAAAGTATCCCATGCCTCCTCGATGGGTTTCATTTGGAAGTCACCCTGACACATCGACTCCAACAATGTGCGGGTGTTGTAGTTGATGCCCTCATAAACAATTTGGCACAACTGCCATAACTCAAATCCATGATGAGGGCACTGCAGGAGAAGGTCCTTGAACCTCTCAAAGAAACCATGAAACGATTCAGTCTCGGTCTGATACATTTGATGTATCTGGTGCCGTATCTGTTGAGTTTTCCTTTGAGGGAAAAATCTCTTCAGAAAGACGGTCACAAAGTCATCCCATGACCGAATCGAGCTCGCCGGAAGGCTATACATCCATTTCTTCGCATTATCCTTCAATGCGAAAGAAATCATCCTCAACCGGACTGAATCCTCGTCAAGCTGTTGAAGCTTGAACATGGAGCATACTTCCTCGAATTCGTGTATAAAGATATACGAATCCTCCTTATTGGCAGTAAAGGTTGGAAGCATGCTCATATATTGAGGTTTCAGCTCATAGTTGTTCCCGCGAGCAGGGGGAACAACTATGCAAGAAGGTTGCGCGACCCGAACAGGATGGGTCCGCTCCCACAAAGTCATCGGTCTATCCTGTCGAGCTAAAGGTGGTGGTGCACCAAGAACTCGATCTTGACCGAATCTCCCTTCCTCTCGAGTCAGAGGAGGAGGAGAAGGAGGTCTACGTGGTGGCGGAAGCGGACCGAGGTATTCCATGTATGGAACCCGATCTCCCCCGTCACCGCGAGACGACTCGGCTTCATGCTCCAAAGGAGCACAAGGCGGAGATGGTCGATCACCAAGACCGTCCATCTCAGAAGAATGCACTCTATTGAGTCGAGCGCTCTCACCAGAACGAGCCCAACCTTGCATAAAATGCTCGACTCGACTCTAAAATAACACACAACAGAAGGTGTACTAGAGGAGGAGACTATACGTAGAGAATAGATGAGGAGAGGACTCAGGTGAGGAGGGAAGAATCCCTAGAGCTAGCGTGGGTAGTGGAATCAGGTAGAAGCCTAACTAGCAAGCACGACTCAAACAATGTAAGCCAATGAGTCCTTAGGCTAGACGACGCCTAACTTCGAGGTCACTAGCCTCGACACGTCTCACCTCCCTACAACGAAGACCACAATGCCCAGCAAGTGATACTAGATCTGGAGATCCAGTACCTCCTACTATCGACAAGGTAGGCAACGCCGATCAGGCCATGACGGTCTCAACTAGATTACTCTCCTAGTGCGCCCGCAATCCTAGGGCCAATGTCTACTTGCTTTTAGTTAAGGCTTGATTAAGAGTGATTTTTGGGGCCAAGGAAAGGGTGATGAAATCCCCCACCTTATCTTTTATGGGACAGCCCCTCCTTAGTAGTGTTTTGATCCTAAATCTAGCAATCAATCGCTCCAATCAAATGCTCACTCAATCTTGTCTTGATGCAATTCCTACTAACTAATGCATGGGCATACGAGATGCATGAATGAGTGTAGGAAATTGCGTACCTCACGTCAGCGCTCAACAACTGAAAATAAAGCTAAAAGAAAAGACAACTATATGCCTAAGTCAATACATGATGCGTGATCTAAACAAGTAAGAACGTCTAGTCTTTTGCTTTTGGATTTTAGGGCCAAGTTGATTAATGTGGGAGTGATTAATGTTCTGAGAGCAAACGAGAAGTCACAACATGCAAATTAGGGCTCCCAGATAACACAAATTACAGAAATAACTACCAGAAAAAATTTGAAAGCACGAAACCCTCACCAGGCTGCCAATTGGCGGTCTACAACCGCTGATTGGCGGTCCTTTTAGAGCTTCTATTCCTCAAACTTGTCCAGTAGCCTCCCCTTGATCCGATGGTTCCCTGAAACTAAGGAAAATTGGAAACAAAAAATTAAAAACCCCTCGAATCGTCCAAACCAACGTCTGGACAGAGCACCTCCCCGGCAATGGCGCCAAAAACTTGATTGATCGTTTTATATTAACCGCAAGTGCACGGCCGCGTTGAAGCGGTGGCAAATACGGGTCGTCCACTGGGAGGTGTGTCGACGTTTGGTTTGTGCGAAGGCGAGTGGTAAAAAATGGGGAGAATGATTGATTACACTAACTACACTAGAATGCAAAAGGAAATGAAAGATAAGCAATAAAAACTAAACCCCATAGGGGGTAGAGAAATAATGTGAATATAAAGATGTGTGTGTGTGTGTGTGTGTTCAATTAAGCTCTTCACAACATGTAGTGCATGAAATCATAAAACTACATCCAACTTTGCCTCCACATGAATTAAGATAAGACTACATCATTAAAACATACAAGACAATAATTGGAATGAAGCTAAATGAACTCATGTATAAAGACTAGACCCTACTATGCCTCCGCATGAATTAAGATAAGACTACATCATTAAAACATACAAGACATTAACCAAGGTAAATGCAACAAGAGTACATACATTACAACTTGTGTTTCCAATGGTAACTTCATCCATATCCTAACCTTATCATTCCCCATAAAATAAGTCCACTAATCAAAGCATAGGCTAAGCTTCATTCAAGAGCATTAGCATATCAAAGATAAGAGTGAAGACTCATTAGATGGTTATGGAAATCATATAAAGCTCAAGGGATTAAGATAACACACACTTAATACACTACATGATTATATCACATATTTCTCCACCCCCCCAAATGGGGATGGAACTACTCACACATATTTAAACTAACTACTCTAACAAAATGAAGCATTATACTGAAATGAAACTACACTAATCAAGCAAGAAATATTAAATAAGCATAAAACAAAACAAACAAGCAAGCATGCATATGAAATGAAATTAAACTAAGAGAGAAACAACACAATTAAAGGAAAAACATCTATTATTAACTCACTCAATTACAAGTAGCCCTTCCTCCACCAGAGTTTTGCTTCAAGGCTTCACTCTTAGTAGGGAAGATGACCACCAAAGAGGGAGATGGATACAATGGAAGGTGAAGAGTTCTATTTATAAGCATGGAAAAAGCTAATCCGGGACAATCCCCCGATGTGGGACTAAACCAATACCAAAAATAGCCTAAACACACATTAATACAAGTCCAGGAGAAAGCTTAGCGGATCTGGGCTGATCCAGACCGCCAATTGGCGGCCTATACACTTCAGATCCGATTGGTTTTGGTTGTGGGCTTTGCTTGGAGTGTTTCTTGGTCTTGGATGCATCTACTTTGTTTAGTGGAGCTCCGACCCGAATCGAATTGACAAAATACTCCCCATGATGGTGTGGAGTTTCCTGTTTTGCTCTTAGGTCCTTCTGTCTTACGATCAGGTCCTTCTCCCTTGCATCTTAGTCCCCAGGTCTCACAATTAAGTCATTTTTCCTGCTTTTGGGTCCTTTCATGGCTCTTCTCTTCAAACATCTTTATTCCTGAAAACTAAACATAAAACTCGTCACGTAGCATTGCTTAGGTGTAAGATAATGGATATAAGATACAAATATAAGCATGAAATGATGTCAATCAAGCTACAATAATCGATGACCAATACGACAATCTTATCTCGGTAATTAATGTTCCATGCCAGTTAACATGATTGTGAATACCTTTTGATTTATGTAAACTATTATCTTTTAGAGCTTTACGGTTAAGGACCAAGAGTCTCCACCTTAACTCTTCTAAAAGACAAATATAAAATCAATGAACAAAATGTTTACACATTCAATCCATAATAATTGATATATAAAAGTAAAACTTTTAGAACACAATACTTTTAATCTCCCACTTGTTATCAAGTTTCTTTCACATACATGGTCAATGTATAAAACAATAATAACTAGGGCAACCCTCTCTAATCCCTCATCAAGCCAATCCACATGGTTCCTTAGACCCATGGACTTGAAATGTATTTTGCCATTGGCTTGGGATAAGGATTTGGTGAATGGATCAGTTGTGTTTACTATTTGTGTCCACCCATAATAAATTTATTTTGCCTTCGTCAATAAAGTCACGTGTGACAAAAATACTTGTGATTCATGTACTTCACTTTGTGGTGTGATTTAAGATAATTGATTTGCTAGATAGATGCACTATTGTCGCAAAATAGTTCTATTGGTCCCTCGGTCGTGGAAACTACTTCAAGCTCTTCAAGGAACTTCTTAATCCACACTCCTTCATTGCTCTCTTCAGCGACAACCATAACTTCAGTAACAGTGGTTGAGTCAGCCATAGTGGTTTGCTTCCAACTACGCCAACTCACGACTCCACCTTTCAGAAGGAAGACATGTCCTGATTGTGACCTCCTATCGTAAGGATCACTCATGAAACTCACATCCAAATAGCCCTCGGCTATTATCTATCTTTGTCCTCAATAAACAAGAAACTTATCTTTGGTCTGGTTAATGTACCTCAGAATATTCTTGACCGCGGTCCAATGCTCAGGACCCACGTTGGATTGGTGACGACTTGTCACGCTTAGAGCATACGAGACATAGGGTCTTGTGCAAGTCATGACGTACATGATTGATCATATTGCTGAAGCATAAGGAACATTTTTCATGTACTCCAAGTCTTTACGTGTTTCAACACGTTGAGACTTCTTGAGTTGCACACCCATACTCATTGGCACATTGCAATTTTTAGAGTTGTTCATGCTGAACCTTTCCAAGACCTTGTCAATGTACGTACTTTAACTAAGGTCACTGAGTCTACAAGATCTATCTTTATATATCTTGATTCCTAAGATGTATTGAGCATCACCTATGTCTTTCATTGAAAATACAGATTTCAATAAAATTTCTCGTTTGCTCAAGCAAAGATATATGATTTCCCATGAGGAGTATGTGAAAACACTATGTGGCTCTCACTAACTTTCTTGTATATACAAGGTTCTTCCTTACTTTAGACGAAGTAAATCTTTTTGACTTCCTCGTCAAAGCGTTTGTTCCAACTCCTTGATTCTTGCTTCAATCCATAAATGGATCTTTGAAGCTTGCATACTTTCTCGCTATTCTTTGGATCTTCAAAACCTTGAGGTTATACCATGTACACATCCGCCTATAAATTCCCATTAAGGAACGTTGTTTTGACATCCATCTGCCATATTTCATAATCATGAAATGCAGCAATAGCGAGCATAATCCGAATAGACTTGAACATAACAACTGGTGAAAAAGTTTCATCATAGTCAATTCCTTGAATTTGAGTGAAATCTTTTGCTACAAGCCTCTCTTTGTAGGTTGTCAAGTTCCCATCCATGCCCATCTTCCTCTTGAAAACTCATTTATTTGTAATGGATTTCTTCCCTTGAGAAAGGTCAACCAAGTTCCACACCTGATTATCATACATAGATTCTATTTCGGATTCCATGACTTTAAATCATAGTTTGGAGTCTTCTCTTTCCATTACTTCTTTATAGGTCGAGGGATCATCGGTATCAAGTACCATGATCTCATGACCTTCCCTCGTGACCTTCTAAGTTCTTTTGGTTCTACGTGTACTTCTCGAACCTCTTCCACAATTTCTTACGGAATCGGTTCGTGTTCAATTCTTGAACGTACACTATGTGGGGAAGATTGAGTTTCTCTCACAATTGCTCGTGAGGGTCTCTCACTCATGCTCCCACTAACCAAAGGAATCTCGGTTGGGCCTTCATGATCTTGAATGTCACCATTCATATCATGATCTTGTAGAATATCTTGAGTTTCCTCAAGCACAATTATACTCCCACTACTTTTTATACTTTCCAGAATTTTTCTTCTTCTAGAAATACATCATCCCTCTCTACAATCACTCGATTGGAGGTTATATGTCAAAAATAGTATCATTATGTCTCACAAGGATAACCTATAAAGAAGCATTTATCCGCGTTTGGTTGAATTTTGGTAGACATCAATCTCTTGACGTGGGCCTTACAACCCCAAATCTTGCAAAAATTGAGCTTAGGTGTTTTACCACTCCATAGCTCATAAGGCATTTTCTCCACGGATTTGGATGGAACATTATTTAGTATGTAAGCCGCAGCTTCTAGTGCATAACTCCAAAAGTAAAACGACAATTCAGCTTGACTCAACATTGACCGAATCATGTCGAGCAATGTCCTATTCCTCGTGTCGGATACCCCATTCCACTGAGGTGTACTGGGAGGGGTGAGTTGTGGTACAATACCACACTCATTTAGGAACGAATCAAATTCGGTACTTAAGTACCCACCTCCACTATCGGTTCGTAGAGACTTGATTTTTTTGTTGATTGGTTCTCTACTTCATTCTTGAATACATCTAAGTTGTCAAATGATTCACTTTTGTTTCTAATTAGATAAATATAGTCATAACGACTATAGTTATCTGTGAACGTAATGAAGTACCTAAAACTGTCTCTTGCACTTGTACTCATTGGACGACATGCATCAGAATGTATCAAATCCAACAAATTACTCGCTTTCGGAACTTTCTTCTTGAAAGACCTCTTGGTCATTTTTCCTATAAGGCACGGTTCACACGTCTCCAATGATTTAAAATCAAGTTGACCAAGAAGGTTGACTTCTTGCAATTTCTTGATGCGTTTTTTCATTTATGTAACCAAGACGATAATGTCAGAAGAGTATCATTCACGTGAGTGGTTTTAAGCCTTTTGTTATTGATATTTAAAATCTGTATATTATTCAATTCAAGCAAATAAAGACCATTCCTTACGAATACATTTGCTTAGAAAATTCCATTTTTCGATATAGACAAGCAAGAGTTTGAAATATTTATATTAAAATTATCCATATCCAAACATAATACAGAAATAATATTCTTACTAATCTAAGACATATAATATTTGTTCTTTAAACATAAATTTAAACCACTAGATAATTGAGCTCCACGGAACCTTGTGCAATCGCAGCAACGCTGCACCATTTCCAACCTTCAAAATCATCCCGTTCTTCAGAAGTTCCTTCCTATCCTTTAGTAGCTCCATATTAGAAATAATGTGAGCACAAGATCTGGTATCAATTACCCAATCATGGATAGAGGTTACCAAATTTATCTCAATAACAAATATACATTTGGCCTTTTTGGGGCGTTTTCGTTCAATTACCCCGTTGTCAAGATCCTCCTTGTACTTGGGGCAATTCGGACGGATGTGTCCTTTTCCACCGCAATGGTAACACTCTGTATATTAGGAGTCAGAGATTTTGAAGAATTCCCCCTCGAGGTACTCGCATGAGTAGGGATGGCAACAGATCGGTTCCGGTTCGGATACTAGTAGAACCGGAACCGGATCCGAATTACAAAGTGGGATCCAGAACCGGATCCGGATCCGGATCAGTTCCGAACATGGGTATCCAGAACCGGATCCAGTTGGTTAACGGATACCCAGAACCGTATCCATTGGAACCGGATTCAATACAAAATTTGTATTTTTCAATGTGTTCTTTGTGGATTTGGTCAAAAAACTCATCCCAAAAGACTTGTTGAAACCAATGGCCTATGGTGAGGTTTTATAGTTTGGATTTGGAGTAAAAAATTCATTTTTTCCGATGTGGGACTATACTTTCCACACAAAATTTGTTTTTTCCAAAACAATATCTATTCAGGATAGCATTAATTACCAACTCCCATGAGTTGGTGTAGTAGCGAAGCTCATGTGATTGTGGCCCTTGTACTCTTGTTCGAATCCCAGTAGGTGACAATATTTTTGAAAATATTGTTCATGTCGGATTCGGCTCCGGGTCCATTGGCTAGAACCATATCCGAACCGGAACCGGGTCGGTTCTGAAAGTGTATATCCAGATCGGACCCATATCCGTTTTGTCCCGGTTCAGTTCCGGTTCGGTTCCATCGGTTATGGATACCCATTGCCACCCCTACGCATGAGCCCATCCTGCTCCACTTCCCTTTGACGCCTTTTTGGCCAATTTGTTTTTGCCTTTACCTTTGATGACCTTCCTGCTCCCACCATGGACGGCTAGGACGTTCTTGTCCCGACCCTTGCCCATGTCAACTTCAACCGTTTTGAGAATGTTGTTAAGCTCCTCAGACTCACTCATTTCTCACGCACATGATAGTTCATAATGAAGTCATTGTAGGACGAGACTAGAGAACCAAGAATCAAATCTTCCGCAATGTCACCAGGCATCAGGGAAGAGAGCTTTGACAACTTCTCAATGTATCATTGCATAGTGAGAAAATACATAGATACTGATGTTCCCTCCGCCATATGACACCTTGTGAGTGCGATGATGGTCTTATAGTGCTCTTTTCTAGCGCTATCCATGAACATCTTTGTTAAAGTTTTCATGGTCTTCTTGGGTTTTGAATCCAAGTATTTCGCCTGAAGTGAATCACCCATGGATGCCAACATTAGACCGTGAACTTAGTTCTCTGGGTCTTCCCACTTGGCTTTAGCTTCTTTCTCATTTTTGGTTGCCTTGTCATTTAATTATCCAAAATATGAGATAATTTCTGAAACTTCAACACGATATTGAGCTTGAGTTGCCAGCTTATGAAGTTGGAGTCATCATTTGCTAAAGAATGTTTTTCAATTATAGATCGCACACTAGGTTGTATATTCGACATAACTACAAAATAAATTTATACATAAGATTTAATGTCAATTTTATGTTTCAAAATCAATACCGTAAATTAAATAAACATGTCCATAAATGTAGTAATTCAAGATCCTATCAATTATAATATAAATATCTAAGGGCTATCAGATATATTATAAAATCAAGGTAGGAAAATATTTTCCAATCATAACCATTTCGAATTTTCGCAACACTTGCATTTTCAAACTCTTATGACTCTTGTAGTTTTAATTAAGAGGGAATTTGACCAATCCTCCAAACCTAAAACTTTTTTTTTCTCAAAACCGAGTTAGGGCTCCGGAAACTTATTTCATTTGTTACGAGATACGTTTATTTCATTTGTTACAAATAAATACACTCGGTGTCCACTAAGGGTGAATCGCACTTTGTACATCTATTCATGGCACAACAATAGACAACCTTATATTCCATTATTCCCAAAGATGGAGGAAGCTATCTCCCACTAAGGTCGACCAGAATATCCATCGATCGATGACTGCTAGTGGATGAAATAAGAAAGAAAAATGCTCTTAATTTTTGGTCGGAGAATTTAAACTTTTATATATGAATTTAGAATTTAGGTGATCATGCATATTTATCTCTATACACATCCTAACATTCATTCATATAATCACATACATGTCAGGCACACAAACGTGTGAGTTTATATGTTCCCGCGTCCTTGACTTTCGCGCCTCCTTTGCACCCTTTCCGCGTCTTCCTCTTGCACTATGGATGTAGATATTGAAAAATATAAACATGCATCTCACAATTTTCGTTTGGCTTTTACATATACATAAAAAACTCTCTCATATGCATGCATATACATATATATAAACGTTTGGATTTTACATATACATAAGCTCTTGTGATTGAACAATAATAACACACACATACATTCATTCACACATGACTTTGTCGAAACATACAAACTCACATATCCCTGCAAAAGAGAACTAGAGCAACGCATGTACATCTACTATATATTACTCGATTTAGTTTATCATTCATCTATGAATCAAACAATTCCAAAATCATTTGAAATCCATTAAAATGATTTTATACATCCATAATTCAAAATATAAAATATTTGAACTATTGCTTATCCAATTTCCAAAAAATAAAATTTTAAGGAAAGATAAACTTATGTCTTTTTCGTTTTGTCGATTTCTTACAAAATAATCATTTAATAAAAACATTTTTTTATATATTAGACATAAGTATAAATATTAATTCTAACATTCACATGATGTGTTTAAAAACATTTAAAACTATCAAAAGAATCAATTAGAATTAAATCAACAAAACTATCGAAAAACTCGAAAAAGACATAAAACATGAATTGTTTCGATTGGAGATGATAAACTAAAATTAATTATATAATCTAATCATTGAAAATATGAACTAAATGCTCTGATACCGCTGTTGGATTTTGTGTCCCTATGTATGTGAATGTCTATTAAAATATATTAATAATATAAATTAATTACATTTTTCATTCTATTAATTCTCCTCACTCCTTAAATCATTCTATTTGACGGGTGATCCGAAAGACGTCAGGACAAGATGCACAATCACGAAGATTTTAGTGTGAATGTCTGTTTCTACTGATTTTAGTGTGAATGTTACTTTTTGGGTGATTTTTCGTATCATATATTGTTTGACTTTTTATGTAACTACTGATAAAGTTGTGTAACTTTTAACTTGTTATGTAGATCCCGACAGATGAATATAGACAATGTATATTTTCGCAGAATGTTTATCAAACATGTTATATATATGTAGACATGTTATGAATATGTATCTCTACAACTTATTCATATTCAGATATTTGATTAACATATCACTTTTGGATTTATACATTTTATGTCCAGACATGTTTGACATGTCCAGCAAGCACAAACGTAAGGAAATATATCTAGTTAGAAAGGAACAATAGTGTGTACAAATGGAAATGATGATACAAGTTAACTGATAATTTATATGTCTGGAATAGTGATGATACAAGTTAATTGGTAACTTATTTGCAGACCTCATACTTATTTGGAAAAAAGTGGGATGATATATGTCTAGATAGAGTAGTGATAAATGATGTTGTACGTGTTTGGATTAAATATTTTGAGGTTCCATTGATGTATCTATTGTAATTGATCAGATATATCCATTTATGTGGAAATATCTGATCAATTACAATAGATACATCTGAATACTTTTTGGAGTTGACAAGTTCACGAAGTAGCAAAAGAATAACATATTTGATATATGTCTGGATAAGTGATGATATACGATAATTGTGAATTGTCAAGTTGTTTGATAACTTCTATGTATGTCCATGCAAAGATAATTACTCATGATAATTTTGTGGGAGAAACAAAACCAAAAAGGATGGAACTTTTCTAGATAATCTATAAAGTTGTAAAAGTCATCCCAACCATTAGGAAATCTGATCCAGAAGGCGAGGACTGCAATGTACGACAATAAATCAAGATATAAAATGCAGACATTGTCAATGTAAAAACAATCTTAGATATCATTCTATTAAATCTCAAATATCAATAAAACATTGAACCCTAACTTATAATTTTGTAAAACAAATAACACATAGTAGTCTGAATATTACAGATCACAATTCTACGTTGCAAAGATTCCACAAAATTGACAGACATAACACTACATTTTGATGTACATATTATAGATTACATTATGACATACATGAATATTTAGTCATCAAATGTTATAATGAAATCTAGACATAATTTCAGAAAAATTTGACCAAATATCTAGACATAGGTAACAAATTCAAGATGTAGCTAAAGAGAATCCATATATATCATTCTATTAAATCAATGGAGTGTGGAAGATGGCAGGAACAAAGAGTGTAGATGTCTGCCATCACCACGAGTGTTACTCACTTCTCCTGTCACTATCATCACATTGCATTAAATGTGGTGAGAGAAGATAATGATTACAACCATTTATTATTTAAACAATATGGAAAGAATACAGCTTGCATGTTATTTGACATTAACTGAAGGACTGATTGTAAATTGTAAAAAGGAAAATGATAAACGTCTGCTCTTGAGGACGCGTCTTGAGAACGCGACTAAGTTGGCACGCACCATGTCAGCAGAGAAAAGATATTCTTTTTTATTTTATCCCTCTATTCTTTGGTTTCCCGTACAAATGTTCTGAGCAATCACTCCATCCCTCCCTTCATCCCTCATTAATGTGTCTCAAATCACTCCATTCCTCATTTTGGCGCTCCTACACAGCAGATGACTTTTCATCTTCATCTCAAGATGCGTCTTCCTTTTTCTTCCCTTCTCTTCTGTCGTCCTTCATCTGTACTCCAATGGAAATCGTTAATGTGTCTTCCCAAGTGGAGCAGCCGACAAACGTTCATAAGGAGGAGATGTTTTTTCCTTCTTTCGAAGAAGCCAAAACATTTTACGTGGCCTATGACGATTCTTGTGGTTTTGGTGTTAAGATAAGGCAATCTCATTACGATCGTGGTGTTGTTATACGGGCCACACTGACTTGCTCCAAGGAGGGCACGACACTAACAATCCAAGGGCAAGGGAAATTGAAGCGTAGGTTATCCAGTAGAGTCCAATGCACTGCACGGATAAGGGTCTCCGGAAACCCAACAAGGGGTTACCACATTAACTTTGTGGATCTTAAACATAACCACGTCATGCTTGACCAGGAGCAAATGTGTTTCTCAGACAAAAACGAACTATCCCTGAGACCGCCAAAGCACGCATATCGTGCAATGATACTATTGGGATATCGGCCGCTAAGACCATGCAATCTTTTGTGGTCGAGGCTGGAGGTCATGACAAATTGACTTTCAACGAAAGGGATTTAAGGTTTGCGTTCTTTCTGCCTAACATAATTGAAGTTCAACATTTTGCTCCTGGCCTTAGTGTTTTCTGTGTGCAGGAACGTTATAAACGAAGTCAGAAATTTGAAGATGGGACATGGAGATGCACAAGCTCTTCAGAACTATTTCATTAGGATGCAGAAGATTGATTACATGTTTTTCTATGTAATGGATATGGATGACGAAGGAAGACTACAGAACGTGTTTTAGGTTGACTGTCGTTCTAGAGCTGCATATTCATACTTTGGAGACGCAATATGTTTCGACACTACCTACATTACCAACAAATACGACATGCCCTTTGCCCCATTTGTAGAAGTTAATCACCATTTCGAGTCAGTTTTGCTCGGCTGCGCTTTGCTGTCTTCTGAGACCACTGAAAATTACATTTGGTTGTTCCAAACATGGTTGTCGTGCATGAACGGTAATGTGTGGCTATGTCCAGTTAAAGCTTTGTGTCTGTTCAGTTTAAGGTGCAGATCAGTTCGG
This sequence comes from Triglochin maritima, assembly GCA_963682175.1. Taxonomy (NCBI): domain Eukaryota; kingdom Viridiplantae; phylum Streptophyta; class Magnoliopsida; order Alismatales; family Juncaginaceae; genus Triglochin; species Triglochin maritima. The sequence goes on from OY821773.1 coordinate 13,035,025, forward strand.
TTTAAGTTGTAGATATGTTCGGTTTAAGTTGTGGATCTGTTCGGTTTAAGTTGTGTGACTGTTCAGTTTAAGATTTGGATCCGTTCGGTTTAAGGTGTGGATCTGTTCGGTTTAAGGTGCGTGACTTCCGTTTAAGGTGTGGATCTGTTCGGATTAAGTTGTGTGACTGTTCGATTTAATGTGTGGATCTGTTCGGTTTAAGTTGTGGATCCGTTCGGTTTAAGGTGTGGATTTGTTCGGTTTAAGTTGTGTGTCTGTTCAGTTTAAGGTGTGGATCTGTCCAGATTAAGTATTGTGGCTGTCCAGATTACGTTGTGGGTCTGTTCTGAATACGTTGTAGGTCTGTCCATATTACGGTGTGGTCTTTCGAGTTAAGAGTGTGGTATGTCCAGATTACAGTGTGTTGCTATCCAGATTAGGTTTCCCCATGATGTCCACATTAAGCTGTCTGTCTATTCGGAATAAGTTGTCCGTCTGTTCAGAATAAGTTATGGGTATGTTCGGAATAAGTTTAAAGTTTCCAAAGTAGGATTTTGTACCTTTCAATATATGACTCACTCCTTTTAAATTGCCCCCATTCTGCAGATATAACTCCCCCAGCCATAATAACATATCAATGTGGCGTCATTACTGCTGCTGTAAGGAATATCTTCCCAGATGCAAGACAGATTCTGTATATGACACATAATGAACAAAGCTCCCGTGAAGTTGCCGACGCAGTATTGGAAGCACATGTTATTTGATCTGAAATTGATTGTATATGATTCCAAAACCCCAACAGAATTTGATCGTAATTGGCAGGGTTTCCTTCTTGATGTTGACCTGCAGGACCATAGTTGGCTCAAATCGATTTTTGCAATCCGAGAGTTTTGGATACCTGCATTTGTTGGTGATAGTTTTTTCGCGAGAATGACATCTACTCAGAGAAGCGAGAGTATGAACGCCTTTTTCGACAAGTATCTGACTTTGAAGACCACCATTAAGCAGCTTGTTCAACAATACGAACTTGCGCTCCACCATAAGTACAATAAGGAAGCTCAATCAGATTTTGATTGTCTTCATAAGAGACCCCAATTCGTTTCAATGTATCCCTTCGAGAAACAGATGAGCGAGTTGTATACGGTAGGGGTCTTCAAGAAAGTGCAGTTAGATGTTGGGAAGATGATATATTGCGATATAACGGAGGAGTTCAATACGAATGACACATTTCATTACAAGGTATCTGAACGTGTTTTGGCTAGTGAGCAGCTACTGTCGAAACGCTTCCTAGTACAAAACATATCCATGAACTTCACATGTGATTGTAGAATGTTTCAGCACGTTGACCTTCTATGCTGCCACGTTTTTGTTGTACTTGGACGCTTAAATCCTAATGCATTGCTCCCAGACTCTTACATCGTTAATCGATGACGAAAGGATATTCGAAGGAGCTATCGAGATAAGATGTACCCAGACGATGGCGTAATGGAGAAGGATGCGCTTCGTCGTCACGACGACATCATGGGTCGTGTCGTTTGGATCGCACAGGAAGCCTTCATTTCCCACGAAAGGTATCTTCAGGCCGTGAAGTGTATTGAATTGCTTAAGGCACGTATGCACACTACCCAGTTCTTGGTTCGACTTGATGAACCTGAGTCTGCAGGTACATCGGTTCTGAATCCAGATAAGGTCAGATGTATAGGAAGACCGCCGACTAGACGTCGAGTGTCTTTAGCTGAGAAGATAATTAAAAAAAGCCATAAAAAGCACGCCCAACAAGAGAAGATAAAGTTCAAGATGAAGGTTACATTGTCGCTGCACGAAGTCGCACCGAAACCCGGGGATCCTGATTTCTCTGATTGAGACATGGATTTGTATTACGAGGAACTTCCTCCTTAATTTGATATTTCTTGTTATTTTCAGTTCTTGTAAAACCAAGAAACTTCTAATTGTTGATCTGTTCGGATCTGTAAATGGTTGTTATACACGGTCGTTTATCATTTTCCATTTGTAAAGTTGGCTCTGTCAGTTTTGTTCAGTTTAAGGTGTGGATCTGTTCGGATTAAGTTGTGTGATTGTTCGGTTTAAGTTGTGTGACTGTTCGGTATAAGGTTTGGATCCGTTCGGTTTAAGCTGTGGATCTTTTCGGTTTAAGGTGTGTGACTCTTCAAGTATTCAGTTTAAGGTGTGGATCTGTTCGGATTAAGTTGTGTGACTGGTTGGTTTAAGGTGTGGTTCTGTTCGGTTTAAGGCGTGGTTCTGTTCGGTTTAAGTTGTGTGACTGTTCGGTTTATGATGTGGATCTGTTCAGTTTAAGGTGTGGATCTGTTCGGATTAAGTTGTGTGATTGTTCGGTTTAAGGTTTGGATTCGTTCGGTTTAAGGTGTGGACCCGTTCGGTTTAAGGTGTGTGACTCTTCAGTTTAAGGTGTGGATCTGTTCGGATTAAGTTGTGTGACTGATCGGTTTAAGGTTTGGATCCGTTCCGTTTAAGGTGTGGACCCGTTCGGTTTAAGGTGTGTGACTCTTCAGTTTAAAGAGGGGTTATTAGCTAGATTCTAAGCCTAATTAGAGATTGATTGGCTAGCTCATTTCTCTCTAATCTTGTTTAGAGTTTGGTGAACACTTGGAGGAGAATCGGCGGGCGATTCGACGAGCAACGGAACTCCAGATCTTTTGAAAGGTTTTAGATAACCTTTGTGTATGATCCTCTATTCTTTGTTTATTTTAATATTTATAGGAATACATGATATTAGAATAAACAAATACATGTACGTAAAATCAATGAAAATATGAAAAAGATCTTGTATGTTTGTATTAATTTTTTTTAAATATATACATACACAGGGACACGAAATCCTACACAATTTAATCCGAACAGACACACAACTTAATCTGAACAGACACACAACTTATTCCGGACAGACACACAATTTAATCCGGACATACACACAACTTATTCTGAAAAGACACACAACTTATTCCGAATAAACACACAATATAATCTGGACAGACACAACTAAATCTGAACAAACACACAACTTATTCCGAACAGACACACAATTTAATCCGGACAGACACACAACTTATTCTGAACAGAAAAACAACTTATTCCGAACATACACACAATTTAATCTGGACAGACACACAACTTAATCTGAATAGACAAACAACTTATTCCGGACAGATTCACAATTTAAACCGAACAAGCGCATAACTTCAAGAGTAAAAAACACTTACTTGTAGTATTGCCACACAACTGTCGACGTTCCCTGCCTCATAATGAAGTTCCATGCCTTTCTCCTCTCTTGCAGTTCTAAGTTGGCTTTCTCCAGGACACGAACCAGGGCTCCGTGAACTGCTGGTGCCATGCGTATCTGTTTATGCGTCTGATGTCCCTCAAATGGTTCATGAACCATTGCTTCGGTCGAAGTGTTCCATCAAAGAACAAAAATAGTTGAAGATGAAAGAAATCAGTAGACGAACGTACTCCTCCGTCTCGCCCATGACACTGGTGGCCGTGATTGACATCATTTCATGCTTATATTTGTATCTTATATCCATTATCTTACACCTAAGCAATGCTACGTGACGAGTTTTATGTTTGAATTTCAGAAATAGAGAGGTTTGAAGAGAAGAGCCATGAAAGGACCCAAAAGCAGGAAAAATGACTTAATTGTGAGACCTGGGGACTGAGATGCAAGAGAGAAGGAACTAAGAGCAAAACAGAATACTCCACACCATCATGGGGAGTATTTTAGCAATTGGATTCGGGTCGGAGCTCCAACAAACCAAGTAAATGCATCCAAGACCAAAAAATATACCAAGAAAAGCCCACAACAAATTCCAACTCGATCCAAAGTTTATGGACCGCCAATTGGCGGTCTGAGACTGCTAATTGGAAAACAACCGTCAATCTGACTAGACACTGACTACTTTAATTGATTTTTTTAAAACCAATTAAAGACGCGTTTGGAAATGATAACGTGTCAATCTGACTAGACACTGACTCGCCAACTTTTGGGTGTCACGTAGAACGCGTCAAGGACGCCCGCGTCCGTGTATAACTATCCTTGTAAAAAAATACGACATGAGTTACATGCCGTATGAGCAGATAAAATTGTCTCTGCATCTACTTGATGGAAGTTCGAGAGGTTGGAGTCTAAAATGGAGTCAATCCGGCATTTTCCATAATCAAATACCCTATAAACCAAATGTCCAAACCCGTCTACCAAAAATCCTAAACCAGTCGCCTCTGCGCCTCCGACCGAGTGCCGACCCTCCGTGATAGCAGTCAAAATAAATGAAGTGACGTGGCCAATCGTAATTGGTCTAATACACTTGATGAAGATTGATGACTTGGCATATTTTGATTGGGTGTTTGGGGGTTACATGGATTCTATGTTAGTTAGAGTTAGTTTTAGTAGTTAGAGTTAGTTGGAGTTAGTTAATTGAAGTGGTTGTTGTAGCCTATAAATAGGTCATCACTTGTACTTGTGTAAGCATCCATTTTGAATAATGAAATCTTAGTTTTGGTTATTGTGTTTGTTTGGAGTTTTGTGTCACTCGAAGAGCACTAATTATATCGGTTCGTAGTTGGTGATCGCATTTCGAGTCCGGTCCGGAGTGGATCCGTTGTGGGCTAACAATTTGGTATCAGAGCCTCCTCTGGACAACTATGACGAGGAGATCACTTTCTTTAGAGGAGATTCACCCCTACGAATATTGCGGCGACGAAGACGTGGAGTTTTGGATAGCGTACATGGAGGAGTATTTTGCTTCCAAGCAAATACGAAAATCTTTTCGAATCCGTATAGCGGGTTATTATCTCGTCAAGGAGGCGTATGAATGGTTTCGGTCGTGGTACCGCACTCATTCAAAAGCTTCTACGTGGTTGGATTTTGTTGAAGCGTTGGCATTTCGATTTGGGAATGAAAAGGAGGAGCAAGATGAGGCCCAACAAAAGGTGGTTGACGAGGCTACCATGATACACGACGAAGTGGACTTCTTTATTGGCAATGACAAGATTAGAGTTTGGGAGAAAACGTCACTTGGAAAAAGAAACGACACATATTGTCTTTGGTCTCGTCCCCAAACATCTCGAGGTCCTCGCCGGCGACACACCATATTCCATTTTTATCATTGGCGACCACGAGAGCGTCGAATTGGAGCGGAAGTGATTACATCCCATTGTCGATTTCATCAGCAACGTCGTGAATATCAAAGAGCATGCACGACCATGCAAGATGGTGGCACGTCAAGAATCGGAGAGAAAGAAGTCATTACGGTGGTTGGTTGTCTTGTTGGGCTATTTGCAGTAAAGGTGCTTAGAAAAGTACAAAATCAAACTAACATCCAGCTCTTGCATGAAAGACTCCACGTTGAAGGTGAGAGACCGCCGGCTGAGCCTCCACCTAAACCCATAGCCACCTCCTCTTCCCGCCGGAGCATCAGAATCATTGTAGGAGCTGCCACAACAGCCACTCACACGACAATGACGATGAGATCTTCAAGCTCGGTCTCGTCACCAACGTCGTCCTCGTCGAGTACCATCTCTCCAACGCCAAGAGCCTTGACTTCCCCACGATGGTGTCCGAAAACTCCTACAAGATCATATTCGTCCTCTCCCTTGTCTCCACCATCATCATTCTCTACAACCTCAGCGACTCCACCACCCTCGTCATCTTCGACCGCTGTCCCGCCGCCTACGCCCCTTATCGTCGTCTCCAACGGCAATCTTGATGGGTCTCTTGAAGTTGCGAACGAGTGTGAAGTTATGGTTCCTATCTTAGGAGGCGACGTCGTGTTGGATCTAATGAAGTCGGAGGCAGCGACATTTATGTCAGTCACCTGCAATGCTTGCATGTTCGAGATTGGGTTCCTTTACGTGGTGACCCGAGAACCACCACCAGTCAAGGAACATGGATATACTTGGATTGCCTTCGTTGTCATTGTGATGTGGAGACCATATGACCCAGGTGGGGACAATTTGAATGGTGGGACTAGTGCTACGACGACGGCAAGAAGAGTTGCAGACAAGCTGTTTGACAAAATGCGGAACTTGGCGATAACCATCTTAAGATGTGGAAGTGACGCTAATGATGCCAATTAGTCTTGGAGACAATGCTCCTAGTGCTGCAAGGGAAGTGTTCGATGGAATGCTTGTGAGGGTGGCTCCAATGTTTTGATACTTCTAACTTACGCTCTCAAGGTGTTCGATAAAATGCCTGGGTGGACGTTGCTGGATGTGGATGACGAGAAGGGCAGGAATATATATCTATTGATTGAATCACCAACTTCAAGGTTGACCTTAGATGTGTGCCTCCAAATTCACAACTATTCAGCCATGGGAGTCGTCGAGAATGATCAAGCCTCATCCCTTTGTTTTGAAAACATGTAGCTTTTGTGATGCGATTGGTTTCCTTGGAATTTTGGGTTTCGTGGATGTTTCTTTTCTTCTTATGCAGCCCAACCAAGGATTTCACAGTCCACCTGAGAGTCGGCTTACCCAACCTTGATATCAAATTTGCAAAGAATGCTGCACACAAGCTGCTCGACGAAATGACTATATGGGTTGCATTCATCACAATGAGGCTACAATTGAACATGACAAGGTCTGGTGGTAAGATGGAAGATTGGGCCGAACTTCCATGCCTTACGAAGAAGATAATCGAGGACGTAAAGGGAAACAATCCCTAGCAAGGCCACCATGGGTTCATCATCCAAATTCGTTGCATTTCATCCACAACCTTGGGGACAAGGTTGATTTTAAGGGGGAAGGAGTTGATAGCAGTCAAAATAAATGAAGTGACGTGGCCAATCGTAATTGGTCTAATACACTTGATGAAGATTGATGACTTGGCATATTTTGATTGGGTGTTTGGGGGTTACATGGATTCTATGTTAGTTAGAGTTAGTTTTAGTAGTTAGAGTTAGTTGGAGTTAGTTAATTGAAGTGGTTGTTGTAGCCTATAAATAGGTCATCACTTGTACTTGTGTAAGCATCCATTTTGAATAATGAAATCTTAGTTTTGGTTATTGTGTTTGTTTGGAGTTTTGTGTCACTCGAAGAGCACTAATTATATCGGTTCGTAGTTGGTGATCGCATTTCGAGTCCGGTCCGGAGTGGATCCGTTGTGGGCTAACACTCCGCGCCTCCTCCAACGCCGCCCTCATCTACTGGGCTAACCCGTCTCTCTCTCCCCCCCCCCCCCCCCCCCCCCCCCCACTTCTCCCTTGAAACCCGACCAGGCGCCGCCGACCCACCCGACCAGCCCCGATCCCCATCTCAGCCTCCACGCAAATCCCAACCGCCAGCCTTTGAAAAGTGAGAGAGGTGATATTTGTAACCTTAAATTTTCGATTCTCTTTGGAATTGATGTTGGTTTGGTACCTTTAGGTATCTGGTGAAGAATGTTTTAATCTCGGATTGAGATTTATTGGTGGATGTGATAGTTTTTGTGGATGGAATTGCAAGAACAAGGTTTTTGACTACTTGTATTGATTGTCACTCGTATGAGGATTTGATAAACTCTGTTTGGTGAATACACCATAGCAAAATAGTATACGATTGCGAATTGGGTATTTGATGAACCTTTTCACTGGTTGGTAGGTTTGATTGTTGTTGCGGATGGAACTGTTGGAAGAAGTTTTTTGACTACTTGGGCTGTTTGTCAAGTGAAGATTTGTTAAATTTTGTGGTGAAATAAAGACAATTGATTTGGTATTGGACTTGCAAAGAATCAAAGATGGAAGCCCTAACCCTAAAATTTATCTTTTATTTGCATTTGGAATTGGTTTGGAAGATTTGGAATCTGCTTTTATCATTGCAAGATTGTTTCTTTATTTGGATTCAAGTTTTTTTTGGTTCTCGGATTGGGTGTGTTTGGAAAAAAGTTAAAGAATAACCCGCCTTGCCTAGTGCAGCCTTAGGTGGGGTGGGTAGCGGTTTATTTTTGCCCCGCCTCACCTACCCGCTTAACTTAGGCGGGGTGGGTAACAGTGAGGCAAAAACCTGCTCCGCCCCACTTACACCCCTAACCTTTCTTTCTCCCTCCTCTCTCTAGGCTCGGAAGCACAAATTCTTCAAAACCCGAAGGCACCTGCACTATTATCGTGACGTTGTAATATTATATCATGTGTTGGATTGAACGTGATAATCTTAAATTTCATACAACTTATGTCTAGTAAACAGAACGTAACATGAGTGGTTAAGCTAATCCTCATTTTATCATTGACATATCTCTTCACAGGTATCACAAAATTCTTTGATTTTTGATATACACTTACAACTCATATGGTAGATTAAATTCAATAGGTAATTTACTTGAGTTTAAATAAGCTTTTGGCTTATTCTATCATTACCTTATTATTTAATATTTTTAATTGTTTACTTGTATCTCGATTTTTCGAAAATTGTTGAATTCTCGCACCACATACCTTAATCGCATGGCACTCGAATATCGTATCTGTGTTTGACAATCTCTTGGGCTATTACTCTAATTCCTAAAACTTTAAACCCAAACATCTCTCCAGCACTAACTAGACCAGTACCCTAACCGCCACCCCCGTCCGATCGGCGACCGCTGCTCCGATCTCAGGTTCCGTACGTACCAAAAACCCTAACATATCTCATCTTTTCCCTTTAAGATCCTCCAACTTAAGCCTTTTTGGCTGTTTCTGTTCCTGCTTTTGATCCTCTAGAAAGTTTACGATTTGTTTGATGTTATTGTTCTTTTGCTAAAAAGTTTTTTTTCATTCTAATTTGTGTTGAGGATCTCAGATAGTTAATATATACATATAAGTGTGGGGATGGCTTAGAGGTGAATGGATTAAAAAAATGCTTGTTTTAGTTGATTGAAATACTTATGATTATCTTAGTTGATTGGAATACTTTTTTTATCATTAGTAGATAAGAGAAAAGGGGATACAAGGGATGAAAAAAGGCAAAAAAGAGAAGAAAAAATGCCATCGGTATTGAGTTTGTCATGATTCTTCGCCTAGCTAAGTGATTAATCTTTTTGGTTGCTATGTTTTGGGTCTCAAAGTGATGTTTCTTGGAACGATATTGGTTTTGGGTGAAACTTTTTAAGTGTGGATTTTGGTTTCTTGGAAAGATATTGCATTTGAAGTTGTGTAACTTTTTAAGTGTAGATTTTGGTTTCTCATTTCGTTGCGTTAGAAACTTGAATTTTTAGCGTTGCAGTTCTGAAATTTGTGTTAATTTGAATTTTATTTTTTGTTGGTTGTTATGTTTGTATTGTATTATGTTTGTGATTAGCATTTAGGATTGCTATTTAAATTTATGATTGTATGGTGGAGGTATTGACTTTATTTACCTTAAATAAGATCACAAGACTCGTATTATTTGGGTCAACCAGAAACTGAACTGCCCCCAATTGAATTTTCTTGGTCGGGTTGGTTCAATTCTGGGGTTGGGGTTGGATCTGGTCCTATATTGACCTCCTTATTTCATTCTAGGATATTATATTTTGGGAAGAACAAATACATTAGGAGAGAAATCAAGTTTCTTCAATTTCGGAGAGAAGCTAATGGGAAAGGCATCGAAGGACAAGAGGGACATATACTATCGGAAGGCAAAGGAAGAGGGATGGAGGGCACGCAGCGCCTTCAAGCTCCTCCAGATCGACGACGAGTTCGACGTCTTCCGAGGGGTTAAGCGCGTGGTGGATCTGTGTGCGGCGCCTGGGAGTTGGAGTCAGGTTCTCGCTAGGAAGTTGTATCAACCAGTGGTGAAGGAGAAGGACTCTGGTGACAAACTTCCTCTTATTGTTGCTATCGATTTGCAGCCAATGGCTCCAATCGACGGGGTCATTCAGGTCCAAGGCGACATCACAAATGCACGGACAGCAGAAACGGTACTTATGTTTTTTCATCAAACATATAAATAATGGGTCATGATTTTGTTTTTTTCCTTTTCAGGTTATCAAACATTTCGATGGGTGTAAAGCTGACCTGGTTGTCTGTGATGGTGCTCCTGATGGTAACGATACATCCTCCTACTTTCTATGCTGAATTTTGCAATTCAAATGACGTTTTCTTTTTCCATATATGCAAATTCATACCTTTGTTGTTTATGATTGTAGTAACAGGACTTCATGATATGGATGAGTTTGTCCAGTCGCAACTCATATTAGCAGTAAGTCTGTTTCTCGAGATTCAGAATATATGTACGGATAAGATTTATTTGGTCTTGGGTGTTTTTCTTAATGGTGTCTTGGGATCCAATGAAGAATATGATTAAATTTGTTTCAGGAAATTAAATGATTATTTTAATTTTTAGAACGTACCATGAACACAACTATTGGTAATATGCTGTTACTAAATGATTACCCATAGGTCTAATACTGCTTTAACAAAGCAGTCAACGCAATAAAAGATTGTAAAGGTGGAACTTGTATCAATTTGTTTTGGGTACCTTTCTCCGAGTGCTAGCGTACCTTAGAAGCCATTTGGTAAAAGTTCTTTTAGATTGTTATGAGGATTATTTGAGATCTCCAATGAGCTTTTATGTCTTCACAGTTATAAGTATCCTTTTTAGCCTTGCAAGATGGACATGCCCACTTTCCTCTCCATTTCTCAAATTTGCTTGCAAAGAATTCTATCTGCCATCCCATCTGTACACGCAGTACATCCCTTTCATCTCCTTGGGTTAGATGTAGTTGGTTGTAATCTGTGCCAAATGACCTAACGTTCACTTCCGAGATCTTGGTCACTTCATTTGTTCTTAGTAGGCTCTCATTTTATAGGAACGTGTTAAAACGTTGTTGGAAAATGAGTAATATATCTCTGGTTTGCTTACAGGCTCTAACGATTGTCACTCATGTGCTCCGAGTAGGAGGGAAATTTATCGCTAAGATATTCAGGGGGAAGGATACAAGTTTGCTCTACTGCCAGGTATCGTTTCATGTCATCTTTACTTTAATATTCTTGAGACATTCAGCCGGCATCTGTCAGTTAAGAATTACCATAGGACAGCTTAAATTTCACTCCAAAATCCAAAATCTTGTAGTAATGTTGGATAAGAAGTACTGAGTGGTATTGCACGATGTCATATCTATGCCAATGAAGAGTATTGATAAACTAAATATAAATTTAATAAAATTAAAGTACATCCATGCTCATGTACCAGTGTTATGAGTTTCTTATGGAAGTACATGTGAACATGAGAATTGCATTATGTGATGACCGTGGAATTTTGATTGATTTTGCAGCTGAAGTTGTTTTTTCCTATTGTGACTTTTGCAAAACCCAAAAGTAGCCGTAATTCAAGTATCGGTACGTCCATAATTTATATTTTCTTTTTTCACAATTGATGACGATGCACATTGATATTTATTTATTTTTTGATCATTGATAGAGTGAGAAAAAAGAATACAAGAGATGATAAAAAAACATAAACAGGGAAACAGAAAGGACAAAAAGACAGGAAACATGACCCCGTCACAGCCAAAAAACAAGGACAAAATATCAGCAAATAGATCCACAAGATGTGGGGCAACAAATAGGAGAACATAGTCAATTGCAATGATCCCAAAAAGACATTCTAAAACATAAAATCCGCCGCACTCCCCAAAGTTTGTAGCCAAAGATAGACATCTCGAACGGTCTTTTGCCAGATCTCCCCAATTCCAATTCTCTTGTTATCAAAACGTAGTCTATTACGAGCCACCCAAATATTTCACCATAAGACAAAAGGGCCAAGAGTACCAGCCAACTTGACAGGGCCACAAGGAATGTCCGAGATCCACTTAACCCAAAATTCTCTGAAATAATTACCCACATCAACCATACATTTAACATGCTTAGAAGCAAGCTTATCTAACATGGCTCTGGTAACCTCACAATTTGTGAAAATGTGATCATGATGCTCCTCCAAACAAAGTGGGCAGCGACCAACCAAATACCACCCCCGAGATTTCAGTGCGACTTTTGTCAAGGTCTTACCATGAAAAGTTAACCAAGCAAAGATACAAATTTTTGGTGGCACATTCTTGTTCCAAATCAGCGATATGAGATCAAAAGACGGCCCGGGGCCAAAAAGAGTATGATAAAAAGATTTGACTGAGAAAGAAAGGTTAGATCGGAACTTCCAAATAAGAGAGTCAGCATCAGTAATGGAAATAGAGCAAGAATTTAACAAACCCACAAGAGAACAAAATTGAGAGGGTTCCCGGTCTGAGAGGGACCGGAAGAAAGCTAAATTCCAAGTTTGTGACGAATCCTACCAAGTAAGGAGATCAACAACCCACGCCTTTTTATCCACCGCTAACCTGTAGAGTAGGGGAAAAGTTACCATAAGTGATGATTGACCCACCCATCTATCTAACTAGAACCTAATAAACTTCTCATTTCCTACACCACACCTCATTCTCAGTTGTATTACATCCTCCCCTTCTAGAACACCCCATCCATAGATCTTTGATAGATTTGATATGTTCAGGGAACCATTCAGAAGAGTCACGGTAGTATTTATCACGGATTAAATGTTTCCACAAAGGTGAATCAGGGTCAGACGGACCAGACAACCTCCAAACCCATTTGCTCAACAAAGCTTGGTTAAAAGACTTAATATCTCGAATACCCAAACCTCCTCTCGATTTTGGTTGACAAACAATCTTCCTCGGGACAAGAGGGTAATTTGAGTTTTTTCTCCCCTTTTCCTCCTTTCCAAAGGAAGTTCCTCTGTAAACTACTCATTTTATTTGCCACACAAGTTGGGACCACAAAGATTGACATAAAATAAGTGGGTAAATTATTCAAAACAGATTGGATTAACGTCAATCTACCCCCGTAGATAGAACTTTTCCTTTCCGACCTGCAAGTCTAAGATTCATTCTCTTCAAAACGGGATCTCAATCTTGTTTTTGAATTTTTTTTGGGTGATAGAGGTAGCCCTAGGTATTTGCATGAGAAGGTTTCAACTTTGCACCCAAGCATGTTTGCTCGATCAGATATTTTTCATCATCCCCATATTTATGCCTATCACAGAAGATTTATTCCAGTTAACAGATGGTCCTGATACCCATTCAAATATCGTAATTAGGCAAAATAAAGTTCTGATTGTTTCCTTATCCTCGTTACAAAATAATAAAGTATCATCCACATATTGATATTAATGTTCCAGTGGCACATTGTTATTAATGTGCATATGTTTATAAATTGTTTTCTTGGTTGTTTTTTAGTTGGTTTTTCAGTTTTCATGATCAGTCGTTTCATAGTTATCTCTGCGAGTCATTTTATTTTGTGTAATATTTTCTATATTGCAGTGTCGTATACTTTGTCCTCTCTTTATGGCATGCTGATCATTTCCCCTTAAGTGTACCTTCTTACTGACAGCTTTTATTCTCAAAATTTGGTACCTACCATGGATGTTTTTCTTTCAGAGGCCTTTGCAGTATGTGAAAATTACTCTCCACCAGAAGGATTTGATGAGAAAGATCTACATCGACTCCTTGGACAAATTGGCAGTCCATCTGGTGTAACAGATACAGGTAAAACGCAGAAGATGTACTTTAAATTTATTATGTTCATGCTAGATTGCTATCTATTGGTCTGACAGCTACAGTAACCTTGACTTGGCATGTCCAACAATTGTTTTTCAATTGCTTACCAGCTGAAACACTTTCCACAATCATTTTTAAAAGTTAAGGGATCTCATAAAATTCTTGATTTCGGTGTGCGCGGGGGTGGGGTGTGGGCAACTTTGGAAAAACAAAGGGATCATGACTTAAAAATAAAGTTTGACTTTTCAACCCCTTTATCATTGAAGTGGAGGGACATTTGTGACTTGGAATTGATTTCCCCCTTTAAAAGGTATCGTACAACTTGGGATTTGTTGTTCATGTTAATATTTTTATTGTGGCTTCTCAATTGGGACATCTAGTCTTTGGATAACCATAAAGTTTTGGAATATAAAATAATCCAGTGGGGCTGCATGTGTTGGTCCAATTCCAGCCAAAAAAAAAAGATACTTTAGTATGTTGGTTCCAAACATTTTGGCAACGAGTTAACTGGAACTTGGTTATGGAAATTAAATGTTTAAATGTTTACATTTGGATTTCTAGGTCTGGTAAAACCCACACCCAGCCAGACCTAGATGGAATTTAAAATAGTCAGTTGTAGGTTCTCCAGATTTAGATTTTAGACCTTATCTACAAGAGAAGGCATTTGATACAAGCCGACCCTTTGAGGTATGTATGTTTTGGTTGGTTCTGGAGCTGCTACAACCCAATCCAACATATGTTGTTACACCCATTGGTTTGTGAGAATTCGAAACACGCATTTGGAAATTGGAACTACAGATACAGAAACAATCATAACAGGAAAACTCCAATGGAAGCGAAGAATGTTTCCTGTCATGTCAATTGTCAAAACAGATTTTGTGAACAAGATGTACTTCTACCTACTTTTGGTGGTAGAGTTCAATAAGCAATTGTCTTATGAAGAAGCAATAGCATGGTTAGGTGGTATCTTGCCGCTTGTTTTTTTCCAAAGCCCTTTTGTGTAAGCAAAGTTATTGTTGAGATTTATTCTTCAGGTAACTTTTTTCTTACCTCAGACAATCCATTTGATATAGATTGTAGCAGTGGATGGCTGGAGGGTCCAAACAAGGTTTATATTCCATTTTTGGCTTGTGGAGATCTTAGTGGCTACGATTCAGATCGGTCCTATCCGTTGCCTACCGCAGCAGAAGGTGGCCCTTACCGAAGCCTGGACCCCATACAACCTCCAATTGCTCCTCCGTACAAAACTGCACTTGAGCTAAAGAAGGTCTCGGCTCATAATACTGTAGGAGAAATCCAAAAGCTCTCTCTTGATTCCCAACAGCAATGAAATTTATTTATGAGATGTTTTATATTTAAATGCACATATGCCTCGAATGGACTATGGCAGCTTATTATTTGACTTGTAGCTTTACATTCCGATTGAGTTGTATTTGACATGATGCATGAAATCACATTGGGAAGTTTGTTTTCGAGTTGTATTTGACGTAATCGAACGGCACCCTTAAGATGTCTGTGTATAGAACGCGATGGATGGAATGACATCATGATACGGCCTTAGAAATTCGTAAATGGTGTGACATCATGTAAGCTGATTATTCGGTTGAAATGTTTAGCCCCAAGGAATCTCGTTAATAGGTGCTTTGAATGAGTAGTTTCATCGATAACGCTATCAATTCTAAGGGGTCTCTTAACTAGATCCATATCCATTTTCGAAATTAGAATATGGATATGAATATTATAAATGCAAGAAATGATATTTACATTATTTCAAAACGGTTATGGAAACGTTTCAGATATGTACAATCAGAAACTGACCAATTGAGACACGGATCGGACATAAAAATAAAGGCCCATATACATCATTCTTTCAAAATTATATCACGTATTAAAAGGTTAAATAAATGTAATATATGTTAGATAGAAATAAATGTATTAAAAACAACTTATGTCTAACAGTAAAAAATTGTTTACAGGGGTTCTAGGTTGGTGGAGTTTGGAACATTGAAAAATGACAAAAATATCATATTTTGTGTTTAAAACTACCTTTTATATTACGTAATAGAGAAAAGCAACATATAAGGCAACATCACGTAAAATTGATTCAAACGTACTAATGTAATACCTTATGAGTAATAATAAGTCATAAGAAATCAATAATTAATATATATGTTGTAGTTTTCTAACCCGGTGGATATAAGTATGTACTAATTCTTTGCACCTGATCTTTGTATCTCTATCACTACAATAAAAATTGCTTTTACTGACGGGCGTTTGCCGACGGAAATTCTGTCGGTATACTATGCCGCCAGAAATTCCGTCGACATGAGAGAATATCCATCGGGTTAGGTGCTAAATATTTGTGTCCGCGCCCGTTTAATAGAAGCACGTGCTAAGCGCGTGTCGAACCTATTCCGTCGGCAGTATCCGTCGGGTCGGGCATGAAATATTTGTGCTCGTGCCCGATTAGTTTTGGCACGCGCTGAGTGCGTGCCAAAACTAACACGCCGATGGTATTTCCGTCGGCATGATAATTAATTAGGGGGAAATTTTCCCGATCCCTATTCCCACCCGACGAAACCCTAAATTGTCTCTCTTACGATTTCCGTCGTCGCCGCACACGTCTTCGATTCTCCGATCATAAGTGTTGGTGACGGAAATTCCGTCGGCATGCGCGTGTCATTTCTTCACGCGAAATTTCTCTCCGATGGAATATTCGTCGGCAACACTTTTGATGGGCCGACGGAAATTCCATTAAAAAAAGCTCTTTTACATTCCTTTTTTTGGCGCGCGAAATTGTAGTTGCCAACGGAATTTTCGTCAGCATCGAGCCTGTCGGCGGGACTTTTCCCGGTGGACTATTGCCGACGGAAATTCCGTTGGCAAGCACTTGTGCTGACATATTGGGGGCCTTTTGTGTTGGCTTTTTGGGTATTAATCCAGATTTTGATGATTTAATCAACTTAATCTTAATCACAATCAAATGTAGTATAACATACATTATGCATAGAACATATATTTTATTTTGTTAACATCTATAGGTGATCAAGACTCAAGGAAGAATGAAATTGAAGTCAAGACATGTAATCAAGTTTTTCAAGACACGTATTTTATATTTATTTTGAGTCTTATGAACTTGTGTAAACTTGAGCATACTAGAGTTAAAACTCACTCGCATACACATTAGGTTTCTTGTAGAAGTCACATACAAAATTTCACATTTATTGAAATTCAATAGATCACCTAAACCTGTGTGACCGATTATAGTAGACGTTCCAAGTGGATTTTCCTAGCTCCAACAGTCTACCGCCTTTGACTTTTCGGTCGACCGTTCCCGTATTTTTCGAATGTCCGTTACCTGTTGGCCACGGTCGAATGTTGGCCTTAGAACGGTCGACCGGATGAAGACTTTTGTTGTTCCCAAAACTTCTTGGTTTCGGTCGACACACCTCTCGTTCGACCGATTGAAATTTACCCTAGCCAAAACCCATAGATGGGTCGACCGAACCCTTTCATGGTTCAATCAATGACTTAAGTTAAAGCCTAAGTGGTTCGACCGATGCTTAACTCAGTTCGAACATTTCTTTACCATTAAGGAAACAGTTGACCAATTATCCCGATTCGGTCGACCATTGAGGAACAAAATTGTTGAACCTTGATTTCTGTTTGTGTGTTCTTCACACCAATCAATCAATTCATCCTCAACGGTAAGAAAATTTTAGGAGCTTATAAATAGAGGTCCAAACACATTGTTTAGACATCTCACACTTCCAATTGTCTCATACATTAGAGGGAAATTCCCAACTCCTAAAACTCTCAATCCTACACTCGAGCCAAAATTCCACATCTTTGATCATTTCAATATCATACTTAAAGTGTTCTCAAAGTAGAGAGTGTTGTTCCACTCAAGTTTTTTGTTGTTCAAAAAAGTAAAGGCTTCGGTGAAAGCCTGAAACATCCTTCTCGGATTGTGAGAAGATGAATCCAAGCTTGTGAGGGTTGTTCGCTAGCTTAAAGATTGTAAAGGCATAGTCTCCCGGCCCGGAACGGGGAGTGGATAGTGAAGTCATGAACGGAACTCGTGGAATCGAGCTGAGATTGCAAGAGAGGAAGTAGGCGGGAGACCCAACCTCTATAAAAATTGTCTTGCATCTTGTGATTTGTATTGTTTCTTCCCTACTTTTTTAAAATTCGTTTCCGTTGCATATCTTGTTAATCGAGTGAGGATTAAACGTAATTTGATTAGATAATTGGGGGTCATTACGATCCTACATTTGGTATCAGAGCCTAGGTGTTAAATTTCATATACTTAATCGTATTTTAGCATGACATCTTCATCATTTAATCATGCAGAAGAATTATGCACAACTAGACCACAATTGCTAACTGGGTCAAACTATGTTATTGGAAGAATAGAATGAAAATATTCTTAGTTTCCAGTGATCTTAAGTTTTGGATGTTCCTTCAAAACTCATACACCATTCCTAAGGAAAAATAATTAATCACCTTAACTAGGGCTAAAATGAAGGGATATGAAATGAATTCAACTATCATGAACATTCTTTATTGTGGCTTGAATGAGGGTGAATATAATATGATTAGGGGTTGTGAAAGTGCATATGAAATATGACATAGATTACAAATGCATCATGAGGGTGATAGCAAAACAAAAAAAACAAGAATTAGTCTCCTCATGCATAAATATGAAAATTTCACTATGCAAATCGGTGAGAACATAAGCAAAATGAACATTCACTTCACCAATATCACTATCTCTCTTTGTGTTCTTGGATTAAAGATTAGTGAAGGAGAAATGACAATGAAGTTTATCCGATCACTCAACAACGATTGGGAAGACAATGTCGTTGCAATTGAGGAAGCACATGACATCTTCCAACTAAAGATGGAGGAGTTGATTGAAAAACTCATGGCCTATGAGCTTTAAATAAATCATCGAAAGGAGAAAGAAACCTCCAAGATGAAATCAACTTTGGCATTATATGCAAATCTTGATGAACCAAGGATGAGAATAGAAGAAGAGGACATTGAGGTTCTTGTCAAAAACTTCTTCAGTTAGCTCAAGAAAGGTAAAAGAGAGATGAGAGAAATGAGAGGAAAAAGAAGTGAGAAGAAGAAAAAGAAAAGGAGAAGAAGAGTGAAGATGAGAAGAAAAATGAGAAAAGGGAGAGGAGAAAAGAAAAGAGAAGAAAATGGAAGCTAACAAAGCTACCAAGGATGATTTTTCATCACCTTCATCGTCATCATATTCTCTACAAAGTAGAAGGGAGGTTGCACACACATGCTTCATGGCAATACAAGATGAAGAAAGTGAGGTAGTTTCTAACTCATGCTCTAGTAGATCAAATTCGTGCTCTACTAATTCATATTCTAGTGATAACTCATGCTCTAAACAAGAATCATATAATTTTGATGAGCTTCAAAGTGCCTTTCATAACATAGCTAATCAATATGAGATCATTTGTGAAAAGAACAATAATGTTATAAAGCAAATAAATATTCTCCGATGCCAAATTAAAATAATCAAGAATGAGAAGAATGAGGTGATTGCTAGACATGAAAAACAAGCATTAGAACTTGATAGTCTAAATGCAACACCTATTGATATTGAACGATTAGATCTTAGAGCTTCTAATGTGTAACTTAGAAAAGATCTAGAGAAGTTCACAAAATGAACAAAAATGTTTGACATGCTCCTAGGTAGTCAAAAACAATCTTTGGATAAACATGGTGTATGATATAATGTTTCACATGCTAAATATTATGTTTCTTACACTACTTTGAATGAAAATCAATTTTTTATTAATCAAAATTTCTCAAGTGTGTGGGCTCCCAAAACCAAAATGATTTGAGTTCCTAAAACTAACATTCAATGACTCAAAGTTATTTGGGTACCTAAATCTACAGTTGTAGGTACTTGAAGGGGGATGGAAGATCGATAGTGATCGGCCAAGTATGAAAAGTAAAATTCAAAACCGATTGCACTATCGAAAGAAGAATTGAAACCACAATTGATGAATGCAAGTTGGGTAACAATCATTAATCCTCATAAGCATATAGAATTGGTTCCACTAGGATTATGAATGCTTAATTGTCATATTTTTAGGTTCATAACAATTGCATCTCATTAAAGAGGAGAAAAACATCATATGCCTATATGTTTTTATATCCTTATTTGATTGATGTTAAAAAGCAAGGAATAATTAAGCTTAATTGTATATCTTATTCAAATTGACAGGGGCTCTTAATGTATATCATTTGGTTGGAGTGATGAATTGAAAATTTAATGATGAGCAAATTCATCACATAAATCTATTAGGCAACAACCAACCATCCTAGATCTATTAGGCAGCAACAGGTGTCCACCGTAGAGAACAAGCATGAATCTCCCGGCAGAAATCCGGTACTCCAAGAACCTACCACATATCTTTTTAATTTCGGTTAAGAAAGAGACAAACTGGAAAATCATTATGTATTTGCACCGTACTCTTAAGACCACCCTATCTATACTCCCTGTCCCGTAATTTTTTAATATAATAAAAAATAAATAAAAATTTCGAAATTTAGGGGGAAAAAATTTTCGAAAACTAGGTGGATCACCGGTGTAACCCGCGATCCGTGGGGCACGGATCGCGATTCCCACCCGCGATGCTTCCCTCCCGCCAATTTTTTTTTTTTAAAGAATCTCACGGATCGCGGTTCTGAGCGAGCCTTGAATTTTTTTTTAATTTTTTTTTAAGTTTTCTGTTTTATTTTCTTTATTTCTGTTTTTCTTTTTTATTATAATTATTTTTAATTTTTTTAAATCTTTTTTTTTCAAAATATGTTTTCTAATTTATATTATTTTTTAAAATTTTAAAAATTTGTTTTTAATTTTTTCAAAAATCGACCTCGAAATCACGTCGATAACTGGACGTATTGAAATGTTAGGTTATTTTATACAATAAAAAAATAAAATTTCTCAACAAAAATAAGAAATTATTTACAAATGAATTTTAAACAAACACTAAAACTAATTAAAACAAAAAAATTATAACGTTGTCGAAAATTCGTAGGGTGTACACACATTACAAACAATTTTGGGGGTCGATACAGCATAAAATTAAAAACACAATTATTTTTTTTAAAAATAATAACAATTACAAAACATATTTTGAAAAGAAATATAATAAAAAAACTTAATTAAAATGATTTAAAAAAATTCAAAACATAAAACACTCCAACTAAAATCCGTGACTTTATTTATTTTCTTTTATTGTTTTTGATTTTATGTTTTGAATTTTTTAAAATCATTTTAACTATGTTATATATATACTTCAAAATATGTTTTCTAATTTTTATAAAATTTTAAAAAAATTAATTGTGTTTTTAATTTTTTGCAGTATCGACCTTCAAAACTGTTTGTAAAGTGTATTCTCCCTACGAATTTTTGACAACGTTACAAATTTTAAAAATTTAGAATATAGTATTAACTATGTACATTTTTTATCTAATAAAAAAAATTAAATTTCGAATACCAATATAGCTACATTTTAAAATTGGTAACGTTGTAAAAAATTCGTAGAGTGGATACACATTACAAACAGTTTTCTAATACTTCAAAAAATTAAAAAACACAATTTTATAAAAATTAGAAAACATATTTTGAAGTAGATATATATAACATAGTTAAAATGATTTTAAAAAATTCAAAACATAAAATCAAAAACGATAAAAGAAAATAAATAAAGTCAGTTGGAGTGTTTTATGTTTTGAATTTTTTTAAATCATTTTAATTAAGTTTTTTTATTATATTTCTTTTCAAAATATGTTTTGTAATTGTTATTATTTTTTTGAAAAAAAATCATTGTGTTTTTAATTTTTTGCTGTATCGACCTCCAAAACTGTTTGTAATGTGTGTACACCCTACGAATTTTCGACAACGTTATCAATTTTTTGTTTTAATTAGTTTTATTGTTTGTTTAAAATTCATTTGTAAATAATTTCTTATTCTTGTCAGAAATTTTATTTTTTATTGTATAAAATACCCTAACATTTCAATACATCCAGTTATCGACGTGATTTGGAGGTCGATTTTTGAAAAATTTAAAAACAAATTTTTAAATTTTTAAAAAATAATATAAATTAGAAAACATATTTTGAAAAAAAAAGATTTTAGAAAAGATTAAAAATAATTATAATAAAAAAGAAAAACAGAAATAAAAAAAATAAAACAGAAAACTTAAAAAAAAATAAAAAAAATTTTTTTTTGGCGGGATGGACGGATCGCGGGTGGGAACCGCGATCCGTGCCCCACGGATCGCAGGTCACACCCGCGATCCACCTAGTTTTCGAAGAAAAAAATTCTTAAATTTCGAAATTTTAATTTATTTTTTATTATATTAAAAAATTACGGCTCCCTGTCTCTATCTATCCCATAATATATCACATAATCCAAGGTTATCCACATCCCACTATCCCAGGATTGGATTATTTTAATCTATTGTATCCTTTATCTTCTGATTTCATATACATTTTCCTGAACATCTCACCAATGTCATATAACCTTCTTAGTTACTTTTTCCCTTTGTAACAACCAATGTAAATGGAGAGTTCAAGTTTTTTTTGCCAACAACGTCAATTTTTTTGATATCGATAGGAATTTTTGAATTATAAGTACCGTTACGATATCAATCATTGTGCCATGGATGCAATTTTTCTGTATTGGTTCTGGATTCGTTAAATATTTGTATGAATATTCATTTTGGTATCTGCAAACAAGCCTTATACAAATATGGATATACCTACGTTGATTTTGTATTTGATCCATTAACACCCCCAACCGTATGCAATCCGTATGCATGTTTTTTTAATCTAGTTGCGGATGTAGATATTACATATATTTATGGGGTTTTTTTGCGTGCGTGCACCCCCAAGTTGGGTAATTGACGATATACACCCAGGTTTTCACTATTGACTGTGGTGCACCTGTATGTCGAGCATATTTGCTCATATGTACATCTGCCATTAGTAGGACCTACTCCGTCACCGCTTCCATCTAACGTCATTAATTTTTTGTAAATTAAACCTCGTAAAATTTTAAATATCCTTAATATTTAAAAAATAAATAAATAAATAAATAAATAAAAAACATAAAAAATCAAAACAACAATCTTCACTAAAGCCCTTTCTTCCGCCTTTCACCCTCCTACTGTTAGATATTTCTTGTAACCCATGTATTAAGTGTCAACTTTATTAAATTAATAATATTATGAAATTAATAATCAATTAATTAATTAAGAGAGATTTATGGTAAATGGGTACTTACACCATGGTGGGTGGTTACTCCCTCTACTTCTATAAAAGGATTGGTCTTCCATCTTCCAAATACACAAGTTAGTTTTCCCCATCAAAACTTCTATCAAGCAAATGTGTGTGAGGGTTGAGAGGGAGAAATCAATTCATAGCAATTGGAGATTTCTCTTCGTTGAATAGAATCATGGAGCAATGTATGCGTTCTTCTCTTCTCTTTAATATCATTGTGGAAATCATTTGTTCAAGATCCTATAATGTGCAATTAGGGTTTTGTTGTGCATTAATCATGAAGCAAATAAAAGACTAACATTTGGTATCAAGAGTATGGTTTAAGAACTTATGATTTCTCAATCATCGTATTAACAAGATTGTTTATGGCTTCCGCTGAATTTACGGATCTTATTATTATTATATATCACGCACTTTTGATCATGTGTGTACCGCTGATTTTGTAAGACACATGTTTGCAATGTATAGTTGATGTCTTTTACCAGAAAATGATTAACTCTGTTGAGATCAAAGGCGCATTACATTTTATTAAGTGGATTCCGTCTTCTTTTCTTTTCTGGACATGTTTCAAGAACGTGACAAAGTAACGAATACAGTAGGATTCGTTATTATTAACTATTACAAGACCAAGTTAATTTGGGCAACTGATATTGTTTATGATGTTACGGTTCATATTTTATCATTATTGGTAGTTTGTTTAAAACTAAAGGCTGACATGGTAAATAAATAATAATAATAAAATAATTGAAAATGCATTGGTTTAACGGTTTTGAATGTGTATATATTTGATTTTATGATTCATGATGTGAGTTCATAAGTATAAACACATTGTATATTTACGAACTTTAATATCGTGTTTATTCAAGTTCGGCATCTATATTATGTATAAATCGTTAGTCGCCAAAGTGACCGATTTAGAATGTTTCTCGTAGATGTTAAATTAAGTTAGATTCTATTATTCATGATTACGTGATGCTATAATGAAATGACTTAATGATTTATCATGAATAATTGAAGTTCATAGATTACAAAATATTTAAGGTCACCCAAAGGTGGATCAACCTATTTGTGATCATGAACATTATTGTGGTTAATTGATATGTCGATTTGGATGTGTTTAGTATATCCAAAGATAACAAACATGTCTTATTGAAGCATATTTAATTTCCAATTATGTAAAATTTAATTAAGCATCAATTATGGTTCATTGTTATATATTGTTATATCACCCAAAGGAGATTTTCAATATATATTTAATTTAATATTTTTATAGCTATATAAGTCTGAATTGCGTGATTAAGTTATGTCTCAAAGCATTAATGTAGGAGCATTTATTTATTTTTGCAGCATCTGTTAATGTTTCACTTCATTCGCAAGCTTCGTCTATTACAAAGTTTAATGGGCTTAATTATAATGAATGGAGTGAAGAAGTCAAGTTTCATTTAGGTGTTCTTGATCTTGACTTAGCACTCAAGACTGATAAGCCCGTTGCTCTTATCGAGACAAGCAATAATGAAGAAAAATCTTTTCATAAGAGTTGGGAAAGATCAAATAGACTGAGCTTAATGCTTATGCGAATGACAGTGGCAAATAACATTAAGACTACTATTCCTGAAACTAGTGATGCTAAGGAATTTATGAAGTATGTGAAAGATACTGCTCAATCTGAATCTGCTGATAAGTCGCGTGCTGGTACATTAATGAGTATGTTAACCACCATGAAGTTCGATGGTTCGCGTACTATGCATCAACATGTGACAGAAATGTCAAACATAGCAGCAAGATTAAGAACCATGGAAATGAAAGTGGATGATAGTTTCCTTGTACAGTTTATCATAAATTCTTTGCCTCAGGAGCACGGTCCATTCCAAATAAATTATAACACAATGAAGGATAAATGGAATGTGACTGAACTTCAAAGTATGCTTATTCAAGAAGATGCAAGGCTTAAGAAACAAGGAATCCACTCTATCAATGTCGTAGGTTATTCAGGAGTTAAAAGGAAATCAGGAAAGAAGTATGGAAAAGGCAATAAAGGACCGTTAAAGATCCACGAGTCATCTGCTCAAATCCACAAGAAGGAACAAAAGGGTGATAAGTGTCATTTCTGCCACAAACCTGGACACTATCAGAAAGACTGCCATAAACGTAAGTCATGGTTCGAAAGTAAAGGTAAACATAATGTTTTTGTATGTTTCGAATCATATTTGGCAGAAGTTCCTTATAATACTTGGTGGATTGATTCTGGTTGTACCACTCATGTTTCTAATACGATGCAGGGATTCGTTACGATCCAAACCACAAACCCAAATGAGAACTTTGTCTTTATGGGGAACCGTGTCAAATCACCAATTGAAGGGATTGAGACTTACCGTTTACTTTTAGATATATGACACCATTTATATCTTTATCAGACTCTTTATGTTCCATCTCTTTCTCGTAATTTAGTTTCTTTGTCTAAACTTGATATAGCTGGTTATTGTTCTAAGTTTGGGAATGGAAGTTTCAGTTTGTTTAAGCAAAATCTTCTTGTTGGTTCTGGTGTCCGTTGTGATGGTTTATACAAGTTAAATCTTGATAATTTGTTTGCTGAAACCTTATTGACCTTGCATCATAGTGTTGGTATGAAACGTGGTTTAGTGGATGAAAGTTCAGCTTACTTGTGGCATAAACGATTGGGTCATGTATCCAAGGAAAGAATGCAAATATTAGTAAAAAATGAAATCCTTCCTAATTTGGATTTTACTGATCTTAATGTATGTGTGGATTGTATTAAAGGAAAATTCACAAAACACACAATTAAGAAATCAGCCACAAGAAGCACACAACTCCTTGAAATTATACACATCGATATATGTGGACCTTTTGATGTTCTATCATTTAGCCGGGAAAAATATTTTATCACCTTTATTGATGATTTTTCACGTTATGGTTATGTTTACTTGTTGCATGAAAAATCTCAAACGGCTAATACTTTAGAGGTGTTTGTTAATGAGGTTGAAAGACAACTAGACAAAAATGTGAAAATAATTAGATCTGACAGAGGTGGTGAATATTATGGAAAGTATGATGAAAGTGGACAATGTCCTGGTCCATTTGCTAAATTTCTTGAAGGACGTGGTATTTGTGCTCAATACACAATGTCAGGCACACCACAACAAAATGGTGTTGCAGAAAGACGCAATCGTACTTTAATGGATATTGTTAGAAGTATGTTAAATAATTGCTCATTGCCTTTATCATTGTGGATGCATGCCTTAAAAACCGCTATGTATTTGTTAAATAGGATTCCTAGTAAGGCAGTTCCAAAGACTCATTTTGAACTGTGGACGGGAAGGAAACCTAGTTTAAGGCACCTGCATGTTTGGGGTTGCCCGGCGGAAGTAAGAATTTATAATCCACATGAAAAGAAACAGGATTCAAGAACGACCAGTGGTTTCTTCATTGGTTATCCAGAAAAATCTAAAGGCTTTAGATTTTATTGTCCTAACCATAGTACTAGAATTGTTGAAACTGGAAATGCTAAATTCATTGAAAATGTCGAGATTAGTGGGAGTAAAGAACCACGTAAAGTGGAAATTCAAGAAGTAAGGGTGCAAGTTTCTTTACCCATTACTTCTTCTAATGTTGTTGTTCCTACAATTGTAGAGCAATTCGACAATGTACAAGAACAACAAATGAATAACCAAACACCTCACAATGAAATCGTCAACAATGAAACTTTAGTAAATGAACCACATGAAGTGACATTAAGAAGGTCTGAAAGACCAAGGAAACCTGTTATTTCTGATGATTATGTGGTTTATTTTCAAGAGTCAGAACTTGACATGGAATTAATGAAGATCCAGTTTCATTTTCACAAGCCATGGAAAGTACTAATTCTATTAAGTGGTTGGATGCCATGAAAGAAGAATTGAAATCAATGGATCACAATAAAGTTTGGGATCTTGTAGAATTGCTTGAAGGTTCTAAGAGAGTTGGGTGTAAGTGGGTCTTTAAGACTAAACTCGATTCTAATGGCAATATCGAAAGACACAAGGCTAGACTTATTGCCAAATGTTTCACTCAGAAAGTGGTATTGACTACAAAGAGACGTTTTCTCCTATATCTAAAAAGGACTCTCTTAGAATTATTATGACATTAGTAGCTCATTATGATTTAGAGTTACATCAAATGGATGTGAAAACTGTCTTTCTCAATGGAAATTTAGATGAAGAAGTATACATGGAACAACCTGAGGGTTTTGTAATTGAAGGAAAGGAACACATGGTGTGTAAACTTAAGAAATCAATATACGGACTTAAGCAAACTTCCCGTCAATGGTATCTCAAGTTTAATGATACAATTACTTCCTTTGGATTTAATGAAAATGTCGTTGATCGATGTATATATCTGAAGGTCAGTGGGAGTAAATTTATATTTCTGATTTTGTATGTTGATGATCTCTTGCTAGCTACTAATGATCTTTGTTTATTACATGAAACCAAGAAATTTCTCTCTAATAACTTTGAAATGAAAGATATGGGTGAGGCATCCTATGTGATAGGAATAGAAATATTCCGTGATAGATCACAAGGATTGTTAGCGTTGTCTCAGAAAGCATATATTAACAAAGTTTTAGAGATATTTAAGATGGAAAGTTGTTCAGCAGGTGTTGTTCCAATTCAGAAAGGGGATAAATTTAATCTTAAGCAATGTCCAAAGAACGAATTGGAACATAAACAAATGGAGAATATTCCTTATGCATCCATTGTTGGAAGTTTGATGTATGCTCAGACTTGTACTCGACCAGATATCAGTTTTGTTGTCGGTATGCTGGGTAGATATCAAAGCAATCCTGGAATAGATCATTGGAGAGCTGCAAAGAAAGTATTAAGATACTTGCAAGGAACGAAGGATCACATGCTCACTTATAGGCGGTCTGATCACCTCGAGGTGATTGGATATTCAGATTCAGACTTTGCAGGATGTGTAGATACTATAAAATCTACATTTGGAAATTTTTTTCTTTTAGCTGAAGGGGCAATATCTTGGAAGAGTGCAAAACAGTCTGTCATTGTTGCGTCCACTATGGAGGCTGAATTTGTAGCATGCTTTTGAAGGATTTCATGTTTAATTATGCATCTATATTTTTCGAATTTTTACGCATAATAAGGATCAATTACAATTTTCTACGATTTATTTCATGCATGCATCGGTTTGTTTTAATAACTAGTTTCAAAGACTTATTAAAACAAACACAAGGGACTCTGAAATTCATACCTAGAAGTTCTCTAATACTTCTTGATATTCCAGAGACGTTGAGGAAGACGATTGTCGCTTCCCGTTGCGCCGAATGCCTCCGAGTGTTCACTGAAACCCTAAACAAGGTTGGAGAGAAAGGAGCTAGTCAATCAATCTCCAAACTAGCTTAGAATATAGCTACAAACCCCTTCCTTAATCTCTGAGATTTCTCCTTCCAAAGACTTAGAAAACTAAGAGAATTTTCGTGGCTTTTTGTGGTGAATTAGGAGAGAAAATAATTAGAAAAACATCTTACTTAATTAAGGAGAATAAGGACCTATTTATAGGCTCCAATCTTACTCTCAATCATGGCTATTCTTAAGCCACGTTTTCTTGACATTTTCTCTCACAAACTAATTCCATAATGTATTACATGCATCCACAAAACGTTTGACCAAGTTTGGAGCTAATCCAACCATCGATCAAATTAATCTCTTAATTATCAAAGGCAGAAAATCAATCGTGGTTCGGTTTACCGAGTCCCACTCGGTTAACCGAATATGTCACGATTGTTGAACCGAGTATTAGACGGATGACCGAATCTTAAGGAGAAAAAATCTCCTTAACCGATCGGACGAATTCTCGTCTAAAACCGAGTGTCATTCGGTTAACCGAAAATATCGGATCTGGACATTGTTCGGTCGACCGTTCCTGGTTCGGTACACCGTACCAAAGCTCCAGGCACTTTGGTCAAGTTCGGTCAATCAACTATGACTATCCGTTCCACGTTCGGTTGATTGATCCATGGATCCTTCAGTCGACCGAACATAAACGGATTACCGAACTTTTACCCGATTTTGCCTTTTCAAATTTTGGATTTATTTTCAACAAAATTTGAACTTTTGGGGTTTTAGCAAATTCACAACTTATGCAATATATTATCATATGCAACAATAAATTATTGCATCTCATAATATATGCATCTCATATGAATTTATCATGATTCTAATTTTGTTATATACAACATAATTGATTTTACTTGTTCACCACATGTGTCATATTTTTCTATAAGAAACCCGACACATCATATGAACCAAAAATCAAGCTTCCTGTTTCCCAGTTTTTGCGGTGTGACCTATGGGAGGATCTAAACTAAGTTGACAGTGATATTAAGAGCTTAATATCACAAGCTATAAGCGCTATCTAGCTACACATTATAGCTCCCAATTTAGTTAGATGTCTTAATTCCACTCGAACCAAAACCCGATCCATTTAGTGATGGAGTGCACTACTTGTGTCCGTCCCTTGCCTCATGATATTAAGAATACACACAAAGTAGTATTGTGTCATCTTTGTATTAGTATTCATTTCTTGATCTCTTTAAGCTAGTTATAAATATGTGACTTAACTCAAATCACATTGTGCACATTATAACTTTGCTTTATCAAGGGGCCCACTAATATCATCACTCAATTAAGAGGGGCAATGATAATCTTTTGACTAACTATCTTCTCCAACAAAAGCCATACTTAACCAACCAATGTCTTTACACTACTCTTATCGATAGCTCAAAACACTAGTCTAATTAAGCAATTCTTAAGTGGTCAGATATAAGTCTCATATCAAATGACCAAAGACACAGTAAAACATTAATGACACAGAAAACACAATTCTATAATGTTTTACTTATTAGGTCTATTCAGTATACAAAAGTAATATTTTCCTCTTTTGTGTACCCGTGTTGTCACTCATTTGTAGAGCTACAATGATCCATGACCAACACGACAATCTTAACACGGTAATTAATGTCCCATGTTAATTACCATGATTGTGAATATCTTTTGTTTTATGTAAACCAATATCTTTTAGAGCTCTACGGTTAAGGACCAAGAGCCTCTTCCTTAACACTTCCAAAAGACGAATAACATAAACAAGGAACAAAATGATTTCTCATTCAATTCATAATAATTGGCATTTAAAGTAAAACTTTTAGAACACATTCCCTTCAGCTTTGAGGCTACAGTTCATGGTTTATGGTTGCGGAATTATATTTCAGGACTTGGAATTGTCGACTCTATTGCCAAGCCGCTGAAAATTTATTGTGATAATGTCGCAACAATCTTCTTTTCTAAGAACGACAAGTATTCGAAAGGTGCTAAACACATGGAATTGAAATACTATGCCGTTAAAGAAGAAGTTCAGAAACAAAGGGTGTCAATTGAACATATAAGCACCAATTTAATGGTTGCGGATCTGTTAACTAAAGGTTTGCCACCAAAGACATTTAGGGAACATGTCGAACGGATGAGCATTATTGAAAACAATTATTGATGATGCATATTAATGTAGTATGTATGTTATGTTGTTGACCTCTTGAATTCGCTTATGAATTGTTTCTGAAATTACATTTTCCTGTTTCAATATTATAGTACATGTACATGAATGATTTATGTGATTAAACAAGAAATGTCTTTTATAAAGACATTATCGTTAGACCATTATGATATCTCTCATTAATGATCATACTAAATATGAAATCTATATTGTGATACATGGAAGGGAATGTGTCAAAATCTATGACGTACAACCGCCATGATCCTTATAGGTTTTCATACTTAGTAGTGACTAATGTTTTAATTGATATAAGGAAGATTTTAGCTTAAATTTTGCGCATTATGTTTTGTTATTAAATACTTGAAGTTGAATTATGTTACATGGGCTAAGTGGGAGAATGTTAGATATTTCTTGTAACCCATGTATTAAGTGTCAACTTTATTAAATTAATAAAATTACGAAATTAATAATCAATTAATTAATTAAGAGAGATTTATGGTAAGTGGGTAGTTACACCATGATGGGTGGTTACTCCTTCTACTTCTATAAAAGGATTGATCCTCCCTCTTCCAAATACACAAGTTAGTTTTCCCCAACAAAACTTCTATCAAGCAAATGTGTGTGAGGGTTGAGAGGGAGAAATCAATTCATAGCAATTGGAGATTTCTCTTCGTTGAATAGAATCATGGAGCAAGTTATGTGTTCTTCTCTTCTCTTTAATATCATTGTGGAAATCATTTGTTCAAGATCCTATAATGTGCAATTAGGATTTTGTTGTGCATTAATCATGAAGCAAATAAAAGACTAACACCTACTTCCACGTGAGATCCTCCAAAATCTGAAGTCCCCCCACGCGTGGAGGAAGCTCCTCAATGGACAACATTGTGGCATGTGAAGTCGTTAAAGGCGAGGTCAACCACATTGAGGATGGCCAATGGAGCTCCCAAGTTGTGGCTGGTGACCGTAATGCTCACCTCCTCGTCCTTGTAGGGCTACACCAGCCTCCTCGCCTCCGCCAACGCTTGCTCTCTCGTGCTCGAAGCGTTGACCGTTGGCTTGGGGTCCGAGATGGTTTACCACAAAAGCCAGAGGTGTTCCACTTGTGGTGGGTCGGGATATTGTTCCGATGTCATTTAGGATGTTGGTTGCTAGTTTTGTCATGCGTTGAAGGCGTTGATTATGATATTTAATTTGTTTTTATTTTTTATGTTTTTTATTAATGTTTTTAATATTAAGAATATTTGTTTTATGATATTTAATTTGTAAAATTTCTAACAGACAATAGTACATATCACAATTACGACACCTACAAGGTGCACCTTAGCAAAAAAAAACTTATATTTATTCCGTATCAAACTCATTTACACTCCTACCTATAAGTAGGGGTGAAAACGGAGCGGATACGAAACGGATGTGTCAGTATCCGAATTTGAATCTGTTTTTTTTTCTCGAATCCGCATTCGAATGTGATCGAATTTATGAGAAAGAGATCCAAATTCGTATCCGTCGAATTCCGATCCAAATTCGAATAAATTCGCATCCGAATCAAGTTTAAAATCCATTCCGAACTAGGATATCCGAATTCGTTAAAAAATCTGAATAGACTTAAAAACATTTTTTGATTGATCTAAACAACAATAAATTTCAGCCTTTTATTTTTTGCCTACATGAAAAAATATTAAATATATAAATAAGATAATTTAATTCATATATATTGTATATATTTTTATTTATATGTGCATATAAAATACGAAGTGAATATTATTCGAATCGGATGTACTAATATTCATATTCGCTTCGTTTTTTTTACGGATGTTTATATCCGAATACGAATTCGGTTGCGATTTTTTTCTCTCGGATAAATCTTTTGATTTCGAATACGGAGTCGGTCGGATTGATGGATTTCAGACACAAAGTTTCGCCCCTACCTATAAGTAGCTAGGAGAAAAAATAAATAAATAATGTATGTATGTATGTATGTATGTATCTTTGGAAGAAGAGTATGACACATCCCAAAATCATACGATTGAATTACAGTAGCATAGGATAGGAGGTAAGGAGGATAATCGACTACCAAATTATTCTTCCTTTTGAGTTAAACAAACTTGAACTCAAATGAATTATATTCCATCCAATGGGAGTATGTGACAGAATAGTTGTCTGGTTAGGGTCTAAAGTCCAACCCATCAACCTGATCCCATTGTTTGAGTTCGACTGACCAAAACACCAACTCGTGAGCGGTGCGGTGAGTGAGGGAAGTGAAATCCAAACCGGCAAACCCCAAACCAAATCTCTACTCCAAATCCAGTTTTGGATCAGGTGTAGAAGTAGTACTAGTGGTGATGGCGAAACGGCAGATGTTGAAGTCTCTCCACATCCATCCGCTGGAGAAGATCGTCAGAAATAGATGTAAGACAATCTCTCCATCCAAACCACTCCCTCTGCCCGAAGCACGCCAACTGTTCGACCAATTGCTTGCTCTAGATAAAACAACTCCTACCGTTATCATCACCTTCACAATGCTCTTCCAAGCCATACTCAAGTCCACCAAACAGCCTAAGTTCGTCCTCAACCTCTACAACCGCATGGTGCTGTCGACCGATATCTCTCCCACTCACGTCACCTACGGCGTTCTCATCAAATCCTGTTGTCGCATCCCCAACGTCGACTTGGGATTTGGCTACGTCGGGAATATGCTCAAACGCGGTGGGATTTCCCCCAATCTGGTGGTGTTCAATACCTTACTAGATGGTCTTTGCTCCGCATCCAGGTTCGATGAAGCTGTGACATGGGTTAGGAAAATGGAGGCCTTTGGCTTCACCCCTAACATCATCACCTATGGAACCCTTATCAAGGGTGCTTGCAGATGCGGAGATGTACATACCGCCCTTCAGATGCTCCAACAAATGAATACTACCAACAATCCCGATTGTTTGCCCGATGTCAATATATATAGCATGATCATAGATGGGCTCTGCAAGCAAGGAAAAATGGATACAGCACTTGAGCTTTTTAAGGAGATGGATGAGAATCAAGTTGCACCTGATGTTGTGACTTACAATAGTCTTATTCATGGGTATTACAAGGGTGGTTGTTGGAAGGAAGCAAATGATATCTTTCAGAGGATGACAAGTCAAGGTCTTTCACCTGATGAGGTAATGTTCACCCTTTTTTTGGATATCTTATGCAAGCAAGGTAAAATGGAAGATGCACAAAAGCTTTTTAGTTCAATGGTACAAAGAGGGGTTGAACCTACTGTGGTTACTCACAACACACTTATTCATGGCTATTGTTTTGTTGGTCAGATGAAAGATGCATTGGTCCTTTTTAATTCAATTACTTCAAACGGACTTATACCAGATAAGAATTCTTATAGTGTCTTGATTAATGGTTATTGTAAGAACAAAAAAGTCGACGAGTCCCTATCGTGGCTAAAGAAGATGTACAATTCGGGTTTGCAACCTAATGTATTCCTTTATAACTCTATTATAGATGAACTTTGTCGTCTTTGTAGAGTCAAAGAGGTAGAAAGCTTGCTAGTAGAGATGAATGATCATGAGATATTTCCAAATGTTGCAACATACACTTCCATTATTTGTGGCTTTTGCAAAATGGAAAAATTTGATGATGCCATCAAATATTTATTCGAAATGATGGATCGTGGGATTTCTCCAGATGTTGTCACCTTTTGTGTGTTAATCGAAGCTCTTTGCAAGCAAGGAGTTCTAAAACAAGCTCATGAAATATTAGATCTTATGGTTCAAACAGGGAAACCCGTCAACAAATTTATCTATAGTACGCTAATGGAAGGATATAGTAAAATTGGTGAGTTTGGAGAAATGATGAAACTTTTCGAAGAAATGGTCTCCAAAG
This sequence comes from Triglochin maritima, assembly GCA_963682175.1. Lineage (NCBI taxonomy): Eukaryota > Viridiplantae > Streptophyta > Magnoliopsida > Alismatales > Juncaginaceae > Triglochin > Triglochin maritima. The sequence continues at coordinate 13,069,280 of OY821773.1, forward strand.
ATCACCAACCTGATGAAGTCTCCTACACCATTGTGATAAAAAGTTGTTGCATCAGTGGACATGTGAATGAGGGTGTAAAGTGGTTTAAGGAAATGTTATTGTGTGGTTTCCCAGTGAATGAGGTCACTTACATTGTGTTACATAGTCTATTTAAGATTGGAAGAGTTGCTGATGCAAAGGAGCTATATACCGGACTGCAAGGACGTGGTGAAGTTCTAGATAAAGAGGCGTGCATCATAATTTTGAATGGACTTGTCCTAAATGGATTTGTAAATGATGCCGTGGAATTTATGGAAGGTGTGAGAGATGCTAGGAGTGTGACGAAGTGATGGTATTTAAATCACTTTCTCCCATGTATTATGTACCTTTTATTTCAAATGCTAAGAATTTGAATAGTAGAATGATTTGTTTGGAGATATAAAAATTCCTAACTTCTTAGTTGTCCTGTGGATCCGCTGGTATCTTTGGTAAGTGTCCTTTGTCAGCTACTTATTTTGTTGATTTCCTTCAGGAGCTGATGATGCTCATTATTCTACAGTTGCCTTACTGTAATTTTATGATTGATGGTTTGTGAAGAGTCATTCAGCTGATGCAAGAATGTTGATTTCACACCTGTCTCTTACCGTTGAGGGTCATTTATTTCACGGGCTACCACCATGACTATAGTTTCTACCAAACGACACAAGGTTCTATTTCTTATTTTCATTTGCTTCACTTCAAGTGAGTTTGATTTTCCCTTTACTAATATGATGATAATCGTTTTTTTGGAATTTATATGCATGATTATATTTTAATCATAACAAGAGCAATGAAAGAACTAATGGGTCGAGAAATCAGTATTGCTGGAGATAAGCTCCCTCTTTTAAACTTAATAATCACTACAAACTATTTCCTGCAGATGGTGGAGGAAGGTCCGAAGCTAGGACCATGCATGTTGAACCAGTTAAAAGGTCAATTTTGCTAATGGCACTTATATAGTATCAATAGCTATCTACATTGTATTTGACCAATTTTTTGACAAAGCAACTTAAGAATTCGATCTCTACTGAAATTAAGGTACAGACGTAAAGTGCATCCAAAGAGCCACAAGAAAGTAAAAGTTGATTGAATTGCAAGCAAAGTTGTCTTTGTTAAAAAAATTGGTTCATACTCTGAAACAGAGAGAATATTTTCCACATAGCACCCTGCTCCTCTGTTTTTGCAAGGAACACTGGTAAGATCTCACTCACGACAAAAGTAAGGCTTTTCCATTTGAATGAACTTGATAGGTTTTACCCATAAATCCTGAAAACTTCAGAAAGGATTTTTGGAATCTCTCTCTCTCTCTCTCTCTACTTGAATAAATGAATGTTCTGGACTAAGAGTAAAAAGGGAACTTCAGGGGCTAGACTGTAGTTTTCCCAAATCTTTAACTCCAACTCATGTGCCGACCTTGTGAGTTGTGAGGGTTTCTTTGGGGTTACTTGAGAAAGAGGTAGAGGAGGAACTCCAAGAATGACAGATTAATTCCGTCGTCAACTTCGTCTCATTCAAGTGTCAGTCTTGATATTTTCTCCAATTTGAAATTGACTCTACAAAGTGTTAGTGGTGCAAAAAACTCTTGATTCTAACAGTCAAACGGAAAATATAAGAAAACAAAATCAGTGGAAAGTAATTTTCCATTTACCGAGAATTTTGTTATTTGTGTCTGTCTCTGGAATGCAGCAGAAAATAAATTATGTTGTTTGTATTTGTCTCTGGAATCTGGTAGAAAATATATTCTGTTGTTTTTGTCTATTATTAGAAACTACGAGAAACTTTGTAGTTGTAGTTTAATTTATAAATAAAAATTTGTCGTTTTAATCTCAATAATATTACAATCCAAACCACATAATGTCAAGATATATAAATGTTAATATTCAACTAATCCACATAGAATTTGGCATCAGATCACATGTCAAACGAAAACTCGTAGGGTTATGTTGATGTCTGCATTTTCCAAAGATAAAGTGAATTTCAGTACCAAAATGCTCATATATCCCACGAAGTAGTAAAATCTAAAGAAACGTGTTCAATTTTCCAATCAGACAAAATATATTCACTTGCACAATTCAAAAACATACCGTTCTTTCGGTTAATGAGGCGAAGATTGTAGTAAATTCGGTGGAACATTTGAAACCCAACCACAAACCGCTTACTAGAAGACCGTTTCCATTGTTTTTGACACACTTTTAATACAAGGATTATTAGTCACCAATCTGTTAAGTTTTAAATGGTTAATACGATAAACATTTTGTCGATATCAACAAGAAGTAGAGGAGTCACATGACTAGACATTGCATTGTTGAATAGTTTCTAACCAGACGTGAACGAATTTCCAAATTTCGAACATTCATTGACACCCCTAGCCCCAAGGAATCTCGTTATGCTTTTAACGAGTAGTTTCATCGACTACACTATCAATTCTAAAGGGGCCTCTTAACTAGATCCATATCCATTTTCGAAATTAGAATATGGAAATGAATATAAATCAGTATAGATGCAAGAATGATATTTACATTCTTTCAACGGTTACTGAAACGATTTGGCATAATTTTTGGAATAGTATTTGAAAAATAATCATACCAAACATGTTCAAAAGAATATTTCACACTAGACTCAGTGTCATTACGTCGTGATATGTGATGGCGGTGGATTTTGAATTTTAGTATTTAAAGAATTCAACATCTTAAATGTTGAGTTTTCTAAAAATGAAAATTTTCGCAGGACATGATGTTTGAGATGTCGAGTCCTATACTTAGAATTTTTTCCACCCAACCAAGAGTCTGGATTGTCAGTTGGGAGTCCAAACTGAACTCAACAGATTTAATGTCGAATTCATTACACAGAACTTAACAACAAGGATGTCGAGTTCTAACACTGAAATCTAATTTTCATAATATTCATCATTTCATACACAACCCACATTCGAATACCCATCCACAGTAATAATATACTTAGAACATTCAACTAAAAAACAACATTGAAACAAAATGTTTCTTAATAAAAACACACATCTATATAATATCATATACAATAATACATCGTTCTTTCGAAAGTATATCACATGTTAGAAGGTTAAATAAATGTGTAATATATGTTAGATAGAAATAAATGTATTAAAAACAACTTGTGTCTAACAGTAAAATTCTGTTAAGAGAGGTTTTAGGTCGGTGGAGTAAGGAAAATTAAATAATGACAAAATATCATATTTTGTGTTTAAAACTACCTTTTATATTACGTAATAGAGAAAAAGGCAACATATAAGGCAATGTCACATTAAATTGATTTAAAACGTACTAATGTAATACTTTATGAGTAATAAATATTTGTATGAATATTCATTTTGGTATCCGGAAATAAGCCTTATACAAATATGATATACCTATATTGATTTTGTATTTGATCCGTTAACACAACCCCAAGCCCTATACAAATATGATATACCTATTTACCCCAAGCACTCGTGAATGGTGCGGTGAGCGAGGAAGTGAAGTCCAAACCCCAAAACAAATCTCTACTCCAAATCCAGTTTTGGATCAGGTGTAGAAGTAGTACTAGTGGTGATGGCGAAACGGCAGATGTTGAAGTCTCTCCACATCCATCCGCTGGAGAAGATCGTCAGAAATAGATGTAAGACAATCTCTCCATCCAAACCACTCCCTCTGCCAGAAGCACGCCAACTGTTCGACCAATTGCTTCAACGCATCAAGGATACGAAGATTCCATCCACAATTATCATCACCTTCAACATGCTCTTCCAAGCCATCCTCAAGTCATCCAAACAACCCAAAGCCGTCCTCAACCTCTACAACAAAATGATGATGTCCGTTCATATCTCACCCGACCACTTCACCTACGACATTCTCATCAACTCCTGCTGCCGCATCCCCAACGTCGACCTCGGATTCGGCTACCTTGGGAACATGCTCAAACGTGGTGGGAATCCACCTGATCTATTGGTGTTCAATACCTTACTAGATGGTCTTTGCTCCGCATCCATGTTTGATGACGCTGTGACATTGGTTAGGAAAATGGAGGCCTTTGGCTTCACCCCTAACGTCATCACCTATGGATCACTTATCAAGGGCGCCTGCAGATGCGGATATGTACAAACAGCCCTTGAGATGCTCCAACAAATGAATGATAGTAACAATCCCAACTGTTCGCCTAATGTCAATGTGTATAACATGATCATTGATGGACTCTGCAAACAAGACCGAATGGATGCAGCACTCGAACTTCTTGGGGAGATGCGTGAGATTGGAGTTGTGTCTGATGTTGTCACTTATAATACTCTAATTGATAGATATTGCAAACAAGGACACATGGATAGAGCACTCATGCTTCTTGAGGTGATGCATGACAATGGAGTTGCACCTGGTGTTGTCACTTATACTGGCCTTATTAATGGATACTGCAAGCAAGGTAAAATGGAAGATGCACAAAAATTATTTAGCTCAATGGTGCAGAGAGGGGTTGAACATGACGTGGTTACTCACAACACACTGATTCATGGATATTGTCTGGTTGGTTGGATGGAAGATGCATTGCTAGTTTTTGAGTCCATAACTTCAAAAGGACTTGTGCCAGATATTCATTCTTACAACATCTTGATCAATGGGTATTGCAAAAACAAAAAAGTCAACAAGGCTCTATCATGGCTCAATAAGATGCACAATTTGGGTTTGCAACCTGATGTCTTCACTTATAACTCTATTATAGAAGAACTTTGTCGTCTTTGTAGAGTCAAAGAGGTTGAAAGTTTGCTAGCAGAGATGAATGATCAAGAGATATTTCCTGATGTTGTAACATATACTTCTGTTATTCATGGTTTTTGCAACATGAAAGACTTTGAAAAAGCTACTAAATATTTATTGAAAATGATGGATTGTGGGATTTCTCCAAATGTTGTCACCTTCACTGTGTTGATTCAAGCTCTTTGCAAGCAAGGTCGAATGAATGCAGCACTCGAGCTTCTTGGGGACATGCGTGAGAATCAAGTTGCACCTAATGTTGTCACTTATAATTGTATTATTGAGGGATACTGCAAACAAGGACACATGGCTAGAGCTCTTCAACTTTTTCAGGAAATGATCATGAATGGAGTTGAACCTGATGTTGTAACATATACTTCTGTTATTCATGGTTTTTGCAACATGAAAGACTTTGAAAAAGCTACTAAATATTTATTGAAAATGATGGATTGTGGGATTTCTCCAAATGTTGTCACCTTCACTGTGTTGATTCAAGCTCTTTGCAAGCAAGGTCGAATGAATGCAGCACTCGAGCTTCTTGGGGACATGCGTGAGAATCAAGTTGCACCTAATGTTGTCACTTATAATTGTATTATTGAGGGATACTGCAAACAAGGACACATGGCTAGAGCTCTTCAACTTTTTCAGGAAATGATCATGAATGGAGTTGAACCTGATGTTGTATCCTACAATAGTCTTATTCATGGATATTACAAAGCAGGTAGTTGGAAGGAGGCAAATGAGATTTTTAAGAGAATGACAAGTCTAAGGGCTTTCTCTATAATACACTAATGGAAGGATATTCTAAAGTTGGCGAGTATGGTGAAATGATGAAACTTTTCGAAGAAATTGTCTCCAAAGGTCACCAAGCAAATGTTGTCCTACAATATTGTGATAAAAGGTTGTATCAATGGACATGTGAGTGAGGGTATAAAGTGGCTGAAGGATATTCTACTTTCAAGCACTTGTATTTGTCTTGTGGATTTTGGTCTTTTTGGGACGTTCACTCATCTAGCACAACATCCTATTTTCATTTCTTGGTTTCGGTTGGTGTGGGTTTAATCCACTGACTTTTTCTTTCTTTTTCTTTTGTAGAGCAGTAGTGTCTCTTGTTCTGTCAAACATTTGAATGTATTGAGTTTTTGACAAGAGTAGTTGTAGGTTTGTTAAAGCTACTTTGTTTGTATTTTGTTGGCATGATAGTGCCTTGGTGCTTTTACACGATAACTAAATTGTTCTAAACAAACATTGTCTGGTGAGAGATTCATTAAAAAAAGATTATGTATCTTTTTGAATGTTAATTTTGCTCTTGCTGAGATGATGTATCTTAATTGGGTAGCTAATACAAGAGATGCATGGTCCCAAAGATTATTTGTTGGACCTTAAAGTTCCAAATTAGAAATATATACATTTTTTGTGTGGATTAGCCGCTTGATTAGTTGATTGTGTTTGAATTTTTTGATGAATATACGTTAGGTTACGTCAGGTTTATGTGTTATGTTTCGTCCACCATTTTAAGCCACACATTAAGTGGAGATCACCTGGTAAGAGTTAGTCCTCTTTGCACTGCCGATAGACATGCAATCCAAGTTGTAAATTAACTAAACACTAAAATTATAACTTTGCACCAAAACAAATCATTCAATGAATCTCAAGAGGCAAAATTGAGAGATTTTTTTCTGAGAAACGATAAAAAATTCTATATCTTACAAGAACTACAACTTTTCATTCAATTTGATTGAATAATTCGAAGGTAAATTAACTTTCCTTGACAGCCCTTTCGTTCTACATAGTGGTAGTAATTTCAAAAGGACACAATCTCAATCTAAAACAGAATCATCAATCACAGGATCTCCGTTTCTTTTGTTTGTCATCTTATTCTTCAAGCTTCGACCGCAGAGAAATACAACATTCATTGATAAGCTTAAGAACTGCGATGTCTGTGTCTGTCTGTGGACATTTTCATTCGTTACAACAATCTGCTCAGCGATTTGATAAGTAACTTCATATTCCGCCTCGTAGCTTCATCACCGGTGAAATCGGATACATCGGTAGTGATACTCTGAAGTCGGAAAAAATGAAGAGAGTAAGAGAACATGTGGCGATCTATATTTGAGTGTTAATATAAAAAAGAAAAAAGGTCTTAACAGGAGAAACTCAGAACCTCAATATTCTTCAAAGTAAAGATGAGGGCACTGATAGACTCCCGAAAGGTTTCTGCACTCTCTTGAGTTAGAACAGAAGATTGCGCCTTTCTGCAAATCAATGCAAAATTCAGGAGCTAAAACCAACCTGGCGTTTTGCTTCATGCAAGGTAAAGAAGTAGCAAACTAGAAAGACAATGCCCAAAGCATAGAACCAGCGACAGTAGTCAAGTGTGGATCCCAATGGCCAAACCTGAGATCCTCAGTTGTTTCAGCCAAAGTTTTTGTCAAACTCTTCACATCTTGTAACAATGCGCTGGCACGAACTTCAGAGAGCAAAGGATGAACCTCTTCAGCCATGGCTTCAATCTGTTACATCACTACACCAACGTCTTTATATGTGAAAATTACTTGTTGCTTAGATATATAAACTGTTATTAAGAATTATGAATAAGATGTCTAACAAGCTAAAAACAGAAGAAATAAATATTAATAAGAAATAAAAACTATAACTAGCAGTCAACTCCATCTGCAAAATGACTACAAATTTGAACCTCTAGAGGTGAAAGAGGTGGGTGCTACAGAGAACATAATACCTATGAAGCTTCTTCATTTGTATAAAACCATAGACATGCAAGTGAAAAGTGGTGATGGACGCAGATTGAAAATAACACGTGATAGAAAGTAAAGAACAAACTTTATAAGGTTAGTCATGTCAGATGTCCTTTGCCTACGTAGTTAAAAAGTGCACATGTTGAGTAGTGTATGGTACTAATGGATGGTACTTCAGTAATAGATGACCAAAGTTTCACGTTCATCTTAACTGATATAAGGCCCTTATATTTTGAGAAGAAAGCAGAGTTTTTCACACCTTTGCAAGCAGGGGTTGGGACTCCTGCACAACAGCTGCAACTTTTTCAGCTAAAGAGTAACTTTTAGCGACACCAATTTCTTCCATTTCCCGGCCAAGACGAGTAAATATTCCCACCAATGCGTCTAAGCTCACCCCTTGTTTGCCCCTCATCTTCTCTTTGTCGCAAACAATTAGACCTTCTTTAATACAATCAGGATCAAGAGGACCCACTGATGGTGTTGGAAGTGGTTCTTGTGGAGTGATATCAATCATTGTCTCCATGAGAAGGCCAGATTGATTTACTTCAACCAATGAATTTCGGGGAATTACAATTGAATCATCTTCAACCTGCCATAAACAAAAAACAAAAAGAAACAAAAGAGGCATGTGAAGATGGTAAATGCATCATCCATGGGATGGACATGTTGTGAAAAATCAAATGTGACAAACCCATCATATTTTTATATGCATGAGGGATTCCCAGATTGTGAATCAAATGCCCCAGTTTCTCAATTCCATCTCTCTGACTACTTGTTGGTTTGTTAGAAGGCATGCACGGTATATAATACGCTTTCTTCATTTGCTTATTTTGTCAATATTTGACCACCACTGTTATAGTGTTACATCTGCTAGGAGAACATATCTTAGCACCTCATATAAAATTGTAGGAATTAGGAGAATTTTACTGCAGACACATGCAACTGGTTAACTGTAAAATGAAGAAGCATAAATGAGCCCTGATATTATAGAAACATTTGCTCAACAAACAAACAAAAAACTTAGAACACGATACAACACTGCAATGTGGTGTATAATATGCTGGAGAAATATTGTACCTCAACAATAGCATCAACACTTTTCAATGAAGAATCCACACGGACAACGCTTCCAACTGTTACTCCACGTATTCTTACAGGTGTCCCCAAGCAGATCCCACAAGCCTGAGAAAATTCAAATCCTGCCTGGTACTTTCTAAACCTTGATCTTAATTGAAAGCCTCTCAACCAGACAATGCTAAGAGCAAGAATAACTGCACTAGAAACAAGAAACAGACCAACACCACCTTCCCATATGCTCCTCCTACCAAACCCAAAATCACTCAAGGGATGCAAAGTCTTATCCCAAATGGTCTTTGGAATGTCTAAAACAGTTGTAAGTGGATTCTTCTGATCTGAAGACGATGGTGGATCCTGGCTTCCATTTACAGATCTTACATGTAGACGTCCAGCACTATGAGAAGATTTTAGAGGGTGGAAAGGTTGAGAATGCAGTATATCACTGAATTGACCCACCAATGGTGTAGTTAACATGCTTCTTGTTGTATAGATCTGAAACCATGAACTGGCAACCATCTTGACGAAGAAAAAATGGTTCGCTTCGCCTACATTGAGTAAACCAGATAACAAAAAACACAAGACAACAACATACAACAACTCACAAAGTTAGCACAAAAACAACTTACAACAACGCAAACATAAAGTTAAAAAGTGAAGTTGCACAAAGAAAAACACAAAGAATGGCATCATGTTAACAATGCAAAGATATTGTATCGTACTACTATATGACGCCCCATATTAGAATACAAATAATCCCATAGCTGGAAGCACAATTATTATTATTTTCCAAAATTAAAAGTAAATAAATGGTATACTGCAGACCGAACAGAGGTTGAGGACACTGGAAGAGGGCGAAACCAGCTGGAGAACAGCAAGGCCACTTGGGAGAGGGAACCTGGAGGACGGTGGTTGAACTTGTGGTGTTTGTGATGGAGGTTTTTTGGAAGAAGGTTGCAATGGAGATGGAGAGGTCAGGGTTAGAGATGGGTGTGGGGAAAATAACAAACAAGACTTTTGTAATGAAAAATGGGTTCTAATACAAATTGCAAAAAAAAGAAAAAAAAAAGAAAATGGGTTCTCATATCCCCATGTATCTGGCAAAATCTCATATGGATCTTGTCGATCGTTCCGTATCTCAATGCCGAACACGGTATGACATGCTGGGGCGTATTCAACATGTATCTAGAGGACCCCTAGCCGCATCCTTGTCGGATAAGTGTCCGACGTGGGTGTGGCATCGGTTTCAAAGAATTTCTGCTGCCCGACCCCATAGGAACCAAGTTTCACTTAATTACATGCGTTTTTTGATTGCTAAATTAGGAATTAGTACTAACAAGTGAAACTAACAAAAATCATTGGTATCCATTGCTTACCTAAAGAACAAAACCGAGACATGACACAAGGCAATATGAATTTTCGAGGTTCAATATTTTAGTTAATGTTTATAAATAAATTGATAACCACAAACACACAATTAACTCTTGCACTTGAAACCTTAGAATACACAAAACACACAACTAACCCTCCCTCCCTCTCTCTCTCTCTCTCTTTGATCAGTACCCCAACTAAAGAAATTTCACACTTTAATGAACAAGCTTAAGTCCCAGTCTACCCATGCATGTACACTAGCACAATTAACAATCAGTTAGAAAAAGATAACTAGCAACAACTCAACCATAATAAGCAAGTAGAAACTAACATCGGCAATCAAATCAGTATTTGTGGACAATAGTTTGCCCACAAAACAAGTAAAAAATAAAACATATGCATGTCAAAGTACTAAATCATCAATTAATCAACAAAAACAATGGAGAGTGTTGCAAGTTCAAGAGGATACATTGTGAGGAAAATATGGGATTGGAAGAGGCATTGTGGAGTTGGGAATAGGATGTCAGGGCAACAAGGCCGAACAACATAACCTAGTGGTCAATGAGAAGAGAATGGGAGAGGAGGGTAAGGGTTGACACTTGAGTACTTGATAGAGGATGTTAGAGTTGGGATTTTATTTTTTGATTGGTGCAACAGTTGGGATTTATTTTATTTGTCTCCTTCAGATAGTAAGTGTGACTTGAAAACACGACCATGTTTAGCATGAGCAAAATGCTGAAACATTGTAGAAAATATGATTCGTTTTATGTACAGGATATATAAAAAAACTCATTGGTGCCCAACTTTGTACGAAATGTAGTGTCCGAAGGGATGTGGAAAGCTAGGTGGTCAGTCTGACCTTTTACCACCCTAGTAACATTGTTAGCCTACATCTTCTTGAGTCGCTTGATGTCACAAAATTGTGCCACATATGTGGCTAATAAGTTTAATAACCTGTCCAACCAACAGACACAACAGGTAAGATATCTTGTGTCATAATGTAAGGGGTATACTTTTTTTATTGGTCTAAGCAGCATATACATGGTCTACGTTGTCACATTTCAAAATATTAAATTATATTAGCCACTAGATAATTATAAAATAAATAAATATTATGAAATTCTGGTGAAATATTCATTTTTTGTGAAACAAAACATTTAATGAGGTCAATAGTAAAAATTTCATTAACTGATCCACAAAGTATTGAAAGTAGAAATAAACTCAGATAAATTACATAAATATCGAATAAATCATACATTATGAACTTTAAATTGGCAAATTCCACCTTTAGCTCTTTACACTTGGAAACCATACAACAATAACAAATGCCAGTATCCATCCATTTTAACGATAGGTGAAAGAAATCAAAAGTTGACTCTTGAATGACAAAGCAAAAGTGAATGATTTTCCAACTTTTATGAAAACTTTCCATTGTATGTCCAAGAGGTTGATAACCAGAATACCAGATTGAGATAAATTTTGAAGCACAACGAATGTCACAAAACCAAATGAAAGTTTCCAATTTTATCACTTAAAATAAACTGAAGCTGAAAACAAAACTAACTATAAAAAAACCCTTGAAGACTAGGTGAAAGGAAGAGACTCGTATTGATGTGAATAACTTTACAAAATAGAATAAATTTAGGGCAAAATATCCTCTTCACATGACACAAAAACACAAGTTTGCCTCTTTGTTGGTAGTTGAAAAACATCATATCTTAGTAAGTATTAAAATTAGGTCCCACTTTGTGGTTACCTCCCATAATGAATCACCTGACAATTGAAGAATGGATGTTCAGTTGTTTCCAAAATCATAGTTGCATGAGACGTGGAGGGTGTAGTCTTCCGTAGAGAAATTTAGTTACCGATGAACCAAAAATAATTGACTTTAAGTGGAAGCAAATTGTCATATTTGCTAAAACATTTGAATTTCAACCCACTATCTCTTATTAAAAGGTAGAAAGATATAGAAAAGAATGTCTTATTTGACATAAATTTATATTTTCCAATATCTAAGTTCTCCTGAGTGTTGGAGAAGACGAGAGAGAATATTGACTCGATCATCGATTAGATGTCCTCAAAATTTTCATACCCAACCCCGATTCTGACAAGACTCTCCAAAAAAGTCAGCAACATATATGCACTTATTCTTTGCAAGTTCATATAGCTTAGTCAAAATGAGCAAAATGGAGTACCCGCAAACCCAACAAAGTGCCTCTCCCATTCCTGATAGATATGGAGCTATGCCAACATAATGTCAATATCAATTTGATAATGGTTCTAAAAAAGGGGAGATAACTTTCTTAGACTTTTTTCCTCTTTTTGCTAAGGTTTTGGAATTCAGGATGCGGAAACGATAAGAACTCACATCAAGCATATGCGACATGCGGATTATGAATTTGATAACTGATAATATTTACCATATAGGTATGAATCATAAATTATAAATATATATATATGCATAAAAATAGTACAGAATAAATAAATGATGATGTGATATAACAAACTTCTACATGAACAATTAAACCAAATCACAAGTCTAAGATGTAAGATCCAACAAATAAACATGTCATCACCAACAAATGTCATGAACAAAAAACAAAACATGTCACGGCTCCCTATGTCACCAATTCACTAACTAAATGGACAAAAAATCACAAATAAATAATAAATAAATACCGAAACCACTAAACAAACCCAATCACTAGATTCACTTCGAAATTGATATATTTCGGTTAAAAATACCTTAAAATGGAAAGAAAAGAATGTACCCAGAGAAAAAAAAAGATTTTCAGGAGGAGAAAGGGACGCCGGAGAGATCGTCGGAGTCCGACCTCCGGCGGTGGGGCGGAGGGAGGTTGAGGGTCTGGCGATGGGCTTTGGGGGTTGGGGTGAATTGGATTGGGAAGTGAGTGGAAGGGTAGGGTTCGTTGGGTTCATTACGGTATTCGGATCCTACTTCCATCCATTTACCCGTATGAAGTGAACGTTGGTCTTAGATAAGTGTCTGATTTTAAAAATTATATTTAATTAGCATTTCGTAAGACATATCTTATTAATTTGATTTTGAATATGAAATTGAACGACGAAAATTCATCGTTTACAATTCTGGTACTGATTCGAATATAAGGATTTTCAAATTTGATTATCAAAAAAATTATTTTTTAATTATATTATTATTACCTGCATATATATTAAATTATTGTAAAATAAACAAACCAAAGATGAAAGATTGAGGGTGGGAGAGAGAGATATGTATTTCTTCTCTTGTCACCAAATATGTACAATAGTCTCATATATATAGGGTGAGGATGTAGTAGGGTTACAACCAAAATAAATGGAATTACATCATATTAATAATAGTAAAACCTACTTAAACTATTGGGAATTAAGGAAGGTGAATCATCCACAAAACCTTTGGAATTCTCAACACTCTCCTTTGGATGATCACCTTTATACGTTAAGGATGTTGACTCGTTAAAAACCTTACCAAGAAAAATCTGATGGGATAAAAACTTGGTGAAGGAAAAAAGAGTGCAGCGCGTATGATGCTCCCCCTCACTTCAACATATATTTTTAAACGACGAACACATATCTTGTGAACAAGTTGCTCAAAAACTGTTGTAGGTAATGACTTTGTGAATAAATCTGCTAAATTCTCGCTTGATTGGATCTGATGGACATCTATCTCACCATCCTTTTGTCAATCATGCGTTAAGAAAAAATTTGGTGAAATATGTTTAGTCTTATCGCCTTTGATGTATCCTTCTTTTATTTGAGCAATGCATGCACTATTGTCTTCATATGAAATTGTCGGATGGTCTTTGATTTTGTTGAGTCCACATTCTTCTTGTATGCTTTGGATCATTGATCTCAACCATACAAATTCTCGACTAGCCTCATATAATGCAATCAACTTTGCATGATTTGGAGATGTTGTTGTTAATGTTTGTTCTGTTGATCGCCATGAAATCGGTGTGCCATCATATGTAAACACATATCATGTTTGTCACTTAGCTTTATGTGGATCTGACAAATATCCAGCATCGACATATCCAATTAGTTTGGGCTTTAAATTCTTTTGGAAAAATAACCTCATATCACGTGTTCCACAAAGGTAACGGAATACATGTTTAATTCTGTTCCAATGTCTACGTGTTGGTTCAGAACTATATCTAGCCAATACATTTACTGAAAATGCAATATTAGGTCTCGTATTATTAGTCAGGTACATTAAAGTCCCAATAGCACTTAGATATGGTGCTTCTGGACCAAAAATGTCTTCATCATTTTCTCGAGGACGGAAAGCATCATTTTCAGCACTAAGAGAATGAACAACCATTGGAGAGCTTAATGGATGAGCTTTATCCATATTAAAATGTTTTAATGCTTTTTCTATATAATTTGATTGATGAATGAAAACTCCATTTGGCAAGTGCTCGATATGCAGGTCGAGACAAAATTAAGTTACGCCAAGACCTTTCATTTCAAATTCATTCTTCAAATATTTAGCAGTTCTTTCAATCTCTTCAGGGTTCCCAATGAAATTGAAGTCATCAACATATACATCAATAATTACAAAGCCAAATGTTGATTTTCTAATGAAAACACATAGACTTGTGGGATTATTTTTAAACCCTTCTTTGAGAAGACTTTCACTAAGACGATTGTACCACATTCGTCTGGATTATTACATGTGCTTGGTAGTTTTAATCCTTTAGGGATTTTCATAAAAATGTCGTTATCTAGTGATCCATATAGATAAGCTGTAACGACATCCATAAATTGCATTTCAAGTTTTTCTCCAATTGCAAGGCTAATAAAAAATCTAAGAGTTGTTGCATCCACTACAAGTGAATATGTTTCTTCATAGTCAACTCCTGGTATTTGTGTAAAAACTTGCGCTTCAAGTATTGCCTTGTATCTTACAATTTCATTTTTCTTATTTCTTTTAATTACAAATACCCACTTGTATCCTACTGGTTTTACATTATTTGGTGTCGGAACTACAGGTCCAAACACATGACGTTTCTCAAGTGAGTTCAATTCTTCTTGAATTGCATTTTTCCATTGTGGCCAATCTTTTCTGTGTCGAAACTCTTCAATTGATTTTGGCTCACAATATTAAACATTCATCACATCATTTCCTATAATGTATATGAAATTTTCATCAATAATGGTTCTATTTTGATTCCATCTTTTTCCATTGTGCACATAATTGATGGAGATCTCATCATTATTTTTATTGTCGGGTACATTTACCTCTTTCGGGAATTTGTCATTGTCCATTTGTTGTTGCCTTATCACCTCTACAGGGGTTTCAATAATATCACCAACTGTGTTATTTTGCTCTTTCTTTTTCCGTGGATTTGCATCTTTGGAACCGATTGGTCTTCCACGTTTTCGACGTATAATATATTCATTTGTAACATTAGGAATATCAATCCGAACATGTACATTTAGAGCAGGTATATGCGACTTTGTGACTCTTTTAGTATCAATGAATGCATCAAGTAACTCATTTACAATTCTTTGTAAATGTATAATCTTTTGAACTTCAAGTTCACATTGACCTGTTCGAGGGTCTGGAATTGATGATGCATTCCAAGTCACTTCTTTGTTTTCTAATTTTTGTTTTTCTCCCCCCTAAGATTGGGAATTCATTCTCATTAAATTGACAATCAGCAAATCGTGCTGTGAAAATATCACCGGTTAACGACTCTAAATATTTTATGATTGATGGAGACTCAAAGCCAATATATATTCTCAATCTTCTTTGAGGTCCCATCTTTGTACGTTGTGGTGGTACAATTGGCACATAAACGCTACAACCAAAAACCTTTAGATGAGACATATTTGGTTCTCTACCGGAGACCAATTGTTAAGGGGGTATTTATGATAAGCAGTTGGTCTTATTCTTATAAGTGCAGCAACATGTAAAATGGCATGTCCCCAGGTAGATGATGGTAATTTAGATCTCATTACCAATGGTCTAGCAATTAATTGTAATCTCTTAATCAAGGATCCAGCTAGACCATTTTGTGTATGGACATGAGCTACAGGGTGCTCAATTGTGATCCCAACAGACATGCAATAATCGTTAAACGTTTGGATGTAAATTCTCCAGCATTGTCAAGTTGAATTTTCTTAATTGGATAATCTGGGAAATGTGCTCTCAATTTGATTAATTCTGCTAGAAGTCTAGCAAATGTGACATATCGAGTTGATAAAAGGCAAATGTGTGACCATCAGGTTGATGCATCTATCAATACTATAAAATAACAAAATGATCCACACGGAGGAGCAATGGGTCCACAAATATCTCCTTAGATTCGCTCTAAAAATGTAAGCATTTCATTTTCAATTTTATTTGTGGAATGCCTTATTATCATTTTTCCAATGGAGCATGCTGCACACAAAAAAACTTTGATGAATGAATCTTCAAGTTCCTCATTGTGTGCCCACTTGAATTTTCAATAATTCTTCGCATCATTATGGCACCTGGGTGACCCAATCTGTCATGCCAAGTTTTAGAATTTGGATCGACTAACTTCTGGTTAGTGATCATATTTGATTCAATAGGATTTATGAATGTGCTATATAACTCAGAAGAGAGAGCTTGCATTTTTTTCCAACACAATTTTCTAGTCAGACACATTAGATGTAATGTGGAGATACTCAATATTATCTTCGTTCACCGTCTCAATGTGATAACCATTAAGACTTATATCCTTAAAACTTAGTATATTTCTTCTGGATTACTAGAGTATAGAGCATCACTTATTATCAATTTTGTATTGTTAGATAACAAAACACAAGCTCTTCCGGAGCCTTCAATCAAATTGCTAGTGCCAGAAATTGTGTTGACATTTGTTTTTGCTAAACGTAATTGGGAAAAGTATTTTGTACTTTTCAAGATGGTGTTTGTTGTTCCACTGTCTACTAAACATTGGTCTCCATCATTTGGTATAGCATTAGTCGTATCTTTGTCTTTCTTCATGAAACAAAAGAAAAATATAATAAATTTGATTATCAATATATTATATTTTTCTAACATATAATTCATGAAACAACAAATATATTTTATAAGAGTTGGAGTTAAAAGACTTAAATATTGATAAAGTCGAAAGCAAACAATTCTAGGTGAACGGAAATCAAACAATAACAAAAACTACATATTATGGTGCACATTTCCATTATCAGTAAATGTTTCAGTATTTTCATCATTTAGAAGAAAATCAGAAACATCCAAGTGTGTATCCATGAACATTCCATGTTGATTATTCTCAATAAAGTTCATTTCAGCACTTTCTCTCTTCTTGAGTGATGCTTGATAGAGCTCAACAAGATGTTTGGGCGTACGACATATACGAGACCAATGATTTGTCATGCCACATTTGAAGCAAGCATTTTCAGATTTCCTTGGAGGATGTTGCATTCCATTTCCCTTAGCATTTCTCCAATTATTATTTGCTTTGAAATCATAACCACCACGATTATTACGACCACGTCCACGACCACGACCACGCCCTTGGTGTTGCCCACATCCACGCCCAAGTTTGTAGTTAAATGATGTCACATTTGCTTCAAGGAATGACTCATGTTTGTGTCCATGATTAGCCTCATTCACTTCAGGGAATGGAACAGAACCGGTGGGTCGAGATTGATGATTTTTCATCAAGAGTTCATTGTTTTGCTCGGCAACTAAAAGGCATGATATTAGTTCAGAATATCTCTTAACTACACTCTCGATATTGTTGTTGTAGGAGCATATTCGAGGCATGAAATGTAGATAATGTTTTCTCTAACATATCATTATCAGTAATTGTTTCTCCACATAATTTAAGTTCGGATGTGATCCGAAATATTGCTGAATTATACTCGCTTACATATTTAAAATCTTGTAATCTCAAATGTATCCATTCATAACGAGCTTTTGGAAGAATCACTTGTTTTTTGTGGTCATACCTTTCTTTCAGATTTTTCCATTGTTCTAACGGATCTTTCACCGTTAAATATTCAGCTTTTAGGCCCTCATGAAGGTGATGTCGGAGAAAAATCATTGCTTTGGCACGCTCCTGCGGGGAGGCCTTATTTGCTTCTTTGATTGTTTCTCCAAGATTGTTTGCTGTGAGATGAATCTCAGCATCGAGGGTCCAAGGGAGATAATTATTTCCCGAAATATCAAGGGCAACAAATTCATGCTTGGTGAGGTTTGTCATGATAATAGCTTCAATAAAACAAATAATTAAAAAATACACCATACCATTAAGACCGAAAGGTGAACATTATTAGCATAAACTTATAACTATAATATTCATAAAAAATCTACCATCTCCGGTAACGAAAAGAAAAGAAATAATTCTTACTCCTTCTCTGAAAGAAACCAAATCATTTGTTTTTGGAAGACTACAACCAAGGTAGATAAACATTTGTTTTTGGAAGAGTACAACCAAATCATTAGTTACCAATGAAAGCACCATTGTTTTTCATGGAAAAACATTTTTTTTATATATT
This sequence comes from Triglochin maritima, assembly GCA_963682175.1. Lineage (NCBI taxonomy): Eukaryota > Viridiplantae > Streptophyta > Magnoliopsida > Alismatales > Juncaginaceae > Triglochin > Triglochin maritima. The sequence goes on from OY821773.1 coordinate 13,087,773, forward strand.
TCACAATCTATGTTTTTGGAAGACGGCAACCAAATCATTAGTTACCAACGAAGCCATTTTTAGCCATTTATTTATTGACTTTATTTTCTATGCACCATTTGTTTTTCATATTGGTTTTAGAGAGGAAAAAACAACGTTAGGTAGTGGTTTTCAAAAGAAAAAAAACGAACAAACCAAATATGAGTGCATATATGTTGGATTTCCTTTTTCTTTTTTATTATTAAGTCTCCAAGTGTATTTTTATAAGATCCTAATGGAGTGGTTAAGAACGTAATTGGTAAATTATATAGCTAAAACAGTGTAAGTAAATTATCATATGATAAACATAATTTGATAGAAATTCATCTACAATTATTTATAATAATATGTCACGTCTTACAATTATTTACTTATGAGATGAACAAATATAATAATAAAAATAGAGCATGTGCATGAACAAATATATTCAAAGTACGCATGTGAATTTGTTGTATCGAGAACTTACGATTAATACACACAAACTTACATATGTAGTTGACATATTGTTAAGTCTACTAGTTTGTTACCTTGGACGTGTTTGAAGACTCTAATCGATAGAGCTTCGTGCTGATAACGTGTTGTAAAACAAACAAACCAAAGATGAAAGATTGAGGGAGGGAGAGAGGTATGTATTTCTTCTCTTAGGCGGGTCGGGTAGCGATTAAAAAAACACCCGACTCGACCCGCCAACATGTCTACCTTAGACGGGTCGGGTAGTGGTGGGTTCAAAACCCACCCCTACCCAACCCGTTTACAGACCTAAGTAAGTTGACGATGCATTTGAAAGAGAGCCCGGAAAAGAGTCTGGAGAAAGAGCCTAGTTAGACTTTCCCTTTTGGCAATCAATTTGAGTATTACTTTCGAAATATTTTTATCACATTTTATTTTGGTCATTTTTCTATGTAAGGTATGAACAGGAATTTCAGACCGAACCGGAAAGTATTGACTAGGGTTGTAAATGGATATGGTTAAAACCGTTTAACCACCCAACTGAACTGACGAGTAGGCTCATGGGTTGTAAAAATCATAACTGTTTAATAAATTGGCGGATAAGGTTGTTGGCTTTTTGACCTTAATCTATATTAATTTTGATGATTAATTAAACTAATCGTAATCAATCAACCTAATCAATCAAAGTGAGCAAACATGATTACATGCATTGCATACATACTTGTATACTTACAATCATCTTAATAGGTTGATCAAGGCAATCAAGGAAATAAGCATTGGGACAAAGACATCAAGACTCAAGACTTATAATCAAAACTTTGGACCAAGACATGTAATTTTGTATTTATTGAGTCCATAAGGTTTAATGTAAACTTGAGCACTAGGATTCTGTCCCATCAAGATTCGATACACTGAACCCCTCCCGGTCAACTGAAACCTTTCTAGTTCGGTCCACCGAACACCTTTTGGATACCTGAATTCTTCCCACAAGTTAAAATTAGGTGTTCTCTGGAATTGCCCTGACGGAAGACCGAACACCTTCGGTCGACTGAATAGCCCTCGGCCAATTTTGGACTTTGCTCCAACGATCGCATTTGAATCAAGTCCGTAGCGCCCATTTGACTTGTCCTTTATCGGACGACCGAATACCTATCGGTCAACTGATTTCTTATTGGCTTTAGGCGCCCAACGACTATTTACACGTGGCACTTGACCATTGTACCCAAGGACCTTTTGAGACGTAACTGTCAGCGCAAAACTCGTGTTATCTTTGGTCTACCGAAGTGTACACGGTCAACCGAACTTGAGTAGATCAGAGCCCATCCAATCCTACTGTTCATCTTGAAATGGTGAACTGAATGGAATTCGGTTAACCGAACTTAATTAGGGATAAATAGATAAAAGCTACTAGAGGTTGGTGAACGGTTGATGAGAATTTTATTTATACCGCAAGTGCACGGCATCAATGGAGACGTGGCAAATACGGGTCGAACACAAGGAGGGAGAGACTTGTTATTAATGTGATTTCGATTGGGGAAAGAAGGAGAGAAGAAATAAGTTGGTTTTGAGATTTTTGATTTTTAATTATCTAAAGCAAGAAACAAGAACAATTAAAACTAAAACAAGAGCAAAGAGGTGAATTCCGTTGGGTGGAGGTTTAGATTTAAGGTTTAGATTAGAGAATTCAGAAACTTATAATAAATCATATTAGTTATAAAGCATTACATGATAAATGATTTAACATAAACTCAAGTAATCAAAATATACTAACACGAAATTAAAATAATAACATTCATTCATCTTCTCTTCACCCTAAATCCGTCACCTTCACCCTTTGGAAGGAGTTAGAAACTCATAGAGGGAGGAAGAAGGGGTCCTAGAGACATTACAAAAGAAAAGTAAAAACAAGAAATAAAAGACAGAATTTTATTACTAAAGTGAAGAGTACAAAACTGAAAATAAAAACAACTAAAAACTAGGTCTAAGGCCAATGACCCTTCTACCATCGTTCTCGGGGCTATTTATAGCCGATACAAGGGATCCCAATATATAAATGGAACGTACACGCGTCAATACAGCATTGGTAAAAATTTGAGCACACGGATCGACTTTTGTGCGGCTAAATTGCCGCAATTTGTACATGAGGTGCGGCAGAATCGCCACCTTTTTTGCTCGGATTCGATCCAGATTTTTCCTGTGTGTTTATGGTATGATTTAATCCTCCTTTGCACGTCTGGATTGATTCTTTCCATTCTTTTGAGCTCCGGATTAATTCCTTTATAAATATGGAGATTCACATTGATTTTTCTTTAGATTTTCTCCATAATAATAAAAGTTACTCGTGATTTGCAATTAGGTCCTTGACTTTTTGCAATTAAGTCCCCGACTACTTTTGTGCTTAAGTCTTTGTTTTTTTTGTAATTAGATCTTGAATGCTTTTATGCTTGGATACATTTCCATTTGTAACCTGATAAACTTGAACTTGGTCTTTATGATAGAAATGAGACTTTTGCATGCGTTTATGCTCGAGATGTGGGTAAATTGCATTCAGGTCCCTGTATTCTGTAAATAAGACTAAACACATACCTTAGTAGCATTTATTGATGTAAAAGTAATCTAAATGAAAGACATATAATGCAATGTATGCAATGCATCAAATACCCCCACACCTAGATTTTGCTAGTCCCTAGCAAAACAGAAAATAAGAAAAATAAAAACAGGGAAATCCTAACTCATTTTCGTAGGAATCACGGTTGCACTTAGCATGTGCAACAAGCCTTTAAACCTCCTTGTTGCCAAGGAGGATGAGTTTTGTCTCGTGAGGGTTTTCAGTTGACACACCCACAAAGTCTTAATTCAACATTCCATTAATAGCTCTCAATATCCCTACCTCAACCTTATACATCTCACTTCGAATTCTTGTATGCTCATTATATGAATCTAACTCATTAAAAATATGACTTGGTCTTTGTTCCTCCAACATTCACACCACTAACCCTTCTACACATGATATCACTTAAATTATTTTGCACGCCTCCTCTGGTGGTGAAGTATCATTCGGATCAACCATGGCATGGATCATTCTTTTAGCTTTGGGCCTTGAGTATTTTTTTTTCTTTTCTTCCGTGATTCAACACATTTACTTTTTGACACTTTTACCCTTTTTGCATTCGTGTAGCAAGTTTGGTTGATAATCCCAAGCTGGTAGACTCAAGTTACCGGGTTTCAAGATACCCCTACGGACCAGTGACTCAAAGGCTTGGGCTTTTGTAGTCATTTTGCAAAATGTGTTTCCTCACTTTATTCCTTTATTTTATTTTCCTCAAGGCTTAATTGCTATTAGAAGTCCACACTTCCCGGTATATTTTCCTCAACCTCTGCTTTTTATCAACCACTTCAAAGATTCGATTCATCGAATTTAAGTGCATACATGTCTTAAAGGGTAATGGGTTATTTCTTTGGAACTTCGATTTATGTCATAATTTCTACAAGCAGAACTATATAATAAGGAACAAAAAATCAATGCAATTTGTACACGGGTTTTGGCAGTTCAATCTTAAGCTATGTCATGAAACATTGATTTTTTAAGGTATATTTTTTTTGAAATAAAAGACAGCTATATAGATAAATATATACATAAACATCCCCCCACACCTAAATCATGCATTGTCCTCAATGTATGCAAATATAAAGCAAATGCACTTATTACCTTGGTGAAATGCGGTGGAAGGATGAAATTTGCTCAAAGTCAACCATAGTCAGAACTGGATTGAATGTCACCATATTGGTGCATGTATCCAGTTGAATTGTTCCCCATGTTGCAATGAGAGTCCTGAGTCACAGGTTCCACACCCCTCACATAAATAGGTTCTCTTATTTGCTCGAGTGATGGTGGGTGTGTAGATGAATTCTTCCCATTTTTCTTACTTCCTTTTTGATTTTGTGATGATTCAGAAATCTTATAGATACGTGATTTCATCACAACGTCACTTTGATTGCATATTATTTCTGGCTCACTATCAATATGAAAGATATTAAATTCAGCTTTTAAGTTCCCAAAAGATAATGCATGAGCCCATTTCGACAGTTTATCAATGCTTCCGAAGTGGCTAAAAAGGGTCTGCCTAGAATTACAAGGATTTGTCGGTTAGGATTTACAACATGTGCGGTATCTAGTACGACAAAATCCACTGGGTAAATGAAGTCACCAACCTTGATCAAAACATCCTCTACTATACCTCTTGGTTTCTTAATAGAACAATCAGCAAATTGAAGGGTTGTCTTAGAGAGTTTTAGTGGACCAAGGTTCATTTGCTCATAGACAGAGTACGGGAGTAGGTTAACACTAGCACCAAGGTCTAGAAGGGCTTTGTTGATAAAAGTATCTCCTATTGAACATGAAATTGTGGGACACCCAAGATCCTTATATTTTATAGGAGATGTGTTGGACAATATAGAACTTATGTTTGCAGTTAAGAATGCCTTCTTTGGTACGTTCGTTTTTCTCTTTTTAGTGCACAAATCTTTTAAGAATTTAGCATAAGCAGGTATTTGTTGAATCATGTCTAAGAGTGGAATGTTCACCTTAACTTGCTTAAATACTTCCAAGATTTTCTCTATTTGTGCACTTGAGTTCCTTTTGAGTCTATTAGGGAATGGAGCTTTAGGAACATAGACTCGCTCAGGTTCAGGTTGAGCAGGTGGGGTGGGCGTTTCAGATTGGACGTTAGGTTCAATGGTCAGGTCATATGTGGGTGCTTGATGGCTAGATTGATTGGACACTCTAGGATTTACCACATTGTTATCAACTTGTCTTCCGGACCGTAATGATACTACTGCATTTATTTGTTGCAACGGTCCTTCCTCATTAACCATTTGAACCGGTCTAGGATTGTTATTTCCTGAAGGTGCTTGATAGGATTGATATGAATTATTAGATCTAGGGTTCACCTCAGGTTGACTTGGAAGCCGACCCTTTTCTCTTTCACCTACTATTTGTACTAGTTGGCTGACTTGTGTCTCAAGCCTTTGGAAGGTCTGGTTGGTTGTTTGTATAAAGGTTTTCATCAAATTTTCCAAGCTTGTCAACCTAACCTCATGATCGTTATTGTTACTAAACCCAGATGATGTATTATTTTGATTATACGGGTTTGGTTGTTGTCTAGGAGGTTGACCCTGTTGGTTTGATAAGAAATTGGAATTATTACGCCAACCCGAGTTATAGGTTGATGTGTATGGGTCATTTCTAGCATGGTTATGCATGGCATTGACTTGGTCCCATTCCGCACAATCCTCCATTACATGACCTGTTTGACCACATCTAGAGCAAGGGATAGACGAGGTTTGAGTCACTCGGTTTTGGGTTCGTAGCTCTAAACTTTCCATTATGCGCATAAGGGTAGCTAGTTTTGCTTCATCCGCTATGTTGGCATCTACAGCTAAGACACCTGGTTTGGGTTGGCTTGCTATTCTAGATCCAATACTTGGGTTAAGCGGTGTTCTAGCATTGTCCCATTGCATACTGTTTTCAGCTAATTCCTCAAGAAAAGTCCAGACATCATTTTCATTTTTCGACATAAAGTTCCCTTGGCTTACAGATTCTACCATAACCCTAGATGTGGGTGTCAATCCCTCATAAATAATTTGGCATAATTGCCATCTTGGAATTCCATGATGAGGGCATTGGGTCAGAACACTTTTGAATCTTTCTAGATAGGAATAGAACGGCTCACTCTCAGACTGAACGAATGCAACAATTTCATTCCTAATCCTCATAGTCTTATGGTTGGGGAAATATTTTTTTAGGAAAACTTGAACAAACTCAGCCCAACTTCTAATGGATCTTTCGACTAGACTATATAGTCATTTCTTAGTGTCGTCCTTCAGTGCTAGAGGCACGAATTTCAGACGCATTGCCTCCTCAGGGATATGCTGGTATTGCATAGGAGAGCAGATTTCCTCAAATTCTCTAAGGAAGAGATATGGGTCTTCCCTAGAGGTGAACTTAGGCAACATACTCATGTATTGTGCCTTAAGTTCGAAGTCGCGACCCGGTATGGTGGGCATAACGATGCACGATGGCTGAGCAGCCATCGCTGGATAGCATCGATCCCTCAGAGTTATAGGTTGTGCAACAGGCGGGTCCACTACGTTCTCACCCATTGGATCCGGGTGAGGTGGTGCAACAGGTGAATTGGGCTATGTTCCAGACTGGAATCTAGATGAACTCGTGAGAGTCGATTACTCAAGTCCCGAATCCAAATCTAAGTGCACCGGGTTGACTCAATTTTTGAATTCAAATTCGGAATTTAAATTCCAATTTTAATTTCAAGAATTAATTACAATTTTTTTATATTTTCGTTTTATTTTTTATTTTATTTTATTTTGTTTTTTTTTTCAAAAGGGAAACAAACAATAGAATGGGGAAAGATGAGAAAGGAATCCTAATCTAGAGAATTTAGGTGAGAAGAGAAAGAAGACTCAGATGAGAATGGAAACTTAACTCTAAAGATAGAAAGAGGGTTGGTCAGAAAATTCCTAAGAAAGCACGGTTCAAACAATCCTAGACCTAGTGTCGCTTAGATCTAGACGACTCCTAACTGGTTGAGTCGAATTGATTTGCTTGATTCACCTCCCTCACTAATCAAACAAACTTGGTCAGGCCGTGTATAGCTAGTGGGGGCGCTTCCGACAGAGTCGGTGCCACTTAGACAACCACTTCGCTTGGAAGACTTACGTCAACATAAAAACACTTTCTAGACACCAAATTAAATTCAATCGGCTTCAGGTCATAGCAAGTCAAACCAATTCTTCTTCTTAAATGAGTCTGAGTCCTTAGGGGTCAATGTCTAGTTGATTTTAATTCAAGGCTTGGGTGACACTTTAGGTTTGTGATTTGTGGGCCACGGAAGGGTGATGAAATCCCCACCGTATCTTTGCCTACGGAGTTGCCCTTAAGATAGTTTAACTTAGATCTAGCAAAGATAGTCAAACAATGGTCTTTAGAGGAGGGCAATTTCAAGGTTGTATGCAAACTAGATTATATGCTTAAATGCATTCGATAAAAACCGCGATACGTACCTTGCCTCCAGCACTCTTCAACAAGAATTAATTTGCAAGAATTTAGCAAGAATAATGCAAACAAAACATTATATGATGCATGCACTAAGTTCTTCTAGTTTTGCCAATTTTTAGGTCAGAGTTGAATTATTGCAATTTATGGAATTTTTGTCATACACATGCAGTTCTACGAAAACGAAATTTTCTGAAAATAGAAATTACGAGGAAAAGAGACAACAAATGTTACCTTATGCAATGCTCATTCGGGTTCACCGCCCGCTCTCGAAATTTCAGATGCTCCACGCGTCCACCCAGCGATGATGCGCGACCCAGAAAAGTTTGAAGCCCAGAAGCTCCAAGTGTGCGGCAATTCCGCCGCAGGTTGTTCTATAGGTGCGGCGATTTCGCCGCTCATTTAGCTCAGATCGTGCTCGGATTTCGCCGTGCATTCTGTTGTCTCCTGAAACACAAATCCAAATAGTTAGATCGCGCACAAGATAAACAGAACAGAATCCAAATCAACAAAAAAACAAAATCTGCGTCGCCTCCCCGGCAACGGCGCCAAAAACTTGATGAGAATTTTATTTATACCGCAAGTGCACGGCGTCAATGGAGACGTGGCAAATACGGGTCGAACACAAGGAGGGAGAGACCTGTTATTAATGTGATTTCGATTGGGGGAAAGAAGGAGAGAAGAAATAAGTTGGTTTTGAGATTTTTGATTTTTAATTATCTAAAGCAAGAAACAAGAACAATTAAAACTAAAACAAGAACAAAGAGGTGAATTCCGTTGGGTGGAGGTTTAGATTTAAGGTTTAGATTAGAGAATTCAGAAACTTATAATAAATCATATTAGTTATAAAGCATTACATAATAAATGATTTAACATAAACTCAAGTAATCAAAATATACTAACACGAAATTAAAATAATAACATTCATTCATCTTCTCTTCACCCTAAATCCGTCACCTCCACCCTTTGGAAGGAGTTAGAAACTCATAGAGGGAGGAAGAAGGGGTCCTAGATACATTACAAAAGAAAAGTAAAAACAAGAAATAAAAGACAGAATTTTATTACTAAAGTGAAGAGTACAAAACTGAAAATAAAAACAACTAAAAACTAGGTCTAAGGCCAATGACCCTTCTACCATCGTTCTCGGGGCTATTTATAGCCGATACAAGGGATCCCAATATATAAATGGAACGTACACGCGTCAATACAGCATTGGTAAAAAATTAAGCACACGGATCGACTTTTGTGCGGCTAAATCGCCGCAATTTGTACATGAGGTGCGGCGGAATCGCCACCTTTTTGGCTCGGATTTGATCCAGATTTTTCCTGTGTGTTTATGGTATGATTTAATCCTCCTTTGCGCGTCTGAATTGATTCTTTCCATTCTTTTGAGCTCCGGATTAATTCCTTTATATATATGGAGATTCACATTGATTTTTCTTTAGATTTTCTCCATAATAATAAAAGCTACTCGTGATTTGCAATTAGGTCCTTGACTTTTTGCAATTAAGTCCCCGACTACTTTTGTGCTTAAGTCTTTGTTCTTTTTGTAATTAGATATTGAATGCTTTTATGCTTGGATACATTTCCATTTGTAACCTGATAAACTTGAACTTGGTCTTTATGATAGAAATGAGTCTTTTGCACGCGTTTATGCTCGAGATGTGGGTAAATTGCATTCAGGTCCCTGTATTCTGTAAATAAGACTAAACACATACCTTAGTAGCATTTATTGATGTAAAAGTAATCTAAATGAAAGACATATGATGCAATGTATGCAATGCATCAACGGTGATCCGATATATAATCGGTCAACCGAATGCTTAATTCAGACCAATTCTTCGTACTACCATTTGGTTACCGGTCGACTAAACTTGCATCGAAATCTACTCGAGCTTAAGTCACATCTTGCATTCCTATTGGTCCATTTCCCCCACCAACTACCAAACGACTAGTTGAGCTTGAAGACTTATAAATAAGACCTCATTTGTTGGTTTTGGATCTCTTGAACACTTCCTATCTATCCAATACTCAAAATCAATTCATCTTCATCTTCAAGTTCTCAATCCTCAACAGTCAAGCCAAAACTTCACCACTTGCATATCAATTCCATATTCCTATCCAAGTGTGCTCAAGTATAGAGCGATAGTTAGATTGTGATTCAACTTCCACATCAAAGAATCATCAAGTTGTAAAGCTCCGAGGAAGCTCCCTCTCGGGTTGTGAGAGGAGACACGAGCGAGGTGAGGATTGTTCACGAGGCTCGGTATTGTAAACGGCGTTGATCTCGGCCCGGAATGGAGATCGGTTAGTGGAACCGTAAGCGAGGCTCGGGGGATCGAGCGAGGCTTGCGATGAGGGTGTCGAACCTCTCTAAACTCCGGTGTCGATAATTTGTTGTTTGCATTGTCTCTTCTCTTAATCCCTCATTAGTATTTTAATTCCGTATTTATCTACTAATTAGAGGGTCATAGATCCTAACAATTGCATTTATCTAACGACTGAACTTCGTACTCATGTGGTAAAATAATTTTAGAACTCAATTAGCAAAAGTGATCATGCGAAAAATCACAACATTTTCACCAAATCTATTCTCCATTCAATTGATACTCTGGTCAGAGGATGTTATAACCCAACTAGCATATTGTTAGCCTTTTGGCTTAATCCGTGTTTTGATGATTTAACTAACCTAATCTTAATTACAATAAAATGTAGTCTAGCACACATTAGGCATAGAATATATATTGTATTGTGCTAACATTTACAGGTGATCAAGACTTAAGGGAGGATGGAATGAAGTCAAGACATGTAATCAAGATATTTGAAGACGTGTAATTTTGCCTTTATTTTTAGTCTTAAGAATATATGTGAACTTAAGAATATATCTCTAATTATCTAAAGTAACCACAGTGGTGTCGGTAGTCAAATATATCTGAGTTAGCCACCACATATGCAAAATAAAAATAAAAAAATGAATTGAGTGGAAGTGTCGGAAGAGAGAGAGAGAAATGAATAAAAAATAAAATGACTAGAAGTATGAGAAAAGAGAGAATTAGTGGGAAACATTTATAACAGGGAGCCCAAAAATGAGCCTAAAAATGAGCCCACTTAGCATTTCCCTTATTTTTGACAAGTCTGGTATGGTTTGATTTGAAAGGAATGTGTTCTAAAAGTTTTAGTTTTATATGTCAATTGTTATGAATTGGATGTGCAAAATTTGTTCCTTGATTATTGTATTCGTCTTTTGGAAGTGTTAACGAAGATGTATTTGATCCTTAATCGTAGAGCTCTCAAAGATAATGGTTTACATGAATCAAAAGTTATTCACAATCATGGTAATTGACATGGAACATTAATTACCGAGATAAGATTGTTGTGTTGGTCATCTATTATTGTAGCTCTACAAATATTTGACGACATGAGTATATAAAAGAGGAAAATGGTTACTTTTATATATTGAATAGACATAGCAAGTAAAACATTATTGATTTGTGTTATATGTCAATAATGTTTTCGTCGTGTCTTGAATCCTAAGATATAAGACTTATGTCTTTTCACATAGGAAGTGTTCAATTTGATTATTGTCAAAAGTTATCAATGAGTATAGTGATAAATTTAATAGTTGGTTGAACACGACTTATGCTGGAAAAGATAACTAGTCAAAAGATTGTCATTTGCCCTCTTAATTGAGTGATGATATTAGTGGGCCCCTTGATAAAACAAAATTTGAATGTGCACAATGTGACTTGAGTTAAGTTACATAGTTATAATTAGCTTAAAGAGATCAAGTAATGAATATAATACAAAGATGACACATTTCTACTTTATATGTATTCTTAATATCATGAGGCAAATAATAACACTCAATGGATCGTGTTTGGTTCTAGTGGAACAAAACATCTATGCTAATTGGGTAACTATAATGTGTAGCTAGATATCTCTTATAGTTTGAGATATTGAGTGTTTAATATCGCTGCCAATTTAGTTTAGATCCTCCTATAGGTCACACCACAAAACTGGGAAACAAGAAACTTGATTTTGAGTTTTATATGATGTGTCAGGTTTCATGTGAAAATGGACACATGTGGTGAATCAATAAAATCAATATGTCACGACAATTGATATAATTAGAATCATGAATAAATTCATATAAGGTGTATATATTATGGGGTGTGATAGTTTAATATTACATAGGACAATATATTACACGAGATGTGAATTTGCTAAAAACCCAAAAAGATCAAATTTTGTTGGATGTAAATCCAAAATTTGACAAAGGCAAAAAATAGTGCAAAACGGTCGACCAGTGAACAATAATATATGGGTTCGTTTTCAAAACGTTTTGAAAATGGCCGACCAGTTTGGCATTCAGCTCGACCAAAAATAACATGGATTTTTCTTGTTGCACAACTGTCGACCGATTTGGAATTCCGTTCAACCGAAATGTATCAGGAACTTTTCTAGATAACCGAACGGTCGACTGGTTGGAATTTTGGTGGACCGTTCAACACATCTTTTGCTAGAATTATTAAGAGAATAATTAGATCATGGGTTGGATTAATTCCAGACTTGGTCAAACGGTTTTGAGGATGATTTTGTGGCAAATTATGATTGATTTTAAGGAGAGAAAAATAAGAGATCGTGGCTAGAGAATAGTTCATGAGTGATCTGTGAGGGTATAAATATGACCTCTCATCCTACTTGTTTCAGAAGAGTGTTAATGCAAATTCTCTCTCTCCCTAAACTCTCCATTAATCACCACGAAATTCTCTTAATTAGTCAGAGCTTTTGGAGATCAAATCTCAAGAACTTTTAAATAGGTTAGCTAAATTCTAAGCTTAATTAGAGATTGATTGACTAACTTTTTTCTCTCTAATATTGTTTAGAGTTTGGTGAACACTTGGAGGCGAATCCGCGGGCGATTCGACGAGCAACATAACTCTAGATATTCGAAAAGGTTTTAGAGAACTTTTGGGTATGATCCTTTCTTCATGATTGATTTTAATATATGTAGGATTGCATGATATTAAAATAAACACGAATAGTATACATAAAATCGCTGAAAATATGAAATCGATTATATATGTTTGTATTTAAAATTTTAAAATATGCACATACATAGGAACACGAAATCCTACAATTTGGTGGCTTGATTCCGAAAATTTTTGCCCCCAAGCCAAACAGTAATCCCTTCCTCTCTCAGATTGCCTTTTTTCCTTTCTCCTTGTTGAATTCGATACTACCATTGCAAATCTCTTAGTTCTAATTGGTATACAGAGACAATGTAACTTGACTTCATAGATCTTTTTATTGTCTTCTGATTTTGTTATATATTGATTATGTCATATGTGCATCTTTTTTTATAAAAAAATGGTGTTTATGTGTGCACATGTTTCTTGACAGCCCCATGTACGTCAGGTAATATGTTGTAAATTAATTCACCTTGCAAGATGATGTGTTCGTTTTAAATACCACAACTGCACGACGTCGGTGAAGACGTGACAAATACATATCGATCCACATGGAGGTATGTCGACTATGATTCTTTTGAAGGCAAGTGGGAAAAGAGGGGAGAAGAAATGTGGTTACACTAAACTAGCAAGCATCAAACAATGCAAACGAAAGCGCGAGAAATCGAAAGCGAGAGAAATCGAAAGCAAGATAAAATTCAGGAATAAAACTCCCCAAGGGGTGGAGTGTGAACATATATGAGGCGAGAGAAGTGATGAATGACGCATGTATGCACGTGCATGTGTCATGTGTATGTCTTCATGCATAGGAAGTGTCTAAAGATGTGGCAAAACCTATCAATCCATTCACACAATACAATAGCAATTACTACTTGATTATCATAAGACGAGACTCAACATGAGAATTGTCTACAGATATGACAAGACTCATAAAAAACCAGGATCTCATGTGAAAAACAAAGCTAAGCATGTGAAGTGTCTAAATGTTGTGACAAAATCCATGAAAATAAAGTTTTTTCAATCAATCAAGCGAACAAACAATAATACAAACACACGACTAACATGTAGCATATCCAACAGGAAATTTCAGCCAATAAACATGAGGAAACCAAACATGAGAAATGTCTAAATCTTGTGGCAAAATCTATAAAAAATCCTCCAACATGTAGATGAATAAAACAAACTCAATGAACATACAAACATTCAAGTCTCCACAATCTAAATTTGTCAAACATTCAAAACCTCAAAACATAAATGTACATCATCTCCACCTACCAAAGGGGGATGAAGCTACTCACTACTCATTAAACTACAAACTACATTAAGAAAATGAAACATTCTCATTACTTCTATCAAGATAAAACAAAATTAAGCTAAGCAATAATTAAAAGAGAAAACAACATTAAAATAAACTAAAAAATTATTTTATTTACATGATTAACATTACAAGTAGCATTCTTCTCCACTTGAGTTTTGCTACAATGTTTTACTCCAAGTACAGAGAATGTCACCAAGCAATGTGTAGATACAAATGAGGAGGAATAATTCTATTTATAGTCATAGAAAAAGGTAACAGGGGACAATCCCCCGGTATGAGATTAAACGTATACTATAAATGGACATAAAACAACATAATCAAACACCCGACTAAACCACATATCGTTTGGAGCAATTTGGACCGCCAATTGGCGGTTTGGATTGGTTAGATCGAGTTTGGATTTCGGTGGCTCGTTTCTGGTTTGACTTGATGTTTGATGAACACGATTGAGTTGTTGATGTTTGGGCCGGATTTAATTGCCAAAATATTCCTCATGATAGTGTTGAGCTTTTTGATTTGCTCATTGATCCTTTTGGTTTTACATCCAAGTCATTCTCTCTTTCATCTCAGTCAACAAGTCTTGGAATTTAGTCATTTTCCTTGTTTTAAAATCTTTTTTGAGTCTCTTCTTCTCAAACATGTTTATTCCTGAAATTTAAACAAAAAAACTCGTTACGTAGCATTATTTAGGCTAAGAATAAAATATATAAGACACAATTATATGCATAATATGATGTCAATCACAAGAATTAGCACCAGGTATGATGAGTTGTGTTGTTACTTTAAGATGGAGCGTTTTGGTTTTTGTAAGAATTGTCTGGAAAACAAAATTAATTTCAATTTTGGTACAAGTGATTTTTTTGTCGGATAACGTATGTTAATTGGATTATAATATCATTTGACCCGAGTATTAGTTGAAATGAGTATGAATTTGACGACAATGTTCTGATTCTTCGTCATATCACTTATGCTAATTTAGATCTAGAACACACGAGTATGAATGTTGATCATTAAGCGACGAAGACTATTCATTGGACACCTTGACCATGTGAATATTTCATGGTGATGCGAACGTTCTTTGAAAATACTGATCCGATGGACCGATGCTTATCTCGTCAATCGTTACTTTTCTGGTTGACATGATTGGTACTTTGTCAACCCAAATGTTCAATGTTAGTTAACTATCAACCAAGATTATTACTTATTGCTCTCATGCACACTCTCTCAAAGCTCAAAATAAATACTTTAGTCCATACTCATTCAATTCTATATTCTAGTAATTCAAGTTTAGCAAGGGCTGTGACTTGTGAGAGGAGTCCAAGCCCCAAGGCTCCGTTTAGGAACTGATTTTTTATGAGATTCCACAAATTTTGTAAGTAAAAATCAAGTTTGCCCAAACACCTTTTGTGAGAATCGATTCTTGGGCAAGAATCAAATTTTGATCCCGTGAATCCTGCTCTCATATAAGAATTGATTCCTAAACACTGTAGTAGATTTTGGTGCGAAAAGACTTCATTGTCCTTACCACATCCAGAATGTATTTGTGGATGGAATGATTTTTTACGAGGTCAAAATGGTAATTGAACTTGATCAAAATCAACTGTTGTTCAAACATGAAAATTACAGAATTTATTCTGTTTCAAAATTTGATTTTATAGAAAACCGTGTAGAATTTATTCTACCCAAAATTCATTCACCTAAAATCTATTTTTGATGTCAATTGTGGTTTGTAATTCTGTTCCTTGAATTACCTTTTTATTTCCTCATTATGGGTCATTTTGTCGCAATTATCTATTCACCCCCTCTGGTAAGTCATCTATCTGATTAAACTATCTATTCCCTTCTTTCATAACAGTGAAGTAAAGTCGAGTAACTAAAGTTATGCACATTTGGACATTTAGTTTGGACAAGTTAATCTAATGACCAAGGTGTATGTGCCTGAATGATTTGCCATAGAAACATTAATAGATTTTCTATGCAATAAACTGGTAATTAATCCCCAACCTCTTTAATTTTTCATAGGTGTTTTAATTGAAAGAGCCCATATTTTGTTTAACGTGCAATTTAGAACGAAAGACTTGTCTACCACTCTACATCCCCGGGTGTAAAAAATAAGTTGTCGACATATGTACGAATCTCTTACAACCTTGTAATAAAATTCATTGGCGCTCATCTTTGTTAGTGGGTTTCATTTCTTATTAGTGAGTTTTCTCCTATAAGTCACTCTGGCTAGCTAGGTTGATTTATTGCATTTTGGTTTGTAGAGGTCCACAACTCAAGTTAGACTTGCATGCTGACCAACAGCTTATGCACTTAATTTCACATTCTCCCAGAAAAAAATGGACATTTAAATTAGACCTGTATTTTCTTGCAAAAATGAAAAATTCTCCTAAACGAATCGAAAGTAAAAAATTCATATGAATTATACATTTTATTATTGGTAAATGTTTAGTAGCCGCTCTCCGGGACGCTATGGCGGGACGCTGCTGAGTTGGACAAATCCAGCTCAGCCAAAGTTTAATATTTTTGGCGGGCAGAGGGGGCAGCCACATTTAATGCATCTCAAATCAGACGTGCTCCAAATCATATCATTCCTTTTGGCGCTCTCACCTGCTCCATACCTCTTTTTGACGAAGATGCACGGAATGGCCACCGTCACTTCTTCCATTCTTTTTCATTTTCGTTCATTTCTCTTCGTTTTGAGAGAAATATTCGCTCAAATGGAAATGACGTCAAACGTTCCCAAGGAGAAGATGATTTTCCCCTCTTTCGAAGGAGCAAGAGCCTTTTACAACGACTATGCTGATGCTTGTGGTTTTGGTGTTAAGCTACGACATACTCATTACGACGCTGGTGTGGTTACCCGGGCTACTCTTACTTGTTCCAAGGAGGGTAACGCACCAACAGACCAAGGTCAAGGCATAATGAAGCCACGTTTATCTAGTAGAGTTCAGTGCACGGCTCACATCAGGGTTTCTGGAAACCCAGCAAGGGGATACCAGATTAACTTTGTCGATCTCAATCATAACCATGAAATGCTGCAGGAGCACCAGATGCGTTTTCTAAGACAGAAACGATTTGTACCTGAGACCGCCATAGCACGAATAGCGTGCAATGATGCTTCTGGGATCTCTGCTGCTAAGACCATGCAATCGTTTGTTGTTGAGGCTGGGGGCATGACAAACTTACTTTTAACGATAGAGACCTAAGGTTTGAAGACTTTTGTACGTTATTTTGTTTGTAGAAATCTGCGGCCTTAATATTTTTTGTGTGTGCAGGAATGTTATAACCGAAGTAAGGAATTTGAAAATGGGACCCGGCGATGCACAAGCTCTTCAGAACTATTTCATTAAGATGCAGAAGATTGATGCAATGTTTTTCTATGTCGTGGATATGGATGACGAGGGAAGACTAAGGAACGTTTTCTGGGCCGACTGCCGTTCCAGGGCTGCCTATTCATACTTTGGGGATGCTATATGTTTCGACACTACGTATCTCACAAACAAATACGACATGCCCTTTTGCACTATTTGTGGGAGTTAATCACCATTTCGAGTCTGTGTTGCTCGGTTGCGCTTTGTTGTCTTCCGAGACCACTAAAAACTACATATGGCTCTTTCAGACGTGGCTTTCGTGTATGGGAGGTACGTATGTAGAGTTGTCATTTATGATTTTTGAGTTATTGGTTTTCCTTTTTAAGTGATGTGTGTTCCTTTTTAAGTGTTGTGTGTTCCTTTTTAACTTATGTATGTTCCTTCTTAAGTGAAGTATGTTTCCTTTTTAACTGGTGTCTGTTCCTTTTTAGTGATTTCTGTTCCTTTTTAAGTGATGTGTGTCCCTTTTTAAGTGAAGTCTGTTCCTTTTAAAGTGATTTTTGTTCCTTTTTAAGAGATGTTTGTTCCTTTTTAAGAGATGTATGTTCCTTTTTAAGTGAAGTCTGTTCCTTTTTATGTGTAGTCTGTTCATTTTTAAGTTATGTCTGTTCCTTTTTAAGTGTAGTCTGTTCCTTCTTATGTGTAGTCTGTTCCTTTTTAGTGTTGTCTGTTCCTATTAAGTGATGTTTGTTCCTTTTTAAGAGATGTTTGTTCCTTTTTAAGAGATGTGTGTTCCTTTTTAAGTGAAGTATGTTCCTTGTTATGTATAGTCTGTTCCTTTTTAAGTGTAGTATGTTCCTTTTTACGTGATGTATGTTCCTTTTTAGGGGATGTCTGTTCCTTTTTAAGAGATGTATGTTCCTTTTTAAGTGATTTCTGTTCCTTTTTAAGTGATTTATGTTCCTTCTTAAGTGAAGTTTGTTCCTTTTTAATTGATGTCAGTTCCTTTTTAAGTGACCTCGTTTCCTTTATAGCGATTTTTCTTTTTCCTTGCAGATATCCCTCCACCAGCCATCATAACGGACCAATGTGGGGTCATTACTGCTGCTGTAAGGAATGTCTTCCCAAATGCCAGACACCGATTTTGCATTTGGCACATAATGAACAAAGCTCCCGTGAAGTTACCGACGAAGTATCGACAACACATGTTATTTTATCTAAATTTGATTGTCTATGACTCAACGAACCCTGCTGAATTTGAGCGGAATTGGCACGGTTTCCTGGTTGATTTTGACCTTCAAGAACATAGTTGGCTCCAAACAATTTACGGTATCCGTGAGTCTTGGGTACCTGCTTACTTGTGTGATTGTTTTTTCGCTGGAATGGCTTCTACCCAAAGAAGCGAAAGTATGAACTCCTTCTTCGACAAGTACTTATCTTCTAGAACCACCCTTAAGCAGTTCGTTCAACAATACGAACTTGCTCTACGTCACAAGTACGAGAAGGAAGCTCAATCGGATTTCGATTGCCTGCATAAGAAACCCCAAATGGTTTTAATATATCCCTTCGAGAGTCAAATGAGCGAGTTGTATACCGTAGGGGTTTTCAAGAAAGTACAGTTACAAATTGGTAAGATGATGAACTGCGACCTAACCGAGGAGTTGCAATCAGCCGACGCGTTTCATTACAAGGTGACTGAACGTGTACGGGTCGGTGAGCAACTATTATCGAAACATTTCCTTGTAGAGAGGACATGTCTGAACTTGACATGCGATTGTAAACTGTTTAAGCGTGTTGGTATTCTTTGCTGTCACCTCCTGGTCGTATTTGCACGGCTAGATCCTAATGCATTACTCCCGCCGTCTTACATCACAGATCGATGGCGGAAGGATATTCGTCGGAGCTATGGAGAAAAGGTGTACCAAGCCGTTGGCGTATTGGAGAAGGATGCGCTGAGTCGTCACGCCGACATAATGGGTCGCGCTATTTGGATTGCACAGGAAGCATTCATTTCTCATGAACGGTATCTTAAGGCCGTGAAGTGTATGGAGTGCCTCAGGTCTCGTATTAACATTCCCCACACCCCTCCCATAGTTGATGAAGTTGTGGTCGGCGGTACCTCTTTGCGCAATCCAGACAAAGTAACCCGTCCAGGAAGACCGCCTACTAGACGTTGAGTTTCCTTAGCCGAGAGAATTCTTCAAAGAAGCCAAAAAAACGCCTCACAGCAGAAAAAAGCAAGTATCGAAGGAAAGGCAAATCACCTATGCATGAGGTCGCACCTAGACCAGGGGATCCAAATTTTGACGATTGGGACATGAAGTTGTATTACGACCAAATTGCTCCTTAATTATACACCAAGGCTTGGTCTTTGAATTTTGTACATTTTTGTAAGACAACAGTTATTCTTAAGTGTAAAGTTCCCTTTTAATTGTGAGTGTAAAGTTCCCTTTTAAGTTTACGGTTCTCTTTTTTAACTGTGACTTGTATCTTTTTAAGTGATATATGTTCCTTTTTATGAATTGCTTGTACCTTTATAAGTTAGCGGTTCCTTTTTAACTGTGAGTTGTAGTCTGTTCCTTTTTAAGTGCGTTTACCTTTTTAAGTGTAAAGTTTTCCTTTCTTGTTTTTTTGGTTCCTTTTTAAGTGTTGTCTGTTCCTTTTTAAGTGTAGTCTGTTGATTTTTTGTGTTGTCTGTTCCTACTTAAGTGTTGTTTGTTCCTTTTTAAGTGAAGTCTGATCATTTTTAAGTGATATTTGTTCCTTCTTAAGTTAAGTTTGTTCCTTTTTAACTGATGTGTGTTCCTTTTTATGTTATTGTCTGTTCATTTTTAAGTTATTTCTGTTCGTTTTTATGTTATTTTGGTTCCTTTTTAAGTGATGTCTGTCTCTTTTTAAGTGTAGTCTGTTACTTTTTAAGTGTAGTCTGTTACTTTTTAAGTGAAGTTTGTTCCTTTTTAAGTGAAATCTATTCCTTCTTAAGTGAAGTCTGTTCCTTTTTAACTGATGTGTGTTCCTTTTTATGTTATGTTTGTTCCTTTTTAAGTGATTTCTGTTCCTTTTTATGTTATTTTGGTTCCTTTTTAAGTGATGTCTGTCTCTTTTTAAGTGAAGTATGTTCCTTTTTAAGTGTAGTCTGTTACTTTTTATGTGAAGTATGTTCCTTTTTATGTTATGTTTGTTTCCTTTTTAACTGATGTGTGTTCCTTTTTATGTTATGTCTGTTCCTTTTTAAGTGATTTCTGTTCCTTTTTATGTTATTTTGGTTCCTTTTTAAGTGATGTCTGTCTCTTTTTAAGTGAAGTCTGTTCCTTTTTAAGTGTAGTCTGTTACTTTTTATGTGAAGTCTGTTCCTTTTTAAGTGATGTATGTCTCTTTTTAAGTGAAGTCTATTCCTTCTTAAGTGAAGTATGTTCCTTTTTAAGCGATGACTGTCCCTTTTTAAGTTAAATCTGTTCCTTTTTAAGTGATTTCTGTTCCTTTTTATGTGAAGTCGGTTCCTTTTTAAGTGACCTCGTTTACTTTTTAAGTGAAGTCTGTTCCTTTTTATGTGAAGTTTGTTCCTTTTTAAGCGATGACTGTCCCTTTTTAAGTGATTTCTGTTCCTTTTTATGTTATTGTATGTTCCTTTTTAAATTATTTCTGATCATTTTTATGTTATTTTGGTTCCTTTTTAAGTGATGTCTGTATCTTTTTAAGTGAAGTCTGTTTCTTTTTAAGTGTAGTCTGTTACTTTTTAAGTGAAGTCTGTTCCTTTTTAAGTTATGTCTGTTCCTTTTTATGTTATGTTTGTTCCTTTTTAATTGATGTGTGTTCCTTTTTATGTTATGTCTGTTCCTTTTTAAGTGATTTCTGTTCCTTTTTATGTTATTTTGGTTCCTTTTTAAGTGACCACGTTTCCTTTTTAAGTTAAGTCTGTTCCTTTTTAACTGATGTCTGTTCCTTTTTAAGTGATTTCTGTTCCTTTTTATGTTATGTCTGTTCCTTTTTATGTTAAAGTATGCAACAAGTATGGAAAAAATTTAATTACAACTATGGAAAAGTTTGGAAAAGTTTTAATTACAACAACTTTAAAATGTATTTGTTCCTGTTTTAATTTACAACTATGCACTACTTGAATTCGACACAGGAGCGGGAGTCCCTCAATAAAGTAATGGCCATTTCACCCCTGATGGAGTGAAGTGTCTTGGGGTTTTTCGTTTCCGTTGGGTTGACCTTTTGCATGAGACATTTGATCCAGTAGTATAGAAAAACACCGCAGTCGTTGTTTCCCGGCATTTGTCTTTGACACGTTTCCCTGAGGTATCTCAATGTCCAGTTCACCTTAAGACGGTTTCTCCAGAATTCACCCACATCTTTGGCCGAACATTCATGTACCCCTACCGCATTGTCAGGATCCTCATCTGGTACCAGCTCCCTACTGCAACTGTTGTAATGCAGGATCTCCTTGTCTAAGCCATTAACAACTACAAGGGTCCAGTGTTCTGACACCAGCAATGGTTGTGCAATGACGAGGCTTCCCGTTTCCTGGCCTTGTAATTTGGGCGCCAGCCACTCTTCAATCATGGTATTCCCTTGATCGATCATAATTCTTTCCGAATAGAAGCTTGGAATACAAATTACCTCTTGGGGGTAGTTTTCTGTTTTTTGGCGCTCTTCAAGTACACAAAGCATACTGTCTATCGCCTCGTTGGTCAAATCCATCCCCTTCGTCATTAGCTCTTTCAGGTCGGAACGTGTGAAGAAACATGAATCACCTCTCCAGATCACCTCCCGTTGGTTATGTGTAGGTGCGGTCACCTTCAGTACAATGTTCAGCTCATCAGGGCTCAATGTGCCCAATGCATCCATGTCAACGTCTGGCCTATCCTCTCTCCCGTGATGAGCCAACTTGAAATCGTCATTCTCATCCCGCTTTCGTTTTTTGTTCATGCTCCTCTGGAGCCTTCTATCTCCCCTTTTCCGCTCCTCTTCTTTTTTCTTCCTTTCTTTCACCTCATCTTCTTGTTTTTTGGCCGTTGAGCGTGATCCTTTGGCCCCCCAGTCTGCCCTGAGGGGTTTTTCCTTTCCCCCATCCTCCTCTACCCTCTTTCTTTCTACCTCTTCCCTCAACCTCTTCTTTGAAGCTTCGGCCTCCCTCCTTTTATCATCGGCTTTCCTCTTCTCTCTTCTCTCATTGTCTCTCTTCTCGTCTTCTTTCCTCTCTCTTTCCTCTTCCTCCCTCCTCTTTTCCTCTTCTATTCTCTTCTGCTCTCTCTCCCTCTTTTTCTTCTCCTCTTTCCTCTTCTCTTCTTTTTCCCTTTCCTCTCTCCTTTTCTCCTCCTCTTTCCTCTTCTCTTCTCTTTCCCTCTCTTCTCTTCTCTCCTTTTCTCCTCCTCTTTCCTCTTCTCCTCTTCTATTCTCTTCTGCTCTCTCTCCCTCTTTTTCTCCTCCTCTTTCCTCTTCTCTTCTCTTTCCCTCTCCTCTCTCCTTTTCTCCTCCACTTTCCTCTACTCCTCTTCTATTCTCTTCTGCTCTCTCTCCCTCTTTTTCTCCTCCTCTTTCCTCTTCTCCTCTCTTTCCCTCTCCTCTCTCCTTTTCTCCTCCTCTTTCCTCTTCTCTTCTCTTTCCCTCTCCTCTCTCCTTTTCTCATCCTCCTCTTTCCTCTTCTCTTCTCTTTCCCTCTCCTCTCTCTTTTTCTCCTCCTCCTCTTCCCTCTCCTCTCTCCTTTTCTCCTCCTCCTCTCTCCTTTTCTCCTCTCTCCTGCTCTCTTCTTTTTCTCTTTCTCTTTCCCTCTCAATCTCATTCTCTATTTCCCTCCTATTCTCCTCTCTTTCCTGCTCTTCATCCCTCCTTTCATCATCTCTTCCTTCCTGTCCACCTTCTATACAATATCCTCGAAGAGATGCAATCTCTTCCCTTAGGGTCTCATTTTCCTCCCTGGACTTCCTAAGTTCCTCATTCAGCCTCTTAACCTCTTCATTTGCCTCATTCAGTGCAACTTCTGCTTGAAGTCATTTTGTCTTCAACATTGCAAACTCCAATTCTTCCCGTAGTGGGTCCCGAGGGATGCTGCAGTCCCTCAATTGCAGCCTAGGTTCGCTGCTTGTTGATTGGCAATCACTATTGGTTCGTAGGGTTGACTGAGTTTTTTCAGCCTGACCAATGATTTCCCTCTCTTTCTGAGTCAGGGTCGTCGACTCAGTCTTATTGAAGTCTCCCTCGTAAAATTTTGAAATGGTGATACCCCTTTCCTCCCATTTCTTCAGGATGAGCCATTTTCCAAACATGCTCGACCAACAATTCCACCTAGGATGACCTCCCATTTTAGGCTCTGCCAGGTTGAACTTCTCGCACAACCATACCTAATAAAGAACAAGCGAAACTTAAAAAGGAACAACTTGAACTTAAAAAGGAACAACTTCAACATAAAAAGGAACAAATGAAAGTTAAGAAGGACAAACTAATCTTAAAAAGGAACAACTTCAACTTAAAAAGTAACAAGCGAAACTTAAAAAGAAAGAAGCGAAACTTATAAAGGAACAACTTCAACTTAAAAAGGAACAGACATAACATAAAAAGGAAAAAGCGAAACTTAAAAAGGAAGAAGCGAAACTTAAAAATGAACAACTTGAACTTAAAAAGGAACAACTTCAACATAAAAAGGAACAAACGAAACTTAAAAAGGACAAACGAATCTTAAAATGGATCACCTGTAACAGAAAGGAAATTCTTGAACATAAAAAGGAACAACTTGAACATAAAAAGGAACAAGCGAAACTTAAAAAGGAAAAAAACGAAACTTAAAAAGGAACAAGCGAAACTTAAAAAGGAACAACTTGAACTTAAAAAGGAACAACTTCAGCTTAAAAAGGAACAAACGAAACTTAAAAAGGAACAAGCGAAACTTAAAAAGGAACAGACATAACATAAAAAGGAACAACTTCATTACCTGTAGTACAACAACACACCCATCGACGTATCCCCTTCTTAAAATAGAAGAACCGGTAGATCTCCTATCGCGTAGATCCCGGTTTGCCTTCTTCAGGCCCCTCACAAGTGCCTGGTGAACAACCTCGGCCCACGCGTACTTGTGTAGCCTAGTGAAGTTGGCCAAGTGGTCGAGGAACCAAATTTTGGTTCGAAGGGTGCCATCGCAGAACAAAAAATGGCTGAAGATGTAACAAATGAGTAGCCGGACGTACTCCTCCTCCTCATCAACCAAATATCTCGTAGCCATCATCTGGGCAGATAGTTGGGTGTTGTTCAGAATCTCCCACTGTCGGGTTGCGACTTCCTTCGGCTGCATTCTGACAGCCTTCCCGTGTAATCTGAGCCCCAAAATTAGGGCAACGTCTTCGGCGGTGAAGTGTACTACCCCAGAGCCGATCCTCAACCCCACCTCCTCGGGGTCATAGTGTTCCACGAACCAGTCGATAATGTCATTATCGATAGGAACGTTGGAGAGGTTGATGAAGTGACCGAAGGGTGTAGCCCGGAAGACATCTTTCTCTGCGTCCCTCAACTTCCCAAAGACCTTCTCTATTGGGGTCCACGAACATTTGGAGGGCTGGAAGTAATGCGTAGAAGCCTAGGAAGACATCAACCGTATGAGAACATTCCTTTTTAGAGTATCGCAATTCAATGTTACGGTAAAACGACAAACCTGGTGCACCACAACCCCCGAAATAGAAGCTTGAAGTGTAGAATCCATTTGGTCGACGGATATCTAGGGTTACGGTGAAGAACTGGGGTGATGAATCGGAGAAAAGTTGAGAAAGGGAATGTGAGAAAGATCAGAAACGTTTTTGGTTTTCTTTCGCAAGTCGGAATGTGAACAGGCGCGTCTGATGTCCCTTCCCGGTCTTATCGATACGTCAGAGAAGGAACCGTCGCACGAAAGCCGCAGCTGTTTTCCCATTTTTCGAAAAAACGCGCGCTTTTATTTTCGCTGATTGGGCAGCTGACTGGACTGCTGACTAGATGCCACGCGCGCGTTCGTTTATAAGAACCCTTTATTATTCCATCTAATCTACACCCATCCAATTTCAAATATGTACGGAGGAGGCTGTTTAGGATTTGATCCCATCTCAAGATCTTCCTGTTGAACCTGAATTGATATATGATTTGTAAACACGACCTAGTTAATAATAACAATAACAATCTAAGGTTGCAACAACATGATCTTAATTACCTTCCAAAGTAAAAAAGAAAAAAAGAAACCCAGCAGATCTAGTCAGGATACGCACGCACCTCTTCACCACCACGCACCCACGCCTCGTCATCATGATTCCCGAGTGGGCCCCACTCTAATTTCGCGCGCTCCCCAAATTCTCCCTCCAAACCCTTCCCCCTCCCTCCGACCCTATAAATACCCCCCCAAAACCCATTCTTCTCCCAACCACCCTTCCCTTCCCTTTCCGATGACGTGCCGGACTCGGATCCTAAAGTCCGACTCCGACCGCCTCCACCCCTTCCTCCGCCCCGGTGCCCTCGCCCGGCTCCGCGACGCCCGGCTCCGGCCCAGACCCTACAACGCCCCTTTACCCATCGCTGTTTCCCTCCCCCCCTCCGCCGCCGCCCCGGCCGATATCGACTCCGGTCGGGTCTTCGCCGCGAGGACGTACGGCGTGAGGGTTTTCCAAAGGAAGAAGCTCGTCGCCGGGAAGGCCGTTGTCATCGCGCCGTTGGATCCTGTTTCCGTGGTGTGAGAGGAGAAGTTTCGATTTTTTAGGGTTTGGGGTGTCGGAGATGGTGGATTTGGGCCGGAGAGAGTGGTGGAGGGTTTCGACGTGGAATTTGGGGGAGAAGTTGGGTTTAGGGTTTTGATTTGTGATTTTGGGTAATTGTTTGATTCACCTTGTTGATGATGCAATTTTTGGGGTGCAATTGTGAAAAAAAATGAACTTGATCTGTACGGATTAAATTGATTCAGTCAATAATGGTACGTTGATGCTTGATCTGTTTGTTCCAACTTCCAAGTAGAAATGGACCTTTAATTGTGCTAAAGAATGAGGAAATTTTGAGTTTCCGCTCTGATGACATCTTGTAGAGACATAACTGGTTTTGATAAGAACATACTTCAGTGATATGCAGAAAATGGAAGATTAGAGTAATTTACTGGATGACGAGATTCATTGTGATTTCACAGTCTGGTAGCTTTCCATGAGATCGTATGTTAGTAGATATTTACTGTTTAATCAATTGTTTTAAAGAATGCAAGTAACTAAATAAGCTGGATTTACCCTTTGACCTTTGGTTGTCCAAGTTAAATACTGAGTTTGTTATGATGATCTGATGCTTGAATATATAGAAAACCTTTTTAGGTTGTTACAAATAGAGCTGAAAATTGCTTTCTGCATTTAAGCAGATGTCTTTTGGACAAATTAATTACCTTATATTGATATCTTATACACTATCTACCTTCGTATTACCATTTCTAAGGGTTTGTTCCGCAACAATTTTACGAATGGAGATTTTTTTAAAATGTTTTTCTAAAAATCTCCAAAAAGCAGATTTAGGAAAAAAGTGAGTTTTAGTTTTTTTTGTTTGGCTACGTAGATTTCAATTTTTCAAATATTACTAAAATACTCTTTCAACCTAAAGCTAGCCTCTTATTAAATAGAATAATTATGATATAACAGTTTGTTGTTGAGAAATAATTAAATAGAATTTGCGTTGGATAGAAACACGTGTAAGAAAATGATATAGCTGCAGGTTTTATTGCGGTTCTATAAAATTTTCCTTTTAACTTAAGTGGAATTTTCTTGTCACATAAGACACTTGAGTCTTGTCGTCATTTCATCCATCATGTACTAATCTTATGGTTAACATCTTCATCGATCTCCCAATCTTTTTGAAGTATTGATCCAAGATATCTAAAAATATCTTTTCTACGTACCACTTGCCTATCTAATATACAACACTTCATATATTCAGTTTTAGATCTACTTAGTTTAAAACATTTTGTTTCTAAAATATTTTTTACACAACTATAGTTTTCTCTCCTCACTTATCATACTCTCGTCAATTAATACTACATCATCCGCAAAAAACATACATCATGGAACATCACATTGTATGTCTTTTGTCACATCGTCAATTACTAAAGCAAAAAGATATGGACTTAAAACTGAACCCTGATTAAGTCTAATCTTAATCGGAAAAGTTTTAGTCACATCATCATAAATTCTAATGCTAGTTCCAACTCTTCATACATATCTTTAATTATATTCACATATTTTGTTGATACCTTCTTCTTTTCTAGGGTCCACCACATAACATTTATTGGAACTCTATCATATACTTTTTCTAAATCAATAAAAATCATGTGTAGATTATCTAGGCATGATATCTCTCCATAAGTTGTCTAATAAGAAATATGACCTATACCATTGACCTTCTATGCATGAAACCAAATTTATTATCTCTAACACATGTCTTTTTCATTAAACGATGCTCAATTACTCTTTCTCACAATTTTATAGTATGACATATGAGTTTTATACCTCTATATTTAGTGTAACTTTGAATATCTCATTATTCTTGTAAATTGACACCAAAGTACTCATTCTCTACTTATTTGTTATTTTATTTTTCTAAAAAATACTACTAAACAATTTAGTTAACAATGTTACTGATTTATCTTCAAGACATTTTCACACCTCAATCGGAATCTCGTCTGGTTCTAAAGCCTCATCAACTTTCGTCCTTTTTAAAGCCTCCTTAACCTCAACTTCTCAACACAAAAAAATCAATTTTAGCATTTAATCACAACACCGACTTTAACAAAATCAAGACATTGGAGATGAGTAATTTTATTAGCAATCTTCCACGAAATAAAAACACACAAAGAAAATTTAATTTTACTCGTAAACCAACTTTGATGATATTATTATTAAAATTGCCTCTAACAAAAAGTAAATCAACTCATATCACATTACAAACACATAACAAATTCTATATTGTTGAATGAGACTATTATTGTATATTTAAAGTTTTAAACAACTTACTTTGGTGATCAATATTATATAGATAGTTTAAAATTAAATAATATTAATATATAATTATATTGTTTGTAATATTGTAAATTATTAATATTTGAAATAATATTCTTCTGTAAGAATAATGAGGACAAAAAAGTAAATTCAAAGGATAACAATAAAAAAACAACAAAAAGCAGTATCAAATAAACTTTTTGGAGGAGAAAGATATGTTTAGTAATTGAGTGTTTAAAAAATCAGTTTTTCCAAATCTCTCAATTCTTTTTTTGTTTGACAATCGATAACGAACCCAAAAAACCATTGCCAAACGGATCATAAGTATTTTATCATAGCTTAAGAAACTCAGTTTATGCCTACAATTTTTCCACCGAAAAGCCAATCCTAGCAGTTTCGTTAGCTAAAAAAGGGCATAAAAATATTAAACTTGAAACCTAATAGCATCAAGAAATGTCCTGCGAAAATCACCTGTTATTGTTCTGATTTTTTTTTTAAATTTACATAGAATGACATGTTGTCGATGTGTGATTTTCTTTTCTCATTTCCCTTTACGTGCAGAGATTTTGTGTTTCACTCCACCTGTAAACTCAAGAATTATTTTGAGCATTCTATTAACCAAAACGTTAATGATGTTCCAATTATTCTTTAAGGGGTATTTGGAAAAAAAGAAGAATAAATGATGACTTGATGGGTTTATCTTAATTTCTAAGTAAAAGCTGAGAATGGGATTTAAATTTGGAGAGAAATTGTGAAACTTTATAAATTCTATATTCATTAAGAGCTTCAAGATTTTGCTTGGTCCATCTATTAGAACCATCACACACACTGACTTGCCTAGTAAGTCCTTATCTAGTATCTACACATACAAAACAGTCAATAAGACAAATAGACAATTTTGTTTTATTTGCTTTGCTTTGGTTTAGTTTAATTAATAAATCGGGAAGGATCGTATCCATGAACATTCATACTCCACGCTTAGGCTAACTAAATATTGTTGGTAATACATTGCAAATTTTACATACATACATACATACATACATACATACATATGTATGTATGTATGTATTGATGATGTTATATGTTAAATTAGGATAGTAATAAATCGGAAAACGAAGCCCTTTACTTATTTATTTATTTATGAATCATGACAAATACATATCAATACAAATAATATATATCACGTACAGATAAACAAACTAAACATGACTTATAGGCATGTTAATTCCCATTTTCTCTCATTTCATGGTAGGGAAGCAATCCAAACACAACGAAATCAAATCTAAACTGGTTTATTTTTGAAAAATGGCCACTTCATCGTTTCCCAACCACACTTCTAATTGAGCGAAATTGTTACACGATTGCGGCAAAAGTAAATTGTTTTCTTTACCCTTAGATTTTGATTTTGAATGCAAAAATCCATACCCTATTAGGAGATATTCCCCATCCTTTGTAAGTTATTTTAATAACGAAAAATAAAAGCTAGCTGAGAATCTACCAGCAAAGTTTAAGATATTATTAGTATGAACGATTTTCTGTATAGAATATTTTTTGCGTAAAGTTATGTATTATTATGAATATTAAAAAGTAATCACATTATTATGGATATATTAAAAAATTATTTTTGTTATTAAATAATTCATAAATATATATAGGTATTAAGTTATGTGCTAGATTTATACACATTTTTCATCATTAGTGCTTTCCCTTTGTTTCTTGAGAGGGACACTAGAAAATCAATCTTAAAAATCCTATACATTCAGCATTGAATTTTTTTTTTCCAGAATTGACACAAATGTCTAGAAAAAACAGCAAAGGAAAAATATTTTATTTTTCAGGAGTTTGGTGTTCCAAAATTCTAAATAGAAGTAGACAGACGATAGAATAGAAGGTAGAACAATAGGCCCATTGGGCCCAAAAGCAGAAGTGGGTTCGAATATAAAAGCTTCTCGTCTTCGAGAATCCAAACGCTTCCCTTCTCTCTCCTTCTTCTCCCTCCCTCCCAAACCCCTCCTCGATCATGGCCGTCGAATCCAAGAATAAGTACGACCGCCAGCTCAGGTACTCCCACCCTCCCCTCCTTCGCTCCAAAATCCTAAAGACACGACCTTTCGCGTGGAAAAATGCTAGGTTTCGGTCTTTTGACTCTTTTCCAGCTTGAGAGATGGAAGTTTGGGGTTCTGGAAGTTGATTTAGCTTTGAAGATGAAATCTTTCTTGTTTTTGGTTGTTTTAGACTTGGAAAGATGGTTATTTTGGGTTATGAGAGTCGGTTTTTGGTTTTGGTTCTTTTTCAGCTTAGTAGTTGGAAATTTAGATTTTTGTTAATTTGAAAGCCTTACATTGTGTTTGGATGGAAATTTAAGGAGAGAAAAGAATAGAAAGTTAGGTTTCCGGAGTTGGTTCTCGGCAATTGTAGCCTATCTTCAATTCCGGCCATTTTCGATTTTGTAATTAGCAGTGATTAAAATGTCAGGCCACTCGACCGACTAGTTGCTAGGCGGTATTCAACTGAATAGTTTCCTACCGATTAATCACCTTAGTTGCAGATTCGTATTTCAGGCAATGTACCCAACAAAGCATCTGATTATCCATGTACAACTTTAAAAAGCCCTAACCCTACCCAACCAACCACCGCAAGGTCCACAACAACCAAATCTATAACCCAAAAAATCCAAGGATTGTAAAAAAACACGTTTTTTGGGGAAAGCCGACCACATTAGTCGGCTTACTAGTCGGCCGCCTACCAACTAGCGTCTAGGAGCCCCAGGCGGCCTAGCAGTTGACTTTCTGCCTTTTAATCCTTGGTACTAATTAGTGTTGTTTTACTTCATATGCTTTGAGGATAGCAAAAAAGTGGATTTGTGCTCTGTTAATAGATGCCTCTGGGAATTTACTTCTTTGACTTCACTTTACAAGACTGCTGGGAATATGTTATATTGTGCATTTCAGGATATGGGGTGAGCAGGGGCAAGCCGCGCTTGAGAAAGCCAGCGTTTGTTTGTTGAACTGCGGTCCGACAGGTTCGGAGACGTTAAAGAATCTGGTGATGGGTGGCATTGGTAGTGTCACGGTTGTCGATGGGTCTAAAGTTGAGGTGGGTGACCTTGGCAACAATTTTATGGGTATGCACTTGTGTCCTTGGTCCTTGGGTTCTTAATTGTTACTTCTTTACGAAGTGTTCTTTTCACTAATATTGCTGTAAATGTTGGCAGTGGATAAGGAGAGTGTGGGGCATTCGAAGGCAAAATGTGTTTGTGCTTTTCTGCAAGAGCTTAATGATGCTGTTAAAGCCAAGTTTGTGGAAGAGTCTCCGGAGACCCTGATCGAGACAAAACCTTCGTTTTTTTCTCAATTTAACTTGGTTATTGCAACTCAGGTAGTCATCATATTCATGATAGGTTTTGTTTCTTTAGAAATGATTACCTTGTTTTGGAGTTTTATGTCAGACATTTTATCTTATAGACACTGTTTAGTTCAGAAACCTTGTGACTTTAATCTTTTTGCCCAATTTCCCCCCTAAATGGTGCAGCTGTTGGAGCATTCTTTGCTAAAGCTGGATAACATATGTAGGCAGGAAAACATCATTCTAATCGTTGCACGATCATATGGTCTAGCTGGCTTTGTTCGTATCAGTTTGAAGGTAATACTTACCTTTTATTGGTTGAATACCCATACAGGCATCCTTTGTACAAGCTCTCTGATGAAATCTATAACATTGTTCATATTTGCTTTTCACTTAACAGGAACATAATGTCATTGAATCAAAACCTGATCACTTTTTAGATGATCTTCGTCTTAACAATCCATGGGCTGAACTTAGGCTGTAAGCACTTATCTCCTACACATGTTCATATTATTAATCACCATCATATAATCACGTGCTATTTTTTAGGCAAAGAATCATTTTCCTGCTCCTTTTTAACACCTATCAGCTGAAATTGGAATTGTTCCCTGTTTGTACATGCTTTGGTGCATTACTATATTTTATTCTTTTTTTTTTTTACATTATTTTCATTTGGTTTATATTTTATCATTGACTTTGTATATCATCTCCTACCCTTTTCTTGTAAAAATCATGCAGGTTTGCAAAAAACATTGATTTAAATGTCTCAGATCCTGTTGTTCACAAGCATATACCATACATAATTATCCTTATTAAGATTGCAGAGAAATGGGCAAATGCTCATGGTGGACAATTTCCATCTACTAGGGAAGAGAAAAGGGAATTCAAGGTGTAGATATGCATATTTAACTATTGCATATTTGTTTGATCGTCCAGATATTGTGATTTGTTTTTAGCATTTTTTTGTCTAATAGGATCTTTTGAAAGCGCAAATGCTTGACCTAGATGAAGAAAATTATAAAGAAGCTATTGAAGCTTCATTCAAGGTCTCTGCACCTCGCGGAATAAGTACGTCTTCAATATGGTGCTTTCATGTGCTCCATTCTATAATAATGAATTAGCTCTATAATTTTCTTGTCTTACATAGATACGTGCTGATTTTTTATACGAAAGTAGTTAATAAAAAATCCTCTGAGGTGGTCTCCTTTTATTTCCTACTTTTAGGATACATTAAATCTTCTGACCGTTATTACATATTAGTTGTGGATCATTTACTACCTTATTACCATATTAGTAAATTGGCACACTAATTCCAGGCTACATCCTCTATTTCTTTTATTTCTTTCTTATTCAGTAATCAGTTTGACTAAATGACACACACTCCTTACTTCCATTTCACTAAGTATAAGGTGTTCGTTTGATGCTAAATTTCGCCACCAACTAATGCTGCTCTGACGGGACAGGGTAAACTAATCTTTCTGTTGGGAAATTTCAAAGCATGAATGGTGTAACTCAGTAAGTAAAGCATACTTCTGATATTTGCTGTCTCCCGTAGGCTGTAGCCATTTACTAGCATATCAATTTCTGTGTTTGATGAAACACAAATCTCTACAATCAGATCTGATGTCGTATAATTTGCCTAGACTGCATAACCACTTCAAAAACGAGTGCATTATTACTGGTGAAGTTCTTCCATTGGTATTCTAGGTTGACTACTAAAGGATGAACAAGTTCACTTTATTGGTAAAATAGACCAGGAATTGGTACTTAATTTAGAAAATTGTTCCATGGACTTCATTTTGATCTTTCATGACAATTTGTTTTCCATCTTGATTTGGTAGTGGGCCAAAAGCCTAAAACAACTCCATACGTAATATGGAGACCTTCATGTTAGAGGGATGAGGCTTGATAATTAAGATTACATTGATTTCCAATCTGTCGATCAACCTTGCTGCCTTATTAAGCTATATGTGATGTAGCATTGAAGCAAATATTTTTTAGTTGTAGACTTCTATTCTTATTTTTTTTTTCCACATCAGTAATTTTTTGTGATGACCGATCTTAATGTTTTTTTGGTAATAGGTGGTCACCTTCAACAACTTATTAACGATAGTTGTGTTGAAGTTGATTCTACTTCATCAAATTTTTGGGTCTTGGTGGCAGCTTTGAAGGTGAGAATATTTAGTTATCTCAGGTATTTAATGGTTTGGTTTCTGAATTTTACCTGCCAAACCCCTTTTCGCACAAATATTTGCATCTCAGATTACTAAATATTCAGCTCAGGAGTAAACTAGTTTATCTATATCTTCCATTAGCAAATGTTCAGTTCAAGAACCAATCCGTCATACCATGCGAACTTACACGTGCTGCATTAATGAAACTTTTGATACTGTACTAGCATGACTTTTACCCGTGAAACCTTCTACTGTCCTATGAAATTAAGGAATAGTGTGAAACCTTCTACTGTCCTATGAAATTAAGGAATAGTTAAGTACTATCACACACATTTAAGATCCTTGCCTTCCTACATGCAGGTAGGATCCAGTTTAAACTTTGAAGGAAAATGCTATGGAGAGGGGAAATTGAAATATATAAGTGGATTTATAGAAACTAGAAAGCTGTAGAAATGGAATCATGAGCTAAAAGCTTGTGCTCAGGATGCCTTCCCTTGGTTCTAAGTAATTCATTGTTAACTTTAGCATCAGTTATCAACATTCTATTTCCAAATTTTGACTTTAAGTTCCTAGAACCACAGATGAATTCCTGCAAAATGACATGGCAATTTTTAATGAACGCAGAATTTTCTGGTTATGTTTTGCCGGTCGTTAAAAGTTTTTTTTCACCATAAGAACCATGATGTAACTTCGGTATTATTTCTTGCATATTTGCTGACCAGTAAAGTCTAATGGTGATTTTATTGGTGTTATACATTTATCTGTGTACTAGTTAAATCATAGCTAGTAATTTACAGGAATTTATTGAAAATGAAGGTGATGGTGAACCACCACTTGAGGGATCTATACCAGATATGACATCGTCAACTGAGTATGTTTTAGCAAACTCTTAAAATGCTCAGAATCAAGGGATATGGTATTCTCACTTTCCTATGACCTGTTTCTACAGGTATTACATAAATGTGCAGAAAATATACCAGGCCAAGGCTGAAGCCGATTGTTTAGCAATTGAAAACCGTGTTAAGAAAATACTTAAGAGAATGGGCAGAAACCCCAATGCTATTTCAAAGGCTACAATAAAGAGTTTTTGTAGAAATGCAAGGAAAATTACTGTAAGTGTCTCTTTATGTTACTTTCAACATTACTTTCAGACTCCGAAATTCAGACTATGGTCTCACTGTGGCTGCATGTCCTCCTATATTTAGTATCTCTGAAGCAAACAAAAGATGGGTACTATCTTTGAATAGCTAAAAAACGCAACTGTTATTTGTTTTTGCATAAATATTTTATATTGATTCACATTTATCCTGTCCCCCTCATATCCTCTACTTCGGCATCACTGGGCTCAACCCTCTACCTTTTTTCCCTTATATATAATGTTATCATTTATTGTCCTTACAGGTATGCAGATATCGAACCATTGAGGATGAATTCTCATCTCCCAATCTAGATGAATTGCAGAAGTACTTGGCAGATGAAGATTACTGGCAAGTGTTCATGAGCTAGCTTAGTTCTGTATGCTCCAACCAAACTGTGCTAACTTGTTCATGGTTGCCGGGGGGGGGGGGGGGGGGGGGGGACTGTGCTAACTTGTTGACATCTCTTTTTGATGTCAGAAAGTGTGATTTGTTTGCTAAGATGATAATAATAAGATGCATTTTTTCTGCTAAATATTTATTGCTTGGTTTTTCTCCATTGGCATATGAACTTTTGACTCCCAATGCGCTCCTATTGTAGATCTGTATAAATTGCAAGGCCAACATATATGATATATGTTGTTTATACACATGCATTTTTCTTGTTCAGTAATTCAGAATTTCAGATAACAATACACCTTCTAAATCTTGGTTTGTCATCATTTTATTGCAGTTTTGCTATTGGATTTTACATTCTTTTTCGAACTGTAGACCGTTTTGCTGCCATTTACAACAGGTTTCCTGGACTATTTGATGGGTATGGCGGTTTGCATTTCACCCTTTGATTCTTGTATTTGTCGTGGTACATAACTGGATTTATTTATCTCTGTGAATCCAGCAGCGAGATGGACGAGGATGTACCTCGGTTGAAGAGTATTGCTGTCAATATATTCAATGAGGTTGGTTGCAGCAGCTCTAATTTATCTGAGGATTTGATGAGTGAAATGTGCAGATTTGGAGGTGCCGAGCTACACGCTGTTGCAGCATATATTGGAGGGATTGCTTCTCAGGAGGCTATCAAGGTCTGTCAGTCATAATCTTCACTCACCAATTCTCAGCCTTAAACATTTTGGTTCTTTTTGAACCAGTCACTAATTTTTTTTTTGATGCTTGTGCGTACAGCTCATCACCAAACAATTCGTGCCGTTCACGGGAACATTTATTTTTAATGGTATTGATCAGAAATCTCAACTTTTGGTGTTATAGTCTGCGGAACTTGAGAAATTTTCCGAAGGCCTAATTGTTGTAGGCTTTCCCGGTCAATGTGGGGCGAGCAAAAGCAGCAATTTTCCTGCAAAGGAGAAATGCTTTTTATGTTTTCTTGAAATGCCCAAAGCAAGTGGAAGCTTTATAGCTTGGCTTTCCAGATTGTTGATTAGCTTTTATGGCGGATGTTTTCGATTTGACAATAGATCATGTTTTTGAGCGATGAGGTACATTTTGTAAATTATCGAGAAATATACCCAAAAATTAGGTGGAAGTGGTGATGTTCTTGACTGCATTTTGCTTAGTACTTTGTTTGTGTGTGTGTCAATTTCTTTTTCTTGAGTAGGGAATTGTCAGTTCTAAATCGAGTATGATATTTTGAAGCAAAAGAGCAGAAGTAATAGATACATCCTCTTAGCAAAAGAGTCGAAGTATAGAGTTTATGCATGTGGATTGATTTTACATGCGGTGAATGAGATAAAATGAGTGGAGTAAAGTTAATGGAGATTGTGTAGGGTGAATGTGTGGATATGTAGATATATTTATATCTGAATGTGTGGATGTGTATATATATTTGGATGTGTGGATATGCAGATATGTCTGATTGCTCGACAAACACAAGTAGAATTTATATATATATATGAATACTTCAACAATCTTCACCTACTTCATTTTATTTTACCTACTTCATATTTTTCAGGAATAACATCTTCAGGAGGTGTAATAAGTGACTAACTTTTATTTTCATTTCCACAAATAATATATTTTCGGATTCACGCTTCTGGCATTGGTTGAACTCAATTCAATCACTAATCTATTTGATTAACATTCATAAATATAAGCTGGTTATTTCAGAAACTAAAGAAGCATGAGAGGTGTCTTAAGATTTGTAGCAAAACCTATCAAGTGAAGTATTCTATTCTAACAAGCAAACATACATTCATATTAATCAACACATTTCAAAATAAAGCATTCTTCCATTCTTAATTGCATATATATATATATATATATATATATATATATCATCTCCACCCCCAAAGGGGAGTGATTTTACTCACTAAACATTAAACTAACTATTACACTAAGATAAAAAACATATTAACTAACCTAGTTTTAAAAAAAGACAATTAAGCTAAACATGCAAGAACTATAAAAGAAGTAACAAAACAAGGAAAATTTTATTGATTTTAGACTCACAATACCAGTAGCATATCCTCACTTGAGTTTCTTGCTTCAAGGTTTTCACTTCAAGTAGTGAGAATGACCACTAAGCATGAAGTCATTACAATAGAAGGTGAATGGTTCTATTAAAGTAGTGTCTCATTCCTTTTAAGTAATATTTTTTCCTTTTTAAGTAGTGTCTAATCCTTTTAAGTAATATTTTTTTCCTTTTAAGTAGTGTCTCAGCCTTTTTAAGTTATACTTTTCCCTTTTTAAGTAGTGTGTAATCCTTACGTTCTTTCCTTTTTAAGTAGTGTTTATCCTTTTTTGGTTATACTTTTTTCTTTTTAAGTAGTGTCTCGTTCTTTTTAAATTTTATTTTTTCCTTTCAGTTCTTCCTTTTTAAGTTTTAGGTTTTCCTTTTATCGTATTGTTTCATCCTTTTAAAGTCATATTTTTCCTTTTTAAATCTTCTTACATCCTTTTTCATTTATCGCTCTCTGTACCAGTATTGGAGGTTCCTTTTTGATTTATAGTTTTTGATTGAGTTTCTCGTTCTTAGGTATGACTATGCGAGAAGTTCATTCTGGGGGAGCCGAAAATTGGTGCCTACCTCAGGTGGAACCGTTGGTCAAACATGTTTGGAAAATGGCTCATTCTGAAGAGATGGGAGGAACGCGGCATCCGCCTCTCTAAAATTTACGAAGGCAAATTCAATCAGGCGCATCTGACGAGCCTTACACCGAAGGAGAGGGAAATCATTGGGCTGACTGAAAAACCTTAGCCAACAATACGCACAAACACTTATATCCCTTCAACAAGCACCGAACCAAGGGTGCAATTGAGTGATTGTAGCATCCCTCGGGACCCACTGCTTCAGGAGTTGGAGTTGGTGGGACTGAAGACCAAATGGTTGCAAGCGGAAGTTGCCCTGAAGGAGGCAACTGAAGAGGTTAAAAGGCTGAAGGAAGAGATTGCATATCTTCGAGGATATGGTCTACAAAGTGAAGATAGAGGACAAGAGGGGAGAGATGATGATTATAGGGAAGGCGATGGAGAGCAAGAAGAGAGGAGGAGAATATGAGGGAAAGAGAAGAGGGCAGGAGAGAGGAGGAGAAAAAGAGAATGGAGGCAGAGAAGCAGAATGTGAGGGAAAGAGAAGAGAGAGAGAGAGAGAAAATAAGAGGAGAGATGAGGAAAAGATTAGGAGGGAGGAAGAGAATGAAAGAGAGAGGAAAGAAGACGAGAAAAGGAGGATGAAAGCAAAGAAGGAAAGAGACAGGGAGAGGGGAGAGAGAAGAGAAGTAGAGGATAAGAGGAGGAGGGGGGCCCAAATAGAAAGAAGAAGGGTGAGAGTAGAGAAGGAAAGAAAGAGGGTAGAGGAAGAAAATGAGAAAGAGAAGGAGAAAGAAAATGAGAAGGAGAAAGAAGATGATAGGACATCAGAGGAGGCCAGGGAGGGGGATAAGCAGAAGGAGAGGGAGAGTAAAGCCAGGAGGGCAAACTGGGGGGCCAAAGGACAATGCTCATTGGCCAAAAAACAAGAAGATGAATTGAAGGACAAGAAGAAGAAGGAAGATGAGCGGAAAAGGGAAGAAAGAAGGATCCAGAGGAGCATCAACAAAAAAAAGAGGGAGGAGAATGAGGAATTCAGGTTGACTCATCGTTCGAGAGAGACAATGCCAGACATTGACATGGATGCATTGGTCACGTTAAGCCCCGATGAGTTGAACATTCTACTCAATTTGACCGCACCTACACATAACCACAAGGAAGTGATCTGAAGAGGTGATTCCTGTTTTTTCAAACGTTCCGACCTGAAGGAGCTCATGACGAAGGGGATGTATTTGACCAACGAGGCAATCGACAATATGATTTGTGTACTGGAAGAGCGCCAAAAAATAGAAAACTACCCCCAAGGGGTAATTTGTGTTCCAAGCTTCTATTCGGAAATCATTCTGAACGCCCAAGGCCATACCCTGAAGAGTGGCTGGCGCCCAAACTACAAGGCGTTGACCCTGGAAGCGTCGTCATTACACAACCAATGTTGTTGGTAGAACATTAGACCATGTTGGTTGTTAGTGGCTTGGCCGAGGAGATCCTGCATTACAATAGTTGCTCTAGGGAGCTGGCTCCATATGAGAATGCTGATAATGCGGTATGAGTACACAAATGTTCGGCCAAAGATGTAGGTGAATTCTGGAGAAACCGTCTTAAGGTGAACTGGTCAGTGAGATACCTGAGGGACACGTGCCAAAGACAAATCCCGGGAAGCAACGACTGTGGTGTT
The DNA here is from genome assembly GCA_963682175.1 of Triglochin maritima. Lineage (NCBI taxonomy): Eukaryota > Viridiplantae > Streptophyta > Magnoliopsida > Alismatales > Juncaginaceae > Triglochin > Triglochin maritima. The sequence goes on from OY821773.1 coordinate 13,127,263, forward strand.
TTTGTCTACTGCTGGATAAAATGTCTCATGCGTAAGGTCTCCACAACGGAATAGAAAGATCCCAAGACACTTCACTCGGTCAGGCGGGAAATGACCATGACTTTATTGAGGGATTCCCGCACCTGTGTGGAATTAAAGTAGTGGTTTGTAAATTAACAAGTACATTTTAGATTACAATTACCCAGTTCGTAAATTAACAAGTACATTTTAAATTGCATTTTAGATTGTAAATTAATAGGTACATTTTCATACTTCGAAGTAATATTGTACACATGTATGTAAAAGTTCAAACAACCACTTAAAAAGGACAACTTCATATTAATAGGGTCAGGCTCTTCCTTAATAAGGACAGACGCCTACTTATAAAGTACAAACCCCACCTTAAAAAGGTACAACCTCATTTCAGACTTGTCTTTTGTACAAGGAAACGTTTCGATAATAAATGCTCACCAGTAAGTACACGTTCAATGACCTTGTAATGCAACGCATCGTCCGATTGAAACTCCTCGGTTAGGTTGCAGTTCATCATCTTACCAATTTGTAGATGGACATTCTTGAAAACCCCTACGGCATACAACTCGCCCATTTGCCTCTCGAAGTGATATATTGAGACCAATTGGGGTTTCTTATGCAGGCAATCAAAATTTGATTGAGTTTCCTTCTCATACTTGTGACAGAGAGCAAGTTCATATTGTTGAACGAACTGCTTAAGAGTGATTTTAGAAGATAAGTACTTGTCGAAGAATGCATTCATACTTTCGCTTCTTTGGGTAAAAGTCATTCCCACGAAAAAACAATCACCCAAGTAAGCAGGTACCCAATACTCACGGATACCGTAAATGGTTTCGAGCCAGCTATGGTTTTGAAGGTCAAGATCAACCAGGAAACCGTGCCAATTCCGCTCAAATTCAGATAGGTTTTCTGAGTCGTACACAATAAATTTTAGATCATATAACATGTGTTGGCGATACTTCGTCGGCAACTTCGCGGGAGCTTTGTTCATTATGTGTCAAATGCAAAATCGTTGTCTAGCATTTGGGAAGACATTCCTTACACCAGTAGTAATGACAACACATTGGTTCGTTATGATAGCTGGTGGAGGGATATCTGCAAAAACACAAATGTTTAAGGACGTCCATACAAGAGTTAATGTACGAGCTTGGAGCCGTGATGGATACAAGAGTTAATGTAGTTCATTTTTTATGGTCAGTGGGCACTTCCTCCACCAACTATTGTTCACATGATGACCCTTTGGCCGAAGTTCCTGGACATACCAATTGGTGGCGGCAAGGACAGAATCACTTAAAAGGGCTAGAAGAGTGATAAAATGAAGTTATCGGATGCATGAAATATTGTTTGAAGAAGATGTGATGAGGTAGATTGGACGAAATTTGTTGTACAAATACAAGATCCCAAATCATGACTGTAAGGTATGGCGAGCAATAAAAGATAAGACTTCCCACTCAAGATGCGTTGCAGCGCCGGGGAGTGGATGTTAGGTCCGAGTGCGTGCGTGCTTTGTATAAAGACACATGAAGATGGAAAACACTTATTTTTTTAGTGCACATTTACAAGTAGAGTTCGAAAGGCGGTATTAGAGAAGCTTTGCATTCCTGTAATTACGGGAAGTACACTCCTGGAACAGATTAACAGGGTGGATTGTGTTTGGACTCTTCAAGTGCTCTTGATAGATTATGCTCTCATATTGGCTTTCATATTGCTCTGCAAGCGACAATTTTTGAGCTCTGAATGGAATGCAATGTACAGTTATTCAAAGGTACATCCGCAGCTTGGAGCATGGTGATGTGTCCAATCACTGACGTGCTGCAAATTGAAGCACAGATAATCAAGGACTTCTCTAAGGATCTCATATAGCATATAGTTTTTGGAAGTCGTAAGCTCTATGGGTTGTGATTATTATGTTTTGCGTTCTTGTACTCCTCTTAAATTTTTCTACAAATAAATAAAATTGGAGGAATCCTCCTCCCTACAACCTAAAAGACAAATCCAAGTTTTTTTTGCCAAATCAGGAAAGAGTTGGCCAGTAAACAGCCCAGACTAGTCGACTGCTTTCCAATTTGGTTGACTTGTTTGTCTCGCTGATATTTCAGACCTCAAAACCGGTGAATGGCAGCTTCAACCCTCAAATGCAGCCCATGTCCTGTTTCCAGATCCTGCCACGTTATTTTCCCTTGTGATTTTACTATGAATCTTCTATTCCCATCTAAGCCTCTTTGATGAAGGGGGTATTTGAATAACTTAGTTTTGAGGTTCCAAAATCAAAATTTTGAGGCTAGTTACAAAACTCGACATGAGTTTTGTAAAAGTGTTTTTGGAAGAGGCCATCAACTCCAATGTGGCCACATTCTCTACGGTGGTTGTGAAAGTGTTCTTGGAAGAGGCCATCGACTCCAATACGGTCAGTCAGAGACTCTACACTCCTAAAGCGCAAAACCAGAAGGTACGTTGACTGTTTCGCCTATGCATGTTGATTGTGGGTTTTTTGTTGTGTGGGTGGGGTTTTTCTTGGTATGCATGTTGTGACTCATGGGGTTTATGGTGTCGATTTGATTTCTGGGGTTTAGGGTGTGACCTTTCGTTTTATTTTGTATGCATGTTTTTATTTTGTATGCATGTTTTTATTCTGGTGATTATATTATCTGTGGTTGGGTTTTTGTTGTTATTCTTGCGACGATAATGTTATTGGTGTTTTTGTATGACAGTTTTATCTTTTTACCAATTTTGTGATATGATGATTTTACTAACTGGTCTTCATGATAATGATGACATTAACATGATATTGGTTATTTGTATACTAGAGTCTCTGAATTATCTCATGATTTGTGTGCATGATTTGTAGAGATATTGGTTGTTTGTAAGCATGATTTGTGTTATATCATTAAATAAGATTTTGCTGTTATTTCATCGTTGCAGCAAAATGCCTCCACGACACCACAACACTACACCATACGTATTTTTAGAGGTGGGAAATAGGTAAATAGGATGGCATTACTAGAAAAAAGGTTATAACGTCGGATATTAAGGGGGAACAACGTGAAGTTGACCATCTTGCTTGACCGATGTGGTAAGTGAGGGACGTTACACAAGGGTACTCTCTCACGTCGGTTGCAATTCTGACGTGATAGTGGGGCTCCATCACGTTGGTTGCACACCACGACTGACATGGTAGACCGATGTGAACGTGGGGCTCCTAAATTTTTTTTAAAAATAATTCATACCCTACCACATTGGTTACCACACCCGACGTGGAAGAGTCCATTTAATTTTTTTTAACACTACCACGTTGGTGTGCTTTGAAACCGACGTGATGGAGCCCCACTATCACGTCGGACTAACATTAAAACTGACGTGGTAGGGTATGAATTATTTTAAAAAAAATTCAAAAATATCTTAGAATGTCAGTGTGGACAACCGACATGCTAGAGTGTCTAGAACGTCGGTCGTGTATAAACACCGAAGTTTTAGGGTATTTCTTTTGATTTTTTCATATTTCTTTTTTATTTATTTGATGCCTATAATTCATATTCAATCCACCAATTCACAACAAAGAATCAGAACATTCATATCTATCAAATGCACACATTAGCTCATATGTCACTTACAAATTCACCTAATTAATACTACAGCATAGGCAAACAAGCAACTATTACTATGAAGCTTAACGTCAATATGAATGCGCAACAATAACTTTACTTGAAATTAAACCTTTATTTTCGACGTTTTCGTTTTTAGCTCATAGGATCCTCGATCCATATTCCTTATGTTGATCGTCTCGGATAAGTAAGTTGTCAATAGTTATGTAGTCATCAGGCGGTTTAAGTTCAGGTACATGTGCAAATGGGGGAATTTCTCCAATCTCATTAACTTCTTCTTGAGAAATGATTTGTTATTTTCCTTCTAAAATTACCTACCATTCATTAGCACATGGGTATATTACATAGAAAATTTGTTTCGCTTGAGATGCCAGAATGAAAGGATCTTCCTTACAACCTTCATTTTAATGTTCACCAAAGTGAACCTCAACTCATTGACTTGAAGACTGTTATTATTTTCCACCCACTTGCATTTAAATGCTACAACATTGAATTTAGTAAAATTCAGCTACCACATTTCTTCAATCAGACCATAATAAGACATATTGGCATATATGAGATTTCTATATTTCGAACTAGAAATAGGCAACGATTAAGCTACCAAAGTGACCCCACTGTTTTGCATTGTGCTTTTGTCGTCGTCCACTTTGGTATAGAAAGAAAAGTCATTGATATCGTAGTCATTACAAGATGTCACTATATGAGTAGATCTATATGCCAACCACTTCAAATTTTCAGAAACATCACGGCTGTTCATAATTTCCCAAAACCAATCATTGAAACTTTTATTGTGAGAATTAATTACTTGTTGATCAATCCATGTAGGATGTTTTTCCTTCACTATGGTCATGTGCTCATCCAAATAAGGTTGGAATTCATCGGAATTGCACAGCATATAGAAATACGCTTTCAAGAGATTCTCACCTTTTGGACTTATCATCTTCGTACCACACGTACATTTACCTCCAATCCTATCTTCATGTCGGTTCTTAGGAAGTTCTGATACTCTTTATATGAGTCAAGTATTCATTACAAAACTCAATTACCTCTTGAGCTATTTAACCTTCGATGATGCTCACATTTGGTCTTCGTCGATTGTTACAATAATCTTTCAATTCACCCATGTAACGCTCAAAAGAATACATATATCATCCACCTTAAAAATACCAGACCAAGTAGCTCAACTTCTCTTACCAGATGAGCCACTAAATGAACCATAATGTCAAAAAAAGACAACGGAAAGTGCATCTCCAACTTACATATCGTAACAACCATTTCATTCTGCAACTTATCCAAATACTTTGGATGAATTACTTTGATGCAAATCTTATTGAAGAACAAACAAAATTTGATAATAGCATGTGTAATGTGTTTCAACAATATCGATCCAACAACAATGGGTAACAACTGCTGCATCAACACATAACAATCATCACACTTCAAACCAAGTAGTTTCAAATCTTTCATTGAAATAAGACAACTAATATTTGAACAATACCCTTGCGACACTTTGACACCATGTAGACACTGACACAAAACTAATTTCTCCTTTTTGGACAAAGTGTAACAAGCTGATTGTAAATACTTACGAGTACCCTTACTCTCTGGAGCTAGTTTTGCTCAAATACCAAGTTCAAGTAGATCAAGTCTAACATTATAATCATCTTTAGTCTTATCTGGTATGTTCAGAAGAGTTCCTAACAAACTGTCACAAATAATTTTTCGACATGCCTCACATCAATACAATGTCTGACTTCTAAGGTCTCCTAATAAGGAAGGTTAAAAAATGGATTTTTTTCTTCCAACTACTCTTATCATTTCTGCGTTTGTAAGGATTGCCGAATTCGCATTGGATGTTCTTCACTCACTCAAGAATTAGTTTACATTGATTTCTACAGGGGGTTCTTTGAATTCCTATTTTCCGTTAAATGTCATTTTCATTTTATGGTACGAATAACTCATAGGAATAAATTTGAGATGACCAAGACACATTGTCTTACTACCATGCACAAGCTGCAAAGAACACGTGTTTTCTTCACAAATAGGATATCCTTTGTACCCTTTTACAGAATAGCAAGACATATTTTCATATGAAGGGAAATCATTAATTGTGCAAAATATCATAATTGTTGACGGTGGGCATCCCACACTTTCTCACCATCATTCCACAATTTCTTTAAGTCATCAATCAAAGGAGATAAATACACATCTATGTCATTGCCTGGTTGTTTTGGATCATAAATCATTAAAGATAACATCTTGTATCTACGTTTCATGCTTAACCAAAGAGGTAGATTGTACATAACCAGTAGAATAGGCCACGAACTATAAAGGCTACTCAAACTCCCGTAAGGATTCATTCCATCAGTACACAGACCAAGTCATAGATTTCTGGATTCTTGACCGAACAATGGAAAGTCCAAATCGATTTTCTTCCACTGTGGAGAATCTGCAAGATATATAAGCATTTGATCATTCGCTTTATCACGATCTACGTGCCATGTCAGATTCTTTGAATGCACGAGGCAGGAAAACAAACGTTTCAACCTCGGAATGACCAGAAGATATCACAACACCTTCGCAGGCAGCCCTTGTATTTGTATATCACCACTAACATTTTTCCTACGTTTGTACCATGACGCATTGCAGACTGGACAACAATGCATATTTTCATACTCGACCCTCTATAACATGCAATCATTAGGGCATGCATGTATTTTTTGGCCTCATATGTATGGTCTGGAAGTTCGTTGTTTTCTGGAAGAATTTCTTTCAACAACTTAAGTAAGGTAGTAAAATTGATATCACTCCAACCGTTCAGGCCTTCAAGGTATATAACTATAACACTGCAGATAGTCTACTGAAATCGGTGCAACCTGGATACAAAAGTTTTTCATTGTCAGACGACAAACTACTAAGTGCTTGGGGTTTATCATCAAACTTATCGGCAACATCTCGAATCATATCTTCTAACCGATCATCATTATTAACATCTTTCTGTGAAAGACTATCACTTTCTTCCTTCGTACGTATTTCATTCTTACCATGTCATATCCAATGCGTGTATCCTTTATCAAAACATTTCTCAAACAGATGACTCTTGATCTTTTTTACATCTCTTAAGAACATATTAAAACACTTTCTACGTGGACATCTACAAACCATTTGGTACACACTAAATCATTTCAAAGATTATCGAATCACCAACTAACCAATCATTTAATTTGGTGGTAACCCATCACTCCTCCATCCACCCAAGTTGCATCACTATTTCCCATATGGCATTCTGTCTTAAAACAAGGATAGTTAGAGATTTCCCACCAAACTGTCGTACTCAAACGAAACGACAAATTGACGAAGAAATAAACGTCTGTTGTCCGGCTTAAGGTAAGTTGAGACTTGAGAGTGTAGTGCAACTTCAATTCGATGAGTGAACATTTTACCCAGCAGCCTAGACCATTCCACCATGCCTAATAGGCAATTGAAATATCATTTCAATACGTGAGTTTGCTTCTCCATGTTTTTTCCTCTAAAACATGGTTAGTCTGGTTTATTTTCATTTAAAGTGTGTACCATTGATGGTTCACCTTAGTACCACACAGTGGTGTGGAGAAGGTTTGAAGGAGTTCCAAGTCTACAACAATTACATGATTATTTATCATTGGATAATAATCACGCGTGGGACGTTTTCCCCATCTCTTAAGAAGTTATTATTGAAATTATGCAAATCCCACATTAGCTGATACCATAAGCAATAAAATAATGATCATATGGGATTGTGTAGGAACATAACTGGAGGAAACAGGATTTAGTTAATTTAATTTATTTTGCATGTGAATCACCTCCCATCTTATCTCATTCTTGTAAGAAATAGTACCAGTTGGCACTTAGATATGGTAAATTGGTAATGTATTATTTGAGGAATGGAATATTAGCTAATTGCGTTTTGTAACCACACCATTAGCCTCGATCTCCACGCTACATGTTGTATTTTATGAAAATTGTAGATACTACCGAATCAAATAAGTTGTGGACTCTTCAAATTTGGTATCTTATCATTGAAAGGAATATGCTTATGGTGATGGGTTTGCAAACAAACAATTAAACAAAAGAAGTTTATGCTGGCTTTATCAGAATTATTCATAAAAGACTCAATTGTTGATTCTTCTTTTTCTATTTAACAACCTGTATTCTATGATAAAACATCCACGGTCTTTATATCTGATCATTTGCCTTTTACCGTTTTAAGACTTTCTTAGCTCTCTCCATTTCTTTTGGGAACTACTAAACGTCGCCCCAAAACTACTTAAATCGCCCCTTGAAATTACCAAATTGCCCTTAACAATATATTTAATACCCATATCGTCCCGTGTCTATAAATAAGGCCTATGGTCTTGTATATTCATAATTTATCAGTAAAAACACCACGAAAATGTCTGGCGAGGGTGATGCATCGGGTGAGGTAAGCCTGGCGCGGGGCAAATTTTGGGCCGAGCGTCTGCATTAGACGCCTCCCCCATGGTGAGAGCGTCTGCGTAGGACGCCCTCCCCATGGCCGAGGCGTCTAACGCAGACGCCTAAGCAATGGGAGAGGCGTCTTATGTAGACGTCCTCCCCATGGGTAAGGCGTCTGTAGTAGACGCCCTTCCCTTCGGCAAGGCGTCCTACGCAGACGCCTTACCGTTGGGGAAGACGTTTAACACAGACGCCCTATCCATAGGGCAGGCGTCTAATACAGACGTCTTTTTTTTTTTGATTTTGATTTTGTTTTTTTAATTTCGACTTTATTTTTAAAATTTTTTAATTTCGATTTTATTTTTTAATTTTTTTAATTTCGATTTTATTTTTGTAGGTTCCAGATTTCGGTGGTGATGGAGTGGATTACAGTGAATTATTTCAAACTACACAAATCTTTGCAACAATCGATGAAGCATGTAAATGGGCCAAACAAGTAGCTATCGGAGCTGGGTTTTTTTTGGTCGTGTCGTCGTACAAAACAAGATCAGATAGTCGGATGGATTGTTATTTGAGATGCGACCGACGAAATCAAATGGAGTCTCGGGATATGGATACTGCACTTCGAAGAAACACCAAAAGAAAGGGTTGCAGTTGCCGTTTCTTAATAAAAGTGGTGGAGCGACGGGATCGTGATGGATGGGTTGTGGTTTTTAATAGTGGTCACGGACATCACAACCACAGACTGGCAGTTTATCCAGAGGGTCATCGTCAAATTAGTGGTCTAAGTTCTGGGGCGAAGAAGATTGTTCGTGATATGACAGAGGCGCAAGCAAAACCACGGAACATCTTGAAGGCAGTAAAAGAAAAATTCCCGGAGGACAATCCAAATCAAAGGCATATTTATAATTTCAGAGATTACATGAGGAGGACAAAATCTGAAGATCGGAATCCCGTCCAGCAGTTTCTCTACCAAGCAGTGCAGTGTGAGTACTTACATTGGATTATGGCGGATCCAGAAACTGATGTCGTCACTCACGCTTTTTTGGCACATCCGACGTCAGTCCAGTTGTTGCGGACATATCCTTTCGTTATCTGCATGGATTCGACTTACAAGACGAACAAGTATAAGATGCCTTTGTTCGAAATGATTGGGGTCACACCAGCAAACATGAATTTCCTTATTGGATATGCGATTTTGATGGATGAATCTTACTCCAGTTATTTGTGGGTGATGGAGAAGTTGAGAGATCTGTTATTGGGGACTGTCAGCCCGACTGCAATAATAACAGACCGGGAGTTAGGCCTTATGCGACCAGTGAGAGAGGTTTTTCCTGACTCTGCTCATTTACTCTGCACATGGCACATCAACAAAGACGTATTGAATTACGCATACCACGTATTCGGCAAGAATAAGGAGATGGCAGAGACTTTGAGGCGTGGAAGATGGAGGAAGATCATGCTTTCTACTTCAGAAGCCGAGTATGATAGAGCTGTGTATGCTCTGAAAGATTTGTATAGATCGTGGCCGGCTATCACGGAGTATCTGGACACCACGTGGTTGGTGCATAAAGAAAAGTTTGTGCTGAATTGGACGAACAAAGTCCTTCATTTTGGGAACACCACGAATTGTAGGGTCGAAAGTGCTCATTCGGCTCTAAAAGAGTGGATTTCTACATCGACTGCAGCTCTGGACACTCTTTTCGAGCGCGTCAACGCGGCTACTGAAATGCAGCTGACGAATATTCGAAACTTTCTTGAAGACTCGAGACGGCGAAATTTGACTAATTTCGGACATGCTCTATATCGTCACATAAATGGTAGAGTTTCGCATCACTGTTTGCAGTTGCTGAGTCAGGAGGTGAAGAGAATGCAACAGTTAGATGATGAAGTTGAATATCGTTGCGAGTGCGCTTTTCTGACTTCTCATGGGATACCTTGCGCATGTACCATCCGTGGATGTCTTGAATCAGAAAACGGAATTTACTTAGAGCAGATTCATTCGTTCTGGAGGACACTTGTCATTGGGGAAGGAGCCGGGAACGCAGAGTTTGTGTCTCAGGCAGCTCAAGACGCCGAACATTCTCGGGCATATAAGGCTCTATGATATCCCGATAACGAATAAGGCCCATCAATAAAGTCCTCGGGACCTCCCCTGCTGGGTCAGGACCATAGGGTAACCACTCCACCTAAACTTTAACACATTAATAATAATACATCTTAAAATTAAATAAATAAATGTAAATGGTGTAAAGTTTGATACCTCTGATGCAGTCATCTGATCTAGCCGTGCGCGGATGGAACGCAATCGTCCATCGCTCTTGTCCTCGCTCCGGACGGCCCACATACCCGAACGTGGATGACCCTCCTCGATAATCTTCCGCTCACAATGCGGGCGCAATGCGGGAAAATACTCGTATATTCACGCCTGCAGCAGCGTAAGACAACCTGCAATCCCAGAACAATCCGCACGGCTAGCTATCCCAAGCTGACGGTACAGGTATGCCAACGTCGCTGAGCCCCACGAGTACTCACGAATAGTCTCCGGGTCCCTAGCCTCCAATAGATCGCGTGGTCTGATCCGGCAACCACTCTTGTCGACAAACAAGACGGCTCCGAGCATCAAAAATAGGTACGCCGTCAACTGTGTATCATCGGCCCGCGGAGGTCGTGCCCGTCTGCATAGGTCCTCAAGGGAGTCGATGCCGACACCACCACCACTCCATAAAGCTGTATCTCTCGCCAGGCCATCAGGTGTGACACCAAGCAACTCTGCCACATAACACCTCAGCTCAGATGTCGACCCCTGAGCACTAACCAGACGACCATCCACAGGAATGCGCAGGATCTGGAAAACATCGTGAAGCATGATCGTCATCTCTCCGAAAGGCATGTGAAAAGTGTTGGTGTCAGGCTGCCACCGCTCCACAAACGCAGAAATCAAAGGCATGTCGAGATAAGGGAACATGCTGTACGGTAAGTGCCCCAAATGCGTGGCACTAATCTCCTCTCTGATATCAGCACTCAGTGTAGACCGCCAACCCTGTAGTGCTGTACAGGCTCTGTGCCGATTTTGGCACTTCAGAACCATCCGATCCTCTCCATCCCAGATCCGTCTAGCGATGTGACCCCAGAAACTAGGAATGACACTCCCATCTAAAGGACCACCAGGCGTCATACTGCTCACGATCCAAGAATCGTCCTGGACCCTCTTCTTCTTCTGAGCGCGGGGATCAACAGTGCACGAGCTCGAATCCCCGGTCGTAAACCTCCCACCCCTACCCTTCCGCACCATCCATCCCGCGGAAGTAGAAGTACCCGCTCGACCACGTCCTCTGCTATAATCCCCCTGCCTCTCCACCTCTGGCCGCACTAACTCATACGGGCCATCATCGTCGCTCTCGTCGTCGAAACTATCCACATGCTCATCATCGAAGGAATCATCCTCCTCCTCACGACGACGTAATGCCTCCCTCTCCCTCCTGACCGAAGCAGATATCCCCCGTCTACGTGGATGACGCGGTGCTGAATCATCAACTAAAGAACGGAAGGCGTGTAATGGTATCGACTTGCCTTTCCCTCCACTGTGACCCGATGACTATTAATTGAAATTTTAAATACAAATTTGTTAAATTTGTTAAACTAAATTATCATATTTATCAAAATTGTTAAACTAAATCAAAATTTGTTAAACTAAATTATCAAAATTGTTAAACTAAATCAAAATTTGTTAAACTAAATTAAAACAATTGTTAAACTAAATCAAAATTTGTTAAAACTAAATATCACAAATGTTAAACTTAATAAGAATTTGTTAAATTAATTTTATTGATTTATCACAATTTATTAAAGTAATTATGATATTTAATAATTAAAAAAACAAAAAAGGTGGAGGCGTCTGCGAGAGACGCCTCCCGCATGGTGGAGGCGTCTCTCGGAGACGCCTCCTCCTACGGGGAGACGTCTTTCACAGACGTCTCCCTCTACGGGTCGGCGTCCGAGGGAGACGCCCCCCGCATGGGGCGGGCGTCCGAGGAAGCCGCTCCCCCTATGGGGGGGGCGGCTTCCTCGGACGCCCGCCCCATGCGGGGGGCGTCTCCCTCGGACGCCGACGACTTTTTTTTTTTTTTAAACAAATAAATAACGTAATGTTACCTCATACGGGTACACCGGGGGAACTGCTGGCTGCTTGCCTGGCCTCCGAGACATTCGTAATCTTGTGTAGTAGGTATAGGAAGAGAAAATTTTGAAAAAAGAGTGAAATTGTGAGATATATAAGCAAAAATAGGAGGAAGGGCAATTTGGTAATTTCAAGGGGCGATTTAAGTAATTTTGGGGCGATGTTTAGCAGTTCAGTTTCTTTTTCCACACGATTATCTATCTCTGCTTTCACCATTCTTTCCTTTTTTAAAACTTTAATTTTTTTGTTAATATCAAACTAAACACTCACAATTGACCCCTTATTCATGATGTAATGTCTAGTCTTGGTTTTATTTGGTTCATAATTCATCCATCCAAAAGTAATAGCATGTCATGTATACATCAAACCATGGATAATATGGGTTTACGTGAGCTACCATCATCGCATGTTGATTCATTAATTTGGACATGGCATTCGCAAGCAATTACTGTACGAATAAACAGACGTAATAATTTGATCGCCTGTAGACTCAATGCAATTACGAGTCGATATCTACTATGCTTGTTATTTTCCGACGTCATCTGTTACGCCCCGAAACAGCGGAAAAATTAAAACTTTAAAACAGATAAGAATCAACACTGGGGTCGTCACTAAACCACAAGTATATATATAATATAAGGTGGTAAACTGTACAATACAAGAGTCAATGATGATTACAACCCAACACAAAAGATATACAATGCATGCACAAGGGAAAATCATCCACCTCGAAGAACAAAAAGGCAGGATCTGGTCTGGGTGCTCCTGTCCGCAGTCACCACCTCCTACTGACGTGCACGACCTGACATAAAACATGAATATACCTGAGTTTTCCGAGAGGAAATCCCGTATGCCAAACCCCTAAAATATGAACATAATATGTGTTTATGAAACATGAAATGAAGAATGCAGTAAAAGCATATCAAACTCCCGTGCACACCAGGCACCGCCGGAAAACATCGGCCACGGGTCTCAAGGGTCCTCTCACCCCAACCCCACAATCACACGTGCACACAAGGCACCCGCTCCGTAGAGCCACAAAAACGTGCACACAAGGCACCCGCTCCGTAGAGCCACAACAACGATCTTCCTCTCAGGCCGGCAATGTCTGTACCGTCGCCCCAAAAAAGGCCGGAGATCCGTTGCCCTCGAGGCGGATCCAACCACACACGACAAAAACATCCATATGCAAACTGTGCCCCAACGGTCGAACGGAAGACCCCAAACGGTCGACCGAACACCACAACTATTCCGCAGAAAACCGAAATGACGTCCAACCGGTCGAACGGCAAAGGGGCCCCGTTCGACCGAAATCCAACAGGGAAAAATCCTCTCTTGCTCAAAAAGCACCAACGGTCGAACGACCTAAAATCACGGTCGACCGATTCCCTCTAGTAAGATTCACCAACAAAATCCGCACTACACGGTTGACCGGCCAATAAGTTAACTTACGTTCCGGTCGGACGAAGTCAATGAGCGGTCGACTGTTTAGATGGTCAACGCCCCCAACCGACTTACAACAGTGCTTTCGGTCGACCGGCAAAGGGGACCTATTCGACCGAAAACACGCAGATCCTTTTTCCCTTGTAAAAACGTACCACCGGTCGACCACTCGAAGAGTATCGTTCGAACGGTGCAAGGGTTTTCGCCCGAATCACACTACGACCGGTCGACCGCGCCAACCCGCCGGTCGACCGTTGCAGAGCAGAAAAGCTGCTGCAAGGTTCTCGACGAGCCTTCCGGCCTACCGTCGGCCACTCCAACCCTCGCAAAGGCTAAAAGGAGGATTAAACTAAAGCTTGGCATACCTTTAAGGCTTGAAGAAGCCTTCGAAGAATCCCGGCGAGCGCTTCCTCGCAAAACTCTTCTCCTCCGGTGAGAACTCAACCGCAATCACCTCGACTCCGGCAACTCCAGATCCCCTCCGAGCTTCGCCGGCCTCGCCTCCGCATCTTCCTCAGCTGGATGAGAAGGATCGAGAGAGAGAGAGAGACACACACGCGTGAGAGAGTGAGAGAAAACGAGTGAGGAGAGAGAGAAGACCAAATCTTATATACCTCTCCTCCTTCAATCTCCACCATCCACCACATCTCCTCCCATCAATCCCAGCCATCCATCTCAACCCACCTCATCATCCTCAAATCTACCACCTAAAACACAATAAACCCAATTAACAAGGGTTAGGATGTAACATCATCACCTCTACATTCATTAATTTGGACATCGCATTCACATGTAGCATCTCTAATCTTTTTATAATACATAATAAAATGCCAACATAGATGGAAAGGGACCCGATAAAGACTTGTGTCAGCTTGTGGAGTTTGATTTCATGATTCTCTATCTTTCGAAGTTCCATGATATCATAGATATTTTTTATATTATGGTTAAAAGTTAGGGTTTAGGAATTATACTGAACTTTAAACTAAATACTTAGATTCAATAACACGTACTTTCTATAAAAACTGATGCAACACATGATTATTACTTTGGGTTTTTCGATATATACAAATGGGTTGACTGACTATAACTGACCAAAGTGTGTCCACGGGGACGTGGTAAGGAAGGACATATCCCGTCAGCCAATAATCCGACGTGATACGTAAGTTAACTATTAACCATGTAGGTATTTAGCAATGACACCGTTGTGATATTTACGCAATACCACGATTGCCGCACCAAGAAGACCCAGGTGGTATGTAATATTATTAAAATCAAAAATTCGGGAAAAAATCAATAATAGGTCGTACCATGTCAGTTTGTTGGCAAATGACCGACGTGGTCCGTACACACCACGTCTGTTGAAACATAAGGCTGATGTGGTGTGTCCTATTACTAAAACAAATTCAAAAAAAAAAAATCAAATAATAGAATATGTCACATCGGGTTGTTAGCAAATGACCACCGACATGCTATGCCCTTTTTTTAAATAATAGTTCCAAACAACGTCGGATATTAGTCTATCACCACCGTGTTATGTCTAAATACTTTGTCTACCGGCGTGTTACACCCTCAATTGATTTTTTTTGTTAAACTCCACGTCAGTTTCAACGAAATAACCGGCATGTTATGTCCATAATTTTTTTGGAAATTTCACCTCGGTTACAACGAAATAACCGTCGTATTATGTCCTTAATTGAATTTGTTTTTCTGATTTTGTTTTGAATTTCTCATAAAGTTTCTTTATGATAAAACATCCACGGTCGTCAGATCATTTGCCTTTTTACCTTTTTAAGACTTTGTTAGCTCTCTCCATTTCATTTTCCACCCGATCATCTATCACTGCTTTCAGCTTTCTTTCCTTTTTTAAACTTTGATTTGTTGTTAATCTCAAACTAAACACTCACAATTGACCCCTTCTTCATGATGTAATGTCTAGTCTTGGTTTTATTTGGTAATTGATCTACATTGAGTTAGACATAAATTGACCACTTTGAGATTGTTTAAATTAAAATCATAATTCCATCCAAAAGTAATAGCATGTCATGTATACGTCAAACCATGGATAATATGGGTTTACTTGAGCAACCGCATCAAACTTAGTTACAAAATTTCAATTTTACCATTTCGATACAACTTATGGGAAAACTAAAGTTTGCACTTCTACACTCATTATATATGCATGTAATCCAAATGATCGAACCGATGACCATTTTTAATGGACAATATTTGTACAGGTTAATTACTTTACTCCAGTCAATATCTACTATTTGTGTTGTTATTTTTCGTCATCATCACATGTCGATTCATTAATTCGGACATGGCATTCACATTCAATTATTGTACGAATAAACGGACGTAATAATTTGATCGCCTGTACACGCAATGCAATTACGAGTCGATATCTACTATGTCCGTTATTTTCCGACGTCACCACATGTGGATTCATTAATTTGGACATCGCATTCACATGTAGCATCTCTAATCAATTTATGATACATAATAAAATGCAAACATAGATGGAAAGGGACCCGATAAAGACTTGTGTCAGCTTGTGGAGTTTGATTTCATGATTCTCTATCTTTCGAAGTTCCTTGATATCTTAGATATTTTTTATGTTAGAGTTAAAAGCTTAGGGTTTAGGAATTATATATACTGAACTTTTACTAATAACTTAAATTAAAAAACACGTAATTTCAAATACACAATGCTACAAAACATGATTATTACATCGAGTTTTTTGATATATCATGTTGGGTTAACCAATCCTAATTGACCAAAGTGTGTCCGGGGGGACGTGCTAAGAAAGGACATATTTCGTCGTCCAATAATCTGATGTGGTACGTATGTATACATTTCGGTATTTAACAATAACACTGCCGTGATATTTATGCAATACCCGTTGGCCGCACTCAGAAGGCTGATGTGGTATGTTATACTATTAAAATCAGAAATTCAAAAAAAATCTAATAATAGGTCGTCCTTCGTCGGTTTGGTTGCAAATGACCGACATGGTCTGTAGATATACCACGTCGGTTTGTTGGCAAATGACTACCAACGTGGTATGCCAATTTTATTAAAATAATAGTTTCAGACAATGTCGGATATTAGGCTATCACCACCGCATTATATATAAATACCACGTCGGTTTCTTCCAACACACCGGCATGTTACGTCCTTAATTGAACTTTTTTGTGAAATTCCACGTCGATTTCAACGAAATAATCAAAGTGTTATGTCCTTCATTGAATTTTTTTGGGTGAAATCCCACATCGATTTATACGAAATAACCGACGTGTTATGTCCTTAATTGAATTTTTTTTGTTAAATTTTGATTTTATTTTGAATTTCTCATAAAGTTTCTTACGATTGAAATAGAAATACACCACATAAAAATTCCTACAATTGAAACAAGCATACCCCACATAAAATTCTCTGTAATTTAAACAGATATACACCACACAAAAGTCTGATCATCGCATATAATTCTGATTGTGTACTGCCAATGTATATTCCGAAAAAGCCATATATGTATCTCGATTTACAATAGGAAATATATATACCAAAAATGTCTATATATATATATATATAAGTTAGCCTATTACACATAATCTCAAAAGTTTTAATATGTACATCTAAGTGAAACATACGTATACTTGCAAAAAAATTGAAGTTGTAGTGTTGTAAACTATATTCCTTCAATTCAGTTGCCTTTGAATATTAACTGTCAGTAAACTATGTTGTTGTACAATATGTCATACTAGAATTATCAATTAGTAGGCTGAATATGACTGCAATGTCTCAGCTCCTGCTTCACAGTTTGGTTTGGTCTATATGTTAGGTTGAAAATCCACACTTCTACACTAATGATATCATGTATATACTCATCTATTATAATAAAAGCTTAAAGATGATAACATCACCCAATAAACTTACATTCATCAATTAAGTTGTTGATATCATATGGTTGATGGAAAAACAAGACCACTTCTCTCATGTCATGTGTATTTCTTCCGGAGAAAATGTTTCAAAGGAATCTTTTTAATGACAATTCCATAGAGGATTTCTAACGGCTACTAATATGACAAGTTTGGTTATCTCTTAGATGTTCGGATGTCAAAACAAGGCTACGACAGAATCCTAGTGCTCAAATTTACATTTGATCTTATGGACTCAATAAATGGAAAATTACAAGTCTTGGTCCAAAACTTTGTTACAATCTTGAGTCTTTGTCCCAATACTTCACCTTTTGATGATCTTGATCAACCAATTAAAATGATTTGCATGTATATATGCAATACATGTAATCATGTTTACTCACTTTGACTGACTAAGTTGATTTTTAAGATTAGTTTGATTAATCGATTAAGTCCTAAAAGCCAGTAGACACGCCTTGTCAAAATTCTCCTGTTCATAATTCATAAAACACTCCCTTTTTGGAGTTGCATGGAACAATGCTCCGGAATCAAGTATCCAGACAAAATCAACTCTCCTATCACCACACAAACATTTTTCCAAACTGCTACCTTTATCTCCTTCATCTTATTTGTTGCTTTCGGTACTTTGCAGTCTTGTTTGAAAAGACCTTTCTGTTGCAATTTCAACATGTTACCTAGGCAGCTCTATATTTAGTTATTTACTCTTGTGAGACTGTGACTTTCCGTTATTTCTGTTGTTTAGTCTCTTTGAAGATCTGCATGTTCTTCCATATACATAGCACTCCCTGAAGGTTCCTATGATGAGCTATTCCACCTGTGTGAATCCTCATCAAGTAATAAACTCACAACATCATCAAATTTAAGCTTTTCTGACCAATACGAATTTCTGATAGCCATGACTAGACCACCCCAGCTATCAAATAAAGTACAGAAAAGGGCTACAACCAACACCATCTGCAAAAACAATTTCTAGAGACTCTAACTAGCTTTTAGTCACATTGAAGCCATTGTGGTGCTCTTGCATGATTTTAGAATCATATTTCTTCATATTAAACAGCTTCTTCATAAGATGTACCTTATTCGAGGGTGAGGATTTTTCATACCAACATGTTAGGGCATTCATCCCATCAATAGTGGTCTTCTATGTCCTCATGTTGATTGTTAATGACGGTACCAAAGTGAGATAGATCATGCCGAGAGCTTTCTGATTCAACAACCCCACTTCTTCGGATTCATGTATTTAATTAGGCATCACATCTCTTCCTTGCAACGACAAGTAATGATCCTTCTGCTACATATAATATTCGATTTGCATCCGCAGACATCGAATATTTTCCATTGAATTTCTCGATCAAAATTTTGCTTTTTTTGTCATTGCTCCCACTCGAACTCAACATTGTGATACCAATTGTTGGGGAGATCACGACCTACAGTAGCAATCACGGGAAGTAAACAAATAAACAAGCAATCAGAAAATAAGATATTACATGGAAAACTCTTGTGGGAAAAATCACTATCCCGTCAAGTCCTAATCCACTAACTTTGCAAAGGTTACAACAACATACCAATCCTAAAACCAATAGGGTATTATAGGAATACACAGGGAAATAATCAAACCCTAAATTTTTGGCGAATTCAGGTCTCGAAAATTACCAAAACAATTTTCACAACTGTAGTCCTATAACTGCCCGATCAATCTAGTAAACTGGTCGACCACTTATGCTACTGGAAATTCCAATGTACAAACCAGTCGACCGGTTGATCAAACGGTAAACTGCTTTTCAATTTGTACCAAATCGGCTCCACTTCATCTTCATATTGTTGAACACCATGTCGAAAATCTGTCGAAGCTTTTACAACCTTATTTTTACTTTTAATGGAGCTATAAATGTACACAAAAAAATGTTAATCATATTAAGATTCAAGTAATAAATTCTAATGTTATCAAACATGTAATTTCATTATAAGAAATTGAATTCCTGAGACTTTAACCTGATTACATAGACTTTAATTCCTTTTTTGTTAAATTAAATGGACGGAAATTTTGTTTAGTTATCTATATTGGTAAATTTGTGAAACATGTGTCGAACAATATACATGTACCATTACTCGTTTTCTAATTGAGTCTTGATGAGCATAAAAGACACTTCTAAACTTGCAAGTAAAATCTTTCTATGTACAAACTATGCAATTGGATTTCCAATACATTTCATTTTTGGTGCGATGATGTGGTAGAGAGAGAATGAGTGATTTGGTTGGGGGGCACCATAGTGGATGGTCATAGTGGCTTGATGCTTTAAAAGTCAGTCACCAATGGTTTGAATCAGTTCTAAAGCATCACGGTCGTGATATAAAAAAAAATTATCTCAAATTTCTCTCTGCTACGTCAGCTTTTCAATTTCACAACATTTATCAAAAATTTGTTTCTTATCTTCTCAACCATGATCTTTGTAAAAAGATTCTGGTGTCAAATCAACTATTTTCTTTCCTTTAACTCATTTCCTACTTTTTACAAATAAATTAATAAATTTATATATCTTCATTTTTATCTCTTTTATATATAAATTATTACTAAAATTTGATACCAATTTTTTTCCTTTTAAAATTTCAAAAATAATTGTTTGATAGACATGGATAAAATAATTAATTTATTAACGACAAAAAGATAATAGTAATATCATGACAAAACTTACGGACATTACAATAGCGATTACATATAACTAAACATTACAACTACTAGTCAAAGACAAGTAATTAATCTACTTTTAATTATCGTTACGCCCATAATGTGCACAAATATTTTCAATTAAATCCATTTTAAGAGTCAAATGTGTCTCTCTATCACGAATTTGATCTCTATTGTCCAAGTAAGCAGTAATATTGACAACATGACCGATGGAGTATTCGAACGACTCATCATCATTTGTTGTTCTTTTACTAGATGTATGTTGAGGACGATCTTTAACAAATCCACTTGTATAAGCATTGTAACGCCCCGAAACAACGGAAAATTTAAAACTTTAAACAGATACAAGAATCAACATCGGGGTCGTCACCAAACCACAAGTATATATAATATAAAGTGGTATACTATATAATACAAGAGTCAAGGATGATTACAACGCAATACAAAAGATATACAAACACATATACAAGGGAAAATCATCCACCTCGAAAGATAAAAGGACAGGATGTGGTCTGGGTGCTCCTGCCCGCAGTCACCACCACCTACTGACGCGCACGACCTGACATGTAAACAAACAATGCCTGAGTTTCCCATAGGGAAACCCCGTATTCCAAACCCCTAAAATATGAACATAACATGTATATCTGAGACATGAAATGAAGAATGCAATAAAAGCATAACAGACACATGTGCACACAAGGCACTGCCGGAAAACATCGGCCACGGATCTCAAGGCTCCTCTCACCCCAACCCCACAACGTGTGCACACAAGGCACCGCCGGTCAGAGCCTCGGCCACAACAACATGCTCACAAGGCACCGCCAGAAAACATCGGCAACAACACCGTGCACACAAGGCACCGCCGGTCAGAGTCTCGGCCACATCAACATGCTCACAAGGCACCACTCCGTAGAGCCACAACCACGATCTCCTCTTAGGCCCGCATGTCTGTACCGTCGCCCCCAGAAGGCCAGGGACCCGTTGCCCTCGAGGCAGATCCAGTCACACATGACATAAGCATCCATATGCAAAACAGTGCCCAAACGGTCTAACAGAAGACCACAAACGGTCGACTGAACAACACTACTATTCCGCAATAAAACTGAAATAACGTCCAACCGGTCGAACGACAAAGGGGCCCCGTTCGACTGCAATCCATCAGTGAATTCCTCTTTTGCTCAAAAAGCATAAACGGTCGAACGACCAAAAACTCACGGTCGACAGATTCCCACCGGCAAAACTCACCAACAATCCGCACTACTCAGTCGACCGGCCATTAAGTCTTAAGTTTCGGTCAGTCGAAGTCAACGAGCGGTCGACCGTTTGGATGGTCAACGCCCCCAACTAACTTACGACGGTGCTTTCGGTCGACCGGCAAAGGGGACCCGTTCTACCGAAAACACCCAGAGCCTCTTCCTCTTGCATACAATGTACCACCGGTCGACCACTCCTAGAGTATCGTCTGAATTTTTCCCGAAAAACACTACGCCCGGTCGACCGTACCAATCCGCCGGTCGACCGTTCCAGAGCAGAAATGCTGCTGCAAGACCCTCGACGAGCCTTCCGGCCTACCGTCGGCCACTCCAATCCTCACAAAGGCTAAATGGAGGATTAAACTAAAGCTTGACATACCTTTAAGGCTTGAAGAAGCCTTTGAAGAACCCCGACAAGCACCTCCTTGCAAAACTCCTCTTCTCCGGCGAAAACCTGAACGCGATCACCTTCCTCCGGCCACACGACCGCAACACGTGCTCCTCGCTTCCCCAAACCTCGACGAGCTTCCAAAAGCTGAGAGGGAGAGAGAAAGATGAGTGAGAAGAGAGAAGAGTGAGAGAGAGATGAATCCAAACCTTTTATACCCAATCCAACAAATCTCAGCCGTCGATCTCAATCTCCTCTAAACCACCACCTAAAACACAATTAATCCAATAAGCAAGGGGGTTAGGATGTAACAAGCATAGTTAGCATATGATATCCGTTCATCCTATACTATTATATTGTGTATGATGCAAATCATCGTAATTTTGTTTACAAAATAAATACTTATTTATAGATATAGACTTGTTACAAAATGAATGCTTATTTATA
This sequence comes from Triglochin maritima, assembly GCA_963682175.1. Classification (NCBI taxonomy): domain Eukaryota; kingdom Viridiplantae; phylum Streptophyta; class Magnoliopsida; order Alismatales; family Juncaginaceae; genus Triglochin; species Triglochin maritima. The sequence continues at coordinate 13,149,664 of OY821773.1, forward strand.
GATATAGAGCGAAAAAGATGATTTAGAATAGTGAAAGTACGAAAGTATTCTCTGACAAAAATTAAGTACGGAATAAAGTCTGGATCCATCGTTGAGGGGAGATATTTGTTAGGGAAAATTTAGCCAAGTCCTCAAATTTCTCACCATTTAGATTGAGTCCAAAGATTCCTATATTTCATGCAAGTCCACATCCAACATATATACAGTCTCAACCAATGCTTTGGATTTAGGATATTACACATCCACTAGGTCAATTATTAATTATCAATAATGATAATTAATAATTGATTTCATGTCATTTTCGCGTTAGTTTTACAAACACAAAAATACCCGATATGATAATATTATGTTTGTAGAAACATGAATGGATTAGTTGAAGTAGATGAGTGGTGAGAGGAGGCACCTTGTGGCATCCGCAAACCACTAAGGTAACCAAGAATTAATGAATGTTTTATAGTTTTGTAACATATTCACTTTTGAATTAACCGTAAAATGTGCAAACAGTCTCATATCAACTAACACAACAAATGTCTCATTCGTCGTGACTATAAAAGGATTTGTAACCTATGTTTACAAGTCAAACCCTTTGAACGAGACTTCTTCTCGTTGAAGTTCTTGGGTTAAATGAAATTTTGTGGTATAAAAAAGTAAAAAAAATGAAAAAAAATAAATACCAACGAACCTGCCACCGTTAAGGCGGCGGAAATCAGTCGCCACCGATTAAAGGGCCCCCGTAGTGGGTGCCCTAAGAGTAACACGTAAATCATGTTTGTACTGTTGAAAATAGTAAACGCAACAACTCTGGTTATTTTAGTATAAATCAGCCAACAGATCAGAGGCACCAAAATCCAATTTCAGCCCATTCTTGGTTTGGCTCGTAAGCAGTGGATTAAGTTACAAGTATCCTTTACGTAGTTCTTGAGACTTGATAGTTTTGTTCCTCACTAGTAATTACTATTGCAGTGTCGTTAATTTGCAATGTGGAAGCTTAAGATTGCTGAAGGGCAAGACCAAGGGCTCCGGACGACCAACAATCACGTCGGAAGGCAGGCTTGGGAGTTCGATCCCGACCTCGGCAGTGAAGAAGAACGTGCCGAGATCGAAAAGGCTCGGAAGGAGTTCTCGAGCCATCGGTTCGAGCGGAAACACAGCTCTGATCTTCTCATGAGGATGCAGGTATATATATACTTCAATCCAGAAAACCATGATCAGAATACGTACGTACCTGTGATACTTTAGATATTGATTGATACAACGTCTGGAGGTATGATTAGAGAATAAATTTATGGCCATCAACCAATTACTTCAACTTCTCTAAATGCTACTCTACTGGGAAGAGCCTAGTTTTACACGAAGCCTTCCATATGTGAAGTGGATTTGGATCCTTTCAGATTCTTCAAAACACCATCTAACTCTAAATTAAATTTTCTCTGAGAAAGAACATGCGCGCAAAGACATGCATGTAACTTAGGTCACCAAAAAATAAGAAATGTAAGGAAGAGAAGAAATGTAGAAGGATATGGAAGGCATGAGGGTAGAAAAAGAGGGTGGAGCAAAGAAGAAGCTTGGAGGTCTAGCTAAGAATTTGGGTTTGAGAGGGTAGGGGGGAGAGGAGAGGTGGGTCGGGTAACAACGTTATCGTTATTGACTTTTCCAACTGGTTTTAGTGTTTTTTTGTTTATAAGCTATATTGATTTTAGTATCATCAGCTACTAACCCTTCGTCGTTCTTTGTAAGAAAGCATATGCTTTAGTGATTTTTTTATTGACGTTGACATTTAATTAAAGAAAGCTTTGCAATAATTATTTTTTATATTTATTTGCAATATTTGAGGTGCATTTTTTAGTGACATCAAAGTTAAATTCTTCTAATTAACAAATCAGTTTGCAAGGGAGAATCGTCTGAGTATAAACATGGCACAAGTCAAGCTGGGAGAAAACGAAGACATTACTAAAGAAGCTATAACTACTATATTGAGAAGAGCTATTAGCTTCCATTGTACACTTCAGGCACATGACGGTCACTGGCCTGGCGACTATGGAGGTCTCATGTTCCTTTTACCTGGCATGGTAAAGTTGAAGTTTAATATTGCAAGATTTTACTCATTAATCTTGATGGAACAATGATGAATCCACGTACATAATATTAAGTGAGAAGAAATTTAAAATATTAATTAGACGTCGTAATTTTACTCTGAATATTTTTTGACCAGAAAAAACGGGATTAAATGCTTTTGTTTTTATCTAACTTGGGGTCACAAATTTGGTTTTTAAATTTTTTAGAGTTTTTTCTTTCAATTGATGCAACTGAAAACCAACTGTTTTATGCTATTGTTATCGTTGACTTCATATTTATTTTGATGTTGTTTTAATCTGATTCAATAGTATCTCGCTGCAAAAATGTAATAGCAACTTTTGAGATGACTTTCTTTTCTGGTATGGTTGCTATATATACAAAACATATAACGAGGATCTAAATACGTATAAAATATAAGAAATTACTGAAGGTAGATGTTATACAAAATTAGTTCAGGTAACATGTGAAACCTTTTTCTTTTGCATGATATGGTATAATATAAAAAGTTATCTTGGAAGAAGCATGCACATTACTGGCGATACGAGTGGACCGAAGGTTTTCTCTGCGATCAGAAAATAAGAAATATGCACAAGATTGTCTACATGTGCCAAATATCATAATTGAGTTGGTCTTTATTGATATTGTAGAAGTTTGAGGTGTTTATGTTGATAAATACTTGTATTATAGGTAGACCATTTGGTAATCAAATAAAGATTAATTACAGTTTACCCCTCTTGCGTATCACTTTGATATTTTTAAATTTAATTTGTCACGCAATATCTCCTCAATTTTTCTTAACAAAAACCTCCCCTCCATCCAAATTTATGTTTCTTTTAACAGACACATGACTCATGTGCCTACAAAATTAGTCAATTTTTCCACAATTACCCTTCCTCCTATTCAAACCGAACCTCGGTCTTAACCCTAATCCCAATCCCAAATGCCAACCCTCATCCACAAATGACAACTCTAAGGAGTCTATTATTATGAGTTCTCTCCAAGTTTAACTAGTACTACCTTGTACATGTAACACATACCTATGTTTACGAGGTAACTATTTTAAAAATAAGAATAAGTACAAAACATAGGATATTGTGCTTATCAAAGATGTAGAAACAACAAAAGCTAGAGAAAACCAATAACATATTCTAAGGGAACTCTCAAGCACCTTGGATGCAACATCGACCACCGATTCATGTCCCAACTGATGCCAAAGGCGAGTTGGCGACAGGACACGATGTTGAGGAGGGATCGATGGGGATGGGTTGGGGCATGTGGTGAACACCGGTAATGGTTTGGTAGAGACTGGAGAAGCGAGGTAGTTAAGGAAGACGTGCAGATGGCGTCCACGTCTGTGAGTTTGAAAAGGTCGTACCTGTTATGAGATCGACAAGTAGAGGAGGAGAATCGTCGCCAGAAAGGTTGTGCGAGGAGGCTCTTTGGGTTTGGTGTTGTTATCAAGTTTCTGCAATTGGTTTTGTAACGCCACGAAACAGCAGAAATTTTAAAACTTTTAAAAGATACAAGAATCAACACTGTGGCCGTTACCAAAACTACATATAATGATATATATAAAGTGGTACAACGTCTGATATAAGAGTCAAGATGATTACAAAAACGAAAGACATACAATAGATACAAGTATAATCATCAACCTCGAAACTACAGAAGACAGGATCTGGTCCAAGTGCTCTCGCCCTCAGTCACCACCTCCTATAGATGCTTACGACCTAAAAGGCAACCATAAACTATGTCTGAGTTTCCCTTAGGGAAATTCCGTATGCCAAACTCCTAAATATGAATAGAACACATATGAGACATGATATGAAAATGCAATAACAATATCTCAACCGTCACCGTCCAATTAGGTTCTCGGGATCTCTCTCCTAACCACAGTCGATGTCACAACACGTGCTCACAAGGCACAATCGGAAAACCATCGGCCATGGGTCTCAAGGGTCCTCTCACCCCAAACCCACAATCACAAGTGCACACAAGGCATGCCGGAAAACCATCAGCCACGGGTCTCAAGGGTCTTCTCACCCCAACCCCACAATCACACGTGCACACAAGGCACCGCCGGAAAACCATCAGCCAAACCAAACAAATACGTGCACACAAGGCACCCACTCCTTAGAGACACAACCATGATTTCTCTCAAGACAGAATGTCCGTACCGTTGCCCCAAAAGTCCAGGACCCATTGCCCTCGAGGCAGATCTAGACCACAAACACCACAAGCAATATAAGCAAAACTAGGCCAAAACGGTCGAACGAAATCCACAAACGGTCGACTGAAACCCCACAACTATTCCAAAAATAACCAGAATAACCACCAACCGGTCGAACGGCAAAGGGGACTCGTTTGACCGAAAACAACCAGGCAAAAACCTCTTGTCGCACAAAATGCACAAACGGTCGAACTTAACAGATCGACGGTCGACAGGAAAAGAGCAGTGAAATCCGGTCTGGAACACATTGCACTGGTCGACCAAAACGAAAACAAAGGTCGAACAAACTTTAAGTTAAACTTAAGCTATCGGTTGAATGAGATCTTAGGGTGGTCGACCGTGTTGTGGTCTACAACCCCAACCGACATAAAATAGTGTTTCGGTCGAACGACAAATGGGCTTGCCCGAAAACACCCAGAGCTTGCCTAACATGCTTGACCGAAAACACCCAGAGCTTGCCTAACATGATTGACCTGTCGATCGCACGAAGCATCATTTGACCGGTGCAAGGCAGACTCCCCAAACTCACAACCACAACGGTCGACCGATCCACCAATCGATCGATCGAACACAGCAGAAAAACTACTGGACTAAGGTCCGACGAGCCATTCAGCCTACCGTCGACCGCTCCAACACCCACACGAACATAGGTGAGCGTAAAAGCAGGCTTGACATACCTTTAAGGCTTGAAGAAGCCTTTGAAGAGTCATGGCGAGCGCTTCCTCGCAAAGTCCCTTCTTCTCCGGTGAAAATCTCAAACTCGATCACCTTGACTCCGATGATCGTCTGAGCACCTCCCAGCCTCACCAAAACCACACCAATCTAGAGCTTCCGGCTCGCCTAAGGAAGAGAAAGATGAGAGCGGGAGTGAGAGAGAGAGAAAAAACAACCTTTTATACTCTCCTCCTCAAACCATCCCAGCTGACCAATCTAAACCCCCTCTAAACCACCACTTAAACACAAATAAACCATTAAGAAAGGGTTAGGACATAACAATCCACCCTCGTTAAGGAAATTCATCCTCGAAATTAGAACCAAACCCTTACCAAACAACTCTGGATACTTCTTCCGGACGTCCTCTTCGATCTCCCAAGTAGCCTCACTCTCACTATGATGCTGCCATCTGACCTTTACCATCGGAATGGTTCTCCTCCTGAGCTGGTGTTCCATCCGATCCACAATTTCCACTGGTCTCTCCTCAAGAGATAAGTCCTGATTGATCTCAGGAACACTGACCTCAATCACGTGCGACAGATCGGCAACGTACTTCCTCAACATTGAAACGTGGAAAATGCTGTGAAGACATGAAAACTGAGGTGGCAAAGCAATGTTGTAGGCAACCTCTCCAACTCGGTCAAGAATCTCGAACGGTCTGACATACCTCGGACTGAGCTTCCCCTTCTTCCCGAATCTCATCACCCCTCAAGCTGGTGAAATCTTCAGGAATACGTGATCATCCACCTCAAACCTTAACTCCCGCCTACGCCTATCTGCGTAACTCTTCTGTGTGCTCTGAGCCATCGCTAACCTCTGTCTGATCACATCGACTTTCTCAACATACATCTAAGAGATCTTTTGCCCAACCAGTTGTCTCTCACCTACGTCACTCCAGCACACTGGTGATCTACAAGGCCGACCGTATAGAGCCTCGTACGGTGCCATCCCAATGCTTGAATGGTAGTTGTTGTAGGCAAACTTGATCAACGACAAGTGCTCATCCCAGTGTCCTGCCCAATCCAGAGTACACGATCTCAGCATATCCTCTAACATCTGGATGGTCCTCTCTGACTGTTTGTCTGTCTATGGGTGGAGAGTCGTGCTGAACTTCAACTGAGTCCCCAAAGCTTTCTGCAGACTATCCCAAAATTGGGAAGTGAACCTCGGATCTCAATCAGAAATAATGCTCACTGGCACTCCGTGTAATCGGACTATCTCCTCAATGTACAGCATCGCCAGGCCCTCCAAAGGTAATGTGGTCTGGATCACTAGAAAATGCGCCAACTTGGTTAGTCGATCAACTATAACCCAAATAGCGTCGTGAGATCTCCTCGTCCTTGGCAACCCGTGATGAAATCCATCGTCACGTACTCCCACTTCCATTCTGGCAGTTTTATACTCTACAACTCGCTTGCTGGTCGTTGGTGCTCAATCTTTACCCGCTGACAAACCAAACACCTGGAGACGAAGTCAGCTATGTCTCGTTTCATCCCTTTCAACCAGAAATTTACTGCAGGTCTTTATACATGTTTGTACTCCCCGAGTGAATGGAATATCTGGCCCTATGTGCGTCCTCCATGATATCATCTCTCAGATCATCTTCTCTCGGCACCTAGATCCGACCCCTGAATCTCAGACCCCCATCTACCCCCACACTGAAGTCTGATCCGTCTTTAGCAACCAACTGCATCAGACTGGCCAGATCATCATCTGCTCTCTGAGCCTGCACAACTTGTGAGACAGTTTGTGGCTCCACCCGAAGCACAGCAATCACTTCCCCTTCGGAGTCCTCCGTGAATGGTCTCCACTCTGACAAAGCCTCGAGCAACCTCCACTCCTGAATGCATAATCTACCAGCTGACAACTCCACCTTCCTACTCAAGGCATCTCCAACAGAATTTGCCTTCCCAGGATGATACGAGATGGTGAAGTCGTAATCCTTGATAAACTCGAGCCATCTGTGCTGCCTCATATTCAACTCCTTCTGCGAAAACAGATACTTCAGGCTCTTATGATCTGTGAAGACCTCAAACTGCTCTCCATACAGGTAATGTCTCCAGGTCTTCAGCGCGTGAACCAACACAGCTAACTCCAAATCATGGGTGGGGTAGTTCTTCTCGTGTACCTTCAACTCTCTCGAAGCGTACGCCACTACCTTCCCATGCTGCATCAAAACACAGCCCCAACCAATTCCTGAAGCATCGCTGTAAATTACGTAGCCTCCGCTGCCACTCGGTAGCATCAGAATCGGTGCTGTCGTCAGTCGTCTCTTCAACTCCTGAAAGTTGTCCTCGTACTTTTGGGACCAAAAAATCCTGACACCCTTCTGCGTCAACACCGTTAGTGAGGAAGCAAGTCTGGAAAAATCCTGGATAAACCGACAATAATAACCTGCTAAATCCACAAAACTCCTGATCTCTGACACGCTGGTCGGAGCTCGCCACTGAGTCAGAGCCTCAACCTTCGCTGGATCTAACAAGAACTCACACTTCTTGTACTTAGCATAGAGCTGCTGATTCCTCAAAATGCTAAGCACGATCCTCAAGTTCTCCCGATGCTGCTCTTTGTCGGGTGAGTATACCAAAATATCATCCACGAAGACAATCACAAAGCTGTCGAGATACGGCTGAAAAGTTTGATTCATCAGATCCATGAACGTTGCAGGTGCATTTGTCTGCCCAATCGGCATCACTAAGAACTTGTAATGCCCGTACCTCGTCATGAATGCTGTCTTCTGGATATCTGCCTCTCTGATCCTCAGCTGATGATAACCGGATCGCAGATCAATCTTCGAGAACACCTTTGCTGACTATAACTGATCGAAAAGGTCCTCGATCCTGGGTAAAGGATATTGATTCCTAATGGTAACCCTATTCAGCATCCTGTAGTAGATACACATCCTCAACGAGCCATCCCTCTTCTTCACGAAGAGCACTGGAGCTCTCTAAGGTGAAACACTAGGTCTGATTAAACCTGTATCCAGTAGATCCTGCAACTGCTTCTTCCACTCTACTAACTCAGCAGGCGCCATCCTATATGGAGCCTTCGACTACGGTGTGGTCCCAGACCAGTGATCTCATCAGAAAACACCTCTGGAAAATCCTAAACAATCTCGATGTCCTCCAACTTCTTCACCTCTAGATCTGGCACCACAAGAGTGGCTATAAAAGCCCTGCAACCCTGATGGATCATCTTCCGTGCCCTCACTGCTGACACCACAACTTGACATCCTCTGTCTTTCGTCCCCCTGATCGGCAAATCAGGAAGACCCTTCCTCAGAATCAAAATTTTCTTTTTCGGCACAAGACTCGAACATCGTACTGGGACAAACAATCCATCCCAAGTATGACATCAAAGTCTACCATCGACAACAAGACTAGGTATGCTGGGAACTCCTGGTCTCCCGAAACAATTGTTGTGCCGGGGAGAAAGCTCCCCACAATGCCCACCAAACCTAGGGGTGTTGTAACATCCTCAAAGCAGCGGAAAATTTAAAATTTATAAACACTCAATCAACAGAGGATATTACGCAAATAAAGGAACACAGGTGCACCAACATATATATACATATATATCCGAACATCAGAGTTTACAAAAGTTGTGATTACATCAAAAGCATAAACGAAGGAAACAGTAATCACACGACCTCAACCGAGAGAAAGTTGGATCCGGTAGCAGCGCTCCTCTCCTCGGTCACCACCCCCTAACGCCGATCACGGCCTGAAAGTAAACATGCAACAATGCCTGAGTTTCCAGAAGGAAACCCAGTATGCCAAACCCTAAATGTACGAAATAAAAACATCCTAGCATGCAATTCTACAACCCAAGAAAAGCATCACAACACGCCCAGCTCCAGGGCTCTCAGACCCAACCAAAGGACACACTACTGGTACGGGGCTCCAGGTCTAATCTCAACCAACCGCCGCACCCACCACAGTCACGGGGCTCCAGGTCTAATCTCAACCAACCGCCGCGACACACACTCGTCGCCAAGCTGGGCTCCAGGTCTAATCTCAACCAACCGCAGCTACCACGACACGACCAAGGGCTCCAGGTCTTTTTCAACCAACCCAAACGTCTAAGGGCTCCAGGTCTATTTTCAACCAACCCCTACACGCGGTCCCTGCTCAGGCTCTAGGTCTATTTTCAACCAACCCGAACGCACTACGGAGCTCCAGGTCTATTTTCAACCAACTCCTTACAGACTAGCTGGGCTCCAGGTCTATTTTCAACCAACCGCAGCTCTCACACGGTTACGGGGCTCCAGGTCTAATCTCAACCAACCACCGCAACCCTCGTGCACCTAGCACACTTGCCGGAAGAACATCGGCACTACGACTCGTCCCACACGGACAACCACGACCACAACACCTCCATAGTGCAAAACAGGACACAAACGGTCGACCGAACCAAAAGTCCCGGTCGACCGAAACAAGCAAACACAGGGCAATCCACCTCGACCGGCACTCCATCGGTCGACCGATTCCCAACACCACACTCGTTCGGTCGAACCCAAATCAAGGGACGGTCGACCGTTTAGATGGTCAACTCCCAGTTCAACGAACAAAACGACTAATCGGTCGACCGACCAAGGGGTCCCGGTCGACCGAAAGTCACCAGGGAAAAATCCCTCAACACCACAACGAATTCGGTCGAACGCCGAGCACATCTCGGTCGACCGAATCTGTCCAGGGAATAATCCCTCACTCGCGCCATGAATTCGGTCGAACGCCGAGCACATCTCGGTCGACGGAATTCCTCCAGAGCGTTCCCCACGCTTAGCGCACAAGTCCGGTCGACCGAACCCTCATTCGGTCGAACCGACCACTATTCTCACTTAAGTCACGGTCGGACGAAAATCAACGAGCGGTCGACCGTTTAGATGGTCTACGCCCCCAACCGACTTAAGACAGTGCACACGGTCGACCGGCAAAGCGGACCCGGTCGACCGAATCTCTCCAGACTTGCCTCCAATGCACATTCGGTCGACCGCCCAAAAGGCATCGTTCGACCGATGTGAGGCAGAGCCCTAATTCTCTTCACGAACGGTCGATGTTGAGATTTTTATTTATACCGCAAGTGCACGGTCGCGTTGAAGCGATGGCAAGTACGGGTCGAACACAAGGAGGGAGAGATTCTTATATTTTTGTGATTTTCTTTGATTAAGGAAAGCAAAAGAGAAATAGTGTTGGTTTGAGATTTTAGGATTTATTTTTTTTATTTTTCTAAAGCAAGAACAACAAAATCAAAAACTAAGAAGAAATAACTATGGATGAGAGTCCAGTGGGTGGGAGTTATGAATCTTCGAGTTAGATTAGAGATTACGAAAATTATTATAAATCAAGTGAGATATTAAGCATCATATGATAATTGATTTAACAAAAACTCATATGATCAAAACACTAACAAGAAATTAAAATAAAAACGATCTCTCTTCTCTAACCCTAAATCCGTCACCCCCACCCTTTGGAGGGTTTTAGAAACCCATGGGGAGAAGATGAGGAGAAGGGTTCATGGAGATCATCGAGAGCCTTTGAAAACAAAAAGAAAGAAATATTATACTAAACTACGATCTATGAAAACAAATACAATTATTCTAAGCATGCAACAAATTGTTCTAAGAGAAGAGTAAGGAACAACTAGATTATTCTACTGGAATTAAGAACATGAAACATTAATCTAAAACTAAGCTTACAAAAGACAAAGATAATGGAGAAATAAAAGGGCAGAATTTTATTGCTTTCAAATGTCATACAAAAAGCTCCTCTTACACAATATTTCGGGGCTATTTATAGCCGATACAAGAAACCCTAAGTATGCATCAGGAAGGACACGTGTTACTACACAATTGGACGAAAATAGGAGGCACGGATCGCAACCCATGCGGCGATTCCGCCGCATATTGACCGTTAGATGCGGCGATTCCGCCGCATGGATGGTCCAGATGACTTCGTGCTTTTGTGGGTGTGTTTTTGGTATGTTGTAGGTGGCCTCCACGTGTATAAATCAATTATTGCATATCTTTGGAGATCCGAATTTGATTTCTTCTTGAATACTCCTCCAAAATAACTTTTTAGTCCTTCTAATTTGCGATCAAGTCCCTGACTTCTTATGCAATCAATTGGACTTCAACTTGAGCTTGAATCTCTATCTAATTGGTCTTTGTGATCCATCTAAGTCCATTGCACGCGTTTTAGCTCGAATATTGGTAAATTGCATTGTAACTCCAGAATTCTGCACAATTGCTCAAAACAATACCTTAGTAGCATTTATTTATATAAAAACACTCTAAATGAAAGACATATGATGCAATGTATGCAATGCATCAGTCGACCGTTGCACTAACCGGTCGACCGATCAGGCAGTGAAATCTGCTGCACATTTACTTGCGACGAGCCCAACGGCCTACCGTCGACTTCCAAATACTCACGGTGATTAAGTGAGTGAGCTTGACATACCGGAAGGTCTGAAGAGACCCTTGAAGAACCGCGACGACGCCTCCACGAGTGCGTCTCCCCAAAACACGACCCGTCGACGACTCTCGCGTCCAAACGACGATCAATCGCCTCCTCGACGATCCACAGCAACTACACCACCTCCAGCAACCTCCAACACCCAACCACGACCACAGAGCACGGGTTAGGTAGAGGGAGAGAGAACCAACACAAAGGAGTGAGTAAAACCAATAACTCACCTCCAACAACCACCTTTGCCGGGGATCACCAACTCGCCGGAGCACCAACTCTCTCGCCGGAGCTCACCACAGCAGATGAGGGAGAGAATCGCGAGTGAGAGAGAGAGAGAGAGAGAGCAACGAGTGAGAGAGAGAGAGAGCTTTCCCCCCAAATACTCCTCCAATCAAATCCTCACCATCCAATCCAATCCAATCCAATCCATCTCCACCATTCATCTCATCCCCTCTCCATCTCAACCCTCCATCCATCCATCTTCAATCCAAGCCATCCATTCCATCTCCCCCTAATCACCACCTAAACAACAACAAAACACAATTAGGATTAGGATTAGAATCCTACAGGTGTGCTAACTTCCAAAGTGGCAGTCAACATCGCAGGGGTACGACCTAACACGCTCGCACTGCTCAGAGATGAACAAGTGTGTGGCCCCGCGATCAACCAACACTCTAGCTATCAAGTCGTCAACAAAAAGCGTACATTCCACCACCGTACTAGCAACGGTGCCAAAAAATTGATTGAAACATTTTAATTAACCGCAAGTGCACGACCGAGTTGAAGCGGTGACAAATACGGGTCGATCCACAGGGAGGTGTGTTGACTTTAGTTTGTTCGAAGGAGAGTGGGAAAGAAAGGAGAGAAAGGAGTTATGATCTAAACTACACTACAATGTGAAAGGAAATGGGAAATAAGCAATAAAACTAAACCCCATAAGGGGTAGAGAAAGAATGTGAATACAAAAAGATGTGTATGTGTGTGTTCGATTATGTTCATCACAACATGTAGTGTATGAAAATCATAAAACTAAATCCAACTTTGCCTCTACATGAATTAAGATAACACAATATCATTAAAACATACAAGACAATAATTGAAATGAAGCTAAATGAACTCATGTATAAAGACTAGACCCTACTATGCCTCCACATGAAATAAGATAACACATTATCATTAACACATACAAGACATTAACCAAGGTAAATGCAACAAGAGTACATGCAACTACAAGTCATGTTCCTATATCAATTCCATCCATATCCTCACCTCATCATTCCCCATAAAATAAGTCCAATAATCTAAGCATATGCTAAACTTCATTTAAGATCATTAGCATATCAAAGACAATAATGAAATCTCATTAGATGGTTATGGAAATCATGTAAGATTCAAAGGTTTAAGATAACACACACCTAATACATCACATATTCATATCACATATTTGTCCACCCTCCAAATAGGGATGAAACTACTCACTCATATTTAAACTACAACTAATGAGAATTTTATTTATACCGCAAGTGCACGGTGTCAATGAAGACGTGGCAAATTCGGGTCGAACACAAGGAGGGAGAGATCTTGTTATTTTGTGATTTTCGATTAAGGGGAAGAAGGAGAGAAGAAATAAATTTAGTTTTGAGATTTTTGGGTTTTAATTATTTAAAGCAAGAAACAAGAACAATTAAAACTAAAACAAGAACAAAGAAGTGAATTCCGTTGGGTGGAGGTTTAGATTTAGGGTTTAGATTAGAGAATTCTGAAACTTATAATAAATCACATTAGTTATAAAGCATTACATGATAAATGATTTAACATAAACTCAAGTAATCAAAACATACTAATACGAAATTAAAATAATAACTTTATTCTCTTCTCATCACCCTAAATCCGTCACCCCCACCCTTTGGAAAGAGTTAGAAACTCATGGAGGGAGGAAGAAGGGGTCCTAGAGGCATTACAATAGAAAAGTAAAAACAAGAAATAAAAGACAGAATTTTATTAAACTAAGAAATAAAAATTACAACATAAGCTAAAGGACCAAGGACCCTTCTAACATCGTTCTCGGGGCTATTTATAGTTGTTACAAGAGACCTAAGTATAGAATTGGAGAGTACACGTGTCCAGACACGATTGGACAAAATTGGAGCACACAGATCACTAAGGGGGCGGCGAAATCGCCGCAGATTGTAGGTGTTATGCGGCGAAAACGCCGCATAATAATGTCAGATTAAATCCGGATTTTTGCTGAGTGTTTATGGTATGATTTGATCCTCCTTTGCGCGTCTGGATGATTTCTTTCCGTTCTCTTGAGCTCCGAATTATTTCCTTCACATATTTGGAGATATACATTGATTTTTCTATATATTTTCTCAAAGAGAATAAAAGCTACTCGTGATTTGCAATTAGGTCCTTGACTTTTTTTGCAGTTAAGTCCCCAACTACTTTTGTGCTTAAGTCCTTGTTCTTTTTGCAATTAGGACTTGAATGCTTTTTATGCTTGGATACATTTCCATTCGTGACCCGATAATCTTGAACTTGGTCTTTATGATAGAAATGAGTCTTTTGCATGCGTTTATGCTCGGGATGCGGGTAAATTGCATTCAGGTCCCTGTATTCTGTAAATAAGACTAAACACATACCTTAGTAGCATTTATTGATGTAAAAGTAATTTAAATGAAAGATATATGATGCAATGTATGCAATGCATCAAATACCCCCACACCTAGATTTTGCTAGTCCCTAGCAAAACAGAAGATACGAAAAATAAAAACAGGAAAATCCTAACTCACTTTCGTAGGAATCACGGTTGCACTTAGCATGTGCAACAAGCCTTTAAACCTCCAAGTTTCCTTAGAGGACGAGTTTTGTCTCGTGAGGGTTTTCAGTTGACACACCCACAAAGTCTTAAATCAACATTCCATTAATGGCTCTTAATATCTCCACCTCAACCTTATACATCTCACTTAGAATTCTTGTATGCTCATTATATGAATCTAGCTTATGAAAATTCTGACTTGGTCTTTTCTCCTCCAACATTCACACCACTAACCCTTCTACACATGTTTATCACTTGAATTATTTTGCACGCCTCCTCTGGTGGTGAAGTATCATTCGGATCAACCATGGCATGGATCATTCTTTTAGCTTTGGGCCTTGAGTATTTTTTTTTTTCTTTTCTTCCGTGATTCAACACATTTGCTTTTTTGACACTTTTACCCTTTTTGCATTTGTGTAGCGAGTTTGGTCGATAATCCTGAGCTGGTAGACTCAAGTTACCGGGTTTCAAGATACCCCTACGGACCAGTGACTCAAAGGCTTGGGCTTTTGTAATCATTTTGCAAAATGTGTTTTCTTCACTTTATTCCTTTATTTTTATTTTTATTTTTATTTTCCTCAAGGCTTAATTGCTATTAGAAGTCCACACTTCCCGGTATATTTTCCTCAACCTCTGCTTTTTATCAACCACTTCAAAGATTTGATTCATCCAATTTAAGTGCATACATGTCTTAAAGGGCAATGGGTTATTTCTTTGGAACTTAGATTTATGTCACAATTTCTACAAGCAGAACTATATAATAAGGAACAAAAACTCAATGCAATTTGTACACGGGTTTTAGCAGTTCAATCTTAAGCTATGTCATGAAACATTAATTTTTTTTTTAATAAAAGACAGAATATATAGATAAATATATACATAAACACCCCCCACACCTAAATCATGCATTGTCCTCAATGTATGCAAATATAAAGCAAATGCACTTATTACCTTGATGAACTGCGGTGGAAGGGTGGAATTTGCTCAAAGTCAACCATAGTCAGAACTGGATTGAATGACACCATATTGGTGCATGTATCCAGTTGAATTGTTCCTTATGTTGCAATGAGCATCCTGAGTTACAGGTTCCACACCCCTCACATAAATTGGTTCTCTTATTTGCTCGAGTGACGGTGGGTGTGTAGATGAATTACTCCTCCTTTTCTCATTTGATTTTTGATTTTGTGATGATTTATTTGATTCAGAAATCTTATAGATACGTGATCTCATCACAACATCACTTTGATTGCATACTATTTCTGGTTCATTATCCACATGAAAGATATTAAATTCAGCTTTTAAGTTTCCAAAAGATAGTTGCATGAGCCCATTTCGGCAATTTATCAAAGCTTCAGAAGTGGCTAAAAAGGGTCTGCCTAGTATTACAGGGATTTGTCTCTTAGGATCTACAACAGGTGCGGTATCTAGTACGACAAAATCCACTGGGTAAATGAAGTCACCCACCTTGATCAAAACGTCCTCGACTATACCTCTTGGTTTCTTAGTAGAGCAATCAGCAAATTGAAGGGTTGTCTTAGAGGGTTTTAATGGACCAAGGTTGAGTTGTTCGTAGACAGAGAATGGGAGTAGGTTAACACTAGCACCAAGGTCTAGAAGGGCTTTGTTGATAAAAGTATCTCCTATTGCACATGAAATTGTGGGACATCCAGGATCCTTATATTTTATGGGAGACGTGTTGGACAAAATAGAACTTATGTTTGCAGTTAAGAATGCCTTCTTTGGTACATTTGTTTTTCTCTTTTTAGTGCACAAATCTTTTAAGAATTTAGCATAAGCAGGTATTTGTTGAATCATGTCTAAGAGTGGAATGTTCACCTTAACTTGCTTAAATACTTCCAAGATTTTCTCTATTTGTGCACTTGAGTTCTTTTTGAGTCTATTGGGAAATGGGGCTTTAGGGACATAGACTCGCTCAGGTTCAGGTTGAGCTACGGGTTCAGATTGAGTAGGTGGGGTGGGCGTTTCAGATTGGACGTCGGGTTCAATGGTTAGGTCATATGTGGCAGTTTGATGGCTAGATTGATTAAACGTTCTAGGATTTACCACATTATTATCAATCTGTCTTCCGGACCGTAATGATACTACAACATTTATTTGTTGGAACGGTCCTTCTTCATTAACCATTTGAACCGGTCTAGGGTTGTTATTTCCTGAAGGTGCTTGATATGATTGATATGAATTATTAGATCTAGGGTTCACCTCAGGTTGACTTGGAAACCGACCCTTTTCTCTTTCACCTACTATTTGTGCTAGTTGACTGACTTGTGTCTCTAGCCTTTGGAAGGTCTGGTTGGTTGTTTGTATAAAAGTTTTCATCAAATTTTCCAAGCTTGTCAACCTAACCTCATGATCGTTATTGTTACTAAACCCAGATGATGTATTATTTTGGTTATACGGGTTTGGTTGTTGTCAAGGAGGTTGACCTTGTTGGTTTGATGAGAAATTGGAATTATTACGCCAACCCGAGTTATAGGTTGATGCGTATGGGTCATTTCTAGCATGGTTATACATGGCATTAACTTGGTCCCATTCCGCACAATCTTCCTTTACATGACCAGTCTGACCACATCTAGAGCACGGGATAGTCGAGACTTGATTCACTCGGTTTTGGGTTTGTAGCTCTAAACTTTCCATTCTGCGCATAAGGGTAGCTAGTTTTGCTTCAGCCGCTATGTTAGCATCTACAGCTAAGACACCTGGTTTGGGTTGACTTGCTATTCTAGATCCAATACTCGGGTTAAGCGGTGTTCTAGCATTGTCCCATTGCATACTGTTTTCAGCTAAATCCTCAAGGAAAGTCCAGGCATCATTTTCATTTTTTGACATAAAGTTCCCTTGGCTTACGGATTCTACCATAACCCTAGATGTGGGTGTCAATCCCTCATAAATAATTTGGCATAATTGCCATCTTGGAATTCCATGATGAGGGCATTGGGTCAGTACACTCTTAAATCTTTCTAGATAGGAATAGAACGGCTCGCTCTCAGACTGAACGAATGCAACAATTTCATTCCTAATCCTCATAGTCTTATGGTTGGGAAAATATTTTTTCAGGAATACTTGAACAAACTCAGCCCAACTCCTAATAGATCTTTCGGCTAGACTATATAGCCATTTCTTAGCGTCGTCCTTTAGTGCCAGAGGCACAAATTTCAGACGCACTGCCTCTTCAGGGATATGCTGGTATTGCATAAGAGAGCAGATTTCCTAAAATTCTCTAAGGAAGAGATATGGATCTTCCCTAGAGGTAAACTTAGGCAACATACTCATGTATTGTGCCTTAAGTTCGAAGTCGCGACCCGGTATGGTGAGCATAACGATGCACGATGGCTGAGCAGCCATCGCTGGATAGCATCGATCCCTCAGAGTTATAGGTTGTGCAACAGGCGGGTCCACTACGTTCTCACCCATTGGATCCGGGTGAGGTGGTGCAACAGGTGGATTGGGGCTAAGTTCCAGACTGGAATCTAGATGAACTCGTGAGAGTCGATTACTCAAGTCCCGAATCCAAATCTGAGTGCACCGGGTTGAATCAATTTTTGAATTCAAATTCGAAATTTAAATTCCAAATTTAATTTCAAGAATTAATTACAATTTTTTTTTTTAATTTTTTTTTTAATTTTCGTTTTTTATGTTTTTTTTCAAAAGGGAAACAAACAATAGAATGGGGCAAGATGAGAAAGGAATCCTAATCTAAAGAATTTAGGTGAGAAGAGAAAGAAAACTCAGATGAGAAGGGAAACCTAACTATAAAGATATAAAGAGGGTTGGTCAGAAAATTCCTAAGAAAGCACGGTTCAAACAATCCTAGACCTAGTGTCGCTTAGATCTAGACGACTCCTAACTGGTTGAGTTGAATTGATTCGCTTGATTCACCTCCCTCACTAATCAAACCAACTTGGCCAGGCCGTGTATAACTAGTGGGGGCGCTTCCGACAGAGTCGGTGCCAATTAGACAACCACTTCGCTTGGAAGACTTACGTCAACACAAAAATACTTTCTAGACACCAAATTAAATTCAATCAGCTTCAGGTCATAGCAAGTCAAACCAATTCTTCTCCTTAAATGAGTCCGAGTCCTTAGGGGTCAATGTCTAATTGATTTTAAATTTAAGGCTTGGGTGACACTTTAGGATTGTGATTTGTGGGCCACGGAAGGGTGATGAAATCCCCACCGTATCTTTTCCTACGGAGTTGCCCTTAAGATAGTTTAACTTAGATCTAACAAAGATAGTCAAACAATGGTCTTTTTAATGGGGGCAATTGCAAGGTTGTATGCAAATTAAATTATATGCTTAAATGCAATCGTTAAAAACCGCGATACGTACCTTGCCTCCAGCACTCTTCAACAAGAATTAATTTGCAAGATTTTAGCAAGAATAATGCAAACAAAACATTATATGATGCATGCACTAAGGTCTTTCCAATTTTGCGAATTTTAGGTCAGAGTTGAAATATTGCCAATTATGGAATTTTAAACCCTAACACGTGTAATTCTACGAAAGCAAACTTTTCAACAATTCAGATTTTACGAGAAAGGCAAGAAAAGTTACCTCCGCAATGCTCAGACAGGTTCGCCGCCTGCTCTCAGAGATTCCAGTAGCTCAATACGACCACCCGAAGATGCAGACGACGCCCTCAAAATTTGAAGACCGGATCCCTAGGTTGTGCGGCGATTCCGCCGCAAATACTCTTGGTGGTGCGGCGATTCCGCCGCCTAGATGGCTTAGATTGCGGTCAGATTTCACCGCGCGCTCTGTTGTCTCCTGAAACGCAAATCCAAATAGTTAGATCGCGCACACGATAAACAGAATATAATCGGAAATACAAAAACAACAAAATCTACGTCGCCTCCCCGGCAACGGCGCCAAAAACTTGATGTGAATTTTATTTATACCGCAAGTGCACGGTGTCAATGAAGACGTGACAAATACGGGTCGAACACAAGGAGGGAGAGATCTTGTTATTTTGTGATTTTCGATTAAGGGGAAGAAGGAGAGAAGAAATAAATTTGGTTTTGAGATTTTTGGGTTTTAATTATTTATAGCAAGAAACAAGAACAATTAAAACTAAAACAAGAACAAAGAAGTGAATTCCGTTGGGTGGAGGTTTAGATTTAGGGTTTAGATTAGAGAATTCTGAAACTTATAATAAATCACATTAGTTATAAAGCATTACATGATAAATGATTTAACATAAACTCAAGTAATCAAAACATACTAATACGAAATTAAAATAATAACTTTATTCTCTTCTCATCACCCTAAATCCGTCACCCCCACCCTTTGGAAAGAGTTAGAAACTCATGGAGGGAGGAAGAAGGGGTCCTAGAGGCATTACAATAGAAAAGTAAAAACAAGAAATAAAAGACAGAATTTTATTAAACTAAGAAATAAAAATTACAACATAAGCTAAAGGACCAAGGACCCTTCTAACATCGTTCTCGGGGCTATTTATAGTTGTTACAAGAGACCTAAGTATAGAATTGGAGAGTACACGTGTCCAGACACGATTGGACAAAATTGGAGCACATGGATCACTAAGGGGGCGGCAAAATCGCCGCAGATTGTAGGTGTTATGCGGCGAAAACGCCGCATAATAATGTCAGATTAAATCCGGATTTTTGCTGAGTGTTTATGGTATGATTTGATCCTCCTTTGCGCGTCTGGATGATTTCTTTCCGTTCTCTTGAGCTCCGAATTATTTCCTTCACATATTTGGAGATATACATTGATTTTTCTATATATTTTCTCCAAGAGAATAAAAGCTACTCGTGATTTGCAATTAGGTCCTTGACTTTTTTTGCAGTTAAGTCCCCGGCTACTTTTGTGCTTAAGTCCTTGTTCTTTTTGCAATTAGGACTTGAATGCTTTTTATGCTTGGATACATTTCCATTCGTGACCCGATAATCTTGAACTTGGTCTTTATGATAGAAATGAGTCTTTTGCATGCGTTTATGCTCGGGATGCGGGTAAATTGCATTCAGGTCCCTGTATTCTGTAAATAAGACTAAACACATACCTTAGTAGCATTTATTGATGTAAAAGTAATCTAAATGAAAGACATATGATGCAATGTATGCAATGCATCAACAACCTACATTAACAACATGAAACATTCTACTGAAAGGAAATTAAACTAAGCAAGCAAGAAATATTAAAGAAGCTAAGAGGACATAAGACTAAAGAAGCATGCAAGACTTATGAAAGGAAATTAAACTAATAAGGAAACAACATAACTAAAGGAAAACATCTATTATTACTCACTCAATTATAAGTAGCCTCTCTCCACCAGGGGTTTTTGCTTCAAGGCTTTTACTCCTAGTAGAGAGGATGACCACCGAGAGAGATGGGAAACAAGAGAGGAGGGAGAGTTCTATTTATAGCCATAGAAAAAGATAATCCGGGACAATCCCCCAGTATGGGACTAAACATATACCAGAAATAGACTAAATACACTCTAATACGCGAGCCAACGAAATCTTAGCGGATCCGGAGCAACCTGGACCGCTAATCAGCGGTATACAGGGTTTGGATCGGGCTTTTGTTTCGTGTGGGCTTTTCTGGATGTCTTTGCTTGTGTTTGATGCATCGAAGTCGGTTGTTGGAGCTCCGGACCGAATAGAATTTCCAAAATACTCCTCATGATGGTGTGGAGTTTCTTCATTTGCTCATTGGTCCTTTGGTTTTGCATTCGGGTCCCTCTCTCTTGTATCTTAGTCCATAAGTCTTGCAACTAAGTCATTTTTCTTGCTTTTGAGTCCTTTTTGTGTCTCTTCTCCTCAAACCTACTTATTCCTGAAACTTAAACATTAAACTCGTTACGTAACATTGTTTAGGTGAAACATAATAGATATAAGACACAAATAAATGCATGATATGATGTCAATCATCGACCTCCAGTCCCGCCTGATCTGTTCGGGCAATCACAAATGAAGTGACCCATCTGGCCACAACTATGACACGCACCGGGACGGTGCCCGCACCCACGCACGGGATGAACTCCACTGCACTGCCTACACTGTCCAGACTGCGATGCTCCACCATCATCAATCCAGGGCCTTTTGCCTGGATTCCCTGAAGACTGACCTCCGGGACGGGCACCCGTCTTTGGCTGTGTCTTCCTGGCCTCTACCGTCTCCTAGTAGTCTTGATCAATGATCGTCGCAAACTTCACTGCATCAACTAAAGTCTTCGGCATACTCATGGTCACCTGAGATATGAACTGCGGCCTCAACCCTCAGACAAACTTCCGAGCCCTCTGCTTCTGAGTCACATAAATCTCAGGACAGTAACGCTCCAAAGCGTGGAATCTGCTAATGTACGCCGCCAGCATCATCTCTTGCTGCTCAAGTGCCAGGAAGTCCTCCCTCTTCCTATCACGGACATGCTGCGGGAAATACTGCTAGTTGAACTCCATAAGGAATTCCTCCCAGCCCACCTCCTCACTATCCTCAAACACCACTGCATAGGTAGACCTCCACCAGCTGCCTCCGAATCACCGCTACCATCAAAGGAACGAGAGTGCTGACGCATAAATCGGTCCAGCACTGCACCTGCTCCTGCCTGCTCAGACTGGGCAAACTGAAGCTAGAGAAACTCACCCAGCCAACCCAGAGTCCCCTGAAGGGTCCTCCTCCTCCCTGTCCCCTTCACCAGTCTCCTCACTGGTGCCCCTATAATGTGAAGGTGACCTCACACGTCTCGGAGGCATCTACACAAGAGGACAGAAAATGAAAATGAATAAATGATTATGCATGCATGATGAACGACAACTAAATGCAAGACCTCTAAGGTGGTTTCTGTGGACAAGTACACCAGAACCCAAAAGCTCTGATACCAAATTGTAACGCCCGAAACAGCAGAAAATTTAAAACTTTTAAAAGATACAAGAATCAACACCAAGGTTGTTACAAAAACCACATATAATGATATATAAAGTGGTACAACGTCTGATACAGGAGTCAAGATGATTACAACAACAAAAGACATAGAACAGATACAAGTGTAATCATCAACCTTGAAACTACAGAAGACATGATCTGGTCCAAGTTCTCCCGCCCTCAGTCACCACCTCCTATAGATGCTTACGACCTGAAATGCAACCATAAACTATGCCTGAGATTCCCATAGAGAAACCTCGTATGCCAAACTCCTAAATATGAATAGAACACATATATGAGACATGATATGAAAATGCAATAAAAATATCTCAACCGTCACTGTCCAACTGGGTTCTCGGGATCTCTCTCCCAACCACAGTCGAAGCCACAACACGTGGTCACAAGGCACCGCCGGAAAATCATCGGCTACGGGTCTCAAGGGTCCTCTCACCCCAACCCCACAATCACACGTGCAAACAAGGCACCGCCGGAAAGCCATCAACCACGGGTCTCAAGGTCCTCTCACCCCAATCCCACAATCACACGTGCACACAAGGCACCGCCAGAATACCATCAGCCAAACCAAACAAATACGTGCACACAAGGCACATGCTCCTTAGAGCCACAACCATGATCTCTCTCAGGCCAGAATGTATGTTCCGTCGCCCCAAAAGGCCGGGGACCCGCTACCTCGAGGCAGATCCAAACCACAAACACCACAAGCAATATAAGCAAAATTGGGCCAAAATGGTCGAACGAAATCCACAAACGGTCAACTATTCTGAAAATAACTGGAATAACCACCAACCGGTCGAACGGAAAAGGAGACATGTTCCACCGAAAACCACCAGGCAAAAACCTTTTGTCGCACAAAATGCACAAACAGTCGAACTTAACAGATCGACGGTTGAACGGAAAAGAGCAGTGAAATCCGATCTGGAACACATTGCACCGGTCGACCAAAACGAAAACAAAGGTCGAATGAACTTTAAGTTAAACTTAAGTTATCGGTCGAACGAGATCTTAGGGCGGTTGACGGTTTTGTGGTCTACACCCACAACCGACATAAAACAGTGTTTCGGTCGAACGACGAAGGGGACCCAGTCGACCGAAAACCCCCAGAGCTTGCCTAACATGCTTGACCGGTCGACCGCACGAAGCATCGTTCAACCGGTGCAAGGCAAACTCCCCAAACTCACCACCACAACGGTCGATCGATCCACCAATCCGTCGACCGAACACAACATAAAATTTGCTGGACTGAAGTTCGACGAGCCATTCGGCCTACCGTCGACCGCTCCAACACCCATACGAACATAGGTGAGCGTAAAAGCAAGCTTGACATACCTTTAAGGCTTGAAGAAGCCTTTGAAGAGTCACGGTGAGCGCTTCCTCGCAAAACCCCCTTCTTCTCCGGCAAAAACCTCGACTCCAGCGATCGTCTGAGCACCTCCCAGCCTCAGCAAAACCACACCAATCTGGAGCTTCCGGCTCGCCTAAGGAAGAGAAAGATGTGAGCGGGAGAGAGAGTGAGAGAGAGACGCGTGGGTGAGAGAGAGAGAGAGAGAGAGAGAGAGAGAAAACAACCTTTTATACTCTCCTCCTCAAACCATCCCAGCCGTCCAATCTAAACCCCCTCTAAACCACCACCTAAACACAAATAAACCATTAGGCAAGGGTTAGGACATAACAGGTTTGGTGTCTAGATCGGGTTCCGCCATGGTGGGTCGTTGGTTTCAGTGTCGCGATTAGGTTTCAGCTTTGGGTTTGGTGTCAAGATCGGGTTCCTACGAGGTGGGTCGTTGGGTTTCAGTGTCGAGATCGGGTTCCAGCAGAGTGACATTACAAGGTGAATTTGAGGAGGGAGAGGGTGCCAGCGTCAAGGAGATGATCGGTGGCACGCATAACGTCGATTGCGAGGTGCTAGAAGGTGGCTTCAAGGCAAGAAAGGGAAGTGATATCGAGCAAGAAATCAGTAGCTTCGAGTGCAAAGCGACAAAGAAGGTTGTTGTTGGCAACGAACTTGGAAGAGTAGGAAGATGATGATTAGGTTAAAGGTTAATTTTAAGTTTTGGTTTCGACACTAGTCACTGATTACGTCCAGTTGGGTCCAATAGGGGGTAATATTTGGATTCAAATTTTGGGTCTAAAAATATTAACGTGTTCTTAGGGGTAAAATAGGTTTTTCCTTGTTTTTGTTAATGGTGTTAGGGAAAGATTTAATGGAAATAGTTTGACGGGTTGTAAGTGTGACCAATTAAACTTCAAGGGTTCAAAGTGATACATGTTTATATAGTTGAGGGAGTCAAATTGTAATTAACCAATTAAATAATGGAAGAAATATAGTCCATATAGTTCAATGTTTGCCCATTTGTTTAATAAAAAGGTTATTTTCTTGGCTTGTAATTTTAAAACACTTCTACCATATATCATTACTTTCTTCCTATTTATACTAGCGCTATTATTAATGTCACCCCTCTTAACTTTCGTTCATCTCTTTACGTTGGTTGGAGTTAATTTTCTTGAATGATTTTGCAGCCGTGGATGGAAAGGTGGGGTGGTCATAATCTTGTTCGTCAAGATTATGACCACAAATCAACTATTTAGTAAGCTAAATAGTTTGCATGGTTATGACCACGCCCACCTTTCCAACCACTGCTAAACATGTTGTGTACCTCCTTCAAACGTGGGTTTTTGGGTTATCATGTAGGTTATATAGTCGGTTCTACGTCATATTCTGATTTATTTATTCTGGGTCAAAAGATTCAAATATCATATTCTGATTTCGTTTAAGTTGAGGCTATTACTAAACCTTACTAAAATGATTGATTTATTTGCTTGTATGATTTCTAAGATATCTACACACACAACATATAATGCAACAGTACTGTTAAATTTGTAACTCTGTGCTGTCGTTGAGTAAAACGGTTTACAAACGTTATGCAATTTGGTCACTACAGATTCAGTGACCACAAATCAACAAAGTTTTCAATGCCATAACTTTCACGTACAAGTAATTGATTTATTTAGAATCATTAGTCTCAACGATATATATGCTGATCCGAACATTAGAGGATTAGTCTCAATGCTATAAATGCTGATCCGAACATGAGAGGATTAGATTAATTCAAATCCATGAAGTTCATGTATTTTCTGCACAGATCATAACTTTGCACATCACCAGTGCACTGAATACCATTCTTTCAGAGGAGCATCAAAAAGAAATTCGACGTTACCTATACAACCATCAGGTATGGCTAATCGATTGCGCTCTTCCTTTGCTAGTATATAACTCTGGTCATGAAAGCTTCATTAATCTAGTCTTGTATTGTAGAACCAAGATGGAGGTTGGGGAGTGAATCTTGTGGGACATAGCACAATGTTCGGCTCTGGCTTGACTTATGTCACGTTAAGATTGCTAGGCGAGGAAGCCGATGGTGGGAATGGGGCAATGGAGAGAGCGCGGAAATGGATTCTGGATCATGGTAGTATTACATCCATTGCATCATGGGGGAAAATCCTATTGTCGGTATGTCACTTTATAATATTCAATTGAGGTATCACTTGGAATGGATAACTAATAGATGGAAAAACGATTCAAGGAGTAAAAAATTGATTCTTTTATTTCAGTACTTTTACTTCCTAATATTTTGCTCTTGTTTCTCTCATCACAAGTGATACCTTCTAAATTCTTTGAACTCATAGATAATGCATTGAAACATGGATGCAGGTGCTTGGGGTTTTTGATTGGTCCGGAAACAATCCAATCCTACCGGAATTGTGGTTGCTCCCTTACATCCTTCCAGTTCATCCAGGTTATAGTTTTAACTTATTGATCCATTTAATAGTGTGAATTTTGAAAATTAAACAACAATATATACAACTCAATGTTCACCTAGTGTAAATAATAATAAAGATTGTAAATGCTGAATCATAATTATTGTGAACCCTTATACGATTGGCTTTTGTATATTTGTGGTCTCTAATTCGTTATGGTTATGTCTAGATAAGATAGTACTAATAAAGAACACCAACTTTGTTGTATGACAGGGCGACTGTGGTGTTTTGTTAGGATGGTGTACTTGCCAATGTCGTATCTATATGGAAAGAAGTTTGTGGGTAAACTTTCTCCACTAATTTTGTCACTGAGGCAAGAATTGTATAATTGTCCGTATGAAGAAATAGATTGGAACGGAGTACGTAACTTATGCGCGAAGGTTAGTTATTAGTTCTTGAATTCGTGTACTTTTTCTGGTTTCGTTCATTTTTTGGTAATTAGCTAGTTGGCCCTGTAAAAGTCGAATAGTTTACTCCTGCCTAGCTTATATAATATCTGATTCACCGACTTTGAAATAGAACAAGCCGTAACTTTCCAGCATGAATTTACCTAAATACTTGACACACTTTTCTTTAGTGAAACGACCATATCATTTTCAGATTAATGTGATACTTCAGTCCCCAAGAGGAAAAGACATTTGCCCATCATTTGTCATCTCGAGTTCCTGGGTCTTCGACTTCTTGATGCATTTAAACATATTTGGACACAAAGATCATACCATCTGCTTTAAGGCACAATAATAGAATATATTCTTCGTTATTCTTCTTCATATATTGTTCATGCTTATAAGGACTTTGTACAAGCGAAAAAAATACAAAGTAAATAACTTAGATATATGACCAATAACTAATTCAATAATCAAAATTTAAAAGTATAGTTTAAATATATGCATTCAATTCCTATTTTAGTTTATACGTACTTGGTTTGAGCCCTTTTTCATTTATAAGATCTTTGTTTCGTGCCTATGTTGTTTTGAATGGGTATAAGTAGATATGCATTTTTCATGTAGGACGCTTATCTCAACATACGATTGGTTCATAATTCTAGTTGATAATGCCCAACCCCTATGATGGTGTGTTCATACAATGTACCACACATTTCTATCTCAATAATGACCATTTTTTGTTCTATAACCTTACTTTAGTAGCAAGTAGAACTAATCACGTTTGACAAAATCGGCAATTGATCGACATGCATTGTCTTGTTATTAATTGATTGATGTGACTAAAACTGAAATCAAGTTTAGTAGCACGTTTGTTTGACTTTTTATACTAAAATCTATTAAGAAGTTTTTAACAAAATGTTATGGTCAATGCAACATTTTTCAGGAGGACATTTATTTCCCGCAAACGAAAATACAAGATATTGTTTGGGCATATCTTCATAAGGTTGTTGAACCAATTCTAATGCGCTGGCCTGCTAATATGTTGAGGGAGAAAGCTCTAAAGACAGTATTACAACACATTCATTATGATGATGAGAACACTCAGTACATTTGCAACTCACCTGTGAACAAGGTACCTAAAAATGTGAAGTAATTATAATATCCTTGATTTCTTAATTGAAGTTTATTTCAAATGAGTTATACAATAATACAAAATCTCTTGTTTACTATTTAAGGCTAGAAAAACGACTTGTAATGATTATTAAGGATAATTTTAGGCTATGTTTGGAGGCCCAAATAATACGTTTTTGAAGATAAAAACGTGATATCTAGAAATTTTCATTTTCAAAACTATAGCAGTGTTTGGATAACCACAAAGAATGCATTATAAATCTGTCTTTTTTGCTGAAAATATTTTTTTCAAAAAAAGACGTAACATCTTTCTTTTCTTCTAAAACATGTGGTGCGTCCTCTCACTCTTCATTTCATATAAACCTATGGTTTTATGAAAATTGTATTTTTTTATCCAAACATATTAATACATATAATAATGTGTTTTCAAATCACATTATTATAATTGGAAGCCAACTTGGAAAATGTATCTTTGAAATTAAAGATTTGAAACCTTTAGTTACCCAAGTAAAACTACGATTCTAATTTTTTTTCGTTTTGTAGAAATTTCATTTTGGTTACATAACCACAGGTCTTAAATATGCTTTGTTGTTGGGTGGATGATCCAAACTCTGAGGCATTTAAGTTGCACCTTCCGCGGCTCCATGATTATTTATGGATTGCTGAAGATGGCATGAAGATGCAGGTTCCTACTTATTTATTTTTAGTAACACTTAACCATGCTTCTATTGTTAATTTCATGTTGCAGGTTTCTTTTCTCTTGCATGACCAAAAAGACATTAATTTTATTTGAATTATGTTCCTCTTACATGTAGGCGTATAATGGAACTCAACTATGGGATGCAGCTTTTGCAATTCAAGCCATTATATCAAGTGGTTTGGCACAAGAATATGGTCCTGCACTTAAAAGGGCACGTAGTTTCATAAAAAACTCACAGGTGTAGACATCAAATTTTCTAAACATTGATGCTTGATAATGTGTGTTTAATTAAATCGTTTTCTTGTACGAAGGTGGTTAATGATTGCCCTGGAAATCTTTCTTCATGGTATCGCCATATTTCTTAAGGTGCATGGACTTATTCGACTGCTGATCAGGGATGGACAGTTTCAGATTGCACGGGGGAGGGACTAATGGTAACTACTGTAAGGTGGTGTACTTTACATATTTGTATGATTCTTTTATTGATTTTTGAGTCATCTGCAGGCATGTCTTGCACTTTCTCAGCTTCCACCTCAAATTGTGGGACAACCCTTGGAGAAGAAGTTGTTGTACGATGCTGTCAACATTCTTTTGTCTTTTAGCACGGTAATTTATATCCAACGCATCTTGTGAAAGCCATTTATCATTTCATTCGTAGGAAATGGACATTTGGAAAGCTCGTCAAATTTATCGAACCTTAGAGTTCCAATATGATAGTGTGACGCTTCAAATAGATCTTTGAGATTTCAATGGGAGAAATAAAAAAGGAAGCAAAATGTCCCCTAAAAGTTTGGGTCTCAACTTTCTCCTTAATATTGAAGAAAATAATTAGACAAACATGTAAACATTTTTTATTTTAAAACTATTGTTGCTATTCTAAACTAGTAACACATTTTGGTCAAACGGAATTTTAATCTCCTCGTTTCTATTACTTTCCATTTGAGTCCCAGAATTCAGTTTACACTAGCTTCTTGTGCACAAACACCCCCTTAAATCTCCTAGTTTCATGTTTCAATCACTAGTGCAGAATTGGCTTTACTCGTCGCCAAATCGACGTCGGCCGTTACAATCACCGACGTCTAGTGTGGAGAGGACAGAATAGACGTCGGTTGTAATGGAAGACGACGTCTATGTGACACTATAGACGTCGGGTTTTGGAATAACACGTTTAGCCGACGTCTATACCCTATAGACGTCGACCTATACACGTCGGTTGTTTGTGTACCTTTTATATCCGACGTCTATAGGGTATAGACGTCTCCATATAGACGTCGGACGTAATGGACAACTGACGTCTATACGTCATCCACATAGACGTCGAGGTATAGACGTCGGCGTTATATAACATCCGACGTCTATAGGTCTTAAAGAAATCAGACAGACGGTTTTCTTTCATTCATTTCAGACGAAACCCACCCAAACCCTAGCCGTCCCGCGACCGAACTCTCCTCCGCGACCAACCTCCGACCGATCTGCACCGTCTCCGGCACCGCAGCGAGCTCCCAAACTCTCCTCCACATCTCCGGCCCTCTTCTCCTTCTTCCCCCGTCTTCCTCCGTCTCTCTCCACATGTAAGTTTTCTTCCATCAACCATTTGTATTTTCTTCCAAAAGAATATCGGGCTTTGTTTGGATCTCCCCTTCCACTTGCGAGTTATTAACTACTATCACAAACAAATGGTGGTATGTGTTTGTATGGAATCCATCAAAGCCCTCATTCAACCCTTTACGTTCATCTTCGATAAGTATGGAGTTTGTTTGACCCTTTGGTTTTGGCAATATTAGGTATTTGTTTTTTGACTCTGTAAGCTCTTCCGCACTGTGTGGTCAATTTTTTTTTTTGCAATTTCATTCCAAGATCAAATGGTACTTCCAATGTTTATCAGAAGTTTGTTAATTAAATGCTACAACTCTTGCCATTAAGAAATTAAACTATTTATTCTCTGTTCTAAGGACAAACAATTAGTATATATGGCTTTAGGGAACACTTTTAAGGTTTATTTGGAACTGTTGGGGTCAAAAATAAATGTCAAAAATTAGAACGAGAATTTCGAGTTCTAACACTTAGGGACAAGTACTTGTGTAATGAATCTAGTGTAGAGATCATTTTCTTTCATCTATCATTACCAACTTCTTATCTTCAGATGAGGCTACAAAAGCATACCTAAACAAAAATGTTTAGAAATAATAATATCCCATTAGACGATAATTCCGGAAGATAATCCGAAATCCATCCATTAGATGAGTCAACAGATCATATAATAGATTGTTAAGTTTTCAATTTGTATATATGTGTAGTTTTCTATGGGTTTGCATAAAAAGTGTCCAAATTAGAATAAATCTTTAGTTTAGTGAGTTCATACATTTATTTGTGTTTATTTATGTTTTGTCTAGTTAAATGTTTATTTATGTTTATTTATGCTGAAAAAATGATCTTTCATGTTTATTTATGTTTTGTCTAGTTAAATGTTTATTTATGTTTTGTCTAGTTAAATGTTTATTTACTTTGTTTAGTTAAATGTTTAGTTTATAATAACTCATTGCCCCCTTAAACAACTTGGCCTTTAATAACCCAAAGCAAAAGATTAGACAATATTTGCTAAGTCATTCATCATATAGGATTTGCATGCATTATATTTTTCGATTATTTACGATTTCTGTCGTAGATTGCTGGCGTAAGGTACGTACTATCTTTCACTCATCATTCATTAGAAAGCACGCATTAGTTAGTAGGACTTGCATTGGAACAAGAGTGAGGTGAGTGTTTGTTTGGTGTGTTGTTTGTTAGATTAAGGTATGAAAAACACTTAGGGGGCAGTCACCTATAGGAGATGAGGTGGGGGATTTCATCACCCTTTCCTTGTCCCAGAAACCACTTAATAAAAGAGCCTTAATAAAATCAATTAGACGTTGGCCCCTAGGAATTTCGGACGCATTAAGGAGAGGAAACCGTTTAAGACCGTTATGGCCTGAATGTCGTTGCCCATCTAGTCTCCCTGAGATTTTAGGAACCTCCGGGTTCTTGATTTCCTATAGATTAGTGGTCCTCGATGTTTAAGACCGTTTCGGCCTGAACGTCGTTGCCCATCTAGTCTCCCTGAGATATTAGGGACCTCCGGGTTCTTGATTTCCTACAGACTAGTGGTCCTCGGTGGGACCTCGAAGTTAGGCGTCGTCTATTACTAAGGACCTATAGTGGACTTTAGGTTTGTTTTGGCCTTGATTGTTTAGTTAGATTTCTAACCTTCCTTATTCCACGCTAGATTAAGGACTTCATCTCTTCTCCTCTGAGTCATTGTTTTCTCATCTTAATGTCTCCGAATTTTCTCATCTACGAACACATTCTTTTAAATTGAAATTTTATTTATTTTCTTCAATAATAACTATCATTTTTGCTTCTGTTTAGATTGAAATGGATCGAGAGTGGATAGTTTCAAACAGATTGAGTGATGAGTATGAGAACGGAGTGAATATGTTCTTAGAGGTTGCCAAAAAACATTCTAAGAAAATGAAAGACAGCGACATGGCGTATTGTCCGTGCAATAAATGTCATAATATGTCAGTGTTGACTTTTCGGAAAATGAAAGATCATTTGTTTGAGAAAGGTTTCGACCCAAATTACAGACGGTGGATATGGCACGGCGAAAATGAATCACGTAGTCGTTCCAAGAATGATGGAGAAGATGTTTGTGTGGAAGATCACTTAGAGGAAATGGTTCAGGATATGGCTGAAAAGTTTTCGTCCAACCCCGATTTACTTGGTAATTTGTTGAGTGACAATGAGAAGCCGTTGTATACGAATTGTACCAAATTCACTAGATTGTCAGTGGTGTTGAAGTTGTACAATTTAAAAGCTGGAAATGGTTGGTCCGATGTGAGTTTTACATCAATGTTGAAGTTAGTGAAAGAGATGCTTCCAGATGATAATGAGTTGCCAGATAGAACTTATGATGCAAAGAAAGTGTTGTGCCCTATGGGAATGGAATATAGGAAGATACACGCATGCCCGAAGGATTGTATATTGTATAGGGGTGAGTTTGAAAACTTACATTCCTGTCCCAGGTGTAATGTTTCAAGATACAAAATGAAACGTAGTGGACCAAACCACAATGAAGAGGCTGATGAGATGAAAATCAAAGGACCTCCTGCTAAGATTTTGTGGTATCTTCCGATAATACCAAGGCTTAAACGTTTGTTTGCGGGTAAAGAGGATTCCAAGAACATGACATGGCATGCTGATCGTGAGAAACCAAATGATCAGTTGCTACGTCACCCTGCAGATTCACCTCAGTGGAAAAAAATAAATGTCGACTTTCCTGTGTTTGGTGAAGAATCGAGGAATGTACGACTTGGGCTCTGTACTGATGGAATGAATCCTTTCGGTAGTTTGAGTAGCATTCACAGTTCTTGGCCCGTTCTGCTTGTAATTTACAATCTGCCCCCGTGGTTATGCATGAAACGCAAATATATCATGTTGTCCTTAATGATTTCTGGTCCGAAACAACCTGGAAACGACATCGATGTGTATTTAAGACCTTTAATTGATGACCTAAAGAAATTGTGGGATGACGGAGAGTCAGTTTTTGATTCTTATCGTCAAGAGTCGTTCGTAATGCGGGCAATGATATTTTGCACGATTAATGACTTTCCAGCTTATGGTAATCTGTCTGGATATTCAGTCAAAGGTCATAAAACTTGTCCAATTTGTGAGGAAAATACATGTTCTTTGCAACTAGTTAATGGTTAAGACTGTCTATCTCGGTCATCGGAGATTTTTGCCGAACTCTCATCCTTATCGTAGGTTGAAGAAGGCATTTAACGGAAAACATGAGTTTCAGAATTCGCCAGTTGAAATCAGCGTCGAAAAGGTGTATGAACGTGTAAGGAACATTGAATGTGAATTTGGAAAACCGTACAAACGAGCAAACGACAAAAGTAGTTGGAAAAAAAGATCAATATTTTTTGATCTCCCTTACTGGAAAACTTTAGAAGTTAGACATTGTATTGATGTGATGCACGTAGAGAAAAATGTTTGTGATAGTCTTGTTGGCACTCTGTTGAACATACCTGGTAAAACCAAAGATGGATATAATGCAAGACTTGATCTTGTTGATATTCGTATACGAGCAATGTTGGCACCAGAGAAGAAAGGAGATCGGAATTACTTACCTCCAGCTAGTTATACATTGTCTAGAAAGGAGAAAAGAATTCTCTGTCAGTGTTTGCACGATGTAAGGGTTCCACAAGGTTATTCTTCAAATATCAGTAATCTTGTTGTTATGAAGGATTTGAAACTTGTGGGGATGAAGTCTCACGATTGTCACACTTTAATGCAGCAGTTGTTACCTGTAGCACTGAGATCCATATTACCGAAAGATGTTAGACAAACAATAATAAACTTGTGTTCCTTTTTCAATAAGATTTGCAGTAAAGTGGTCGATCCTGTGCAGTTAGACAAGTTACAGAATGAAATTTTGGTCACATTATGTCAGTTGGAGATGTTCTTCCCCCCCGGCTTTTTTCGACATTATGATTCATCTTGTTATTCATTTGGTTAGAGAAGTTAAATTGTGCGGACCAGTTTTCTTAAGGTGGATGTATCCTTTCGAGCGTTATATGAAAGTGTTGAAAGGTTATTGCAAAAATCGTCAAAGACCAGATGCTAGTATTGTTGAAGGATACATAGCTGAGGAGGTTATCGAGTTTTGCACTGGATACCTAGCAAACACCAAAACTGTTGGACTTCCGAAGAATCATCATGATAAACGTGCCGATGGTAAAGGGACACGTGGGATGAAAATGTTAAATCCAAATGGCGATGACTTAATGACAACATATTTTTATGTGTTGTGCAATTCGAATGAAGTTCAACCATACCTAAATGAACACATGAAGTTTCTAAAGGAAAGAAATCCTTTGTGGAGTGATCAACAAGTAATTAATAGTCACAATAAGAATTTCATCTCTTGGTTCAAAAATCTAGCATACAAGCGTGATGTTTCTGAGACAATACAGTGGTTGGCTTACGGTCCGCATTCTGTTGTTATAAGTTACAGTGGTTATGATATCAATGGATATTCTTTCTACACAGTTTGTGAAGATGCGAAAAGTGCTGTTCAGAACAGTGGCGTCACCTTAATAGCAGAGTCTTTGCATTTGTCTAGTTCAAAAGACAAGAATCCTGTATACGCCGACATGTCCTATTACGGTGTAATTGAAGATATATGGGAGCTAGACTTTGTTAAATTCAAAGTACCTATATTTAGATGCAAGTGGGCTGATAATAAAACAGGAGTTCGAGTGGATGACTATGGCTTCACTTTAATTGATTTTTCAAAACAAGGGTATAAAGGAGAACCTTTTATTCTAGCTTCCCAAGCGAAACAAGTCTTCTATGTGGCTGATTCGTGTGATACGAAATGGGCAGTAATTTTGGAAGGGAAGAAAAATATTGTATCAGATGATAGTCTGATCGAGTATGAAGAGACACCACCTTTCTCTAAGAAAGCACCTGAGTTGAACTCAGTAGATGAAGAAATAAATGTTGAGACTTGTATGTTTAGAGATGACCACGGTGAAGGTATATGGATTGAAAATCCATTAAGGAAAAAAACAGTAAAGGTGCAAATTTTCTGTTGTAACACATTGTAATAGACATTTAATCCATGTCTTTACCTTATTTAATTACTTGAATTTATCTTTTATAGTATAATGGCTCCGAAAAAGAAACCCACTTCCTCCGAGTCTGAAGGTTCGAAGACATACAGTACACGAGGTCCTTGTCTCATGAAAGAATTCGTGGGCAGAAGAACTAGAGACGGTAGAGTTCCAATCCAGTTTGATGACCGTCTTGAGCCCTTAGGCATGCTGTTTGATAATTGGAAAAGTTTTCTGGGTAGCTTAGCGAGGGCCAAAGTTGACATTTGTTTATCCAGTTGGGCTAATTAAAGCCGACATCTATTCGTTAGGTATAGACGTCGGTGATACTATGACCGACGTCTATGTATAGACGACGCACACATATACGTCGGATAGGGGTGTGCTTATATCCGACGTGTATAACCCCTTACATCCGACGAATATTCCCTTTTCTGTAGTAGTGAATCCATTGAACCCACTTAACTTTTCCATCCAATTTTCCACAAGAACTGATGAATCATCCTCTGTCCAACTATATAACCCTATGACCTAAGTAGTGAAATTCTAGTCCTAACCCCTTTCTCCAACTCTTACTCTCCAAAGTAGGGGTGCACACGGGTCGGATTAAACCCGAAAACCAACCCGAACTAGACTGGTTGGGTCGGGTTGGGGTTCGGGTTGACCCAACCCAATCCGAACCCGAAGTTTTTTTTATTAAATTAATCCCAGAATATCTGTGCCATCCAAATTAGGGCTCCTCTCCAAACCCAAACCCTCTCCTCCTCATCTCATCCATCTGCCCATCAAAGCCAAGTCCTCACCACTACCATCTTCACGCTCACCTCCACATCTCATTGCTTCCATGGCCTCTCCTTCTTCCTCCACCTTTCCCTTTCCCTCCCCTTCCCTTCCCTACCTCTTCCTCGGTCCCCTCTCTTCACTTCGGTAATCAACTCCCTCTCTCTTATCCCATATTTTTCCATCAACACTACATAAACAACACATGCATGTCTCCTTCCAAAACAAACAAATCAACGGCCAAGAAGACCCCACGCAACAAGTGTCGTCCGTCCTCCCGAGAGAAGATCTCCATCGTCCCGTTTGACACCAACGGCCATCCCTCCTCCACGTCTAGCCCCACCACGACCACCATCCTCAAGTCTTTTTTCTCCACCATAGAATGCGTAGGCTTATACTCTATCAATAGAATGGGTTCTTAAATAAAATCTGACTAAGGTCATTGTAGCTTGAATCTTTGAATGATACTTCTATGATTTGTCTAAAACATTTAATAATAAAAAAGAAACTTGTTCCAATTGTTTTTGTTCTCTTCTAAATTGTTTACAACTCTAATTTGTGTTGTCGTTGGTTGTCAAGTGCCCACTACTTTCAATGTCAAATTCATTTTTCATGATGGTTGAAGCTTATCGATTCATGTTCTATTCAGGCTAAATTCGGGTCCAACCCGAACCGACCCAACCCAACTCGAAAATTCCAGGTCGGGTTGGATTGAACCCGAATCGGTTCGGGTTTGGGTTGGTTTTTTCACAAACCCGAATTTATCGGGTTGGGTCGGGTTCTGTCCCAAACCTGACCCAACCCGACCCATGTGCACCCCTACTCCTAAGAATCAAATCATCCTTCACCCTGATATGCATCAACTATAGTCCTTCATAAATCCTACCCTTGTTCTATTTAAATTTGTCTTTTAACTACTTTTCTTTCAATTATGAATTGAAACTTGTTCTTCTCAATATATGGAAATCACAATGCACCCTCTACTTTGGATTTATACATTTATGCCCGTCTTGTGATGTTGTGATTTTTTTCGTTAGAATGTGTTGGAGAAAAGGATTGGGGTTAGGGTTTCATGACATGGAATTATGGGTGGAGATATAGTATGGAAAAGTTAAGAAGTTCAATGGGTGTGTTAAAATCAGACGAAATTAGAAACAAAAAGGTTTTGTGTCTTTCATATATTTTGACGGAAAACTTAACCCTAGAGTTATATTATGCAATATGTAATTTACCTTCTGCTTTTTTTTCCTTCTAACTTGAGATATTATAGTCTCTACTTGTTTGACTTTTGACTTGTAGAACAAAGATAGTGGTATTAGTTCTTATGAACCAGCAAGATCATATTCCTGGTTGGAGGTTCGATACTTCAATTTTGTTTCCCTCTTTTTTCCATATAGTTCAATTTTGTTTTATCAACGCAGTGTGTGACAATCTCTAAACTCATATTTCCATCTCTAAAACATATTGTTTGACAATATTCTTTTTAGACTTTTATGCTTTCGTTCATAGCTTTTTATGATTATTTTTTAATGGTTAAATCTACCGTTCTAACAAAAACTTTTCATGTATGCTACAACCATTATGAAAATTTGCAATTTATGTCGTTTCTATAAGTGTGGATCTCAAATTTGTTCATCTACAAGCGGATATTCCCTTTAATTGGTTGCTATCCTCTTCATCTAATATTTTGTTATTGACCGTCCATAACATTATCGTAACCACCTTTTGACCTTCCAAATAGTAAAATGAGTAAAACATTGACTTACTTTTTTCGAAAGGAAAAATAAAAGTCAAAGCACAATTACTAAGATAATTAACAATATATAGCGCATGAGAACAACAAACAAACGTCAAATCGTTGTATGTATTAAAAAATTGGTTTATGCTCTCAATTTATCCTACAACCATTAATAAAGTAGTAATCATTTTTATTTTATATAAGAATTGTAACTTAACTAAGATTTGTAACATGCAATTATTTTCTTGATTTCATATTATATAATTGAAAAGTGGTTGTAAGAAACTAAATACAGTACTTCGCATTAAGTGACAAGCTAAAAAACCCTATGGAATCCATATAAATTTTAACCTTGCATCATTATATTAGTATCACTAAGGAATTTAAATTCGTCATAATCATTTAGATAAACAAGATAGAAGATATTTTCCCTAGTAGCTAACAAATACCATCTTAGACAGGTTTCATGCATTGTTGTGCTTTAAAACTTAAACACGAAAAAAGGTTGCTTATTTTCCAACTGAAGTAACTTAACTTTTGTGAAATTTTGTTCTCATTGTCATTAAAGGTATCAGGATTTAGTTTCGGGATAAGTTTAAAGTTTAGGAGTGTTTTAGCCCTTTGATATCCCAACAAGAAATTCGTATTATATAATTATTGTTACTTAGTTTGTATTTTCATATGATATTTTTATAAGAATTATTGTTTGTTCTGGTTCAGCTATTCAATCCCTCAGAAACTTTCGGTGACGGCATGATTGATTACTCGTAAGATATATACTAACTCATCCTTCAGTAGCATATTTAGAAATATTGGTAGATTTGTTATTCTCTATGTCTTGCTTATAGACAAAATATGCAGGTATGTTGAGTGCACATCATCAGTTATTCAAGCATTAGATTTGTTTAGGAAGTTGTATCCTTGTCATAGACGAGAAGAGATAGACAATTGTATCCGTAGAGGAGCTAAATTCATAGAAGAGAAGCAGAGAACTGATGGCTCATGGTATGATTACTTTTCTTTTATAGAGATCATTATTTATCTCATGTGTAGCTCTCGTAGAACTTGTTGATTCACGGTCTCTAGCTTATACAGTTACACTACAAGTATGAATGTTAGTCATTAATTGACTTCATAATTTCTTACAGTAATTTTATTATTTTCATTGTTAAATTATTTTCATTTTGTGTACGTAGGAACAAACTTGTACTTGAACAGGGATAGTATGCTCCTATTTATTATAATGTAAGCATAAGAATGAGGTAGTCTGTAGTCACCAATTATTATGTCGCATTACATCACATGAGATATTTCACACGCCACATACATTTAGTTTCTTGTTTTCCTTGACATATATGCTACTTATTTTAAATTAAATTTATCGTGGATAATGATTGTTTGCCACTTTACAATTGTCAACACAGGTATAGTTCTTGGGCTGTATGCTTCACCTATGGCACATGGTTTGCTGTTAAAGGGCTTATTGCTGCTGGACGAACTTATGCAAATAGTTCATCCATCCGTAAAGCTTGTGTCTTTTTGCTCTCAAAACAATTGGATTCGGGAGGTTGGGGTGAGAGCCATCTTTCATGTTTGGAAAAGGTAAGTCGTAGGTTACATTTTATACTCTTTTTAAGTGGCAGAAAATGTACTTCCAGTGCAAGTTGTAGTTATAATTGGTAAATGTGTTAGCGCTTTAGTCATAGGTGTAAGAGATAGAAAAGTAGAATTTGCGCAGTGATGTACTTCTAAAATGTCTTGGATAGGAAGACAAAAGAGAAATAATGTCGAAGAAAGTTATTACTCTATCTATCTAAAATGTCACGGTTGGGAAAACAAAAGAGATAAATAGTGTTGAAAAAAATTGAGACCAGAAGGATATAGTGCTTCCAAAGAGGAAATAACATTTTAATAAATGTTAGCTATGTGGTTTAAATAACCAAGTAACTCTCCGGCTAACTTTCTTGTTATCACGATATAAACTCAAACTTCGAATTTCTTTCTCTTTAGGTGTGATCTCAATTGAAGATGTGGAGAAAAGTCTAGATCTTCAACTCCATGCCTTTCCTATAGGGTTTGATCGGTTTGAAAGAACTAACAAAAGATCTTGAAGTCCAACTCTCAGAACTTAAGTTCCCAGAATTCTACTTCTTATAACTCAAATTCTGGGGATTGGTATGAAAATGTATCTTTCGATAAAGTTAGGGAAATATTCCATTATTTGGATATTATGAGAAAACATATTTTAAGATGAACGACGTGGAACTAGACTTACTCTAGTTTTTGAGTTGTAGTGGGGAATTCATCTCTAATAAAAAAATTAAAAGCCCTGAAATTCGTGGAACTCTAGTTCCAAAACTTTTAAGTTTTACTGCAAAATAATCACTTAGAACTGATCTAGGAAGTCTAATTCCCCTCACATCCTTAGATCAATTTTGTAAGTCACGAAGTTCCTTCTGTAACTCAACTTTTGTAATTTGTACCCTTTTCGAAACTACTAATAAGAAATGTTCTTTTTTTGGGCGCATCTCCAAAAAGATGTCAATATTCGGAATATACCTGTTTTTCCAAATTGTACATAAGTGCGCCTTGTGTTTTCATTTTTTCACTGTGGTACACCACAACGGTCAAAGGGATCCACTCCATTATTTTTCCTCACTTCTCTCTTTTCCTCACTTCTCTCTCCTCTCTTCTCCTCACTTCTCTTCTCGCTCTTCAGTTCTCTCTCTCTCTCTCACTTCACTCCTTTCTCTCTCTCTCTCCAGTTCCCTCGTTTCTCTCTCACTTCTCACTTCTCTCTTCTCTCTCTCTTCTTCTTCGATCAGGAGAGAGTGAGAGGAGAAAGAGAAGTGAGAGAGGAGAGAGAACGTGTTGAAAGAGGGGTTGGGCTTTTTGTTTTTTTCTTTTTAATTTTTATTATTAACTGGTGTGCTTGAGAGAAAGAAGTGTTGGAGCAGGTTGACAGGCGTCTGGTGTGGTGGAAAGGACGGTACCTCTCTTGGGGAGGGTGCCTTACACTCATCCACTTGGTTCTTGCTAAATTCCTCACCCATTTCTTGTCCATCCTCTAGGTGCCGAAGATAATCTCTAAGAAGCTTGAACGACTTCAAAGAGATTTTCTCTGGAAAGGCGGGAAGGGACCTGAGATGCGTGGTTATCCATTTTTGAATTGGATTTGTGTGTTAGCCGAAGTCAATGGGGGTCTGGGTATCCATAGGATTAAATATGTAAACTCAGCATTGTTGGGTAAGTGGATAAGGCGCTTATCGTCTCATTGTGCGCAGGATCCTCCATTGAGGTGCCGGGTCATCCACGGAAATACTATAAGTATTGTGACATGTGGCAAGGCTTTGGAAGTGGGTTTTGGGTGTGGAGGAGGTTTCATGAAATGTGTACTGCAGTTTGAGGTGGGGGATGGGAGTGAGGTGGATTTTTGGAAGAGCTGAGAATTTTGTGGATAGGTCATCACTTTCACTCGTGGTTTGTCGGATAGGGAATTCCAAAATTACCTTTCTTTGATTCATGAGCTATCTTTGTGGGAGAGGGGGTATGTCTAATCCAGTGGGGGTCTCTTGGGCTTTCAGTAAACATTCTATTTTTTCGACTTCCTCTTTGTTTAATATTATTTCGGAACTTGCTCTCTCCGTCAGGCACCACCTGCTTGTATGGAATTAGCATGCACCCTACAACATCAAGTACTTTGCATGACTTGTGTACCACCATTGGGCTTTTACTAAAATTAATCTCAAATCCAAGCATTGACATTTTGCTAGCCGTTGTCGCTTTTGCAAGGCACGTAAGGAGAGTTGTGAGCATCTTTTCTTTGATTGCCCAATGATTACCCGGTTACTCTAGAGATTTAGGTACATGTGGCAGGTGCAAATTCCAGATTTTGGACGGTCCGGCCCAGAGTTCTGGGAGACATGGTTATTGCTTGATGTGAGGTTATGTCGACAGATAGCTTTAGCTACTTTTCCCACTTGCACTATGGTGGTCGGTTTGGGCTTTAAGGAACCACCATATCTTCCAGTCCATGCCCTTTTCAGAGTGTGATATTTGATTGAATATTCTACACTGGCTTATCGATTGGTGGTGTTTTGTTGGGAAGAAAGCTCTCGAGATTCCCCATTTGAGAGGCTCCCAGGCCGAAAGTGT
The DNA here is from genome assembly GCA_963682175.1 of Triglochin maritima. NCBI lineage: Eukaryota > Viridiplantae > Streptophyta > Magnoliopsida > Alismatales > Juncaginaceae > Triglochin > Triglochin maritima. Next base: position 13,191,257 of record OY821773.1, read on the forward strand.
ACATTTACATTGATGTTTTTACGTGCATCTTGATATTGCTTTGTTTGAGTTTCTTTTCCATGCTGGTGATGTCGCTTATGGCACTACGACCCCTCTTGTTTTACAGTTTTTCTTTAATTAATATATAGCTAGCTTATTGATCAAAAATATTATTATTATCATTATGGACATTTTTATTTTTGGAAGGTTTTTGTAATTTTCTAACAGAAAAAGTGACGAAATGGGCCTCTTTAATGGTCAAGATGTACTATGGTAAAAAAACAAAAAAACAAGGTGCACCTAAGTAAAATCCTTATAGCAGGTGTATCCCAGATATTTACATCTTTTAGATGTGCACCCAAGAAAAAAAACCAATAAAAAAGGATAGTTTTGCAATTGCAATGAATAAATTCACTTGAAGAAAGCCATTATTGCTTTAGAATCAAGCAATATAAAATCTCTGGTAATTTTATTGTGTTTGATCTTTAATTATAGAAAGCAAATATAATATGTTTATATGATTGGATGGAAAAATAACCAATACATCCAAATTTTTTTTTGCAATCTTCATGAACAATAATTCTTTTCTGCAATTCACAGTAATATTTTATTTGAGTGGAAGTAATTAGATATTAAAAGTTCAATAGTAACCTAAACCTTTTTTCAAATGAAACAGGTCTACATAAATCTGGAGGGAAATCGTTCTCACGTGGTAAACACTGCATGGGCAATGTTAACCCTCATCGACGCAGGACAGGTTTGTGTTTGCATTAATTTGTAATGGAATTTCTTATAAATCAACGTACCTTGAATTGAAACTTTGTACCTATTTAGATGCATTATTGCAGTATTTAGCAACTTGGCGGTGGGCCATTGATTTTCTTGGTTTGGTCTCAACAACCAACTTACGTCATTCCCAAAATTTCGACCAGAATAAAAAAAACACAGCCACAACTTGTAAAGTCAGTTGAAATGATACAAATTGTGGAATAAACGGTCGACCATTTCTTAGAAATTATTTTAAGTTTAATTGGCGGTTATTATATCCGCAAAGCATCAAAACATATCCTATATCTCATCCATATTTCGAAAAATGGTTAAGTTCCACAAAATGTTGATACTATACCTCTTATTAATTAAGCTACCAAATCCTTTGTTTGATTCTCGAATAACAATTTGAAAGAGGACCTCAAATACCTAAACTGATCAAGAAAACGTTTATATTTGCTGATTGCTTCAATCTGTAGTTAATGAAGTCTTCCCATACTTTTAAATCGAAATGTCATCATATTTATACATAAAATTCACTTGTGTTGCTACAATTTAAGTATTTTAAACGTGTCGATGAAGTGATGCATAGCTTGTTCCCTACCTACTCCAATTCTCATTCTCATTTCTGGAGTAGGCTGAGAGGCATCCAATGCCTTTACACCGTGCAGCGAGGGTATTGATCAATTCGCAGATGGAGAATGGTGATTTTCCTCAACAAGTAAGTATAGAGCATTGCATTCTAACTTCAGTTGATTCGAGTGTTTTTTTCCTGCATTGGACTTAAATAAAGACAAAATGTTTTTATTTTGTTAAATAGTTAATAGTCAAGAAGATAGTACATCAAATTAGGCTTACAATAGAGTTGTAATCTTGGCATCCTCAATTACAAAAATTAACGTACTAACAAAATATTAATAGAACTCGTAAGCACTTTAGTTCAAATACGCAAAAACATCTAGGAGGGGTAATTTTCTCGTTTAGCATATTTCGTATACGTTTTTTAGATTAAATATGACAATCGGTTTTTAAATACTAATTTCTTCAAATGTGTTACACTAGTGTAAATAAGTTCATAAATTTTATATAAGGCTTTTATCTAATTTAAATATCTTAAACATTCCTTTTTGATATTGATATTTGTTATTACAGGAGATCATCGGGGTGGCATGCCAAGGTCTCGCGATGAATCATTCAGCTTTTCGAAATATTTTTCCAATATGGGCACTTGGAAAATATTTCTGCAAGGTTCTGTAGGCATATATAGAAAATACAAAATAGTTACAAAAATTATGTTTTATAAAGGTCCAACTACCACAATAAAAATAAACTATCAAAAACTGCACATTTGCTCGCTTGTAATATTTATATAATCTGTCAGTAATGTATAGATTTGTATTACATGGTTTCGCATACTTAAATAAATGAGGTGATAGGAAATTGTGTTTGAAGTAATATACTAGATTAATATTATGTATGATGTTGGCCAATATGTAATAAAATTATACTTTCATGATCAATTAAAGAATCCCAAAAGCATAGCATAAAACATTGTCTAAAATATGGACTTATAAGTCCCTCCCTCTAGATATGTATTCGACCTTTCCCAATCTGTCCTAATCACCCAAACTCAAGAGTTTCATGCACAAAATTTACGTGGAAACCCTCCAATTCCGAAGGGAGAAAACACAGCCCAACTGTAACGCCCCGAGCCCGGACAAGTGCTTACCCGCCCGAACCCGGTGCGTTAAGATATGATCCACGATCCTGACCGCTATGCACTCTGATATAAAATCCATCTGATAGACCCATAATAATCTGAAAAATATAATCACAAATTTGTGAGCTCGACAGCCCACAAATATCAACCATCAATCAATTAGAATCATAATCATGTGGAAAATAACATAGAATATGACGTTCAGTCAATGAGCACAATCAAAAGACATGCATCACAAATAATATGCATGCATAACAATCTGGAACCCCCATTCGGATTCGACCACATCCTGTGCTTCTGAAATTTATCAATCAGTCTGACGCACACCTGGTAGCTCCACACTAACGACAGGTAGCCCTTTCCTCTTTCAGGTGGCTCCACGCTGCCGGCTAGGTAGTTCTTTCCTAAGTGGTGGCTCAGCCAAAAACATACATACAGCCACAAAACATGTCAACCGAAACATCACCATGCAATCATATGCATATCCATAAAATCAACATCAATACACAGCATGCATGCAACTACGTACGAATATCAAGAGAGACACACATGACATGAAACTGAAGAATAACGAATCAGTACTTGCATGTCTCGCAACCACAAGATTCCACAAACCACATCCAAACTTCATCAATTTCCTTTATTCTTCAACTCATTTTCCCTTAAATCTTCTGTTCCGCAAAACTCATATTTTCTTCTGCTCATCATCTCCATCGCCTCTCAACTTCTCCTCTCATCATCACACGTGTAAAGTTTGGGAAATTTGCATTTAAACCTCATCTTCACTTAAAACCACACAAACATCCAATATCTTGATTAACCCTTAATTAAAATTTGGGTTCTCACACCAACACATACACTATATATTTCATTGACAGATGAAAATTTACATGGGTGAAACACATCATTACAAGATCACATACCCTTCCCACAACTAACTCCCAATCCCCTTCTGTAAACCCCAACAATTCCTTACACTATTTCCATGGACCACCCATGTCGCACCTCAATTGTGACCCACTCGATGTGCGAATTGTACTCTCCAGTATGCCCCATGTGTGGTTCTTGAGTGGGATATTTAATACTAGACTCTAATATCACTACTGGAAAATCAGTCTACCACGTCACCTCTAACACGTTGGACATATTTAATCCGACGTGGAAGGGTTCTCTTTTTTTAAAAAATCAAACAATTCATACCCTACCACGTTGGTTTTTCAGACCGATGTGGTAGGGTGGTCTTCCACGTTGGCTTTTAAATAGTTCAACGTGTAATGATTCTTTTTTTTTAAAATTAAATAATTCATATCCCTGTCACATCTGTTTTGGAAGTCTAACGTGGTAGGATGGATGGTCTTCCATGTTGGATTTGGAAGTCCGACGTGAAAAAATTCCTTTTTATTTCCACTTTTGTCGTCCAAAATTTATAAAAAGCGCACTTCTCACTCCTCCTCACCCAATCTTAGGACAAAACCCTAACCCTTCGTCCCTCTCATCGTCGAGAAGAGAACGCTAGACAAGAGCGCATCAGCCTCGTCGTCATCGTCGTCCTTTCCCTCTCCTCGTCACCTTCAACTACTACTGCTACATCCACGCCAAGGTCTCCAAGAGCCTCAACTCCCTCCCTGGTAACCAATCCCTCTTCCTCCCCCTCCTTCCCTTCCGTTACTTTTCCCACCAGCTGATGTTGTTGTGGTTGAAGGGAAGGGATGCGAGGAGAAGGTGGTGGAGGTGGAGGGAGTGGGGAATGCGCGCGTGGGAAGGTGCCGGTGATCGCCCTGGAGAGATTCGTCGTGGTGTTCTCCTTCAGACAGTTGGTCTCGGCCACGGCCGAGTTCGAAAAAGGGAATGTGGTCGGGCATAGGAGCTTCAGGTCGGTGTATGGGGGAGTTGCCGGATGGGAGGAAGATTGATGTGAAGCTCATGGATCCTGCTAGAAAACAGGGGGAGGAGGAGTTTAAGGCGGAGGTGAGGTTTGATTCTAATTAGTGGGGGCTTCAAGAATATCTGTTACCTTGATATGGCAGTTCTAGGTAGGTTAAGATTGACACAATCTAAATGATCTCCAACATATTTGGTTAAAACTTCACTTTGAAGTTTTATTTTGCTTACAACATTTGCACTCTTTGATATCTTTGTTTCCCTTTTCTTTCTTCAGTCTATTTATATTTTTAACACAATACGACTTTGAGCTTGTGGCTTGACAAAATGCCAAACCTTTGTTATTTTCCAATCTTGTGGAATTTGTTAAGAAATACAACACTTGTTTTGTTTGATTTCATAGGAATCTGGATTGTTGATGATGACGACCGCATTGGGATCATAATGGAGTTGGAAATGCAGTGGGATGGAAATCCAAGCATTATGCTTGACATTAAAACCAAACTTTGTGTTTCACTACCTATATAGGTAGTTTTTTTATACTGAATTTGTGATATTAAAGTACAATTTCATATTCACTTTATCAAAACTGTTGATATATTGGTTCAACTTCAATATTAATGATAACATCTTTCTTGTTGTGGTTTAGTATTATGTTTCATTTATTGATGAAATCTAACCATGGTATAAATATGAACTTTTGCATATTGCTGCATTCTTAATAATTCATGTGGCCATTGGAGATTGATTTGTTTTTACACATAAATAGAAAATCACGTCAAACTTTAGTTGATTAATCTTGTTTCTTTTTCCATACCTATTGGATTGCTTTGGCCTCTAGGCTTCATTCATTCTCTATAAAACATTGGAAAATGCCCCTTTAGTCTATTCGCTACATCTATTCGGATTTCTAGTTGACTCGTCTATACGTTTGGAGTTGTTCTTTACAAGTTTCTTTTGTCTAATTCCATCTTGACAACAAGGTTAGCTTAGTATTATCTTTACATGATATCTGAAACACAAAAACCGAAAAAATACCCTACTACGTCGGTTCTTTAGAAAACCGTCGTTGTAGACATCCCATAACGTCGGTTTTCTTTAAAACCGACGTTGTAGGGTGTACAAACCAAAAATAAAAAAATTGATTAAAATGTCTACCACGTCGGATTTATATGCAGCAGCTAGACCCCACTACCACGTCGGATTTTAGACCGACGTGAAAGTATACTCCCGTATAACGTCTCCTGTCTACCACATCGATCAACACAGGTGGTCAACCCGACGTTATATCTCCTTAATATCTGACGTTATAACCCTCTTTTCCAACAGTGTATGTAAGGAATTTCATTAATTACAATCAAATAACATCCCAAAGAATCCAAAAATAAAATCATACCCACATTGTCGAACCATCTGAAGAGAGTTTCGAAGATCAAAGGTCCCTCGAGATCTTTCAAAGGCCGAAAGGGTTTCTCTTTCAATTCTCTAATGTGAATGAAAAAAAGTATGCATTGGAGAATGGACCGTGACTTGTTTGTGGAGCACCTTTAGTTGTGAAATCCAAAAAAACAAAACAAACAAGCTATGGTTTTTACGTTGAAATCCTTGCTGGATGTGAAAATAGTAAGAATCACTAGTGGAGTCGAGCTTCTACTATGAAACGAAGGTGTTCATATGCAACGGATACCGGAGGACAATACAACGAGGGATCTTATTGGGACTGCACAATCTGGGTGCGGTTTCCGAAATTAATGGGACGACGTTTGTCCTATGCTCGTTCTTTGCGTAGAAGACTAGAAGTGAATGCTGGATTTACATATCCGAAAAGAATCAAGATGCAACAAGAATGGGAAACCCAGAAGAATAAGTATCGGTCACCAATAACGATTGTGCATAGGGGTGCACATGGGTCGGGTTGGGTCGGGTTTGGGCCTCAACCCGACCCAACCCGAAATTTTCGGGTTGGGAAAAAATCCAACCCGAACCCGAACCCGAACCGGTTCGGGTTCAACCCAACCCGACCCGAAATTTTCGGGTTGGGTCGGGTTGGGTCGGGTTGAACCCGAATTTGGAAATTTTTGGGTTGGGTTGGGTTGAATCGGGGTTATTTTCGGGTTGGGTCAGGTTTATTTTCGGGTTGGGTCGGGTTGGATCGGGTTTATTTGGGAAAAAATTAAAAAAAAAATAAAAAAAAATAAAAAAAAAATAAAAAAAAATAAAAATCGGGTTCGGGTTGGGTTGGGTCAACCCGACCCCCTCAACCCGAACCCGACCCGAAAATTCGGGTTTTTGATTTTCCCAACCCGACCCGACCCGAACCCCTCCTCAACCCGACCCAACCCGACCCGACCAGTCGGGTTCGGGTTGAGTTTCGGGTTGAACCCAACCCATGTGCACCCCTAATTGTGCATGTGCGGACTATTACTCCCACCAACTGAATCGATTCCAAGCATTTTAAGATGTCGTAGCTGGAAGACAAGATTGCGAACAAGCTCGCTAGAAAGGCAAACCTCTCGATAGCAACAATGATTGATATTTTATCATGTAACGTGCAAGGCGAGAATCTCTCTGGATGCCCACACATGATGAGGGATCGAGTACGGAGAGAAAAAGTTAGTTTAGCATGTTCTTTCGAACACAAAATAAAGGCACAAAACCTTGATAAGGTTACTAAACAGATCTGGAATAATGCCCAATGGGTATCAAATCACGAAGCAATCGACAGTGAACAGACTCCTGTGTAATACATTGACGAGTATCACCATGTAATTTATTTTACAGGTATATTGTGAAAGTGTTGGCGAACATATTGAAGCAAGTGATCCTGCCTCTGGTTGGTGAGTGCTTTTGATAAAGGCATCACATTGAAGATAATATCCTACTCGCTCATGAGATCTATCATCGGCTACATCTTGACATTGGAAGAGGTCGTATGTGTGTCAACCTCGACCTGCAAAAAGCATATGATTTTGTCTCATGGCCATTTTTACTAGACATTAAGGAGATTTGGTTTTATTGATAGGTGGTGCAAGTGGATCGCTGCATGCCTTCAAGCAAAGTTTGTGGTGACGGTTAATGGTTAGAAATTTGATCGATTCCAGGCTATGAACGGGTTGTGACAAGGAGATCTGATAGCTCCTTTCTTATTCGTATTATTTATGGAGGTCTTGTCTACTATGTCACTAAGAAACACTACCAACCTTTGGTGCATGGTGATCTCATTGTTTTTCATCTTATGTTTGCTGACGATTTAATGTTTTTTAGTAAGGCCACAAAGGAAAATGCATGGACAATTGTACGGACTCTCAAAGAATTTGCAATTGAACACATTAAAAAGGCAAATTTTCTTTGGTGGTTCATGTCCAGACCAACAATGGATATGTTCGAACTTGAATATGCAAAGTGAGGCACTCCCTATTCGTTACATGAGTCTAACATTGTTCTCATCTGGCATGACTAAACTTATGTGTGATCCTCTAGTTGTTCGGGTAAAAGCAAAACGTGCTACTTGGAAGAAGGCTCTCTTAAGTCAGACAGGAAGGATTGAGCTGGTGCGCTACGTTCTACAATCATATAGTATATTCCAAGCGACATTGTTCCTCCTACCAAGATCAATGTTGAGGAAATTAGAATCGATTTTTGCAAATTTTATTTGGTCATCAAATGGGAAGAAAGCAAGTGTCCATGTGCGATACAAGGATTGTTGCCTACCAAAATCAGAAGGGGGACTCAGGTTGCGATGACTAATGGAGATCAACGATATAGCTATACTTAGGTTGTTTTGATTATTGGTCTCTAGTGATGATTCTCTATGGGCACGATGGATCCGATGCAAATATCTCAAAGGGAATTGTTGTAAGACCCGTTCTCTTCACATTATAATAAGTCCCTTGTCATCTCTTATACTTCTTTGATCCTTATGTCTGCTTGCTTGTATGCTTATTTTTCCGTTTCGGGAAAGTTTCCTTTTTATGAATGATTGATCGTTTATATATACCGCAAGTGCACAGCGTCAGTGCAGACGCGACAAGTACGGGTCGTGTCTACAAAGAGGTGTGTCGACTTTAGTTTTTTCGAAGGCGAGTAGGAAACAAGATGGGAGAAAATATGATTAGACTACACTAAATTAAGAATGAACAATCAATAAACTAAACCTCATGGAGTGGAGGTGTGTAGGTATGTGTGTGTGACTGTGTTTTCTTTTCAATTAGAAAAAACTGTAGTTTGTGTGGCATACAAGTAGAAGCTAGTGTAGAATCTAAGTGTATGATACACAACACTACATGACAAACCATGAACATGCATATCTCATGATTGACATCATTTCATGCTTATATTTGTATCTTATATCCATTATCTTTCACTTAAACAATGCTACGTGACGAGTTTTATGTTTGAATTTCAGAAATAAATAGGTTTGAAGAGAAGAGACATAAAAAGACCTAAAAGCATGAAAAAAGACTGAGTTGAGAGACTCAAGGACTAAGATGCAAGATCGAAGGACCTGAATGTAAGATCGAAGGACCAATGAGCAAACAAGAATACTTCACACCATCATGGGGAGTATTTTGGAAATTCTATTCGGGTCGGAGCTCCAGTAAGCGAAGTAAATGCATCAAAGACCACCAAAGACGTCCAGAAAAGCCCACAGAAAGATTAGGCATTCTTTCTTGTTTAGATCATCCATCATGTACTCGACTTAGGCACGTACATTGTCTTTTCTTTTAGCTTTACTTTCAGTTGTTGAGTGCTGATGTGAGGTACGCATTTCCTACTCTCATTCATGCATTAGTTAGTAGGAAGTGCATTGCAACAAGTGTGAGTTGAGCGTTTGTTTGGAGAGTTGATTGCTAGATTAAGACTCCAAAACGCTACTAAGGAGGGGCTGTCCCATATAAGATAAGGTGGGGGATTTCATCACCCTTTCCTCCGCCCCAAAAACCACACTAATCAAGAGCCTAATTTTAAAATCAAGTAGACATTGGCCTTAAGGATTTCGGGCGCATTAGGAGAGCGATCCGGTCCCGACCGTCATGGCCTGATCGACGTCGCCCACTTTGTCGATAGTAGAAGAGACGAGATCTCTGGATCTTGACTCACTTGCTGGGCTTTGTTGTCCTCGTCGTAGGGAGGTGAGGCGTGTTGAGGCCGTGTGACCTCGCAGTTAGGCGTCGTCTAGCTGTAAGGACCTATAGCGACCTTAGGATTGTTTGAGCCTTCTTTGCTTGTGTGATTCTACCTGTACCCACCCGTCGTAGCATAAGGACTTCTTCCCTTCTCTCCTGAACATTCTCTCTCTTCTGTGTCCTCTTGTCTTCTCCTCTATGCACATTCTTTGTTTAAAAAAAGTTTTGGTTTGTGTGTGTGCACCTTTGTGCATGCTTGTGTGGGCACGAGACGAGAGTAGTCGTTTGACAAGGTGTGTCGTCAACCATGCTTCGGTAGTCAATTTCTTGACGCCTCCCTCCTCTCGTGTTGCACATAGTTCAGGTTCAATGGCTGCTCATTATCACGAGGAGGAGCAGTTGCTGGACCCACCTGTCCCACCCGTTCCACCTGTTCGTCCTGTTGTGGCTCCCATACCTTTCCGTGATCGATGATACCGAGCCGTACCACTCTACCATCATGCATCATATTGCCAGAGGAAAATGGGAACCACTTTGAGGTTAAGCCTCAATTAATTTCTATGCTCCCTCACTTCACTGGGAAGGGTGACCCCTATATCTTTCTCAGGGAATTTGAGGAGGTCTGTGCTATGTTCAAGCTGCAACAACTGAGCACAGACTCCATCCATCTTAGGCTTGTCCCCTTTGCACTAAAGGATGATGCCAAGAAGTGGTTGTACAGCAACCAGGAGAATGCCTTTAGGACTTGGGATGTATTTCAATATGCATTTCTCAAAAAATACTTTCCAAATCATCGGACTCAAAAATTGAGGAACGAAATCAATTCGTTCTATCAACTTGAGACCGAAACATTTCATGCATATTTAGAGAGATTCAAGGAGCTACTATCGTCATGCCCTCACCATGGCATCGAGTTGTGGCGCCTTGTCAGATTGTCTACGAGGGTCTTCACATCCCGTCCCGAACGCTCTTTGAGTCCATGTGTCAAGGAGAGTTCTTAGGAAAGGATGAAAGGGAGCATGGGCCTTCCTAGAAAACCTCGCTGAGAAAACCATGCAGTGGGAGAGTGTGAGGGAACCCCCAGCATCATCTAGCATAGGAGCGAGAATCGCAAATGCAAACTCGACTAGATCGGATGCCGCATTTGCTGTCGATACCACTACGGCCACCGAGGCGCGCATGACGACCTTAATGCGCCGTATGGATTCGATTGAGCTCCAAAACCAACAAGGTGCACCTCACATGTCCACATCTGGTCCAGTTCGATGTCATTCATGTGGTAGGATAAGTCATGTAGGAAGCGAGTGCGTGTCCATTCCTCCTGAGATGGAACATGTCAACGCCATCTATGATAGGGCTAGGAATGACCCATACTCATCATCTTATAATCCCGGATGGAGGAACCACCCTAATTTTTCATGGAATCAAAATAATGCCCCGGGTGGTCCTTCAAACTCCTCTCGACCACCTAACCAACCACACCAACCACCCACGCATGCACAATCTTATCAGCCACCCCAAGCTCAAATCACCAATCAATCAGGTAGAGAGAGAGGGTCTCTGCCTAGCTAGCCTGAGGCTAACCCCCACATGTACCAACAAAAACACATGCAAAATGAGAGTGTGTTACCTCGGGGGCGGTAAGTGAAACATGTGGAGGAACTTGTTCACCATGTCAATGCCATTGTAAGCTTAAGGAATGGAAAGAAGGTTGACAATCACATTTCCTTGCCACCGGCCACCACCATCTATGCAGCCCCTCAGTGGGAATGGTGGTGAAGAAGAGGCTGAGGGTGAGGGTAATACACCAACGCCTCCTTCTCAGGCACCGCAGAAAACCTACCTGCCAAAAGCTCCCTATCCCAGTAGGTTAACCAAAACGCAGAGTGACACAATGGACAAGATATTAGAGGTGTTTAAGGAAGTGAAGGTTAACATCCCCCTGTTGGATGTCATCCAACAAATACCTCAATATGCCAAAGTGTTAAAGGATCTCTGCACAACCAAGAGGAAGACCAATGTTCGTAAGAAAGTATTCTTGGCTGCAAATGTCAGCTCACTTTTGTCCAATCCCACCTACACAAAATACAAGGACCCTGGGTGTCCTACTATTCAGTGTATGATATGGGACATTAGCATGAGTAATGTATTGCTTGATTTAGGATCAACGGTCAACCTCCTCCCATTTTCTGTGTATCAACAGTTGAACTTGGGAGAATTAAAACCAACTAAGATCACCCTCCAATTGGCAGATAGATCCATTCGTATTCGAAAAGGGATTATCGAGGACGTGCTTATCAAAGTTGGAGATTTTATATTTCCAGTCGATTTTGTCATCCTCGATACCAATCCTGTTTCAAACAGCCACTCTCAAATACCTTTGATTTTGGGTAGACCATTTTTGGCAACCTCCAACGCCTTAAATAATTGTAGAAATGGTCTCATGAAGCTCTCATTCGGTAACATGAGTGCCGAGTTTCATGTGTTCAACTCTGGTAGGCAACAAGAGCCCATGGATAAATCTTTAAATCTCAATCTCATCCGCCAATTAGAGAAAGCATCGCAAAATCAACAAGCACCCCTAACACCAATGCAACCCGTTGAAAATGTTTGTGGGCCCAGAGAAAACTCATTGCCAGTCTTTGCAATGCAACAAAGTGAGCTGACATCAAACATGAATATCCAAAGGGAGTGTTCATTGCATGATTCAGTTGAGATCATTAATGAGGGGGCACACCTCAGCATACTCCCACTCCAAAAGGTGTCGTCATCCCATGTCCTAGGGCTATTGAGGCCTTTGAGCTTCAGATTGACTCCAACAAGGACCCACCTACGACCGAGCCTATGCTTGAAGATTTACAGGATGGTGGGAGGTCCTTGTTGGATGTCTTGGGGGAGAAACCCCATTCTTAGTGATGCAGATGTGCTGCATCCATCGAATGAGCCTGAGGAACTCATTTCGATGCACCCACCTATTGGTTGGAGGGTTTTGTTCGATGAGCAACTAAACCCTAGTGATGCAACACAACTTCACTCATTCATGTTGCCTACACCCAACCAATATCATGAGGGATTAGAGCCTTTAAGCTTTGACCTTTCACCCCTCATGACCCCTCCGAGTACCAGTGAAGTTTGCTCATCTTGGCAAGTCTCTGGTCCACATAACTCGATGTTCTCATTTGATGTTCCTTGACCAACTGATTCTGAGGATATCTTTGTTTGTACATATCTTTGTTCTTAAAAAAAACAAAAACAAAAAACATGAAAAGTGAAAAATGAAGAAAAAAATAAATTGGAGTGCCTTTTGGATATTTTCCCCTTTCTTTGTTAAAAATGTGTGATTCCCTTGCCCTAACCATTCTCCACCAGAAGCAAAAACATGTCTTTCCCTTTGTTTTCGCAACCACCAAAATCCCACCCTGCAAAAACATGTCTTATTTTGTTTGCCTAGTGCTTTAAAATTTTCACATTTCTTTCAAAATCTTCATGTGTTTGCGAAAGAAAATGTTTTGTGGATTTTGCGTGTGTTTAGCATGCGCAAAACCGGTTAGCGGCAAAATAAAAAGAAAACTCCCAAAATTGTCTTGAACATGATGCTTTAGGATATCTAGTTTACTGGTTTTAGGTCTTATCGAGTTGTTAGGATGCACCCCGGTTTTCCCTCGGGAGGGGAGTAATCATAGGGTTTTTCAGTACTCAAACATTTAAAGAAGTCCACCCTGAACCTAGTGAGTCAATAATTCGTGTCTGTTAATATAAGGAAGTTTGTTGTAGTCAAGGACCCTTTAAATCTTGTTGTGAGACATTAAGTGTAGAGGTTTTGGTTCATGTGTAGATAAGAAATAAGTGAGTAGGTGTTCTCTCTTCTCGCACGGCTCCTATCACTCAGGAAATTAGGTCTGATGGGACTTTGTGCATAGTGCTTTCGAGTCGTCTGACTTGGGATACACCGACCGAACTCCCGTTACACGGGTGGTAGGGATTGCCCTATGTGGAGATTTGGGGAAAGGTGTACGTGATAGTGCAAGTCCTCATAGGCAATGATGTACAAAACCTGACCCTAGGAGAATGAAACTCTAACTAGTAAGAAAAAGAAGAAAAAAAGTAAGAAAAGAAACAAAAAGAAAAAATAGTAATGCAAATAAGACCCTTAATGAGCCTTACACTTTGTATCACTTGAGGATGTTGAGGTTGTCCATGTCTTGCACTTAAGTCTTTAATTAACTTTCAAGAATGATTCATTAGGCTAGGTGTGCGGACTGATTACATATATAGAATCAGCCCGTAGCATTACCGCGCCCAATGAACGACAAAATGAGTCATCGAGTCGTGTAGCTAGGTTGAATAATGCATCTTTATTTGGATTTTGTGGGTGTATCCGCTGAAAACCCTCAGGAGACAACACTCCTCCTCCTTGGCGACAAGGAGGTTTAACGGCTTGTTGCACGTGCCAAGTGCAACCGTTATTCCTACGAAAGTGAGTTAGGATTTCTTGTTTTTCGTATGCTTTTCTCTTTCTTTCTTTTGCTCGGGACTAACAAAAGTTAGGTGTGGGGTTATTTTATTGACATCATTTCATGCTTATATTTGTATCTTATATCCAATATCTTTCACCTAAATAATGCTACGTGACGAGTTTTATGTTTGAATTTCAGAAATAAATAGGTTTGAACAGAAGAGGCATAAAAGGACCTAAAATCATGAAAAAGGACTGAGTTGAGAGACTCAAGGACTAAGATACAAGATCGAAGGACCTGAATGTAAGATCGAAGGACCAATGAGCAAACAAGAATACTTCACACCATCATGGGGAGTATTTTGGCAATTCTATCCGGGTCGGAGCTCCAGCAAGTGAAGTAGATGCATCAAAGACCACCAAAGACGTCCAGAAAAGCCCACACGAAACAATGGCCGGATCCAAACAAAATAGACCACCAATTGGTGGTCCAAGACAGCTGATTGGCGGTCTGTTTTGACCCGGATCCGCTAAGATTTCGTAGAGTCGCGTACTAGTGTGTATTTAGTCTATTTCTGTATTTGTTTAGTCCCATACTAGGGGATTGTCCCGGATTACCTTTTTCTATGGCTACAAATAGAACTCTTTACCTTCTATTGTAATTGATTGATTCGTTTTATATTAAACCGCAAGTGCACGGCTGCGTCGAATCGGTGGCAAATACGGGTCGATCCACAAGGAGGTGTGTCGACTTTTGGTTTGTGCGAAGGCGAGTGGGAAAGAAATGAGAGAAAGATTGATTACACTAATCTAAACTAGTAAACTAGGAAGGCTGAAATGAAATTACAAAACAAACTAAACTAAGCAACTAATGAAAAAAGATAAAACTCAGGAATGGAATACACCTAAGGGGTGGAGTGTGTGTGTGCACATGAAATAATTGTGGTGAATGCATACAATAAGCTAAGTGTGGTTAGTGTTTGTTCATGCATAAGAAGTACATCATGGCAAGACCTATCATTTACAACACTAACCTAGGTGATTAATATGAGCAATGCAAGCTTGCTATTAAGAACATAACGAGCATGGAGTGTACCTAACTATGGCAGAAACCATCAAGTAAAATTCTTATTAATTCAAGAAGCATACTAATATCTCTCACAAACAATTATATCTAGCATTCATACAACCTACATAACATGTACATACATCTACTCCACCCCCAAAGGGGATGGAACTACTCACTAATCATTACACTACCTACATTAACAAAATGAGACATTATACTGAAAGGAAATTTAACTAAGCAAGAAAGGAACATTAAAGACGCTAATTGAAAGAAACATGAACTAAAGAAACATGCACAAATTAAAAGACAAGATTAAAAGAAACTAAAACAATTATTTTATTAACAATGACTCACATTGAAGGTAACATTCTTCTCCACCTTGAGTTTTGCTTCAAGGCTTACTTCATTGTAGAGAGAATGCCACCAAGCAATGGGTAATTACAATGGAAGGTGAAGAGTTCTATTTATAGCCATAGAAAAAGGTAATCCGGGACAATCCCCCGATGTGGGACTAAACAAATACCAGAAATAGAATAAACACACTCTAATACACATGCTCGCCAAAGATTAGCGGATCCGAAGCTAAACAGACCGCCAATTGGCGGTCTATTGGTTCTGCATCAGACTCATTTTTGTTGTGGGCTTGTCTTGATGTATTTGTTGGTCTTGGATGCATATACTTCGCTTGTTGGAGCTCCGACCCGAATAGAATTGCCAAAATACTCCCCATGATGGTGTGGAGTTTTCTGTTTTTCTTTTTGGTCCTTTGGTCTTACGTTCAGGTCCTTCTCCCTTGCATATTAGTCCCCAGGTCTCATGATGTGAATTTTAATTTATACCGCAAGTGCACGACGTCAATGAAGACGTGGCAAATACGGGTCGAACACAAGGAGGGAGAGATTTGTTATTTGTGTGATTTTCGATTAGGGGAAAGAATGAGAGAAGAATAAGTTTGGTTTTGAGATTTTTGGGTTTTAATTTTCTAAAGACGAAACATGAACAAATAAAACTAAAACAAGAACAAAGATGGTGAATTCCGTTGGGTGGAGTTTAGATATAGGGTTTAGATTAGAGAATTCAGAAACTTATAATAAATCATATTAGTTATAAAGCATTACATGATAAATGATTTAACATAAACTCAAGTAATCAAAATATACTAACACGAAATTAAAATAATAACTTTTATTCTTCTTCTTTTCACCCTAAATCCGTCACCTCCACCCTTTGGAAAGAGTTAGAAACTCATATATGGAGGGAGGGAGAATGGGTCCTAGAGGAACTAAGAAAGAAAAGTAAAAACACAAAATAAACCAACAGAATTTTATTGCTAAAAAGAAGAATACAAAACTAAGACTAAGAATTAAAAACAAAGGTTAAAATTAAGAAGATCCTCTACAACATCGTTTCAAGGCTATTTATAGCCGATACAAGGGACTTAGGTATAAAATAGGAAAGTACACGCGTCAACACGCAACCGGTAAAATTTTTAGAGCATGGATCTAATTTGTGCAGCGGACTTGCCGCATTTTGTACATAAGGTGCGGCGGATTTGCCACCTTTTTAGCTCCGATTTAATCCGGATTTTTCCTGTGTGTTTATGTTATGATTTCAATATCCTTTGCGCGTGTGGATTGATTCTTTCCTTTCTTTTGAGCTCCGACTTTATTTCTTTATATATTTGGAGATCCACATTGATTTTTCTTTAGATTTTCTCCGTAATAATAAAAGCTACTCGTAATTTGCAATTAGGTCCTTGGCTTTTTGCAATTAAGTCCTTGTTTACTTTTGTGCTTAAGTCCTTGTCCTTTTTGTAATTAGGTCTTGAATGCTTTTATGCTTGGATGAACTTCCATTTGAATCCCGATAATCTTGACTTGGTCTTTATAATAGAAATGAGTCTCTTGCACGCATTTATGCTAGGGATATGGGTAATTTGCATTCAGGTCTCTGTATTCTGTAAATAAGACTAAACACATACCTTAGTAGCAGTTATTGATCTAAAATTAATCTAAATGAAAGACATATGATGCAATGTATGCAATGCATCATCTCACAATTAAGTCTTGTTTCCCTGCTTTTGGGTCCTTTCTTGCTTCATCTCTTCAAACCTATTTATTTCTGAAATTCAAACAAAAAACTTGTCACGTAGCATTGCTTAGGTGTAAGAAATGGATATAAGATACAAATATAAGCATGAAATGTGTCAATAAAATACCCCCACACCTAAGTTTTTGCTAGTCCCGAGCAAAACAAACGAGAAACAAGAAATCCTAACTCACTTTCGTAGGAATCACGGTTGCACTTAGCATGTGCAACAAGCCGTTAAACCTCCTTGTTGCCAAGGTGGAGGAGTGTTGTCTCCTGAGGTTTTTCAGCGGATATACCCACAAAATCCGAACAAGATGCATTATTCAATCTAGCCACTCGACTCGTTGGACAAATTTTGTCGATCATTGGACGCGGTAATCCTACGGGCCGACTCTATATAGGTAATCAGTCCACACACCTAGCCTAATGAACCATTCGTGTAAGTTAAATAAGGAATTGAGTGAAAGATATGGACAACCTCAACATCCTCAAGTGATACAAAGTGTAAGGTCCATTAAGGTTCTTATTTGCATTACCATTTTTTGTTTCTTTTCTCATTTTTTTTTTCTTCTTTTCTTTTTATTAGTTGGAGTTTGATTCTCCCAGGGTCAGGTTTCGTGCATCATTGCCCATGAGGACTTACACTATCACGTACACCTTTCCCCAAATCTCCACATAGGGCAATCCCTACCACCCGTGTAACGGGAGTTCGGTCGGTGCATCCCAAGTCAGATGACTCGAAAGCACCAGGCACAAAGTCCCCTCAGACCTACTTTCCCGAGTGATAGGAGCCGTGCGAGAAGAGAGAACACCTACTCACTTATTTCTTATCTACACATGAACCAAAACCCCTACACTTAATGTCTCACAACAAGATTTAAAGTGTCCTTGACTACAACAAACTTCCTTAAATTAACAGACACGAATTATTGACTCACTAGGTTCAGGGTGGACTTCTTTAAATGTTTGAGCACTGAAACCCTATGATTACTCACCCCCAAGGGAAAACTGAGTGCATCATAACGACTCGATAAATCCTAAAGCCACTGTACTAGATATCCTAATGCATCAAGTTCAAGACAATTTTGGGAGCTTTCTTTTTACTTTGCCTCTCAACGGTTTTGCACATACTAAACACACGCAAAACCCACAAAACATTTTCTTTCGCAAACACATGAATATTTTGAAAGAAATGTGGAAATTTTAAAGCACTAGGCAAGCAAAAGAAGACAAGTCACTCAAGGATCATTGCAAGCAGATATATCGATATTAAATGCAGCACACTAACATGACCCTAACAATGCACACAGAAGAAAACAAAAATCAAAGGAAAATACTCGACTATGTACACACGTAAAACACCCCACCCCCCACACCTACTTCATGCATTGTCCTCAATGAATGCGAGCAAGATACTACATGGATGTATGCATGAAACAGAAGAGATCTCACCAACATGAAGTACAAAGGGAAGTTCAAGGACATGTTGATGGACACAAACCCAAATTTCCTCAAAACCTGTGAGATACTTAAAAAAAGAGATAAAATACGTGAAAGAAAGGTGGGCCCAAATACACAAAGGTTGGATCCCACAACAATCGATTCTCACTGAAGGAGTCTTTTATTGTACTTTTTATTTTATTTTATTTTATTTTATTTTTCTTTTTTTATAACTATGTACAAACATAGGTTCCCATCTTCATTTGTCAAAAGACACAAATGGGAACCTCAAGAGTGGGTCAATGCACTTGGAAAGGGAACATGACACCACGCGAGGCCAGAATACTCATGCGTGGGCCCCCTTCAGAAAGAGCACAAGATGAAAGGAGAGATTCATGAATTGGATGCAAAGACGTCTCATTCAAAGGATCAAACTGAAAGAGCTTGAACCTAGCGAGAATTTGGGAAATATGGGGCAACGAAAGAAGAGTTTCTCCCGTTGTGGTGCTGAAGTTATGATCGTCAATCCAAACTCTCCAACCAACAGGCTGGTGCGTCGGAACGAGGTCAAGAACCTCGTTAGGCATGTCCAACACACCAGGCGAACAAAAAGTGTGTCTCATACCCAAGGTATCCTCCAAGGAATTCCTAATATCCTCATGCGCAATGTAGTTGTTTGATGTTCCATCATTTTCAAGATGATCAGGAACAATAGTGAGAGGCAAACTCTCATCAGGTTGTTTGAAATTGAGGGTACTAGGGAGCTCTTGCTCCACCAGAGGTGAGTCCTTAAGAGACACAGCATGAAGATCATGTGGCTCAAGGGCCACGGGAAAAAAAAGGCACAATCCTGTGCCGACTTATAATGAATTAGGTCCTTGTTTTTCTCAATTTTAATCGAATCCTCCCCTAAGTGATCGTGAATTGAAACCCCAAGTCCCTCAAACTGACTAGGAGTTTGACTTTGAAAGATTGTGCTTTGAATTTGTGGATGTGGTGGTGGTTCGATATCAAAAGATGAATCCTCATGTTGACAAGAAAAGTTACTCTCCTCACGTTCACGTAATTGCTGCGACATTTGACTCACTTGCAGTGCCATATTTTGCATGGACTGTTGAGTGGTTTCCATGAACGTAAGGAAAGTTTGTTTCAAGGAATCAAGTATGCGGTCAACTATGAGGTCCAAGTCAGAGCTTGAGAAATTTTGGGGTTGGGTGTTGGTGGGCTGAGAATGAGTCCAATGATTTGAAGTGGGGTGTTGGTAGAATTCTGGGTATTCGTGAGGAGGATACTGGGGTGAAAATGATATATAAGAATTGCCTCCCCACGAATCCATCCCTCTCGGGTTGTACGTGGAAGCGTAATGGTCATATTGAGCATTTGGGGAAAAGGTATGCTTATACTCAGGCTCTGGGGGAACATAAGGACATTCCCCAAAAACATGATCACTCAACCCACAACAGTGACACGGTACGACTACTGGAGCCACCGGTGCACTCATGTCTTCTACCACATGCATGAAAGAGGCCAAAGGTTCTTGCAATGTCTCAGTTTGATGACTCACATATGATCCGACGTAACTAGATTGTGGTCTAGCAGTCAGTGTCTCTCTCATATTACCCCAATATGAAGATTGCTCAGTCACACAATGAGGATTATCCCAACCATACAGGGTGTTCGTCTGAGCCACCCCAGTTTGCATGGGTCCGGAATACCAGGACGAATTGTCCTGGTCCCAACAATGATATGGATGGTCGCCCATGTAACCATCCATCTCAACAAAGAACTCTATAGTCGACCACTCACACCACCACGAGGCTAAACTCGCAAAAAGTGCTCGACTCGACCCTAAAACCCTACCAGAGAGTGTAAAGGGGAGGAGACTAGAACGTAGAAGTAGGTGAGAAGAAGATGACTCAGAGGAGAAGGGAAGAATCCCTAAAGCTAGCGTGGGTAAAGGGTGAAGGTAGAAGCCTAACTAGCAAGCACAACTCAAACAATGTAAGGCAATGGGTCCTTAGGCTAGATGATTGATTCATTTTATATTAAACCGCAAGTGCACGACCGTGTTGAAGCGGTGGAAAATACGGGTCGTCCACTGGGAGGTGTGTCGACGTTTGGTTTGTGCGAAGGCGAGTGGTAAATAAAAGAGAGAAAGGTTGGTTACACTAAACTACACTAAGGTGCAAGTGGAAATGGAAAAGAAGCAAGAAAACTAAACCCCAAAGGGGGTAGAGAAATAATGTGAACATAAAGAAGTGTGTGTGTGTGTTTGTGTTCATTAAGCTCCTCACAATATGTAGTGCATGAAATCATAAAACTAAATTCAACTTTGCCTCCACATGAATTAAGATTAGATCACATCATTAAAACATACAAGACAATAATTTGAATGAAGCTAAATGAACTCAAGTATAAAGACTAGACCTTACTATGCCTCCACATGAATTAAGATAAGACTATACCATTAAAACATACAAGACATTAACCAAGGTAAAGGCAACAAGAGTACATACACTACAACTTGTGTTTCCAATAATAATTCCATCCATATCCTAACCTTATCATTCCCCATAAAATAGCTCCACTAATCAAAGCATAGGCTAAGCTTCATTCAAGAGCATTAGCATATCAAAGATAAGAGTGGAGACCCATTAGATAGTTATGGAAATCGTATAAAGCTCAAGGGATTAAGATAACACACACTTAATACACTACATGATTATATCACATATTTCTCCACCCCCCAAATGGGGATGAAACTACTCACACTCATTACACTAACTACATTAACAAAATGAAACATTATACTGAAATGAAATTAACCTAAGAAAGCAAGAAATATTAAAGAAGCTTAAAAGGAAAGGAAAGACTAAACAAGCATGCAAAAATTAAAAGACAAGATTAAAAGAAACTAGAACAATTATTTTATAAACAATGACTCACATTGAAGGTAGCATTCTTCTCCACCTTGAGTTTTGCTTCAAGGCTTACTCCTTAGTAGAGAGAATGCCACCAAGCAATGGGTAGTTACAATGGAAGGTGAAGAGTTCTATTTATAGACATAGAAAAAGGTAATCTGGGACAATCCCCCGATGTGGGACTAAAAAAATACTAGAAATGGACTAAATACACACTAATACGCGACCCACCAAAATCGTAGCGGATAATTTGGGCCAAAACAGACCGCTAATTAGCGGTCTACAGTGTTCGGATCGCTCTGGATTTTCTTATGCGCTTTTCTGGATGTATTTGTTGGTCTTTGATGCATCTACTTCACTTGTTGGAGCTCCGACCCGAATAGAATTGCCAAAATACTCCCCATGATGGTGTGGAGTATTCTTGTTTGCTCATTGGTCCTTCTATCTTGCATTCAGGTCCTTCGATCTTGCATCTTAGTCCTCGAGTCTCTCAACTCAGTCCTTTTTCCTCCTTTTAGGTCCTTTTAGAGTCTCTCCTTCTCAAACCTACTTATTCCTGAAAACTAAACATTAAATTCGTTACATAGCATTGTTTGGGTGAAGGATAATGGATATAAGACACAAAGATATGGATGAAATGATGTCAATCACTAGACGACGCCTAACTTCGAGGTCACTAGCCTCGACACGCCTTACCTCCCTACACCGAAGACCACAATGCCCAGCAAGTGATACTAGATCTGGAGATCCAGTACCTCCTACTATCGACAAGGTAGGCAACGCCGATCAGGCCATGTCGGTCTCAACTAGATTACTCTCCTAGTGCGTCTGAAATCCTAGGGCCAATGTCTACTTGCTTTTAGTTAAGGCTTGATTAAAAGTGATTTTTGGGGCGAAGGAAAGGGTGATGAAATCCCCCACCTTATCTTTTACGGGACAACCCCTCCTTAGTAGCGTTTTGATCCTAAATCTAGCAATCAACGCTCCAATAAAACGCTCAACTCACTCTTGTCCTGATGCAATTCCTACTAACTAATGCATGGGCATACATGATGCATGAATGAGTGTAGGAAATGCGTACCTCACGCCAACGCTCAACAACTGAAAATAAAGCTAAAAGAAAAGACAACTACATGCCTAAGTCAAATACACGATGCGTGACCTAAACAAGTAAGAATGTCTATTCTTTTCCTTTGGATTTTAAGGACAAGTTGATTAATGGGGGAGTGTATTAATGATCTGGGAGCAAACTAGAAGTCACAGTATGCAAAATAGGACTCCTAGATAACTACAATGAAAGAAGCAACTACCAGAAGAAAACTGAGAGCAAGAAACACTTACCAGGCCGCCAATTGGCGGTCCCAGACCGCTGATTGGCGGTCCCTTTTGAAGGTTTGGTGCTCCAACTCGTCCAGTAGCCTCCCCGTGAGCTCTAGGATCCCGGAAACTAAGAAAAACTACAAACAAAAAATTAAAACCACTCGAATCGTTCAAACCAAGGTCTGGACAGAGCACCTCCCCGACAACGGTGCCAAAAACTTGATTGATTCGTTTTATACTAAACCGCAAGTGCACGGCCGCGTTGAAACGGTGGTAAATACGGGTCGATCCACAGTGAGGTGTGTCGACTTTTGGTTTGTACGAAGGCGAGTGGGAAAGAAAGGGGGAAAGATTGATTACACTAACTACACTAATCTAAACTAGTAAACTAGGAAGGCTGAAATGAAATCACAAAACAAACTAAAATAAGCAACTAATGAAATGAAATAAAACTCAGGAATGGAATACCCCTAAGGGGTGGAGTGTGTGTGTGCACATGAAATAAGTGTGGTGAATGCGTACAATAAGCTCAAGTGTGGTTAGTGTTTGTTCATGCATAAGAAGTACCTCATGGCAAGACCTATCATTTACAACACTAACCTAGGTGATTAATATGAGCAATGCAAGGTTGCTATTAAGAACATAACGAGCATGGAGTGTACCTAACTATGACAGAAACCATCAAGTAAAGTTCTTATTAATTCAAGAAGAATACTAATATCTCTCACAAACAATTATATCTAGCATTCATACCACCTACATAAAATGTACATACATCTACTCCACCCCCAAAGGGGATGAAACTACTCACTAATCATTACACTACCTACATTAACAAAATGAGACATTATACTGAAAGTAAATTTAACTAAGCAAGAAAGGAACATTAAAGACACTAATTGAAAGAAACATGAACTAAAGAAACATGCACAAATTAAAAGACAAGATTAAAAGAAACTAGAACAATTATTTTATTAACAATGACTTACATTGAAGGTAGCCTTCTTCTCCACCTTGAGTTTTGCTTCAAGGCTTACTCCTTAGTAGAGAGAATGTCACCAAGCAATGGGTAATTACAATGGAAGGTGAAAAGTTCTATTTATAGCCATAGAAAAAGGTAATCCAGGACAATCCCCCGATGTGAGACTAAACAAATACCAGAAATAGAATAAACACACTCTAATACACATGCCCGTCAAAGATTAGTGGATCCGGAGCTAAACAGACCGCCAATTGGGAGTCTATTGGTTCTGGATCGGGTTCATTTTTGTTGTGGGCTTGTCTTGATGTATTTGTTGGTCTTGGATGT
The DNA here is from genome assembly GCA_963682175.1 of Triglochin maritima. Taxonomy (NCBI): domain Eukaryota; kingdom Viridiplantae; phylum Streptophyta; class Magnoliopsida; order Alismatales; family Juncaginaceae; genus Triglochin; species Triglochin maritima. The sequence continues at coordinate 13,215,337 of OY821773.1, forward strand.
ATCTACTTCGCTTGTTGGAGCTCCGACCCGAATAGAATTGCCAAAATACTCCCCATGATGGTGTGGAGTTTTCTGTTTTGTTCTTTGGTCCTTCGGTCTTACGTTCAGGTCTTTCTCCCTTGTATATTAGTCCACAGGTCTCACAATTAAGTCATTTTTCCCTTTTTTTGGATCCTTTCATTCTTCATCTCTCCAAACCTATTTATTTCTGAAATTCAAACATAAAACTCGTCACGTAGCATTGCTTAGGTGTAAGAAATGGATATAAGATACAAATATAAGCGTGAAATGATGTCAATCAGTAATCACCCATTGCTTGGTGGCATTCTCTCTATTTGGAGTAAGCCTTGGAGCAAAATCTCAAGGTGGAGAAGAATGCTGCTAGTGATGTGAGTCATTTAATAAAATATTTTTTCCATTATTTTGTTCTTATGTTGTTTCTTTATGCATGCTTAGCTTAGTTTTATTTCATTGATTGTAGGCTAAAGTAGTTAGAATGTTTACTTTCTTCTTTTGTTTAATTGTTAGAAAAATGTGTAGTGAGTAGATCCATCCCCCTTTGGGGGGTGGAGATGGTGTTTATACATGCATTAAAGAATGGATATGAATGCTTTATATTTTGATTGTGGTTATAAATGTGAATGTATGCTTGCTTGTTAGAATAGAATACTACACTTGATTGGTTTTGCCACACATCTTAGACACCTCCCATGCTTTTTTAGGTTCTGAAATAACCAGGTTGTGTATATGAATGTTAATCAACTAGGTTAGTGAATGGATTGATAGGTTTTGCCATAACCTTTAGAAACTTCATATGCATGAAAACACTACCTACATTTGTGCCTATAGAATGTATTCTTCACCATCTTTTTACATGTGTGCACACACTCCACCCCTAGGGGTCTTTTTCTTCCTGAATCTAGCTTAGTTTTACATTCTTTTAGTTTTGATTCAAAGTAATCGTTATTTTCTTTACTTTGCATTTTTCTTCTTAGTAGTTTAGTGTAGCGTAGATTAGCATAGACAAACTCTTCTCCCTCTTTGTTGCCAATTGATTTCTGAAAAACCAGAGATTGCTCTCCTCTCCGTGGATCGACCCATATTTGCCACGTCTTTACCGATGCCGTGCACTTGCGGTAGTTTAAACGATTAAACATCTAACATAAAGTTGAGGTTGATTTTAGATTCTCAAGCATGGAATAAGTACCTAGTGTGACCCTTAGAGCATCAATGAATCCTACATACAACCTAAATCATTCATGTAAATGTGCACCAAACATGGATTCATACATAACAAGTCATTCCCATCAAATCATAACAAGCAACAAGATAAACTCTAAAGCTAGCATGACATAAGTACCTAGTGTGGACATTATCTCATCTAATACAAATTTAAGCATGCTACAAGTCTAGATCTATATTAACCAATTATGCGAGCGATTTTCTCAATCGGGTCAATTGGGTGCGAGTGGTTTGTGTAAATCGACTTGACTAGTTGCTAAGGTTGTGTGAGGAGTTATGAGTGGGCATGTGAGGTGGCCCCAAATCAGCAAATGAATATCTGATTTTGCAAGGAAAAGGAAGGAACAATCAAGAGGGGATTTTGGTGCACATGTTGGTGTTGCATTTTTGTAAGTTGCACTTTGGATTTGATTTCCTCTTAGCTTGTGGGCTGATTTGGTGGGGTCTAGGGTTGAGTGGGCTAGGGTAGGATGATGTGGCATCCTAGTCAGTAAGAGGAGATCTGATTTTGCATGCAATATTTGATGTGCATGTTTTAGGCAAGTGCTAGTGAAGAATATTTCCCATTCGTTTGTTGCCTTTCTTTTGTTTCCTCAAGACAAAACCATACCTTACCCTAGCCATCCTATCCTTCTCTCTCCATCTCCCACGAAATTCAGTTGACCCTCTCCTCACCTCTCCGACGTGGTGTAGCTGCAGCTCCGGCAAAGCAATCAAATCCGGCGTGGTTGCTAGAAGAAGTGTTGCTTGTTGGTGCGGCTAGGAAGAGGCTGCTGTGGCCTTTTCTCCGGCAATCTCCGGTGAGATTTCAACAACTCAGGTATGCTCTGGAACCTTGAAGATTTTAAGGAGTGCGGGTGGTGGCTGGAGGGCCGGCCATCACCAAGCGGGTTGGTGGTGCAATCGATTGCACCACCACCCGATTTGCACCAAGTGTGTGCTAGAGTGTGTGCGTGCTGGAGGCTGGTTTTGGCAGCCAGGGGGCACCGGAGCTCTGGCAAGATCCTGTGAGGTCTGACCACCTCTGGTCAGGCATCTATGGGGAGTGGTGGTGGCCTTTGTTGGAGACTTGAGTGGCTGGTCCACTCGGTTTCCCTTCTTTGAGTTTTCTTGCTTGCGATGGAGCGTAGCTCCCAGACAGTCGGTTGGGGGTGGCTGGACCCCAAATGTGTGGAAGGGAAGTGAGGGAAGGGAAGAGGCATGGCGGGGCTGTGGTGGGGCGTACACGGGAAGATCAGTGCTTGGGAGGTATTGGGAGGGGCTTGCGCGGCTGTCCTAATTTTGGTTGGCTGTGCAAGTGTCCTGCTGAGGTGTGGACTGATTCAGACCATCGTTCATCACCTTGGTCATGTCCTCCACCCTCTGAGATGTCTAGAAGGAGGTCAGGAAAGGCTGGTAGAAGTCTGGATTGGGGGTGCATGCATGAGCTGTTGTTTGGGGCTGTCGATATTTTGCATTGATTAATTGTTTGTTGTTTGTGCTAGTCGATTATGTGGATGTTTATGCTCTGAATTTCGTATGCATGAATATTGTTATATGTTGGAGTATGATTAAGAATATTTGTGACATACATCTTTGAGTTATATGAGTAGTGAATCAATGTGGTTATTTTGCTAATAGGCGACACATGTACGTGAATCAATGTGAGTTAATTGTGACATACATCACCTACTCATGCACAATTATGGTTTCACGTTGGTACACCTCTTTATACGTCACACGAGCACAACATATCCCTCCTGAAATTCTGATATATGTTCATATATATGTGGTTGCATGCATGGTCTGAGCTGAGGTTGTCGATACTACGTGTGTTTGTGATTTCCGGTTGTGATGCTTGTACTAGTCGTATGAATGAATGAGTGCTCTGAATATTCGCATGTCTGAGCTCTGTTATATGCTGGAGTAGATCTCATATTAATATATATGCATGTCTGAGTTAATTGAGTATTATAGCAACACATTCATATTGCTTCCATGAGATACACGTATATGTGCATTGATGACTTGTAGTGTTCATGTGCACATTCGACTAAAACCTCTTGTATGAAATCCTGATCTAAGTGTTTGGATTATACATAATCCATTACTGTAATCATAAGTCTTATGTAATTATTAAGATGCATGTATGTATGTTCTGGAATTATATTCATATCTGATCATGCTATCTAATCAATTGTATGTCAATACTCATGCATGTCTGATGACTTGTAAAGATAATTAGATTTGTGTCTCAAGCATATGTTGTATCATATATATATATACATATATATATATATATATATATATATATATATATTGTTTACCATTGATGTGTGCTCATTGTCATGTCTGTTCATGCTCTGAATTGCACCAATTATTGGATCTATGCTCTGAAATTAGGTGCTAATGCCATAGGACTCTCTTAATGTCTTAATTATGGATCCTTTTTGCTGTGATGTATATTTATTGCTTATTTTATGTTTAAGTGCTACAGATCTGATGTGTTGTTGGGGGAATGCATGTACCCCTTAGGTATTTGACTCCATAACCCTTATACATGACCCATAGATGACGCTTATCGTTGACATGCCATTGACATGTTTCTGTTATGATTGTTTTTTGTTTCTGGAGCCATGTAGTGGCTGATTTGATTATGATATTTTTGTCTGCTTTGGAGCCAAGAGGAGGATATTGTATACCCCTTGTATTGTGCTCATTCTGATTAGTGTGGCTATATAGATTAGTAGACCTATAGATAGCATGCATTGCATTAATAATAGAGTAATCCTGGGCGCATTCTGTTTCTGGGCTGACGGGCCACGGGTGGGTGCTCTAGCTTCAGAGGCCATTCACACAAAGACCTCTATGTAGAGAGCCCAAGTGAAGATTGTGACCTGGGCACGCGCGTTGCCATTCTGTCTCAGGTTAGGTGTTCCCAATGTCGTGATGACATCATGTAGGTCTATTTCCGCGAGTTGGGGCGTCTATCCGGTGTACCGCTTTGTGCCACGCGGTGGGTCACTGTCGAGTGACCCGATTCTGATTCTGACCAGTATGGCTGGTGTTTTGTTTCCTTATAGAGGATTTTGTTCGGGTGTTACCCAACCAGCGCTGTTCTTTAGAGCCGTGGCCATTCTGTTGCATTTGGTTGCCTTCTGTACTTTCTGTTGCATTTATGGTAGCTAGACTTAATGCATAACTCTGGAAACTTGGATTGGACCTGGGGCATACAAGGTTTTCTTTGTTGAAAACTCACGCATATTTGTTGATGTTTTGCCTCAGGTACTTAGGTTACTTCTTGGATGGACTGGACGAGTATCTGAAGATTATGTACATGAGGGACATGTCAACCACAGTCTTCTTGTGATTTTTGCTTCCGCATTTATTTTGATGTATTTCCCTGTTCAAACTCGTTGTATTGTAATTGGATCTTTTCGTATACATGGATAATCATTTGTTTTAGTTACCTTCTGTGTTGTCTATCCATGTATGTCATTTTAAGTGTTGTCGAGTCATCTTCTTCGGTTGTCAGTCTTTTGTAACTCCTTCGGTCGTCGTGGACGTCTCATATCACGACACTTGTATTTTTCCCCCAGTGTTCGTACCCACGAGATGGGGGGCGTTACAATATTATTTGATTAGCTCGACCACTCAAGGTCTGCTCATGGGCGAGGTGAGGAATCCTTCCACTAAGTGCCATTGCGAGGATCCAACTTCGTTATGTTATATGAGATGACATGAGTACGTTTCTTTACATATCCTTGGCTGGGTGAATCACTACTTTGTGAACAACTAGGTGACTGGCTTATGGACAAGCTTGGAGCCGTGATGGATACAAGAGTTAATGTAGTTCATTTTTGATGGTCAGTGGGCACTTCCTCCACCAACTATTGTTCACATGATGACCCTTTGGCCGAAGTTCCTGGACATACCAATTGGTGGTGGCAAGGAAAGAATCACTTAAAAGGGCTAGAAGAGTGATAAAATGAAGCTATCGGATGCATGAAATATTGTTTGAAGAAGATGTGATGAGATTGGACGAAATTTGTTGTACAAATACAAGATCCCAAATCATGACTGTAAGGTATGGAGAGCAATAAATAAGACTTCCCACTCAAGATGTGTAATAACCTAATCTAAACACCTAAATTAAACTAAACTAAACCTAATTAACCTAATTAAGCTTTGATTAGTGAAGCATGAGGTGGCTTGTTTTGATTGGAAGATTGAGAGGTGAATTGAAGATAAACTAGGTTTCTTGTATAAATAGAAGTGTTAGGTTTTAATAGAAACGTTTCCTTCAGTTGATCTAGCAGTGAATGAGAGAGATTTTCGGAGAAGAGAAGGAGGAGAAGAAGAGAAGGAGAAGAAGAAGAGGAGAAGAAGAAGAAGTTGAGTAGAGGTTGCCAAAGCTTGGGAGGCTTCTTCACGCGACCAAAAGGTATGCCAAATCTTCAATATAACTCACTTATGCCTTGTGAGTGTTGCGGATCGACGTTGGTGTCGAATTCCCCGTCGGATTTCAACCAATTCAGAGGTTGAAGACGACGATCGGTCGGTGCCTGTGGGCAGTCGACCGATCCTATTATTATATTGATGTTTACCCGCGAACGGTCGAACGATGTCTTAGGACGGTCGACCGTTATGCCAGATTTGTGCGGGAAAAAAGGGTTATGCTGTTATCGGTCGAACGGGACCACTTAGCCGGTTGACCGAATAACAATGAGAATGGGTCGGTTGGGGATTTTGACTTATTAAACGGTCGAACGTCCTTCACCTTGTTCGACCGATCCATTCGATGCTTAGTCGGTTGGGAGCTTTGACCATCAAAACGGTCGACCGCTCTTTAACTTTCGGTCGACCGACTGAGCATTTTAATTTAGCAGTAGAGTGCCTGTGATGTTTCGGTCGAACTGTATAAGCAGTTCCGGTCGACCGAATGTCACTTGGGCAAGATACTGAGAAGTCCTGTTATCGGTTGAACGACCCCTTGGTTCGACCGATCGGATATATATTATATAAATTTGTATAGCGCAGACCATCCAAACGGTCGACCGCTAGATGACTTTTGTTCGACCGATTGGTCGGTATTTTCGGTTGGCGTGGTTCGACCGGTAGACTTGTTTGTACAGTACTGTGTACTGTGTGGGGGACCGGTCGACTGGTGTGCTTTTAGCGGTCGACCGATCTGCCGCAGGTTGGTGGATTTATCCACACGCGATCCGTTGAGTATAGGTCGACTACCGGCTCCGAGGCGACGGTTGATTACCGGCTTTGAGAGCTACGGATTTCACCTTCGACGAAGGCGTATTATTGTACTACTGTTTCCTCTCTTACCGAGCGGGGTGTGAGGGATGTGTGCCGTAAACCTTGGGCAGTTTGCGAGGGTTTAGCGGTAGCCCGAGGATGTTCCGGCAGGGTGCGCGCTTGGCGGCTCTTGGGGGAGCAGCGGCTGTCGTCTGACCCGAGTTGTGTATTCGACGGGCTGACTCGCTCCTGGGGTGGCGGCGTGTACCGGGGGTTCCTTCCTACACTTTTTGGGGAGCAGTGGTGTCGACTGACCCTTGTGAGGCAGCGGTGGACTGACTTGACCCTAGTGGCAGGAGTGGTTCAGTGCCGCGGAGGTGGTGTGGGCATTATTGTGGGCCCGAGGTGGATGATCATGTGCATAGCATTGCATTGTCTTTAATTCCTTTTTATATTTTAGGAGGTTTGGTATACGGGGTTCCTGCAGGGAACTCAGGCATGTTTGTTTGTTTTCATTTCAGGTAGCGAGTAGCATTAGAGTCAGGTGGTGACCGAGGAGAGTGCCCCCGGGATCAGATCCTGTTCTCTTTATTATCTTCTTTTGTTTGAGGTAGTGATTACATGTATATTCACTTTTGTTGTAATCACAGTTGACTCATTTATATAGTTTGACTTCCACGTGGGTCTGTATCTTATATATTTTATATATATGTTAGTTTGTTTTCCCGTGACGTGCCCTGTGTTGACCGTTGACGGTCTTTATTATTGTTTAAATTTTCTGCTATTTTCGGGTACGTTACAAGATGCGTTGCAGCGCTGGGGAGTGGATGTTAGGTCCGAGTGCGTGCTTTGTACAAAGGCACATGAAGATGGAAACACTTATTTTTTTAGTGCACATTTACGAGTAGAGTTTGAAAGGTGGTATTAGAGAAGCTTTGCATTCCTGTAATTACGGGAAGTACACTCCTGGAAGAGATTAACAGGGTGGAATTGTGTTTGGAATCTTCAAGTGCTCTTGATAGATTATGATCTCATATTGGCTCTGCAAGCGACAATTTATGAGCTCTGGATGGAATGCAATGCACAGTTATTCAAAGGTACATCTGCATCTTGGAGCATGGTCAGGCCCGGCCCATAACAGGAGCAGGGTGAGCCCCTGCTCCAGGCCTCATTTTGAGGGGGGCTCATTTTGATATATATACAAGTCTTTAAAGTTTAAACCCTTCACCTTCACCTTCACCTCTTCCAATCCGTGAATCAAGATCATTAGATCAACATGAAGATAATGGAGATTGGGTATTGTTGTTTTTTCTTTTTCATTTCGTGGAAAGTTTCTTCTTTGATGGAATCTTTTTTGTGCTTTCTTTGTTGATGGAGATTGGGGTATTGTTGTTTTTTCTTTTTTGTGCCTTCTTTGATAGACTATATGCATGATGTCATTAGATTATTGGTGGAGTTGGTGGTGTATTACTATCTGAGTCATTTAAATCTCTAGTCCTTCAATTTAATTGGTTCGATTTGATATGTTTGGTGATGAAGAAATTGACATATGACTGTCAGACTGTGGGCTTCATCATCCGGATAAAATGCATTCTGGGCAATTAATAATATGAATAAAACATTATATGTGGAATTTATGAGTTGCTCCCATAACTTCTTGAACTTTCAGTATCCTATACATTAAATTTTGCAAATGATATATTAGTGAATAAATTATGATGAGATTATCTTAAAAATTATCTCAATTTTAGAGCGCATCTCTGGTAATTTTAGAGCGCATCTTTGATGGAATCTTTTTTGTGCTTTCTTTGTTGAAAGTGAAGCTGATGAAGGGTTTTTATATTCAAATTATTGTTGGGTTTTGGGGATTTTTATGAAAAGTTGGTTTCTAGGATTTCCATGTGGTTCCATGTTTGACCAATCTTTTGAAATTTAATTAGAACAAAAGTACACTCTTTTTTGTATTGAAACATGGAATTTTATTTTTTTATTTCTTAGTCTTGAGTATTGATTGATTGTGGGATTGATGGATTGTAGAAAGCAATATTGTAATGTTTTTTGTGTTCAATTAGGATTGCACAACAAAGTGATATTCGACAAGCACCTACGTCCTACGGCTTCTAGATCAGGTTGTATTGCTCCAACTCTTAATTACAAAATTTAATTTCACTCTTGTTATTTTTTAATTATGTTTCCTAGAAAGTTGGCGTCTGGTGCTAATGAGATTCATGTGCATTACCTTGGACACAACATCCAAAATGAGCTGATTCTTTTGCTTTCCTCTGCTATAAAATCTGAAATTGTTAAAAAAATAAAAGACGTGAAGTATTTTTCAGTTATACTAGATTATACCCCTGATGTTTGTCACCAAGAGAAAATGTCTTTGATTTTAAGATATGTTGATGTTTCTTCCAATGACTGTATGATTGAAGAGTCCTTTTTAGGATTTTTGGATGTGAATGACACTACAGGACAATGACTTTTTGACGTTTTATTAAGTGAATTACATGTTCTTGAGCTTGATATAGACAATGTGTGCAGACAAGGATATGATAATGGTTCTAATATGAAAGGAAAAAAATCAAGGAGTTTAAAAGAAACTTTTAGAAATGAATCGTAGAGCTTTTTACAGTCCTTGTGGTGCTCATAGTCTTAATTTAATGTTGTGTGACATGGCTAATACTGTTGGAAAAGCTAAGGATTTCTTTGGTGTCATCCAACGTGTCTACACAATTTTCGCAAACTCTACGAAGAGATGGAAGATTCTAAAAGATAATGTGAAAGATTTAACTCCTAAATCATTATCTTCAACTCATTGGGAGAGTCGCATTGATAGTGTTAAGGCAATAAGATTTTAGATTTTAGAGATAAGAGAAGCCTTGCTTCAAGTATCTGACTATGATAATGACCCCAAAATAAGAAGTGAAGCTAAATCTTTAGCTAATAATGAACTTGGTGAATTTGAGTTTTTGGTATCAATAGTCATTTGGTATGATTTGTTATATATTGTAAATTCCGTTAGTAAGCAATTGCAATCAAAAGATATGCTTATTGATGTTGCTATTAAACATGTACAACATCTTATCAACTTTTTTAAGGAATATAGAGAAAATGGTTACTCTAGGTCCTTTGAAACCGCTAAGGAAATTGCCATTGAAATGAATATTGATCCTATTTTTCCTCAAAGGTGCCAAATTCGAAGGAAAAGGCAATTTGATGAAAATTTAGACGACGTCAATCCACAATCTGCAGAAGAGTCTTTTAGAGTAAATTATTTTAATTGCATCATTGATCAAGCAATTGTCTCACTTGATAAAAGGTTTGAACAATATAAAGAATATGAAAACGTATTTGGTTTCTTATTTACTTCCGATAATTTGTGTTCCCTTGATGATTTGGCTTTAAAATCTTGTTGTAGTAGTTTGGAAGATGCACTTAGGAATGAAGATAAGTTTGATATTGATGGATATGATTTGTATGTGGAACTTAAGTTACTTCAAGATTACTTGCCCGGTAAAAAGATGGGAGCTCTTGATATTTTGAAGTATTTGAAGCTTCTTGGTTGTCTTCCTAATGCAATTATTGCATATAGGGTATTATTAACAATTCCTGTAACAGTTGCATCAACTGAAAGAAGTTTCTCTAAGCTTAAATTGCTTAAATCTTATTTGCGTAGTTCTATGTCGCAGGAAAGGCTTAATGGACTAGCCTTAGTGGCAATCAAGAACTCTATTACGGAGAACGTTGGTTATGAGCAGCTGATTGATAAATTTGCCGCAAAGAATGCTAGGAGGACAAAACTTTTCAAGTGATATTGCACCAAGTTAGTGATTTTTTTATGATTTAAGCTAGGAGGACAAAACTTTTTATTTTTGGGGCCTCATTGTTAGTTTTCGCACAGGGCCTCAAAAATTCCCGAGACGGCCCTAAGCATGGTGATGTGTCAAATAACTGACGTTGTGCAAATTAAAGCACAGATAATCAAGGACTTCTCTAAGGATCTCATATAGCATATAGTTTTTTGAACTCGTAAGCTCTATAGGTTGTGATTATTATGTTTTGCGTTCTTGTACTCCTCTTAAATTTTTCTACAAATAAATAAAATTGGAGGAATCCTCCTCCCTTACAACCTAAAAGGCAAATCCAAGATTTTTTGCCAAATCAGGAAAGAGTTAACCAGTAAATAGCCCAAACTAGTCGACTGCTTTCCAAATTGGTTGACCTATTTGTCTCGTTGATATTTCAGACCTCAAAACCGGTCAATGGCAGCTTCAACCCTCAAATGCAGCCCATGTCCTGTTTCCAGATCCTACCCCATGATTTCCCCTCGTGATTTTACTATGAATCTTCTATTCCCATCTAAGCTTCTTTGATGAAGGGACCATTTGAATAACTAGTGTTTTGAGGTTCCAAAATCAAAATTTTGAGGCTAGTTACAAAACTCGACATGAATTTTGTAAAAGTGTTTTTGGAAGAGGCCATCAACTCCAATGTGGCCACATTCTCTACGGTGGTTGTGAAAGTGTTCTTGGAAGAGGCTATCGACTCCAATGCGGTCAGTCAGAGACTCTACACTCCTAAAGTGCAAAACGAAAAGGTACGTCGACTGTTATCCATGTTGATTTGTGGGTTTTTTGTTGTGTGGGTGGGGTTTTTCTTGGTATGCATGTTGTGACTCATGGGGTTTATGGTGTCGATTTGATTTCTGGGGTTTAGGGTGTGACCCTTCATTTTATTTTGTATGCATGTTTTTATTCTGGTGATTATACTATCTGTGGTTGGGTTTTTGTTGTTATTCTTGCGATGATAATGTTATTGGTGTTTTTGTATGACTATTTTATCTTTTGCCAATTTTGTGATATGATGATTTTACTAACTGGTCTTCAAGATAATGATGACATTAACATGATATTGGTTATTTGTATACTAGAGTCTCTGAGTTATCTCATGATTTGTGTGCATGATTTGTAGAGATATTGGTTGTTTGTAAGCATGATTTGTGTTATATCACTAAATAAGATTTTGTTGTTATTTCATCGTTGCAGCAAAATGCATCCACAACACCACAATACTACACCGTACGTATTTTTAGAGGTGGGAAATAGGTAAATAGGATGGCATTACTGGAAAAAGGCTATAACGTCGAATATTAAGGGGGTACAACGTCAAGTTGACCACCTTCCTTGACCGACGTGGTAAGTGAGGGACGTTATTCAGGGGTACTCTCTCACGTCGGTTGCAATTCGGACGTGATAGTGGGGCTCCATCACATTGGTTGCACACCACAACCGACATGTAGACCGATGTGAACGTGGGGCTCCTTAAAAAAATTTAAATAATTCATACCCTACCACATTGGTTACCACACCCGACGTGGAAGGGTCCATTTAATTTTTTTTAACAATACCACGTTGGTGTGCTTTGAAACCGACGTGATGGAGCCCCACTATCACGTCAGACTAACATTAAAACTAACGTGGTAGGGTATGAATTATTTTAAAAAAAATCAAAAATATCTTACAATGTCAGTGTGGACAACCGACATGCTAAAGTGTCTAGAACGTCGGTCGTGTATAAACACCGAAGTTTTAGGTTATTTCTTTTGATTTTTTCATATTTTTCTTTTTTATTTATTTGATGCCTGTAATTCATATTCAATCCATCAATTCACAACAAAGAATCAGAACATTCATATCTATCAAATGCACACATTAGCTCATATGTAACTTACAAATGCACCTAACTTGAAATTGAACCCTTATTTTCGACGTTTTCATTTTTAGCTCATAGGATCCTCGATCCATATTCCTTATGTTGATCGTCTCGGATAAGTAAGTTGTCAATAGTTATGTAGTCATCAGGCGGTTTAAGTTCAGGTACATGTGCAAATGGGGGGATTTCTCCAATCTCATTAACATCTTCTTGAGAAATGATTTGTTATTTTCCTTCTAAAATTACCTACCATTCATTAGCACATGGGTATATTACATAGAAAATTTGTTTCGCTTGAGATGCCAAAATGAAAGGATCTTCCTTACAACCTTCATTTTAAGGTTCACTAAAGTAAACCTCAACTCATTGACTTGAAGATTGTTATTATTGTCCACCCACTTGCATTTAAATACTACAACATTGAATTTAGTAAAATTCAGCTACCACATTTCTTCAATCAGACCATAATAAGACATATTGGCATACATGAGATTTCTATATTTCGAACTAGAAATATGCAACGATTCAGCTACCAAAGTGACCCCACTGTTTTGCATTGTGCTTTTATCGTCCTCCACTTTGGTATATAATGAAAAGGCATTGATATCGTAGTCATTACAAGATGTCACTATATGAGTAGATCTATATGCCAACCACTTCAAATTTTCAGAAACATCATGACTGTACAAAATTTCCCAAAACCAATCATTGAAAATTTTATTGTGAGAATTAATTACTTGTTGATCAATCTATGTCGGATGTTTTTCCTTCACTATGGTCATGTGCTCATCCAAATAAGGTTGGAATTTATTGCAATTGCACAGCACATAGAAATACGCTTTCAAGAGATCCTCACCTTTTCGACTTATCATCTTCGTACCACACATACCTTTACCTCCAATCCTATCTTCATGTCGGTTCTTAGGAAGTCTGATACTCTTTGTATGAGTCAAGTATTCATTACAAAACTCAATTACCTCTTGAGTTATTTAAACTTCGATGATGCTCACATTTGGTCTTTGTCAATTGTTACAATAATCTTTCAATTCACCCATGTAACGCTCGAAAGGATACATCCACCTTAAAAATACCGGACCAAGTAGCTCAACTTCTCTTACCAGATGAACCACTAAATGAACCATAATGTCAAAAAAAGACGGTGGAAAGTGCATCTCCAACTTACATATCGTAACAACCATTTCATTATGCAACTTATCCAAATACTTTGGATGAATTACTTTGCTGCAAATCTTATTGAAGAACAAACAAAATTTGATAATAGCAAGTGTAATGTGTTTCGACAATATCGATCCAACAACAATGGGTAACAACTGCTGCATCAACACATAAAAATCATGAGACTTCAAACCAAGTAGTTTCAAATCTTTCATTGAAATAAGACTACTAATATTTGAACAATACCCTTGTGGCACTTTGACACCATGTAGACACTGACACAAAGCTAATTTCTCCTTTTTGGACAAAGTGTAACAAGCTGGTTGTAAATACTTACGAGTACCCTTACTCTCTGGAGCTAGTTTTGCTCAAATACGAAGTTCAAGTAGATCAAGTCTAGCATTATAATCATCTTTAGTCTTATCAGGTATGTTCAGAAGAGTTCCTAACAAACTATCACAAATGTTTTTTCCCGACATGCCTCACATCAATACAATATTTGACTTCTAAGGTCTCCTAATAAGGAAGGTTAAAAAAATGGATTTTTCTTCCAACTACTCTTATTATTTCTGTGATTGTAAGGATTGCCGAATTCGCATTGGATGCTCTTCACTCACTCGAATTGGTCTTACATTGATTTCTACAGGGGTTCTTTGAATTCCTGTTTTCCGTTAAATGTCATTTTCATTTTATGGTACAAATAACTCATAGGAATAAATTTGAGATGACCAAGACACATTGTCTTACTACCATGCACAAGCTGCAAAGAACACGTGTTTTCTTCACAAATAGGATTTGCTTTGTACCCTTTCACAGAATAGCCATACATATTTTCATATGAAGGGAAATCATTAGTTGTGCAAAATATCATAATTGTTAACGGTGGGCATCCCACACTTTCTCACCATCATTCCACAATTTCTTTAAGTCATCAATCAAGGGAGACAAATACACATCTATGTCATTGCCTGATTGTTTTGGATCATAAATCATTAAAGACAACATCTTGTATCTACGTTTCATGTTTAACCAAAGAGGTAGATTGTATATAACCAGTAGAATAGGCCACGAACTATGAAGGCTACTCAAACTCCCGTAAGGATTCATTCCATCAGTACACAGACCAAGTCTTAGATTTCTGGATTCTTGACCGAACAACGGAAAGTCCAAATCGATTTTCTTACACTGTGGAGAATCTGCAAGATATAGAAGCATTTGATCATTCGCTTTATCACGGTCTGCATGCCATGTCAGATTCTTTGAATGCACGAGGCAGGAAAACAAACGTTTCAACCTCGGAATGACCAGAAGATACCACAACACCTTCGCAGGCAGCCCTTGTACTTGTATATCACCACTAACATTTTTCCTATGTTTGTACCGTGACACATTACAGACTGGACAACAATGCATATTTTCATACTCGACCCTCTATAACATGCAATCATTAGGGCATGCATGTATTTTTTGGCCTCATATGTATGGTCTGGAAATTCGTTGTTTTCTGGAAGAATTTCTTTCAACAACTTAAGTAAGGTAGTAAAATTGATATCACTCCAACCGTTCAGGCCTTCAAGGTATATAACTGTAACACTACAGACAGTCTACTAAAATCGGTGCAACCCGGATACAAAAGTTTTTCATTGTCAGACGACAAACTACTAAGTGCTTGGGGTTTATCATCAAACTTATCGGCAACATCTCGAATCGTATCTTCTAACCGATCATCATTATTAACATCTTTCTGTGAAAGACTATGACTTTCTTCCTTTGTACGTATTTCATTATTACCATGTCATATCCAATGTGTGTATCCTTTATCAAAACATTTGTCAAACAGATGACCCTTGATCTTTTTTACATCTCTTAAGAACATATTAAAACACTTTCTACATGGACATCTCCAAACCATTTGGTACACACTAAATGATTTCAAAGATTATCGAATCACCAACTAACCAATCATTTAATTTGGTGGTAACCCATCACTCCTCCATCCACCCAAGTTGCATCACTATTTGCCCATATGGCATTCTATTTTTAAAACAAGGATAGTTAGAGATTTCCCACCAAACTGTCGTACTCAAATGAAATGACAAATTGACGAAGAAATAAATGTCTGTTGTCCTGCTTAAGGTAAGTTGAGACTTGAGAGTGTAGTGCAACTTCAATTCGATGAGTGAGCATTCACTAGTGCAGAATAGTCTTTACTCGTCGCCCAATAGACGTCGGCTGTTATAAAAGCCGACGTCTAGTTGGACGAAGATAACATAGACGTCGGTCGTTACGAAGGCCGACGTCTGTATGGTACTATAGACGTCGGCTATTGGAATACTGATTTCATCCGACGTCTATATGCTATAGACGTCGACTTATAGACGTTGGGTGTTATAATCCATGTGAATCCGACGTCTATAGGGTATAGACGTCGACTTATAGACGTCGGCTGTTACAAACGACCGACGTCTATACCCCCTGCATATAGACGTCGGATATCTATAATATTCGACGTCTATAGGTCTTAAAGAAATCGAACAGACGCGTTTTCTGTTATTCATTTCAGACGAAACCCACCCAAACCCTAGCCGTCCTGCGACCGAACTCTCCTCCGCGACCAATCTGCGACCGATCCGCACCGTCTCCGGCACCGCAGCGACGTCCTAAGCTCTCCTCCCCGTCTCCGGCCCTCTTCTCCTTCTTCCTCCGTCTTCCTCTTCATCCTAACCAATGTAAGTGTTAAGTTCATTTTTGTTGGTTTGTTTTCGGATTTTTCTTGTAGTTACGATTCTTTTCAATGTTAGTAAACTTCTCCTCTCGTTTATTGTTGGTGAATGCAACATTTCGATTTTTTGGTTTTAATCTTGAATATATTCGTATTTTCGTGATTTACACTTAAGTTTGTTGATATTTTGTATGTTCTTGAAAGAAATGGAGTCTCTTGCTAGCTTGAACTAGTTAAGCTTTTGATCGAAGTCTTTTGGACTCGTAATTTACTAGAAATTGTTAATTTGGTAGTGGATTAATTTGGTAGAAATCATTTGGTAGGGGAGTTAAAGGTTACTCGAAGCTAAAGAAAGATGACCTCATCAAACTTCTAGAAAGTTAATTTGGTAGTGAATTAATTTTGTAGAAATCATTCGGGCTCCAGTTTCTCATAGTTTTGGTTTCTCTTTGTTTTTCTACAGGATATTCCTTCATACGTATGCTTTAGTGTGTTTTTAATACTAAATGAGGAATTTTCGTTGATGTTTTATTTGTGTAGGTTGTTTTGTACAGTGGTATAACATTGGTACCCTAATTGAAAATCTTTGGTTTTTTAATTTTTGTTATGCCTTGCTTGTATGTTATATCCAAGCCTAGCTTTTTATGTTTAAAGTTATAGATTAAAATTTAGTTACATGTTTATTTAGTTACATGTTTATTTATGCTTAAGATATTCTTTTATTTAGAAAGTTTTATGTTTAACTCATTAACCCCCTTAAACAACTTGGCCTTTAATAACCCAAAGCAAAAGATTACACAATATTTGCTAAGTCATTCATCATATAGGATTTGCATTCATCATATTTATTATTTATTTACGATTTCTGTCGTAGATTGCTGGCGTAAGGTACGTACTATCATTCACTCATCATTCATTAGAAAGCACACATTAGTTAGTAAGACTTGCATTATAACAAGAGTGAGGTGAGTGTTTGTTTGGTGTGTTGTTTGTTAGATTAAGGTATGAAAAACACTTAGGGGGCAGTCACCTATAGGAGATGAGGTGGGGGATTTCATCAGCCTTTCCTTAGCCCAAAAACCACTTAATAAAATCAATTAGACGTTGGCCCCTAAGATTTTCGGACGCATTAAGGAGAGGAAACCGTTTAAGACCGTTATGTCCTGAATGTCGTTGCCTATCTAGTCTCCCTGAGATTTTAGGAACCTCTGGGTTCTTGATTTCCTACAGATTAGTGGTCCTCGATGTTGAAGACCGTTTCGGCCTGAACGTCGTTGCCCATCTAGTCTCCCTGAGATATTAGGGACCTCCGGGTTCTTGATTTCCTACAGACTAGTGGTCCTCGGTGGGACCTCGAAGTTAGGCGTCGTCTATTACTAAGGACCTATAGTGGACATTAGGCTGTTTTGGCCTTGACTGCTTAGTTAGGTTTCTAATCTTCCTTATTCCTACGCTAGATTAAGGACTTCATCTCATCTCCTCTGAGTCATTCTTTTCTCATCTTAATATCTCTGAATATTCTCATCTACGAACACATTCTTTTAAATTGAAATTTTATTTATTGTCTCCAATAATAACTATCATTTTTGTTAATGTTTAGATTGAAAGGGATCGAGAGTGGATTGTTTCAAACAGATTGAGTGATGAGTATGAGAACGGAGTGAATATGTTCTTAGAGGTTGCCAAAAAACATTCAAAGAAAATGAAAGATAACGACATGGCGTATTGTCCGTGTAATAAGTGTCATATTATGTCAGTGCTGACTTTTCGGAAAATTAAAGATCATTTGTTTGAGAAAGGTTTCAACCCAAATTACAGATGGTGGATATGGCACGGCGAAAATGAATGATTTAGTCGTTCCAAGACTGATGGCGAAGACGTTAGTGTGGAAGATCACTTAGAGGAAATGGTTCAGGATATGGCTGAAAAGTTTTCGTCCAACCCCGATTTCTTGGTAATTTGTTGAGTGACAATGAGAAGCCATTGTATAAGAATTGTACCAAATTCACTAGATTGTCAGCAGTGTTGAAGTTGTACAATTTAAAAGCTGGAAATGGTTGGTCCGATGTCAGTTTCACATCAATGTTGAAGTTAGTGAAAGAGATGCTTCCAGATGATAATGAGTTGCCAGATAGAACTTATGATGCAAAGAAAGTGTTGTTCCCTATGGGAATGGAATATAGGAAGATACACGCATGCCCGAACGATTGTATATTGTATAGGGGTGAGTTTAAAAACTTACATTCCTGTCCCAGGTGTAATGTTTCAAGATACAAAATGAAACGTAGTGGACCAAACCACAATGAAGAGGCTGATGAGATGAACATCAAAGGACCTCCTGCTAAGATTTTGTGGTATCTTCCGAAATACCAAGGCTTAAACATTTGTTTACGGGTAAGGAGGATTCCAAGAACATGACATGGCATGCTGATCATGAGAAACCAAATGATCAGTTGCTACGTCACCCTGCAGATTCACCTCAGTGGAAAAAAATAGATTTCGACTATCCTATGTTTGGTGAAGAATCCAGGAATGTACGACTTGGACTCTGTACTGACGGAATGAATCCTTTCGGTAGTTTGAGTAGCATTCACAGTTCTTGGCCCGTTCTGCTTATAATTTACAATCTTCCCCCGTGGTTATGCATGAAACGCAAATATATCATGTTGTCCTTTGATTTCTGGTCCGAAACAACCTGGAAACGACATCGATGTGTATTTAAGACCTTTAATTGATGACCTAAAGAGATTGTGGGATGACGGAGAGTCAGTTTTTGATTCTTATCGTCAGATGATAGTCTGATCGAGTATGAAGAGACACCACCTTTCTCTAAGCAAGCACTTGAGTTGAACTCAGTAGATGAAGAAATAAATGTTGAGACTTGTATGTTTAGAGATGACCACGGTGACGGTATATGGATTGAAAATCCATTAAGGAAAAAAGAGAGTAAAGGTGCAAATTTTCTGTTGTAACACATTGTAATAGACATTTAATGTCTTGACCATATTTAATGAGTTGAATTTATCTTTTATAGTATAATGGCTCCGAAAAAGAAACCCACTTCCTCAGAGTCTGAAGGCTCGAAGACATACAGTACACGAGGTCCTTGTCTCATGAAAGAATTCGTGGGGAGAAGAAATAGAGACGGTAGAGTTCCAATCCAGTTTGATGACCGTCTTGAGCCATTAGGCATGCTGTCTGATAATTGGAAAAGTTTTCTGGGTAGCTTAGCGAGGGCCAAAGTTGACATTTGTTTCTCGAGTTGGGCTGATGTAGATGAGAAGTTGAAGGACACAATATGGGATAACGAGCAGGTAATGATTCCATTATAGATTTCTATAGTTTTAGTCGAAATTTAGATATATATATATATATATATATAAAGTTAACATGTTGTAGGAATCTTTTGAGTTCCAATCTACTGACAAGTTGAAGAAAAAGTGGATGACATACACGTCAGTTCGTTGGAGGGATTTCAAAACAAATTTAACGAACAAGTACATATTCGGAGACTACCAGGATAGAAATCCATGCGATGTCTATAACTTTATCACTCAGAATCAATGGGAGCTATTCAGAAAATCCAGAGATAACTTGGAGTTTGAGGTAACTGAGTTTAATTTATAATATAGTAACTGAGTTTCATAACAAACTTGTTAGTTATTGATTTTAGTGACAATCTATTAAAACTTGATTTTAGGCCATCCGAGCAAAAAAACCGAAAGATTAGATCTTCTAACAAGTATACACGTCGTATGTCTCGAGCGGGGTACCAAAAGTTAGAAGCAAAAATGATGGCTGAAAAAATTGCTCATAAGAAACAAGAGGCAATTGACTCCGGTATGAGTGAGGAGCAAGCAAGTAACCTATCTCCTCCTTCTCCCGTAGCTCGTTGTGATTCTTGGAAGAGAGCGAGAGTAAACTCCAGAGGGGAGTACGTCACAGACGAGTCGCAAGCGTTCAACTCGAAGATAGTAAGTTGCATCATTTATATATATGTTATTAACTCGGAATCATTAATTTTATAATTTTCAAATGTTAGTAAATATTGTTTTAAATTTAGGACTCTCTGAAGTTGAGAGAATCTCAATGAGAATTTGCTTCGGATGGTAGGAATGATATTCTACGCGAGGCCTTGGGAAACGACGAACACCCCGGTCGTGTGCAGGGCGTAGGGAGTATAGTTGGACTTCGACAATATTATGGAAAGACTCAACGGTCTACTTCGTCGACTGGTCATACCAAATGCCAGCAAGTGATCGCAGATTTGAAGAATATGTTGCAACTTGTTTTGGAGAGATTGGATCGTTTGCCTACTTCTCCTACCCGTCGTAAGACCGGTTCTTCCGCGGAGACTACTCCTCCAGTTCCGCCAGTGTTCCACCCCGATCGACAAGATGATTTCGTGTCTCATTCTCGAGAATTGGCCCTCATCGACGGTCCCTCGTTTGGAAAGTTCGCGGATGGATCTAGATGTGCTTTATGTGTCGAAGACCCTGATCGAAGATTGGTGGGAAACGGGAAAGTTTATAACATCTCCAGACACCACTTCACAGAGGTAGGAGAGGGAGAATTGAAGGTTGCAATTCTGAGTTGCTTAGATGCTGGTGCTTTTGTGCCATTTCCGGAAGAAGAGATTGTTACTCTCGGCGATGCTATCAGTGGGTTCGTGCGGTGACCTAGTTATTTAGTAGAGCTAAACGAGAAACATGAGGTATAGTTTAACTTTGAAAGACTTTAAACTTAAAATTTGTTAACAATTGTATTTTAACGGTTGTATATATATCTGTAAGGTATCAAGCCCCCGGAGCAAAAGGTCAAACAACCAATCTCCGATCAACATTAATTCGCTTCCAAGTAGGTGCAAAATATTGTATCAATGTATGGTAGGTAGGGAAGCACAATCCTTAAGTACCTGGGAGTTGGAGGGGGATAAAGGGTTGCCTCCCGCTTTGTTCATCACCAAAGAGGATATCATGCAGTTCATGGCGATGGATTCATTGTGTATCATGATTATCGACGTGCAAGTGAAGTAAGTGTTTTTTTGTATAGAATGAAAAGTATTGAATAATTTTATCAAAACTGTAATAAAGTATAATTTTTATACTTGTAGACATCTTTACGACGCCAGAAGGTCAATCTTTCCCGAAGATCAAGTATTTGGATTTATCAGTCCATCTACATATATATACGGGAATGACGATAAATCGGGTCAGCTTGGGACATTCTTTAGAGAAGAAGACAAAAGATATTATCTGCTCCTTTATTATGAGAGGTAAACTTTGTAATTCAAAGTGAAAATTTATTTTGTAATAAGCTTCTAATTATATATATATAACAAGGCTCATTGGATGCTTGTCGTTGTATGCCCCACGACTAATTTGGCATATTGGTTTGATCCGTTCAGGTCGAATAAACCAAGGGACTCAATAAAAAAACTTCTAAATATGTAAGTTCGTTTAGTCGTGAAAAAACTAATTCGTGGATTTTTATTAGTATTATTGAATGATATGTTAACTTGTGCTACTCAGGGCAATTAAGGTTTACAGAGCTTTAGGTGGTAGGAGAACAACCACAAAAGCAGGAATAACATGACATGGAATGAGAGTACGTTCGATTTCATTTTTGTTAATTAACTTAGGAACACATATTTAGCGAATTTCTATGTTTGTAGTACCAAAAGCAGGTTGGAAATACGGAATGTGGTTACTACGTGATGAGATACATGGAGGAAATCCTCGATGTGGCAACTCAAGACGTATGTCTAACCGAGGTATTGTAGATCGTTATTCAATTGTATGTTCAATTGTAGTTTCAATATTTAGTTATTAATATTCAACACACTTGTATTTTTTTGATAGGTCTTCCCAAAAAGTAGTGATCCCTTCTCGCAACAGGAGCTCGATGAAACTCGCGACTGATGGGCTCGCTATTTTATCAGAAACATGTTGACGAACTAAGAGGTTCTCCTGCCACTAGTATTTTTTGTAATTTAGTTAACAAGTGCACTTGTATTACAAACCTACACTTTATGCCTTAATATATAATCGCCTTAATTTTAGAATGAATTAATTGCAAGTGTGTTGAAAGTCAATTGTGTATGCTTGTGTATGCTTGTATGTTTGTGCATGTATGGTTGTATGTTTGTGTTTGTGCATGTATGCTTATGTGTTTGTGCTTGTATGTACATGTGGATGAAATTGTGAGTATTTGTGAACAAATTTATAGGTGAACGAATTTGGTGCAATTGTATGTACACGAATACGATGACTAAAAACAACTTCGTCGGATGCTATTTCTTTTGTCCAGGTTTAGGAATAGACGTCGGTTGTTTTAATTAGCCGACGTTTATTCCTCTGAAGAAATGAATAGACGTCGGCTTTAGTATGAATCCGACATATATGCTTTAGGAATAGACGTCGTCTCTTATTGAACCGACGTTTATACCTAACGAATAGACGTCGGTCTATATAACAACCGACGTCTATATGTTAAAGAATAGACGTCGTCTAATATCTACAGCCGACGTATATTCTTTAGGTATAGACGTCGGTCTATATGAAGGCCGACGTCTATGTATAGACGACACACACATAGACGTCGGATCTGAGAGTGCTTATATCTGACGTATATAGCCACGTACATCCGACATATATTTCATTTTCTGTAGTAGTGATTTTACCCAGCAGCCGACGCCGACGCCGGCATAATAGGCAATTGAAATACCTAATAGGCAATTGAAATATCACTTCCATACGTGAGTTTGCTTCTCCTTGTTTTTTCCTCTAAAACACGGTTAGTGTGGTTTATTTTCATTTAAAGTGTGTACCATTGATGGTTCACCTTAGTACCACACAGTGGTGTGGAGAAGGTTTGAAGGAGTTCCATGTCTAAAACAATTACATGATTATTTATCATTGGATAATAATCACGCGTGGGACGTTTTCCCCATATCTTAAGAAGTTATTATTGAAATTATGCAAATCCCACATTAGCTGATACCATAAGCAATAAAATAATGATCATATGGGATTGTGTAGGAACATAACTGGAGGAAACAGGATTTAGTTAATTTAATTTATTTTGCATGCGAATCACCTCCCATCTTATCTCATTCTTGTAAGAAATAGTACCACTTGGCACTTAGATATGGTAAATTGGTAATGTATTATTTGAGGAATGGAATATTAGCTAATTGTGTTTTGTAACCACACCATTAGTCTCGATCTTCACGCTACATGTATTTTATGAAAATTGTAGATACTACCGAATCAAATAATGTGTGGAGTCTTCAAATTTGGTACCTTATCATTGAAAGAAATATTCTTATGGTTATGGGTTTGCAAACAAACAATTAAACAAAAGAAGTTTATGCTGGCTTTATCAGAATTATTTATAAAAGACTCAATTGTTGATTCTTCTTTTTCTATTTAACAACCTGTATTTTATGATAAAACATCCACGGTCTTTATATCTGATCATTTGCCTTTTACCGTTTTAAGACTTTGTTAGCTCTCTCCATTTCTTTTCTGAACTGCTAAACATCACCCCAAAATTACTTAAATCGGCCCTTGAAATTACCAAATTGCCCTTCATCCTATTTTTGCTTATATATCTCACAATTTCACTCTTTTTTCAAAACTTTCTCTTCCTATACCTACTACAGAAGATTAGGAATGTCTCGGAGGCCAGGCAAGCAGCCAGCAGTTCCCCCGGTGTACCCGTATACGGTAACCTTACTTTATTTATTTGTTTTTAAAAATAAAAAAAATAAAAAAAAGTGGCCGGCGTCCGAGGGAGACGTCTGGGGAAGACGTCTTCCCGATGGAGGAGACGTCTTCGGCAGACGTCTCCCCCAAAGAGGGGGCGTCTCCGACAGACGCCTCCACCATAGGGCAGACGCCTCCACAATTTTTTTTTTAAAATTATTAAATCTGATAATTACTTTAATAAATTGTGATAAATCTGAAAATTTAATTTAACAAATTCTTATTAAGTTTAACATTTGTGATATTTAGTTTTAACAATTTTTGATTTAGTTTAACAATTGTTTTAATTTAGTTTAACAAATTTTGATTTAGTTTAACAATTGTGATTATTTAGTTTAACAAATTTTGATTTAGTTTAACAATTGTGATAAATATGATAATTTAGTTTAACAAATTTAACAAATTTGTAATTAAAATTTCAATTAATAGTCATCGGGTCACAGTGGAGGGAAATGCAAGTCGATACCATTACACGCCTTCCGTTCTTTAGAGGATGATTCAGCACCGCGTCATCCACGTAGACGGGGGATATCTGCTTCGGTCAGGAGGGAGAGAGAGGCATTACATCGTCGTGAGGAGGATGATGATTCCTTCGATGATGAGCATGTGGACAGTCCCGACGACGGGAGCAACGATGATGACCCGTATGAGTTAGAGCGCCCGGAGATGGAGAGGCAGGGGGAGTATAGCAGAGGACGTGGTCGAGCGGGTAGTTCTACTTCCGCCGGATGGATGGTGCGGAAGGGTAGGGGTGGGAGGTTTACGACCGGGGATTCGAGCTCGTGCACTGTTGATCCCCGCGCTCAGAAGAAGAAGAGGGTCCAGGACGATTCTTGGATCGTGAGCAGTATGACGCCTGGTGGTCCTTTAGATGGGAGCGTCATTCCTAGTTTCTGGGGTCACATTGCTAGACGGATCTGGGACGGAGAGGATCAGAAGGTTCTGAAGTGCCATAATCGGCACAGAGCCTGTACAACACTACAGGGTCGGCGGTCTACACTGAGTGCTGATATCAGAGAGGAGATTAGTGCCACGCATTTGGGGCACTTACCGTACAACATGTTCCCTTATCTCGACATGCCTTTGATTTCTGCGTTTGTGGAGCGGTGGCAGCCTGACACCAACACTTTCCACATGCCTTTCGGAGAGATGACGATCATGCTTCATGATGTTTTCCAGATCCTGCGCATTCCTGTGGATGGTCGTCTGGTTAGTGCTCAGGGGTCGACGTCTGAGCTGAGGTGTTATGTGGCAGAGTTGCTTGGTGTCACACCTGATGGTCTGGCGAGAGATACAGCTTTATGGAGTGGTGGTGGTGTCGGCATCGACTCCCTTGAGGACCTATGCAGACGGGCACGACCTCCGCGGGCCGATGATACACAGTTGACGGCGTACCTATTCTTGATGCTCGGAGCCGTCTTGTTTGTCGACAAGAGTGGTTGTCGGATCAGACCACGCGATCTACTGGAGGCTAGGGACTCGGACACCGTTCGTGAGTACTCGTGGGGGTCAGCGACGTTGGCATACCTGTACCGGCAGCTTGGGATAGCTAGCCGTGCGGATTGTTCTGGGATTGCAGGTTGTCTTACGCTGCTGCAGGCGTGGATATACAAGTACTTTCCTGCATTCCGCCCGCATCGTGGGCGGAAGATTATCGACGAGGGTCATCCACGTTCGGGTATGTGGGCCGTCCGGAGCGAGGACAAGAGCGATGGACGATTGCGTTCCATCCGCGCACGGCTAGATCAGATGACTGCATCAGAGGTATCAAACTTTACACCATTTATTTAATTTTAAGATGTATTATTATTAATGTGTTAAACTTTAGGCGGAGTGGTTACCCTATGGTCCTGACCGAGCAGCGGATGTCCCGAGGACTTTATTGATGGGTCTTATTCTTTATCGGGATATCATAGAGCCTTATATGCCCGATCGGGTCTTGCGTCAGTTAGGATATGTTCAGGTGATCCCGGTTGACATCCCGACACAAGAGCATGCGGTGCGGTCTGCGACAGCAGCGACGTACGACGTCAGGTTCCCCGCTTCTACAGTGGAATCGACTTGGCGGACATTTCCGAGATCATGCCGATTGTTCCTTGGCGACTTCAGACGTAGTCGCGACCCCTCCGAGTGTGATGCACGTTATCTTGATTGGTTCGGTAGTTACTCACATCCTATCATCGTCCGTGGTGCCTCCCGGAGAGCAGATCGACCACCAGATTGGACGTGTGGCGATCTGGTAATTTTTTCATTTTATCTATATTTATTTGTACCGTATAATTTGTTAATGTACGCTAATGTTATTGTTATGTGCAGTGGATGGGTAAGATGATACGGGCTGTAGACCCAATCTTGCAGATGAGGGATGAGCTGCCAGACGATGCCAGAGCTGCATGCGGAGATTTGGATGAGATCATACACTCGTGGCATACTCAGTTAGGCATCTCCGACCATGATTCGGATGATGAGTAGGCTGATCTGTTGTACCGTACTCTTAGTATTTGCATTTATATTTGTTTATCTGTCGTACGCTTATTATTTGTATTTGTGTTTGTGTTTGCTAACATATCGTACGCTTATTATTTGTATTTGTGTTTGCTTATTTGTCATACGCTTATTATTTTTATTTGTGTTTGCTAACGTATCGTACTATTATATATAATGCAAATAAAGCAAACATATCAAAACATATTACATAATAAAGCAACAATATATAGTGTACAAACATATCAAAACATATTACATAATTGGTACAAACATATCAAAATATATTACATAATTGTTGCCAAGATGCTATCCTATTTTGGTACTCCAGCTCCCATCCAATAACACTCTCATCTCGTACTTGAAACCACAGAGTCGCTATAGGAGGTACGGGGAATCCCTCATTCAAATCCAAACGAATGTAATGAGCGTAACTCCCTAAATGAGCAATAATCAACTCTCTGCACGGTCTCGTCACGGTAGGTGGACTCTCCCAAGGTAGAACTGTAAGACATGGGTACAACGAACCATCATTTCCGAGAGAGAAGAACATAACTGCACACTTGTAAAAATTTGCAATGGGAAACAAGTCCGTCCACGTCTCCATGTAGTGATTCTCGCCACAAGGTCCCCCGCCCCAATTAATCCGGTGACGAGCCTGCGCCACACCGTCGTAGTATACGTGCTCATAAAAAGATGGGTTCGCAGCTAGCTCATTTGAAATCGAACGACGGGCGAGTTGCCAATTTTCTTCACCACCGTGAAAAACATCGGCGACACATCGAAATCCATAGTTTCCATCAGCACGTACATCATTCCACTGGTGTAGGAATGGCATAATGATTCCTGGAATCCTATCCGCATATGGAAAGTCGTCTACGTCAGCCCGCCCAGTCACTACAATATAAACAAAAAATACAGTTACATATAATAACAAAAGATACATATTTACTGAAATAAATAACAAAATTATAATAACAATAAATATAGGGATGATATACCTGATCCTCCCCTCACAGACGAAGAACCAGAAGATCAACCACGACCTTTGCTTCCACTACCGGAAGAACGACCACGACCTCTACTCCCACTACCTGAAGATCGACCACTACCTCGCTCTGCATACTCAAACGCACTAGGGTCCCGTCGTGTCGACTTTCCCCTTGGTCGACCTCGTAGCTTTGTTTTTTCTGCAGGCTCTCTCAAATTCGCATGTTCGGGGTGTAGCTGCTCGAATAAAACCCGAGAGGCAGATCGAATTACGGTGGGGTCACTTCCTGCAATCTCATCAACCAGGCTGCGAAAATGTTCGGCGTCTTGAGCTGCCTGAGACACAAACTCTGCGTTCCCGGCTCCTTCCCCAATGACAAGTGTCCTCCAGAACGAATGAATCTGCTCTAAGTAAATTCCGTTGTCTGATTCAAGACATCCGCGGATGGTACATGCGCAAGGTATCCCATGAGAAGTCAGAAAAGCGCACTCACAACGATATTCAACTTCATCATCTAACTCTTGCATTCTTTTCACCTCCTGACTCAGCAATTGCAAGCAGTGATGCGAAACTCGACCATTTATGTGACGATATAGAGCATGTCCGAAATTAGTCAAATTTCGCCGTCTCGAGTCTTCAAGAGCGTTTCGAATATTCGTCAGCTGCATTTCAATAGCCGCGTTGACGCGCTCGAAAAGAGTGTCCAGAGCTGCAGTCGATGTAGAAATCCACTCTTTTAGAGCCGAATGAGCACTTTCGACCCTACAATTCGTGGTGTTCCCAAAATGAAGGACTTTGTTCGTCCAATTCAGCACAAACTTTTCTTTATGCACCAACCACGTGGTGTCCAAATACTCCGTGATAGCCGGCCACGATCTATACAAATCTTTCAGAGCATACACAGCTCTATCATACTCGGCTTCTGAAGTAGAAAGCATGATTTTCCTCCATCTTCCACGCCTCAAAGTCTCTGCCATCTGCTTATTTTTCCCGAATACGTGGTATGCGTAGTTCAATACGTCTTTGTTGATGTGCCATGTGCAGAGTAAATGAGCAGAGTCAGGAAATACCTCTCTCACTGGTCGCATAAGGCGTAACTCCCGGTCTGTTATTATTGCAGTCGGGCTGACAATCCCCAATAACAGATCTCGCAACTTCTCCATCACCCACAGATAACTGGAGTAAGTTTCATCCATCAAAATCGCATATCCAATAAGGAAATTCATGTTTGTTGGTGTGACCCCAATCATTTCGAACAAAGGCATCTTATACTTGTTCGTCTTGGAAGTCGAATCCATGCAGATAACGAAAGGATATGTCCGCAACAACTGAACTGACGTCGGATGTGCCAAAAAAGCGTGAGTGACGACATCAGTTTCTGGATCCGCCATAATCCAATGTAAGTACTCACATTGCACTGCTTGATAGAGAAATTGCTGGACGGGATTCCGGTCTTCAGATTTTGTCCTCCTCATGTAATCTCTGAAATTATAAATATGCCTTTGATTTGGATTGTCCTCCGGGAATTTTTCTTTTACTGCCTTCAAGATGTTCCGTGGTTTTGCTTGCGCCTCAGTCATATCACGAACAATCTTCTTCGCCCCAGAATTAGACCACTAATTTGACGATGACCCTCTGGATAAACTGCCAGTCTGTGGTTGTGATGTCCATGAGCACTATTAAAAACCACAACCCATCCATCACGATCTCGTCGCTCCACCACTTTTATTAAGAAACGGCAACCGCAACCCTTTGTTTTGGTGTTTCTTCGAAGTGCAGTATCCATATCCCGAGACTCCATTTGATTTCGCCGGTCGCATCTCAAATAACAATCCATCCGACTATCTGATCTTGTTTTGTACGACGACACGACCAAAAAAAACCCAGCTCCGATAGCTACTTGTTTGGCCCATTTACATGCTTCATCGATTGTTTCAAAGATTTGTGTAGTTTGAAATAACTCACTGTAATCCACTCCATCACCACCGAAATCTTCCAACGGAACCTATAAAAAAAAAGAAATTAAAAAAATCAAAAAAAATCCGGGCGTCTGTATTAAACGCCTACCCCATGGGAGGGGCGTCTGAGTTAAACGCCCTTCCCAAGGGTGAGGCGTCTACGTAGGACGCCTTACCCTAGGGAAGGGCGTCTACTACAGACGCCTTACCCAAGGGGAGGACGTCTACATAAGACGCCTCTCCCATTGCGTAGGCGTCTGCGTTAGACGCCTCGGCCAAGGGGAGAACGTCCTACGCAGACGCCCTCACCTTGGGGGAGGCGTCTAATGTAGACGCCCGACCCAAAATTTGCCCCGCGCCAGACTTACCTCACCGGATGCATCACATTCGCCAGACATTTTCGTGGTATTTTTACTGATAAATTATGAATATACAAGACCGTAGGCCTAATTTATAGACACTGGACGATATGAGTATTAAATATATTGTTAAGGGCAATTTGGTAATTTCAAGGGGCGATTTAAGTAGTTTTGGGGCGACGTTTAGTAGTTCCCTTTCTTTTTCCACACGATTATCTATCTCTGCTTTCACCATTCTTTCCTTTTTTTAAACTTTAATTTTTTGTTAATCTCAAACTAAACACTCTCAATTGACCCCTTATTCATGATGTAATGTCTAGTCTTGGTTTTATTTGGTAATTGATCTACATTGAGTTAGATATAAATTGACCACTTTGAGATTGGTTAAATTAACATCATAATTCATCCATCCAAAAGTAATAGCATGTCATGTATACATCAAACCATGGATAATATGGGTTTACTTGAGCAACCATCATCGCATGTCGATTCATTAATTTGGACATGGCACTCGCAAGCAATTACTGTACGAATAAACAGACGTAATAATTTGATCGCCTGTAGACTCAATGCAATTACTAGTCGATATCTACCATGCTTGTTGTTATTTTCCGACGTCATCACATGTAGATTCATTAATTTGGACATCGCATTCACATGTAGCATCTCTAATCTTTTTATAATACATAATAAAATGCCAACATAGATGGAAAGGGACCCGATAAAGACTTGTGTCAGCTTGTGGAGTTTGATTTCATGATTCTCTATCTTTCGAAGTTCCATGATATCTTAGATATTTTTTATATTATGGTTAAAAGTTAGGGTTTTGGAATTATACTGAACTTTAAACTAAATACTTAGATTCAATAACACGTACTTCCTATAAATACTGCAGCAAAACATGATTATTATGTTGGGTTTTTCGATATATACAAATGGGTTGACTGACTCTAACTAACCAAAGTGTGTCCAGGGGGGCGTGGTAAGGAAGGACATATCCCGTCAGCCAATAATCCAACGTGATACGTAAGTTAAGTATTAACCATGTAGGTATTTAGCAATAACATTGTTGTGATATTTACGCAATATCACGATTGCCGCACCGAGAAGACCGAGGTGGTATGTAATATTATTAAAATCAGAAATTTGGGGAAAAATCAATAATAGTTCGTACCACGTCAGTTTGTTAGCAAATCACCGACGTGGTCTATACACACACCACGCCTGGTGAAACAGAAGGCTGATGTGGTGTGTCCTATTACTAAAAAAGAATTTCAAAAAAAATCAAAAAATAGAATATATCACGTCGGTTTGTTGGCAAATGACCACCGACGCGGTATGGCCATTTTATTGAAATAATAGTTCCAAACAACGTCGGATATTAGGCTATCACCACCGTGTTATATGTAAATACTTCGTCTACCGGCGTGTTACATCCTCAATTGATTTTTTTTTGTTAAATTCCATGCCGGTTTCAACAAAATAACCGACATATAATGTCCATAATGTTTTTTGAAATTTCACCTCAGTTACAACAAAATAACCGTCGTATTATGTGTAACATCCTCAACAGCGGAAGAAATTTAATTTTTTTAAAATAACACAAACACGACGATATTACAGAAGATGTAGGCAACTGGTGCACCAACATATATACAATATATATATCTGAGAGTTTAGGAGTGTGATTACAACAAAAGATAAATGGAAATGTACATGTAATCACTAAGACCTCAAAAACAGGAAAAGCGGGATCTATCTCTAGACACGCTCCTCCTCGGTCACCACCTCCTAGCGCCACTCACGGCCTGAAATAAAACATGACTATGCCTGAGTTTCCCATAAGGAAACCCCATATGCCAAACTCCTATCACAATTAATGAACTAGACATCTATAAACATGTATGATATGAAATGCAGTAAACAAACATCAACGTCTCACTGGGCCTCAGGGAACTCTCTCCTTGCCATAGTAGACACAAAATAGGAACGGGTCTCCTGGGTCCTCTAGCCCAACCCTCGCACGTGACCCAGGCACCACAGTCGGAAACATCTTCGACTACAACACAACTCTGGATCACTATCAGGCCGACAATGTCTGTACTGTTGCCCTCCAAGACCAGGGACCTGTTGCCATCAAAGCTGATCCGACGAACCACTCTCAAACCGGCAATGTCCGTACCGTTGCCCTCGAAGGACGGGGACTCATTGCCTTCAAGCTGGTTCCACAACACCACAACACCAACGAACCACTCCCATGCCGGCAATGTCCGTACGGTTTCCCAAAAAGGCAGGAGACCCATTGCCTTCAAGCTGGTTCCACCGCACCACAACACCAACAAACCACTCTCAGGTCAGCAATGTTCGTACCGTTTCCCCAAAAAGGTCAGGGACCCGTTGCCCTCAAGCTGGTTCCACAACACCAAAGCAACACCAAACTGCACTGAAATGGTCGAACAAAAACACCATACTGATCGACTGAATCCCCATCCAGAGGGCTGGTCCAACCGAAAAAGCCACCAACAGGTCGAACGGCAAAGGGGACCTGTTCGACCGAAAACCACCAGTAAAAACTCATTGTCGCACAAAAAGCACAAACGGTCGAACAATACAAGATCGACGGTCGACCGAAAAAGGGTAGTAAAATCTGATTTATAGCAAATTACATCGGTCGACCGAAACAACGAAAAGGTCGAACGAACTTAAGTTACTTAAGTCATCGGTCGAACGACATCTCAGGGCGGTCGACCGTTTTGTGGTCTACACCCCCAATCGACTTAAAACAATGCTTCGGTCGAACGGAAAATGGGTCCCGTTCGACCGAAAACCACCAGTAGCTCCATCTTCTCGCTCAACATGTATCACCGGTCGACCATGCAAGGATATCGTTCGACCAGTGCCACAGATAAACGCCAAAATTACACTACAACTGGTCGACCGATTCAGTTCTGAACTTTGCTGCACAAGTCCGACGAGCTTTCGGCCGACCGTCGACTACTAAAAGGCTTGACATGCCTTGAAGGCTTGAATAAACCTTTGAAGATCCAACGGCGAGATTTTCCCTCAAGAAACTAATCTCCGGCGACAATCCAACCGAGCAACGATCTACCCAACTCCGGAGAACGCCTGAGCTTCACCTCGCCTTACCGAATCCACCCTCTCAGGAGCTTCCGATTGCTGAGGATCAGGGTAGAGAGAGAGAAAATGAACGGGAGAGAGAGAGTGGATGACTATTGACCAAATCTCTTCTCCATCCCCATCATCCACCTCATCTCCACCAACTCAATCCCAGCCATCCAACCAAATCCTCCAATTAGCCACCTAAAAACCAATTAACCCAATAAATAAGGGTTTAGGATATTACATCACTCACGCTTATTCCCAAGTTGGCAACCCCACAGCGAGTGGATGACTATTGACTCCTCCACTTAAACATGGAAGCTATAACGTCGCTCATCACCTTTACCAGCTAACACAATTGCTTCGCTTGTCGTGCAGGAAATTGAGTAGTTCAGTGAGATTTGTGAAGGACATCATGCAACCCCCAAGAAAACAAATTAAGACTCATGTCTTAGAATTCTAAGTTTGAAACTCCAGGAGGAGGAGATTTCAGACCTGAGTTGGACCTCTATTTCTTATCGTGGTGGGGTTTCAATGTTCCGTTTCTATTTCACTCTCCCACTTGCCATGCATGTGAGCCAGCTCTCGTAATGCCCACCTTGTTGATTATTGGCGTCGCTATCTAGAACACCAGAATAAATTTCGATATAAAAGTAGGGTTTTCTTGATTCTTCGTTTCTAGCTAATTATGTATTTGATTGTCCATTTTCTTAACTTCGAAAAACAACATAGAACTGAAAGTAAAAAGTACAAACAAACATGTCTTTTGGTAAGACACAGAAAAAAATATAGGAATTTAATTATTTCTAAGCTTTCTTACAACCTCGTTCTTCCCTTGCTAGTGGGGCAACAGATGGACCCTGTAAGCATAGTTACGACAGAGAAAATCATCACCTTTTCTTTCCTGATCTCAACTACTCTCTGTATTCCAGCGACATACAAGAAACAAAGTGACAAAAATAAAATTCAAAGCACATGTTAAGACTACTACTGAAAAATAAAATTCAAAGCACTTATATATCAACTGGTTTCAAGTAAATTATGTTTTAGTTTTAGTTACAAGCTATTGTCGAGCTGTTGTTAAGCTCTCAAAATACCACAACTTATATCCTAAACTAGCAAGGATAAGTAGGGGTCGAGTCCACAAGGAAGAAGTTTAGAAATAAATCTTAATACGCGGAAACTAAATCGAAAGAAAAACGTAATTGATGTTTTTGAGTTTTAACTATACTAACACAAAACAAAAACAAAACCTATCTAGATGAAATTCTATATAAAACGAGTTCTAGGGTTCGGAATCCACAAGTAATTTGTGTTGATGATTTTCTCACTACCAATGACCATGCAATTACCTTAGTAAATTAGAAAGATGTGTTTGGACTAGATAGTGAGGGCGCAAGCAACTTACACTATCCTCAATGTATCATACGGGCACAAGCAACTTATACGAGACAAATAACCTAGACGGTTAATTCATGCATTCACATCTATTAAATTAATAACAAGCAATACACAAGTTATAAATCCCTACACTTAACAAATCTCACAGCAACGATTTTGACTTGTTAAATGAATTCATCTATTATGTCTAATTGTATGCAGCGGGCAACCGTCAACATACAACCACAAAGTCAAGTTCATGATTCTTAACATGCAATAAATCAAACAGATAAAAAAGTTGCTAGAATAATTGCAATTAACATTAAGGTAGCAAATTACATCAACACATCATACATGCTTCATCTTCACCCTAGAAAATTACTTAGCTACTCATTGTACGAAACAAATAACAACAAAATACTGAAATTTGATGCATATATGAGAAACTAAGATTTATAAGAGTAGAAGGTGCTTAGGAATTGGAAGAGGTGACGGAGAAGCACGGACAGCAGCTCCTTCCCGTTCCAACGATCCCAACAACAATTTCTCCCCTTCCGGACAGCCCAAAGAACACTCCAACTTGCTCCTTTTGATGATGGTTAGGTTGGGGAAGAATTTGAGAGACTAGGGTTGACTTTTCTACTCCCTTTGATGGGTTTTCTCTTGGGGTTTTATAAAGTGACGAATTTTGAGATTATTCTCCCTCTTTGTTTCAATATGGAAGGTTCAAATAATCTTGGAAGATTTTGTGGTGTCATGGTAATCTTAATTGATAATTTTTCCTTTCTTTTCCTTCAATCAAAATCTTACTTGTCTTTTTGGTAAGGATTTGAAATCATCTACAAAAAAGATAAAAGAATAATATTTAGGGTAGAAGATATTCAAAATATTTCCTAATTCATGATTATTTCCATAAATATGCTTATGATTATAGTAATAATTATGCACTAAATGTGATATTATCACACCCCCCAACTTGAACTTTTGCTCGTCCTCGAGTAATAACATAGAAACAAACGAAAAAAATAAACGAAAAACATGGAAAATAAAAATAAATCGTAACTCACTTTCAAAGGAATTGTGATTGCACTTAGCATGTGCAACAAGCCGATAAACCTCACTTGTCACCCGAGGAGTAGGAGTTTTGTCTCCTGAGGGTTTTCAGCAGATATACCCACAAAATCAGAATACTTGATGCAGTGACACACCTAAATAGACAATCCTTAGGTCCCACCCTCGACGATCACTAGGTGCGGAAAGTTCTAGGGCCGGGTCATACTCTTACTGATAAAATTTACCTTATAAGACCGCCAGTGGTAATAGATGATAGCACGCAAATCAAAGACCACCTCACAATACACCTAAACCCGTCTTCGATATATCCTACTCCACTACAAACCCGAGGTAAAGGTAAACAAGGTGGTGGTGGTTCCGGCGATATGGTGTCACGAGGTACGAGACTTGTTTTTCACTTGACTTGACCTTTTTTTTCTTCTGTTTTTCTTCTCTTTTTTGACTTGACCATACATTGCTTGACTTCTGACTTGGGATCACATTTTCCCCATCCTCTCTTCTTTTTTTCTTCTTCTTTTGTCACTTTGCCACTTAACTATACGTAAGGGACAAACACTTCCTTATTGACATTTAATCACAGACTCGATAACTACGACATTATTTGTCTCGCTTTCGTGTTTAATATGGAACCTCCCACCACCTTTTGGATGGACTCCCCTTCATATATACTCCATGATCACGAACCCATCTATCTACCCTATTAGGTGTTATTGTGAGACGATCTCCTATCTCGGAGAAATTGAGTGCTTCCCATTGGCACATGAACCCATCCACCAGTTCTCGCCTTAAAGATTCCTTGACTCAGTTTAAGTAGTGACTTATTTCCCATTTGGGACACTGATAACCCTGTTAACTCCACTCCTCCCGAGGGAAATCTGGGGTGCACCCTCACAGAGCTCAAGTGGTACTAAAGACGACTATTAGATATATCTAATGCATCAGTATTCAACTTGTGTGACTTACTTTTTACTTGCCTCAATAACGCGTCTTACACACGACTAATTACAATGCAAGACCCACAAAATGGCAAAACTTCTTTTTTTTGGAAAGAAAAAGAAAACGGCAAGCAAAACTAAGAAGTCATACATGCTATATGTGATGGGAAGTATTACATAATCATGGACCTACGAACATGCGAAACAAATAATACTAAATTCCTAAAGTAACAAAAACAAAAACAAAACAAAACAGAAACCAAACAAAATGCTTCTTCTCCCCCACATCTAAATGATGCATTGTCCCTAAGACAATATTTATGTGCAACACAAAGGAAAGATGTAAGTTGGAGGGATACAACCTGGCAATTAAGTGCTTGTTGTGATGCTCAATGTGACTGTTTTTTTTTAAATATCGGGTTGCCTCCCTCGAGCGCCTCTATTTAATGTCTATGGCCAGACATTGCTCAATATTATTTTGCATCCTGCAAAAACAAAATCGTGTTAGTTCCAACCTTCTCACCACCAAGATATGTCTTCACCCTTTGACCATTAACTTTGAATGTCCTTGTTCCATCGGTCAACTCAACTACACCATACGGGAACACCTTCACCACTCGGTATGGTCCCGTCCATCTTGAATTCAACTTCCCTGGGAAAAGCCTTAGCCGAGAATTATAGAGTAGCACTTGACTGCCTTCTTTAAAATTCTTAGGCTTGATTTTTGAATCATGCAGCATTTTCATCCTCTCTTTATAGATCCTAGAACTCTCATAAGCTTGGTGTCTCATTTCCTCCAATTCATTCACCTGTAAAATTCAGTTTCTACCATCATTTTGAAGATCAAAGTTAAGTAACTTAAGAGCCCAATAAGCCTTGTGTTCAAGTTCCACAGGTAAATGACAAGATTTCCCAAAAACTAACTTATAAGGAGACATACCCAAAAGTGTTTTGTATGTTGTCCTATAAGCCCACAATGCGTCATCTAACCTTAAAGGCCAATCTTTCCTAGATGTGCTAACAGTTCTTTCCAATATTTGTTTTAATTCTCTATTTGATAGTTCGACCAAGCCGCTTGTTTGAGGGTGATAAGGTGTAGTAGTCTTGTGGTTTACACTGTACTTGGATAGAAGTTTATCAAAAATACGATTACGGAAGTGTGACCACCATCACTGATGATTGCCCTAGGTGTACCATAACGAGTAAATATGAACTTTTTCAAAAACTTAATAACAACTTGAGCATCATTTTTAGGACATGCTATTGCTTCTACCCACCTACTCACATAGTCCACAACCACAAGGATGTATTCGTTATTAAATGATTTCGGAAATGGTCCCATAAAGTCAATACCCCAAACATCAAATAATTCACATTCAACCATATTATTTAGTGGCATCTCATCTCTCTTAGTCACATTTCCAAACCTTTGACAAGAATCACAGTTTTTTATATAATTGAAAGCATCTTTGAATAAGGAGGGCCAAAAACCCCCTGATTGCAGCACTTTTGCAGTTGTTCGGCTTGATCCATGGTGTCCTCCTGCTTCCTTATTATGACAAAAGTGCAAAATACTTTCAACTTCTTCCTCAGGCACGCATCTCCTAATTAAGCCATCTGCACATCTCTTAAAGAGATACGGTTCATCCCAAACATAGTGTTTAACATCAAAGAAAAACTTCTTCCTTTGCTACGAAGAAATGTTAGGGGGCAAAACTTTGGCAACTAAAAAATTTAACAATGTCAGCATACCACGGAAATTTAGAATCAATCATGAGCAGACATTCGTCAGGAAATTCCTCAGACACGGGTTTTGACTCAAATCTTACCACATAATCATGGTCAAGTCTTGAAAGATGGTCAGCTACCAAATTTTCAGATCCCTTCTTGTCTTTGATCTCAATGTCAAATTCTTGTAACAACAATACCTAATGAAGTAACCTTGGTTATGTATCTTGTTTTGTCATTGAATATTTTAACGCGCCATGATCTGTGTAGACAACTACTTTTGACATAAGCAAATAGGATCTGAATTTTTCTAATGCAAATATTACAGCCATCATTTCTTTTTCAGTAGTGGTGTAATTGAGTTGTGCATCATTGAAAGTTTTACTTGCATAATGAATTGTGTGGAATTTTTTATCAATCATTTGACCTAAAATTGCACCCATAGTTTCATCACTGGCATCACACATAATCACAAAAGGAAGTTCCCAATTTGGTTTTGAAACAATTGGTGCATTAATCAATTTATTTTTCAAGAAATCAAAAGATTTGACACATTCATCATAAAAAATAAAAGGAACATCATTTGCAAGCAAATTAGTCATGGGCCTAGCAATTTTTGAGAAATCTTTTATAAATCTTCGATAAAAACCTGCATGTCCCAAAAAAGCTCTTACATCTTTTAAATTCAACGGATAAGGTAATTTTTCGATTAATTCAACCTTAGCTTTGTCAACTTCTATGCCATGACATGAAACTTTATGTCCCAAAACGATCCCCTCATGCACCATAAAATGACATTTTTCCTAGTTAAGTACAAAATTGTTTTGTTCGCATCTTAAAAGTACATCATTCAAGTTTTTCAAACATTTATCAAATGTGGACCCAAAAATAGAAAAATCATCCATGAAAACCTCCATGCAGTTATCAATAAAATCAGAAAAAAGAGATAACGGCATGCAACGTTGAAAAGTTGCAGGTGCATTACAAAGTCCAAAAGGCATGCTTCTAAAAGCAAAAGTTACATAGGGACAAGTGAATGTTGTTTTTTCTTGATCCTCAGGGGCAATGGGTATTTGATGGTACCCACTATAGCCAACTAGAAAGCAATAATAATCATATCCTGCAAGCTTTTCTAGCATTTGATCAATAAAAGGCAAAGGGAAATGATCTTTTCTAGTTGCATCATTTAATTTTATGAGGTCTACAACCACCCTCCAACCAGTCACAGTTCTACTGGGAATCAATTCATTTTTTGCATTTTTTATTACTGTAGTACCTCCCTTTTTAGGAACACAATGCAAAGGACTAACCCACTTCGAATCAGAAATAGGAAAGATTATACTTGCATCCAGCCATTTGATAATTTCCTTAGGCACTACCTCTTGCATATGTGGATTTAGTCTTCGTTGAGGTTGCACAATTTCCTTCTTACCATCTTCCAACAAAATTTTGTGCATACAAAGTGTGGGGTTTACTCCTTTAATATCATCAATAGTCCACCCAATCGCCTTTTTGTGCTCTCTTAAAACCCGTAAAAGCTTGTCTTCCTCACTATCCTGCAAAAGTGATGAAATAATCACAGGCATGATGTTACCCTCACCCAGAAAAACATATTTCAAGTGAGGGGGTAATGGTTTTAGTTCAGGGTTGACAAAATTTTCAGCCTTGGTTGCATGAGCAGAATTTGACTCAAATAAAGGTAAAAAATTTGAATTAAATGCCCAAGATTTCCTTTCCATAGAATTTAGCATGCTCTCTACAAGGATTTCTTCTTCAAACAAGTCTTGTTGATCAATTTCAGATGAATTTGTTATGCATTTATCAATTAAAGAGAGATGATTTGCAAGATCTAAATATGATCCAGTTTCAGATTCAATGCAATCCACCCTAAACACTTCATCACCAGCATTAATAGGCAGTTTCATTGTTCGGAAAACATTAAAGACAATATTTTCATCATTAAGTCTGAATGTTAATTCCCCCATCTCAACATCAATTAACGCCCTACTAGTGCGTAAGAAGGGTCTTCCTAAAATGATAGGTACATCCTCATCTTCTTCCATATCCAGGACCACAAAATCAACTGGAAAAATAAATTTACCCACCTTAACCAAAACATCCTCAACAATACCTCTAGGGAATTTAACAGAGCGATTAGCAAGTACTATGGTAACAGTAGTGGGTGTGGGTTCCTGTAAATGAAGTCTACGAAACAGGGATAAAGGCATTAAATTCACACTAGACCCAAGATCACACAATGCCTTTTTAAATTCACAACCACCAATTTCACAAGATACAGAAAAGCTCCCAGCATCCGTCAACTTAGGCGGTAGCTTACGTTGAACAATTGCAGAACACTCTTCATTCAAACAAATTGACTCACACTCTTCTAATTTTTTCTTGTTGGTGATTATGTCCTTCAAAAATTTAGCATATGTAGGCATTTGGGTTATGGCTTCTAAAAGAGGTATGTTAATATGCAATTTCTTAAACACCTCTAGAAATTTAGCAAACTTACTATCATCCTTAAAGTTCACTTGCCTACCCGGAAAAGGAACTTTTGAAATATTAGAAAAATTAGTAGGTTGAGAAAGAGTACTTCCCTTTTGAGTGGATATCTCCTTGTTGACCTCTTGTTGCTTTTCTCTTTCCTTGTTTTTGACCTCGTCCTCAGATTTATATGGTTCAAATCCTCCTTGCTCGGTTTCAATAAGGTGTTCAACTCCTTTCTTTGTCGTTCCTTTCCTTGCATAAGTGCGCAATGCGATTGCCTTGGTCTCCTCTCTTGGGTTGTTAACTGTATTGCTTGGCAAACCTCCTTGTGGTCTGGATTGTTGAGTCTGAATTTCGATTAATTGGCTCATCATAGTCACCAAAGACTCTTGGGTTTGGATCAATTTATCAAGCTTCTCGTCAGATAATGATTCCCTCTTGTGTGGCGGTTGATATGGAACTTGATTTTGAGTTGGCTAGGGTGCTCTTGGTTGCTGGAATTGGTTGTTTTGATTTCCACCCCACGAGAAATTTGGGTGATGCTTCCAATCTTTGTTGTACGTGTTTGAGAAAGCACCTTGAGGAACATTCTTATACCCTTGAGCATAAGCTACTTCTTGTTGTGACCTGTCTTGACAATCTGAATTTCTAGGACAAACTTCTGCAACATGACTTCCATCACAGAAAACATAACAAACTTGTTTTTGAGGGTTAGCATTAGAAATCATAGTTTGTTGCATAACATCTTTAAGAGAGCAGATTTCATGCAAGAGTTTGTTGTTAGTAGAACACATGGTATTTTTAAATTCATGGATATCATTAACTTCAAACACTTCTTTTGAGTGCCTACTTGATGATGCTCTATTCCTATATGATGCAACTTTATGCAAGGAATTTTCAGCAAGATTATCGAACAATTCCCATAGTTCCTCTTCATCTTTTTTCATAAATTGACCCCCACATGCAAAGTCAACAATATTAACATCCTTTTCAGTTAAACCATTGTAAAAAATTTGAATTAAATGCCATTTAGGAAACTGATGATGTGGGCACTTCCTTAGCAAATCCTTTAACCTTTCCCAAGCCTCATGAAAAGTCTCACTATCATGTTGGGTGAAACTCATGATTGATTTCCTATATTCATTTGTTTTACCAATTGGAAAAAAATCTTTAAAAACAAATTTTGCAATTCATCCCAAGAAGAAATCTCAACATTATCAAGAGTTTTAAACCAATTTTTTGCTTTATCCTTTAATGAGAATGGAAATAGTTTCATGCGGATAGCATCAATAGGAGTTTCATGAGTTCTTTGTGTGGAACAAATTTCAAGAAATTCGTCAATATGATGATGAGGTTCTTCATTTGGTAAACCATAAAATAGAGGAAGCATTTGTATGACACTATGCTTAATCTCATAACGTGGTGCATTGATAGGAGCATTTCTCATACAATTAACTGGAGTATAAGCGGTAGGGATGAAATACTCACTAATTGGCGGCCTCCGCTGAGGTTGCCCATTGGTTGCTATCTCCTCCTCCCGAATATCCCTGTCTAAACCATATTGGTATTCTTGATCAGCCATCACTTCAGTTTGTCTTTCCCACTCAAGTCGCACTAGGTTTGGATGTTGTGATCTTCTACCTTGCATGCAACGCCAATTGTCCACCAATTCCTGAAAACACACTAAATAGTAGAATTTTTAGTTATATTCAGATCTGATTTTTTTTGAGCGAATTAAAATTTTCTTGCTTTTTCTTCTCCGGCAACGGCGCCAATTTTGTCGAGCTGTCGTTAAGCTCTCAAAATACCACAACTTATATCCTAAACTAGCGAGGATAGGTAGGGGTCGAGTCTACAAGGAAGAAGTTTAGAAGTAAATCTTAATACGCGGAAACTAAATCGAAAGAAAAACGTAATTGATGTTTTTGAGTTTTAACTATACTAACACAAAACAAAAACAAAACCTATCTAGATGAAATTCTATATAAAACGAGTTCTAGGGTTCGGAATCCACAAGTAATTTGTGTTGATGATTTTCTCACTACCAATGACCATGCAATTACCTTAGTAAATTAGAAAGATGTGTTTGGACTAGATAGTGAAGGCGCAAGCAACTTACACTATCCTCAATGTATCATACGGGCACAAGCAACTTATACGAGACAAATAACCTAGACGGTTAATTCATGCATTCACATCTATTAAATTAATAACAAGCAATACACAAGTTATAAATCCCTACACTTAACAAATCTCACAGCAACGATTTTGACTTGTTAAATGAATTCATCTATTATGTCTAATTGTATGCAGCGGGCAACCGTCAACATACAACCACAAAGTCAAGTTCATGATTCTTAACATGCAATAAATCAAACAGATAAAAAAGTTGCTAGAATAATTGCAATTAACATTAAGGTAGCAAATTACATCAACACATCATACATGCTTCATCTTCACCCTAGAAAATTACTTAGCTACTCATTGTACGAAACAAATAACAACAAAATACTGAAATTTGATGCATATATGAGAAACTAAGATTTATAAGAGTAGAAGGTGCTTAGGAATTGGAAGAGGTGACGGAGAAGCACGGACAGCAGCTCCTTCCCGTTCCAACGATCCCAACAACAATTTCTCCCCTTCCGGACAGCCCAAAGAACACTCCAACTTGCTCCTTTTGATGATGGTTAGGTTGGGGAAGAATTTGAGAGACTAGGGTTGGCTTTTCTACTCCCTTTGATGGGTTTTCTCTTGGGGTTTTATAAAGTGACGAATTTTGAGATTATTCTCCCTCTTTGTTTCAATATGGAAGGTTCAAATAATCTTGGAAGATTTTGTGGTGTCATGGAAATCTTAATTGATAATTTTTCTTTTCTTTTCCTTCAATCAAAATATTTCTTGTCTTTTTGGTAAGGATTTGAAATCATCTACAAAAAAGACAAAAGAATAATATTTAGGGTAGAAGATATTCAAAATATTTCCTAATTCATTATTATTTCCATAAATATGCTTATGATTATAGTAATAATTATGCACTAAATGTGATATTATCAGCTATAAGGACTACGAGTGTGTTTGGATGCAATTTATGGGACCTTTAAGGTCGTAACAGATTGCGATTCAGCAAGCCTAGTTGAAATGAATTCCTCTTATTTTCAAATCAACAAATAAAAAAAGGTCATGTGAAAAACCGATAAAAAAATCATAGATAATCAAAAGCTGATTAAGAAAATGAAGCTATGAATAACTAGGATGATCTCCTACAACAAGAAGTTGCATGAATGTAGTGTAAGAACACGACACCTATTCCAATTTAAAGAACACTTGCCTTGCAACTCGTCTGCTTCAGAAGTATGTTAGATGGAAAATTGATTGTGCTCCGCGGCAACGATGATAGTTTAATAGGTATAAAAGACCTCTTTACCAATACAGTGACATGATTCCATAAACATAGATTGTGATCATCTAAAGTAAATAATTTTTCAGATTGGGATGCGCTTTGACAGAGAAAGTACATCTCAAAATCATTTAAATGATTTAACACAAATGTTTAAGTAGGTTTTCGTTTTTCGTGACAACTAAGTCAATGAAACCAAAACACAAACCTACTCACAGAAGTAATTATAAAGACAAAAACCTACACATCATTTAGGGAGAAAACTTAACCAAATAAAGAAAATATGCAACGAGTTGTTATATAAGAAAAAGACGCCGAAAACTTGATACTAGTTCACAAGAGAATCTGTTGTGAGAATAACTTGAGAAAGTATATACCTAAATAAAACACAATGGCAAGATATATATGTCAAAAATGGCGGGTGAATGATACAAGCAGATCTATTCTATTTAACATGTGAGAATGAAACTTTTCAGCAAATAAGTGCAATGGGATCTTAATAACGTGATCTTTTAAATAAACACTAGCATATTCCAATTTTTCAAATAGGATAATTGTAAGAAAATATTCTAGTTCCAAATCAGGCTAAAATAAAATCATTCATCCTAAAAGCAA
Source organism: Triglochin maritima (assembly GCA_963682175.1). NCBI lineage: Eukaryota > Viridiplantae > Streptophyta > Magnoliopsida > Alismatales > Juncaginaceae > Triglochin > Triglochin maritima. Next base: position 13,259,724 of record OY821773.1, read on the forward strand.
TTGGAAAATCTCTGACAATCGTGTCGATACTTTGAATATCAGAAACATACTAGTGAGGATCCGAAAATCAACCTTGACATTTACTTCACAAAGCAGTGTATTACTTTACATGTTGCAAAAATTACTGGATTGGGCCATTTATGTCCATCCCAGAGCAAAATAGCTAATGATGAACCTAACTGGATTGGAGCTTAAATCATCTAATAAATTATTGCTAAAAGCAACCAAAATAGACATCAGTTCTAGAAACAAGTAGGACGAGTACATACTTTGCTAAACAAAGTACAAAACCCCCTAATCATATAGCTAATAAGAAATGAAGGTATAAACTATTAGATCAAATTACAGTCTAGAGTAAGACAAACAAACCTAAGATGAGTATAAAGACAATCCTAGCACCTCTCACGCCCTTCAATCCTTAAATATTTTATGTTATGCATCCATTTAAAACAAGGCCATTTATAATTGAAGACAAGTTCATTCTGGTCATGTGGCTGCATGACTACGTAACGTCCTCAAACAACGGAAAATTTAAAATTTAAAACATACAATCAAGTTGAGGACATTACTGAAAAGACACAAGAACACAGGTGCACCAACATATAATATATATATATATATATATATATATATATATATATATGTCACAGAGTTTTACAGAAAATGTGGTTACAACAAAAACTCTCAAAGGAAATATACACGTGTAATCACGACCACCTCCAAAGAAGGGAAAACAAGGTCCGGTCCGAGTGCTCTCCTCCGCGGTCACCACCCTCCTAATGTCGTTCCCGACCTGAAATGCAAACATGAACTATGCCTAAGTTTCCATAAGAAAACCCCGTATGCCAAACTCTAACACATGAATGAACAACACTACAAAACTGTAGACGGCAAAGTCCAACAACTGTAAAACACCACACACATTGCCTCAGTCACCGGAGTCACGGTTTTGCCTCAATGTTACCGGAGCCACGGTTTTGCATCAATTGTCGGAGCCACGACGACGACGTACACATGCCTCATTCGCCGGAGCCACGGCTTTAACAAACACAATCCACTCCGTAGAGCCACCACTGATCGCTATTAGGCCGACCTGTCCGTCTGTTGCCCAAAAAGGGCCGGTGAACCCGTTACCTTCTAGCAAATCAACAACCACCATGAAAAACACCAACTGTGCAAAAACAGTCAAACAAAACACTACACTAGTCGACCGAATCCCGTTCCAGAGTACTTGCCCAACCGAAAAACCAGTCAACCGGTCGAACGGCAAAGGGGACCCGTTCGACCGAAAAGCACCCGTAAAATCCACCTCACGCACCAAAAACACGAACGATCGAACAAAAACGTAAATAATGGTCAACCGGAAAAAGACAGTAAATTCCGAATTCAAATCAAAACATATCGGTCGACCGAAAAACAATTAGGTCGAACCAACTTTAAGTTATTTTAAGTCGTCGGTCGAACGAGGTCTCAGTGTGGTCGACCGTTTTGTGGTCTACACCCCAACCGACTTAAAATAGTGTTTCGGTCGAACGACAAAGGGGACTCGGTCGACCGAAAACACCCAAAGCTTGCCTAACATACACAACCGGTCGACCGCACGAAACATCGTTCGACCGGTGCAAGGCAGAATCCCCAAAATCACCCCCAACAACGGTCGACCGTTACACCAAACGGTCGACCGAACACTACAGAAACTGCTGAATTGTGGTCCGACGAGCCCTTCGACCTACCGTCGACCGCTCCAACACACACACAAACTTAGGTGAGCGTAAAAACAAGCTTGACATACCTTTAAGGCTTGAAAAAACCTTTGAAGATCCAACGGCGAGATTCCACGAGCACTTCTCGCAAACGGACATTTCTCCGACGAACCCCGCACAAATTGACTATCTCAGCCCCTCCAGTCACTCCAACCGCAACACTCGCGCTCGCCGGTCCCTACACGTTGCCGGAGCTTCAAGCTGGGAGAGAAATGGGTAGGGAGAGAGAGAACGTGAGAGAGAGATGAGAGCGTGAGTGTGTGTGTGAGAGAGAGAGAGAGAGATTATACCTTATATACAATTCTCCCAACACATCTTAGCCGTCCATCTCAAACACCTCTAATCCACCCCTAAACAAGATTAACCACTAAACCAGGGTTAGGATATAACAGACTAACAGATTGTCATGAAGCATGAAGCTGAGAATGTATATGAAACACCTCATGAATCTGAGAATGTATACGGTTATGTTTTCATTGGTTTTCACCTCATCAAACCTAGTAAGACTTAAAAATTGAAAATAGATTTTCAGGTATTGGGCTAATCCAAGATAAATATCTGAATTTGGTTACACGTACCAAAGAAAATGTAGAATTATGAGCTGCAATTTTCAGAGCTTAAGTGTTTTCATCACTTTCATTAGGAGGTGACTTTAAGAACAGAAATAATTAGCACTATGCTCTCTTGAATCCAGGCATTCCCTGTTTGGAGATTGGACAGGAGAACTTGTCTCTTCGTCCACAAACAGGACACTAGAGCTGCACTAAAAATGTTAGAAATAGGAAAAAAATTCAAAATAAAAAAAAACTAAAAATATGCACCTTAGAAACTTATTTGGCAAAATATGCACATTTAAAAATGACACCTCCAGTATCATTTTTTAAAGTGAAAACGGCACCTGAGGTGTCATTTTTACCTCAATTGAAAATGACACCACTGGTGCCGTTCTCAACTAAGGTAAAAACGACATCCGAGATGTCGTTTTTTCCTTAGAGTTTAAATGGGACTGGCCAACCACCATCTTCATTCTCTCACTCTCAAATTTGTCCCCACTCCCCATTACTCCCTCTCTCCGGCGACCAACACTGTTGAGGTTTGGTTTTTATTTTGTTTTTGGTTTTTTTGTTTTTTACATGAAATACAATGCATGTATAGTTAATGTATTGTTGTTATGTTCATGTATGAAATGTAGATTTTCTACACTCGAAGTGATGAGCTCCGGTACCAGATTGGTTATGGGTTTTTTCGATGGAATTGTTACATTCGTAGATGGGGTACCAGAATATGAAGGTGGTTACAGACGGGTGCTTAATGTTAATACTGAAAATACGATATGATGATCTCTGTGAAATAGTTTATCGAGTTTGTGGTTTCTGAGAAAGAGAGTTTGATCTAAAGTTAACCTGCAAATGACCACCGTATGAAAAGTATACATATGTTGAAGTTTTTGATGATCAGAGCACGACTACAATGCTATCTTTATTTAACTTCATGAATACAGTTGTATTGTTTGTTCAGAAACAACCGAAGCACTATACTACTGTCCACCAAAGTCAGTTGAATGAGGATTATCAACAAATGACACAAACATATAGCCAATAGGAGGCAGCTCCGTCGTCGACAGTTCCTTAGTCGTATTTTGAACCGTATGAGCACACACCAATGAATATTAGTAATTATGAAGCAGACGTAGTTCAATCACATTCTAAAGGAAGACATGTTGAAGATGCATAGAGTGATGAGATAGATGACGATGAGGCAGATGGTCAGATGGATGGTGATGAGATAGACATTGTTGATGTAGATTCAACCCCACTTCCGGAGCTGCAGAACATGTTTCATCATATGGCAAACGCAGTGAATCGAGAACCTGGTAGCAACATACATGAAGTCATCGTTAGTAATGAATTGCCACCATTGCCAATACTACCAAGTTTGAGGCACTTGCCAGACATAGAGGCTGACGAGAAATGGATTGAAGATTCAGTCATTGGAAATGTCAATGGGTGTATTGCTGAGTGGGCCTGTGTGAAGAATGCATCCCTTCAAGATGGTGAATATATTCATGTAAGATATGTAAGCCATGAAGCTGCCATAAAAACACATTTATGATTAGAAAATGCAAATTAAAAGCTTAACCAAAATTATAAGATTTTCATTTCTTACCAAGTATTGATCTCTAGCAGCTCGAGGCCTATAATTCGGTAATTCAGCATCGTCAACTCTTCTCGTCAACCATCGAATTGTAATCTGTCAATACCACTCCATGTAAATACATCTACAAGCAGCAAAATCTTCTGACTGTGAAGGTGCCTCGATCTGCACAAACTCTCGTCGACGTGACCATGCTTGAATGTATAACTGTTGCTCTTGCAACCAGTTTACTCTAGGCTTCCCCTGATCCTTTTTCATCTTGAAAATCTCCATTATTTCTAGAATATGTTGCCACAATCCAAACTGACGCATCACCCTGTCTGGAACGTGCATGGCGGCAACTCCGAAACAAACAATCCATGTTCTGCTCATCCAAACTTCATGTCCTTGGTGGCAATCAGCGGGTAACGCCATCAGACCTATTTCTTCGTATGAGTTCCAACAAACTTGACTTTCATCTTGAACGTCCAACTCATTTCTGTAAAATTCAATCTGAGCCGTCTTCCCATTGTTCGCCCACGACCTAGGAGTCCGCCAACGTGAACCTAAAGGACACAATGAAAGTTACACACCGGGAATTCTAGATAGTCGTCCAACATGAAGATGTTCCCAACACCATATCTGTAACAATGTAAGGAAACCAGCAAATTGTTTCCCTTTTTTCAGACATGCCTGATCCAAATATTGGTACAAAACAACTAAGGATGTAGCCCCCCAACTGTCGTTTCCACATTCAAATATGTTCTACAACAACAGTAAATATCTAAAGTGGACTTTGTTTCCACTATTATCGCCTACTATCCCGGATCCTAACTGAAACAAAATGTACACTCTCATGTGCTGCATAACCTGCTCATCTGTTGCATCGGCTCAACAACCTGATAATTTTGTTGCAACCACTGCAATGACAAGTATCCACCTTTCACTGCAGTTGTCGCTTCTTCTTCTTCTTCAGAACCCAATAGATTAATGCAAACCTGAGTCCAATCACGATCTAAGGTTGCACACACCGCCAAACCATCAACACGAAGACCACTAATAATAGCTACGTCTTGTAGCGTGATGGTCATCTCCCCGTGTCTAAAATGGAAGGTGTGTGTCTCAAGCCTCCACTTCTCCATAATAGCATAGATCAGATTCCAATCCAGTTGCAGTCGTTGCAATCGAGACATAGTGCCAAATCCCACAATCACTAACAAATCCCACATCCTTTCATCTTGCACATTCCACGTGTTGAACGGAATGGCGTGCTCGACGCATTTAATATCCGTCAAAGGCTCCTGAAAAAGAAAATTAATTATTTTACGTCCAATATAAACCAATACCGATACACAAAATTTTGAAATTAAAAATCAAAACACTTACATTTTTAAGAATCGAAGATGATCTATGATCTTTCTGTAGTACTAACACTGAAGGGTCAACAGGACCGTGGCAATCGTGTGAAGTCGACATTTTGGAAACTGTGAAACATAAATAACAAAAAAAAGAATTACGTACTATTTGGTTTAAATAATACAATCCAAACAAATTTCATACATTATTCACAATCAAACTAATTTCAACAACTACAACATTGATCATTAACTTTAATTGGTTTAACATAAATCTACACAATGTGAAACTCATCCAGACAATATAAACTCATTAAATTGGGACTTCGGAGATTAATTGATCCATTAATCAACCCATCAAATCCGCACAAGATTAATTAATGATAACAATATAACATCATCCACACAAAATTAATTAAACAACATAAGGTAAACTCATCAACCAAATATCAATCAATCCAATCCAATCCAAATCAAACAAATTCAAATCAAAGAAATCCACACAAATCCTAACCAAACCAATCAAATGCACATAAATACAAACTACTAAAGCGAAATCTTAACAAAATATGATCTAAAAATACCTGAAATCGCCGGAGAGTGGGGGAGGAAAAATGAAAAAAATGGATTGGGAAGAATAGGAGAAAAGGGGACCTTGGTGCCATTTTCAATTGAGTTAAAAATGACACCTCAAGTGTCGTTTTCACTTAATGAAAACGGTACTGGAGGTGTTGTTTTTAAATATGTATATTTTGCCAAATAAGTTTCTGGGGTGCATATTTTTCAAAAAAAATTGATTATTTTAAAAAAATTCCTTAGAAATAATATGAAAGTCAAGCCTCTTAACAGTGGTTCTGATGTTGCAAAAGGTATGAACTGAGGATATGATTTCGTAGGAACTCATCTACTTCTAGCAACTTAAGTACTCACTACTAAAGGATTTGGGACTACATTGTCGTTAACTGACACTAAAGTTTGTATTAAAATGGAAGCCAATGATTGTGAGATCCTAATCCTTGATTAGTGTTTAATCAGGTTTAGTGTGATGTGTTGGAGAGGTTTTGAGTTGGACGGTTGAGATTGGTTGGGAGAGGAGTATAAAAGGTTTGTATTCTCTCTCTCTCTCTCTCTCTCACTCACTCGTCTCTCACTCTCAATTCTCTCTCTCACTCTCTAGTCTTTTTGCTCAAGCTTCTTTGGGCTGCGGCGAAGTCAGGTGAATGTCGTGCACAGAGTGCAGTTGCGGTTATCGGAGTTGCGGTGATCGTTGCTCGGGAGGAATTCGTCGGAGCTAGCTCGTTGGTGTGGAGAAGCTCGCTGTTAAATCTTCAAAGGCTTCTCCAGGCCTTAAAGGCATGTCAAGCGTGCTTTTACGCTCACCTAAGTCTGTGTGGGTGTTGGAGTGGTCGATGGTAGGCCGAAAGGCTCGTCGAACCTTCAGTTCAGCAGTTTTCTGCTGTGTTCGGTCGACCGTTGTTGGTGTGATTTTGAAGAGTTTTACCTTGCACTAGTCGAACGATACTTCATGCGGTCGACCGGTCAAGCATGTTAGGCAAGCTCTAGGTGTTTTCGGTCGATCGGGTCCCTCTTGCCGTTCGACCGAATGCACTGTAGTGAGTCGGTTAGGGGCGTTGACCATCTAAACGGTCGACCACCCTTTTGACCAATTCAACTGATTGCACTGTAGTAAGTTGGTTTGGAGCGTATACCATCTAAACGGTCGACCGCTCTTCGAAATCGTTCGACCGATCACTTAAGTTGACTTAAAGTCCGTTCGACCGGTGTGCGTTTTGTTTGACTGGTCATGGACCTTGAGGAATGGTGGAGTTCCTGTGAGGGTGGTGACCGTGGAGGAGAGCTCTCGGTACCAGATCCTTCTTTCCTTTCTTTTGTGGTGGTTGTCATTACATGTGTATATTTCTCTTTATGAGCTTTGATGTAATCACCCTTTTGTAAACTCTTTACATATATATATTATATGTTGGTGCACCTAGTTTCTTGCGTCTTTCCGTAATTTCCTTGAGTCGATTATATGTTTTAATTTTTAAATTTTCCGCTGTTTGAGGATGTTACAACTTGGTATCAGAGCGGTTAGTTCCAGCGTTTTCGTCCAAAGAAACCACCCTTAGAATTGTGTTTAGAGCATGCATGCATTGTATTTTGACTTCAGTTTTTATGTCTCTTGTGTAGATGGCTCCGAGACGTGTGAGACCTACTCCGCGGGACCGTAGCGCCAGTGATGAGGTTGGTGGGGGTGGATAGGGAGGAGGAGTGGAGCACGGTCCATGGTACTATGGGTAGGTTGGGCGAGTTTCTAGAGCGCCAGTCCGCTCAAACTGAGTAGAGAGGGTCTGGTGTGGTGCTTGATTGGTTCATGCGTCAGCATCCCCCATCTTTCGATGGCCATGGCGACCCTGAGGTAGGTGAGGACTGGGTCTTTAAGATCCATAAGATTTTCTGGGCGATTGGTTGTCCTCCTGAGAGGAAGGTGGATCTGGTCACCTATGTTTTGGACGGTGGTGCAACCAACTGGTGGAGATCTACTTTAGTAGTGGTTTTTTAGGAGAGTAAGGAGTTGAGTTTGGAGGAATTCCTTGCGTAGTACAACCAGCAGTACTTCCCACAGCACGCCCGCGACAGGAAGATGGAGGAGTTTCTAGCATTAGAACAGAGAGATATGACTTCGGCAACCTACATTAGTAGATTCCATGCTTTAGAGCGTTATTGCCTAAAGATTTATGTGACACAGGAGCAGAGGGCTCAGAAGTTTATTCGAGGACTGAGGTCGCAGTTCAGGGCTTGTGTCACCACGAGTATGCCGCAGACTTTAGTTGATGCTGTGAAGTTTGCGACCATCATGGACCAGGATAGCTAGGAGATCATGGAGGAGGCTAGGAGGTCGCAGGTGAAGGATGGAGTGCGTCGAGAAGGTCAGTCTTCAGGGAATCCGAGCAAGAGGCCACAGATTGACGGAGGTGGAGCACATTAGTGTAGACAATGTGACAGACTACATCTTGGGCGTGGTTGCGGGCCCTGTCCAGGTGCATGTCATGGTTGTGTCCAGCTGGGTCACTTTATTCGTGCTTTCCCGAGTAGGCTAGGTGAGACTAGTATTCGACCGGGATCATCCACAGCTGGTGGAACTGGACCGAGTCGACTAACTGCACCACCCCAGCAGGGGAAGAGAGCCGGATGTGTCTTCACCATCCAGGCGGAAGAGGCTATAGATGCCAGCACGGTGGTGGAAAGTACGTTATACGTTGATGATTTGGTAGCTAGAGTGCTATTTGATTGTCGCGACACACACTCGTTCATCTCTGAGAGGTTTGCGAGAGTGTTAGGTTGTACCCCTGGGATGTTGACTGCTAGTTTGGAAGTCAGCATACCCCTGGGTTTGGTGGGCACTGTGGGGAGTTTCCTCCCCGGCGCCATGATTATTTCGGGAGGCCAGGAATTTCCGGCTGACTTGTTCTTGCTACCGATGGTAGACTTTGATGTCATACTTGGGATGGATTGGTTGTCCTAGTGCAATGTTTGAGTCTTATGTCATAAGAAGAAGATTTTGATTCCGATGAAGGGTCTACCGGATGTGTTGATCAGGGAAGCGAAGGACAGAGGAGGTCGTGTAGTGGTATCCGTAGTGATGGCACGGAAGTTGATTCAGCAGGGTGGCAGAGCTTTTGTGGCCACATTAGTAGTTCCAGATCCAGAGACGAGGATGTTGGAGGACATAGAGATTGTTCAGGATTTTGCAGAGGTCTTTTCGGATGTCACTGGTTTACCGCCTCACAGAGAGATTGAGTTGGGCACAGATCTGGTAGTTGGGACCACACCGCACTCGAAGGCTCCATACAGGATGACACCTGCTGAGTTAGCCGAGCAGAAGAAGCAGTTGCAGGATTTGATGGATACTGGGTTTATCTGACCTAGTGTCTCACCTTGGGGAGCTCTGGTACTCTTCGTGAAGAAGAATGATGGCTCGTTGCGGATGTGTATTGATTACAGGATGCTGAATAAGGTCACCGTTAGGAATTGGTATCCTTTGCCCAAGATCGAGGAGTTTTTTTATCAGTTACAGTCAGCAAAGGTATTCTCGAAGATTGATCTGCGATCAGGTTACCACCAGTTGAGGATCACGGAGGCAGATGTTCAGAAGACAACATTCAGGACGAGGTACGGGCACTATGAGTTCCTGGTGATGTCGTTCGGCTTGAGGAACGCACCTGCAACTTTTATGGATCTGATGAAGAGGACGTTCAGTCAGTACCTCGACCGTTTTGTAATTGTCTTTGTGGATGATATTTTGGTCTACTCACAAGATGTAGAGCAGCACAAGGAGCATCTGAGGATTGTACTTAGCGTTTTGAGAGATCAACCGTTGTACGCCAAGTTTTCGAAGTGTGTGTTCTGGCTATACAGTGTGGCATTCTCGGGACACATAGTATCAGGTGCTGGGATATCAATGGATCCAGCGAAGGTCGACACAGTGACATAGTGGAGAGCCCCGACGAGTGTGATAGAGATTAGAGGTTTCGTTAAACTGGCGGATTATTATCGTTGGTTCATCAAAGACTTCTCGAGGCTTTCTTCGCCTCTGACGGCTCTGACACAGAAAGGGGTGAAGTTCGTTTGGTCCCATAAGTGTGAGGATAGCTTTCAGGAACTGAAGAGTCGGTTGACGACTGCTCCAGTCCTGACTCTGCCCTGTGGCAGTGGAGGTTTTGTGATTGACAGTGATGCTTCAGGCGTTGGTTTGGGATGTGTACTGATGCAGCACGGGAAGGTGGTGACGTATGCTTTGAGGCAGCGGAAGGTGCACGAGAGGAACTACCCTACTCATGATTTAGGTTGGCAGTAGTGGTTCATACTCTGAAGACCTGACATCACTATCTGTATGGCGAGCAGTTTGAGGTCTTCACAGATCACCAGAGCCTGAAGTACCTATTTTCGCAGAAGGAGCTAAATATGAGGCAGCACAGATGGCTCGAGCTGATCAAGGATTATGATTTCACTACCTCTTACCATCCGGGAAAAGCGAATACGGTTGCAGATGCCTTGAGTAGGAAGGTGGAGATGTCAGCTGCTAGTTTGTGTATTCAGGAATGAAGACTACTTGAGACCTTGTCAAAGTGGAAGCCATTCACAGAGGACTATGAGGGCGCAGTGATAGCTGGATTGAGAGTCGAGCTGCAGATAGTCACTAGAGTTGTACAGGACCAGAGAGCAGATGATGAGCTTGCCAGTCTGATAGAGTTAGCTGCTAAGGACGAGTCTGACTTCGGTATGGAAGTAGATGGTGGCATGAGATTCAGGAGTCGTATTTGGGTGCCGAGGGTAGATGGGCTGAGAGACGATATCATGGAGGAGGCACACAAAGCCAGATATTCTATTCATCCGGGGAGCTCGAAGATGTATAAGGACCTGCAGCGGAACTTTTGGTGGAAAGGGATGAAGAGAGATGTGGCTGATTTCATGACTAGGTGCTTCGTTTGTTAGCAGGTGAAGTTTGAGTACCAGCGACCAGCAGGACCGATAAAGAGTATAGAGCTGCCCGGGTGGAAGTGGGAGCATGTCACGATGGATTTCGTCACCAGGTTGCCGAAGACGAAGAACTTCCATGATGCGATTTGGGTTATAGTCGATCGACTGACCAAGTCGGCACATTTTCTGGCTATCAAGACCACTTTACCTCTGGATGGTCTGGCAAGGCTATATGTTGAGGAGATAGTCTGATGGCATGGAGTACCAGTGAGCATCATCTCTGACCGAAACCCGAGGTTCACATCCAGATTTTGGGGGAGTCTTCAGCAGGCTTTGGGGACGCGTCTGAAGTTCAGTACATCGTTCCACCCACAGACAGATGGTCAGTCTGAGAGGACAATTCAGACTCTAGATGACATGTTGAGAGCCTACACTTTGGATTGGGCAGGGCATTGGGATGAGCACTTGCCACTGATCGAGCTCGCCTACAACAATATCTACCATTCGAGTATTGGGATGGCGTCGTACGAGGCTTTGTACGGAAGACCTTGCAGATCACCGGTGTGCTGGAGTGATGTAGGCGAGAGGCAGTTGGTTGGGCCTAAGAATGTATAGATGTACGCAGAGAAGGTCGACGTGATCAGGCAGAGATTAGTGACAGCTCAGAGCAGGCAGAAGAGTATGTAGATAGGCGTAGGCTTGTGTTGATATTTTAGGTAGGCAATCGTGTTTTCCGGAAGATCTCACCATCTCGTGGGGTGATGAGATTCCGGAAGAAGGGGAAACTCAGTCCGAGGAATATTGGATCGTTCGAGATCTTAGACCGAGTTGGGGAGGTCGCTTACCGGATTGCCCTGCCACCGCAGTTTTCGGGTCTTCACAAATGTATTACATGTATCGATGTTGAGGAAGTACGTAGCAGATACTTCTCACGTGATTCAGATTGAGGTTCTAGAGATCCAGCAGGATTTGTCTCTTGAGGAGAGACCGGTAGAGATTGTGGATCGGATGGAGCACCAGCTCAGGAGGAGGACCATTCCAATGGTCAAGGTCATGTGGCAGCATCACACTGAGCGGAAGGCTACTTGGGAGATCGAGGAGGAAGTCCGGAGGAAGAATCCGGAGTTGTTTGGTAAGTTCTTGATTTAATTTCAGGGACGAAATTCTTTAAGGATGGTGGATTGTGAGATCCTAATCCTTGATTAGTGTTTAATCAGGTTTAGTGTGATGTGTTGGAGAGGTTTTGAGTTGGACGGCTAAGATTGGTTGGGAGAGGAGTATAAAAGGTTTGTATTCTCTCTCTCTCTCACTCGTCTCTCACTCTCAATTCTCTCTCTCACTCTCTGGTGTTTTGGCTCAAGCTTCTTTGGGCTCCGGTGAAGTCAGGTGAACGTCGTGCACAGAGTGCAGTTGTGGTTGCCGGAGTTGCGGTGATCGTTGCTCGGAAGGGGTCAACTTTTTATAATTTTTCCATGTGATCCAAGAAAAGCAGAAGTTTCGAAAAGAAATGTGAAGTTCGAAAACTCAATATCTCATAGCAAAATCAATTTCTATAAACCAGCTGGTAGACGAACCCTTCACAATAAAAAACAATACACAGAGAACTAGTTTAGCTCGATAGTAAATTCTTTTCTCATCCAAAAGAAACAGAGATTGAAAACTAGAGACGTGATGCACCTTTTCGCAAGACAAACATGAAAACTTATGAAGCTTCATTGTTTCCAAGCTCTCTTTGTTATGTCCTAATCCTTTGCTAATTGGGTTTTATGGTGATTAGGTGGTGGATTAGAAGTGGTGGAAATGGAGGGCTGAGATGGTGGGAGGAGATGGGGTGGAGGGTGGAGATTGAAGGAGGAGGAGTTTAAGGTGTGGATTCTTCTCCCTCTCCCTCACTCGTTTTCCTCTCTCTCACTCAAGTCTCTCTCTCTCTCTCTCTCTCTCTCTCTTGATCCGTAGCTCTCTGAGGTGAGGAGGTGCTCGAAGCTCGCCGGATCGTGTGGTTCGGGGCTCGTCGGATCGTGTGGCCGGAGGAAGGTGATCGCATTCGGGTTCCGCCGGAGAAGGAGGTGAAGCGCTTGTGGAGGCGACTTCGTGAGTTCTTCAAAGGCTTCTTCAAGCCTTAAGGTATGCCAAGCTCTAGTGTAGATCTCCTTTTAGCCTTTGCGAGGGTTGGAGTGGCCGACGGTAGGCCGGAAGGCTCGTCGAGATCCTTGCAGCAGCTTTTCTGCTCTGCAACGGTCGACCGGCGGGACGGCGCGGTCGACCCGTCGTAGTGTAATTTGGGCGGAAAACCCTTGTACCGGTCGAACGATACTCTTCGAGTGGTCGACCGGTGGTACGTTTTACCAGGGGAAAAAGGCTCTGCGTGTTTTCGGTCGAACGGGTCCCCTTTGCCGGTCGACCGAAAAGCACTGTTGTAGGTCGGTTGGGGGCGTTGACCATCTAAACGGTCGACCGCTCATTGACTTCGTCCGACCGGGGTTTAAGTTAACTTATTGGCTGGTCGACCGGAAGTGCGGTTTCGGTCGACCGTGTAGTGCGGTTTTGTTGGGGGATTTCCCTGGATGTTTTCGGTCGACCGTGATTGGTGAGTCGTTTGACCGTTGGTGCTTTTTGAGCAAGAGAGGATTTTTCCCTGTTGGATTTCGGTCGAACGAGGCCCCTTTGCCGTTCGACCGGTTGGACGTTATTTCGGTTTTTCTGAGGAATAGTTGTGGTGTTCGGTCGACCGTTTGGGTTCTTCCGTTCGACCATTTGGGCACTGTTTTGCATATGGATGCTTGTGCCGTGTGTTGTTGGATCCGTCTCGAGGGCAATGGGTCTCCGGCCTTTTTGGGGCGACGGTACAGACATTGCCGGCCTGAGAGGAGGGACGTGTTGTGGCTCTACGGAGCGTTGGCCGAGACTCTGACCGGCGGTGCCTTGTGTGCACAGGTGTTGTTGTTGCCGATGTTTTCCGGCAGTGCCTGGAGTGCACGGGAGATTGATGTGCTTTTACTGCATTTTCATTTCATGTTTCATTACGCATATTATGTTCATATTTTAGGGGTTTGGCATACGGGGTTTCCCACGGGAAACTCAGGCATATTTATGTTTTATGTCAGGTCGTACGCGTCATTAGGAGGTGGTGACTGCGGACAGGAGCACCCAGACCAGATCCTGTCTCCTTTTGTTCTTCAAGGTGGATGATTTTCCCTTGTACATGTGTTGTATGTGTTTTGTGTTGGGTTGTAATCATCCTTGACTGTTGTATCGTACAATATCATATTATATTATATATGTACTCGTGGTTTGGTGACGACCCCAGTGTTGATTTCTTATCTGTTTAAAGTTTTAAATTTTTCGCTGTTTCGGGGCGTTACACTCTTGACATCTTGTTCTTGGCAAGGCTCATCAGGACAATGGAAATAGTCCATCCCTCGCCGGAGAAGCAAGCGAAAACACTCAAAGCACACTTATGATCGAGAAAGTCACGTAAGGAGCTTGCAGGTCTTATAGTTGCCTATTGCATATTGTGTTCCGAATATTCTCCCACTACAAGAACCTGCAGAACGCAAAGAAGAACATCAATAAGAACAAAATATCATACTGAAGTAAATGTTAAGATTATTAAGTTTCAAATAGAATCTAAACAATAAAAGATAAGGCAAAAAAACAATACAATGAGTGGAACCACAAGTAATATAAAATTCAAAAGAGACAACTGCAAACAAATCTACTTCAAGTGGATCTACAATCAAGAGTCGTTAGAACTACTGCTGAGAGATGGTAAAAATGAACATCATTTTTAGAAACAATTAGTATATAAGCATCATGTCATACGATTAGTGTGAATGTTAATATAAGTTAATTGATATCTGAAACAAATATAATCAAGAGTAAGAGGATTGTTGTGACATCCCTCCCGAGTGACAGCGACAGAAACTCCCTTCAGATTATATTAACATATCAACTATATACTCTAGAAGTTACATCAAAATTTCATAAATTACGACAACTTTTCCTGCAATTATTGAACCTCCAACAGGAAAGTATGAACGATCTGGCTGGTGATTCCCTTCCTAAGGGCATAGTTAACAGGCTGCAAACGCCATGGCTGTGGGCGACCCGCGCTCCGAGCCACCAACTGTGCACTTCTCTTGTCTCTCACGTAGCCCCGGCTACTAGACACACCCGTTTGGTGCACCCAAGGTGATTCCTCAATCTTAAGGTGGTGATAGTAGCCATGTGTTGACGGTAAGATAAAGGTGCAAAATCGCCATTCTTTAACTAACTGGATGACACTCAACATCCGTCAATCACAACATCATAGTAAGGCAACTGTGTTTGTGTACATGATACGGAATGTAGAGTAATAAGTATCATCACTTCATTCAAAAAATCAACAAAAACAGTAGATGACAGAGGACTTACCAAAGACACCAGTAGATCCACAAGACAAATAAGAAATGCATTTTCATATCTCCATGCAATTCATTCTACTATATTCAAATCCCCATATTCTAAAGTTTCTCATCGTTGATGTCAGAAAGCAACGGAAACTGAACTTTTTTGGTTGACCGTCAACCATTCGGTCCACCGAAATGATTTTAATGCAACCGAACACATTTCGGTCCACCGAAACTCCTCACCGGAATGACCAATTTGGACGACTGAAATTTATTAGGCAATCCATTAACATTCGCTCAAAGAAAATCAATGGAATTCTCATTTCGGTCGACCGAAATTTGTTCGGTCCTATATAGAATTATTTCTGAGTTTTCTCAACGTTTGATGTCAGAAAGCAAATGAAATCGGTTGACCGTCAACCATTCGGTCATCGTTAATGTTCGCTCTTAGGAAATCATTGGAATTCTCATTTCGGTCCTCCACTTTTGGTATCCAAACCGTTAGATCTAATCCTTTCTTATGGCTAATTATGTTTTGTCTGGTTTTGGGTGTTTAGGGAGGGAAATGTGATGGTGAGGTGGAGGCTTTGGATTGGAAGATTGATTTGGGTGGAGTATATAAGGTAAACCCAACTCTTTTCTCCTTCTTCACTCTTCACTTCAACTCTTCTCCATCTCTCTCTTCCTCACACACTCTCAGTTCGTGCTTGGTGGAAGGTGAGATGAGCAAGCGTGACCAGAGGAGGTGTGTTTATGGTTGGTGCGAGCTCGCGTGAGAAGTTCACCATAAAAGAAGGGCTTCTAGCGAGGAGGTGATCGCCGTCGTTGATATTCTAAGGTTCCTTCGAACCTTCAAGGTATGTCAAGCTTCTCTATAAGACTCACCTAACGCGTATGTAAGTGGTGATTTTAATCGACGGTAGCCGTTAGGCTCGTCGGAGGTTGCTGTGCAGCAGGATGCTGCTGAATATTGGTCGACCGGCATGTGGTTGGGTCGACCGATGCTTGTGTAAATGGCAAATTTCTGCCAAGCACCGGTCGAACGATGCCTAGGGTGGTCGACGGGTTAAGCATTTTAGGTGGACTATGTTGTTTTCGGGCGAACGAGTCTCATTTGCCGTTCGACCGATTGCACTATTGGTAGGTCAGTTAGGGGCATAGACCATCTAACTGGTCGACCGCCCTTAGATCTGTTCGACCAATCGTACTTGTAGCTAAGTCGGTTGGGGCCTAGACCTTTTAAACGATTGACCGCTTATGTGATTTGTTCGACCGATAACTTAAATTAACTTATAATGTTGTGCGACCGTTTGTATGTTGGATTGACCGTTTTTGTGATCCAAATGGTCAACGGGTAGAAGTTGAATTTGAGACTCGAAGTTCTGTTATTTTCAGTTGAACGGGTCCCCTTCGTCGTTCGACCGTTGAGATGTTATTTTATTGTTGTTGTGGCGTAGACCTCTTAAACGGTCGACCGCTTGAGACTTTTGTTCGACCATTTGGTCGTTTTGTTGGTTTGGTTGTTCGTCCGGTCTTGGTGATGGTTGGACCCAAACATGTTCCTTGAGGGAACCAGTCGACCATTGTCACTCTATTTTGCACTTGTGAGGTGTTTTTTGTGTTGCCATCCTTGTGAGGCGGGTTGTTTGCCCGACGTTTTCCCGGCAATGGTGCCTTGTGTGCAAAATGTTTGGTGCAGTGGTTGGGTGAAAGAGTCATGTGCCTTTGAGTTAGGGCTGGGTGAAAGAGCCATGGAGCCCTGACTTAGACAGCGTGTTACGGGGTTGGGTGAAAGAGCCCTAGTCTTGGGTCGTGGTTGTTGCGGTTGGGTGAAAGAGACCTGGAGCCCAGCCTTGTGATAGTGCTTCTTCTACTGTTGTTAGAATTGCATGTGTGTTTGTTGTATCTTGTTCATATATGTGTTAGGAGTTTGGCATACAGTGTTTCCTTTTGGAAACTCAAGCATAGTTGCATGTTTACCTTTCATGTCGGGAACGACATTAGAGAGTGGTGACCGCGGATGAGCATATCAAGGACGTGATCTTGTTTTTCCCTTTTGGAGGTTGTGGTGATTACTTGTACATTTCTTTATAATTTTTTATGTAATCACACTTTTGAAACATTCGGATATATATGTTATATATATAGATATATGTTGGTGCACATGGTGTTTGTCTTCCGTAATGTTCTCGGTGTGTGATTTGACTATTGATCACCTTTGATAAATTTAAATTTTTCCAATGTTTGAGGACGTTACACAAACCGTCCGAAATTATTTGTCCAAACAACATAATTCAGTCAAAAGGAAACTGCTTTCCACTGGATTATGTTTCCTTTGCTTTCCGTTTGACTCTGAAAATCACTTTCGTAAGTTTTCCGTGCCACGAACACCTCCGTAATATCGCCTTTTGAGAATGCGCGAACAATATGTAAAGTAATTTCAATTTTTTCTTGGACAGACAATCTTATATAATTGTCACCGACAACCTTGCTCTTATATATGTGTAAGTTGTGTTATTGCAAACCACTATTAGACTTCTTTTGCAAGACAAATTGTCGTTAGACCAAGCAAAGTTTGTTGTCGTCCGTTACATCGACCTGAATGGTTAACAACTTCATTAAAACCCAAATTCTTGTACTTTTGAAATGTTTCGACTTAAGTTGAAGTGTCTAGGTACAAAAAAACCCTAAACGTGAGAAACTGGAGAAAGAAACAAAGGAACTTAACTTTCGAGATTTAGCAACAAGAAGTTCATAATTCTTGATCAACTCAACTTTCGAGATTTAGCAACAAGAAGTTCATAATTCTTCATTACGCGGGAGCCTCTTTTAAGGCATTGGGTAAGGTTGATGTTGAATTTGATGAAGTTTTGGAACAATTTCTTCTTGTCGGATGATGTCAATAACTTGCAATGAGATACTCGATCAACCTTTCGATATCTACATCAGAATGGCATGCAATTCAGAGATATAAGAAATCATAAACTCTATAATATCATCACTCACCATTATCTGTGGCACTAATCATTGATACTTGTACATACTTGAGTATACATATCACAGTTGTATGATTTATATCTAAATTCAATATTCACCTGATATGTATCTGATACAGTGATTTTTCATTTAGCGTATCCTATATAGGAGTATTTTTTTTCTTTCAATTTGATAGTTGTGAACACTACTTAGATGCTTGGCAGTACTTCGATACTTAAAAGATGCTTCCACAAGACATTTTAAGACATTCTTGAGCTTTGCAGCAAAAAAAATTTAATATACAGATAATGTCAGCTACCACTACCTAACTTGAACTTTTTGAAACATTTTATTAGCTTTAGACAAGATACCACCAAAGTGGAAGAAAAAAAACAGTATGACTGTATGAGGCAAACCAACGAAATGAAAAAAAAGTTAAAAATCAAGTCAGAATCATACTTACTGAATATCGAAAGTGAATTGTAATTTATAATCAATTGGATTCATATAAAATCTGGCTACTTACTCCAAAATAATATAAAGATAAAGCCTTAAGAAAATGAAATCAGCCTTGAGGATCAATTTGTGTTCCAAACAAGGGCCGCGAGGTGTTCAGCTCCATTATTAGAAGAGAGAAGACGTTCAGAAAAATAAGAGTATCAGGTGATTGAAAAAAATAGCAAATTACTGCAAAGAACAAGAACAACAGACTTGCATTTACAATTCCAAACAAAAGGGTGTCTTATAAGAAATTGAAGAAAATGAAATCTAAACACCTGATATCAAGCACCAGGACAGTCATGCATAGACAGTAATGATCCAACTTCACTTCGTGTGTGCTGAAAAACTGTCATTTAATTTCGATAGCCGCACCTGATATCGTAGGTAGAGTATGGAGCTACAATACCCACCGAAGACTCGCAAAATTCAAATGTAACTACTAACATTCTTTATTCTCTGCTACCAACGACCCTCACCTTCATCATCTGGCCAATGCATTCCTGATTCTTGCATTTTCTAATTTTCTCCTTCAGCTCAACAACCTAGATTAACATCACGCAGGGAATACAAACAACTTTGTTGGAGATTAATGTAATTTTGCTATCCAACTGCAGTAACTGCAATGCAGATCATCTCCTACCAGCTGAGATGATGCCACTAGCTGCAGAACTGTTTTGTAAATTTCATCGAGAACTCCATATTCTTCATCATCTAATTTTGCAATTAAAAATTCAAGATACCTTCTACTGCCTGGAAATATAGGTGATTCATGTTATAATTCCCAAACTCCCCTCATAAACTTGCGACACCGTCAAATATGCATTACATGTACAAAGATATGTCTTGATATTCATCCAATCGTACTTCGTACATATCAATCAAGCTTGGATTAATCTTCATGGAAAATGAATCACCACGTAGAAAAGCGTGTGTGTCTATATATATATATATATATATATATATATATATATATATATATATATTACTTTCAAAAGTGTTAGGGAATAATGTTTGAGTGGATTTAAACAACATAAAACCTGGTCCAATTCGTCCAACAGAACCTTTTCAAAAACTCCAAATGGTAAAGCAACTGGAGTTGGAACTTCAATACATGAGGGCATTTTTCCTTTATGATGAAAAATGTTGCGGGATCTGGCTCCAACCTGAGAAACAAGAAATCCAAAATATGTACGTAAAAATTGACAGAATGAGAAAATTAATTTACAGAATCCTCGTAGCATGTGGGTCAAAATTGTAATTGTACTTCTCCCATGCCCGTCAAACTTAAAATTTTAATCTATACACACAAATTCACAACTCTCACCATATCAAGTGTTAACTCCTGATAACTACCCAACAACTTCTGCTTGGCTAAAGAAGTCGGTGCCAACAACTGATCCTCTTATAGAGTACCAGAACTTGAATTGGAAGATAGTTCACACTCCTTTGCATCACTGCATTCACAACAATCGGTATATTTGACTGTTGTATGTAAAACCACAGGTACTTTCAATCATCAGAAAACTGATTATTGATTGAGAATACAAATTTATTTATAGTTCACCTATAAATAAGATCGACTGCAGTTGGTGTTCAGTGGATCAACTTTCTTTTGCTTTGTTGCAGATCACTAAAGATCCTGGTGTCGAAGCAAGTTGCAAAGAAAATCTAAACCAAAATAGCATGGAGATAATTACTCTCAAATGATTCCATTACCAAGTGACTAAAACGATAATGACTCTAAAATGATGCCGTTACTAGTTCAAACAAAAAGTACGTAAATATGAAAACCTTGCTATTCTGGAGTGAATCCTGAACATGAGATAGATATCTGGCACATCTGGTGTCAAAATAGCTACGGTTGTTCCATCTGGTACCTCTCCCTTTACACACTAACTAAAACAGTTAGATTCCCGTAAGATTCATGTTAAAGCTGTTGTCCATTCGCCCACATTAACAACGTTGCCAGTAACTCCACTGAAACTATATAATCTGCCAGCTGCAATAAATCAAAAATAAGTACATAACATTTGGTGTAACCTCGCTCATTCCATAAATATTATACTTCGTGAGTATAAGAGTGTTGCGAAATGAATAAGGAAACCACAATTACAAGCATTACCTAACCACCTTCCCAAGTTAGCCACCTCCCATAGAGTAGTAGGACCAAGATGATTAAGGAGCGTGGATAAAGAGGCAGCTGATCCGGCACGGATGATTTCTTCAGTCAATATATCTACCCGTAAGGAAGAAAATTACCATGAATACATAATGGCTTCAAAAAACATACACCTCAGTTTCTCATGCAATATTTACAGAGTTACTGCCCACTGATGAATTTCAAGCAATGAACCAACCAAGGTACTCTGTAGGTTGCAGAATTTTCTCATATTCATCATCCTTGTTTGGGAAGACAAGGCCGGCTCTACAGGGCAAGACTTAAATATAATGCCCATTGAACATCTCCACGCTTGGACATATCTACTGCATTATACCATCCCTGTGAAATTTAATTTCATTTCAGAGGGAGGCGGGAGATTTGCCAGTTGCCACAAGCCAACAATGATGTGAATCTTGAAAGGGCACACACATAATTTGGAAATTGTAAGTGACTATACCACAATTGTGAATGAAATTTTCAATGAACTTGGTCCTTAAGAAAATAAACATCAAAACCATTAGGAAATGCAGTCATTATTACTGTAACTATCTAAGTATTTATTGTGCTTTTGTATTATGTCGCAATCGCTACATGATTCTCTCAAAACAATGCACGGGAACACTCAAAGTTTCAATCCACAAACAGAGGTCAATCTGAGACCAAAAAGGCTTTCATTGAGAAGGAATGAAGATATAATAAATACGGTAAATACCAATTTGGTGAATGGAGTGCCATCAAGGCTCAAGCAATACATAAGATCTTTCCCGGTGAAGGTGTCAAAATTTATGTTGCACCAAACAGATCTTTTTGCAAGACTTATAGATTTTGTTGTGGATAAATTTCTTCTAGAAACTGGCAAATGAAATATTTTTATTATAAAGTGCTCCAAACATAATTCTTTTTTATCTTCTTTGGCTGGTGCTCAAATTTGTTATATCGAGCACCTTAGCAGAGCTGTGAACGGAAGATTGAACATTATGTTTATCAAACCTAAATTGGACATTGAAGATTGCATCTTAGAGGCTTTACGAAATCAATACGCAGTCATGTTTTGGTACTTATTGTCTTCTTCAGACTTCTTTTTAGAAAAAACTTTTAAAGACCATCACAAATTTGGGTCATTTCTTTTTTTCCCCTTTATCCGTTGATTTAAAACAATTAAATCAGAGGCAATCTTAAATTTGCGATTGAACTTTAACAGTCACTATTGTCATTATTGAGCATATTAGATACTCTCAGTGGAGTCTTCTAATAGTTTGCCGTTTTGGTCGATTTTGTGCTCATAATTAACAATGTCATTCTTCATGTATGTTTGGTGTCACCAAAGATTGTTACTTACTGTTGGTTCTTTGTCAGAATAGTTGCAACCGAACATCATCCAATTTATACATATCTAGATATGTATGTCTTTAGCTCTAATAGTAGATATCTAAATAATAAACACAATATTGCTACATAGCTTTTGTGCATCTTCCATCCTACGTTGATTGCATAAGATATCCAAAAACATGTTGAATATTACCTCAGCCGGCAAAAGCCCTTGATTTGTCATCCTCTTATAAATTTCATCCACATGTTTTCACCAACCTACCTTGTAGTATCTGTGAATAAGGCTATGATAAGTGACAACATCAGATGCAACTCCATTCTCACCCGTCACCTTGAGAAGCTTGAATGCTCTATCTGTTTTTTCATGTTTGTCGACTTCGTCAATGATAATGTTATACAAGTTGGCATTAGGCGAGCGATTGGAGCTACTGGTGTTGTTCATTAATTAGACCATCTGGTGTCGTCAATGATAATGTTCCTGAGGTTAGCGAAATTGCGGTAACAGAAGTTGATGAGAACACCATAGGTGGCATTGACACGGGTGGGAGAGTTGCCAAACAACATCATGTGGTTTTAGAGAGTGGATACGACTTGGATGAGTTGAGGAAACCATTGAAGAATATGTTGAAGGTGACAACAACGAAAGGAGTTGTGAGTTCAAACAACTAAGTTGTCAAACATTAATTGAAGTGATTTTGGCAAAAGGAGTGCATGGCTATGAAGATCTAATGTTGCATCTTTCCCTAACATACTTCCCGAGTGGATGAATCGAAACACGAGCATGGCGTCGTCGAGTCCGATTCACCATCACAACTGCTACTTAGATAGTGAGATGTGTATGGGCAAGTCATGAAGGTGTATTTTCGGTATGGATAATTATGAGTCTTTAAGGTGTAGTTTTGGGCAGATACAAACTCAAAGGAATGATAATACTTGGATGGTTGGTCGATCTAAATGACAACTAGGATATTAAGCTTGAATGATAGATTTTTTTCAACAAAAAAACATATTTAGAACGATCTTTACATTATGTGTAACGTCCCGAAAATAACGGAAAATTTAAACTTTTAAAAGATACAAGAATCAACATCAGGGTCATTACCAAACCACATATTATATATATAAAAAGTGGTGTACCGAATATTACAGGAGTCAAAAGATGATTACAACCCAACAAAAGATATACAATACATATACAACGGTAATCATCAACCGCAAAATCGTAGAAGGACAGGATCTGGTCTAGGTGTGGTCACCCTCAGTCACCATCTTCTAATGACGCTCACGACCTGAAATGCAAACATAAACTATGCCTGAGTTTCCCATAGAGAAATTCCGTATGACAAACTCCTAAAATATGAATATAACATATATGAGAGACATGAAATGAAACATGAAATGAATTGCAATGAAAGTCACATCATCCACTGTCCAACTGGGCTCTCGGGCTCTCTCCCAACCACAGTCGACACCACAACACATGCACACAAGGCACTGCCGGAAAATCATCAGTCACGGGTCTCAAAGGTCCTCTCACCCCAATCCCACAAACACACGTGCACGCAAGGCAGAGTCGGAAAACCATCAGCCACGGGTCTCAAGGGTACTCTCACCCAAACCCCACAACAACACGTGCACACAAGCACTCGCTCCTCAGAGCCACAACCATGATCTTTCTCTCAGGCCGGTATGTCCGTACCGTCGCCCCAAAAAGGGCGAGGACTCATTGCCCTCGAGGCAGATCCAACCCACACTACACAAGCAATAATATGTAAAACTGTGTCCAAACGGTCGAACGAAATCCACAAACGGTCGATTGAACATCCTCTACTATTCCGAGAATAATCGAAATAACGTCCAACCAGTCGAACGGCAAAGGGGACCCATTCGACCGAATTCCACCAGTGAAAATCCTCTTCTGCTCAACAACCCAAACGGTCGAACTAAATTAAGTCCAACGGTCGACCGAACTCCACCAGTAAAACCCATCATCAATTTGCATCACACTGGTTGACCGGACCAATCAAACGGTCCGAAAAGCTTTAAGTTAACTTAAGTCATTGGTCGGACAAGTCAACGAGCGGTCGACCGTTTGGATGGTCAATGCCCCCAACCGACTTACGACAGTGCTTTCGGTCTACCGGCAAAAGGGTCCCGTTCGACCGAAAACACTCAGAGCCTCTCTCTCTCTCATTCAAAATGCACCATCGGTCGACCACCCAAAGGTATCATTCGACCGGTGCGAGAGATATTGCCCGCATTACACTACAACCGGCCGACAACACCAACCCACTGGTCGACCAATCCAACACTCGCAAAAGCTTAAGTGAGTGTTAAAATGAAGCTTGGCATACCTTTAAGGCTTGAAGAAGCCTTTGAAGAATCACGACGAGCGTTTCCTTGCAAAACCCCTTCTTCTCCGACGAGTTCCTCGAACCCGATCACCTCGACTCCGGCAATCACCTGAGTTCCTCCTAGCGTCGTCGATCTCGCCTCCACGACTTCCCCAGCTGGATTAGAAAAGGATTCCGAGAGAGAGACGCGAGAGAGAGTAGGAAAAGTGAGGAAGAGAGAGATGAATCCAAACCTTTATATACTCTTCCCACAATAGATCTCAACCGTCCAAACTAATTCTCTTTTAATTCACCACCTAAACACAATTAGGCACTAACAAGGGTTAGGATATAACATTATGGGAAGGACATCATATGGGGCTTTCTTGTTGGCTAAGCTATGAACAAAGTAAAAAAAGGAGTGTAATAAATTTCGAGAAAATGAGTCAAATTTAACGGAATTTACAAACCATATATGAAAGGGATAACCGTAAACAAAATATATTAAAATTCCAAAACATACAACAATCTCAAAAAATTAAAAAAAATGTAAATTTAATATAGATTTTATACAGGAAAATGCTATGTGTGCTCTTTTTTGTGGGCTCTTTGGCAAAATCCTATATATATCTGGGAATATAATGACCTCTGATACTTCACATTTTCTTAGATATATTTGGTTACCCACAGATATATCTAATAGTATATTACATGCATTTCATTCATGGTTTAATGGATATCTAGGGTAACCGAATATATCTAGGATAATCATATATATCTAAGAAGACGTGAAGTATCAGATATCATTATATTCTTAGAAATATCCAGGATTTTGCCCAAGAATCCAGAAAAGAACTTACAAAAAAAGCACACTTAGTATTGCCCTTTTATGTATCAGAATCACCGAACTAATTCCTAGATGTTTTTGATAATTTTTCTAAGAGTATAAACAAAAATTTGAACGTGGAGAGAAACTTGCTTACGTTCCATTAACTTGAGTTATTCCAGTACGGTCGTGGATAATTGCATCATGAGAACTTCAATGGAAATGGAAGAGCATAAGTTGATCCAAACCCAAATACAAAGTGAAATGTTGGTGATACAATGTAACTTAGGTCATCTGCCAGCTTCAAACTTTATTGGTCCACCATGCATACATGGCTTCATATATTCTTCCTTCTCACATTATCTGCAATTCACAATTATCATGCATTAAATTCAGAGTATGCAAATTGCTCATCTAAGTTCACATACTAAATTTAAAGTGTAATTGGATTATAGAGGCCATCATTGCAATCCATTTTTCGTTACGACATCTGGAATTTGCGATCCCGAACAAGATTATCATCATATATTAAGCATCAAAAATCATAAACCAAAACAGATTGTACCTCTTCATGTTACGGCCTGAAGAACACACCCGAGAAAAGTATATACTATCCTTTGAAAGCAAACAACTTCTATCAATTAATTATCTTGTGAAAAGCACAAACACCACTACGGATAAACAAACAGAAAAACACACATTCATGGAATCAATATAACAAATCTTGCTTCCATTTAGTCACGTTATCCTCAAGTAGACTTATCTAAAGCTTCATTAATAAAGATGGTTGTCCACAAGCTTCATTAATAGAGATAATAAAACGGTTTCCATCCCTTGACATCCTGACAAGGCTAAATTTTGATAAAAAGCTTAACACCTCTTAGTTTACTTTTATTTTTTTAATATGAAAAAGAAAAAAACACAAATGCACTGCAAAAGTCGTAACAATTGAAAAAAAAAGAAATATAATGATCACCATTTCCATGTAGCTGTGGGAAATAAGTACATGCATCTCTTGGAACTTTAAGGTATCAAATAATCTTTGGGACCATGCATTTCTTGTATTAGCTACCAATTAAGATACATCATCTCAGCAAGAGCAAAGTTATTCAAATTGACAGGCCTAAAAGGCATATTGACGACAGATTCCAACCTCGTTTTGGATTTTGACTTGTAAAATCACTCATTGAAGGTGAGAAATAAAAAAGAAAAAAAAGGAAATTCTAGGATACAATATACAAAGCTCTGTAATTAAGAATTGAAGAAACTGTTATCAGAAATTATTTGACATAAAAGATAAGTTGAAGAGATTCACAATCTTCGACCAGCAATGGTACAATATTTGTGTTTTGTCATGAGTGTATCCAACTATCTCAAACAAACCACTTGCATTTGTCATTTCTGTTAGCTCTGGTTTTGTCCACTGTCTCCTTTTGTCATTTCTGGTTTCATTCTTGCAATTCCTTTTGCAACATCTGCTCCATCATCTCCTATCTGTGCAATTCAGGTTTGCAGAATGCCGCAGATTGAAATTTAAGCACCCTATACGGTTCTTATCCAAGGAGTGGTGATATTTTTAGTGATAAATCAATAAAATGAACCTCATATCTTGGAAAATCTCTCAATTTTGGCTCTTGCGATTCATAGCATGCTTTGCTTTGGTGCAAAATGAGATGATTCTAGTGTTTCGTCAATTTATAACTTGGAGTACATCTCTATCAACAGTGGATCTTAATCATTTGGTTAATGACAATCGTAGACCAGGAGGTTTCTTCTCTTGTGAAATCTTGAATTTGCAAGCGGAAAAATGATTATCATCCTTAAGTATGAAATTATGTTACTTAAGCATAAGATCCGTAAACCAAAGTTATCTGCACCCATTTAAATAAAGTTCCTCCCGGTAGAATAAGAAAATAAGAAAACGAGCCAGTCAATTTCTTCATGTTGTTGGTAGAAGAAAGCACAATAAGAATGCTATTAATGATCACAAGACCACGTTTGTTAGAACAATTTAACTATCAAGTGTAGAAAGCACCAAGCCACTATCATGCCAACAAAATACAAACAAAGTAGCTTTAACAAACCTACAACTACTCTATCAAAAACTCAATACATACAAATGTTTGGACAGAACAAAAGACGCTACTGCTCTGTAAAAGAAATAAAAAGTCAGTGGATTAAACCACACCAACCGAAACCAAGAAATGAAAACAGAATGTTGTGCTAGATGAGTGACCGTCCTAAAAAGACCAAAATCCACAAGAAATACAAGTGCTGGAAAGTAGAATACACAATCAAGCGGAGAAAAAAAATTATATCTGTAAAATAAGTTAGAAAAGGAATAGTAGACATTAGAAACTATTAGGCGTTCAGTTGAGAGAGAGCACAATAAATTTTCAAAATGTAAATGCTAATGAAATTTTCTTCACCAAAAAGTTACTTTTACTAGCATACTTAAACAAAAATGCACTTATTAACAACATTAGAAAAAGAACATGTGATCATCAACCAATTTAAAGACAATGACATCTCAACAACACAATACAGTTTTTTTAATTTACAAAAAGATAGATGTATTAGTCCAAAACTATGATTCTAAGACGACCACCACGGTGACATTCTACAAGGAAAGCCAAATGCAGACTACAAAGTTTGGGAATAAAAGAAGACATTAAGAGAATATATTTAAGATATTTAATATATAAAAATTACATGAATTAGAAATTACTCATGTTCATCAGTTCATGTTATCAATCTGTTTGTTCAACTTCACAATCCTTACATATATATCAATTCAAGGAAATAACTTTGTCATGTAGAAAGTAATAGACTAACTTCATCAATTGAAAGAAGTGCAAGAGTGAATTTTACTTTGTTAAGCCCATAGCATCTCTCACACTCTCTAGAAATTCTGCAGCATCATTTACGTGTCCATTCAGCATGAGTCCGTCTATAATTGTGTTGCACACCTCGTTATGTAGGATTACACCATGCGTTTGCAGTGCGGTATATAGCTCCTTTGCATCGGCAACTCTTCCGGTCTTGAATAACCCATGCAACAAGGTGGTACATATCCAATCATCCACTGCGAAACCACATGATAACATTTCCTTCTGCCACTTTAAACCCTCACTCACATGTCCATTGATGCAACAACCTTTAATCACAATATTGTAGGAGACAACATCTGGTTGGTGACCTTTGGAGACCATTTCTTCGAAAAGTTTCATCATTTCTCCATACTCGCCAACTTTAGAATATCCTTCCATTAGTGTACTATAGAGAAATGTATTGACAATTTTTCCAGCCTGAACCATGATATCTAATATTTCATGAGCTTGTTTTGGAACTCCTTGGTTGCAAAGGGCATCAATCAACACATTGAAGGTGACAACATCTGGAGAAATCCCGCGATCCATCATTTCGAATAAATATTTGATGGCATCATCAAAAAAATTCATTTTGCAAAAACCACAAATAATGGAATTATAAGTTGCAACGTCTGGAAGTATCCTGTGATTTTTCATCTCTGCTAGCAACCTGTTTACCTCTTTGAATCTACGAAGTAAACAAAGTTGATGTATGATGGGGTTATAAATGTAGACATCAGGTTGCAAACCCAAATTGTACATATTATTGAGCCATAACAGAGCCTCGTCGACATTTTTGTTCTTGCAATACCCATTGATCAATACACCATAACAAGGAATATTTGGCACAAGTCCTTTTGATGTTATGGACTCAAAAACTAGCAATGCATCTTCCATCCGACCAACAAGACAATATCCATGCATCAATGAATTGTGAGTAACCACGTTAGGTACAATCCATCTTCGTACCATTGAAGTAAATAACTTCTCTGCATCATCAATACGACGTTGCTTACATAAAATATCCAAAAACATGTTGAATGTTACCTCGTTAGGAGAAAGCCCTTGACTTGTCAATCTCTTAAAAATCTCATTTGCGTCCTTCCAACTACCTACTTTGTAATATCCATGAATAAGACTATTGTAAGACACAACGTTAGGTTCAACTCCACTCATGATCATTTCCTCAAACAGCTGAAGAGCTGTAGACATGCGTCCTTGTTTGCAATATCCATTTATAAGACTACCATAAGTGACAACATCAGACACAACTCCATTCTCACGCATCTCCCCAAGAAGCTCGAGTGCTGCATCCATTCGGCCTTGTTTGCAGAGTCCATCAATAATCATGTTATACACACTGACATGAGGCGAGCAGTTGGGGTTGTTGGTAGTATTCATTAGTTGGAGCATCTGAAAGACGGTTTGTAAATCTCCGCATCTGCAGGCACCCTTGATAAGTGATCCATAGGTGAAGGAGTTAGGGGTGAAGCCAAAGGCCTCCATTTTCCTAACCAATGTCACAGCGTCATCAAACATGAGTGCGGAGCAAAGACCATCTAGTAAGGTATTGAACACCAATAGATCAGGGGGATTCCCACCACGTTTGATCATGTTTCCAAGGTAACCAAATCCCAAGTCAACGTTGGGGATGAGGCAGCAGGATTTGATTAGAACACCGTAGGTGAAGTGGTCGGGTGAGATATGAACGGACGACATCATCATTTTGTTGTAGAGAGAGAGGACGGCTTTGGGTTGTTTGGATGACTTGAGGAGGGCTTGGAAGAGCATGTTGAAGGTGACGATAATTGTGGATGGAATCTTCGTATCCTTGATGCGTTGAAGCAATTGGTCGAACAGTTGGCGTGCTTCGGGCAGAAGGAGTGGTTTTGCTCCAGGCGATGAAGAGGCTTTGCATCGATCTCTGACATACTTCTCGAGTGGATGGAGAGGAAGTGGAACAACAACAGCAGAAGCAGAAGCAAATCCGTTTCCTCGAATCCTCTTTGCCATCACCTACTACTGCGATGTGGCTTGGCTTCTCGGAAGGGAGATTTTAGAATTTTGTTTGGAGTTTGGACTCTAACAATCGGATCGGATTCTCAATTCGGTCTTGTCCGTCCAATGGAACCAAATTCAATTCAATGGTGCTTAAACGGGAGTTGCTGGTTTTTGTTTTCTTTTTTCCGCAGATGCTTAAGCCTTCATGCATTCAAAGTAAGCATATGATGGGTTTGATTTTGATTTCAGAATTTTTGTCCAAA
Organism: Triglochin maritima; assembly: GCA_963682175.1. Classification (NCBI taxonomy): domain Eukaryota; kingdom Viridiplantae; phylum Streptophyta; class Magnoliopsida; order Alismatales; family Juncaginaceae; genus Triglochin; species Triglochin maritima. The sequence goes on from OY821773.1 coordinate 13,290,104, forward strand.
TCCAAGGACCAACGTTAGTTCAATAACCCAATTAATTGATCCAACGGTATATAATCACCCCAACCACCAACATTAACCTAAACAATTCACTAAGAGTTTGTTTGACAGTAGTTTTTGTCGTAAGCTTATATACCAAAAACTCACTCAAATGGTGACCAAACTTATGTCTCAGCAAATCACTTTTAAAATTTTATCGTCACTTATATAAGTTCTGCCTTCTCGCTTGTCACGGATTTGCTCCTCCTTTTGTCATTTTTTGGTGGCACGACTCTTTATTATAGTGTTATTGCATTGTGATTCTTAAGAAATCTATTGATTTTGGAGATATAGGAAATTGAAAATTTGTTATTATTTGTTCTAAATTTACATAATAGGTGAATGAGTATATATATTCTCTACTGACTTACATAGTTGTTGTGCATGCTAAATTAGGATGAATGAATGTGCTTGATTTCATTCCTTGGAAGAATTTGTGATTGCTGGATGTTGCCATGGCTAAAGATCTGATTGGCGATGATGAGATTGAGTCCAAACGATCGTATTTTCAATAGGCCTCCTCAAGTTGGGTCCGGAATAGGTTGATGGATCCAGCTTGTGAAGTAAGTTTGAAATGTCTTCTGATCAAGGGTTTTAGTGAAGATGTCAGATAACTGCTCTTTGCTGGAAATATATGGGACTTCAATTTGTTTTGATTGGATTTCCCCCCTGATAAAGTGACAATCAACTTCTATGTGTTTAGTCTTTCATGGAAACTGAATCTGAAGCGATGTGTCGGGCTGCATTGTTGTCACAAAACATCTTCATTGGTTCCTGAGTTTTGATGTTCATATCGTTGAGTAATTGGTTGAGCCAGATTAGCTCGCTGGTGGTGGAAGAAAGTGCACTTGATTGGCTCCCCGACAACGAGGTCATCAAAAACTTGTTGAACGTTTTACTAATTAACCGCAAATGCATGGCCATCGGTGAAGACATGGCAATAATTGGTCAATCTGCAGGGAGTGTCGTCAACCTTCGAGTGAGCAAAATCAAGTGTGAAATAACAATGGAAGAAGAGATTATTATGCTACAACTTAAAAGACAATTATACTAAGAATTCAACAAACTAGAGTGTGATGGAAATGAAAACTACAGAAATTCAGCAAACGATATGGAACGAAATATGGATGAACCCTTGATGGGTGGAGTGTGTGCACATATGACTTGAGAGAAGTGATGAATGACGCATGAAAGCATGTATTTGTATGTGTCATATGTGTGTCATCATGCATAGAAAGTGTCTAAACATTTGACAGTATCTATTAATCCCTTCGCACAACATATTAGCAATTACTACTTGATTATCATAAGACAAAATTCAGTATGAGAAGTGTCTAAAATTATGGCAGGACTCATCAAAAACTAGGAACTCATGTGAAGAACAAAGCTAACCATGTGAGGTGTCTGAATTTTATTGCAAAACCCTTCAAAATAAAGTTTATTCAATCAATTAAGCGAGCAAAGACTAATATAAAATACAACTAACATGTAATTAACATATCCAACAGGAGATTTCAGTCAATAAATATAAGGAAATCAAGCACGGGAAATGTCTAAAACGTGTGGCAAAACCTAACAAAAACTCCCCAACATGTGGGTGATCAAAATGAACCGATAAACATACAAACATGCAAATCCACACAATTCGAAATCTGTCAAGCATCAAAACCCCAAATAGATGTAAATCATCTTCACCCTTCACCCCCCCCTACTCGCGGAACATGAAGAACATATTATTATTGCAAAAAAACATTCTAAGCTAACAACAAGAAAATAGAGAAACTAAAAACCAAACGATTTTATTAAGATGGAATAGACATTACAATTTCCAGCAAGAAAGCATCCTCCCTTCCAGAAAAAACTGAAATTCTCCAAGAATTACAAGGGGTGCAGCAACAGAAGCAAGGAAACAAAACGCAAGAGGGAGAGAGGGGGAGAAAAAGCCAGAGAGGAATATATAGCCAATACAAGTAGGGTTTTCTGTTCTCTCACATCAGAAGTCTTACACGCCTTTTACAAGTCTCATATCTTCTGAATTTGGAAAACTGTAGAATAGCAAAGTTGTGCATGTGGACGTTTTCTGTGTACCACATCTTGGATCATCTTATATGGATATCGTATCAAAAAGTTATGCCCTGATTACGGATGATCTATCGAATGCCCGGCTTCCAAATACAGTCTGACTTGATAAACTTTTTAGCCCTCATATCATCAGAATTTGGCAAGTCTTAAGATAGACAAGTATTTTCACCTTTAAATTTTCTTTCCAACGGATCTTGAATCATTAAATTTGGTATTTGAATGTGAATACTATGAATAAAACAAATGACACGTGGTGACAGTCCAAACATTCCTTTTTGCTGGAAGGAAATAAATCGGATGCAATCTTCTCCTCTTGCCAAATCCGTTTTCATTTTATTTTCCTGTCTTTTCTTGTGTGCGTGAGATTCTGCTGGGAGGATTCTTTGTTTGACCAATTCAAATCATGGAATTTTTGCATGCATGTTCCTCTCCTTTTGGTCCAAAACATGCACGTCCATTGTATACACGTTTAATTAAATGCACGTTTCAACCCCTTTCTTTCTGCTTTTAAATCCTTTTCAATCTTATGCTAATTTGTATCTACTTATTCTTGAAATGATATTAAAACAACACGAGTAGCACAAATATGTGGTGAAATAATAGATATATAGCATGAATAGACTACATGAAATGCCACTAATCAAAGCCATAGCATGGTATTCTGCCTCTACACTATATCGGGCAATGATGTTTTGCTTTTTGCTTCTCCAAGTTACTAGATTGACTCCTACAAATGTGCAGAAACCGGTAGTTGATTTTTGGTCATGGCTTCCTGCCCAATTTGCATCAGAGTAACCAATTTTAGAATTAGAATTATTAGGTTTCATCCAAAGACATTGTTCTGGGGTACCTTTAAGATAGCCCAGTATTCTATTTATGATGTCTAAGTGGTGAATATGAGGTGAATGCATGAACTGACTAACTATACTTACAGCGTATGTAATATCAGGTCGAGTGACCGTGAGATAGATTAGTTTTCCAACAAGTCTTTGAAATTGGTCGATGTCGCTTAGAGGCGTGCCATCAGTAGGTCCTATTTTTTATTTGTTTCGACATGAGTGTTTGTGGGTTTGGAATCTATTTACCAGTTTCTGTAAGAATGTCTAGAACATACTTCCTTTTGGAGAGAAAAAGTCTTTTTTTTAGTACGTGATTTCTATCTCGAGGAAGTATTTCAGAAAACCTAAGTCCTTTATGTCAAATTTAGATTTCAGGTTTTTCTTTACTAAATCTATTTCGTGATCACTATCTCCGGTATTATGATGTCATATACATAGATGAGAACAATGGTGGTGAAGTTATGAATGTGTCTAGTAAACATGGATGCATCAGCAAACTTTTTACGAAACCATAAAGGAGGGAGTGACTAAGTTAGTATACCATGCTTGTGGTGATTTCTTCAGTCTATATATAGACTTATGAAGCTTGCATACCTGATGAGGAGTCGTGGTGTAACCTGGAGGGGGAGTCATATAGACTTCTTCTTCAAAAATTTCCCATAGGAAAACATTTTTTACGTCCATTTGAAAGAGATTCCAACCTTGATTTACAACAATGAATAAGAGAACACGAACAATGTTCATTTTGGCTACATATGCAAATGTTTCTAGGTACTCGAGTTCATATGTTTGTGTGTATCCTTTAGCTACTACACGTGCCTTATATCTTTCAATTTTATCGTTACTATGGTATTTGATTTTGTAGATCCATTTACAACCAACAGATTTTATGTCGGGTGTAGTGGGTTTAAGGTCCATATTTTGTTGTTTTCTAAGGCTCTTAGTTCATATTTCGTGGCAACAACCCCATTTGGATCTTTTGTAGCTTCATGATATGAATTTGGTGTGTTATTGTTGTCTAGTTGAGTTAGGAGAGTTTGATGTTTATGTGATAGTTGGTTATAGGACAACTGGTTTTGGATGGGGTAGGTAACCTGTGATACAAAACAATCATTAAGTCTGGCAGGATGGTGAGAAGGACGAGTGGACCTTCTTCGAGGTAGTTCTTGACCTTCTTCTGCCCCCCCCCCCCCTCCCGACTTGAAGAGGAACATTTTTTGGAGTGTCAGGGGACCTGTCTAGCCATGGATGTCGACCATGTCTCTGTTCACTTGGCTGAAGCTATCGATCAAAGGCGTCGAGCCACCATTATACAACCAGTTTAGTGCTCCCTATTTTGCAACATCTTGGGCATTGTACTTCTACTCGTCCTTTGTTGAACTTGTTCCCAAGGAGATGATCAAGAACCTCCCGTAATCCAAAAGTTTTTTCGGGAAGAAACTATCATTCTGCAAAACAATCTCCTTCGTCACGGCGCTCATTGCAGCCATCATCTGCAAAAAAAGCAAAGAAAAAAACCCACTCAGAAATAAGAACTATGAAATTGACAAAACGTATTTGCGCACGAGACTATTGCTTTGATTGGTTTACTAGATTGTTTGTGAAGAGAATGTGTTCTAAAAGTTTTACTTTTAAATGTCAATTATTATGAATTGAATGAGAAATCATTTTGTTCCTTGTTTATGTTATTCGTCTTTTAGAAGTGTTAAGAAGATGCTCTTGGTCCTTAACCGTAGAGCTCTAAAAGATATTGGTTTACATAAAACAAAAGATATTCGCAATCATGGTAATTAACATGGAACATTAATTACCGAGTTAAGATTGTCGTGTTGGTCATAGATCATTGTAACTCTACAAGTGAGTGACAACACGGGTATGCAAAAAAGGAAAATATTACTTTTGTATACTGAATACACCTAATAAGTAAAATATTATAGAAATGTGTTTCTGTGTCATTAATATTTTACTGTGTCTTTGGTCCTTTGATATGAGACTTATATCTAATCACTTAAGGAATACTTAATTAGATCAGTGTCTTGAACTATCGATCAGTGTAGTGTAAAGGCATTAGTTGGTTAAGTACAACTTTTGTTGGAGAAGATAGTTACTCAAAAGACTATCATTGCCCCTCTTAATTAAGTGATGATATTAGTGGGCCCCTTGATAAAGCAAAGTTATAATGTGCACAATGTGATTTGAGTTAAGTCACATATTTATAACTAGCTTAAAGAGATCAAGAAATGAATACTAATACAAAGATGACACAATACTACTTTGTGTGTATTCTTAATATCATGAGGCAAGGGACGGTCACAAGTGGTGCACTCCATCACTAATTGGATCGGGTTTTGGTTCGAGTGGAATTAAGACATCTAACTAATTGGGAGCTATAATGTGTAGCTAGATACCGCTTATAGCTTGTGATATTAAGCTCTTAATATCACTGCCAACTTAGTTTAGATCCTCCCATAGGTCACACCACAAAACTGGGAAACAAGAAATTGGGATTTTGAGTTCATAAGATGTGTCGGGTTTCATGTAGAAAATATGACACATGGGGTGAACAAGCAAAATCAAAATTATGTTGTAATTAATAACATAATTAGAATCTAAATCAAATTCATATGTGATGTAAATATTATGGGGTGTAATGATTGATCATTACATAGGATAATATGTTACATAAGTTGTGAATTTACTACTAATCCCGAAATGTCAAATTTTGTAGGGGTTAAACCGAAATTTGACAAGTCTGCATGCACTGTTGAAAAAACGGTCGACCGCTAGACCATAAACGGTCGACCGAATGTTGCGCGGTCGACCGCAATATTGCACGGTCGACCGGATGTGTATCGAGCGTAACGAGAATTTCGTCTGTTCGTTTTCGGTCGACCGAGTATTCTCGGTCGGTCGACCGAACATTGCGATGAACTTTTTTATTACAAATGGTCGACTGAGAATATGGATCGGTCGACCGAAACTCGGTCGAAACGGTCGACCGGACCTCGCAAACGGTCGACCGGTCAGACGGTTTTATGCAGAATTAATTTAAGAATTAATTAGATCATGCATGGAATTGGTCCATAATTGATTTAATTCGTGACTAATATTATTTATTATTAAATAATGGATGGTTAGATGGAATTTTGCATGAGATCATGGGCAAGGGGTTGCACATGAATAGGTAATATGGAGAGTGCTTATAAATACAAGCTTATTTCATTACCCAATTAATTAATTCATTCATTATTTCTTGTGCAAAAATTCTCTCTCCATAATTCTCCACGAAAATCTCTTAATTCTTGAGTTTAGTTTTAGTTCTTAAGAGATCATCTTCTCAAGAGAATTAAAGAGGGGTTAGTAATTGGATTCTAAACCCTATCGGAGATTGAGAGACTAGCTTCCCTCTCTCCGATCTTGTTTAGAGTTTGGTGAATACTCGGAGGCATCCGGCGCAACGAGGAGCATCCCCAACGTCTCCGAATCTTCAAGAAGTTTTAGAGAACTTCTAGGTATGAATTTCGGAGTCCAAATTTGTTTTAATAAAGTTTTGAAACTAAATACTGAAACAAATTGATGCATGCATGAAATAAATTATAGAAAATTGAAAATTGATCCTTATTATACATAAAAAATTCGAATATATATATATTTGTATAATTAAACATGAAATCCTACAGTGGTATCAGAGCTTAGGGTTCAATTTTCTCATGATTTATGATTGTAAACAAATTTAGTTTACCATCTAGGATTTAAACAATTCGTTTTACCGGTTTTTCGGTCTTTAAATGTTTGTTGAAATAATTCTTTATAATAATTCGTTTAAAATGTTTTGAATGTTTAAAACATGTCATGTAATTACTAGAATTATGATTTAGACATAAGTCTAACTTGCAATAATTTCGTTTTAAGTATAAACGATTATTTTGTAAGAGAATCGACAAAACCGAAAAAACTGCATTTCATCTTTCCATTGGAAATTGGATGGACAGCGGTTCATAATTATTTTTTTGAACTATGGATGCATGAAAAACGTTTTTAATGGATTTCAAAATGTTTTTCAAAGAATTGTTTGGGATTCTAGATGCTTGATAAACAAGGGTGGATAGTTTATAGCGATATTGCGTGCATGGATGCTCGAGTTCTTTTTGCAGGAATTGTGAGTTTATATGTTCCAAATCAGCGCCTATGAATGTTTATAATTGTTATAATACAAGGGCTTATGTATGTAAAAGCCAAATTCTCTATTTCCATCTTTTAGATAAATTGCATATGCATATGAGAGGTTTTTACATAGGACTTGCACTAGTCGTTTTTTTTATCGAATGTGAGGAGCATGTTTATTTTCTGTAAAATCTACATCTCCGGTGCAAGAGGAAGTCGCCGCTGTAGCACATCGATCGAGGATCGAAGATCAGGGATCGAGGATCGAGGATCGAAGGGAACATATAAACTCACATGATGTAGATTGTGTGAATGTTTAATTTCTGTTTTTATCTTGCTATGCATGTGATGAATGTGTTGAATGTTAGGATGTGTATGATTAATAATATGCATGATAACCCAAAATTCTAAATCACATGTTAAATTGTCCAAACAAAAATTAAGAATAAATTTCCTTCTTATTTCATCCACTAGCAGCCATTGATCGAGGGATACTCTGTTCGCCCTTAGCGGGAGATAGCTCCCTCCATCTTTGGGAATAGTGGGAGATATAAAGGTTGTCTGTTGTTGTGCCACAATTAAATATATGAGGTGTGTTTCACCCTAGTGAGCCCCAAGTATGTTTAGTTGTGAATACAGTGGATAAACGTATCTCGTATCAAATGAAAATAAGTTTTCTTAACATTACCTAGAGCCCTCGCTCGGTTTTGGGAAAAAGTTTTTCTTACGAGGATAGGTCGTATTCCCTCATAATTAAAACGACAAGAGTCACAAGAGTTTGAAGATGCTAAATGTTGCTAAAATTCAAAAAGGTTGTGATTAGAAAATGTTTTCTTACCTTAATATTGTAATATATTCGATAGCCCTTAGCTAGTCTATATTACAATTGATAGGATCTTGGATTGTTGCATTTATGGGCAAAATTTTTATTTGCAACATTTAAATTTGTATATATGTATTTTAAAACATAAAATTGACATTAAAACCCTGTATAATTTATTTTGTAGAAATGTCTAATATCCAACCAATTGTGCGATCTATGATCGAAAAGAATCCTTTGCAAAATGATGGCTCAAACTTCATGAAATGGCAACTCAATCTTAATATCGTGTTGAGGTTTGAAAAACTATCTCATATTTTGGATGGTGAAATCCCAAAATTGAATGAGAAGACAACCGATAATGAGAAAGAGGCGATAGCCAAGTGGGAAGACCAAGAGAACCAAGTTCACGGTCTAATGTTAGCATCCATGGGTGACTCGCTTCAAGCGAAATACTTGGATTCAAAACCCAAGAAGACCATGGAAGCTTTAACAAAGATGTTCATGGATAGTGCCCGAAAGGAGTGCTATAAGACCACCATCGCACTCACAATGTGCCACATGGCGGAGGGAACATCGGTATCTATGCATTTTCTCACGATGCAAGGATACCTTGAGAAGTTGGCAAAACTCTCTTCACCAATGCCCGAGGACATTGCTGAAGATTTGATTCTTGGCTCTCTAGCCCCGTCCTTCAAGGACTTTGTGATGCACTATCATGTGCGTGAAAAAAAGGTGAGTCTTGAGGAGCTGCACAACGCTCTCAAAACGGCAGAAGTTGACATGGGCAAGGGTCGGGACAATCATGTCCTAGCCGTCCATGAGAAGAGCAAAAAGATCCACAAAGGTAAAGGAAAATTTACCAAAGATACGTCAATCAAGATTAAGGGAGTAGGAGGTGCTCATGGGAGTGCCTCAAGGGGGAAATCTTTCAAATCTCCAACTCCCAACACGGAGTGCTTTCACTGCGGTGAAAAGGGACACATCCGACCTAATTGCCCCAAATACAAGGCAGACCTTGAAAATGGGATGATTGAACGTAGGCGCCCAAGAAACGCCATAGGTATGTTTGTTGTTGAGATAAATTTAATCACCTTTGTCCTTGATTTGGTAATGGTTACCGGATCTTGTGCTCACATAATTTTGATGTGCAGCTATTGAAGGATAGGAAGGAACTCGTGGAGAACGAGATGATATTGAAGATTGGAAATAGTACAAACATCGCTGTGATTGTACAAGATTCTATGGAACTTCAATAGTCTAGTGATTTAAATTTATGCTTTGAAGAATGTTTGTTATGTACCTTCGATTAGCAAGAACTATTCTCTATCATGTTTTGGATATGGATAACTTAATATATATTTCTAATTCTTGCTTGTCTATATCGAAGAATGAAATTTTCTATGCAAATACATTCACATAGGATGATTTCTATTTGCTTGAAATAAATAATAAACAAACTCAAACAAACAATAACAAAAGGAACTAAGATAACTCACGTGAATGATATAATCTTGTAGCACTATCGGATTGGTCAAATAAATGACCAAGAGACCTTTCAAGAAGAAAGGAACGAAAACGAATAACTAATTGGATATGATACATTCTAATGTATGTGGTCCAATAAGTACAAGTGCAAGGGACGTTTAAGGTACTTCATTTTGTTCACGGACAACTATAGTCATTATGGCTATATTTGTCTAATGGGAAGCAAAAGTGAGTTCTTTGACAAGTTCAAGGAATTCGAGGATGAAGTAGTGAACCGACTGATGCATTGCATACATTGCATCATATGTCTTTCATTTAGATTACTTTTACATCAATAAATGCTACTAAGGTATGTGTTTAGTCTTATTTACATAATACAGGGACCTGAATGCAATTTACCCACATCCCGAGCATAAACGCGTGCAAAAGACTCATTTCTGTCATAAAGACCAAGTTCAAGATTATCGGGTTACGAATGGAAATGTATCCAAGCATAAAAGCATTCAAGTCCTAATTGCAAAAAGAACAAGGACTTAAGCACAAAAGTAACCGGGGACTTAACTGCAAAAAGTCAAGGACCTAATTGCAAATCACGAGTAGCTTTTATTCTCTTGGAGAAAATATATAGAAAAATCAATGTATATCTCCAAATATGTGAAGGAATTAATCCGGAGTTCAAAAGAATGGAAAGAATCAATCCAGACGCGCAAAGAAGGATCAAATCATACCATAAACATTCAACCAAAATCCGGACAAAATCAGGCCAGATTGTGCGGCATTTCCGCCGCACCACACACACAATATGCGGCGTTTCTGCCGCCCAAGCATCGATCCGTGTGCTCCAATTTCGTCCAGTCGTGTCTGGACACGTGTACTTTCCAATATTATACCTAGATCCCTTGTAGCAACTATAAATAGACCCGAGAACGATGTTAGAAGGGTCCTTAGTCTTTGGTGTTAGTTTTTATTCTTAATCTTAATTTTGTATTCTTCTTTTCATTAATAAAATTCTGTCTTTTATTTCTTACTTTTAGTTTTCTTTTGTAATGTCTCAAGGACCCCTTCTTCCTCCCTCTATGAGTTTCTAACTCCTTCCAAAGGGTGGAGGTGACGGATTAGGGCGAAGAGAAGATGAATGAATGTTATTATTTTAATTTCGTGTTAGTATATTTTGATTACTTGAGTTTATGTTAAATCATTTATCATGTAATGCTTTATAACTAATATGATTTATTATAAGTTTCTAAATTCTCTAATCTAAACCTTAAATCTAAACCTCCACCCGACGGAATTCATCTTTTTGTTCTTGTTTTAGTTTTATTTGTTCTTGTTTCTTGCTTTAAATAAGTAAAACCCAAAAATCTCAAAACCAACTTAATTCTTCTCTCCTTCTTTTCTCCAATCGAAATCACACTAAAAACAAAATCTCTCACTCCTTGTGTTCGACCCGTATTTGCCACGTCTTCATTGACGCCGTGCATTTGCGGTATAAATTTAATTCTCAACAAGTTTTTGGCGCCGTTGCCGGGGAGGCGACGCAGATTTTGTTTTTTGTTGATTTCGATTCTATTCTGTTTATCTTGTGCGCGATCTAACTATTTGGATTTGTGTTTCAGGAGACAACAGAGCGCGCGGCGAAATCTGAGCGCAGTCTGAGCAACAAGGGCGGCGGAATCGCCGCATATCAAGAGGAACCTGCGGCGGAATCGCCGCACAATTGAAGCGTCTGGGCTTCGAATTTTTCTGGGGTTAGCACCATCTCTGGGTGGACGCGTGGAGCTACTGAAATTTCGAGAGCGGGCGGCGAACCCGACTGAGCATTGCGTAGGTAACCTTTGTTGCCTTTTTCCTCGTAATTTCCAGTTTCAGAAAATTTCCTTTTCATAGAACTGCATGTGTTAGGGCAAAATTCCATAATTTGCAATAATTCAACTCTGACCTAAAATTGGCAAAATTAGAAAGGCCTTAGTGCATGCATCATCTAGTGTTTTGTATGCATTATTCTTGCTAAATTCTTGCAAATCAATTTCTGTTGAAGAGTGCTGGAGTCAAGGTACGTATCGTTGTTTTTTTCGATTGCATTTAGGCATATAATTTAGTTTGCATACAACCTTGCAATTGCCCCCAATTAAAGACCATTGTTTGACTATCGTTTCTAGATCTAAGTTAAACTATCTTAAGGGCAACTCCATAGGCAAAGATACGGTGGGGATTTTATCACCCTTCCGTGACCCATAAACAACAATCCCAAAGTGTCACCCAAGCCTTAAATTAAAATCAATTAGACATTGACCCCTAAGGACTCAGACTCATTTAAGGAGAAGAATTAGTTTGACTTGCTATGACCTGAAGCCGATTGAATTTAATTTGGTGTCTAGAAAGTGTTTTTGTGTTGACGTAAGTCTTCCAAGCGAAGTGGTTGTCTAATTGGCACCGACTCTGTCGGAAGCGCCCCCACTAGCTATACACGGCCTGGCCAAGTTGGTTTGATTAGTGAGGGAGGTGAATCAAGCAAATCAATTCGACTCAACCAGTTAGGAGTCGTCTAGATCTAAGCGACACTAGGTCTAGGATTGTTTGAACCGTGCTTTCTTAGGAATTTTCTGACCAACCCTCTTTCTATCTTTAGAGTTAGGTTTCCCTTCTCATCTGAGTCTTCTTTCTCTTCTCACCTAAATTCTCTAGATTAGGATTCGTTTCTCATCTTGCCCCATTCTATTGTTTGTTTCCTTTTAAAAAAACATAAAAAAAACGAAAATAAAATAAATAAAATAAAATAAATAAAAAAATTTGTAATTAATTCTTGAAATTAAATTTGGAATTTAAATTTCGAATTTGAATTCAAAAAAAAAAATTGATTCAACCCGGTGCACTCAGATTTGGATTCGGGACTTGAGTAATCGACTCTCACGAGTTCATCTAGATTCCAGTCTGGAACTTAGCCCAATCCACCTGTTGCACCACCTCACCCAGATCCAATGGGTGAGAACGTAGTGGACCCACCCGTTGTGCAACCCATAACTCTGAGGGATCGATGCTATCCAGCGATGGCTGCTCAGCCATCGTGCATCGTTATGCCCACCATACCGGGTCGCGACTTCGAACTTAAGGCACAATACATGAGTATGTTGCCTAAGTTCACCTCTAGGGAAGACCCATATCTCTTCCTTAGAGAATTTGAGGAAATCTGCTCTCTTATGCAATACCAGCATATTCCTGAGGAGGCAGTGCGTCTGAAATTCATGCATCTAGCACTGAAGGATGACGCTAAGAAATGGCTATATAGTCTAGCCGAAAGATCTATTAGGAGTTGGGCTGAGTTTGTTCAAGTATTTCTGAAAAAATATTTTCCCAACCATAAGACTATGAGGATTAGGAATGAAATTGTTGCATTCGTTCAGTCTGAGAGCGAGTCGTTCTATTCCTACCTAGAAAGATTCAAAAGTGTTCTGACCCAATGCCCTCATCATGGAATTCCAAGATGACAATTATGCCAAATTATTTATGAGGGATTGACACCCACATCTAGGGTTATGGTAGAATCCGTAAGCCAAGGGAACTTTATGTCTAAAAATGAAAATGATGCCTGGACTTTCCTTGAGGATTTAGCTGAAAATAGTATGCAATGGGACAATGCTAGAACACCGCTTAACCCGAGTATTGGATCTAGAATAGTAAGTCAACCCAAACCAGGTGTCTTAGCTGTAGATGCCAACATAGCGGCTGAAACAAAACTAGCTACCCTTATGCGCAGAATGGAAAGTTTAGAGCTACATACCCAAAACCGAGTGAATCAAGCCTCGACTATCCCGTGCTCTAGATGTGGTCAGACTGGTCATGTAAAGGAGGATTGTGCGGAATGGGACCAAGTTAATGCCATGTATAACCATGCTAGAAATGACCCATACGCATCAACCTATAACTCGGGTTGGCGTAATAATTCCAATTTCTCATCAAACCAACATGGTCAACCTCCTAGACAACAACCAAACCCGTATAACCAAAATAATACATCATCTGGGTTTAATAACAATAACGATCATGAGGTTAGGTTGACAAGCTTGGAAAATTTGATGAAAACTTTTATACAAACAACCAACCAGACCTTCCAAAGGCTAGAGACACAAGTCAGCCAACTAGCACAAATAGTAGGTGAAAGAGAAAAGTGTCGGTTTCCAAGTCAACCTGAAGTGAACCCTAGATCTAATAATAATTCATATCAATCCTATCAAGCACCTTCAGGAAATAACAACCCTAGACCGGTTCAAATGGTTAATGAGGAAGGACCGTTCCAACAAATAAATGCAGTAGTATTATTACGGTCCGGAAGACAGATTGATAATAATGTGGTAAATCCTAGAACGTCTAATCAATCTAGCCATCAAACTGCCACATATGACCTAACCATTGAACCCGACGTCCAATCTGAAACGCCCACCCCACCTACTCAACCTGAACCCATAGCTCAACCTGAACCTGAGCGAGTCTATGTTCCTAAAGCTCCATTCCCTAATAGACTCAAAAAGAACTCAAGTGCACAAATAGAGAAAATCTTGGAAGTATTTAAGCAAGTTAAGGTGAACATTCCACTCTTAGATATGATTCAACAAATACCTGCTTATGCTAAATTCTTAAAAGATCTGTGCACTAAAAAGCGAAAAACGAACGTACCAAAGAATGCATTCTTAACTGCAAACATAAGCTCTATTTTGTCAAACTCGTCTCCTATAAAATATAAGGATCCTGGATGTCCCACAATTTCATGTGTAATAGGAGATACTTTTATCAACAAAGCCCTTCTAGACCTTGGTGCTAGTGTTAACCTACTCCCGTACTCTGTCTATGAGCAAATGAACCTTGGTCCACTAAAACCCTCTAAGACAACCCTTCAATTTGCTGATTGTTCTATTAAGAAACCAAGAGGTATAGTCGAGGATGTTTTGATCAAGGTTGGTGACTTCATTTACCCAGTGGATTTTGTCGTACTAGATACTGCACCAGTGTTTACAAATCCCTGTAATTCTAGGCAGACCCTTTTTAGCCACTTCGGAAGCATTGATAAACTTTCGAAATGTGCTCATGCAATTATCTTTTGGGAACTTAAAAGCTGAATTTAATATCTTTCATATTGATAGTGAGCCAGAAATAACATGCAATCAAAGTGATGTTGTGATGAAATCGCGTATCTATAATATTTCTGAATCATCACAAAATCAAAAAGGAAGTAAGAAAAAGGGGAGGAATTCATCTACACACCCACCGTCACTCGAGCAAATAAGAGAACCAATTTATGTGAGGGGTGTGGAACCTGTAACTCAGGATGCTCATTGCAACATGAGGAACAATTCAACTGGATACATGCACCAATATGGTGTCATTCAATCCAGTTCTGACTATGGTTGACTTTGAGCAAATTCCAACCGTCCACCGCAGTTCATCAAGGTAATAAGTGCATTTGCTTTATATTTGCATACATTGAGGACAATGCATGATTTAGGTGTGGGGGGGTGTTTATGTATATATTTATCTATATATTCTGTCTTTTATTTTAAAAAATAAATAAATAAATAAATAAAAATTTAATGTTTCATGACATAGCTTAAGATTGAACTGCTAAAACCCGTGTACAAATTGCATTGAGTTTTTGTTCCTTATTATATAGTTCTGCTTGTAGAAATTGTGACATAAATCTAAGTTCCAAAGAAATAACCCATTGCCCTTTAAGACATGTATGCACTTAAATTGGATGAATCAAATCTTTGAAGTGGTTGATAAAAAGCAGAGGTTGAGGAAAATATACCGGGAAGTGTGGACTTCTAATAGCAATTAAGCCTTGAGGAAAATAAAAATAAAAATAAAAATAAAGGAATAAAGTGAAGAAAACACATTTTGCAAAATGATTACAAAAGCCCAAGCCTTTGAGTCACTGGTCC
This sequence comes from Triglochin maritima, assembly GCA_963682175.1. Taxonomy (NCBI): domain Eukaryota; kingdom Viridiplantae; phylum Streptophyta; class Magnoliopsida; order Alismatales; family Juncaginaceae; genus Triglochin; species Triglochin maritima. The sequence continues at coordinate 13,305,466 of OY821773.1, forward strand.
GTAGGGGTATCTTGAAACCCGGTAACTTGAGTCTACCAGCTCGGGATTATCGACCAAACTCGCTACACGAATGCAAAAGGGTAAAAGTGTCAAAAAGCAAATGTGTTGAATACTCAAGGCCCAAAGCTAAAAGAATGATCCATGCCATGGTTGATCCGAATGATACTTCACCACCAGAGGAGGCGTGCAAAATAATTCAAGTGATAAACATGTGTAGAAGGGTTAGTGGTGTGAATGTTGGCGGAATAAAGACCAAGTCATATTTTTAATGAGTTAGATTCATATAATGAGCATACAAGAATTCTAGGTGAGATGTATAAGGTTAAGGTGGAGATATTAAGAGCTATTAATGGAATGTTGATTTAAGACTTTGTGGGTGTGTCAACTGAAAACCCTCATGAGACAAAACTCGTCCTCTAAGGAAACTTGGAGGTTTAAAGGCTTGTTGCACATGCTAAGTGCAACCGTGATTCCTACGAAAGTGAGTTAGGATTTCCCTGTTTTTTCGTATCTTCTGTTTTGCTAGGGACTAGCAAAATCTAGGTGTGGGGGTATTTGATGCATTGCATACATTGCATCATATGTCTTTCATTTAGATTACTTTTACATCAATAAATGCTACTAAGGTATGTGTTTAGTCTTATTTACAGAATACAGGGACCTGAATGCAATTTACCCACATCCCGAGCATAAACGCGTGCAAAAGACTCATTTCTATCATAAAGACCAAGTTCAAGATTATCGGGTTACGAATGGAAATGTATCCAAGCATAAAAGCATTCAAGTCCTAATTGCAAAAAGAACAAGGACTTAAGCACAAAAGTAACCGGGGACTTAACTGCAAAAAGTCAGGGACCTAATTGCAAATCACGAGTAGCTTTTATTCTCTTGGAGAAAATATATAGAAAAATCAATGTATATCTCCAAATATGTGAAGGAATTAATCCGGAGTTCAAAAGAATGGAAAGAATCAATCCAGACGCGCAAAGAAGGATCAAATCATACCATAAACATTCAACCAAAATCCGGACAAAATCAGGCCAGATTGTGCGGCGTTTCCGCCGCACCACACACACAATATGCGGCGTTTCCGCCGCCCAAGCATCGATCCGTGTGCTCCAATTTCGTCCAGTCGTGTCTGGACACGTGTAATTTCCAATATTATACCTAGATCCCTTGTAGCAAATATAAATAGACCCGAGAACGATGTTAGAAGGGTCCTTAGTCTTTGGTGTTAGTTTTTATTCTTAATCTTAATTTTGTATTCTTCTTTTCATTAATAAAATTCTGTCTTTTATTTCTTACTTTTAGTTTTCTTTTGTAATGTCTCAAGGACCCCTTCTTCCTCCCTCTATGAGTTTCTAACTCCTTCCAAAGGGTGGAGGTGACGGATTAGGGCGAAGAGAAGATGAATGAATGTTATTATTTTAATTTCGTGTTAGTATATTTTGATTACTTGAGTTTATGTTAAATCATTTATCATGTAATGCTTTATAACTAATATGATTTATTATAAGTTTCTAAATTCTCTAATCTAAACCTTAAATCTAAACCTCCACCCGACGGAATTCATCTTTTTGTTCTTGTTTTAGTTTTATTTGTTCTTGTTTCTTGCTTTAAATAAGTAAAACCCAAAAATCTCAAAACCAACTTAATTCTTCTCTCCTTCTTTTCTCCAATCGAAATCACACTAAAAACAGAATCTCTCACTCCTTGTGTTCGACCCGTATTTGCCACGTCTTCATTGACGCCGTGCACTTGCGGTATAAATTTAATTCTCAACACCGACTCAACAAGAATATCAAGTCTCTATGAAAGGTACGTAGGGGTGAGTGCTTAGGATACCTAATTTGACTTATTCCTAAGGTAGGAACATGATATTGCTCAACATGGTTCGATCAATAACAAGTCAATCTAAATTGCCTATTTACTTTTGGAATTATGCACTACAAATAATGACAAACTCACTGAATAATGTTCCATCCAAATCCGTGGAGAAAATGTCTTGTGAGCTATGGAGTTGAAAGACACCTAAGCTCGACTTTCTCAAGAAATTGGGGTTGTAAGGTATACATCAAGAAATTGATGTCGACCAAGCTTCGACCAAAAGCGGATAAGTGCTTCTTTATAGGTTGTCCTCGTGTGACAAGAGGATACTACTTTTGGTATATCACCTCCAATCGAAAGATTGTAGAGAGAGATATGGTTTTTCTGGAATTTCTGGAGAAGAGAGAAAAGTAGTGGGAGTAGAGTTGAGCTTGAGGAAACTCAAGATACTCTACAAGATCATGATGTGAATGTTGCATTCAAAATCATGAAGGCCCAACCGAGATTCATTTGGTTAGTGGGAGCATGAGCGAGAGATCCTTACAAGAAATTGTGAGAGAATCTCAATCATCCTCACCTAGTGTGCGTTCGAGAGTCGAACATGAACCTATTCCTCAAGAAATTGTGGAAGAAGTTCGAGAGACACGAGAAGAACCAAAAGAACTAAGAAGGTCAATGAGGGAAAGGAAGAAACCCAATAAGTATGTGGGACTTCATGAGATCATGGTACTGGATACCAAAGATCCCTTGACCTTCCGAGAAGCAATGGAAAAGACTCCAAACTATGGTAAAAAGCCATGGAATCCGAAGTAGAATTCATGTATGATAATCAAGTATGAAACTTGATTAGCCTTCCTCAAGAGAAAATATCATTTGGTATAAATGAGCTTTTAGGAGGAAGATAAACATGGATAGTAACTTGACAACCTACAAAGCAAGGCTTGTAGCAAAAGTTATACTCAAATTCAAGAAATTGACTTTGATGAAATTTTTGAGAAGTTGCCACATTAAAATCTATTCGGATTATGCTCACTATTACCGCATTTCACGATTGTGGGATATGGAAGATGGATATCAAAATGGCGTTCCTTGAACAGGAACTTGGAGGAGGATATGTACATGGTACAACCTCAAGGTTTTGATGATCCAAATAATAGCGAGAAGAAATGCAAGTTTCGAGAATCCATTTATTGATTGAAACAAGCATCGAGGAGTTAGAACAAACGCTTTGACGAAGAGATGAAGAAGATTCACTTCATTCAAAGTAAAGGAAAACCTTGTTGATACAAGGAGATTAGTGGGAGTCATGTAGTACTTCTGATCTTATATGTCGATGACATATTGCTCATGAGTGATCATATACCTTTGCATTAGCAAACTAGAAATTTCGTTGAAATCAGTATGTTCAATGAAAAGATGTGAGTGAGGCTCAATACATCTTGATTATCAAGATATAAAGAGATACATCTCATAGACTCATTGGTCTAAGTCAAACGTGTATACATTGACAAGGTCTTTGAAATGTTCAGGGTGAACAATTCCGATATGGACAATATGCCAATAAGTATGAGTATAGGTATGCAACTCAAGAAGTCTCAATGTGCTCAATCACACAAAGACTTGGAGTACATGAAGGTATCCTTATGCTTCGGCAAAAGGAAGGACCATGTACACGATGACTTGCACAAGACTCAATATCTCGTATGCTCTAAACGTGACAAGAGGTCACCAATCCAACGCAAGTCCTAATCATAGGATTGCGGTCAAGAATATTCTGAAGTACCTTAACCGGACTAAAGATAAGGTTCTTGTTTATGGAAGACAAAGGAGAAAATAGCCGAGGGCTGTTTTGATGCAATTCTTATAGGAATTCTAGACAATAAGTGTTATATCCTAACCCACCCTTATTGCTTTAATTGTGCTTGGGGGAGGATTAGTGGTGGATCGAGATGGACGGCTGAGATCGTTTCGGGGAAGAGTATAAAAGGTTTGGGTTTCTCTCTCTTCCCTCATTCTCTCTCGCGTCTCTCATCTCACTCACTCTCTCTCTCTCTCTAGAACACGTATCTCTCGGCAGCAAGTGGAAGGTCGGCGTGGTGTGGCGATCGGAGAGCTCGAGTGTTGTTGAGGAGTCGCCGGAGGAGCGAGGATCGTTGTTGCGTGAGGTTTCGCGAGGAGGCGCTCGCCGTTGTTTCTTCAAAGGCTTCTTCAAGCCTTAAGGTATGTCAAACTTGCTTTCAAGCTCACCTAGTGTTAGTGTGGGAGTGGGAGCGGTCGACGGTAGGCCGTTTCGGGCTCGTCGGACCTGCACAGCCGTTTCTGAACTATAAACGGTCGACCGGTGTTTTGGTTCGGTCGACCGGTTATAATGTATTTTGGGCGAATCCCTCGCACCGGTCGAACGATGCCCTTTTGGGCGGTCGACCGGTTGTGCAATTTTTAGTGAGAGAAAACGTCCTGTGTATTTTTGGTCGAACGGGACCCCTTTGCCGGTCGACCGAAAGTACTGTTGTAGGTCGGTTGGGGCGTTGACCATCTAAACGGTCGACCACCTGTTTGACTCGTTCGACCGACGTTTAAGTTAACTTAATGGCCGGTCGACCGGAAGTGTGGTTTCGGTCGACCGTGATGTGAGGACTCTGGGTGAGTTCTACTGGTGGTTTTCGGTCGACCGATAGGGTTCGGTTGTTCGACCGTTTTACTGTTGATTGCGAAAATGGATTTCTACTGGTGCTTTTCGGTCGACCGGGACCCCTTTGTCGGTCGACCGTTTGGCGGGTTTTTCGGTTGGGCCAGTTCTCTGGGTGAGGATCGGTCGACCGGAAGCCATGTTTTGTTCGACCGTTTTACACTGTTTTTGTGTGTGTGTGTTGCTATTGATTGGCTAAAAGGCAACGGGTCTCCGGCCCTTTTGGGGCGACGGCACAGACATTCCGGCCCTATAGCGATTAGTGGTGACACGTGTTGTGATTTATGGCCGTGGCTCCGGCGAATGAGGCAAAGTCGTGGCTCCGGCGAATGAGGCAAAGCCGTGGCTCCGGCGAATGATGCAAAACCGTGGCTCCGGTAACACTGAGGCAATGAGGGGGTTGTGTGGCCGTGTTTTGGACCGGCGGTGCCTTGTGTGCACGTGTGTTGGTGGGTTGGGGTGAGAGGACCCTTGAGACCCGTGTTGTTGGGCTATGGCCGGGAGAGAGGTCCCGGGAACTTAGCGGGTGTTTCTGTTGTGGTGTTTTATGTTTCCTTGCACATTTCATTTCTGTCCATATATGTGTTAGGATTTGGCATACTGGGTTTCCTCCTGGAAACTCAGGCATTCATTGTCTGCTTTCAGGCCGAGAGCGACGTTAGGTGGGTGGCGTCGGCGGAGGGAGCACTCGAGACCTGATCCTGCTTCCCTACATTTTGAGGTGGTTGTGATTACTTGTGTATATTCTCTGTATCTGATCTTTTGATGTAATCACATTCTTTTGTAAACTCGTTCACACACATATATATATATATATATATATATATATATATATTATATGTTGGTGCACCAGTGTGTGTATTTCTTTCGTAATGTCCTCGTTGATTGTATGATTTAAATTTGAAATTTTCCGCTGTGTTTGAGGACGTTACAATAAGAGGTTGGAGTGATGATGCGTCATCATTATCGAAGGTGGAGGTGTGAGCTAGTGTAGTTAGGAGTAATATCACTACAGCTAACTCAACCACAAACGAAAGACAAAATGAATAAATAGGTGGACACAACAGTGGCACAACTGATCCATTCAACAAACCTTCATACCAAGCTAAGAGACGAAATATATTTCGAGTCCGTGGATCCGAGGATCCATGTGGATTGGCTTGATAGGTGATTTGAGAAGGTTACCCTAGTTATTAATGTTTTATACATTGAGAATGTATGTGAAAGAAAACTTTGATAACAAGTGGGAGATTGAAGGGAATGTGTTCTAAAAGTTTTACTTTTAAATGTCAATTATTATGAATTGAATGAGAAATCATTTTGTTCCTTGTTTATGTTATTCGTCTTTTAGAAGTGTTAAGGAAGAGGCTCTTGGTCCTTAACCGTAGAGCTCTAAAAGATATTGATTTACATAAAACAAAAGATATTCGCAATCATGGTAATTAACATGGAACATTAATTACCGAGTTAAGATTGTCGTGTTGGTCATAGATCATTGTAGCTCTACAAGTGAGTGACAACACGGGTATGCAAAAGAGGAAAATATTACTTTTCTATACTGAATACACCTAATAAGTAAAATATTATAGAAATGTGTTTCTGTGTCATTAATATTTTACTGTGTGTTTGGTCCTTTGATATGAGACTTATATCTAATCACTTAAGGAATACTTAATTAGATCAGTGTCTTGAACTATCGATCAGTGTAGTGTAAAGGCATTGGTTGGTTAAGTACAACTTTTGTTGGAGAAGATAGTTAGTCAAAAGACTATCATTGCCCCTCTTAATTGAGTGATGATATTAGTGGGCCCCTTGATAAAGCAAAGTTATAATGTGCACAATGTGATTTGAGTTAAGTCACATATTTATAACTAGCTTAAAGAGATCAAGAAATGAATACTAATACAAAGATGACACAATACTACTTTGTGTGTATTCTTAATATCATGAGGCAAGGGACGGTCACAAGTGGTGCACTCCATCACTAATTGGATCGAGTTTTGGTTCGAGTGGAATTAAGACATCTAACTAATTGGGAGCTATAATGTGTAGCTAGATACCGCTTATAGCTTGTGATATTAAGCTCTTAATATCACTGCCAACTTAGTTTAGATCCTCCCATAGGTCACACCACAAAACTGGGAAACAAGAAATGGGGATTTTGAGTTCATAAGATGTGTCGGGTTTCATGTAGAAAATATGACACATGGGGTGAACAAGCAAAATCAAAATTATGTTGTGATTAATAACATAATTAGAATCTAAATCAAATTCATATGTGATGTAAATATTATGGGGTGTAATGATTGATCATTACATAGGATAATATGTTACATAAGTTGTGAATTTACTACTAATCCTGAAATGTCAAATTTTGTAGGGGTTAAACCGAAATTTGACAAGTCTGCATGCACTGTGCAAAAACGGTCGACCGCTAGACCATAAACGGTCGACCGAATGTTGCGCGGTCGACCGCAATATTGCACGGTCGACCGGATGTGTATCGAGCGTAACGAGAATTTCGTCTGTTCGTTTTCGGTCGACCGAGTATTCTCGGTCGGTCGACCGAACATTGCGATTAACTTTTTTGTTACAAACGGTCGACCGAGAATATGGATCGGTCGACCGAAACTCGGTCGAAACGGTCGACCGGACCTCCCAAACGGTCGACCGGTCAGACGGTTTTATGCAGAATTAATTTAAGAATTAATTAGATCATGCATGGAATTGGTCCATAATTGATTTAATTCGTGACTAATATTATTTATTATTAAATAATGGATGGTTAGATGGAATTTCGCATGAGATCATGGGCAAGGGGTTGCACATGAATAGGTAATATGGAGAGTGCTTATAAATACAAGCTTATTTCATTACCCAATTAATTAATTCATTCATTATTTCTTGTGCAAAAATTCTCTCTCCATAATTCTCCACGAAAATCCCTTAATTCTTGAGTTTAGTTTTAGTTCTTAAGAGATCATCTTCTCAAGAGAATTTAAGAGGGGTTAGTAATTGGATTCTAAACCCTATCGGAGATTGAGAGACTAGCTTCCCTCTCTTCGATCTTGTTTAGAGTTTGGTGAATACTCGGAGGCATCCGGCGCAACGAGGAGCATCCCCAACGTCTCCGAATCTTCAAGAAGTTTTAGAGAACTTCTAGGTATGAATTTCGGAGTCCAAATTTGTTTTAATAAAGTTTTGAAACTAAATATTGAAACAAATTGATGCATGCATGAAATAAATTATAGAAAATTGAAAATTGATCCTTATTATACATAAAAAATTCGAATATATATATGTATAATTAAACATGAAATCCTACAGTTTGTAGGAACAACACCATCGACGAGGTCGAAGCTTCTCGTGTTCTCTTTGGATTCCTTGGTCTCAAAGTAATGATGAGGGAGATATGTAGGGGTTGCGGATGTGCCGATACATATATCCAAAAGGAGAGCATTCTTTAGGGGATCAGTTTGTGCCTACTCGTGAACAATAAGCACATCTTATGTTTATTATTTATACATAAGGGTCTTTAAAAGACATAAAAAATTAACTTTATACTTTGTAGATCAACAAATAATGAAATTACATGGTTTGCGGTGGGAAGAAGAGGTGCAATGGAAATGTCTTCGGAAAACAGTTCATTCTCTAAAAAGACATCTCTCGATACATACATTTTATAATTTTTAGGGTCGTAACATTTGTACCTTTTTTCCCTAAAAGAATACCCTACAAAATACATTTAACATAACTATAATCGAGTTTGTCCTCCCGCTTCCTGTAAACAAAACAAGTACAACTAAAGATTTTAAGTTGAGCAATGCTTATTTTTATATTGTGTAAGATTTCTGAGGTTTATTTATTTTCAATTGTAGGACTAGAAAACCGATTGATGATGTAAGTTCTAGTAATAATAGCATCTGACCAAAAATATTTTGGGACGTTATTTTGAAAAAGTAAGGATCTAGTAACATTTAAGAGGTGTTGATTTTTCCATTCAGAAATCTCGTTTTATTGAGTATGAATACGAGTGGTTTGATGAATAATTCCTTTTTGTTTTACGAAATTTTGAAACATATTACTCATGTATTCTAACCTGTTGTCAAATCTAAAAATACGATTTTTTGCATTATACACGTTCTCAATGAAAACAAGAAATTCACAAAAAACTGGGTAAACACCTGACTTGTTTTTAGCAAATAAATTCAAGTGGTTGGAGAAAAATCATTGATAAAACCATTGAAATAACGAAAATCATTATATGATTCAACGGGAGTGGGTCCCGAAATATCCGAATGAACTAATTCAAAAGGCAGATGAGTCTTAGTAGTAGAAATAGGAAACAATAATCTAGTTACTTTAGAGTAACAACAAATATCACATAAAAAATTGAATTAATAGAAAGGAATAAACGTCTTAACACACTCGAAGATGGGTGACTCATCCTTTTGTGTCAAAGTTCGTGATTAACCAAACATCCAGCATGGGTCTGAAGGAGGTTGATGAAAAGACCTGTTGGGCTCTTACATGGGCCTCAAAAGGCCTACGCCTCGGAGCAGAGCGGAGACGAATGAGCCAGCTCATCTCTTGTCAACGCTTGCACTTTTTCCTAAATGATAAGGCTTTATTAGATGATTCGAGAACGTATAAGACATTTTGGAGGATGCCTCTACCAATCATCCTCTCTGTGGTACGGTCCTGAAATATTACATCATGAGGAGTAAATATTACATTACAATTGAGTTCCTCTAATTATTTTAGCAACAAAACGTAAGTTTGTATCGCAATTGGGTACATACAAGAAATTATCTTGAATATTGTTAAAATAGTGTTGTATTTCTTGTTTCTTTAATTTCAACTTGATTTACATACACGAATATTCGTGACAGTAACAAATTTATCTAATAGTCTTACAATATTTTTTACATTATTTAGCATAGTAGCACCGAAGTCAATAATCTAATTCTTAACATTTAATCTAGTGGCTAAATTGCTAAAAGGACAGAATATATATCCTGACTATTTTTCATACATTAATATACGGTCTAGTTGTATGATTCTTGCTTCGGGTGCGAGAAGTCCCAAGTTCAAATCTCGGAACACCCCATCTATTTCTACTTCTTTTTCCTTCTAGTTATCTGAAACTTGTGTTGTTTTCACAAATATTAATTTCTTCAACATCTTTAAAAAAGTATTTCGTCTATCCCTTTATTTATCATTAAATGTTGTCCACAAACAGAAGTTCGACAACATGCATTCTAAAATGCCTGGTTTCTGTTTACATTATAATCTTCGTCAAACTCAACAAGTACAAATTAATTAAAAGACTTAAACTTTTTTTCTTCTTGAAAACAAACCTGAATCAATTATAGTTGGAGGTTTTACTGAACTTGTCTGCACTCTGCAGTCGGAGATGAATCAAACCTGCAGTTCCAATCCCGCCCTTAGTTTTTGAATTCACACAACAGTACTGCCATGTCTATATGTTAATACATTATATATATATAGGGTCAAGTTCTAGTGAGCCCAGAACTCATCAAATTTAGTTTAAGACCCCTAATATCTCACCATTGGATCTTATTTACAGTTAATCTCACTATTCATTAGCATAACCGTTTTTTTCTTAATCTACCTTACAATTTGAAATGAGTGGTGGATATTGTGGGGCTTAATTTAGAAAAATTAAACCTTAAGCTCACTAGAGAATTCCTGTATATATATATATATATATATATGCTAATATATATATATACAGAAATTTGACAATGAGACCAAGTCTCATTGTAAAAAAATGAGACCCCATATTTTCCTCCCTTAGATCTAGATCCAATGGTTGGTTTACCTAACATTCAATTTATTCAACTAAAGGGTAATATGGTAATCACACAAACGATTCCATTCCACTCATGTCCGGCAGGCATTGAAGAAGTACAATGGCAGGGAGATCGAAGTGGCGATGGACCGGAAGCTGGCGCGGATCAAGGCGAAGACGGCGTGGCGGAGGGGATGTTTGCAGTGGCGCAACGGTGCCTTGCTTCGACAAGGCGATCGAGGTCGTCGATGAAGCAGTGCGAGGAGGCACTGTGGAAGCTACGAGGGGAGTTCCACAGGTTGACGTCGTCAGTGCTTCTGGAGATGTTCTTTGATTTGAATTTTATTTTGTAGGTCGGGATTTTGGTTTTTGTGGGTTTTGTTCTTTTGAAAAGGTCTGGAGATGTTCTTTGATTTGGATTTTATTTTGTAGGTCGGGATTTTGGTTTTTGTCGGTTTTGTTCTTTTGAAAAGGAGAAGTTCTGAATGGGGTTTGGGTGTCGGGAAATTGTTGTGTTCCTCCATTTCCACAAAAGTAGAACAAGTATGTTCTTCAACCACTCACTGCTGCTGTAGTTGCTGATTTTGACTTATTCTCGTTTTGGTGAATTTTGGTTTTAGTTGGTGGTTTGTTGTGCTGGTGTTTGAAAAAGAAAATCTTGCTGTAATGGGGAATTGAATATGTTGTATTCCATTTCAATAAATGATAAAGTGATCATCTATATTTAACTGTTATCTTGTGTTTTTTATGGCTCTTGTTCATATATATTTTTGGTGGATTTTGCGTAATGTGATCCATGCATACATGACAATCAAATCTGGTGGCTAGAAAGCATCTTGAGTTTTTCACTGAATTTTGAGCTTAAACTCCATTTCAATCAAAAGAAGCCTGAATTTTTTTAAGAAGTGTTGTCAGAAGAGATGGTCTTAGAGTCAAGGTTTTACCATCAAATGGGGAAAATACCCAGTAAACAAGTCCTAGTGTGACGATAGGATAGGATTAAAGGAATAAAAAAAATTACTTTACAAAACAAGGATTAGCAAGGAGTACAATGATGGATTTTCTTTACTTTATTTAATTTCTATCTTAGGTTTGACATCCTTCTGCAGTTGGCTTGTCTTTATTATGTAAATCTTTATATATTTCACAAAATACCCCAGAAAGAATTAAGCAAGAAGAATTCGTTTTGGTGCGGATTTGGATGGTTTTGGGGATTTCGGAAATGAATCTGCTAATGTTGATGTTGTTTTCGGTGTTTTGAGTGTTGAAATGTGGTGCATTTGTGGGATTTTTGTTATTTTGTGCGTAATATGTTGTTTGGCAGAAGAAATTGAATAAAAAAATAGCATAAAAGCTTTAAAAACAAAATGTTCTTCCTCCACGAAGGTTTATAAACTTTTTCACAAATAATAGTTTGTGCTTAAATTATCATTCTCATTCCTAACTATGAATTTTTTTTTGTGCAGAAAATAGAGAAAACCAAAATTGAGAAAAATAATAATTCAACCCATCCTCTTGGCAGCAATTGGTTTAGTATGGTATTTGTAATTGTATTTGCTGCTATGATATATAAAGTAATGTATTTGCTGTTATGCTTGTGTATTATGATTATATAGTGGTTTGATAAACTTTTATGCTTGTGTATTGAACAAGGTATTTGTGTATTAGAATTGATTGTTGTGTAATATACGATTATGCTTGTGTACTAAACTAGTGATGAACAAGATTACATATAGTTTTTCTTTTTCTTTGGACAAACAACATGAAATGAAATGAAGAGAAGATGAAATGTCCACCAAAATGAAATCATATGCTTCCAGTGAAGCATAATATATATATGTATGCATTCAATACACAACATTATAAGTTTAATACATAACTATATCATTTTAATACACAATTATATACTTTTATTACACAAGTTCAAGAACTCTTTAATTCATAAAATTCATTATTAAAATACACAATTACATTATAAGTTGAATATAATGTTGTTTAGTATGATTTAGTTTGTCTATAGTATATTTTGGTTAGAGAACATTTTGGAAAAAATATTATTAAATACACAACTGCACTGTAAGTTTAATATACACAACTCTAAAAGTTTAATATACAATTACATCGTTAAAATACACAACCGCATCACTTTCGTAAATAAAGCTTCCAGTGAATACACATCTATATGTTGGCTTTTTGGCCTTAATCCGTATTTTGATGATGTAATTAAACCTAATCTTAATAAGGACATGTAGATTAGCACATGTAGTATAATAGTATACATGTTGTACTGTGCTAACATCTACAGGTGATCAAGACTCAAGAAAGAAGAAAAATCAAGTCAAGATTTGTAATAAAGCTAAATGAAGACTTGTAATCTTGATTTTATTTTGAGTCTTAGGAACATGTGTAAATTGAGCATACAAGAGTTAAAAACCAATCACATACACAATAGGTTCCCTATAGAAGTCACACACGAAATTTCACATTATTTGGACTTCATTAGATCACCCAAACCTTAGTCGGAAATCACTTATAAACTTAAACCCAGATTTCCTGTGTGAACCGGTCGACCGAACCAGTTCTCAGTTCGACCGGTTTATAACAGACTCTCCACAGTGATTTTACCGAACTCTACCGGTCGACCGGTTCTACATTTTTGGTCGACCGATTCCGGATTTTCATATGACCGTTTTTCTTGTCGTATATGCCCAACGGTCGTATTCGTATTAAAACTATATACACCTCCATATACTTAACCAAACGGTCGAACCATGTGCCAAGTTCGGTCGACCGTTTAACCTTGTCAAAAATTACCTGCTATCGGTCGATACGATTTCGTTCGACCGATCCAATTTTCCCTTTACCGAAACGCTTATTCGGTCGACCGGTAACCCTGTTCGGTCGACCGTTTTCTTAATAGACTTAAGTGTTCGGTCGATCTATTCATATTTCAGTCGACCGTATTCTTATCGAACCCAAGCGTTCGGTCGACCGTTCCACGTTTCGGTCGACCGGTTCAGGACAGATTTGCAGCCCGATTTTCTGCTTTGTGTATCTTGCACAAAACCCAATCAAATCTATCCCCAACGGCTAGAATACCTTAGGAGCTTATAAATAGAGGATCAAGACTTGTTGTTAACACAACTCTCCAACTCCAATTGTCCCAATACATTAGAGAGAAACCTCAATCCTCAAAGCTCCCATTTCTACACTCTATAAGCCTAAACTTCACACACTTGATCATATACTCATCCTACTCAAAGTGTGCTCAATTAGAGAGTGAATCCCACTCAGTTACAAGTGTTGTCAAAAGAAGCAAGGACTTCGGTGAAAGCCCGAAGTGTCCCTCTCGGATTGTGAGAGGAAGAATTCAAGCAAGCGAGGGTTGTTCGCGTTGCTTGTGGTGTAAAGACGTTCTCTCCCGGCCCGGAACGGGGAGTGGTTAGTGAAGACGTAGGCGGAGCTCGCGGATTCGAGCGGAGCTTACAAGAGAGGACTAGGACCCGGGTGGGGTGCCGAACCTCTATAAAAACGCCGAGTCTCTTTGTGGTTTGCATTGTTTTCCTACTTGTGTTTGATTTGTTTTTAATTTCCGCTGCAATTCTTTGATCAATCAACCAAGTAGTTAATTAGGGCTTAATCGTGATTAGTTTGTGGACCCATAGACCCACACGATCCTACATTTGGTATCAGAGCCTTGTTCGTTAATTTTGTTCTTAATCGATAAATTAACATGGCTCTTAATGCATCCACACCTTTAGAATCATGTAAACCACCATATTTTGATGGAAATAACTTTAGCTCATGGAAATTTAAAATGTCTTCATTTATTAAATCCATGAATGCAAACTTGTGGTTTATGATTCAAACTCCATATGAATCACCTAGATATCATATTAGTAAATGGAGTTTAGAAGATGAGAAAAATGCATCCCTAAATGCAAAAGCTATGAATGTCTTATTTTGTGCATTAGGAGATGAACATTTTAATCTTGTTTGCTCATGTGATAGGGCTCATCATATATGGCAAACATTAGAAAAGAATTTTGGTGAAGGAGATTCACCAACCGGGAAGAAGGGAGAAGCCACTCCAATGGATGTAGCTCAAGTTAGATGTGAAGAAATCAATTCAACATCTTGTTCAACATCAAGCTCATCCGATGGAGAAAGTGAAGATGAGGTATCTTCTAGTCACTCTTCAAGTTGTAGTTTAAGTGAAAAATCATCACATTCATATAAACTACAAAATGCATTTCTAAAACTTTTAGAAAAATCTAAAGAACTTCATGAGTCTAATAAGTTAGCAAATAAGCAAATTCTTGATTTGAAATGTCAAAATGCATCTATCTTACATGACAAAAATGATTTGCTTGCTAAAATTGAAGTTCTAACTTCTGAAAATGCATGCTTAAGGAATGAAAATTTAAATTGTAAAACTACCTCATCAAATGCAATTGATAGTCATATGCTAGAAATCGATACAAATGACTTGCTTATTAAACTTGATAAATCTCATCTTGAAAGCAAGCAATTACTACATGACTTGAATTGCATGAATAACAAGGTTGCAAATTTAGAGATTCACATGCTTAACATGAATGAAAAACATAATTCAATGATTAAAAATCTAAATTGCTTGAATGAATCTCTAGCAACTAAAAATAGTGAACTTAATGCCTTAAATGAAAATTTGTCAAATAAATTGCATAAGTTCACACATGGAAATGAAAACAATTTTTATGTTAAGAACATTCCGGTTCAAATAATTGTTAAACATAATTATGCCATGAAAAGGAAAGTAAGTGTAGAGGTACCAAAATCAACTTGGATTCACATGCTTAACATGAATGAAAAGCATAATTCAATGATTAAAAATCTAAATTGCTTGAATGAATCTCTAGCAACTAAAAATAGTGAACTTAATGCCTTAAATGAAAATTTGTCAAATAAATTGCATAAGTTCACACATGGAAATGAAAACAATTTTTATGTTAAGAACATTCCGGTTCAAATAATTGTTAAACATAATTATGCCATGAAAAGGAAAGTAAGTGTAGAGGTACCAAAATCAACTTGGATTTGGGTACCAAAAGCTAAACTTAATGGACCCAAGCAAAAATGGGTACCAAAATCTACACTTGTAGGAGCTTGAGGAGGAGATTGGTGGTGACCGGGTGAGCCAAAACGTCAAATTCGAATCCGGTTGCATCACCAAGTCAAGATTGGAGCTAATCAAATTCAAGTTTGGTATAAAATTTCTATCTTTGAATTTTCTGAAAAATTAGCTCTAATCTAGTTAATATGCTTAATTGTCATATCCTTAGATGTTTAATTCATTGCAAATCATATACCAAATTCATTGCAAATCATATACCACATCCATTGATTTTAAATGTCAAATTTTAAATGGATGTTAGAATAAGGCTTAAATAGAAACTTAATTGAACTTAACTTTAATCATACTCATAGTTTCCATCTAGCCTTATTGATAGGGGGAGCTTAATAGTTATATCTTTTATTAGAGTAATGAAGTGCAAAATTTAGGGGGAGCATCTTCATTACAAATGACATCCTACATTGAACTCAAATAGTTATATATAATTGTCAATGGGGGAGAAATTTAAATTCATATATTACATTGATTATTGTATTTTTCTGATGGATGTCAAAGGGGGAGAAGTAATAGATTAGGGATACTTGAAATATACATGAAATTGTCAAGAAAAACTATGCACATCCATAGGGGGAACATTTATATGCATAGTTAACTTATACATTTTTCAAGTATTAGGTTGGTTTAAGATATAGGTTGCCATCATCAAAAAGGGGGAGATTGTTGGCTTTTTGGCCTTAATCCGTATTTTGATGATGTAATTAAACTTAATCTTAATAAGGACATGTAGATTAGCACATGTAGTATAATAGTATACATGTTGTATTGTGCTAACATCTACAGGTGATCAAGACTCAAGAAAGAAGAAAAATCAAGTCAAGATTTGTAATAAAGCTAAATGAAGACTTGTAATCTTGATTTTATTTTGAGTCTTAGGAACATGTGTAAATTGAGCATACAAGAGTTAAAAACCAATCACATACACAATAGGTTCCCTATAGAAGTCACACACGAAATTTCACATTATTTGGACTTCATTAGATCACCCAAACCTTAGTCGGAAATCACTTATAAACTTAAACCCAGATTTCCTGTGTGAACCGGTCGACCGAACCAGTTCTCAGTTCGACCGGTTTATAACAGACTCTCCACAGTGATTTTACCGAACTCTACCGGTCGACCGGTTCTACATTTTTGGTCGACCGATTCCGGATTTTCATATGACCGTTTTTCTTGTCGTATATGCCCAACGGTCGTATTCGTATTAAAACTATATACACCTCCATATACTTAACCAAACGGTCGAACCATGTGCCAAGTTCGGTTGACCGTTTAACCTTGTCAAAAATTACCTGCTATCGGTCGATACGATTTCGTTCGACCGATCCAATTTTCCCTTTACCGAAACGCTTATTCGGTCGACCGGTAACCCTGTTCGGTCGACCGTTTTCTTAATAGACTTAAGTGTTCGGTCGATCTATTCATATTTCAGTCGACCGTATTCTTATCGAACCCAAGCGTTCGGTCGACCGTTCCACGTTTCGGTCGACCGGTTCTGGACAGATTTGCAGCCCGATTTTCTGCTTTGTGTATCTTGCACAAAACCCAATCAAATCTATCCCCAACGGCTAGAATACCTTAGGAGCTTATAAATAGAGGATCAAGACTTGTTGTTAACACAACTCTCCAACTCCAATTGTCCCAATACATTAGAGAGAAACCTCAATCCTCAAAGCTCCCATTTCTACACTCTATAAGCCTAAACTTCACACACTTGATCATATACTCATCCTACTCAAAGTGTGCTCAATTAGAGAGTGAATCCCACTCAGTTACAAGTGTTGTCAAAAGAAGCAAGGACTTCGGTGAAAGCCCGAAGTGTCCCTCTCGGATTGTGAGAGGAAGAATTCAAGCAAGCGAGGGTTGTTCGCGTTGCTTGTGGTGTAAAGACGTTCTCTCCCGGCCCGGAACGGGGAGTGGTTAGTGAAGACGTAGGCGGAGCTCGCGGATTCGAGCGGAGCTTACAAGAGAGGACTAGGACCCGGGTGGGGTGCCGAACCTCTATAAAAACGCCGAGTCTCTTTGTGGTTTGCATTGTTTTCCTACTTGTGTTTGATTTGTTTTTAATTTCCGCTGCAATTCTTTGATCAATCAACCAAGTAGTTAATTAGGGCTTAATCGTGATTAGTTTGTGGACCCATAGACCCACACGATCCTACATTTGGTATCAGAGCCTTGTTCGTTAATTTTGTTCTTAATCGATAAATTAACATGGCTCTTAATGCATCCACACCTTTAGAATCATGTAAACCACCATATTTTGATGGAAATAACTTTAGCTCATGGAAATTTAAAATGTCTTCATTTATTAAATCCATGAATGCAAACTTGTGGTTTATGATTCAAACTCCATATGAATCACCTAGATATCATATTAGTAAATGGAGTTTAGAAGATGAGAAAAATGCATCCCTAAATGCAAAAGCTATGAATGTCTTATTTTGTGCATTAGGAGATGAACATTTTAATCTTGTTTGCTCATGTGATAGGGCTCATCATATATGGCAAACATTAGAAAAGAATTTTGGTGAAGGAGATTCACCAACCGGGAAGAAGGGAGAAGCCACTCCAATGGATGTAGCTCAAGTTAGATGTGAAGAAATCAATTCAACATCTTGTTCAACATCAAGCTCATCCGATGGAGAAAGTGAAGATGAGGTATCTTCTAGTCACTCTTCAAGTTGTAGTTTAAGTGAAAAATCATCACATTCATATAAACTACAAAATGCATTTCTAAAACTTTTAGAAAAATCTAAAGAACTTCATGAGTCTAATAAGTTAGCAAATAAGCAAATTCTTGATTTGAAATGTCAAAATGCATCTATCTTACATGACAAAAATGATTTGCTTGCTAAAATTGAAGTTCTAACTTCTGAAAATGCATGCTTAAGGAATGAAAATTTAAATTGTAAAACTACCTCATCAAATGCAATTGATAGTCATATGCTAGAAATCGATACAAATGACTTGCTTATTAAACTTGATAAATCTCATCTTGAAAGCAAGCAATTACTACATGACTTGAATTGCATGAATAACAAGGTTGCAAATTTAGAGATTCACATGCTTAACATGAATGAAAAACATAATTCAATGATTAAAAATCTAAATTGCTTGAATGAATCTCTAGCAACTAAAAATAGTGAACTTAATGCCTTAAATGAAAATTTGTCAAATAAATTGCATAAGTTCACACATGGAAATGAAAACAATTTTTATGTTAAGAACATTCCGGTTCAAATAATTGTTAAACATAATTATGCCATGAAAAGGAAAGTAAGTGTAGAGGTACCAAAATCAACTTGGATTCACATGCTTAACATGAATGAAAAGCATAATTCAATGATTAAAAATCTAAATTGCTTGAATGAATCTCTAGCAACTAAAAATAGTGAACTTAATGCCTTAAATGAAAATTTGTCAAATAAATTGCATAAGTTCACACATGGAAATGAAAACAATTTTTATGTTAAGAACATTCCGGTTCAAATAATTGTTAAACATAATTATGCCATGAAAAGGAAAGTAAGTGTAGAGGTACCAAAATCAACTTGGATTTGGGTACCAAAAGCTAAACTTAATGGACCCAAGCAAAAATGGGTACCAAAATCTACACTTGTAGGAGCTTGAGGAGGAGATTGGTGGTGACCGGGTGAGCCAAAACGTCAAATTCGAATCCGGTTGCATCACCAAGTCAAGATTGGAGCTAATCAAATTCAAGTTTGGTATAAAATTTCTATCTTTGAATTTTCTGAAAAATTAGCTCTAATCTAGTTAATATGCTTAATTGTCATATCCTTAGATGTTTAATTCATTGCAAATCATATACCAAATTCATTGCAAATCATATACCACATCCATTGATTTTAAATGTCAAATTTTAAATGGATGTTAGAATAAGGCTTAAATAGAAACTTAATTGAACTTAACTTTAATCATACTCATAGTTTCCATCTAGCCTTATTGATAGGGGGAGCTTAATAGTTATATCTTTTATTAGAGTAATGAAGTGCAAAATTTAGGGGGAGCATCTTCATTACAAATGACATCCTACATTGAACTCAAATAGTTATATATAATTGTCAATGGGGGAGAAATTTAAATTCATATATTACATTGATTATTGTATTTTTCTGATGGATGTCAAAGGGGGAGAAGTAATAGATTAGGGATACTTGAAATATACATGAAATTGTCAAGAAAAACTATGCACATCCATAGGGGGAACATTTATATGCATAGTTAACTTATACATTTTTCAAGTATTAGGTTGGTTTAAGATATAGGTTGCCATCATCAAAAAGGGGGAGATTGTTGGCTTTTTGGCCTTAATCCGTATTTTGATGATGTAATTAAACTTAATCTTAATAAGGACATGTAGATTAGCACATGTAGTATAATAGTATACATGTTGTATTGTGCTAACATCTACAGGTGATCAAGACTCAAGAAAGAAGAAAAATCAAGTCAAGATTTGTAATAAAGCTAAATGAAGACTTGTAATCTTGATTTTATTTTGAGTCTTAGGAACATGTGTAAATTGAGCATACAAGAGTTAAAAACCAATCACATACACAATAGGTTCCCTATAGAAGTCACACACGAAATTTCACATTATTTGGACTTCATTAGATCACCCAAACCTTAGTCGGAAATCACTTATAAACTTAAACCCAGATTTCCTGTGTGAACCGGTCGACCGAACCAGTTCTCAGTTCGACCGGTTTATAACAGACTCTCCACAGTGATTTTACCGAACTCTACCGGTCGACCGGTTCTACATTTTTGGTCGACCGATTCCGGATTTTCATATGACCGTTTTTCTTGTCGTATATGCCCAACGGTCGTATTCGTATTAAAACTATATACACCTCCATATACTTAACCAAACGGTCGAACCATGTGCCAAGTTCGGTCGACCGTTTAACCTTGTCAAAAATTACCTGCTATCGGTCGATACGATTTCGTTCGACCGATCCAATTTTCCCTTTACCGAAACGCTTATTCGGTCGACCGGTAACCCTGTTCGGTCGACCGTTTTCTTAATAGACTTAAGTGTTCGGTCGATCTATTCATATTTCAGTCGACCGTATTCTTATCGAACCCAAGCGTTCGGTCGACCGTTCCACGTTTCGGTCGACCGGTTCAGGACAGATTTGCAGCCCGATTTTCTGCTTTGTGTATCTTGCACAAAACCCAATCAAATCTATCCCCAACGGCTAGAATACCTTAGGAGCTTATAAATAGAGGATCAAGACTTGTTGTTAACACAACTCTCCAACTCCAATTGTCCCAATACATTAGAGAGAAACCTCAATCCTCAAAGCTCCCATTTCTACACTCTATAAGCCTAAACTTCACACACTTGATCATATACTCATCCTACTCAAAGTGTGCTCAATTAGAGAGTGAATCCCACTCAGTTACAAGTGTTGTCAAAAGAAGCAAGGACTTCGGTGAAAGCCCGAAGTGTCCCTCTCGGATTGTGAGAGGAAGAATTCAAGCAAGCGAGGGTTGTTCGCGTTGCTTGTGGTGTAAAGACGTTCTCTCCCGGCCCGGAACGGGGAGTGGTTAGTGAAGACGTAGGCGGAGCTCGCGGATTCGAGCGGAGCTTACAAGAGAGGACTAGGACCCGGGTGGGGTGCCGAACCTCTATAAAAACGCCGAGTCTCTATGTGGTTTGCATTGTTTTCCTACTTGTGTTTGATTTGTTTTTAATTTCCGCTGCAATTCTTTGATCAATCAACCAAGTAGTTAATTAGGGCTTAATCGTGATTAGTTTGTGGACCCATAGACCCACACGATCCTACATTTGGTATCAGAGCCTTGTTCGTTAATTTTGTTCTTAATCGATAAATTAACATGGCTCTTAATGCATCCACACCTTTAGAATCATGTAAACCACCATATTTTGATGGAAATAACTTTAGCTCATGGAAATTTAAAATGTCTTCATTTATTAAATCCATGAATGCAAACTTGTGGTTTATGATTCAAACTCCATATGAATCACCTAGATATCATATTAGTAAATGGAGTTTAGAAGATGAGAAAAATGCATCCCTAAATGCAAAAGCTATGAATGTCTTATTTTGTGCATTAGGAGATGAACATTTTAATCTTGTTTGCTCATGTGATAGGGCTCATCATATATGGCAAACATTAGAAAAGAATTTTGGTGAAGGAGATTCACCAACCGGGAAGAAGGGAGAAGCCACTCCAATGGATGTAGCTCAAGTTAGATGTGAAGAAATCAATTCAACATCTTGTTCAACATCAAGCTCATCCGATGGAGAAAGTGAAGATGAGGTATCTTCTAGTCACTCTTCAAGTTGTAGTTTAAGTGAAAAATCATCACATTCATATAAACTACAAAATGCATTTCTAAAACTTTTAGAAAAATCTAAAGAACTTCATGAGTCTAATAAGTTAGCAAATAAGCAAATTCTTGATTTGAAATGTCAAAATGCATCTATCTTACATGACAAAAATGATTTGCTTGCTAAAATTGAAGTTCTAACTTCTGAAAATGCATGCTTAAGGAATGAAAATTTAAATTGTAAAACTACCTCATCAAATGCAATTGATAGTCATATGCTAGAAATCGATACAAATGACTTGCTTATTAAACTTGATAAATCTCATCTTGAAAGCAAGCAATTACTACATGACTTGAATTGCATGAATAACAAGGTTGCAAATTTAGAGATTCACATGCTTAACATGAATGAAAAACATAATTCAATGATTAAAAATCTAAATTGCTTGAATGAATCTCTAGCAACTAAAAATAGTGAACTTAATGCCTTAAATGAAAATTTGTCAAATAAATTGCATAAGTTCACACATGGAAATGAAAACAATTTTTATGTTAAGAACATTCCGGTTCAAATAATTGTTAAACATAATTATGCCATGAAAAGGAAAGTAAGTGTAGAGGTACCAAAATCAACTTGGATTCACATGCTTAACATGAATGAAAAGCATAATTCAATGATTAAAAATCTAAATTGCTTGAATGAATCTCTAGCAACTAAAAATAGTGAACTTAATGCCTTAAATGAAAATTTGTCAAATAAATTGCATAAGTTCACACATGGAAATGAAAACAATTTTTATGTTAAGAACATTCCGGTTCAAATAATTGTTAAACATAATTATGCCATGAAAAGGAAAGTAAGTGTAGAGGTACCAAAATCAACTTGGATTTGGGTACCAAAAGCTAAACTTAATGGACCCAAGCAAAAATGGGTACCAAAATCTACACTTGTAGGAGCTTGAGGAGGAGATTGGTGGTGACCGGGTGAGCCAAAACGTCAAATTCGAATCCGGTTGCATCACCAAGTCAAGATTGGAGCTAATCAAATTCAAGTTTGGTATAAAATTTCTATCTTTGAATTTTCTGAAAAATTAGCTCTAATCTAGTTAATATGCTTAATTGTCATATCCTTAGATGTTTAATTCATTGCAAATCATATACCAAATTCATTGCAAATCATATACCACATCCATTGATTTTAAATGTCAAATTTTAAATGGATGTTAGAATAAGGCTTAAATAGAAACTTAATTGAACTTAACTTTAATCATACTCATAGTTTCCATCTAGCCTTATTGATAGGGGGAGCTTAATAGTTATATCTTTTATTAGAGTAATGAAGTGCAAAATTTAGGGGGAGCATCTTCATTACAAATGACATCCTACATTGAACTCAAATAGTTATATATAATTGTCAATGGGGGAGAAATTTAAATTCATATATTACATTGATTATTGTATTTTTCTGATGGATGTCAAAGGGGGAGAAGTAATAGATTAGGGATACTTGAAATATACATGAAATTGTCAAGAAAAACTATGCACATCCATAGGGGGAACATTTATATGCATAGTTAACTTATACATTTTTCAAGTATTAGGTTGGTTTAAGATATAGGTTGCCATCATCAAAAAGGGGGAGATTGTTGGCTTTTTGGCCTTAATCCGTATTTTGATGATGTAATTAAACTTAATCTTAATAAGGACATGTAGATTAGCACATGTAGTATAATAGTATACATGTTGTATTGTGCTAACATCTACAGGTGATCAAGACTCAAGAAAGAAGAAAAATCAAGTCAAGATTTGTAATAAAGCTAAATGAAGACTTGTAATCTTGATTTTATTTTGAGTCTTAGGAACATGTGTAAATTGAGCAAACAAGAATTAAAAACCAATCACATACACAATAGGTTCCCTATAGAAGTCACACACGAAATTTCACATTATTTGGACTTCATTAGATCACCCAAACCTTAGTCGGAAATTACTTATAAACTTAAACCCAGATTTCCTGTGTGAACCGGTCGACCGAACCAGTTCTCAGTTCGACCGGTTTATAACAGACTCTCCACAGTGATTTTACCGAACTCTACCGGTCGACCGGTTCTACATTTTCGGTCGACCGATTCCGGATTTTCATATGACCGTTTTTCTTGTCGTATATGCCCAACGGTCGTATTCGTATTAAAACTATATACACCTCCATATACTTAACCAAACGGTCGAACCATGTGCCAAGTTCGGTCGACCGTTTAACCTTGTCAAAAATTACCTGCTATCGGTCGATACGATTTCGTTCGACCGATCCAATTTTCCCTCTACCGAAACGCTTATTCGGTCGACCGGTAACCCTGTTCGGTCGACCGTTTTCTTAATAGACTTAAGTGTTCGGTCGATCTATTCATATTTCAGTCGACCGTATTCTTATCGAACCCAAGCGTTCGGTCGACCGTTCCACGTTTCGGTCGACCGGTTCTGGACAGATTTGCAGCCCGATTTTCTGCTTTGTGTATCTTGCACAAAACCCAATCAAATCTATCCCCAACGGCTAGAATACCTTAGGAGCTTATAAATAGAGGATCAAGACTTGTTGTTAACACAACTCTCCAACTCCAATTGTCCCAATACATTAGAGAGAAACCTCAATCCTCAAAGCTCCCATTTCTACACTCTATAAACCTAAACTTCACACACTTGATCATATACTCATCCTACTCAAAGTGTGCTCAATTAGAGAGTGAATCCCACTCAGTTACAAGTGTTGTCAAAAGAAGCAAGGACTTCGGTGAAAGCCCGAAGTGTCCCTCTCGGATTGTGAGAGGAAGAATTCAAGCAAGCGGGGGTTGTTCGCGTTGCTTGTGGTGTAAAGGCGTTCTCTCCCGGCCCACAACGGGGAGTGGTTAGTGAAGACGTAGGCGGAGCTCGCGGAGTCGAGCGGAGCTTACAAGAGAGGACTAGGACCCGGGTGGGGTGCCGAACCTCTATAAAAACGTCGAGTCTCTTTGTGGTTTGCATTGTTTTCCTACTTGTGTTTGATTTGTTTTTAATTTCCGCTGCAATTCTTTGATCAATCAACCAAGTAGTTAATTAGGGCTTAATCGTGATTAGTTTGTGGACCCATAGACCCACACGATCCTACACTATATGTGTTCAATACATAAGAGAATATGTTTAATACACAAATACAGTTGGTTTCAGGCGGAGAGGAAGAAGTGAGGAACATATGATTCTAAAAGAGATACGTACATAAACATGAATTGTTGATCCTTGTGGAGGAAAGGATGTAGATGGAGGGTTCATGTTGTTGTACATGGTATGAGAGTTAAGACATTGGTTGGTGTTGGGGAGATGAGAAATGCTTGATTTTGTATATTTTTGTGATCATACATATAAATGATTAACTGAAGTCAACTTATGGAGCTTGTGGACGTCCCCAGTTAAGTCTACCATAGATGCTAACGGGCTCACATAAGACTCAATTACTGTAGTATGCCATATTTTTCTATAGGAATAGAAATGGCATGGATCAACTCTACAAATCTGCATTACTTTCTTAAATAAAACTTCCAGCGAATACACATCTATATGCGTTCAATACACAATAGAATACGTTTAATACACAAATACAATTGGTTGTCGCCAGAGAGGAAGAAACGAACAACATATATGATTCTAAAAGAGATACGCACATAAACATGAATTGTTGATCCTTGTGGAGGAAAGGAAGTAGATGGAGGGTTCATGTTGTTGTACATGGTATGAGAGTTAAAACATTAATTGGTGTTGGGAATATGGGAAATGTTTGATTTTTGTATATTTTTGTAATCAGACATATAAATGATTAATTGAAGTCAACTTACGGAGCTTGTAAACATCCCCTACTGTAGATGTTAACGGTCTCACATAAGACTAAATTACTATAGTAGGGGGTGACTAGGCGAGAGAGATGTGTTGAATATTTTTCTATAGGAAAGAGAGAGAGAGAGAGAGAGAGAGAAAAGAGAAATGTTGGAGATAGAAATGACATAAAACACTTTACAAAACTGCATCACTTTCTTAAATAAAACTTGTAGTGAATACACATCTATATGCGTTTAATACACAACAGTATATGTTTAATACACCAATATATCATTTAAATACACAACAATATCATTTTATTACACAAGTTCTGTAATTCCTTCATAAAACTCATTCACAAAATCTGTCAAACAACAAAAGCATTTGTAAAAACATGTCACACAATCTATCATTATCAAACCATACAAGTCTACACATATAAGCAATTTCTAAGTAAATAAGATATCATATGAAATATTTAGTTGATACATCAATGTATAAATAACAAACAACATTCACACGAAGCCCTTTTTTTCTTCATTATAATATATCACATCTCTAATAGAACTCAAATTATCATCTATATTTGTTACAAAGTAAATAACTGAATTATTTTCTGACCTTCTAATCTTGACGTTACACGACAAAGATTTATCCAATTGATTTTGGAAGAAATTGAAGATATTCAGTGTATAAACATTGACCATTAGTTTCTCCATTGCCCATCTTGTGATGAAGTGAGGTATTATTTTTCTACTATCAAAGTCCCATCTATTTTCTTTCTCTCTTTGGAATGTCAAAGTTATTTCAAACCTGTAGTAAATACACAATTTTATTAGATTCTTACACTACTTTATCAGTTAAATACACAATTATATCATTTTAAGATACAACTCTATTGGTTTAATGCAGAACTGTGTTATTTTAATACACAATTATCATTATTTTACACAACCATATCAGTGTTACACTACTATATCTTACTATTTTAATACACAAGTTTATTCTATATCACTATCTTACATTACTATATCTTACTGGTTTAATGCAAAACTCTATTGGTTTAATATACAACTATATCAAATTGTTACACAACAATAGCAGTAGTAAACATATAAGTTCATTAAACAAAAAAATGATACTATTAATGTAATTTATACTTGCATAAGAACTCAAACAATGTATTTTTTCTATTTGCATTATGTAAATGAATGCATCCCTTATTGATTGCATTTACTCAAACAATGTATTTTTCATATTGGATATTTTGGTTAGAGAACATTTTTTGAAAAATCATTATTAAAATACACAACTGCATTATAACTTTAATATACACAACTCTAAAAGTTTAATATACAATTACATCATTAAAATACACAACTGCATCATTCTCGTAAAAAAAACTTCCAACGAATACACATCTATATGCGTTCAATACACAACATAATACGTTTAATACACAAATACAGTTGCAACAATTCTTGCTGCAACTCAGACGCACTAATTGCAAGTCGAGAATCACATGTGAAATCTTAGACTCACTCATTGCAGCAATTCTTGTCTTCGATGAGAAAAAAAGTAAGGAAACGACTTAGTGATGCTAAATAAACAAATGAGAAGGTATAGAAGCGATTATGAGAAGCAAAAGTTTTAGATTGTACTATGAAACAAGACACAATTCTACTATTTCCCTTTAATTCACGTCTACACACCAAAACAAGCAGAAAAATCTTTCTTATTTATTTCGAGAGAGAAAAGTCACAGATTGTTAAATCTAAAACGAAAACAGAAATAAATTAAAGTATCACCATTTTCGGAATTGGGTGGCGAGAAAGGGGGATTTGAGATGACGTAATCAACCTCACCAGGAAACACAAAGAAAACATTCTAGAAACTAAAATCCTAAATAAAAATCCCCAATCAATGTGTGTGTAAAATAAGTGTGAATAGAAGAAAACAAACTTGAGAATAGGTGAGATGGGAAGGAATGAAGGAGGGAGGAAGAAGGAGGGGGTGGGTGTGTATGGGAAGGAAGGAGAGGGGAGGAGGGAGGAAGAACGAGGGAGTGAGTGTGTGTTGGAAGAAAGGAGAGGGGAGGTAAAAAGAGGACGGGGTGATTACGAAATTACCATTTTCATCTTCACCGTTAGATTTGATATTGATGGTGCATGTTTGTGGTCTCATTATATTAAATTGAGACCTGGTCTCATTCTAATACCGCCCTATATATACATACATATATATATATTGTGACATATATATACATATATATATACATACATATATATATATACAAGAATTCTCTAGTGAGCCTAGGGTTTAATTTTTCTAAATTAAGCCCCCACAATATTCACCACTCATTTCAAATTGTAAGTTAGATTAAGAAAAAAACGGTTATGCTAATGAATGGTGAGATTAACTGTAAATAAGATCCAATGGTGAGATTGTAGGGGGCTTAAACTAAATTTGATGAGCCTTGGGCTCACTAGAGCTTGACCCTATATATATATATATATATATATATATATATATATATATATATGATACCTAACTAACTTTCTCTTTCACCAATGCTTTCTTTCTTTCTTGTGTCATCATGTATGTGCCGATGGCAATGACATAGGTTTTCTTGTTTATGCATGATTGCATCATTCACGTCCCATTCCAAGTTTCCTCGTATTTTTTTGTTTAATTCTCCCACTGTACTCTACATTATTCCACACCCACATGCATGCCCTCATGATCTCATCTCAGTGAAGGAATCTGGTTTGAACATTATTATTGTGGTTAATTGTAGATCTGTCAACCTACTTAAATAGTCTAATTCCAAAGTTGATGAACCACACTGCTATATATGTTTAGCTTTTCTTCAAAGAAAAAGAAATTTGGGAGGAGTGAGCTGCCGTACAATAGCTAATTTTGGAGTCAGATTTTGCAAATAGGTATCGAGATGGCCCACTAGAGAATTTAGTTGTTGGTGATCCGGAGCTCCTCTCATGAGCCCATATCTTCCCAAGCCCGTGCCAGATCCACTCTGGTTCTTAGCTGGTGTCGGGTTAGACGCTTGCGGGTATCTGATCGGTTGTCCAAACATATAAAATCTGCATTCTTTCCATGTCATTCATTTGTGTTCGAGTTAGGGTTTCCGTCTGAGTGGTCGCCGCCACCTCCGAGTTGGCTGGTGTTGCCACTGGCGGTCTCGTCCACCATGTTTGCCCGAGTGTTCCTTTCTCTGTTCTTTGGAGGCTTGAGGTGGGAAAAAGAAACCAATATGAGTCTTTATTATGGCATTGTTTCTTACAATTTTCGTAGTGTTTGTATACTTTGTTTCCAAATCACTTTTTATTGTTGTTGTTGCTGCCCTGAGCTTGGTTGTGACTGACGATGAAGGCTTGGTTATCTGAGACCGCACTGTTGGTGTTGCTTGTCAGGGTTTCCTTTGGGTTTCCTCGCGTTGAACGAGACTTGTGATAATGGCGAGGCTTGGTAGCTTTGGTGCGATCTGTGATTTTATGGCTTCATAACTTGGATCCAACCCTACCAAAAACTGGTAGATCTAGTTTTGGTCTTGTCGGGTTTGGATGGTTTTGGCGTCTATTGTTTGATACTCATACACCCGCAGTTCGTCCCACTATTTTATGAAGGTACTGAGGTACTTGTTGGCCTTTTGGCTAATAATCGCTATTCCATTTTGATGATTAACTAACATATCAATAAACACATGTAATCCGTTTATATCATTGCATGCATATATTGTATCAAATGTAGATCAAGACAAGAAATCAAGAATGAAGAGTAGATAGGTTTACATTTCTTGTTCTTAGGCTATAATGTAAATTGACATTTGAAATCCTTGATGAATTGCATTCCATGACCCTTAAGGACCTATAGAAGTCTCACAATTAAGTCTATACCAAATTGACTTCAATAGAACATCAATGACACATAGAAATTCACTTACAACGGGACTTCTGGGTTATATCGGTTGACCGGTAGGCAATCTGGTTCGACCGGAATTCAACAGACAGTCTCTCATTTCCCCAAACGGTCGACCAGACATTCCATGAGTTTGACTGATTCCACTATGTGCTTTCACAGTCTTAATCGTTCGATCAAACTTTTTCCCGTTCGATCGTTTCTTTCTACCAACAAATATTACCCAGTTCGATCGATACTTATCTCACTCACCTATCTTGTTTTGACACGTGTCCTCATTGGAGTGGAAACCAGTCGTCTGAATGTCCATTTTGTTTGACCGATTGATTTCCGTATTTGTCTTTAATATAACTGTTATACTTGTCGTGTTATACCAACGAACGTATACAAATATTCACCTAACCCCTCTTTTTGATTTGGTCTATCGGCCAACTGAGACCTTATAAACAGTCAATTGGCTCATGAAACTCTCCAGGACCAAACTTACTGGAATATTTTGGTCGAACCAATTCACCTTTCTGTTCGCCCGTTATCTTATTTGCATTGTTTCATCTTCACCAAATTCCCCAAATGGTCGACCAGACCTTCCAGCCGTTCGATCATTTACTTAATTTCTAGCCCAGTTGGTTCGACCGTCTGAACCTTAGTTCGAACGATTACCTATGTCTTAACAAACCGGTCGACCGATTGACCCAATCCGGTCAACCGTTGGTGTCCAGATTTATGTCCTGTCAATCATTGTTTTGTATTCTTACACAACTCATTAACACTTTAATCCCAACGGCTAGATTGAGTTTAGAGGTTGTAAATAGAGCAAAGAACACACTTCTAAGGTCACCAATCTTTCTCTAAGCTCAAATATGCATACTACTTCCAAAGTTGCTCTAAACATCCTTGTTCTCACATCTCCCACTTGAAACAAGTTCATTTCTTTCATCACTTATTTCAAGTGCCCAATATCATATTGCTAAAGTTTTTCTACAATAGTTGTACTAGCGTCCGAAGTGAAGCTCCTCTCGGATTGTGAGAATGTGGTCCAAGCTAGGCGAGGTTGTTCGCAAAGTTTGTGGTGTAAATGCGTGATCCTGGTCCGCAACGGAGATCGGATTAGTGGAGGATGCGAAGTTGCTCGAGGAAGAGCAATTCGTAAGAGAGGACTAGCATCCGGTGGTTGGATCCAAACCTCTATACATCCGTGTTGTGGTTTGCACACTTCTATCCCTTGTTAAACTATTCTAGCTTTTAATTTGCAATTGTTGTTTAAAAAACTTGATTAGTTTATTCACCCCCTAGACTAATATTAGGGCCTAGTAGATCCTATAGTACTCGATGATGGGTGTGGAGTTTTACCAAGTCTGGGATATTTCTTGTTTGATTTTAAAGATATGTGTGAATTTCTCAGCTTTTTCATAGTGTTCTTGGATAGCGTCCCAAAGCTCTTTTGTGCTCTCTTTGCACATGAAGATTTCTCTAATGTTTGGTTGCCTAGAGGCGATAATCCATGACATGATGGTCCATCGTTTGTCATTCCTCTTGCTTTGTTTTTGTCCCTTTTCCTTTGTGTATTTGCAATTTCCAAGTCTGTGGTCAACTCTCCCTACCACTGAGGGAAAGGGTCAACGCTCGGGCCCAAGATACGTAATACATCCCGTTTATGGTGTTGTGACGAGGCGTCGGGGGTTGTTCACCTCTGGGTGGTGGTTTCCAATGTCGTTTGACATGCGTGCAAACGGGTTTAGGTTTTGGGGTATGGATGTTGGCTGAGTTTTTTCTGTCTCGGCCTTCAACCCTCTTGGATGAGGTGAAACCGATAATGATCTCCGAGGAGAGTCTGAGGTTGTGAGTTTTTTCTTCTTGAATCAATGCTTTGATACCATATTGATTTTTATGCATGAGATAGGAAATTGAAGATTTTTTATTATTATTGTTCTAAATTTACATAATACATGAATGAGTATATATATTATCTATTGGCTTACATAGCTGTTGTGCATGCTAAATTAGGATGAATGAATGTGCTTGATTCCTTTCCTTGTAAGAATTTGTGATTTTTGGATGTTGCTTGATTGATCGTTTTATTTAAACCGCAAGTGCACGGCCGCGTTAAAGCGGTGGCAAATACGGGTCGTCCACTGGGAGGTGTGTCGACGTTTGGTTTGAGCGAAGGCGAGTGGTAAAAGAAGGAGAGAAATGTTGGTTACACGAAACTACACTAAGACGCAAAAAGGAAATGAAAGATAAGTAATAAAACTAAACCCCATAGGGGGTAGAGAAATAATGTGAATATAAAGATGTGTGTGTGTGTGTTCAATTAAGCTCATCACAACATGTAGTGCATGAAATCATAAAACTACATCCAACTTTGCCTCCACATGAATTAAGATAAGACTACATCATTAAAACATACAAGACAATAATTGGAATGAAGCTAAATGAACTCAAGTATAAAGACTAGACCCTACTATGCCTCCACATGAATTAAGATAAGACTACATCATTAAAACATACAAGACATTAGCTAAGGTAAAGGCAACAAGAGCACATACACTACAAATTGTGTTTCCAATATTAACTTCATCCATATCCTAACCTTATCATTCCCCATAAAATAGGTCCACTAATCAAAGCATAAGCTAAGCTTCATTCAAGAGCATTAGCATATCAAAGATAAGAGTGAAAACCCATTAGATGGTTATGGAAATCATATAAAGCTCAAGGGATAAAGATAACACACACTCAATACACTACATGATTATATCACATATTTCTCCACCCCCCAAATGGGGATGGAACTACTCACACATATTTAAACTAATTACTCTAACAAAAGAAAGCATTATACTGAAATGAAACTACACTAATCAAGCAAGAAATATTAAAGAAGCATAAAACAAAACAACAAGCAAGCATGCATATGAAAGGAAATTAAACTAAGAGAGAAACAACACAATTAAAGGAAAACATCTATTATTAACTCACTCAATTACAAGTAGCCCTTCCTCCACCAGAGTTTTGCTTCAAGACTTCACTCTTAGTAGGGAAGATGACCACCAAAGAGGGAGATGGATACAATGGGAGGTGAAGAGTTCTATTTATAAGCATGGAAAAAGCTAATCCGGGACAATCCCCGGATGTGGGACTAAACCAATACCAAAAATAGCCTAAACACACAATAATACAAGTCCAGGAGAAAACTTAGCGGATCTGGGATGATCCAGACCGCCAATTGGCGGCCTATAAGGCCCAGATCCGTCTGGGTTTTGTGTTTGGCTTCTCTGGAAGAATTTCTTGGTCTTTGATGCATCTACTTGGTTTGTTGGAGCTCCGACCCGAATCGAATTGCCAAAATACTCCCCATGATGGTGTGGAGTTTCCTGTTTTGCTCTTAGGTCCTTCGGTCTTACGATCAGGTCCTTCTCCCTTGCATCTTAGTCCCCAGGTCTCACAAATAAGTCCTTTTTCCTGCTTTTGGGTCCTTTAATGACTCTTCTCTTCAAACCTCTTTATTCGTGAAAACTAAACATAAAACTCGTCACGTAGCATTGCTTAGGTGTAAGATAATGGATATAAGATACAAATATAAGCATGAAATGATGTCAATCATTGCTCGTCTTCGATTTCTTTTTCTCGATTTTGTGGTTAGGATGTATCGTGATCCCTACAGAGAGGACATGGAAATTCCAATGACTGTGACTCCGACGAGCGCAACTGTAGTGGGTGAGTCTCGTGTAACAATCTTACTTTTGACTTCTAGTGTTGATTAGGGGTGAGCATTACCCGGTTCGGGTTCGGTTCAGACCGGATCCAACCGATCTGGGTTCCGGTCTGGACCTTTTTGAAATTTCGGTTCCGGTCCGGACCAGTCTGATTTTCGTTTTTTATTTTAAAAAATCCGGTTTTGGACCGGACCGGATCGGTCCGGTCACCGGTCCAAAGCCTTCGGGTCCGGTCTTCGGTCCGGACCGGATGCTCACCCCTAGGACTGTTGATACCTTCCGTGAAATTCGATTGCGCTCAGAAGTTCTGTATAATGAAATCGAAATGCAATAATGCATTTTCACAATAACATGGCAGCTAACATGGCAGACTATTGACACTCGAACATGACAACTAAAACGTCGCTCATCACCTTTACCAGCTAACACAATTACTTCGCTTGTCTTACAGGAAATTGAGTGGATCAGTAAGATTTATGACGGGCATCATGCAACTCCCAAGAAACAAATTAAGACTCATGTCTTAGAATTTTAAGTTTGAAACTCCTGGAGGAGATTTCAGACCAAGTTGGATCTCTATTTCTCATCGGTTTGGGGTTTCAATGTTCTGTTTCTAATTTGTCACATAGCTCACGTTCACTCTCCCACTTGCCATGCATGGGAGCCAGCTCTCGCAATACCCGTCTTGTTGATTATTGGCGTCTCTAGTAAGAACACCAGAATAAATTTCGAATTTTGGAAATCACAACCATTGTTCTAATGAGTGATATAAAACTTGGATTTTCTTGAATTATCGTTCTAATACTGTATTTGATTGCCCATTTTCTTAACTTCGAGAAACAACATAGAACTGAAAGTACAAAGAACAAACAAACATGTAGTCTTTTTGTAAGACAGAGATGAAAATATAAGGATTTAATTATTTCTAAGCTTTCTTGAGATCTCGTTCTTCGCAGGGCTCACCCGCACAACGCAAGCAGCCTCCTTCCCTTGCTATTGGGGCAACAAATGGACCTTCTAAGCATAGCTAGAGCACCGTTAACATCACTCGGGTAGTTTCCGGGCGCCCGATTTTTTTTCTCCGCCACGTCAGTTTTTCTCTCCGTCTCGTCAGCTCAAACCAAACCCCCTAAATATTTCTTAACCACACCCAAAAACAACTCCAACACCCTACATTCTCTCCCCTACATGTCATTTCGGGATCAATTGTAGTCAAAACACAAAAAAAATCTAAAAATTCTAAAAAATATAAACAAATAAAAAACATATTTTCATAAAATATATTTTATAAAAATAATTTAAAATAATTTTTAAAACATTTTCTAAAACAAAAACTCAAAAAACAATCCAACAGTGGGGCCACGTCCCCTACCCGGACGGGTGGAATCGAGAATTTTAGCGCACATGGCCGGGTGGTAAGCACACAGTACTCGTTATGGATGCTCTTATGAGAGAGAAAATCATCACCTTGCCATTGCTGATCTTAACAACTATTTGTATTTCAGCGACGTTCAAGAAACAAAGTAACACCAATAAGACCTATGTTATAACAGCTAAGAACTATGTTAAGACTACTACTCAAAAATAAAATTCAATTCGCCTATATATCAACTGGTTTCAATTAAATTATGTTTTAGTTATAGTTACAAAGTACAAACTATAAGGACTACGTGTGCTTTTGGATGCACCATAAATCTGCAGTTTATGGTGCCCAAACCTTTTTTAAACAGTGTGGTTTAAATGATGAGTTTATTGACGAAATAACTTTTTTTGGCTAGTGCAAAAGGTGTTAAACCTGAATGAGTTTTAACATGCTAAAAAAGTAATATATCGATAAAACCTTCTGAAAATAAAATCAGCCTTCAGGATCAATTTGTGTTCTAAGGTCGCGGCATGTTTTATTGGAACAAAAGAGAAATTCAAAAAAGAGGATTAGACGTTTGAAAAAAGTGCAAATTATTGCAACAGAACAAGAAGAACAGACCTGCACTACACATTCCAAACAAGGAAGTGATCTGTACTTGCTAACTTGAAATAAAATAAATTGAAATCTAAAAGCCATAGGATGTTCTACGTGTTTGTCTCATAACATAAGATTTCTGCTACCGAAATTCCATACGATCTCAATTAGTCTCTCCTCAAGAGACAAGTCCTGCTGAATCTCTGACATTGTTATCTCAATCACATGAGCTAGATCTGTAACGTACTTCCTCAACATCGACAACGTGGAAGACGTTGTGAAGACCCGAAAAATACGGTGGCAAAGTATTCCGGTAGACAACCTCTCCAACTTGGTCGAGGATCTCGAACGGCCCAACATACCTCGGACTGAGCTTCCCCTTCTTCCCAAACCTCATCACTCCTCGGGCTGGGGAAATCTTCAGAAACACATGGTCGCCCACCTCGACCATGTTTGGATGGTGAAGACTCGCCCGGTCTTCCTGCCCTGCCCTGGTGAAACAACGGATCGACTGCCTCCGCTCTTCCCTACTACTGGTGGCCCAAACCTCCTGCTAGGCTCGCCCTGCCTGTTCGGGCACTCCCGAACAAAGTGGCCCATCTGCCCGCACCCCATGCAAGCGCCTGTGCGCTTGAAGCACTCCTGACCTGGGTGAAACCTCCTACAGAAAGTGCACGCTCCAGACTGACGTGCTCCTCCTCCATCAAACCTGAGCCTCTTGCCTGGGTTCCCTGCTCCACGATCGACTGCTCAGCTACCGGTGCTCACTGGTGTCTTCCTTTCCTCCTGAAGACACTTCCTCTGGTCTTGCTCTTAATGGTAGCATGTTTCACCGCGTCTACAAGGGTCTACGACATACTGTTGATCACACGCGATCGGAGCGGCTGCCTCAGTCCCTTTACGAACTTCCTCGCCCGCTGCTCAGGTGTCACACTGACTTCCTGGTAGTAACGCTCCAATGCGTTGAACCTGCTGATGTAACTCGTCAGGGTCATCTCCTTCTGCTCAAGCGACATGAACTCCTCCCTCTTCCGATATCTGACGTGTTGGGGAAAATACTGCCCATGGAACACCTCCAGAAACTCCTCCCAGCCGACGTCCTCACGGTCCTCAAACACCACCGTGGACGTGGTCCTCCACCAGTTGGCTGCCTCGCCATCAAACACATAGGTGGCCAGGTCCACCCTCCTATCCGGAGAAACTCCAATCGGTCGGAATATCTTCTGCATCTTGAAGACTCAGTCCTCCGCTACCTCGGGAGCACTCCTGCCGTCAAAACTAGGTGGGTGCTGACGCATAAAACGATCGTGCTCAGCGCCCAACCCGCCCCGTACTTTCTGGGCTGCCTAGTACTCCAGAAACTCGTCCAACCTGTCCCACTTGGCGCCCTCAGTTGCGTCACTGGTACTACGCTCACACGGAGAGCTTCTCACGCATATATGAGGCATCTGACAGAAGAAACAATCACAAACTTCAGCCATCAATGCATGCTTAAAGATAAAATGCATATGTCATATTACTACAATGGTGATTTCTTTGGGAGCTACATAGGAATCGACCGCTTTGATACCAACTTGTAACATCCTAGAACAGCTGAACATTTAAAAATTTATCATCAAGATACCAGAGACCAGTAACCAAAGACGGAACTGTTACTTTTAATAAACATCCAAGGGGTGCACCATATTACATTAGAGTTTGTCAAAAAAGCTACATGATTACATCAGATATAACAAAAAGAGATACAAGTAATCATGTCAACCTCAGTGGTCCGTACGAGAGGATCTGATCGCAAAATGCGCACGCCCGTCGTCACCACTCAACTGGACCTACTACGGTCCTGAAATAAAATATGCAACAATAATGCCTGAGTTTCCATAAGGAACCC
Source organism: Triglochin maritima (assembly GCA_963682175.1). NCBI lineage: Eukaryota > Viridiplantae > Streptophyta > Magnoliopsida > Alismatales > Juncaginaceae > Triglochin > Triglochin maritima. Next base: position 13,342,632 of record OY821773.1, read on the forward strand.
TCGTATGTCAAGCTCACCTATATGAATGCAGTAGTACAAATGAACATATCATACTAGTAGCATGTCCTGTCATCAATAGTAAGGAAAACAGTTTCCCCGAAGCGTAAAATAGGACATCAGTCTGACAATCATCATCGGGTCTCCCTCGGAGACCTACTTTAGACACATACGGTCTAACCGAACAAGACGTGACACTCCCCACACGCGGTTATACTAATCATGGGGTTCAGTAAGGAGTGTTCGCCAGGTCCGCGCCATAAGAAACAGATATGTACCTTCGTGGTCAAACCACCCCAACGGAGTTGTCTCTCGGTTGGTCCATCAATCATCATCTCAATAGGTGCCCAGTTGAGAAAAAATATAGCCGGAACAACATCAGACCATCAAACATCATAGCCGGAACAACATCGGCTCATCATCGCCTGAACAGCATCGACGGCATCACCGGCACAGCATCGGTTGTCCAACATACGTCCGAGACAACATCGGATGGGTCCGAACCGAAGTCCGTCGGGTCATCAGGCTCAACGAGCCACACATCATCATACATTGGGATCTGTGATCCCTCAGGTCTGCTACTCTACTATGAGTCCATCAATCCATCACATCAAGTCACGATCCATACACGGAGCTGACACGTCCCAAATACCCACACTCTTCCACCGGGCGATCCCTGGGCAGACACGCGTAACGCGCCCGTCGTCACCTCCCGGCTCACGCACTAGGCAAGGACATGGGTTTCCGTGGACAGAGTTGGCATCATACAAGGACCGGGAATTATGTTCTACGCAAAAACTGTCGACCGAAAGAGGCAATCCGGTCGACCGTTCCCATTGGTTCGGTTGACCAAAAGTTTGTAACGATCGAACTCTCTGGGCCTAACCTAAGTCCCAACGTCGAACACGAGTCTAAAACCGGTCGACCGATACGTGTCAAAATCGTGAGTCTGGTAAAAAACACAGAAGTCTATTCGGTCGACTGAAAACTTCCAGGACATCCTAACAGTTCTCAATCATCAACGGTAGAACAATGCATAAAAACGGTCGAACCATGCATCAATTAACTTATGTTCCGGTCGAACTAACACATGGACTATCGGTCGACCGCCACAAGGCATCGTTCGACTGGTGTTGGTTAAAGTCGGGCCATTACACTCAACCGGTCAACCGCCCGAAGGAATCGGTCAACCGTTGGTCGACAGCAACCTTGCGTCAGCCATGGATTTTACGTCGTTTCTCGCCGCCGGTGAGGTCTCCGACCTCCAGCGACCGACCACAACATCACCCCCTCACGAGTGAGCGACAAAACAAACTAAGAAGCCGACATACCTTTCGAACACGACGAAACTGCTGGAGACTCGCTCACGCAACGTCGTTTGCCCCCATGTGTACCAACCTCCGCACGCCTCACGCCGGGACCGCTCTTCCGCCCTCGTCACCGACCACCAGAGCTTCTGTCACCTCCACTGGCGCCGGAAAAGGAAGAGAAGAAGGTGAGAGATGAGATGAGTGAGGGAGACGAAAATGAAGAGGAAGAAGAGTGTAAGAGATGTGTAGTTTTCCTTAAAACCTAGAACCCACACCACCCAACACACCCAACCATACCTCCCATCATGCCTCCATCACCTCACCTTACCTCCCTCCATCACCTCCATCACCTTCTCTTAACCCCCACTTAACTCCTAATTGGGTTTAGGGACTTTACATATATAGCTAAATAAAACACAATGGGAAGATATTGAGGTCAAAAATGCAGGTGAAGACATGCAGATCTATTCTATTTAACATGTGAGAGTGAAAATTTTCAGGAAAATAATTGCAATGGGATCTTATTGGGCATCTTATTGAGCCATGACAGAGCCTTGTTGACTTTTTTGTTTTTGCAATACCCATTGATTAAGAGACTGTAAGAACAAATACCTACCACAAGTCCTTTTGAGGTTATGGACTCAAAAACTAGCAATGCATCTTCCATCCGACCAACAAGACAATATCCATGAATCAGCGTGTTGTGAGTAACCATGTTAGGTTCAACTCCTCTCTTCACCATTGACCTAAATAGCTTTTGTGCATCTTCAATTTTACCTTGCTTGCATAAGATATCCAAGAACATGCTGAGTGTCACCTCATCAGGCAAATCCCTTGACTTGTCATCTTCTTAAAAATCTCATTTGCTTCCTTCCAACAACTTGTCTTGTAATACCCATGAATAAGACTATTATAAGTGACAACATTGGGGGCGACTTGATTCTCATCCATCTCCTTAAAAAGCTCAAGTGTTTTATCCATTCTTCCTTGCTTGCGGAGCCCATCTATGATCATGCTATATATGTTGACATTAGGCGAACAATTGGGATTGTTGCTAGTATTCATTTGTTGGAGCATCTAAAGGGCGGTTTGTACATCTCCGCATCTGCAAGCACCCTTGATAAGGGATCCATAGGTGATGATGTCAGGGGCGAAGCCAAAGGCCTCCATTTTTCTAACCAATGTCACAACGTCATCAAACCTGGATGCGGAGCAAAGACCATCGAGTAAGGTAGTCAACTTCACTATGTCAGGAGAATTCCCAGCACGTTTGAGCATGTTCCCATAATAGCTTAATCCGAGGTCAACGTCGGGGATGGGGCAGCAGGATTTGATGAGAACACCGTAGGTGACGTGAGTGGGAGAGATGTCGGTCGACATCATCATTCGGTTGTAGAGAGAGAGTACGGCTTTGGGTTGTTTGGATGACTTGAGGATGGCATTGAAGAGCATGGTGAAAGTGACAATAATTGTGGATGGATTTCTGAATTGGAGCAATTCGTCAAACAGTTGGTGGTCTTCGGGCAAGAGGAGTGGCTTTGAAGATGCATCGTTCTTGGTGGTGCATCTTTCCCTGACGTACTTCTCGAGTGGATGGAGACGACGAGAAATCCCAATACCAAAACCAACACATCTACCCCATGAAATATTGTTCTCCATAGATGAGATTCTATTCTGGTGAGGGGTTTGCTTTAGACTTTGAGTAACTGTTTGGATGGTTGGTTTTGTAAACCAATTTCTTTGAAGATGTTACCATTCGTTATGGTGAGGAAACTAGAAACCAATGTTTTAAACACCGAACCAAAGAGTGAACCGAAAACAGTTCGGTTTGGTTCAAAGTGGTCCAACCGACGGTTCAACTTGGTCGAACTGATGATGACGTCAGCATGACATCAGCATTTTGTGAACCGGTGGTTGAACCGAACTAACTCCATAGTGACGGTTCAACCGACGGTTTGACTGATTGAACCGGTTTATAGATAAACACATAATAATTTTTAAATAAAATATTCAACATTTTTGAACCAAGAACACTTGGTTTCTATTTAGATAAAAGTGAGAAGACGAAAAATAATCAATAAATGATGTAAAACTGAAACCACATTCCTCCGAACGTAGAAATAACTATAAGAATATTTTTAATACCCTAAATACCATCATTTCAGTGACCAATCCAGTTAACCACATATACTAAGCATTCAACAAAATTAACCATACATCCTAAACATTAAAAAAATCAAAAAGTTTGAATTTTTGTCCGAGTTGGGACTAAGTAGACGAGACGAGGTGGACTGATGGAGTCGGGACTGAGGAGGCGTAGGTGGAGTCGGGACTGAGGAGAGAGGAGGTGGGGGTGGAGTCGGGACCGGAGGAGGTCGGGATGGAAAAATTGAAAAAATAGGAAAATTATTGATTTTGTAATTTTTGTTTAATAAAAGAAAATCGGTCCAACCCGGTCCGACCAAACCGAAAAAACCGACCGATTCGATCGGTTTTTTTTGTTTTTTTCGGTTCGCTCCGGTTCAGGTGGGGAGTGGTTTTTTCCATGGACCGAACCGGTCTAGCTCCGGTCTCGGTCCAACCCAGTCCGACCGCCGGTTCGGTCCAGTTTTTAAAACAGAGCTAGAAGCGGGTAAATGAAAGGTCTAATCAGACTTAAATTACACAAATGTCATTCCCGTCCGTCCTACTTCAACACTCAACCCTTCTTCCACCCTCACTTCTCTCCTTCCCTTCTCCAGGTCCACTTTCTCACCACCCATTGTCAAGGTTTAGTGCATCCATGGTCCTCGGCGGGGGTGTAGTTGAGGTACCACTGATTGACATGTGCATATATTTGTGTCTTATATCCTTTATTTTTAGTTTAAGCAATACTATGTAACGAGTTTTATGTTTATGTTTTGGGAATAAACATGTTTGAGAAGAAGAGACTCAAAAAAGACTTATAAGCAAGGAAAATTACTAAGTTGCAAGACTTATGGACTAAGATGCAAGAGATAAGGACTCAGATGTAAATCCAAAATGACTAATTAGCAAAATCAAACACTCCACACCATCAAGAGACGTATTTTGGCAATTGGATTCCGGTCGCAACTTACACAACTGATTAAGGTGCATTCCGGATCCGACCCATCTTCTATCGGATGTGTATTAAAGTGTTTTATGCTATATTTGGTATGTGTTTAGTCTCATACCGGGGGATTGTCCCCGGTTACCTTTTTTATGGCTATAAATAGAACTTTTCCTCCTCCTTTGTACCATATCTCCTCTCTTGGTGGTCATTCTCTCTACTAGGAGTAAAGCCTTGGAGTAAAACTTTGGTGGAGAGAGACTACTTGTAATGTGAGTGAGCAATAAAAATGTTTTGTTAGTTTCTTTAAAGTCTTGCATGTTTAGTTAATTTCGTTTGTTTTAATCTTCGTAGAAATAATTAGTATGTTTTCTTTCCTTAATATGAATGTTAGCTTAATAATATGTGAGTAGTTTTATCTCCCTTTGGGGGTGGAGATGATGTACATATATGTTGTGAAGTTTGGATGTTTGATGAGTTTTTGATTGTGTAGACTTGCATGTTTATATGTTCATCGGAGGTGTTTTAATCATCTACATGTTGGGAGATTTTTGATGTGTTTTGTCATAAGATTAAGACACTTCTCATGCTTAGTTTCCTCATGTTTATTGACTGAAATTTCCTGTTGAATATGCTACATGTTAGTATGTGTTTGTATTTGTGTTTGCTTGATTGAAGAAAATTTGTCTTGATGAGTTTTGCCATAACATTTAGACACTTCCCATGCTTAGCTTTGTTCTTCACATGAGTTCCTGCTTTTTGATGAGTTTTGCCATAACATTTAGACACCTCTCATGCTGAGTCTAGTCTTATGATGATCAAGTAGTAATTACTGATACGTTGTGTGAATGGATTGATAGGTTTTGCCACATCTTTAGACACTTCCTATGCATGAAGACACACACATGACACACACGCATACATGATTACTTGCATCATTCATCACTTATTTCACTTCATATGTGCACACACTCCATCCCTTAGGGGTTTCCATTCCTGAATTCCAGCTTGTTGTCTTAGTTAGTTTAGTTTCATTGTTGCGTGATTTCATTTTCTTGTTTGTGCTTACTAGTTTAGTCTAGTTTAGCGTAATCAACGCTTCTCCCCTCTTTTCCCACTTGCCTTCGAAAGAACAAAAATCGACACACCTCCCTGTGGATCGACCCGTATTTTCCACGTGTTCACCGGCGTTATGCATTTGCAGTAATTAAAACAAACACAATCAAGTTTTTGGCGTCGTTGCCGGGGAGGTGCTTAGTCCAAACTTTGGTTTGGACGATTCGAGTGGTTTTAATTTTTTGTTTATAGTTTTGCTTTGTTTCAGGAGGCTCTACAGATCAAGAGACGCCACCAGGAGAAGTGTGGAGGGGAACAAAAGTGAACAGACCTCCAATCAGCGGTGGTTGACCGCCAACTAGTGGCCTGGTGAGCTCAGTTTTCCCTCTACTTTTTTCTCGTTGTATCTACATTTACTAACGTGTTTTATGTTGGCTTTTTGGCCTTAATCTTATGTTTTGATGATTTAATCAACCGAATCTTAATTAGAGTAGCACACACTATGCATTGCATATATATTGTATTGTGATAACCTCTACAGGTGATCAAGACTCAAGAAAGATGGAAATGAAGTCAAGACATGTAATTAAAGCTAAATCGAAGACATGTAATCTTGATTTCTTTTGAGTCTTAGGAACAAAGTATAATTGAGCATACTTGAGCTAAAATCAACTTAATCACACACTAGGTTCCCTATAGAAGTCACACACGAAATTTCACATAATTTGGACTTCAATAGATCACCCAAACTTAGACCGGAAAACACCTAAACCTGAACCCAACTGTCTGCCCACATTCGGTCGACCGCTACAGGCCGTTCGGTCGACCGGATTATCAAGTATTCTGTTTGTGTTTTCACTGCCCATATTCGGTCGACCGTGTTTTACCTTTCGGTCGACCGTCCGATTGTATTTTCCCGACCGTTACTTTTGTCGTATATACCCAACGGTCGTATTCGTATTAAACCAAAAATACCCCAAATGTATTTCATGTATCGGTCGACCGAGGACCTCGATCGGTCGACCGTTGGTTCATCTCTTGACAAACCCAAAGTGCCTGTCCATAATCGGTCGACCGCCAAAACCAGTTTCGGTCAACCGTTCACACATTTGTTTGTCACCCCAAAAGTGCCTGGACGAAATCGGTCGACCGAACCCTATCTTGTGTTCGACCGATGACTTAAGTGAACCTAAGTCGTAGAGTTGGGAGGTCGACCGTTGCTTAACCGGTCGACCGAACTGAGTGTAAAACTGCCAACCGGTCGACCGCTCTTCCCGTTTCGGTCGACCGAATTCAGCCAGAATTGGGTTCTGAACTTTCTGTTTTGTGTAATCACACTTCAACTCATACCCAATCAATCCCAACGGCTCTATTCTCTCTAATGCCTATATAAGGAGTTGTAAAACACATTTTAACACAACTCTCCCACTACAAACTTGTCCCAAACTTTAGAGAGAATTCCAAACACTCAAAGCTACAAACCTTCCACACTTAGTGATCATTTCTTCATCCTACTCAAGTGTGCTCAAAGTTTAGAGAGTGTTGTTCCACTCAAGGTTACAATTGTTGTAAAAGGAAGCAAGGACTTCGGTGAAAGCCCGAAGTGCCCCTCTCAGATTGTGAGAGGAAGATTCCAAGCTCGGCGAGGGTTGTTCGCGAGTTTGACGGTTGTAAGGCGTTGTCTCCCGGCCCGGAACGGGGAGCGGATAGTGAAGTCGTAGGCGGAGCTCGGTGATCCGAGCGGAGCTTGCAAGAGAAGACTAGGACCCGGGTGGGGTGCCGAACCTCTGTAAATCCGGTGTCTTCTTGTGTGGTTTGCATTGCTTTCCTACTTGTGTTTGATTTGTTTTTAATTTCTGCTGCAATTCTTTGATCAAACAACCAAGTAGTTAATTAGGGCTTAATCATGATTAGTTTGTGGACCCATAGACCCACACGATCCTACATTTGGTATCAGAGCCTTGTTCGTTAATTTTGTTCTTAATCGATAAATTAACATGACTCTTAATGCATCCACACCTAGTGAATCATGTAAACCACCATATTTTGATGGAAATAACTTTAGCTCATGGAAATTTAAAATGTCTTCATTTATTAAATCCATGAATGCAAACTTGTGGTTTATGATTCAAACTCCATATGAATCACCTAGATATCATATTAGTAAATGGAGTTTAGAAGATGAGAAAAATGCATCCCTAAATGCTAAGGCTATGAATGTCATATTTTGTGCATTAGGAGATGAACATTTTAATCTTGTTTGCTCGTGTGATAGTGCTCACTCTATATGGCAAACATTAGAAAAGAACTTTGGTGAAGGAGATTCATCAACCGGGGAGAAAGGAGCAACCACTCCAAAGGATGTAGCTCGAGCAAAGAAAATGGAGATTCACTCAACATCTTCATCATCGTCAAGCTCATCCGATGGAGAAAGTGAAGATGAGGTATCTTCTAGTCACTCTTCAAGTTGTAGTTCAAGTGGAAAATCATCACATTCACATAAACTACAAAATGCATTTCTGAAAATGGTAGAAAAATGTAAAGAGCTTCATGAATCAAATAAATTAGCAAACAAGCAAATAGATGAGCTTAAATGTCAAAATGCATCTATGTTAGATGATAAAGTTGATTTGCTTGCTAAAATTGATGCTCTTACTTTAGAAAATGCATGCTTGAAGAATGAGTGCTTAAATGATAAATCTACCTCATCTAATGCAATTGAAAGTCATATGCTTGATAATGACAAAATTGACTTGCTAAAGAAACTAGATGAATCATATCTTGAAAGCAAGAAAATTCTAAATGACTTGAATTGCATGAACGATAAAGTTGTTAACTTGGAGATTCACTTGCATAAAATGAATAAAAAGCATGCTTCAATGATTCAAAATTTTAATTGCTTGAATGAATCTCTTAAGACTAACAACAGTGAACTTATTGCTAAAAATGAAATGTTAACTCATAAATTGCATAAGTTCACTCATGGCAAACAAAATAACTATTATGTAAAGAACATTCCGGTTCAAATAATTGTTAAACATAATTATGCCATGAAAAAGAAAGTAAGTGTAGAGGTACCTAAATCAACTTGGATTTGGGTGCCAAAAGCTAAATTGAATGGACCCAAACAAAAATGGGTACCAAAATCTACACTTGTAGGTACTTGAGGAGGAGATTGGTGGTGACCGGGTGAGCTCAAGAGTCAAATTCAAATCCGGTTGCATCACCAAAAGAGATTGGAGCAAAATTCGAATTCAACATTGGTATAAAATTCCTATCTATACAATTCATATTAAATTAGCTCTAATCTAGTTTCATATGCTTAATTGACATATCATATAATTTAATTCATTGCAAATCATTCACCTTATTCATTGCAAATCATTTATCACATCCATTGATTCTAAATGTCAAATTTTAAATGGATGTTAGAATAAGGCTTAAGTTGAAACTTAAATGAACTTAACTTGAATCATACTCATTGTTTCCATTTAGCCTTATTGATAGGGGGAGCTTAAATGTTATATCTATTATTAGAGTAATGAAGTGCAAAATTTAGGGGGAGCAACTTCATTACAAGACATCCATATTCTATGCTTAAAGTCTTAATTAATTGTTGTTTTTGATGGATGTCAAAGGGGGAGAGATAATTAAGGGGGTAACTTAAAAAAATTGATCAAACTTGAACAAAAACTATGCACATCCATAGGGGGAGCATCTATATGCATAGTTTACATATACTATTTTCAAGTATTAAGATATCGGTTGTCATCATCAAAAAGGGGGAGATTGTTGGCTTTTTGGCCTTAATCTTATGTTTTGATGATTTAATCAACCGAATCTTAATTAGAGTAGCACACACTATGCATTGCATATATATTGTATTGTGCTAACCTCTACAGGTGATCAAGACTCAAGAAAGATGGAAATGAAGTCAAGACATGTAATTAAAGCTAAATCGAAGACATGTAATCTTGATTTCTTTTGAGTCTTAGGAACAAAGTGTAATTGAGCATACTTGAACTAAAATCAACTTAATCACACACTAGGTTCCCTATAGAAGTCACACACGAAATTTCACATAATTTGGACTTCAATAGATCACCCAAACTTAGACCGGAAAACACCTAAACCTGAACCCAACTGTCTGCCCACATTCAGTCGACTGCTACAGGCCGTTCGGTGGACCGGATGATCAAGTATTCTGTTTGTGTTTTCACTGCCCATATTCGGTCGACCGTGTTTTACCTTTCGGTCGACCGTCCGATTGTATTTTCCCGACCGTTACTTTTGTCGTATATACCAAACGGTCGTATTCATATTAAACCAAAAATACCCCAAATGTATTTCATGTATCGGTCGACCGAGGACCTCGATCGGTCGACCGTTGGTTCATCTCTTGACAAACCCAAAGTGCCTGTCCATAATCGGTCGACCGCCAAAACCAGTTTCGGTCGACCGTTCACACATTTTTTTGTCACCCCAAAAGTGCCTGGACGAAATCGGTCGACCGAACCCTATCTTGTGTTCGACCGATGACTTAAGTGAACCTAAGTCGTAGAGTTGGGAGGTCGACCGTTGCTTAACCGGTCGACCGAACTGAGTGTAAAACTGCCAACCGGTCGACCGCTCTTCCCGTTTCGGTCGACCGAATTCAGCCAGAATTGGGTTCTGAACTTTCTGTTTTGTGTAATCACACTTCAACTCATACCCAATCAATCCCAACGGCTCTATTCTCTCTAATGCCTATATAAGGAGTTGTAAAACACATTTTAACACAACTCTCCCACTACAAACTTGTCCCAAACTTTAGAGAGAATTCCAAACACTCAAAGCTACAAACCTTCCACACTTAGTGATCATTTCTTCATCCTACTCAAGTGTGCTCAAAGTTTAGAGAGTGTTGTTCCACTCAAGGTTACAATTGTTGTAAAAGGAAGCAAGGACTTCGGTGAAAGCCCGAAGTGCCCCTCTCGGATTGTGAGAGGAAAATTCCAAGCTCGGCGAGGGTTGTTCGCGAGTTTGACGGTTGTAAGGCGTTGTCTCCCGGCCCGGAACGGGGAGCGGATAGTGAAGTCGTAGGCGGAGCTCGGTGATCCGAGCGGAGCTTGCAAGAGAGGACTAGTACCCGGGTGGGGTGCCGAACCTCTGTAAATCCGGTGTCTTCTTGTGTGGTTTGCATTGCTTTCCTACTTGTGTTTGATTTGTTTTTAATTTCCGCTGCAATTCTTTGATCAATCAACCAAGTAGTTAATTAGGGCTTAATCGTGATTAGTTTGTGGACCCATAGACCCACACGATCCTACATTTTAGGGCTCAATTTGGCATGTTTTGACTTGTCGTTTGCCCCCAGATTAACAATCAAGTACCTTTAATCAACTTGGCCACTGAAATCCAAAGCAAAAGATTAGGCATTCTTACTTGTTTAGGTCATGCATCATATACTTGACTTAGGCATGTAGTTTGTCTTTGTTTTAACTTTACTTTCAGTTGTTGAGTGCTGACGTGAGGTACACACTTCCTACTCTCATTCATGCATTTGTATGACCATGCATTAGTTAGTAGGAGATGCATTGCAACAAGTGTGAGTTGAGCGTTTGTTTGGAGAGTTCATTTCTATACTCAGACTCCAAAACACTATTAAGAAGGGGCTGTCCCATACAAGATAAGGTGTGGTATTTCATCACTCTTTCCTTGGCCCCAAAAATCACACTAATCAAAGCCTAATTTCTAAAAGTAAGTAAACATTGACCCTAAGTATTTCGGACTCACTAGGAGAGTGATCGAGTAGAGACTGTCATGACCTGATCAACGTTGTTTGCCTTGTCGATGGTAGGTGGTATTGGATCTCCGAATCTGGTATCACATGTTGGGCATTGTGGTTGATGCATTGCATACATTGCATCATATGTCTTTCATTTAGATTAATTTTATATCAATAAATGCTACTAAGGTATGTGTTTAGTCTTATTTACAGAATATAGGGACCTGAATGCAAATTACCCATATCCCGAGCATAAACGCGTGCAAGAGACTCATTTCATCCATGAAGACCAAGTTCAAGATTATCGGGGTTCAAATTGAAGTCCAACCAAGCATAAAAGCATTCAAAGACCTAATTACAAAAAGGCCAAGGACCTAAGCACAAAACTAGTACAAAAGTACCAAAATATTATTTTGGAGAATTTCTAAAGAAAAATCAATTTGGATCTCCAAATATATGAAGAAATAAATTTAGAGCTCAAAAGAAAGGAAAGAAATCAATCCGGACGCGCAAATGACATTTAAATCATACCATAAACACACACAAAAAATCTGGATCGATTCTGAGTCAAAAAGGTGATTTACAAAATGTGGCTGATTAGCCGCACAAAAGTTGATCCGTGCGCTCAAATTTTTACCAATGCTGTATTGACGCGTGTACTTTCCTTTTATGTATTGGGATCCCCGGTTGAGGCTATATATAAGGCTGAATCATGTATTGAAACGATCCTTCTCCCCTCCCCTTCCCTTTAGTAATAAAATTTTGTTTGTTTATTTTGTGTTTTTAGTTTTCTTTGGTATTTTCTCTAGGACCCCATCTCCTTCCCTCCATCCATGAGTTTCTAACTCTCTCCAAAGAGTGGGGGTGACGAATTTAGGGTGATGAGAAGAAGAATGATGTTATTATTTTAATTTCATGTTAGTATGTTTTGATTACTTGAGTTTATGTTGAATCATTTATCATGTAATGCTTTATAACTAATGTGATTTATTATAAGTTTCAGATTTCTCTAAACAAAACCTGATATCTAAACCTCCACCCGATGGACTCTCATCCATCTTTGCTTTATTTTTAATTTGTTTTTGTTGTTCTTGCTTTCGAAATTAAAAATCCAAAAATCTCAAACAAACCTTATTTCTCTCTCTTTCTTTCCCTAATCGAAAATCACAAAATAACAATATCTCTCCCTCCTTGTGTTCGACCCGTACTTGCCACGTCTTCATTGACGTCGTGCACTTGCGGTATAAATAAAATTCTCATCAAGTTTTTGGCACCGTTGCAGGGGAGGAGACGAAGATTTTGTTATTTTTTTGTGATTTTGATTCTATTCTGTTTATCGTGTGCGTGATCTAACTATTTGGGTTTGCATTTCAGGAGACAACAGAGTGCGCGGCGAAATCCGGGCACATTCGGAGCAAGAAGGGTGGCGAAATCACCGCATCCAAAGAAGAATCTGCGGCGAATCTGCCGCACGTCTGAAGCATCTGGGCTTCAATTTTTCTGGGGTCGTCTCCATCTCTGGGTGGACGCGTAGAGCAACCAGAAATTTTCGAGAGCGGGCGGCGAACCCGATTGAGCGTGCGTAGGTAACCTTTGTTGCCTTTTTCCTCGTAATTTCTAGTTTCGGAAAATTTCCTTTTTAGTAGAACTGCAGGTGTTACGCTCAAATTCCATAATTGGCAATCATTCCACTATAATCTAAAAATTGGCAAAATTAGAAGGACTAAGTGCATGCATCATATAGTGTTTTGTTTGCATTATTCGTGCTGAATTCTTGCAAATTATTTTTGTTGAAGAGTGCTGGAGGCAAGGTACGTGCGCGGTTTTTATCGATTGCATTTAAGCATATAATTTAGTTTGCATACAACCTTGTATTGTCCCCCAATTAAAGACCAATGTTTGACTATATTTGCTAGATTTAAGTTAAACTATCTTAAGGAAACTCCGTAGGAAAAGATACGGTGGGGATTTCATCACCCTTCCGTGGCCCACAAATCACAATCCTAAAGTGTCACCCAAGCCTTAAAATTAAAATCAATTAGACATTGGCCCCTAAGGACTCAGACTCAATTAAGGAGAAGATTGGTTTGACTTGCTATGACTTCAAGCTGATCGAATTTAATTTGGTGTCTAGAAAGTGTTTTTGTGTTGACGTAAGTCTTCCAAGCGAAGTGGTTGTCTAATTGGCACCGACTCTTTCGGAAGCGCCTCCACTAGCTATACACTGCCTGGCCAATTTGGTTTGATTAGTGAGGGAGGTGAATCAAGCGAACCAATTCGACTCAACCAGTTAGGAGTCGTCTAGATTTAAGCGACATTAGGTCTAGGATTGTTTGAACCGTGCTTGTTTAGGAAACTTCTGACCAACCCTCTCATCTATCCTTTAGAGTTAAGTTTCCCTTCTCATCTGAGTCTTCTTTCTCTTCTCACCTCAATTCTCTAGATTAGGATTCTTTTCTCATCTTTCCCCCTTCTATTGTTTGTTTCCGTTTTAAAATATATATATAAAAAAATAAAAAAAATAAAAATCAATTGATTCTTGAATTTGAATTTGGAATTTAAATTTCGAATTTGAACTCAAAAATTAATTCAAACCGGTGCACTCAGATTTGGGTTCGGGACTTGAGCAATCGACTATCACGAGTTTATCTAGATTCCACTCTAGAGCTCAACCCCAATCCACCTGTTGCACCACCTCACCCGGATCCAATGGGTGAGAATGTAGTGGACCCACCTGTTGCACCACCTAGGACTCTGAGGGATCGGTGCTACCCAACGATGGCTGCTCAGCCATCGTGCATCGTTATGCCCACCATACCGGGTCGCGATTTCGAACTAAAGGCACAATACATGAGTATGTTGCCCAAGTTCACCTCTAAGGAAGACCCATATCTCTTCCTTAGAGAATTTGAGGAAATCTGCTCCCTTATGCAATACCAGCATATCTCTGAGGAGGCAGTGCGTCTTAAATTCGTGTCTCTAGCACTGAAGGACGACGCTAAGAAATGGCTATATAGTGTAGCCGAAAGATCTATTACGAGTTGGGCCGAGTTTGTTCAAGTGTTCTTAAAGAAATATTTCCCCAACCATAAGACTATTAGGATTAGGAATGAAATTGTTGCATTCGTTCAATCTGAGAGCGAGCCGTTCTATTCCTATTTAGAAAGATTTAAAAGTCTGTTGACACAATGCCCTCATCATGGAATTCCAAGATGGCAATTGTGCCAAATTATTTATGAGGGATTGACACGTACATCTAGGGTTATGGTAGAATTTGTAAGCCAAGGAAACTTCATGTCCAAAAATGAGAATGATGCTTAGACTTTTCTTGAGGATTTAGCCGAAAATAGTATTCAATGGGACAATGCTACAGCACCGATTAACCCGAGTATTGGATCTAGAATAGCAAGTCAACCCAAACCAGGTGTCTTAGTTGTAGATGCTATTGTAGCTGCTGAAGCAAAACTAGCTACCCTTATGCGTAGAGTGGAGAGTCTAGAGCTAAAAACCCGACCCCTAATGACTCAAGCCTCTTCTATCCCTTGCCCTAGATGTGGTCAAACTGGTCATATAATGGAGGATTGTGCGGACTTGGAACAAGTTAATGCCACATTTAACCATTCTAGAAATGACCCATACGCATCAACCTATAACCCGGGTTGGCGTAATCATCCCAATCTTTCATGGAACCAACAAGGTCAACCTCCTAGACAACAACCAAACCCGTATAACCTAAATAATACATCATCTGGGTTTAGTAACAATGGAGATTATGATGTTAGATTGACAAGCTTGGAAAATATGGTTAAGACTTTTATGCAAACAACCACCCAATCCTTCCAAAGGCTAGAAACACAAGTCAGCCAACTAGCACAAATAGTAGGTGAAAGAGAAAATGGTCAGTTTCCAAGTCAACTTGAGGTGAATCCAAGATCTAATAATCAATATCAGCCCTATCAACCACCTCTAGGAAGTAACAACCCTAGACTGGTTCAAATGGCTAATGAGGAGGGACTGTTCCAACAAATAAATGCAGTAGTATCATTACGGTCTGGAAAACAAGTTGATAACAATGTGGTAAATCCTAGAGCTCCTAATCAATCTAGCCGTCAAGCACCCACATGTGACCTGACCATTGAACCTGAAGTCCAATTTGAAAAGCCTAACCCACCTAGTCAACCTGACCCTATAGCTCAACCTGAGCGAGTCTATGTTCCTAAAGCCTCATTCTTCTCAATAAGAGCTCAAGTGCACAAATGGAGAAAATCTTGGAAGTATTTAAGCAAGTTAAGGTGAATATTCCACTCCTAGATATGATTCAACAAATACCTACTTATGCAAAATTCTTAAATGATCTGTGCACTAAAAACAAAAAAACAAACGTACCAAAGAAGGCATTCTTAACTACAAACATAAGCTCTATTCTGTCTAACTCGTCTCCTATAAAGTATAAGGACCCTGGGTGTCCCACAATTTCATGTGCGATAGGAGTTACTTTTATCAACAAAGCCCTTCTAGACCTTGGTGCTAGTGTTAACCTACTCCCGTTCTATGTCTATGAGAAACTAAACCTTGGTCCACTAAAACCCTCTAAGACAACCCTTCAATTTGCTGATTGCTCTGTTAAGAAACCAAGAGGTGTAGTAGAGGATGTTTTTATTAAGGTTGGTGACTTCATTTACCCAGTGGATTTTGTCATTCTAGACACTGAACATGTTGTCAATCCTAAGAGACAAATCCTTGTAATACTAGGCAGACCCTTTTTAGCCACTTCTGAAGCTTTGATAATTTGTCGAAATGGGCTAATGCAACTATCTTTTGGAAACTTAAAAGCTGAATTTAATATCTTTCATGTTGATAGTGAACCAGAAATAGTATGCAATCGAAAAGAAAGTGAGAAAAAGGGGAGTAATTCATCTACCCATAGAAATTATGACATAAATCTAAGTTCCAAAGAAATAACCCATTACCCTTTAAGACATGTATGCACTTAAATTGGATGAATCAAATCTTTGAAGTGGTTGATAAAAAGCAGAGGTTGAGGAAAATATACCGGGAAGTGTGAACTTCTAATAGCAATTAAGCCTTGAGGAAAATCAAAGTAAAAAAATAAAGGAATAAAGTGAGGAAAGCACATTTTGCAAAATGATTACAAAACCCAAACCTTCAAGTCACTGGTCCGTAGGGGAATCTTCAAACCCAGTAACTTGAGTTTGCCAGCTCGGGATTATCGACCAAACTCACTACACGAATGCAAAAAGGGTAAAAGTGTCAAAAAAAGGAAATGTGTTGAATCACGTAAAAAATATATACTTTAAGATACTCAAGTCCCAAAGTTAAAAGAATGATTCATGCCATGGTTGATCCGAATGATACTTCACCACCAGAGAAGGCGTGCAAAATAATTTAAGTGATAACATGTGTAGAAGGGTTAGTGGTGTAAATATTGGAGGAATGAAGACTAAGTCAATTTTTTTATGAGTTGGACTTATATAATGAGCATGCAAAAATTCTAAGTGAGATGTATAAGGTTGAGGTGGAGATATTGAGAGTTATTAATGAAATGTTGAATTTAAGACTTTGTGGGTGTGTCAACTGAAAACCTCACGAGACAAAACTCGTCCTCTAAGGAAACTTGGGGGTTTAAAGGCTTGTGGCACATGCAAAGTGCAACCGTGATTCCTACGAAAGTGAGTTAGGATTTCTCTGTTTTCATTTTTCTTATATTCTGTTTTGCTAGGGACTAGAAAAATCTAGGTGTGGGGGTATTTGATGCATTGCATACATTGCATCATATGTCTTTCATTTAGATTAATTTTATATCAATAAATGCTACTAAGGTATGTGTTTAGTCTTATTTACAGAATACAGGGACCTGAATGCAAATTACCCATATCCCGAGCATAAACGCGTGCAAGAGACTCATTTCTGCCATGAATACCAAGTTCAAGATTATCGGGGTTCAAATTGAAGTTCATCCAAGCATAAAAGCATTCAAAGACCTAATTTCAAAAAGGCCAAAGACCTAAGCACAAAAGTAGTCAGGGACTTAATTGCAAAAAGCCGAGGACCCGAATGCAAATTACAAGTACCAAAATATTATTTTGGAGAAGTTCTAAAGAAAAATCAATTTGGATCTCCAAATATATGAAGAAATAAATTCGAAGCTCAAAAGAAAGGAAAGAAATCAATCCAGATTCGCAAATGACATTTAAATCATACCATAAACACAAAGAAAAAATCTGGATCGATTCTGAGGCAAAAAGGTGGCGATTCCGCCGCACCTCATGTACAAAATGTGGCAGATTAGCCGCACAATAGTTGATCTGTGCGCTCAAATTTTTACCAATGCTGTATTGACGCATGTACTTTCCTTTTATGTATTGGGATCCCCGGTTGAGGCTATAAATAAAGACGAATCATGTATTGAAACGATCCTTCTCCCCTCCCCTTCCCTTTAGTAATAAAATTTTGTTGGTTTATTTTGTGTTTTTAGTTTTCTTTGGTAGTTTCTCTAGGACCCCTTCTCCTTCCCTCCATCCATGAGTTTCTAACTCTCTCCAAAGGGTGGGGGTGACGAATTTAGGGTGATGAGAAGAAGAATGATGTTATTATTTTAATTTCATGTTAGTATGTTTTGATTACTTGAGTTTATGTTGAATCATTTATCATGTAATACTTTATAACTAATGTGATTTATTTTAAGTTTCAGATTTCTCTAAACAAAACCCGATATCTAAACCTCCACCCGCTGGACTCTCATCCATCTTTGCTTTATTTTTAATTTGTTTTTGTTGTTCTTGCTTTAGAAATTAAAAATCCAAAAATCTCAAACAAACCTTATTTCTCGTTCTTTCTTTCCCTAATCGAAAATCACAAAAATAACAATATCTCTCCCTCCTTGTGTTCGACCCGTACTTGCCACGTCTTCATTGACGCCGTGCACTTGCGGTATAAATAAAATTCTCATCAGTGGTCTTCGTTGTAGGGAGGTGAGACATGTCGAGACTAGTGATCTCAAAGTTAGGCGTCGTCTAGCCTAATGACTTATAGCCATAGGTTGTTTGAGCCTTGTTTACTTGTGTGCTTCTACGTTCTCCCACTAACCATGCTATCTCTAGGGATTCTTCTTTTCTCATCTGAGTCTCTCCTCATCTATATTCTTCATTATAGTCTCCTTCTTTGATTACACCTTCTGTTTTGTGTTGTTGTAGAGTTGAGTTGAACGTTTTATGCTAGGTTGGGCTCGTTCTGGTGAGAGCGCTCGACTTGAGAGAGTGCATTTTTCTGAGATGGACGATCTTGGTGATCGGTCATCTCCACCTCGTGCTCCTTTGGAGCATGAGGCCGAGTCGTCTCACGGAGATGGGAGAGACTAGGTTCCATTCATGGATTACCTCAGTCCACTTCCACCCCCACGTAGACCTCCTCCTCCTCCGAGTCGAGAGGAAGAGGGATTCGGTCAGGAACTTAAGTTCTTGGTGCACCACCACCTTTAGCTCAACAGGATAGACTGATGACATTGTGGGAGCGGACCCATCATGTTTGGGTCGCGTAGCCTTCTTGCATAGTTTTCCCACCTGCTCGTGGGAATAACTATTAGTTAAAACCTCAATATGTTAGCATACTTACTACCTTCACTGCTAATAAGGAGGATCTGTATATCTTTTTACGTGAATTCGAGGAGGTATGCTCCATGTTCAAACTTCAACAGCTTGACGAGGATTCTGTCCGGTTGAGGATGATTTCTTTCGCGTTGAAGGATAACACAAAGAAATGGATGTATAGCCTCCAAGTAAACTCGATTCTGTCCTGGGATGACTTCGTGACCGTTTTTCTGAAGAGATTCTTCCCTCAAAGGAATACTCAACAGATACGGCACTAGATATATCAAATGTATCAGACTGATACTGAATCGTTTCATGCTTTCTTTGAGAGGTTCAAAGACCTTCTCTAGCAGTGCCATCATCATGGAATTGAGTTGTGGCAGTTGTGCCAAATTGTTTATGATGGCCTCAACTACAACACCCGCATATTGTTGGAGTCGATGTGTCAGGGTGATTTCCAAATGAAACTCATCGATGAGGCGTGGGACACAATTGAATTTATGGTTGAACGTACCTTTGAGTGGGACACCATGAGAGAGCTACCAGCCGCTAGGTCTTCTAGTCGAGCTGAATTATATCAACTATCGCATCTGAGGTAAAAATGATTGCTCTCATGCGTAGGATTGAGAGTCTAGAGTTGGACCGAGCTCCTGTAGCTCAAGTCGCTACTCCCACTTGTAATAGGTGTGGACTTACAGGGCATAGTGACTTGGAGTGTGCTTATGCTCCAAGTGATACTGAGCATGCAAATGTGATGTATCAACAGCGGCCCCGTAACGACCTGTGCAGTCACTCCTACAACCCAAGATGGTGAAACCACCCTAACTTCTCATGGGACCTAGTGGGGGCAACGGTCAGAGCTCGCACGCTCAACCTCAACCTCCACCTTATCACCCTACACGCCCATCGGCGACCTACCAATCCCTACATCAAAGGTCTCAACCCCATAATCACAAACCTACTCAGGCCTCACCATTAGGTTATTCTAGTCAGACTCTACCTCAGCGGGTTGACCCAAGAGACTCCACTCTTGAACAAACTCTTCATGCGTTCATGCAGAGCACGCAAACCATGCTTGCGGCCAATGACTCCACAGTCAAAGTATTGGAAATGCAAGTTAGCAGTTGGCTCATCAGCTCCAGGAAATGAGAAGGGTCAGTTGTCAAGTCAACCCGAGGTGAATCCCTGGGGTACCCATTCTCAAGGGAGGCCACCTGTACCTCAAGCTACCTCTGAACCAACCCATCATCTTAATGTGATTCATACTTTGAGGTCCAGTAAGGAGGTGGAGAACCACATTGGGTTGCCTTCCTTGCAATCACCATCTTTTGGTGTCACCAGATCTGCGATGATAGCTACATTTACGAGGGGGCCGAACCCTGAGGTCCCCTTGTCTCATCTTGGGTCGAAGGAATCAGATTATGAGGTTTCCACTCATGTTTCTATGGACCAGAATTCTGAAGTTCCTTTGAAAGACCCTTATGCCCGAAATGTGTCATTCCCTGAGAGCCTCAAAAAGAAAACTTCAGATCAGCATGACAAGATGCTTGAGATCTTTCGGCAAGTTAAGGTGAACATCCCTCTGTTGGAGGTGATTCAGCAAATGTCACCTTATGCCAAGATTCTTAAGGACTTATGCACCAAGAAGAGAAAAACTCATGTTCCCAAGAAAGCTTTTCTTATGGCTAACGTGAGTTCATTGTTGGCACAACCCACACAAGTCAAATACAAGGACCCTGGTTGTCCTACTATCTCTTGTGTGATTGGTGATGTGCTCATACATCGAGCTTTATTGGACCTAGGTGCATCTGTCAATCTTTTGCTCTACTCTATCTACGTCCACCTTGGTCTTGGAGACCTCAAACAAACAAGAACCACTCTTCAACTAGCTGATAGGTCAATGAAGAAACCGAGGGGTAAGGTGGAAGATGTGCATCAAAGTGGGTGAGTTCATTTATTCAGTTGATTTCTTTGTTTTGGATACTGAACCTGTGTCAAACTCACTTGGACAAATTCCTGTTATTTTGGGGCGACCATTTTTAGCGACTTTCAATGCCTTGATCAATTGTTGTAATGGTCTTGTGCACTTGACTTATAGTAGTCAATGGGTTGATTTCCTCATCTTCACCATCGGGAAGAAGCTTGGTGCCTTCAATAACCCTGTTGAGGTCAATCTTATCCAGGACATGATGAGAACGAAGTTGAAGGCACTGATGCATTGCATACATTGCATCATATGTCTTTCATTTAGATTACTTTTACATCAATAAATGCTACTAAGGTATGTGTTTAGTCTTATTTACAGAATACAGGGACCTGAATGCAATTTACCCACATCCCGAGCATAAACGCATGCAAAAGACTCATTTCTATCATAAAGACCAAGTTCAAGATTATCGGGTTACGAATGGAAATGTATCCAAGCATAAAAAGCATTCAAGTCCTAATTGCAAAAAGAACAAGGACTTAAGCACAAAAGTAACCGGGGACTTAACTGCAAAAAGTCAAGGACCTAATTGCAAATCACGAGTAGCTTTTATTCTCTTGGAGAAAATATATAGAAAAATTCAATGTATATCTCCAAATATGTGAAGGAATTAATCCGGAGTTCAAAAGAATAGAAAGAATCAATCCAGACGCGCAAAGAAGGATCAAATCATACCATAAACATTCAACCAAAATCCGGTCAGATTGTGCGGCGTTTCCGCCGCACCACACACACAATGTGCGGCGTTTCCGCCGCCCAAGCATCGATCCGTGTGCTCCAATTTCGTCCAGTCGTGTCCGGACACGTGTACTTTCCAATATTATACGTAGATCCCTTGTAGCAACTATAAATAGACCCGAGAACGATGTTAGAAGGGTCCTTAGTCTTTGGTGGTAGTTTTTATTCTTAATCTTAGTTTTGTATTCTTCTTTTCATTAATAAAATTCTGTCTTTTATTTCTTACTTTTAGTTTTCTTTTGTAATGTCTCAAGGACCCCTTCTTCCTCCCTTCATGAGTTTCTAACTCCTTCCAAAGGGTGGAGGTGACGGATTAGGGTGAAGAGAAGATGAATGAATGTTATTATTTTAATTTTGTGTTAGTATGTTTTCATTACTTGAGTTTATGTTAAATCATTTATCATGTAATGCTTTATAACTAATATGATTTATTATAAGTTTCTAAATTCTCTAATCTAAACCTTAAATCTAAACCTCCACCCGACGGAATTCACATATTTGTTCTTGTTTTAGTTTTAATTGTTCTTGTTTCTTGCTTTAAATAATTAAAACCCAAAAATCTCAAAACCAAATTTATTTCTTCTCTCCTTCTTCCCCTCAATCGAAAATCACACAAATAACAAAATCTCTCCCTCCTTGTGTTCGACTCGTATTTGCCACGTCTTCATTGGCGTCGTTGCCGGGGAGGCGACGCAGATTTTGTTTTTGTTTTTGTTGATTTCGATTTTATCCTGTTTATCTTGTGCGCGATCTAAATATTTGGATTTGTGTTTCAGGAGACAACATAGTGCACGGCGAAATCCGGGCACCTTCTGAGCTTAACGAGCGGCGAAATCGCCGCATACCAAGAGCAACCTGCGGCGGAATCGCCGCACACCTGAAGCATCTGGGCTTCAAATTTTTCTGGGACGCGACTCATCTCTGGGTGGACGCGTGAAGCTACTGAAATTTCGAGAGCGGGCGGCGAACCCGACTAAGCATTGCGTAGGTAACTTTTGTTGCCTTTTTCCTCGTAATTTCTATTTTCAGAAAATTTCCTTTTCGTAGAACTGCATGTGTAGGGCAAAATTCCATAAATCGCAATAATTCAACTCTGACCTAAAAATTGGCAAAACTAGAAGAACTTAGTGCATGCATCATATAATGTTTTGTTTGCATTATTCTTGCTAAATTCTTGCAAATCAATTTCTGTTGAAGAGTGCTGGAGTCAAGGTATGTATCGTGGTTTTTATTGATTGCATTTAGGCATATAATTTAGTTTGCATACAACCTTGCAATTGCCCCCAATTAAAGACCATTGTTTGACTATCTTTGCTAGATCTAAGTTAAACTATCTTAAGGGCAACTCCGTAGGCAAAGATACGGTGGGGATTTCATCACCCTTCCGTGGCCCACAAAAAAAACAATCCTAAAGTGTCACCTAAGCCTTAAATTTAAAATCAATTAGACATTGGCCCCTAAGGACTCAGACTCATTTAAGGAGAAAATTTGGTTTGGCTTGCTATGACCTGAAGCCGATTGAATTTAATTTGGTGTCTAGAAAGTGTTTTTGTGTTGACGTAAGTCTTCCAAGCGAAGTGGTTGTCTAATTGGCACCGACTCTTTCGGAAGCGCCTCCACTAGCTATACACTGCCTGGCCAATTTGGTTTGATTAGTGACGGAGGTGAATCAAGCGAACCAATTCGACTCAACCAGTTAGGAGTCGTCTAGATTTAAGCGACATTAGGTCTAGGATTGTTTGAACCGTGCTTGTTTAGGAAACTTCTGACCATTTTTTATTTTTTTATTTTTCTTTACTTTTTTATCGCAAAAAAAATGGTTCACGTATTTGTATCCCTTCTTTAGTATTTCACAGCTTTTGAGGGGAATTCAGGTTTGTGTCCATCAACATAACCATGAACTTGCCTTTGCGTTTTACGTTGGTGAGATCTTTTCCTTTTCATGCATAAATCCATGTAGTATCATGCTCACATTCATTGAGGATAATGCATGAAGTAAGTGTGGGGGGTGTTTTATGTGTGTACATAGTCGAGTCTTTCTCCTTTTGTTTTGTTTTCTTTTGTTTGTATTGATAGGGTTATGTTAGTGTGCTGCATTTAATATCAATATATATGTTTGCCATGATCCTTGGGTGACTTGTCTTCTTTTGCTTGCCTAGTGCTTTAAAATTGACATGTGTTTGTAAAAGAAAATGTTTGGTGGATTTTGTGTGTGTTTAGCATGTGCAAAACCGTTGCGATGCAAAATAAGAAGAAAGCTCCCAAAATTGTCTTGAACATAATGCATTAGAATATCTAGTATACCAGTTTTAGGTCTTATCGAGTCGTAAGAATGCACCATGGTCTTCCCTCGGGGGCGTGTAATCATAGGGCTTCAGTACTCAAACAATTAAAGAAGTTCACCCTAAACCTAGTGAGTTGAATAATTCGTGTCTGTTAATATAAGGAAGTTTGTTGTAGTAAATGACCATTTAACTCCTGTTGTGAGACATTAAGTGTAGGGGTTTTGG
Source organism: Triglochin maritima (assembly GCA_963682175.1). Taxonomy (NCBI): domain Eukaryota; kingdom Viridiplantae; phylum Streptophyta; class Magnoliopsida; order Alismatales; family Juncaginaceae; genus Triglochin; species Triglochin maritima. Next base: position 13,366,671 of record OY821773.1, read on the forward strand.
TTCATGTGTAGATAAGAAATAAGGAAGTAGGTGTTCTCTCTTCTTGCACGACTCCTATCACTCAGGATATTAGGTCTGAGGGGACTTTGTGTCTGGTGCTTTTAAGTCATCTGACTTGGGATGCACCGACCGAACTCCCGTTACACAGGTGGTAGGGATTACCCTATGTGGAGATGTGGGGAAAGGTGTACGTGATAGTGTAAGTCGTCATAAGTAGGGCTGCAACTCGGATAATATAACTCGGATACCTGCTGTATCCGAATTCGAATCCGAATACCATATTCCATTACCAAATTCGAATTCGAATCCGAATTCAGTAGAACTATCCGAATCCGAATCCGAATCCGAATTCAGTAGAACTATCCGAATCCGAATTCAGTAGAACTATCCGAATCCGAATACTAAATTTTCGTATTAAAATTTTGGAATACTAAATTTTGGAATACTAATTTGTGTATTTGACCATGTATTCGAATAATTCGGATAATTCGGATAATTCGAATGTTAAATAGCTTGTATCCGAATTCGTATCCGAATTCTAATTGGTAATTTTTTTTAAACCATATTCGTATCCGAAATTAAATTGGTAACATTGAACTTACCAAATACCAACTAAATAGAAATTTTCGAATCGGATACTCGGATACTTGGTAACCATTTGCACCCCTAGTCATAAGCAATGATGCATGAAACCTGACCCTGAGAGATTACACACCAACTAGTATAAAAAAGGAAGAAAAAATTGGTAATGCAAATAAGAACCTTAATGGACTTTACACTTTGTATCACTTGAGGATGTTAAGGTTGTCCATGTCTTTCACTTAAGACCTTAATTAACTTGCACATATGATTCATTAGCCTTGGTGTGTGGACTGGATACATATATAGAGTCGGCCCATATGATTACTGTGTCCAATGGTTGACAAAAATGAGTCCATCGAGTCGAGTTTCTAGATTGAATAATGCATCAATATTCGGATTTTGTGGGTATATCCGCCGAAAACTCACAGGAGACAACACTCCTCCTTGGCGGCAAGGGGGTTTAATGACTTGTTGCACGTGCTAAGTGCAACCGTGATTCCTACGAAAGTGAGTTAGGATTTCCCTGTTTTACGAATGACTTTTCCTTTCCTTCATTTTTCCCTTTCGTTGTTTTGGTCGGGACTAGCAAACATTGGGTGTAGGGGTATTTTATTGACATCATATCATGCATATATTTGTGTCTTATATCCTCTATTTTTAGCCTAAGCAATGCTACATAACGACTTTTATGTTTATGTTTCAGGAATAAACAAGTTTGAGAATAGGAGACTCAAAAAGAACTTAAAAGCAAGGAAAAGGACTAAGTTGCAAGACTTATGGACTAAGATGCAAGAGAGAAGGACTCGGATGTAAATCCAAAAGGACTAATTAGCAAAATCAAGCACTCCACACCATCATGAGGAGTATTTTGGCAATTGGATTCGGGTCGCAACTCACACAACCGATTAGGGTGCACTCCAGGAGAAGAAATGAAGCTACTAAGAAGTCATAAGAAATTGGCCAGATCCAAGAGATCCAAACCGCCAATTGGCAGTTCCAAACCACCCATTGGCGGTCCATTTCGCTCCGGATCCGACCTGTCTTCTATCAGATGTGTTTTAAGGTGTTTTATGCTATATTTCGTATGCATTTAGTCTCATACCGGGGGATTGTCCTCGGTTACCTTTTTTATGGCTATAAATAGAACTCTTCCTCCTCCTTTGTATCATATCTCCTCTCTTGGTGGTCATTCTCTTTACTAGGAGTAAAGACTTGGAGTAAAACTCTAGTGGAGAGAGACTACTTCTAATGTGAGTGAGCAATAAATAATGTTTTGTTAGTTTCTTTGTGTTTCTTTTAAGTCTTGCGTGTTTAGTTAATTTCGTTTGTTTAATCTTCGTAGAAATAATTAGTATGTTTTCTTTCCTTAATATGAATGTTAGCTTATTAATATGTGAGTAATTTCATCCCCCTTTGGGGGGGTGGAGATGATGTACATATATATTGTGAAGTTTGGATGTTTGATGAGTTTTTGATTGTGTAGACTTGCATGTTTATATGTTCATCGGGGGTGTTTTCATCTACATGTTGGGGGATTTTTGATGGGTTTTGCCATAAGATTTAGACACCTCCCATGCTTAGTTTCCTCATGTTTATTGACTAAAAATTCATGTTGAATATGCTACATGTTAGTATGTGTTTGTATTTGTGTTTGCTTGATTGATTGAAGAAAATTTGTCTTGATGAGTTTGCCATAACATTTAGACACTTCCCATGCTTAGCTTTGTTCTTCACATGAGTTCCTGGTTTTTGATGAGTTTTGCCATAACATTTAGACACCTCTCATGCTGAGCCTAGTCTTATGATAATCAAGTAGTAATTACTGATACGTTGTGTGAATGGATTGATAGGTTTTGCCACATCTTTAGACACTTCTTATGCATAGAGACACACACATGACACACACACATACATGCTTACTTGCATCATTCATCGCTTATTTCACTTCATATGTGCACACACTCCACCCCTTAGGGGTTTCCATTCCTGAATTACAGCTTGTTGTCTTAGTTAGTTTAGTTTCATTATTGCGTGCTTTCATTTCCTTGTTTGTGCTTACTAGTTTAGTTTTGTCTAGTTTAGCGTAATCAACTCTTCTCCCCTCTTTTCCCACTTGCCTTCGAAAGAACCAAAGTCGACACACTTCCCTGTGGATCGACCCGTATTTGCCACGTCTTCACGACCACGTCTTCATCAACAACCCCAGGTTCCGAAATGCTATTGTGAATACTATGCGACCCATGTTTGTGTAGGATCATCCTGGTGTAGTGCAAGTCCGTTGGGAGTGTGGTGTGTCAAACATGAAAGTGAGTATTGTTGCTATTGTTTTTTGTTATAACCCCATTCTCGAAGTTGATCTAACAGCACACTGTCGAATGTGTATGTCGAGCAGGGTCATTCCATTTGCCCCTTCATAATCCACGAACGACCTCCATCGCAAGTTGAAAGGAACCCCAAGATCGACACTATGCTGACATTGATGGTCGCATTTGAACACCGCTTTGCCGGGCTGGAGCAGATGACCGAGGAACAAGTTCGGGCTCAACTGGGTATACCTGCAACCATTTTTTGGGAATGTCATTTGCTATACAACCTTTTAATGTCATTTTTCTTAGATTTCATTCATGTCTAGTACCTACAACGTTTTTGGTATACATGGCATTTTAATGTCGCTTTTCTTGATTTTCCTTCATGTACTAAACGTGCAACCATTTTTTGGGAATGTCCTTTTTCTCGATGTCCTACTTATTGGTCCGAATAGGTATGCATAAATTTGTTTGTTTTGGTCATGTTGAAGTTGGTTTTATCTACATTCTTAATTTTCATATTTCCCATTCGTTGGAGTTATTTGAATAGTACTTCTTCTTTTTCCTGGTAAGGAGCACCTCCGTCCACTCCCCCACCGAGGAGACCATTTGAGGAACACGAATGCTCCAAATGTGGTGTGGTCTGCTCTACGGAAACCCCGTCTCTTGGTCGGCCAAAATCCAATGAAGCATGGGTTGTTGCTGAACAACTAATGGCAAGCGAAATCGGCCAAATTGGTAGGTTCCCCTCAACTCTGAAGGTGGAGAACGCCCCCTAAACATGGGAGACCACCACTCCACAACATGAGTTGATTTTTTGTAGTGTTCAGGTGGGTGATCGCCTAGGCGATCCTTCGGATGGTCACATATACAACCATCCGCACACCACACACAGTGGTGTGCGGTTTATGCGGCCGCACATGGTCGCCTAGGCGACCATGTATTGTGCTATGTGTGGTGACCTTGTGTTGTGCTGGCCTGCTGGGTGTACTATTGCTACTGTTTAGGGTCACTGGCTGGTTGCTGGTTGATGGTTGTTGGTGGTTGCTACTATAGCGACGAGAGAAAATAGTGGGAGAGATTCAAGAGAAGATCAGAAGAAGATTAGGGTAGTTAGGTTAGGGTTTGGGGAAGAGATTGTGGCTGGGTTAGGGATTGGGAGAGGGAGGGTGGTTGGGTTTGGGTTTGAGGAAGAGATGGTGGCTAGGTTAGGGTTTAGGGAAGAGAGAGTTATATAGTGAGTGTTTTGGTAAGATGCAATCTTGACTGTTCATTTTCTTTTCCTATTTCTTTTTGGTTTATCCCCTCCCCTACTCTTCTTTCATTCCTATAAATCCCTAGTAACTTGTGATTTAAGTTTCTTTTATAGGTTCAAACATGTAAGGGTTTTTTTATATTTTGTTTTGTATTTTTACTATATTTTCTTTTTTTAATTAAAAATAATAAAAAAGGTCGCCCACACTTAGGCGACCGCCCAATCGCCTAGGTGACTGGGCAAGCTCAGCCGCCTAGGCGTTACTTGAACATTGGTTTGTTGTTACACTTGAATCACGATAACTCATTTTGGTTGTACTCGTAATGTATGGTCATGTTGTTAGTAAGGTATATGATAGTACATATATATTACATTTTTTTGGTGGGTACAAAAGGATGTCATCGGTTAAGGCATAGTCCATTTTTTGTGTTCTAATCGGACTTGTTATGAATTAAAGTTGTGGAATGTAGCCTGGTAGTTGTATGGACGGTTTTTTGTTTAATGAATGATACAAGAAGTATGTTTCGTTTGCCTACATTTGTGTTCTAATGTTGTCTTTATATATTGAATACCATAATTATCCATGTAGTTATCTGACTAACCCTTTCAACCACTCTTCATTACATGTTCAATGCTTAATTTTCAGTGTAAAAAGTCAAAGTTAGTACCTATTGGAACTATCTGAACCACTCTTTATTGCACTAAGACAATTACGAATTAGTGTTGGGTTTTGCAGTTAGTACATAATACTCCATTTTTCAGTTGTGACTGGGTTAATCAACTCGCAAGAAGAAGACCCCTACACTGAGGAAAAATTTGTCATACCTAGCCCGGAAAGTGTCGAGGAGGAAGCTGAATTCTCTCCACATTGTGTCTACTCAACAGGAGATTTTGATGACATCGAGTCGGGGTGTACCATTTGGGATAGCTGTGACTCCCTGTCATGTTCTTGCAGTCAGACACATCTTCAGGAAGCTCGTAGCCCTCGTCAAAGTAGCAACTCACCTAGCCGGATATTGTTCTTTGAATATTATATGTTAAGCACTCTTGGTTTATTGGTGTAGTTGAATTTCTGTTTTATGTGAGTTTCTAATTTATATTTGTAATGTTTGAAGTAGACTTCTATCAACCCTTGGTTTGTGTCCATTGTAATAGTACTGCTATGGAATATGTATGTTATAGTTGAAAGTGTGGTTCCCAGATTGTACTCATCACACTTCAACAAAGACATTCAGACAAAACTGTTATTCATAATTACAACAATTGAAACATAAACCACAACTAAGCACAAGGTTGTGACATATTACATTGTAGAAAGCAAACACACCATTGTTTTTTTATTGTTCTACCCACCTATTAATATCACGTTCAAAGCAAAGGTCAAAAGTTAATACCAAGCTCCTTGCATAGCCAAATCTTTCGACTAGTTGGGTCACCAAGTGAAACAAACACTTCTCTTTTTTGTGAACTCTCGAATTTTTGTCCAGTCAAGACCCAATCTTCGGTACCAAGTGTTAGCCTAGATTGTCGAGCAAATTCCAAGCATGCCAGGGTGTTGAACTGATTGAAGCGGTTGCTTAGCATTGCCTTCCTTTCTTTTAGTTCGTTCACCATTGAAGTAATTCCTTTGCTCAACAATTGGGAAGATGGTGGTATTCGATATTTACGCTTTACCCCATGAGTATGGTCACCATGGATGACCGTTGCGGGGGTTTCATCTCCCTATTGATCCCCAGAATCCGCAGTATCGCCAGCAATTGGGTAGTTACTGGTCCGATTGTTGTAGTGAATGTAGGATTTTGTGCCTATATGTATGTATATATTTTAAAAAGATTATACATGCATACAAGATCGATTTCAATATTTTCGACGATTTCATTGTACATTATTTTATATTTATTCTAATATCATGTAATCTACAAATATATTAAAATAAATAGAAGATGATCATACCCAAAGGTTCTCTAAAACCTTTATGAAGATCCGGAGTTGCGTTGCCCGTTGAATCGTCCACCGATTCGCCTCCAAGTGTTCACCAAACTCTAAACAAGATTACAGAGAAAAGATCTAGTCAATCAATCTTTAAATCAAGGTTAGAATATAGCTAATAACCCCTCTAAAGCTCCTGAGAATTTAATCTCCAAAAACTTGAATAATAAGAGAATTTTCGGATGGATTAATGAGTGGGTAGGGAGAGAATTTTTGTATTAGTATTAACAAGGAAGGGAGGATGGACCTATTTATAGGATTTCCTCTAACCCACATAATGTGCAAACCACTTACACATGATCATTTATTAATCTCTCCACTAAATCGCATCATGTGCAAACCACTTACACATGATCTCTTGTTTACATCTCCACTAAACCATATCATGTGAAAACCACTTTGCACATGATCTCTTGTTTATTTTGCCACATCATCATCTCATAACTACCTTAGACCAAGGTGGATTAAATCCAGAAATTAATCAATAAAAATTATCTTATTAATATATGCAAAAACGTGGTCAAACGGTTGGACAATTTTTCTCTGTTTTTGACTCCACCAAATTTTGGATTAATATCCAACAAATTTTGGACTTTGGGGTTTTAGCAAATTCATATGTTATAATGTTGTAGATCATATTATATTATGTAATATATTATCATATATAATGTCAAAACATTATACCCCATAATATATATACATATCATACGAATTTATTTATTATTCTAACCATGTCGTTTTTACGACATATTGATTTTATTATTTTGCCACATGTATAATATTTCATAACACATGAAACATAATACATCATATAAGCTATAAAATTATATTTATTGTTTCCTAGTTTTGTGGTGTGACCTATAGGAGGATCTAAGTTATGTTGGCAATGATATAAAACACATTATATCATAAACTATAAGTAGTATTTAGCTGCACATTATAGTTACTCAAATAACAAAGATGTTTTACTCACTCGAACTAAACACGATCCACTTAGTGATTTGTAAAATATCACTTGTGTCTATCCCTTGCCTCATGATATTAAAAATATTATACAAAGTAGAAATGTGTCACCTTTGTATTATATATCTATTTCTTGATCTCTTAAGCTAAATATAAATATGTAACTTAACATCACATTGTGCACATTATAATTTCACTTTATCAAGGGGCACACTAATATCATTACTCAAGTAAAGAGGGACAATGATAATCCTTTGACGAACTATTTTTTCCAGCATAAGTCATACTTAACAACCTATTGTCTTTATCACTATACTCAACGACAGGTTTTGACAATAATCAAATTAAACATTTTCTATGTGAAAATACATAAGTCTCATATCTTAGGATTCAAGACACAGTGAAAATATTAATGACACATAACACAAATCTATAATGTTTCACTTGCTAGGTCTATTCAATATATAAAAGTAACAATTTTCCCCTTCTATATACTCGTGTCGTTAAATATTTGTAGAGCTACAATACTCTAACCAACACAACAATCTTATCTCGGTAATTAATGTTCCATGTCAATTACCATGATTGTGAATAACTTTTGATTTATGTAAACAATTTTCTTTTATAGCTCTACCGTTAAGGACCAAGAGCATCTTCCTCAACACTTCTAAAAGACTAATACATTAATCAATGAACAAAATGTTTGCACATCCAATTCATAATAATTGACATTTAAAAGTAAAACTTTTAGAACACATTCCCTTCAGTGAGATGATGTCATATGCTTAAAAATAGTTCGGCCCTGAGAATCGACATGTGATACATTTAATAAAAGATCGCCCTCCACCATCATACCTGCAAAATCACATCCAACTCGTCTACATATCGTAATAGTTCGTGCTTGAATTTTTCTAAGTTGAAATGGGCCTGCGGAAAACAAACATACAATTCTGTTGGCATTGTAGAAGAGTTTAAATGGATTATATTTCATGGCGTGATGAACTAACAACGACATTTTCTTTCCACCAATTATCCTCCATCTGAATAGTTCCAAGGTTGGAATCCCATCCCTTCCCCGTATGTGACTTCAACCACCTCCACGTGTAATACTCTTTCTTTGTATTCTCCCAATGGTTCCTGTGCTAATCCCAGGTATAGTAAATTCCACATTCGTGATGGAAGTTTCTGACAAGGTTTTTTTCCCTTCGTTGCTAAGCACAGTCCTGGGCTTATTCCCAGCAGCCACCTCCAGCATCAGCAAGCGGATCCATATTTCATGGCATCTTGATGTCCAATTGGCTTTCTTAGGCTTTGTGGATGGTGGCAGGACAACCTCCTCTGTTGTCGGCTGCCCGGATTGAGAGCTGAAACGACTTATACTTGTCTCTCCCACAATATGAAGATATTGAGTGCTAAGGCCAGCGGATAGGTACTCCTCATATAGTGATAGTTCGTGATCATCTAAAGCACCCCTTTTTTCAACCAGGAAGGTGGGATGTCCTGATGAGTCATGATTCGATTGTCTCCACATATCTGCAAGTCTACAAATTTAATTAAAAAATAGCTGAATGAAACACCGATATAATGAGATTGTTAAAAAACCAAAATGAGGCAAAACCAACATAACAATATGTTCAAATTTAACATGGATCCCATAATAACAAGTCAAGAGAGTATTCAATCAAATAGTAACATTATTTCAACACTCCTAGCAGTGGCAATAGCAGCCCTTATTTGATCTCTAACATTTGACATAGTGGATTCGTCGCTTCGTCCTCCAGTGATATCATTTTCGCTAGCAGATCCAGTGATATCGTTTGCGATAGCGCATCCAGATGCAGAATCTACTATTTGTGTGTTGTCATATTCTTCAATCAATGTCATTCTGGGCATCTACAATAAAGTTGTGCAACGTCATCGCAACTATCACAATCTTAGCTTGCTTTTCAAGGTTGTAAGGTCTCATCTTTAAGACTCTGAATGAACGCTCTATTACATTCCTTAATGACGAATGCATTTGATTCAATTGCTCTTCCCTTCCTCAAGGTTGAGATCTCTGGAAATCACTTCGATGGTATCTCGTGTTTCGATAAGGTGCCAAAAAAAACTCTTCGATTGGGGTACCCGACATCAATCATGTAATACTTATCTGCTCAACCACCAAAAAATTGTATTAAATTGATAACCCATTTGAAACTTCAATAAAATTTAAGAAAAGTTAATTTACCATTGGTGGCATGGAGAAATTCTGGTTTCGGTCGTAAATTGCTTCATTAAGGATCCGATTATCATGGGAACTTCCTTCCCATCCGGCAATCACAAACGTGAAACGCATGTTGAAGTCACACACAACCAACACATTTTGAGTTGTGTGACTTGGGTCACGACCACACTGATATCGTACTTGTTTTTCCTTTGGAACGTAGGTATTAACATGGGTCCCATCTAATGCCCCAACGTAGTCCTTAAAGTAATGAAAATACTTTCCACCACCCCGGGTCATAATATGTTCAGGAATGTCATTCAAACTATCATTAACCTTTATAACATCGGACGCCCACAAGGTGAGTGCATTAAGAACCACATTGAAAATGTCGACTGACTGTTTCTCCCGAATGCTGAAATTCATCTTGAACTGCCCTATTAACGTGTGTGTCCCAATGCCCATAAAAACATATGAAGTTGTTCTTCAACTGATACATGTCACGTATTTCTTAAAAGATCTCGCCTTTTCATAGTATCACACAAACTAAGGAAGGTTGCGAGGTGCATGTGACATCCATCATAACTTACGCGCCAATGCCCTCTTAGCATGTCCATTGTTTTCTCATTCCCGGTAAATGGTGTGATATGGACTACAAACTTATTCAGGCGAGTTCTTATGTACTCATCAACACTACACATGGTAGTTAAGACAAGGTTCTCTTCATGTCTCTCCTCATCCATAAGTAGGTTTAGTTCTGCTTCAGGCACTACAAGAATAAAGACTGATACAATAACACTGGTGAAGGTTAACTGTTACGAAATTCAGTCCAACCAATACTAAACCTTAGCTTACAAAACATTACTTGTAACTACGTATCTTTACTTCAATTTGACATGTACAACAAATCTTCAGGTGCATTAAATATAACTTGCATATAAATGTAAAAATAAAACTGGGTATTTAACTACATATTAAATATAATAAAGGTAAAAATAAAAATATAGACCAAAATATCAATTTAGTCGTTTCAGCAAAATATATTAACGTCATAGTAAAATTTGGCAGAAAGTCCGATAAAACATAGCAAATTAAGATTAATAGATCAGAGGTGTATGTGAGAATGTGTTGTTTGAGCGATTTGTAGATCGGCTTTGAAACGGAAGAAGATTAAGATTAATTTATTGGAATCCCTTTAACAAATAACTTTACAATTAATTTCTGACATCAATTAAACTGTGTTGTAGATTGGAACATAGTATACCAAATCAGATAAAAGATAATAACTTATGTAGGAGAAGATATATCCCACCCAGCCAACCCATCCGACCATACCTTCAGACAAACACCAACGTCCGGAGGAGTGATGGTCGAGGGAAGCTCTACAGAACCTCTGTGCTGATGAGAGAGAGGGATTCAACGATGTACCTTCAGGAGGCACTACTTGAAAATATGGTTTTCACATCAGTTTTTTTGCCCATATCATGTCGATTGTATTGTTCCAATATAACAACGTCATAAAATGAAGATGTAAAAGGGAGGAAAATACCATGTTGGTTTAATAACCGACGTGACATATGGGGTGTATCATGTCGGTTCTGGGAGAACCAACATGATACACCTTGTATATCACGTCGGTTTTAGACGAACCGACATGATATACTTGGTAAAACTAGGGCGAATAAATGAGGAGATAAAATGTGCATTGGAAGCACCAAACACGTCGGTTTGGTGAAAACTGACGTGACAAAGACCATCTATCACATCAGTTTCTTGTAAACCGACGTGAGAATATGTTCAAAAAAATGCAACATATCACGTCGGTTTGTGTTTAACCAACGTGACATGTATGCTAGACCACGTCAGTTTTCACGAAACTGACGTGATATGGATCCATATCACGTTGGTTTCGTGAAAATCGACGTGACAAAGTCGTTTCACATCGGGTACTGAATACTCGACATGTCATGGGGACGTTATTATGTGTTTTTTTAGTAGTGAGGTCCTCAGAAAGGGAAGATGGTGCAACAAAATTTGGTTATGTCGGCGGAGTTGGAGGGGTTGGTGAGGAAGAGTAGTGGGGGTGTTAGGTTAAATCACAACTCATGATTGAGGGGACACGGACCGGAAATTAAAATTTCAACAAAGGCATTGTGGGTAAAGATATGATGTTAGTTCATGTAAATACTGGCGAATGGAGGGGCGTTAAAGAAACTTTATGTGCGGGGCTCACCGTAGTCTTCTAAAAACTAGTCCCTTCCAGTTTCTTGACCCATGTTAAAATTGACAAACCTGATTTTAATAACACTGGATACTAATATCGAAATTGTGTTGTTTGGATGGGATTTACGGTGAATAGTAGTTTCCCCAAACCAATCATTGTTTAAAACCAACCATCCAAACAGGCTCTGAGTGGTTTGCTTTGGACTTGAAAATAGTGGTGAATATTATTAGAGTTTCACTCGGAAGAGTCAACATAATCAAACTTAGACAACACAATACAATGGGATATAGGAATTTTTTTGAAATAATCAAGGAATAAAAGAAAATTAAAAGACTATATGAAATAATCACGAAATAAAAGAAAATTATAAGAATATACATCTAGAAAACTTATTTGACAAACTATGCTTCTTAAAAACGACACATGTGATGTCGTTTTCATTAACTAAAAACGACATCACAGATACCGTTTTTACACCATAATGAAAACATCACCAATGTCGTTTTCAAGAGTAGCTCAAAATGACATCTGAGATGTCGTTTTTGTAGGATCGTGAGGGTCTTTAATTCTAAGCACTTTTAAGCTATTTACCTACTTATTTAAGCAATCAAAGAATGCACAATGGAATTAAACAAAAACAAGCAAATAAAGCAAACCACAATGATGACACCAGATTTTTATAGAGGTTCGGCCTCCCGCCTACTTTCTCTCTTGCAATCTCCGCTCGATCTCCCTCGAGCTCCGCTCACATCTTCACTATCAACCTCGTTTCGGGCCAAGATTGAGTCTTTTACAAAACAAGCTCCACGAACACCCTCGTGAGCTTGACTTTCTTCTCTCACGATCCGAGAGGAACACTTCGGGCTTTCACCGAAGTCCTTGCTTCCTTGAACAGCAATGTTGAGTGGAATACACTCTCTAACTTGAGCACACTTAGCTTAGGATGTGGAATTGATACTAAAGTGTGGAAGTTTAGGCTTGGAGAGTAGATTTGGGGATTGAGAGTTTCTTTTAGGTGTATATGACAATAGGAAGTGTAAGAGTTGTGTAATTGTGTCATGGGAACACCTATTTATAAGCTCCAAGTGAGTTATAGCCGTTGGGACAAGTTTGGTAAGTGTTTGTGGAAGAAACACAAAACAGCAAATTGCAATACCAAAAACTAAGTGAGTTCGGTTGACCAGATCGGGCTCAACGGTCAACCGTTAGGAAAAATTGAACTCGGTTCGGTCGACCGATAAAGGTGTGGTCGACCGGATCAGGCTATAACTTAGGTACACTTAAGTTATCGGTCGAACACCGAGTAGGGTTTGGTCGACCGAAAACTAACAGACTCTTTGGGGTTGACAAACAAGATCAAATTCGGTCGACCGAAACAAGGTCCATGGTTGACCAAAAACCAACAGGCTGTTTGGGTGTGTCGAGTTATCTTAAGTTCGGTCGACCAAACAAGGTCCTCGGTCGACCGATAGGAAAATATATTTTTGGTGTATTTGGAAAATACAAATACAACTGTTGGGTATAAAACGACAAAACAAACGGTCGACCGAAATCGGGCAGTAAAACACTAACTGGGTAATTGATCACTCGGTCGACCGAACGGTCTGTTTCGGTCGACCGAATGTGGGCAGACAGTTCAGGTTAAGTGTTTAGTGTTTTCCGGTCTAAGTTTGTGTGATCTATTGAAGTTCAATTATATGAAATTTTATGTGTGACTTCTATAAGGAACCTAGTGTGCATTTGAGTAGGTTTTAGCTCAAGTATGCTCAATTTACACAATGTTCCTAAGACTCAAAAAGAAATGAGATTACGTCTTCATTATAGCTTTAATACATGTCTTGACTTGATTTTCTTTCTTCCTTGAGTCTTGATCACCTGTAAAAGTTAGCACAAAGCAATATATATGCAATGCAATATGTGCGCTTACTCTACATTGATTATAATTAAGATTAGGTTGATTAAATCATCAAAACATAAATTAAGGCCAAAAAGCCAACAATTTTTGTCTGTGGCAGAAAACAACATCCAGGACCCCTTTCTTTCTCCACTTCTTCCCATAATTGTCCACCCCCTCTCCTCCTCCCTCTCTTCGGTGATTTTCAAGCTCCCGATGCTAGTTCCACGTGTTTCATTCATTTTAAGGTATATTTAGCTTATTTTTTGTTAAGGTTTTGCTTGATTAGTTTGTATTTGTGTGGATTGGATGGCTTGGATTTGTGTGGATTGGTTTGAATTAGATTGGTGTTTGGTTGATTCATTTAGATTGTTTGGGTTTGAAATTGGGCTGATTGTGAATAAAGTATTAATGTCTATTAAAGTATTGTTTGAGTTACCATACAGTTCAATATATGGTTTGCACACCAACTTATTGGTTTGTTAGGATTTTTCATATATTTTATGTTTGTATTGTTGGGTTTGATTTTTACAATTCGATTCGGTTATATGCTCGTTATGTAGAGATAAATTGCTTACAATTCAATATTTGGTTTGCAACAGCACAAACTTGGCATGTAGTTTGAGATTTGATTATACAAAGTATAGAAGTAAGAAATATAGAATATTTTTGGTATGAAATTGGTTTCGATTGTTTTATTTAAACCCAAGACTAACTCATGTTTTTTGGATAATTCTCTTTCAACAGTTGCAAAAATGTCTACTTCACACGATTCTCATGGTCATGTGGACCGTTCAGTCCTGGTACTACAAAAAAACCATAGATCATCTTCGATTTTCAAAAATGTAAGTGTTTTGATTATCAAATTTAAAATTCTATGTGTTTGTTTATATTAGACCTTAAGTAATTAATTTTTTTTCCAGGAGGAAATTCCGGATATTAAGTGTATCGAGCACGTTATTTTGTTCAACACGTGAAATGTAGAAGATGGTCTGGTATAAGATTTGTTAGAGATTGCTGGATTTGCTACAGTGTCTCGTTTGCAACGGCTACAACTGGATTGGAATTTGATCAATCCTGTGGTGGAGAGGTGGAGGCTTGAGACTCACACCTTCCATTTTAGACATGGGGAGATGACGATCACGCTACAAGACGTAGCTATTCTTAGTGGTCTCTGTATTGACGGTCTAGCAGATTGTGCGGCCTTAGATCATGATTGGTCTCAGATTTGCATGAACTTATTGGGTACTAGCGAAGAAGAGACGACAACTGCAGTGAAAGGAGGATACGTGTTGTTGCAGTGGTTGCAGCAAAATTATCGTGTCGTTGCAATTGTTGCAGCAAAATTATACGTGTCGTTGTAGTGGTTACAACATAGGTATACTTTTCATATGATGGTCACTCGCAGGTTAACTTCATATCAAACTCTTCTTCTTAGAAACCACAAACACGACAAACGGTTTCACAAAGATCATCATATCGCATTTCAGTATTAACATTCATTATCCGTCTGTAATCACCTTTATATTCTGGAATGTCATTTACGAATGTAACAATTTCATCAAAAAAACTATAACCAATCATGTATCGGAGCTCATTACTTCAGGTGCACAAAATCTACATTTGATTCATGAAAATAACAATCATACATAAATTATACATGCATTACATTTCATATCAAAAAAGCCAAAAAAAACAAAATGAAAATCAACTTGAACAGTGTTTGTCACCGGAGAAAGTGAGTAATGAGGAGTGAGGAGTAATATGGGTGTGGGAGGAAGAAGATGGTGGTTGGTCAACCTCATTTATGCTTTAGGTAAAAACGACATCTCGAATGTCATTTTAGCTCCTCTTGAAAACGGCATTGGTAATGTCGTTTTCATTATGGTGTCAAAACGGTATTCGTGGTGCCATTTTTAGTTAATAAAAATGGCATCACAAGTATTTTTTTAAGAAGTATAGTTTGACAAATAAGTTTTCAAATGCATATTATTCTAATTTTCTCTTATTTCGTGATTATTTTAAAAAAACGTAGGATATATTTCTTTTGGTTTCTAAGCCCGGATGGACTGACTCTTCATGGTCTTTAAGGCCACACATATTCCATGACCTTGGCAACAAAGCTTGGTGATGTTGCATTTCTACCATTTCACTTGTCTTCCTTTGATGGATCATTAAATAAAGGGGCTACTATTCATCGCCGGAAAACTACTTATATCGCCCCAAAAATGACATTTTTGCCCTTAACAAATCAATTAATACACATTTCGTCTCGTGTCTTTAAATAAGGTGTTAGACTCAGTTTTACTCACATTCCTAGTACCAACACCACGAAAATGTCTGGCGAAGCACCTGATTCCGGCGAGGTAACGGGGGTGGAATTTTTTTCCCGGCTCGGGCGTCTGGCTAACACGCCTACACATAGGTGGAGGCGTGTTAGCCAGACGCCCAGGTTTTTTTTTAATTTTCTGTTAAATTCAATTTTTTCAGGTTCCGTTGCAAGATTTTGGTGGTGATGGAGTAGATTACAGTGAGATTTTTGACAGTAAAAAAATATTTACAACAATCGAGCAAGCTTGTAAATGAGTGAAACAAGTTGCAATAGGAGCCGGATTTTTTTGGTTATATCATCATACAAACCAAAAGCAGATAACTGGATGAATTGTTACCTGAGATGTGATCGCAGGCGTGAAATGAGTTCTCGTGATACGAGTATTGCACTGCAAAAGAATACAAAAAGAAAAGGTTGCGGTTGTCGGTTGTCGGTTTTTGGTAAAAGTGGTGGAGCGACGGGATCGTGATGGATGGGTCGTTATTTCTAGTAGCATCTATGGGCAACACAACCACCCAATTGCAGTTTATTCAGAGGGTCACCGACAGGTCAGCGGACTTAGTTTTCGGGCAAAGCAAATTGTTCGTGATATGACAGAGGAACAAGCAAGACCACGTAACATTTTGTTGGAGGTAAAGGAGAAATTCCCAGACGATAATCCCAATCAAAGACACATTTATAACTTCAGAGAGTACATGAGGAGGAAGAAATTTGAAGATAGGAATCCCGCACAGCAGTTTCTCACGGAGGCAATGCAGCATAATTATTTGCATTGGATTGTGGCAGATGAAGAAACTAATGTCCTCACTCACGTATTTTTGGCACATCCGACTTCAGTTCAGTTGTTGCGTACATACCCATTTGTAATCTGCATAAATTCGACGTATAAGACGAACAAGTACAAGATGCCTTTGTTTGAGATGGTTGGGGTTACTCCAACAAACATGAATTTCCTTGTCGGATATGCGATTTTGCAGGATGAGACCGAGTCTAGTTACCGGTGGGTGTTGGAGAGGTTGCGAGATCTGTTATTGTATATTGTTAGCCCGACTGCAATAATAACAGACCGAGAGATGGGTCTGATGCGACCAGTGGCAGAGGTTTTTCCTGAGTCTGCTCATTTACTATGCACCTGGCATATCAACAAAGACGTGTACAACTACGCATACCACGTATTCGGCAAGGACAAGCAGCTTGCAGAGAGTTCTAGGCGTGGAAGGTGGAGGAGAGTCATGCTTTCTGATTCACAGACGGATTATGATAGAGCAGTCCGTAATCTGAAAGATTCTTACAAGTCCTGTCCAGTGCTGACGGAGTATGTGGAAGACACGTGGTTGGTGCATAAGGAAAAATTTGTGTTTATTTGGACGAATAAAGTTTTTCATTTCGGCAACACTACGAACTGCAGGGTGGAAAGTGCACATTCAGCTCTGAAAGAGTGGATCACTACATCGACTGCCGCTCTCCACACTCTTTTCGACCGCGTGAACTCGGCTATTGAAATGCAGCTGACGAATATTCAGAACTTTCTTGAAGATTCGAGACGTCGAATTGTGACAAACTACATAGGTCCTTTGTTTCAGCATATAAATGGCCGAGTTTCGCATCACTACTTGTCATTATTGACTCAGGAGTTGAAGAGAATGCAGGACTTAAGTGATGAAATTGAATATCGTTGTGGGTGTGCTTTCCTGACAACACATGGGATTCCTTGTGCATGTACCATGTAAGAGTGTTTTACGTCAGGTGATGGAATTTATTTAGAGCAGATTCATCCATTCTGGAAAACACTTGTCATTGGAGAATGAGTCCAAATGTCAGAGTTTATGGATCAGTCAGCACAAGACGTCGAGCATTTTTGGAAGCTAGTTGATGTGATTTCGGAGAGCGACCCTGCAGTAATTCGTAGTGCCTCTCGTATTTTATACGAACAGTTACACCCCGATCAGTCGAACTATGGAGAACCTGCAGAAAATATTAAGGTACGATGTCAACCTAGGGGAAAGTCAACACGTCGGGACCCGAGTGCCTTCGAGTATGCTGAGCGAGGTCGTGGTCGGTCTGGCAGTAGTGGGAGCAGGGGTCGTCGTCGGTCTGGCAGTAGTGGGAGCATGGGTCGTCGTCGGTCTTCCAATTCGTCTCGATCGTCCGTGAACACGGGCACAGGATCTTCTGGTATGACGATATCTTTGTTGTTATTTAATATATATCAGTAATCTAGATGGGGTTGAATATATTATCTCCTAATTTTGTTGTGTTAATGAATTGTTATTTACCAATCTTACAGTGTCCGGACGGATTGACGTGGACAACTTCCCATATGTTGATAGACTGTCAGGAATCATTTTACCATTTCTGGAAAGGTGGAATGACGTACGTGCTGATGGCAACTGTGGATTTCGATGTGTTGCCGATGCCTTCCATGGTGGTCAAGAGAACTGGTCGTATGCCCGTCGTGCGATTTCTAATGAGACAGGTGCACATCCTATTTATGAGAGTGTCTATTTCGGCAATGTGGGAGAGGCTCGTCAACGAATTGATTGGGGCGGGGGAGCTTGTGGCGAGGATAATTATATGGAGGTTTAGGCTGACTTGTTTCCTATTGCTAATTTTTACAAGTGTGCGGTCATGTATTTCGCAATGGGAACGGATGGTTCGTTGTTCCCGTGTCTTACTGTGCTACCTTGGGAGAGTCCGTCTGCCATGAAGAGGCATCTCAGAGAGTTGGTGATTGCTCATTTAGGGAGTTACAGACATTTTATTCGTTTGGAATTAGTTGATAATTTCCCATTACCTCCTATAGCGACCTAATGGTATCAAATGCGAGATGAGAGTGTTGTTGGATGGGAGGATCAGTACGAAAGTAGGATAGAGTATTGGAACCGGTTACGTAGTAGATTTTGATTGTAATTTGTAATGTTTTTGTAATGTATAATATATCGTGTATTTGTACTTATATCGTGTTGTTCTTTTACCGTATTTTAAATTTAAATATTATTTGATATCTAAAGAAATAAGTTGAAGATATTTTCGTGACAAATAAATTTTAAAAATACGATAGTCAAAGAAATATGTAGAAGATATGTTCGTAAGAAATAAATAATAAGAGTACACAAATAAGCATAAGCAAATACCAACAAATGTAGTAACAGTGCAACATATAACAAAACGATAGTAAAAGCAAGTCAACTACAGCTCAGCATCCGAATCATGGTCCAAAATGCCCAACTGACTGTTACAATCCTCGATGAGGAGATCCCAATCTGTACATGCAAGTCTCGTATCCTCAGTTGGCATTCTGTCTCTCTGTCGCAAGAACGGTTGCATACATCGTATCGCCATACTCATCCACTATATGTAATATAAAAATTAGCGTACATTAACAATAATAACAAAATATACATTACAATTAAAAATAAAATTAGATAAACTTACCGCATCGGCACATGTCCTATCCAGTGGTCTCTCCGGTCTCGGAATGATACCGCGTACGATAAGTGGATGTGAGCACCTACCGAACCACTGCAAATAATCTGCAGCACAAGTGGAGGGGTCGCGGCTACGACTCAGATCGTCCAAGTGTAGTCGTCCTACTCTCGGAAATGTCCTCCAAACCGATTTCGCGAACGAAACGTTATGCCTGACATCGTACGTCGTCGCAGTCGCAGACCGTACTGCATGCTCGGGCGTCAGGATGTCAACCGGGATCACCTGAACGTACCTAACTGACGTAACATGCAATCAGGTAAATAAGGCTCTGTGATATCCCTATAACGAATAACGCCCATAAATGTAGCCCTCGGCACAGCTACAGCAGGCTCGGGACCATACGGCAACCACTCCACCTAAACGTTTATACGTTAATAATAATAATGTTAAAATTTAAATAAACGTGAATGATATATACATTATATACCTGCGATGCAGTCATCTGATCTAGCCATCTACGAATAGAAAGAAGTCGACCCTCGCTCTTATCCTCGGCCCGGACAGCCCACATACGCGAACGAGGATGACCACACTCAATAATCTTCCACTCCCGATGTGGGCGAAAAGTAGGAAAATACTCATAGATCCAAGCCTGCAGCAGTGTAAGACAACCAGTAATCCCAGAACAATCAGCACGACTAGATATACCCAGCTGGCGATACAGATATGCCAACGTCGCCGACCCCCATGAGTACTGACCAGTGGTATATGGGTCCCTCGCCTCCAATAGGTCGCGTGGTGATGCATTGCATACATTGCATCATATTCTTTCATTTAGATTAATTTTATATCAATAAATGCTACTGAGGTATGTGTTTAGTCTTATTTACAGAATACAGGGACCTGAATGCAAATTACCCATATCCCGAGCATAAATGCGTGCAAGAGATTCATTTCTATCATAAAGACCAAGTCAAGATTATCGGGATTCAAATGGAAGTTCATCCAAGCATAAAAGCATTCAAGACCTAATTACAAAAAGGACAATGACTTAAGCACAAAAGGAGCCAGGGACTTAATTGCAAAAAGCCAAGGACCTAATTGCAAATTACGAGTAGCTTTTATTATTATGGAGAAAGTCTAAAGAAAAATTAATGTGGATCTCCAAATATATAAAGAAATAAAGTCGGAGCTCAAAAGAAAGGAAAGAATCAATCCAGACGCGCAAAGGAAATTGAAATCATACCATAAACACACAGGAAAAATCCGGATTAAATCAGAGCGAATATTGAGGTGATTCCGCTGCACCTTATGTGTAATATGCGGCGATTCCGCCGCACCCCTTGTGATCCGTAGCTCCGGATTTTGTCCAGTCGTGTCTTGCCACGTGTACTTTCCTATTTTATACCTAAGTCTCTTGTATCGGCTATAAATAGCCCTGAAACGATGTTCTGAGTTTATGATCTTAATTTTAGTCCTTAGCTTAAGTCCTTAGTTTTTGTTCCATATTTTAGTAATAAAATTCTGTTCTTTTATTTCTTGTTTTTTTTAGTTTTCTTTTGTAGTTTCTCTAGGACCTCTTCTCCTTCCCTCCATCCATGAGCTTCTAACTCTCTCCAAAGGGTGGGGGTGACGGATTTAGGGTGATGAGAAGAAGAATAAAGTTATTATTTTAATTTCGTGTTAGTATATTTTGATTACTTGAGTTTATGTTAAATCATTTATCATGTAATGCTTTATAACTAATGTGATTTATTATAAGTTTCAGAATTCTCTAATCAAAACCCGACATCTAAACCTTCACCCACTGGACTCCCATCCATCTTTACTTTATTTTTAATTTGTTTTTGTTGTTCTCGCTTTAGATAATTAAAAACCAAAAATCTCAAACCAACCTTATTTTTCTCTCTTTCTTCCTTAATCGAAAATCACAAAAATAACAAGATCTCTCCCTCCTTGTGTTCGACCCGTATTTGTCACGTCTTCATTGACGTCGTGCACTTGCGGTATAAATTAAATTCTCATCACGTGGTCTGACTCTGGAACCGCTCTTGTCGACAAACAAGACGCAGCCTAGCACTAAGAAGAGGTAAGCAGTCATCTGCATATCCTCAGTCAGTGGTGGTCGCCCCCGCCTGCAACACTTGTCCACAGCATCGATAATAACACCACCGCCACTCCAAAATGAGTTATCCCACCCAAGACCCTCTAGGCTGACACCCAGCAACTCAGATACATATAACTTCAGCTCAAATGTCGGCGTCTGCGCACTGACCATAGGACCCTCAACAGGAATGTGGAGAATCTGAAAGACGTCATGCAACATGATCGTCATCTCTCCGAACGGCAAGTGGAAAGTGTTGGTGTCAGACTTCCACCGCTCCACGAAAGTCGAAATCAACGGCATGTCGATGCAGGAAAACATGTTATACGGCAATTGACCCAATCCACTGTCAATGACGGTCGCCATCATATCATCAGTCATCACTGAACGCCATGCCTGCAATGTCGTACAGGCTCTGTGCCGATTATGGCACTTCAAAACCTTCCGATCCTCGCCATCTCAGATGCGTCTGGCGATGTGGCCTCCGAAACTCGGAATGACGCTGTCATCTACAAGACCATCGGGCATAATATCTGTGACGATCCAAGACTCGTCCTCACCCATTTTCTTCTTCTGAGCTCGGGCGTCTGCAGTGCACGAACTTGAATCACCGGTCACAAACCGGCCACCTCGACCCTTCCTAATGACCCACTCAGCCGAAGGACTACAATCTCGCCCCCGTCCTCGACCGGACTGATGTATCGCCTCCTCCTGTGGTCCCAAGCCATACCGGCCCCCATCGTCACTATCGTCATGACTTCTCAACCGATCTGAATCAACCTCGTCGTCGAAAGAATCCCCAGGTGTCTCACGACGACGTAACAAATCTCTCTCTCATAACTAAAGCAAAAATACCACGTGTACGTGAATGACGAGGATCTGACTCGTCTGCTACACTACGTACCGCGCGTAAGGGAATTGATTTTCCTTTTCCTCCACCGTAACCCGATGACTATTAATTCAATTTTAAAAATAAAATTTTATTAATGGATTTACTAAAATAATTAAACTCATTATTAACTTAATAATCAATTTATTTAGCAATTATCACAATTAATCAATAATCCTTTACTAAATTCGTACACAACTAATTATTAACATAATAATAAATTTATTTAGCTATTATCACAACTTTTAATCAATAATTCATTACTAAAATAATTAAACTAATTAACTTAATAATCGATTTATTTATTAGTTATCACAATTTATAATCAATAAGATTTACTAAACTAATTTAACTCATTATTAACATAATATTCAATTTATTTTAAATTTATCACAATTTATAATCAATTTAAATAAATTTAAAAAAAAAATTGGGGCGTCTGCGGGAGACGTCTGCCCTACGTGGGATGCGTCTGCCAGAGACGCCTGCCCTACGTGGGAGGCGTCTCCCGCAGACGCCTAGGCCAATGTTCGGGCGTCTCCCGCGGACGCCCGACCCAATTTTTAAAAAAAATTAATTAAAATAAACAAGGCAATTTACCATATGTGAGTAGTCTGGGGTGTCTGTTGGTTCTTTTCCTGGCCTCCGAGATATTATATCTGGTGAATAGAAAAGTAATATGGAGAGAAAGTTGTGTTAAAAGAGTGAAATGAAGAGTTATATAAGTAGAAATTGTAGAATGACAAAATGGTAATTTGTACGGAAGATTTAAGTAGTTTTACGACGACGAATAACAATTCAGTTAAATAACTACTAGAAAAGGAGTTAATAACAAGAAAGGAAGTTTATATGAAGTGGTATTGCGTGAGTTGTTGAGGAGGAATTTTAACAAAAGAAGAGTATGAACAATGCTGCAAGTTTCCGTGGACATAAGTCAAATGGACATGCTGGGTGTGTGTCTTCTGACTTCCAAACAGAGCAGAAACAATTCAATTTGTATGTAAGTTTATTTTGCAAGTCTTCCTCTCTTCCTTCATTTGTACAACATGCCAATGTCATGTACACGTATGCCTTTTAAAGCCACCCTGCAAGTGTGCGTCCATTCCTTAATTTGGAGAAGAAAATACCATGAGTTTTTTTTTTTGCTTCTTTCATTTGGAAGTATCATCATTCCTCGTCACCACCACTTTTATATCCGTACTTTTCAGAAAAAGTTCCAAATTGTATTTTCATCTTGTAACTTTGGATAAAAATAATCAAATGATTCTGATTTCCAAACACCGAATGTACTTACTTTTAGGTTGACCTAGTATTAAGTTACTTTTATGTTCAAAATTTTGACTTCCTTAACTACTTTCCTGGTGATTATGAAGCTCAAGAAGATGTACATTGGGCCCAACCAGTTAATTTTTTTGATAACTACGATGAAATTGTCTAAATTAAAGGGCAATTTTAAGGTGTATCAAAATGTTTTTATGAAGGTTTAATTTTTGACATTTCATCCTTTAAGGAGTTTATATGCCATACCATAAACAATAGATTGGATGGCCAGGCAATAGGATTTTAGGCCCGACAGTGTTCTAATTTTTTTTCATATGAGCATCAGAAAAAACGACAATAATAAGATAATTTTTTGCAATACAACCCAAGAAATCAACTTCAAGATATAACCTGTTCAATCCCTATCTTAGATTTTGTAAAACAAATTTCTTTCCGAAAATAATACAATTTTAAGATAAAATTTGCATAACAGTCTAAGAATATGCTCTAAATGTCTGTTCTGAAACCCAACGATTATTCCTAGAGGATCCACGATTTTACACAATCCTGAATCCTCCATACCAATCCCGTCATCCCACAACCAACCCTCCTGCTTTTATTTTCTTTAAAAAAACCCATTGTTAGCTTTATCAAAATAGAAAAAAGACCCACACACTTGACAACCACTCATGCAAGGACATATGCACATCTTGCCAACATTTCAACCACAAAAGAACAAATGTGAAAGCTGATTTCAGGAAAAGATAAGATCTCCATCAATTGTGTTCATGGATGTGTTTGCTACATAACATGTCATAACATAACATCAGGTGAAAGATAAGCATCAACTAAACCAAGCAAAAGAGCAATCCCAACAACTACCCAGAATCCCTCCAAAGCTACTCTTCCTCCACTTTTACCAACTCCTCATGGTGTTGCTATAAGAGCAGGACCCTGTTAACACTTCGAATGAGAAAAAAACATGGCAACAGCTAAAACATCCCCTGTCGAGATTGGCACGCAAGGAACGATTGCTTCACTTGTCTTGCGGGAAATTGAGTACTTCAGGAAGATTGATAATGGGCACCATGCAACCTCGAAGAAAGCAAAGAGTCATGTCTTGGAAAAGCTTGGAACTCCAAAAGGTGGCAATTTCGAACATGAATTGGTGTTTAGCGGAAGCTCGAAGAGGAGGAGAAAAAAGAATGCAAGCCGAAGTGGAGGGTTCCTACCAAATATTTGTTCAACGGTGAGCATAGCAGAGAACAGCTTCACCAACAAGATAACTGGAGTGGGCTACAAGAATCTGAAAGCCGAAGGGAGGAAGTCGAACCTGATTTCAGACAACGGATTCTGAGAGCTTTGAGAAGCCAAGTTTGCGGAGTCGGCTACTCATGGGGTTGTTGCACTTTAGATCTACAACCTCCACTATGTAAGACCCTTTCTTGTCTGGTTTGACTTTGGTCTTGGTTTTGTCCACAGTGGTATTTTCTGCGCTAAGAATTGGAATCTGGTGTCCACTTCTCATTTGCTTCTGGGCATCGGAAGGAAATTTAGAGATATTGTTACCATTGTCTTTGTTGTTGTGGTGGTAATGGTTGCTACTGCTACAACTTCTGCGTTCGTTTGGTGGATTTCGTTTTGGTTGCAGGATTCTGGGGCTAGCACCGCAGGGAACAGATACTGGGGCACTTTGGTGCTTTTTGCTGGAAGAACCAGATGCATCATTCACGTGTTTCAGAGACTCCAATTCCCTGCTCATCAAGGAGCTGATTGTTCCAGTTGTTCCAACCCTAATGGAGCATTCATCAGAGTTGGCTAGTTGTGTCTGCGCCATGTTATAAAGGATGAGAGTTATTGCCTTCTGGGTAATGAGTTCCGATTCCTTAGTGCCAAAATCTTGTTAGGATTGTCGATGGCTTGATCCTGACAGCAAAACAGATTATCATCAAGCTACATGTCATGGGTTTTTTTCCAAAGTCATGTCATATTATTGTTGATTGCTTGAAAACAGTTAAAATCATGTCTTGTGCTGAGAACAAGTGATTTTTCTTAGATGTTCCAAATCATGGCTGTACTGAAATAATGTGCTGAAAACACATGACTTTTCCAAATGATGTTTCCAAGGTTGAGTAGATGGATGAATATTCACAGGAATACCAGTAAATAAACAACCAGATAAGTGAATAACACACACTCGCTGCAAGAAGCAAAGAAGTTAAACATGCAAAAACAAGTGAAACCAATGCAGGATGTTAGTGGGGGTTTTTTTTCTTTTTCAAATGATATGCAGCATGTAAGTTGTTAGTTTCCATGCAAAGTTGAAGTACAGTGAGTTAGCCACAATATGGTCTAAGGTTGCACACAATCATGCTCTAAATCCAACATCCAAAAATGTGATAACAGCCAATGAAAGTAATCGCTAAAAATAAACATATCCAGACATTTGACATGTAAAAAACCATGTAAGAATCAACCGCGACAACAAAGCACATAAGTGACAGTGTGTTTGTATGCCAAAGACAGTCCAATGAGTTAAGTTCTAAGCAGATTTCTCTCAGCATAACTGAAGCCATGGGCATGCTTGCCATTCATTGCTTATTACTATTATTATTATAAAATAAACAAAATTAAGAGAAGTGGTGTTACTTTTACTACAAATATAAATCACAAATGCAACAGATAAAGTCGAAACGATTTAAGAAATTTCCATCACCAAATAGTTAGGTTAGGGACGAGAAACACCCAAATCTAGACAAACACAAGGAAACAAGAAGATCGATCAGCAAGAAAACACCTTTTGTCCACCCGAAACAGTTCCAAATCAAAACACCCATTTCATGTTACCACCACTAGAACAGAGAAGGAAACGTACAAAGGTGGGATTTTTCGAAGAGCTTACTTGGGTTGGGATCGAATCAGGAAATGGAAACCCTAGAAGAGAAGAGAAGAGAAGAAAGGAAAAGAGATGTTGGGAAAGGAATTGGGATTCTTTGCTCTTCTTCTAGTTTCTCTCTCTTCTGGTTACTCTGTTTGCCTCGTGTTTGGATTAAATATGCCCGCGGTGACGTTTAAGGAATCGTGTGTCGTCTCTGTGCTCAACCTAACTTGAGTTTAAAAAGGAAGTTTTGTCCTGATTGGGACAACATTTTGAAGTTAAATGGTTCGGACGGATAAGTTTGGTTTTCAAGTTTTACAATTTTTTCAAAGTGTTTGATATTAAAAAAACATTTTTTCAAGTATATATAATGCACTCGACTACTCGAGTCGTGTTAGAAATAACTAAATGTCAAGTAACACAATTATTAAATAAATTATACAGGAATTCTCTAGTGAGCCCAGGCTCAACTTTTCTAAATTAAGCCCCCACAATATCCACCACTCATTTCAAATTGTAAGGTAGATTAAGAAAAAAACGGTTATGCTAATGAATGGTGAGATTAACTGTAAATAAGATCCAATGGTGAGATTGTAGGGGGCTTAAACTAAATTTGATGAGCCCTGGGCTCACTAGAGCTTGACCCATAAATTATATATAGATTAACATATATGGCTTATACATATGACTTATGAGACTCATGAGTGTGTAGTGTTTGCTCTCAACTTAACATCGAGTTTGGCTTAAATATGTCCGCGGTGACATTTAAGGAATTGTGTCTGTCTTTGAGCTCAAATTAACTTTAAAAGGTCTTACAAACAAAAGGTAACTTAAAATGACACACTTTTAAGTACAACAAAACAACACTCACTTCGCGTCTCTTGCATGTGTTCATTCTAGGAAAATGATTTATGAACGCAGCGCGTCACGGACGCGCTCTACGTGGACATCCATGTCAGCCCTTACGTGGCCAAAGCATGAATGTTTTTTTGTTTTTTCTGTATAATGTTTTTTCTTCCGGATGTCCACTCAAATCACATTAAATGCGTTTCAACTCAGCACGTTCTCTCTCTCCACCCAAATACAAATATGAAGACACTCTTTCTTTCTTCTTCATTCTTTCTCTCCAGAATAAATCATCATTTCGAGCAAGATATTAGGTCGAAGAAGCGTCTGATGCCGACTCCCAGGATTATTCACAACGTAAGCAGCGTGAATGGGACGGTGCGAAGACTTCCCGATGTTCTACATAAACAGGAAATCTGAGATGCTATTTTTTTCCTAAACGTAATTCTTGTGGGGTAAAATATACAGTGGGAGGTTTGTTGAGTTTGTGCGGGGGTGGCAGGGGGCGGCAGCCCCTACGGGGGACGTGAGGGAGCGCGCTTTGCGGACGTTTTTTTGTGTCGACATCATATTATTGCATTCCATATATTGATTCGTTTATTCCGACAATAATGAAGTCATATATTATTCCGGACTGCAAATACACTTATTCCGGACAACAAATACACTTATTCCGATTCCGGACAACAAATACACTTATTCCGGACAGCAAATCCACTTATTCCGGACAAACTTTATGTTCCGTTTCTGGACACACTTTATTCTTAAACCGGACAACAAATACACTTATTCCGGACAACAAATACACTTATTACGGACAGCAAATACACTTATTCCGGACAAACTTTCTGTTCCGTTTCTGGACACACTTTCTTCTTATTATGGACAACTACACTTATTCCGGACTGCAAATACACTTATTCCGGACAGCAAATACACTTATTCCGGACAACAAATCAACTTATTCCGGACAAACTTTATGTTCCGTTTCTGAACACACTTTATTCTTAAACCGGACAACAAATACACTTGGTCCGGACAACAAATACACTTATTCCGGACAGCAAATACACTTATTCCGGACAAACTTTCTGTTCCGTTTCTGGACACACATTCTTCTTATACTGGACAACTACGCTTATTCCGGACTGCAAATACACTTATTCCGGACAGCAAATACACTTATTCCGGACAAAAAATCAACTTATTCCGGACAAACTTTATGTTCCGTTTCTGGACACACTTTATTCTTAAACCGGACAACAAACACACTTAGTCCGGACAACAAATCAACTTATTCCGGACTTCCCGATGTTCTACATAAACAGGAAATCTGAGATGCTATTTTTTTCCTAAACGTAATTCTTGTGGGGTAAAATATACAGTGGGAGGTTTGTTGAGTTTGTGCGGGGGTGGCAGGGGGCGGCAGCCCCTGCGGGGGACGTGAGGGAGCGCGCTTTGCGGACGTTTTTTTGTTTTGACATCATATTATTGCATTCCATATATTGATTCGTTTATTCCGACAATAATGAAGCCATATATTATTCCGGACTGCAAATACACTTATTCCGGACTGCAAATACACTTATTCCGATTCCGGACAGCAAATACACTTATTCCGGACAGCAAATCCACTTATTCCGGACAAACTTTATGTTCCGTTTCTGGACACACTTTATTCTTAAACCGGACAACAAATACATTTATTCCGGACAACAAATACACTTATTCCGGACAAACTTTCTGTTCCGTTTCTGGACAAACTTTCTTCTTATTCTGGACAACTACACTTATTCCGGACTGCAAATACACTTATTCCGGACAGCAAATACACTTATTCCGGACAAGAAATCAACTTATTCCGGACAAACTTTATGTTCCGTTTCTGGACACACTTTATTCTTAAACCGGACAACAAATACACTTATTCCGGACAACAAATACACTTATTCCGGACAAACATTCTGTTCCGTTTCTGGACACACTTTCTTCTTATTCTGGACAACTACACTTATTCCGGACTGCAAATACACTTATTCCGGACAGCAAATACACTTATTCCGGACAAGAAATCAACTTGTTCCGGACAAACTTTATGTTCCGTTTCTGGACACACTTTATTCTTAAACCGGACAACAAATACACTTAGTCCGGACAACAAATACACTTATTCCGGACAACAAATACACTTATTCCGGACAAACTTTCTGTTCCGTTTCTGGACACACTTTCTTCTTATTCTGGACAACTACACTTATTCCGGACTGCAAATACACTTATTCCGGACAGCAAATACACTTATTCCGGACAAGAAATCAACTTGTTCCGGACAAACTTTATGTTCCGTTTCTGGACACACTTTATTCTTAAACCGGACAACAAATACACTTAGTCCGGACAACAAATACACTTATTCCGGACAGCAAATACACTTATTCTGGACAAACTTTTTGTTCCGTTTCTGGACACACTTTCTTCTTATTCTGGACAACTACACTTATTCCGGACTGCAAATACACTTATTCCGGACAGCAAATACACTTATTCCGGACAAGAAATCAACTTATTCCGGACAAACTTTATGTTCCGTTTCTGGACACACTTTATTCTTAAACCGGACAACAAATACACTTATTCCAACGTAAAACTTAAAAACAAATATTTTATTATGATAAGTGTGAGCTCTGCACGAATAATGAGACTGCACGATGTCCTAGGGTCTGCACACTGTCTTATCTGTGTATTGGGAAATGAATCGTTCAACTTAAAGAACCGGCGTTTTTTAAAAAGACCAAAACGCGCGAAGAGAAATTTCGCTGACTGGACGCTGACTCAAAGAAAAATATCTGAGTTGTACAGATCCACGTAAGGCGCGTCTGTGACGCGCGCGTCCGTCTATCACGGCTCTTCATTCTATCATCTACCAAGTAAGCAAATAGACTACACTCAGAATAGTCTACATTGCTTGCTTTCTTGCTCGATATGATGATAATTTCGTCTTGCTGACTCTGGCTCAGTTGTCTTTGCTTAATTACGATTTATTATTATTTTTATTTATTACATGACACAATACCATTTGACAACCTTACATGGTAATGGAGCTAAATGTAAGTTGAAAGGGTTGTAGCTGTTCAGTTTTTATCTAGAAATTATACATTGAAGCAAGTCCACAAACACGATGGAACGATAACACAAGGTAATACGAAGGACATTGTTGGATATTTCAAACGGAAAATTTGACTAACTATACTCCAAGTTGCCCAAGATCTAGAGAAAAAACCCTCCATTTTGACATCCTCTGAAAAATATGCTTATCTTTTCACTACTCCAAAAAAAAACCTACCATTTAAATAACTCAAAAAACATTTCTTTGTCTCTCATGCATCCATTTGAACTCTCTTTCAAAAGGGAACGTGCATCCCTTCTCTTTCTCTATCGCACTTAACCCGTCAATCGAAACCAGATCGAGTCGACTAGAACCCAACGCCCCCTGCCCCGTCGAAGGTTCCCCGTCATAGACGAACCCACATTGGAGAACAAATCCTCCATTGAAGTCGTCCCCCGACGGAGGTCAGTTTTAGGGCAGGTTTTTTTTGTTTAGTTCTTTGTTCTTGAATGTTAGGTTATTGTTTCTATCATAAATGTAGTTGATTGCCTACATTTATTGGTTTTGATTGAGTGTTATGTGGGTTTGGCTAAATCAACGGAAGTTAGACCATTTTTTTGGGTTTCCGACGGTGCTCGATAGGATCGATATTTGTTCGATAGGAGCTCAATTATGTTTGCATTTTTAGGTCATATGGCTTCCGTTTTAGGGTAGTTTTAAGGCACATACGCATGTTTATGTTTTTTAATTTCTTGATATATTTTTATGAGTTAGGTTATTGTTTCTATAAAAAAATGTAGTTGATTTCCTCCATTTATTGGTATTAATCTGAGTTTTGTCGCCTGGGTTGGAAGTGGTGTCGTTTTCTTGTGTTTTTGACGTTGCTCGATAGGTTCAGCCATAGTTTGATAAGTACTCAATAGTTGGATCGATGGAAATCAGACCCTTATTCCTGCCAACTCGATAAGTTCGATAGCTATGCTCATTTGAAATCAGACCATTTTTTCCTGTGAGATCGATATGTTCGATATTAGTTCGATTCCTCTTGCACGAGGTGTGAGCTCGATAGGCTTAGTTTGATTGTGAAGAACTGCGAACTTGATAGTCTCGATATGAGCTCGATATGATATTGATTCCTTTTCCTTTGAAGGTTTACCCATGTTTTTAACTAGTTGTGGTTTTTTCTTGTTTTTTTGTTTTTGTAGATGCTGAAGTTAATAGTTCCAACAATGGATCATTTCCCCAATCGTGTGACATACAAGGGTAGTAAGTGTATGAATGACATTAAAGAGAAGTTTCAGGAGCACGGGTTGCTCGACGGGGCAAAGGAATCCCTGTTCAGACAATTTTTTGATGCGGGCGAATTACCGTTCTACGGTGTTCTTGCCCATCAGTTTCTATTGCACAAGATCCAGAGTAAAAGAGATGGTGATGTTCATTTCTATTTGGGCCTTAAGACCTGCAGATTTAGTAGATATCATGAGTTTGCACTAACTATCGATTTGAACTTCAGTATTGTACCGTCAGAGGTTGAGTTACAGGAGCACTATATCAGTGACCGCCTAATAAAGGATTATTTCAATGGACAGGCAAAAAATTAGATATTGATGTTAGAGGCGGCATTCAGAAGTTGTACAAATACTAAAGACGTCTTCAAGTTGGGATTATGCCTTCTGATTGAAGGTGTTCTATATGCCCAAGATGGCAAGCTATTCATATGGGCGGATATGGTCAAGATGGTTGACGACATGGACGACTTCTTCAAGTATCCATGGGGGAATTTATCTTACTAGAAGCTGCTAACATCATGTCAAAAAGACATGATTAAGTAGAAAGATTTGTATGAGAAGAAGAAGGAAGTGAGGGGGCAACAAAAATTGGCCATATATAGCATATATGGTTATGCCACTACGTTACAGTATTGGGCGTACGAGGCCCTTCTGCAGTTTGCCACGGTGGACTTGCATCCACGTCGGGAGTCGAGGAGGATGTGATCTGCTGGTAGAACGGGACACCACGGGAGGAGGTGAAGACGAGGAGAAGGAAGGGTAGGCACAATATGAGGAGGTGGAAACGACACGGGAAGAGGCAGATGCGGCTTGGGAAGAGGCGGAGACGACTTGGGAGGATTAGGGTTAGGTTAGGGTTTGCTTTGGTGAAAAAGAGTTTATATAGTTGTTGGGTAAATTATATAAAAAGAACATACTTTTTCATATTTCAACTTAATGATAAATTAATAAGATTAACTCATCCACTTATAAGTTACAATTAATTAGCAACTATATACAAATTATAAAAAATTAATATATATATATGTTATGTATGATATTAAATGGATACGGATATGAATACAAATACAGATCTTATAATACGGATATTCAATATTGGATCGGACGGATAAAATGAATACGGACGCGGACAGATTCTCAGATTTCGGACATCCACTTATTTGCTGGAGTACTTAATTTGCTCGACGAGTTCAATAATAGTTCGGTAGTCTTCGAAAGGTTATATGTATTTTTCGTTCCCGGATTATTTAGTTTTATCAATGGGTTTGATAGGAGTTTGAACTCGATAGTTAACTTTGGTTTTTTTCTCGACAGGCAAAAATTCTGATATTTAGTTTTCTCGATGGGCTCGATAGTAGTTCGACATACGCAGATGATTTAGATTTATTATTATTTAGTGAAGTGCTTAGTTTTCTCGATATGAATCCAAGATTACCTCGACATCTTAGACTTGTTATTGAAATCTAACATAATGTCTTATATTCGTCGTAGTTGACCGTGTTCAGTGTTTTGGTGTCCCGTACATCGGAGGTTGAATACTACAAACAACCCGATAGAGGGTGATGACCCCTACCACCTAGGCTTAAGGAGGATGATGATGAGGGTGAAAATGAGGTGGCTGAGAGATTAGTTAAGTTTGCCGCAGAGGCGAACATTTTTGAAGTTGATGTCAAAGAGGAGGAATCAGTTATCCCGTCCTCTACCCAACCGCAATCTGAACCCCTGCTTCAGCCTCATCTCATGATTACACGCTTTTGGTAGAAATGTTGGAGAGGGTGGAAGCAATGCAACAGTCGATGGAAGCAAAACAATTGTTGATAAAAGGTCAACTGGGTACCGTCATTGAGAATTAGGTGTCCATAATGGACCAAATGGCTAAGATGATGTCTTTGTTAGAAGCACCATTGAGAGTACAGGGAGATGTGGATTAGTTGTCCACGTCCATGTCGGAACAATTGTCTAAGATCGTATCTTTGATAGAAGCACGATGGAGACCACTATCCGATGAGAATCATCTGTCAACGGCCATGCCGGATCAATTGGCTAATATCGTGTATTTGTTAGAAGCATGTTCGACCCCGCCTTCTGATGACGAAGACAACATACTTGAAAGGAATGTGTTCTACAAGTTTTACTTTTAAATGTCTTTTATTATGAATTGAATGTATTGAACATTTTGTTCCTTGATTAATGTATTCATCTTTCAGAAGTGATAAGGAAGAGACTCTTAGTCCTTAACCGTAGATCTCGAAAAGATAATGGTTTACATAAATAAAAAATAATTCACAATCATGGTAATTAACACACTAGTGCAGAACAGTGCATACTCCTCGCCCAATAGAAATCGACCGTATTAACAGACGACTTCTATACCTATAGACGTCGGCTGTTAATACGGCCGACGTCTATTTGAGAGGTCAGGGTATAGACGTCGGCCTATTTAATACAACCAACGTCTATTATGTTATAGACGTCAGTTGTTTGTAAAGTCGACGTCTATAGGTCTATAAATCTTCAGTTTTTAATATTTTAACAACGACAAAAACCCCGACCTCTCCTCCTCGATCAAACCCTAACCCCCTTGCGACCGAACCGCGACCGAACTGCCAGCCAACGCATCTCCGTGCTTCTCCTCTTCGTCATGTGCCTTCTTCCGACCTCCGTGACCTTCCACCTCCGCGACCACCTCTGGCACCGCAACGTGCTCCGCAACCACAACCACGCCTTAGGGTCAGAGTCTATACTTGTTGTTGGATAGTCGTTGTTTGTTATTCATGTTAGAAACCTAACTAAATGTTATTGTTATTCATATTATTCATTAGAAAGCACTACTGTCGTTCATGTTCTTGTTTAGTATGTGAAGTGATTTGGAGTTGACAGAAGTTGTGCTTGTTTGGATTGGAGTCGTTTTGTTTGTTTGGAAGGTTTGGAAAGTTTGGAAGGTTTTGTTTGTTTGGATACGACGAAATTAAAGCAGAATTGTTAAATAATTTTTTTATTAGTGGCATTGATGCTATTGTGGAATGAAGTGGAGTTTAATTAGTGCTATGTGTTGTTGGATTGGAGTTGTTTTTGTTAGATTCGTGTTTTTTTGATACCCTTGGGATATGTGGGAAGGTATCGATTTATATTTGCTACCCTTGGGATTGAAATATCAAAAAAGTAGTAGTAAACTAGTAATAGTAGTACTAGTCAAGTGCAAATTAATATATACCTCGAAGAATTTTCTTTAA
The DNA here is from genome assembly GCA_963682175.1 of Triglochin maritima. NCBI lineage: Eukaryota > Viridiplantae > Streptophyta > Magnoliopsida > Alismatales > Juncaginaceae > Triglochin > Triglochin maritima. The sequence continues at coordinate 13,401,453 of OY821773.1, forward strand.
GTATATTAGTTTTAACTTTAATTAAAACATGTTTCTCAAGTTTAATAGCACATTTTCGATTTATTTTATTTAGTCTCCCAAAGATTTTAGGAATCTCCGGGTTCTTGATTTCCTACAGACTAGTGGTCCTCAATGTTTAAGAATTGTATCAGATGATAGTCTTATCGAGTATGAAGAGACACCACCTTTCTCTAAGCAAACACCTGAGTTGAACCCAGTAGACGAGGAAAAACTGAGAGAGAAAGATGTTGTTAAGTCAAATGGAATGATCCCACGATTTAGCCTGTGGTATTTGAGAAAAAATGGAAAGATAAACATATTTTTCATAGGACATCAAAGTGCGAGCTTCTTTTTCGAGAATGTGGACCTTTGAGCATAGAAAGTTAATTTTTCCTTTCAAAAATATATATTTTGTAATGTAATAATATGTCTTCTTAAAGTTGCATTTGTGTTGAGAATTTAAGTTTATTAATTGTTACAAAATATTAAAAATATATATTGCATACAAGTACTTCCGAAATTTACAAAATTTGAAGTGGAACTTTAGTCGTTATAAGACCCAACCTCGAGGAACTTTGGTAATTATATCTAAATTGCTATTATGTTAATTGTGCCCACTTTTTTTGGATGCACTATTGCCACCATAATTTTGTCCTTGGGAAATGTTTTATGAACGCAGCGCGTCACGGACGCGCTCTACGTGGACATCCATGTCAGCCCTTACGTGGCCAAAGTATGAATGTTTTTTTGTTTTTTCTTCCTGATGTCCACTCAAATCACATTAAATGCGTTTCAACTCAGCACGTTCTCTCTCTCCACCCAAATACAAATATGATGACACTCTTTCTTTCTTCTTCATTCTTTCTCTCCAGAATAAATCACCATTTCGAGCAAGATATTAGGTCGAAGAAGCGTCTGATGCCGACTCCCAGGATTCTTCACAACGTAAGCAGCGTGAATGGGACGGTGCGAAGACTTCCCGATGTTCTACATAAACAGGAAATCTGAAATGCTATTTTTTTCCTAAACGTAATTCTTGTGGGGTAAAATATACAGTGGGAGGTTTGTTGAGTTTGTGCGGGGGTGGCAGGGGGCGGCAGCCCCTGCGGGGGACGTGAGGGAGCGCGCTTTGCGGACGTTTTTTTGTTTCGACATCATATTATTGCATTCCATATATTGATTCGTTTATTCCGACAATAATGAAGCCATATATTATTCCGGACTGCAAATACACTTATTCCGGACAACAAATACACTTATTCCGATTCCGGACAACAAATACACTTATTCCGGACAGCAAATCCACTTATTCCGGACAAACTTTATGTTCCGTTTCTGGACACACTTTATTCTTAAACCGGACAACAAATACACTTATTCCGGACAACAAATACACTTATTCCGGACAGCAAATACACTTATTCCGGACAAACTTTCTGTTCCGTTTCTGGACACACTTTCTTCTTATTATGGACAACTACACTTATTCCGGACTGCAAATACACTTATTCCGGACAGCAAATACACTTATTCCGGACAAGAAATCAACTTATTCCGGACAAACTTTATGTTCCGTTTCTGGACACACTTTATTCTTAAACCGGACAACAAATACACTTAGTCCGGACAACAAATACACTTATTCCGGACAGCAAATACACTTATTCCGGACAAACTTTCTGTTCCGTTTCTGGACACACTTTCTTCTTATTCTGGACAACTACGCTTATTCCGGACTGCAAATACACTTATTCCGGACAGCAAATACACTTATTCCGGACAAACTTTCTGTTTCATTTCTGGACACACTTTCTTCTTATTCTGGACAACTACACTTATTCCGGACTGCAAATACACTTATTCCGGACAGCAAATACACTTATTCCGGACAACAAATCAACTTAATCCGGACAAACTTTATGTTCCGTTTCTGGACACACTTTATTCTTAAACCGGACAACAAATACACTTATTCCGGACAGCAAATACACTTATTCCGTACAACAATATACACTTATTCCGGACATACACATAACGTAAACAGGACAAACACATAATGTAAACTGCACACACACATAAAGTAAGCTAGACAAATTAAGTTGATCCAACGTAAAACTTAAAAACAAATATTTTATTATGATAAGTGTGGGCTCTGCACGAATAATGAGACTGCACGATGTCCTAGGGTCTGCACACTGTCTTATCTGTGTATTGGGAAATGAATCGTTCAACTTAAAGAACCGGCGTTTTTTAAAAAGACCAAAACGCGCGAAGAGAAATTTCGCTGACTGGACGCTGACTCAAAGAAAAATATCTGAGCTGTACAGATCCACGTAAGGCGCGTCCGTGACGCGCGCGTCCGTCTATCACGGCTCTTTTGTCCTTGTGTAAAACCCTAAGATGGCGGTTGCTTCTCATCCTGTGTAAAATCCCAATGACAACATGGGCAAAAGGTTTTCCAAGCGGAACGTCAAATTATTTGAGTTAGGCTTTCATGTGACTATAAACTACACCAAGAGGTTTGTGCACCTCGAAACTATTTAGGAAAACCGTTTCTTTTTGGCAACATAAAATATTTTGTAGCACAATTAGAAGTTTAGAACCTAAGTTTGAAAACTTTATAGATTATTGCTTTTGCCGCTAATAACATGTAGCGGCTAGATTAATCTTATTCCTTACCAAGGGTCCTTTTGGTTCACTACGTTGGAGCCTGGAGGCGTTGGTGTCAATTGTTTTGCGCTTTTGTCCCAACGCAATAAAACTTCATCCAAACAATAAATTGGCTGTGGTAATGAACGTTGGCTATTTAACGTGTAAAATCTAAGTTAAGGTGAAAGTGCATGAAAGGTAAATGTAAGGTCATCCTTAACGGATGACCTTTGGGGTCGAGTCGGGGGTCAACTCGACCCCAACCCCCCTTAACGGGGGGCACACTCCGGTCGGGTCTCGACCTGGGTCGAGAACCCGACCCAGAATGCCCCATTGGTTGGCCACTTGGTCAACTCGGGTTGGTTGATTTTTTTTGTTTTTAATAAATGATTTAAAATCTATTTTTTATATTTGATAAAATATATAATTAGAACTAATTCTTGAAAAATAAAATAAATGAAAATAATTAATGAAAATTAGTAAGATAAATGTAAATAATTAATCAAAATTAGTAAAATAAATGTAAGTAATTTATGAAAATTAGTGAGATAATTGGAAATAATTGTAAATGTATATAATTAAAGAAAATTACCTAGCAAAAAAAAAACACACGAATTTACTCAGGTTCACCCAAGAACACATTGGTAACCCAAAAAATTGGTACAAAATTACTAATAAAACTCAAGTCCAAAAAATACATTGTGCTTAGCTTCCAGGTGAAACATCTCTCGCTCACCGGTGAGGGAGACCCTAACTGACCCGGCGGGGTGGACATTATAATTAGAACTAATTCTTGAAAATAAAATAAATGTAAATAATTAATGAAAATTAAGATAAATGTCAATAATTAATCAAAATTAGTAAAATTAGTAAGATATATGACAACGATTTAGAAGGAATGCAAGTTAATTTTTTTCGTAATATGTATTGTAATTTTTTTAATTTATAATTATCCTAATATGTAATTGTCGAATTTTAATTAAATTTAATTTTTGCGGGTTATTTCGTAATTATCGTAATTTAATTAGATTAAATTATTGTAAAAATAATTTATGTAATAGTTTGTGTAGTTTTGTAATGGAATAGAAAAGACGTAAAATGAAATAATTATAAAGGAATGATGTGGAAGAGAAAGTATTGAAAGTGAAGTTGAAATTAAAGAGCAAAAAATGTGTTTAGGTTGTTCCATAGTAATTTTTATTGACGTGCTCGAGAAAAAACTAGGAGGGAGGGTTTATTTAGATTTTTTTTGTTGCTCGTGCAATGTTGGCTTAAAAAAGCTGGCATGCTCCCCCAAACTATGCACATTTACTTAGTTACGTGGTCACTATCAAGGTTCAGATATGCGGGATGCGGAGTGGATGCGGCAGGGCACCGCATCGAACATATGCGGAATGCGGATGCGATGCGGGTGCATATGCGGTTTGCGATTTAATAATTAAATAATATACATTTACGTATTAAAATAATATGTGGAATACACATTTAATAATATGCATTTACATATACGGAAAGCGGGGTACTGGCGGGAGTCGAAAATGTTGGAGTGTCACGAATTTGGGGATCGAGTGGGGAATTTGGGAATGGTCTTTTGTTTGTAAAATTGGTTAAAAGTTTTTTTCTTTACAAAATAAGTTAAATGGGTAATCGGATAATCAGATATCTTTCGGATTTTGACCCAATTAGATTTGAAATATGCCTATTTGATATGGGTTGCATATGCGGCCGCATATGCGCCTGCATCGGCCGCATATGCGGATGACAATGCGGTCCGCATATAGGAGGCCGCATCCTTAGGATGCGATGCGGATCGCGGCCGCATCGCACCCGCATCCGCATATGCGGCCGCATCCGGCCGCATATCCGGTCACTATGTCACAAGATCATAAATATACTAGTCCTAACAAATTCCCCATGTTTATGTTTACACTAAAATAAGATTACTTCAAAGTTCAGACATCTCCATCAACCAGTCTGCAAAAGTGCAGAGGAGACACCCAAACCTTGTGACATGAACAGTATAGTATATTTTGAAATCAGACGTTGAAAACCTCTTCTCACCTCCTCCAACAAGTCTTTCATGCATCTAAACTTGTTGTTCCCAATCATCAATTGTTCCTACATTTCACAGCTTTCCACTTCACTTCTTCCATCCTCACTTCCAAATCTGAAAATTCCAGATTTCAAAATCCATTGTGTCATCTCCTACTTCTGAACTTGTGTTTTTCTCAGATCTCTGCCTCATATACTTGATCTGCGTAACTTCTTCTCACACCAAAACCTAAAAAGATCCAATCCTTCTAAACGTTTGGGAATTTTCATCTACACCAATTTCAAATCTCTTCTCCCTCCTCCAAACCCATTTGGCCTTCTCTGCCCATTTCAGTTTCTGCTTCGAACCCTAAAAGATCAAATCTTTCTCCAAAACTCGCGATTTCGATCCCTACCCATTTCAAATCTCCCCTTCCTCTTCCCAATCCACGTGCAAAGTTCGCCAAAAACCCTAGTTTTCCGACCCAATGCTGACCTCCACGCCCAAAGCCTTGGCGAAGAACCCTAGATTTCGGACCCAGAAAGATCGAATCTTTGCTCGCGTTTCGCAATTCCCGTTTCTTCTCCAACCCCACTTGTAAAGTTCGCAGAAAAACCGCTCTAGTCCTACCGTGTCGATGGCGACCTCGAAATCCTCTTCCAGGAACCTCAGAAGCCAATCGAAGCCCAAACAGAATTCCCCAGTTTCCTCTAATCTCGCCAATGCCGAACTCAAACACCGGGTTTTTGGGGCCCTCACGAAGCTTTCTGATCGCGACACCCACCAAATTGGTGTTGAAGACCTCGAGAAGATAATCCGGTCGCTGGCGCCGGAGAGTTTTCCGGTTGTCCTTAATGCTCTACTCCATGACTCGTCCACGGTCCCGCCCGCCGCCAAACGCGAGTATCTTCGCCTTCTGGCTTTTCTTGCCACCTCCCACCCTGAGTCTGCCTCCCCTCACCTATCCAAATTCGTCGGTCATGTTGTTCGCCGGATCAAAGACTCGTCCTCTGACACCTCGATCCGTGATTCCTGCCGTGAGACGATTGGAACGTTGTCGTTGCTTTACCTTGGGAATGCTGATCCTGCAGTCGAGGGTTATTCATTGGTCGTGGCGTTGTTTGTGAAACCGTTGTTCGAAACAATGGGAGAGCAGAACAAAGGAGTGCAGGCAGGTGCTGCTATGTGTTTGGCAAAAGTAGTGGAGTGTGCTGCAGGAGAGGGGACGGATGAAGTGAGTGCCAATGGTGTTGGATTAGTATTTCAGAAGTTGTTGCCACGGATTTGTAAGTTGCTCGCGGGGCAGAACTTCCTCTCGAAAGGAGCACTGTTGTCTGTTGTCTCCAGTCTATCACAGGTACCAACATGTTGCTCGGGAACTGAAGTTTAATCTATTTTGAACCTATTGGTCTTTTGTTTCAGTGCAATTCTTATTAGCATCCATTGGATTTGATTTCTGAAGTTTAGTTATAGTTTGTATTCAAGTTTTAAAAAATGATAGTGCTTTACCTGTGGTTGGTTGAGAGCTTTTTCTCCATTTAAGCGACTCTATGATGATTGGGGCTCTTGACTTGGTTCCTTAATTTCGTGATAAATGTAGTATTAGATGTCATTTTAGTCGTTGTAGGGTAATGGTGATAACTAATAACTATGGCCATATCATTTTTTGTTTCCCACAACCAATGCTTTTGAAGTCTACACTTGACATTTCAATCAGATGGTTGTAAGCACACCTTAAATGTGGAGTTTTTCTCTCCTAGAAGTGGATTTCCCCTCATTTTGGGAGATTTTTGTGTCCTTTTTATGTCATTATGTCCATGCTTTTAGGATAAACACGTGCAGACTGAAAGAGTTCTTTTCAATTCTCTTGTATTGAAAAGAAAACCATCAAGAAAAAAAATAAAATGGTGATTGAAAAATGAATTTTATGCAGGTTGGAGCAATCACACCTCAGGGCATGCAACCATTGCTGCAAACTATACGTGAGTGTATGGAGAGTAGTGACTGGTCTACACGCAAGGCAGCTGCTGACTCACTGAGCGTCTTGGCATCCAGTTCAAGTCATCTGGTTGGTGAAGAGTGCACTTCTACATTAACTGCTATAGAAGCTTGCCGTTTTGACAAGGTACAACAGCACTTATTTATTTATTTATTCATTCAAGAACACTTGCCTTGCAAATTCTTCTTCTATTGCCATGAGCTAGTTGAAGTATTTTTGAGAAATTTGAAGCTAATAGTATGTGGAGTTATGTGAGGATATTTTGTGTTTGTTTGCTTACTTCTGGTGACCTAATGTTTGGTTTGTGTATTATAGGCCCAATAAATCTTTTAATGATATGAAATGCATGATTTGGCTCAAGAATGAGAAAGAATATGGACCTTTTGGGCATAAGACTTCTAGAAACTACGGTGGCATTGTGCTTACATCTCTTGTGTTTGGTTGTGTTGAACGGTCTACAGATAAAACCTGTTAGAGATAGTATGACTGAGGCACTGGTTCTATGGAAAAAAGTTGGAGGCAAAGAGGACGAAAATTTTTCAGAGAGCAAAAGAAGCTGCGGTGGTAGTTATAAAATTTAAATTTTACTCAAATTTTAGAACCTTATTCCCATTTCTGTAGCACCAATTCACTCTTGCCTTAAATGAACTATTGCATGTTATTGCAGCAAACAATAAAAATGTTGATACCCCTGATCCAATGGAGAAGCTGGACAACAGGAGCTCAGATACAATATCAGATCAAGCGCTTGAGAGGTCGTCACCTGTTTCTTCACCAAGTGCTTCTATCACAGAAGCTAAAAACACAATTTTACCAGAGAAAGCCGTAGTCAAGTTAAAAAAAAGGGTACCGTCTTTAAGTGACAAAGATCTGAACCCTGAATTCTTTCAGAAACTAACTCGAAATGCAGATGACTTGCAAGTCGAAGTGGCATTACCCCGAAAGAAACCTTCAAGCTTGCAGGAGGAAGGTGAGAACGAACTGAAAGATGAAAAGTTGCATGATGGAGCGTGCAATGATCTGACTGTTGGTCATGGTCTAGACAATGCCAATAGCAATAATACTCAGAAAAAAACAGGAGCATACAGCAAGTTTCAAGGGCTTGAATTAAGCAGAGACAAATGGGCAGAACAGCAAATATTTAAGAGAAGGGACTCAAAGATGAAGGCATTGGAATCTGACAATAATATTTCAGAAATTGGTCACAAGGATCCGTCTTTGCGTGGTGGCACATTTAGAAGCGATGTTCAATCTGAATCCTCTATAATGAACAACAAAGGGAGTTGGCTAACCATACAAAGGCAACTATCTCAACTTGAAAGGCAACAAACTAATCTCATGAACATGTTGCAGGTTTGTCGTTGTAATTTTCTAGATATTTTTCAACTTAACATGGAGATTCTGGATTTTTTTTATCTATGAAATGTTTTCCATGTTAAACATGTCATTGGCTTTGATCATTAGGTAAGCTCGTGTAGGTTGCTTTATTTGAATTAATTTCTAGTTCTACAGAGTACAGGTGTGTTGGAAACATTTAAAAGTCAAAACCTAGAGGGTGTAGATGTTAAAATGCTATTGAAAACTAATTTCTCAATTAGTTACAGGATTTGCTTGGCAATATGCTTCTTGTTATATTCATCCTATGCACTTTTTGGCTAATAATGCTAACAAAATAATAGTTCTTTGTTCCAAAAATTCAGACCTGCCGTATTGAAAAGTTACTTTCGGATTCACATAAGTGATCTTGGAATTTTATTTTCTATTCAAGCTGCTCAAGCACCTCTGAATTTGAAATCAAATTGTTATTTACCACATCATGATTTTTCCTAGTGTTTCAGGTATGGTACCAATTAAGAATCATCTTTTATAACTGTCTTTCCTTTGGTTGTACAATTGAAGCTATGTCTTAGTTTGGCAATTTAAATTAATCTTAATCGCCTTGTTTGTGCCCATTATTTATAATCGTAGGAATTTATGGGTGGCTCCCATGATAGCATGATAATGCTCGAAAATAGAGTTAGAGGCCTTGAGCGGGTTGTTGAGGAAATGGCACGAGAGTTGGCAATATCTGGAAGGAGAAATACCAGCATGATGATGGGATTTGAGGGATCTCCTGGTAGGTCTTCAAACAAATTCACCGGCTTCTCGGATTATTCGAGCTCCAAATTTGAGAGAGCAGAGGGCCGGATGCCATTCACTGAACGGTATCTTACATCTGATGGTAGGGTTTCTGGAATGAGAGGCAGAGATCCTCATCGTAGATCAGATTCTGAGGCCTGGGATTCATACCCTTACGCTCAACGCAATGGCCACCAGATCTCGAGGAGAGGTGTTGCTGGCTCACCAAGTGATGGTAGACTATCTAGAATGGAGCACGATATGGATCAAGTTGGCAACCGTAGAGGCTGGGAGAAGGGACCAGGACCATTTAGGTTTGGTGAAGGTCCATCAGCTAGAAGCGTGTGGCAAGCTTCGAAGGATGAAGCAACTCTAGAGGCAATCCGAGTTGCTGGAGAGGACAGTGGAACTCAACGAGCTGCACAAAAGAAGGCCATCCCTGAGCTTGATGGGGAAGCATTAACAGAAGATAATGGGGGCCATGAAAGAGGACCATTGTGGGCTTCGTGGACCCACGCAATGGACTCACTCCATGTTGGTGATGCGGATTCGGCTTATGCTGAAATTTTGTCGACTGGAGACGACCTTCTGCTGGTGAAGTTGATGGACAAGTCTGGCCCAGTAGTGGATCAATTGTCTGGTGAAATAGCTAACGAAGTTTTACGGGCAGTTGCACAGTTTCTGCTTGAACAGCCTCTGCAAGATATTGCTCTTTCTTGGATGCAGCAGGTATGCTCTCCTATGCAATTTCACAGTTATGAATTGATGCGGCAATTTATATACAGTTTCTATCCAGAGAGTAAGTTGTTTTGGTTAATTTCTCAGTGAGCAAGTTTTGTGTCTTGTTAATTTTGAAAATGAAAAGGATGCATTACAGGTGACATACTGATAATTTCTTCAGCCTTTGAATTCATTTTGATCACTTTAAATTCATTTTGCTTTTTGGCTACAGTATATTCTAATTCACGAGTACTAATATGTAGTTCTTGATTTGAATCTTTTGGTGGGATAAGACTCGGTGCTAATTTTCCACCAACTGAATATAGATCAATGGAATAAACTTCTACATTTGGTGGTTCCGTAAGGTGGAGTCTTACGATCCACCACTTTATTTTGGGTAACAGGTTAAATAATGAAACCAAGGATTTCGTCCACTATATTGGACATTACTGGATTGACTTGTGAGATCTCAGGAAAGCTTTTCAAAAGCTCAGATATGTGTAACACATGCATTAGTTTAGCTCTGATTTCTTAGGTTCATGGGTTATGTATCCATGTCAGTTTTGACCTACCAAATTACATTTTGGAACATCTCAGTTGGAATAGCCCGGCAACTAATGGTGAATGTTTGTTATCTGGAACCGTGGAACCCCACAATCATTTAAACTTGCCCTTTTAAAGTTAAGCATTTTTGTTGTTTCAATTGGTTGAGATCCCCGTGTATCATCAAGGAAATCTTGCATTTGTTCCATGATTAAATTCTTGCCTTAACTGGTGGTTTGCAGCTGACTGAGCTGGTGTTCGAAAATGGACCAGACTTCTTAGGCATCTTCATTGACACCAAGAAAGAGGTACTGCTAAGCCTCCAAGACGCATCCACCACGGAACCGCCTGAGGATTGGGAGGGTGCAACTGCCGAGCAGATGATGATGCAACTGGCCTCGTCTTGGGACATCGACATACAACATCTGCTTAAGTAGTTTTTGAGTGCTTTTGTGTACGAATTGTTCCATCTTTTTCACTCATTTGCTATACTTTTTTGGTACGATTGGGGCTCTTTAGTTGTGTATTTTTCAACATACTTAGCTGTGTTTATGTTACTGAATTTTGGAAATGTTGGTTCCCTTTGGCCATGCAAAAGTCTGTGCAGTGAACTGAGTTATGGTTTCAGCATGGTTCGTGCGTTACACGTGAAACGACTTATTTTGGATTGATGCAGTATCAGTCCTTTTGCTATTTTTGTATATGCTGGTTGGGATATGAAATGAATATTTATGCTCTTCAAATTACATTTTGACTAGCTGAATATTCATTACTTCACGTATACTTCCTAATGTTTCTGGAAGCTGGTATCTGGTTATTTCTAATTTCGTAGTTTCAGTGTGCCCAAGAAAGTCTTATCTCATAGAATCATTATCCCAGCAACCGCATCTTAGAAATTTGATTTTTTTGGACAAATTAACTTCAAACTGAATTAGGAATAAATTATTAAAAGAAACCAGAAATGGATTGGAATGTTTTATTTCAAACTATTATTTAGAACTCCAAGTGAAATATATGAAATCATTGGAAGTCAAGACTCAAAAGCTGGATCCGGTATTGCTTCCCACACTTGAAGATTTATCAATTCGTATCGTTGGAAAATTTACATGCCAAAATCTAATTCCACTATAACTAAACTATAAAAGCTAAGCCTTCAACGCGTCCGGAGACCTCTCTAATTATATCCCACTCCCAGTCCGAGACTTCTCCACGAAAAGAAAACGAATCCGACCAATGAGTCAATAACATGCACTTTTCGAAGATATTAATAATTTCAAAACTTTTAGACACCTCTCTTATGTGTTATCATATCGTAGTTTCTTAGAAACTCATAAAAAAGTTAAAAACTCTTAAAACACATTTTTTAAACAATCTCCATGCAACTCCAATTTTGTAAAATATTTAAAAAATCGTTATGGGCGTCGACAGGTATCCACGTCTTTCCCTCCCTTTTTCCAACGAAAACTGACACATCTGTTGTAGAGGCCAAAAAGAACAGTAACCAAATTTAGAACCTTTGCCTCGTCAAACCCATCAACCATAACAAACCCCTCCACTTTCCAATTCCCATCCATTGTAAGACATCAGAGGGTCAGCAAAGATCAAACAGACGCAGAAAAAAAACTTGCATTTTCTGGGAGAAATCTGCATTCAGAACATAAACACCTCACCCCGTTCCAAGTACACCTGCATTTCAGAGATTGTCAAGGACAAACTTCGGTTGTCGTCGTCTTCATCGTCATCGTCATTGTGGTTCTAAGTTCTCGAGGGAGGAGATGGGCTGCTTCCCATGTTTGAAATCCGGCAAACAGAGGGAACCATCATTAAGGTTAAGTCAGAGGGTCAGGCAGATTGGGCACCCACTGGCGTCTCTTGTCAATAACATGTCCTTTAAATCTGGTACGCAATATTCATCATACGATTCCAATAGGATTTAATCATTTGAACTGAAACTATGTCCAGAAATCGCCCATTTCAGCTGATCCTGTAATTTTGAGAATCACAAGATTCTCAAGCATAAATTGAAATAGTGGTACTCACAACCATCGTCAAGGATGTTAAAATTGTAGCACAGCCATATGTTTATCAAAAAGTCATGATTGAATTTTCAGATGTTTTTCCCTTTTCCATAGGTCTCAATCTTTTACTCCTGGTACTTTTGCTGTCAAAACAGATGAAGGTAGACACAAGATGGTGGCCGAAGAAATACTACGAATTGGAAAAGGAAATATTGCTGCTCAGATCTTCAAATTCTCCGAGTTGGCGGTTGCAACGGACAACTTCAATACCGATTGCTTATTGGGAGAAGGTGGCTTCGGAAGGGTATACAAAGGCCATCTGAAGAGTACAAACCAAGTGATTCCTTCTCTTACCATCTTCCTTCTTTTCTTCCTTCAAAACTGAAAATATGTGGAACAATATTCTTCGTCCATTGACTCCAGGATATTGCAGTCAAGCAACTTGACAGGAATGGGTTACAAGGCAACAGAGAATTTCTTGTGGAGGTGCTCATGCTTAGCCTTCTTCATCATCCAAATCTAGTTAACTTGCTAGGGTATTGCACTGATGGAGATCAAAGAATTCTAGTATACGAGTACATGGCTTGTGGTTCATTGGAAGATCTTTTGCTGGGTAAACATGTTGTCTCAGATGCTCGATTTGTGCCAATGCAAAATCAAAAGAAAAAAAACTAATGATTCTGCTGATTAATTAGCATCCCAAAAGTGTCGAAACTTAAATTTTGCCTACCCCAAAATATCAATTTTCATCAACACTAAACTGATCCAAAAGAAGAAGAAAATCTTGAACTCCTGAATTCTCTGCTATTCACGATCTTTCGAATTGTTTTCATTTCTTCTAAAATGACATTCTTTACTCATTTAAGAATGCAAGTTGGTAAGTCTAAATTTTAGATAACCAAATAAAGAATATACGCACTGTGTTGCAAATATTTTCAACTTGATGGTTGAAAAGTGACAATAAACCCATCAAAGAATACTTGGGCAATAACTCAGCAAGATTTTCAACAATTTTTTTTATATCGATGGTTTCAACAAAATGCTCAGAAAATGTAAAAATCATAAATAAATGATGTTTAAACATTGATCACTGTTACAGATATACCTGAAAATGAGAAGCCACTTGATTGGAGCACAAGAATGAAGATAGCTGAAGGTGCTGCCAAGGGGCTCGAATACCTGCATGACATTGCCAACCCTCCCGTGATTTACCGTGATTTCAAAGCGTCTAACATTCTCCTTGACGAAAACTATAACCCAAAGCTCTCCGATTTTGGATTGGCAAAACTTGGTCCTATGGGAGACAAAACCCATGTTTCCACAAGAGTGATGGGTACCTATGGATATTGCGCTCCGGAGTATGCACTCACAGGTAAGTTGACAAAGATGTCGGATGTTTACAGCTTTGGAGTTGTCTTTCTTGAGATAATCACAGGGAGAAGAGCAATCGACACAGCAAGACCAACTAGTGAGCAACATCTAATCCTCTGGGTATGTCAAATTATATCAACATGACAACCATATTCTTATCAATTTGAAAGTATTGCATCTCTAGAGCATAAATATGTAAGAAATTCATTAGCAGAATTATTGAATGAACTAAAAATAATGTTGTCAATTATGCCAAACAAATTTGATAGAAAGAGAAAACGAAGTGGTTTAAAAAAGTCACTAACCAATGTTATCTGGGAAATTCACAGGCAGACCCGCTCTTCAAGGACAAAAAGAAATTTGTTCAAATGGCAGATCCATTGCTTGAAGGAAATTACCCTTTGAAAGGCTTATATCAAGCACTGGCTGTTGCAGCAATGTGCCTCCAAGAGGAAGCAAGCACGAGGCCCCTGATTAGTGATGTTGTTACTGCTCTTGAATATCTCTCTATTCCTGACAAAACTTCGGATAGCGTCCCTAGAGCTCCAGGGCCTTCAAAGGGATCAACAGCCTCTGAATCTGATGATGACAAAAGATCAACAAGTGATGATGGATAATGGAGTTTACTTCTTTTATACAATCTGTACAAAAATCCAATTTCTCACATCAAAACCTTTAGTCCAAGCATTAGTTCGGTTACTTGGTTTCAGGTGGCTTCAATTTTCATAATATAGATCCTTACATTGCGACACTAATGAAATTGCAGCTAAATCTGAGTAGATCAGATGAATAAGATATAAGATCTGACAATTTCTATTGACAATTTGTGAGGATCAACAACTGTACCAGGACAGGAAGCACTAGCTATTGTAAAAGCACCTAATTGTCATCCAATGGGTTCCAAAACAAAAGATAAGATACACTGTTTTTCTCACCACACATTGCATAAAATGAAGCAATTAACTAGCAACTTTGGTCCATAGCACTGCAAAATTCTTGCACGAGACCTATAAATGAAGATCAATGGAACAAAATCCTCGGCACCCTCCACTAGTGAGCAGAAATTAACAAGTAATTAGGCATGTTCATGTGCATGGTGCACCGTCGTGTATATTATGGGCTAGTAAGATACAGAGGATTTGCAGTTGGTCTTTTGTACAAAGGTAGGACAAGTAACACATTGCAGTTAGAAGTCATACCAAGATAAATTAGTTGGAAATTGCAAGCATTTCCATTTTCCTTGTATTTAAACAAAGATTTAGATGTCTGATACAAGATGAATCAAAATGGAACTCACCTGATAAATTACATATGGACCAAAAGTTTAAAATAAAACTACAGGTACTTGTTTACATTGAGAGATTTAGTGACTAAGGCTAGGAAAATATGACTTGTATCCAAGTCTCCATCACTGATTTGTCAAGCATCATACTATCCATTGACGAAGATGTGATTCCGAAGTCAGCATGGAAGATCCCTTCTCAAAATCTTTCTCACCAATTCATCATTATGCTTCTATTTGATGCAACTCATGAACCAGAAAATCTTGTCTACTTTTACTCCAGGACCATTTTTCTGGGTGGAGAAAATCCCTGAGATCAATGAATTCAGGAAGCACCACAATTTGCTGCTGAAAACATTCCTTCATTGCACACTGGCTGCAACTGCTTTCCTTCGTACATGTTGTATTCCATAAGCAGCTGAAGAAGCTACCGTTGTGGAACCAACAATCCAACTGCCAAAAAAAAAAAAAGAAAAAAAAAACGTCATTCAAACTAACATGATAGAAACCAAACTATAATAGACAATGGATGAATGGAGGGTGTTCCTATAGGCAATGCAAGCTATTCAATAGATGAGCATTACAGTTCAAGCAAGAACTCAGTTCTAGTGTTAAAGCCATGTCATCATATACACATTGATGTAAATAATGACAATTCTCTAGTACAGCTTGCTAAGTGCAGTGAGAACAGAGGCAAAAAAGATCTACCTCAAGTATGTTATATATAATTCAGTTTCTTCAGTACCAAATTCTGGTTGTAGAAGCGCACCAGCAACTAAAATCAACTGTAAAACAGTGTTAACCTGCAAGAAAACACTCAGGGTGAAAAAGCAAGATACCTCTATCATCTATGTAAGGTTGCGAAGTTTAAATGAATGGATCACATCAATCATACCTTGCTTATGAAAAGAGGCTTCACCTTTTCAGGACAAGTTGTGTTAAGGCTGACAAAATCCGACCAACTCTTCCACTGAATCGCAGATTCACAGTAACAAATACGAGTAAGATCTAAAATGTCTTAATCAAGATATGTATTTCTTAAACAAAGCCAATCTTACCTTCCAGCCTAAACTGGTCACTCTTTTATAAACTGCACCACTGATCAGACCAATGTCCCTCAGCACCACAAGTACAACCAGCCAAGCTTGACAATATATGTGACAAATAGATATTATTCATTTAAAAGCAAGTAAAGATCCTAAACGATAGGAATTCTCATGTCACCCATGTCAAACTATTTGATTTTTTAACTTCGATCTCCTTCCACTTGTGAATAAATCTTTTAGGGAGTGAGATCAATATTAAGATATAAATGAGAATCAAAGTCTGAATTAGATGCATACAAAGAAAAAGAAAAATCAAATTGACTTCCAAATGGATTTTTAAGTCTCTCGAGTATCAAAACAAACACAAACATGACTCTAATCTCACAAACTTGATTGAAGAAAACTCAGGAAAGTAGCAAGAAAATTAACTATAACTACAAAGTTGTATGACGTGATAAATCAAATCAAAGTCCACTCGAACACGACACCTAAAATCAAACATCAGAAGTTGAAAGTTTGAACACACCCCCAAAGACCTTTTTTTTATAAAAAACTTTTATAAACTTATAGGCTCACAAAAAGACCAATACGAATCTACATCAAACCATTTGTATTATAGTAGATAAAATGCAAAAGAATTTTCAGGAAAATTTACAGCTTCGAGTGCTTCCCAGTCAGAACCAGAACAATTAGGCCACTCGGGCTTAGCTGTATACTTTTTCTCAACAAGCACGTTTACAAATTTGTACATCAATTTGAGGGTATTGATCCTACGTTGCATCTCTCGATCATTAATAACTTCACCATGTTGTTGCAACATCTTCTGCTTGATTGGAACTTGAGCCTCTAATGTAAGCATTTCACGACCAGAAATAGCTGGACTATCTCCTATTACATTTGTCATTACCGCTACGAGTTTGCTAATAAATAACACATCATTATCAATCAATCTTTTCCTTTCACTGAGAGACTTCCTGTATAAGGCGTTGGACATTTCTTCGGTCTAAGAAATATGTCCACTAAGAAAAGAAATAGGTTCACAACATTGTCAGTGACACATATGACTTCTATGACGTTGTATCTATCCTAGAAAAATAGTTTATTTGGGATATCGTTCTCAGAAAAAGAAAAAAAACATACATTTAAATAAAAATTGAATTTGACTTTGATAAAGGAAGCACGAATAGGAGACAGTCTAGCTATTTGTGGTCCCCCAGTGAAAGGAAAAGATTCGCTGATAATGATGTGTTATTTATTAACAAACTTGTAGTGGTAATAGCAAATGTAATAGGAGATGACCTAGCTATTTGTGGTAGTGAAATGCTTACGTCAAAGGCCCAAGTTCTAACCAAGCAGAAGATGCTGCAACAACATGGTGAAGTTATTAATGACTAGGAGATGCAACGTAGGATTAAGACTCTCAAATTGATGTACAAATTTGTAAACATGTTTGTTGAGAAAAAGTATACAACCAAGGCCAACTGGCTTGATTGTTCTAGTTTTGAGAGGGAAACATTCGAAACTGTAATTTTTTTTGAAATTTTTTTGCATGTTATCTATTATAATAGAAATGGTTTGATGTAGATTCGTATTAGTCTTTTTGTCAACCTATAAGTTTATAAAAGTTTTTTATAAAAAATTATGTTTTTGGAGGTGTTCAAACTTCCAACTTCTGATGTTTGATTTCAGGTGTCGTGTTCGAGTGAACTTTGATTTGATTTGTCACGTCATACAACTTTGCAGTTATAGTTGTTTTTCTTGCTACCAATGTTCAAGTAACACCTAGGCGATTGAGCTTGCCTAGTCACCTAGGCGATTGGGCGGTCGCCCAAGTGTGGACGACCTTTTTTTTAATTAAAAAATAAGAAAAAAATAGTAAAAATACAGGAAAAACACAAAATAATATATATAAAAAAACCTTACATGTTTGAGCATAAAAAAAACTTAAATCACTAAGTTATTAGGGATTTATAGAAATGAAAGAAGAGTAAGGGAGGAGATAAAACAAAAAGAAAATGAACAGTCAATATTGCATCTCATCAAAACAACTCACTATATAACTCTCTCTTCCCCAAATCTTAACCTAGCCATCATCTCTTCCTCAAACCCAAACCCAACCACCCACCCTCTCCCAAACCCAACCACCATCTCTTCCCCAAACTCTAACCCAACTACCCTAATCTTCTTTTGATCTTCTCTCCCACTATTTTCTCTCGTTGCTACAGTAGCAACCACCAACAACCCTCGACCAGCAACCAACCAGCAGCCCTAAACAGTAGCAAAGGTACACCCAGCAGGCCAGCACAGCACATGGCCGCCTAGGCGATCGCCTGGTCGCCTAGGAGTCCATGTGCGGCCGCATAAACCGCACACCACTGTGTGCGGTGTGCGGGTGGTCGCATATGCGACCACCCTAAGGGGCGATCGCCTAGGCGATCGCTCACCTGAACACTGCTTGCTACTTTCCTGAGTTTTTTTCAATCGTGTGAGATTAGTTGTGTTTGTTTTTATTTTGATTCTTGAGACTTAAAATTTCATTTGGAAGTCAGTTTGATTTTTGTTTCCCTTAGAGTGGATTTGATTCAAACTTCGATTCTCATTTATATTTTTATAATGATTTCACTCCCTAAAAGATTTATTCACAGGTGGAAGGAGATCAAGTTAAAAAAATCAAATAGTTTAACACGAGTGACATGAGAATTCCTATCGTGTAGACTGTAAAACAAGCATGAAAAGTGATAAAGATCTTCCTATACCCTTTCAAGAGTCAAAACATTTGCCATTATTGAAGCTAGGGTATCAAACTCATAATCAATTGGTGATGAGTGAAGGGACCTAAATTCTCCAATGTGTGACTATTGTCTAGCAGCATATTATTTTTCTAGTTAACAACATTACCACCCACTGAACTCACAATAAAATAGACATACAAACAAGTAAACTAATTAACAACAATCAACCTAAGAAAATACAATAAACAATCCCAATATGGAACAAAAAACTCGTAAAACCATAAGACTCATATCATGATGGTGCTAAAAACCTATCTAATGTGAAGCCTAGTAATAGAGGAGCTACAATAAAATTCATTGGGTAATATCATGAGTAAAAGGGAAACCCTTATCTGAAAAACACTCACGATGCAAAAGGTCTTTTTTTACCATCGCCAAAGCAACACAAACTATCAAAACCTGTTATACCAACATTCAGAGAGATCAATAAAGTTGATCCAGGAATTCTAAGTCGAATCATCTCAGCGCAATGAATATCTAAAGTAGCCTCTGCAAAAGGGTCAGACCTTGTCAGCAAGGGGATCAAGATATGAACCAAGCACCGAGTTGATATTCATCTTCCTGGCAGCATATCCATCCAACTACATAAGAGAGGGTATGATTAAGGTTGCAAGACAGTATAAGATACAATTTTGAAAGGTAGATCTCTCACCCAATCCGTCATTCCAGATATTCCAAGCGACATAAATGAAGAGAAATACCATTCATTTATTATCATCCTGCAAAAAAGGAAACCATATTCACTGCTTAGCAGGAACTTAGAACAAATGTGGGAGAACTAAGCGAAGATGCCCATCCCAACCCTCACAAAGCAGGGAACCTTAGTATTGGGATTTTCATTTTCATATATTATATACCCATGAAGAGCATTGCCGACTGTGATGCTAACAAAAAGCGTATAGCACAAAGCTCAAGACCAAGGGGTCTTTGGACCTAAGCTATGGATCAAAGGATTATTACCAGTTACCACTAGAGCAACAAAATTAAACACAACTCGTTCATAGACGGCGTGGAGTATAAGTTGAACCCAATACAGAGAACCAACACGACTCCTCATTCCATTTCACTCCTCCAATCTCAACTTTACACTGAAGCATCACATTCATTCATATAATTTCTAAAGCCCTAATCAGAGACTATAAAAACAAAGTAAAATCTTTCAACTAGATGATGATACACCAGCCACAAAATCTTAAAGGCAGCCTCAATATTTAAAACAAAAAAATAACTAAATCACCACAAACAAGAAAACAACCATAACTGCAAACACAAACCTTTCAACTAGGAAAACAAAACCCACTCCAATACCAACTTACTAAGTGCAGATTATAGACAAAGATATCAACAATGACAACAAAATGCAATCTTTTTGCACACCAAACATCAAACACAAACAACAACACTAAGGCCATGTTTGGCTCACCGTAATTTGATCACATGAAACCTAATTCCATGTAATCAAATTACTTTGTTTGGTAACATTGGAATTCAGCAAATGAATTACAATGAAATTTGAAGAGAAAAAACATTTAATAAATCGGGTAAATGTCCAAAGATGTTAACGGAATTTTGGCATACTTCCAACAAAACCTTAATCTAGTTTTGGCGATATGATGTCATTAGATTCCGACCTCCAATGAGGCAATCCAATTACCTTTGAAAGGGATGTAATAGAATACAAAGTGATTACAACCTTTAATTTTCTCAACCATGCAATGAAATGTAATCAAGAGTGTAACATAATCACAGCGAACCAAGCATGGCCTAAAAGTAAGAAATTGCAGCGAATAAGAAAAGAAGAGATACCATAACCATACCAACCAATAACCGGTCCAGACACCATCCGACTAATGCTGATGAAATTGGGCAAATTCCACACACTCTCCCCAATGAAACCGCCCTCATTCCCACCCCTAACCACTCTTTCATCCCCAACCCCAACCACCGCCTTCCTGTTGAACTTGAGCTCCTCGCCCCGCGACCAGAGCGGCGTGGCGTACTGGGAGATCATCCAGGGCGGGGAGGAGAGGAAGAGCGGGGAGCGAGGGGAGGGGAGCGGGGAGAAGAGGCGGGAGTGGGGCGAGATGAGGCGGGAGAAGGGGTCGGTGGTGAAGAGGTGGAGGATTAGGGTTCTGGCGGTGGTGGTGTTAAGGAGTTTGGAGGTTAGGGTTTTGGAGACCGCCATTGGAGAGGAATGAAGGAAGGAGATGGGTTTGGGTTTTGGGTTCTTTTTTCCTGGAAAAAGAAGAGAAATTAAGTTTGAGGTGACTGTGGTTGTGTTAGGAACGACTTGGGTACGTGGGGCAACGGTTATCCGGAATCAGTTAAATCGAACCAAATCTGGTGGTACCAAATCGGAATCGAACTGAAAAAAAATGAATACGAGTTAGATCTAGATATCAAATTTTGAAACCGACCCGTTCCGATTCTGGTTTGCTGAACCATATCCGAGTCAAACTTTTTTATAAAAAAAAACTTAATACCCAAAGTAACTAACAAACCCTAACACCTAAGTATTCATGTCGTCACGTTCCCTCTCCTAACCTCTCCCCCTCCACTTCTCCACCTCCAGCCATCACACTCCCTCTCCCAACCTCTCTCTGTCTCTCCACTTCTCCACCTCCTGTCGTGAAGCGTGAGCTCACGACGTCGTCGTCCTCACCAGTCGCCACCGTCAACAAGGCCACCTCCGTCCCACCAAAAGGTCTTCAAGGTCCACCACATCGGGGTCACCGCTTTCGTCTACGAAGCCTCTCTTCCGAAAAAGCTTTTTTTGTTTGCTAGATCTTTGATGTGGTCACATTTCATCGCACAATCTCTTACTGATAATGTCTTCTTTTATTGCCTAATATTACTGATATTGAGTTCAGTTCAGATGTTGGTTGTATAAATTGAACATGTATTTGGTTCTCTTTCAACATGTTGCATTTTTAAATCAGATGATTGGGGTGGTAAAGTTGTTGTTGAGATGAAAAATAGTATACAAGTAAATTTAGGAGAATCGAAAAAAATAGATTTTTCATATCGGATCCGGTTCTGATTACCCAAGTTGGGAACCGATCCGGATCTGGTTCGGTTTTGGGTCCCAATTTATAATATGGATCCGGTTCTGGGTTCCAATTCTACTAGTAATCGGACCGATCTGTTGCCACCAATAGCCTTAGGTGTCTGCATGAGGTAAAGTCACGTGTTCAACTTTTATGTTTGCATCAAACAGATTTAACACGCTAACACAGGATATATTTCCCAACCAATCAACATAGCGTATGATTGGTTCCAAATAAATTTAGCATCTAAGTTCTCCAAATTCTAATTTTTGGTACAAAGATGTATTTTTTGATATAACAAGTAAAATAATGTCTTTTCAAAGATTTTTTTTTGAAATAATCACAAAAAAATGAAAAATATGCACATATAAAATATAATTGACAAATTATACATCTTAAAAACGAAACTTGTGATGCGGTTTCATTAACTAAAAACGACACCACAGATGTCGTTTTTACCCATAATGAAAACAACATCACCAATGTCATTTTCAAGACAGGCAAAAACGACATCCTGGCCTCCTTTTTTCTCCACCTCTTCCCAAAACCATTTTCCTCCTTTCCTCCTCCCTCTATCTGGCAATTTTCGGACTCCCGATTCTAGTCCCACGTGTTTCATTCGTTTTAAGGTATAATTTAACTTATTTTTTGTTATGGTTTTGCTTCATTAGTTTGTATTTGTGTGGATTGGATTGGTTTGGATTTGTGTTGATTGGTTTGGTTTGGTTTGGATTTGTGTGGATTGATTGGTGTTTAGTTGATTGCTTTAGATTAGTTTGGTTTAAAATTTGATTGATTGAGAATAATGTATTGAACTCTAAATAATTATATAATGTTTGAAATTGGGTTGATTGTGAATAATGTAATTTATGTTTAGATTGTTTTGGTTTGTAATTGGGTTAATTGGGAATAATGTATTGAACTCTAAATTATTATATGATGTTTGAAATTGGGTTGATTGTGAATAATGTATTAAACTCTAAATAATTATATATTGTTATGATTTTTTCATATATTTTATGTTTTTATTATTGGGTTTGATTTTTACGATTCAACTCGATTATATGCTCGTTAAGTAGAGATAAATTGTTTACAATTCAATAGTAGGTTTGCAATAGTACCAACTTGGCATGTAGTTTGAGATTTGATTATACAAAGTATAAAAGTAAGAAATATAGAATAGTTTTGGTGTGAAATTGGTTTGGATTGTTTTATTTAAATCGAAGACTAACTCATGTTTTTTGGTTAATTCTCTTTCAAGAGTTGCAAAAATGTCTACTCCACACGATTCTCACGGGCCTATGGACCCTTCAGTCCTAGTACTTATGAAAAACCATAGATCATCTTCTATTCTCGAAAATATAAGTGTGTTTTGATTATCAAATTAAAAATTCTGTGTATTGGTTTATATTAGACCTTAAGTAATTAATTATTTTTTCAGGAGTAATTGACAGATATTAAGTGTATCGAACACGCAAAGTTCAACACGTGGATTGTGAAAGATGATAGGTTATGAGATTTTTTAGAGATTGTTGGATTTGCTACAATATCTCATTTGCAATGACTACAACTGGATTGGAATCTTATCAGTGTTGTGGTGAAGAGGTGGAGGCCTAAGACTCACACCTTCCATTTTAGACACGGGGAGATGACGATCACGCTACAAGATGTAGTTATTCTTACTGGTCTCTGTATTGATGGTTTGGCAATTTGTGCGACTTTAGATCATGATTGGTCTGAGATTTGCATGAACTTGTTGGGTACTAGCGAAGAGGAGGTGATGACTGCAGTGAAATGGGGATACGTGTCGTTGCAGTGGCTGCAACAAAATTATTGTGTCGTGACGTCAAATGCAACAGATGAGCAGGTGTTGCAGCACACGAGAGCCTACATTTTATTTCAGTTAGGATCTAGGATAGTAGGCGATAAGAGTGGAAACAAAGTTCACTTTAGATATTTACTCTTGTTGGAGAATCTCTTTGAATGTGAAAACTACAATTGGGGAGCTGCTGAAGGGAATGTGTTCTAAAAGTTTTACTTTTAAAATGTCAATTATTATGAATTGAATGAGAAATCATTTTGTTCATTGTTTATGGTATTCGTCTTTTAGAAGTGTTAAGGAAGAGGCTCTTGGTCCTTAACCGTAGAGCTCTAAAAGATATTGGTTTACATAAAACAAAAGATATTCGCAATCATCGTAATTAACATGGGACATTAATTACCGAGTTAAGATTGTCGTGATGCTCATAGATCATTGTAGCTCTACAAGTGAGTGACAACACGGATATGCAAAAGAGGAAAATATTACTTTTGTATACTGAATAGACCTAATAAGTAAAATATTATAGGAATGTGTTTCTGTGTCATTAATATTTTACTGTGTCCTTGGTCCTTTGATATGAGACTTATATCCGATCACTTAAGGAGTTCTTAATTAGACTAGTGTCTTGAGCTATCGATGAGTGTAGTGTAAAGGCATTAGTTGGTTAAGTATAACTTTCGTTGGAGAAGATAGTTAGTCAAAAAATTATCATTGCCCCTCTTAATTGAGTGATGATATTAGTGGGCCCCTTGATAAAGCAAAGTTATAATGTGCACAATGTGATTTGAGTTGAGTCACATATTTATAACTAGCTTAAAGAGATCAAGAAATGAATACTAACACAAAGATGACACAATACTACTTTGTGTGTATTCTTAATATCATGAGGCAAGGGACGGACACAAGTGGTGCACTCCATCACTAAATGGATCGGGTTTTGGTTCGAGTGGAATTAAGACATCTAACTAATTGGGAGCTATAATGTGTAGCTAGATACCGCTTATAGTTTGTGATATTAAGCTCTTAATATCACTGACAACTTAGTTTAGATCCTCCCATAGGTCACACCACACAACTGGGAAACGAGTAATGGGAATTTTGAGTTCATAGGATGTGTCGGGTTTCATGTAGAAAATATGACACATGGGGTGAACAAGCAAAATCAAAATTATGTTGTGATTAATAACATAATTAGAATCTAAATTAAATTCATATGTGATGTAAATATTATGGGGTGTAATGATTGATCATTACATAGGATAATATGTTACATAAGTTGTGAATTTACTACTAATCCCGAAATGTCAAATTTTGTAGGGGTTAAACCGAAATTTGACAAGTCTGCAGAACAGTGCTCAAACGGTCGACCGGATAGCAGTAAACGGTCGACCGATCGGGCACGGTCGACCGGACGTGTCTCGACCGATAACAGGGAATTTTCATCTGTTCGAACGGTCGACCGAATGTGATCAGTCGGTCGACTGAACATTGCGATGGAATAGTTCCTGTTACGAACGGTCGACCGAGTTATAGAACGGTCGACCGAAACTAGGTTCGAGCGGTCGACCGAACCTTGAAACGGTCGACCGGTCCAGACGGTTTTGTGCAGAATTAATTTAAGAATTAATTAGATCATGCATGGAATTGGTCCATAATTGATTTAATTCGTGGCTAATATTATTTATTATTAAATAATTGATGGTTAGATGGAATTTTGCATGAGATCATGGGCAAGGGGTTGCACATGAATAGGTAATTTGGAGAGAGCTTATAAATACAAGCTTATTTCATTACCCAATTAATTGAATTCATTATTTCTTGTGCAAAAATTATCTCTCCATAATTCTCCACGAAATTTCCACAAATTCTTAAGTTTAGATTTAGTTTCAAGAGGTCATCTTCTCAAGGAAACTAAATGGGTTAGTAATTGGATTCTAAACTCTATTGGAGATCGAGAGGCTAGCTCTTCTCTCTCCAATCTCGTTTAGAGTTTGGTGAAATCTCGGAGGCATCCGGCGCAGCAACAAGCATCCACAACGTCTCCGAATCTTCAAGAAGTTTTAGAGAACTTCTACGTATGAATTTCGTAGACTCATGTTTGTTTTAATAAGTTTTTAAAACTAGTTATTAAAACAAACCAATACATGCATGAAATAAATCGTAGAAAATTGTAGATGATCCTTATTATACATAAAAATTTCGAAAATATATATGTATAATTAAACATGAAATCCAACAGACCTATGAGTCCGCCAACGTGAACCTAAATGACACAATGAAAGTTGCACACCGGGACTTCTAGATGACCATATAACATGAAGATGTTCCCAACACCAAATCTGTAACAATGTAAGGAAACAAGCTACTTGTTTCCCTTTTTTCAGACAAGACTGATCCAAAGAGTTGTAAAGAACAGTCAATGATGTAGCTGTAGGATTTCATGTTTAATTGTACATATTTATTTTCGAAATTTTTATGTACAATAAGGATCAATTACAATTTTTCTATGATTTGTTTCATGCATGCATCGGTTTGTTTCAATAACTAGTTTTAAAACTATATTAAAACAAACATGGGGCTCCGAAATTCATACCTAGAAGTTCTCTAAAACTTCTCGATGATCCGGAGTCGTTGAGAATGCTTGTCGCTGCGCCGGATGCCCCCGAGAATTCACCCAACTCTAAACAAGATTGGAGAGAGAAGAGCTAGCCTCTCAATCTCCAATAGGGTTTAGAATCTAATTACTAACCCCTCTTTAATTTCCCTTGAGAAGAAGACCTCTGGAAACTAAAACTAATCTTAAGAATTAAGGAATTTTCGCGGAGAATTATGGAGAGAGAATTTTGCATGAGAAGATAATGAATTAATTGATAAGGTAATGAGAATAACTTGTATTTATAAGTTCTCTCCAAATTACCTATTCATGTGCAACCTCTTGCCCATGATTTCATGCAAACTTCCATCTAACCATCCATTATTTGCTAACAAATAATCTTAGCCACGAATTAAATCAATTATGGACCAATTCCATGCATGATCTAATTAATTCTTAAATTAATTCTGCATTAACCGTCTGGACCGGTCGACCGATTGGAGCTTCGGTCGACCGCTCGAACCCAGTTTCGGTCGACCGTTCATAACTCGGTCGACCGCTCGTAACAAAAAAATATTTCGTCGCGATATTCGGTCGACCGACCGATAAATTCGGTCGACCGTTCGAACAGATGAAAATTCCCTGTTATCGGTCGAGACACATCCGGTCGACCGTGCAACATTCGGTCGACCGATCAACAGTAAACGGTCGACCGTTTTTGCACAGTCTTGCAGTTTGGTCAAATTTCGGTTTAACCCCTACAAAATTTGACATTTCGGGATTAGTAGTAAATTCACAACTTATGTAACATATTATCCTATGTATTGATAAATCAATACACCCCATAATATTTACATCACATATGAATTTAATTTAGATTCTAATTATGTTATTAATCACAACATAATTTTGACTTTGCTTGTTCACCCCGTGTGTCATTTTTTCTACATGAAACCTGACACACCTTATGAACTCAAAATCCCCATTTCTTGTTTCCCAGTTTTGTGGTGTGACCTATGGGAGGATCTAAACTAAGTTGTCAGTGATATTAAGAGCTTAATATCACAAGCTATAAGCGGTATCTAGCTACACATTATAGCTCCCAATTAGTTAGATGTCTTAATTCCACTCGAACCAAAACCCGATCCAATCAGTGATGGAGTGCACCACTTGTGTCCGTCCCTTGCCTCATGATATTAAGAATACACACAAAGTAGTATTGTGTCATCTTTGTGTTAGTATTCATTTCTTGATCTCTTTAAGCTAGTTATAAATATGTGACTCAACTCAAATCACATTGTGCACATTATAACTTTGCTTTATCAAGGGGCCCACTAATATCATCACTCAATTAAGAGGGGCAATGATAATCTTTTGACTAACTATCTTCTCCAACGAAAGTTATACTTAACCAACTAATGTCTTTACACTACACTCATCGATAGCTCAAGACACTAGTCTAATTAAGAACTCCTTAAGTGATCGGATATAAGTCTCATATCAAAGGACCAAGGACACAGTAAAATATTAATGACACAGAAACACATTCCTATAATATTTTACTTATTAGGTCTATTCAGTATACAAAAGTAATATTTTCCTCTTTTGCATATCCGTGTTGTCACTCACTTGTAGAGCTACAATGATCTATGAGCATCACGACAATCTTAACTCGGTAATTAATGTCCCATGTTAATTACGATGATTGCGAATATCTTTTGTTTTATGTAAACCAATATCTTTTAGAGCTCTACGGTTAAGGACCAAGAGCCTCTTCCTTAACACTTCTGAAAGACGAATAACATAAACAAGGAACAAAATGATTTCTCATTCAACTCATAATAATTGACATTTAAAAGTAAAACTTTTAGAACACATTCCCTTCAAAGTCATGGGTCAACAATGTGAAGACGGTTCAGATTGACTTTTACAGAAATGAGTTAGACGTTCAAGAAGCAAATCAAGTTTCTTGGAGCCCTTACGAAGAAGTAGATATGATGACGTTACTTGTTGATTGTAGGCAAGGACATGAAGTATGGATGATTTGTTTCGGAGTTGTCGGACATGGTGATGTGTCAGTTTGGAATGCAACAACATGTTCCAGAATTTATGGAGATCTGCAAGATGAAGAAGGCTTAGGGGAAGCCTAGAGTAAACTGGTTGCAAAAGCAACAATTATACATTCAAATATGGTCACATCGGCGAGAGTTTGTGCAGATGGAGGCACTTGTATTACCAGAAGACTCAGCTAGTTGTAGACGTATTTATATGGAGTGGTATTGACAGATTACCGTGCGATGACTGACGAGAAGAGTTGAAGATGCAAAATTACCAAATTATAGGCCTGCAACTACTAGGGATCGTTATTTGGTAAGAAATTTAGTTTTTATGCTTTTACTTAAGGTTTCCATCTGTATATCATACTCGTAATTGTCATATTTTTTTAAGCTTCACGGCTTGCGGGTTACATGAAGATATTAACCAGCTTGAAGGGATGCATTCTGCACACAACTCCACGCGGGTAATAACGTCAAAATTAAAGAAAAAGATCAAAGAAATGATGGCATGCTTCAAGAGTGTAGATCCATCGTTGAATTTGTCAGAAGGTGTAAGCTCTGAACCATATCGTCAAGATTCTGAGGAAAATATCCCAG
The DNA here is from genome assembly GCA_963682175.1 of Triglochin maritima. NCBI lineage: Eukaryota > Viridiplantae > Streptophyta > Magnoliopsida > Alismatales > Juncaginaceae > Triglochin > Triglochin maritima. The sequence goes on from OY821773.1 coordinate 13,430,139, forward strand.
AAAAAAGAGTGTCACTTGATGAAGAGGGTAATTTTATTTTCACGGGGTGTCTGCTTCCAATGGAGGTATTCTTGTTGCCTTTTTGGCATTAATCTATGTTTTGATGATTTAATAAACCTAATCTTAATTACAATCAATGTAGAGTAGCACACATTATGCATGTCATATATATTGTATTGTACTAACTTCTACAGGTGATCAAGACTCAAGGAAGAAAGGAATTCAAGTCAAGACATGTAATCAAGCTATTGAATACGTGTAATTTTGTATTTGTTTTGAGTCTTAGGAACTTTGTGTACTTGAGCATACTAGAGTAAATAATTACTCAAACACACTAGGTTCCTTATAGAAGTCACACACAAAATCTCAGATCCTTTGGACTTCAATAGGTCACCCAAACTTAAACCGGAAAACAGTTAAAACCAAACCTGAACTACCAGTGCAAATTCAGTCAACCGAACCACCTTCGTTCGACCGAATGATCATTTAACCAATAGTGTTTCAAACAGCCCGACCGGTCGACCTTGACTATTTCGGTCGACCGTCTACACGTGTCATTTGACCGTTAAACTTGTCGTATTATACCAACGATCGGTTTTCCCTAAACTCCAAAATACAAGTGATCATCGGTCGACCGTCGACCTTGTTTCGGTCGACCGAACATAAACATTTTGACAATCCCCAAGTGCATGTTATTTACGGTCGACCAACCCAACTATTTCGGTCGACCGAACCTAAACATTTTGACAACCCCATAGAGCCTGTTAGTTTTCGGTCGACCGAACCAACCATTTAGTTCGACCGTTAACTTAAGAAAACTTAGTTATAGGCAATTTTTGTTCGACTGTTCCCTGCTCGGTCGACCGTTGTGTTTCTGGACTTTCCTGGACTTCAATCCCGAACGACCTCCGGTCAACCGTTAGACCCGATTCGGTCAACCGAACTTGCCCAGAACTGTGCCATGTGCTTTCTGTTTTGTTCTTCTTACACAAACACTTACCATATTAATGACAACGGCTATAACACCTTAGAAGCTTATAAATAGATGTTACCAAGACACAATTTGACAACTCTTACACTCCATATTGTCATACACATCTAAGAGAAACTTCCAAGCTTTCAATACCCCAAACTTACTCTCCAAGCCACACTTTCCACACTTTAGATCATTGCTATATCCTACTTTAAATGTGCTCAAGTTAGAGAGTGTGTCCCACCAGGCCCGGCCCATAGCAGGAGCAGGGTGAGCTCCTGCTCCGGGCCTCATTTTGAGGGGGCCTAAAAAATATATTTATGTACATTGGGTTGCAAAGAAAATTAGTGGTAACACATAGATAACACATAAACATTGATAAATTTGCCTCAAAGAATGCTAGGAGGACAAAAAATTTCAAGTGATATTGCACTAAGTTAGTGAATTTTTTATTATTTAAACTAGGAGGACAAAAAAATCAAATTTAAGAGCCTCATTGTTGATTTTCGCACAGGGCCTCAAAAATTCCCGAGACGACCCTATGTCCCACTCACCATTGTTTGTCAAGAAGCAAAGATTTTGGTGAAAGCCCGAAGTGTTCCCTCTCGAGTTGTGAGAGGAATAAATCAAACTAGCGAGGATTGTTCGCGGAGCTTGTGGTGTAAAAGACTTAATCTCGGCCTGGAACGAGATTGATAGTGAAGACGTAGGCGGAGCTCGTGGAGTCGAGCGGAGCTTGCAAAAAGGAAGTAGGCGGGATGACGAACCTCTATAAAATCTTCTGGTGCCATTGTGGTTTGCTTTATTATTGTCTTTACTTGCTTGTATGTTTTAAATTCCACTGTGCATCTTTGATTAAGCAAGTAGAGTTTGATTAAGCTTAAAAGTGATTAGAATTATGGCCATACACGATCCAATAATTCTGACTCAAGAACCGAACGGTATCACGTTCTTTCAAGGTGAAGGTTCATCATTTCACGTCGATGAAGGTTCATCATTTTAAGTTCCTGAAGTCAAAAGAGGTGATGACGGTGGGGTTGCCAAAGACGATGCCGGTGGGATAACTCAAGTTTATCGTCGTCGGCCTTCGAAGGTCCAACGATGAGGTGAGCATACCAAAATTCCCACTAAAGTGTTCTCTCCACCTTAGCTGTAATTAAATTGTGGTTTAATGCATTCCGACTATGGTTTAATTGTGTGTTAAGAACAATTTCATGTTAAAACGTGGACTAATTTGATGTTTCATTGTGTTATGAATAATTTTCCTGAAATGTGTTGTATGCTTGTTGTTGTATGAGATTGGAATCATGTTTTTTCCCACATGTGTACAAGACTTGGAATTAAAATTTAAGAGAATAAATGCAAAAATAGAGCAAATTGGAAATCTGTCTTCGGCTAAAACGGCACCAGCAGTGTCGTTTTTATTCAACTAAAAATGGCATTGCTGGTGTCGTTTTAGTAGAAGACAGACTTCCATCAGTTCACTTTGCTTATATTTGTTTTCAACTCAACTAAAAGGTTTGGTTTGATGTTTTATTTGAGAGTAGGCAATTTCATAAAATAAAACTTCTTCATTAAGTCATGATCACCACAAAATATTGTTTCCCCTACACGGGGTTAGAAGGAAAATTTGGCTAAAATAAACCATACAAAATAAACATATTAAATATTCTTTTTACATGTCTTCCTGTTGTGACCTAACTTACGAATCACCCACATCGTATTACTCGACCACTTTGTTCGTTCATGTTGTTTCTGATTCTTTTTGTTTTCGGTCGTCCACTTCGTCTTACTATAGAAGGTGTTATTAATGTTTTATGTCCTTCCTATGGCCAAAATACAACCGTATTCATGATGTTAAATAAAAATAACATCGTAACCGTGCTTTGATCATCAAAAACATCATCATATGTATACTTTTTTTACGGTTGTCACTTGTAGGTTAACTTTAGATCAAACTCTTCTTCTCGGAAACCACAAACTCGACAAACCGTTTCACAAAGATCATCATATCGCATTTCAATTTTAACATTTATCATGTCTGTAATCACTTTCATATACTAGAAAGTCATCTACGAATGTAACAATTCCATCAAAAAAAGACTATAACCAATCTGGTATCGGAGCTCATTACTTCGGGTGTACAAAATCTACATTTGATACATAAAAATAACAATCATACATTAACTATACTTGCATTACATTTCATATCGAAATCAAAGAAACCAAAAAACAAATTGAAAACCAACCTGAACAATGCTTGTCGCCGGAAAGAGGGAGTAATGGGGAATGTGGAGTAATTTGGGTGTGGGAGAAGGAAAATGGTGGCTGGTCAGCCCCAGTTTTGCCCTAGGAAAAAGCAGCACCTCGAATGCATTTTTGCCTGTTAAAATGACATTGGTCATTATAGGTAAAAATGGCACTCGTGGTGTCGTTTTTAGTTAATGAAACCGGCATCACATGTGTCATTTTTAAGATGCATAGTTTGTCAATTGGGTTTTCCATGTGCATATTCTTACCAAAAAAATTCTTTTTTAAACATTAATAGAAAAGAACAATTTAAGGTAAATTACTGGGATCTGTATTTTGTATTTCCTTTGGGGTTTTTTTTGAAAACATATTTCCTTTTTATTTTTGAGTGTAGGTAGAGGAACTCATCTCTAATGCAATGTTTAGAAATCTTAGAACACATGAAATTTCAGTTCCAATTTTTTTAAATTCTCCTGGAAACAAATCATCCAAAATTCATTCCAGAAGTCTAATTCCCTTCACTTCCTTTAGTCTTACAATGATGGCACTTTGAAGAACTTCTAGGAAGTAAGAACTCAACTTTTAAGTAAATGGTAGCCAGGGAAACTTTAAAAGTTCTAGAACTTGAGTTCCGGAATGACTACTAAGACTTAGAAATATACATTTAGAGTGACTTTCCCAACTTCCACTCCAAAATGAAGATGTGATTGGTTTGGAGGAAGTCAAAAAACTTTTGGAGCTCTAATTTTATGAATTCTCTTTACTTTGGAATGAAAGTGTAGGAAGTCATCCCACGTACGAAATTATAAGACTGTGGAACTCTTGGAACTGGACTTTCTAGAACTTCATTATATTTTCCTACAAACCAATCACCAGAATTTGTTCTGCAAGTCCAGTTCCTCAACTTCCATGTTATTTTCCTGCAAACCAATCATACCCTGAAGGGAAGTCATAGAAGTGAAGTTTTAAACTTCCCCCAACTTCCTTATTATCAATTACACCCTAAAGAAGATCTGGGTTATACGAGATGCGAGTTCGAGTCACACTTCCTAACAAACATGGTCGTTGAACCCGATTCACAGTCTACCTTGATCTTTATAATTAACCTTACTACTTATTAAAAAAACACTTCACTTCAGGCTAACTATGTGTATTTACCATTTGATTCAGCCTCTCATAGAAGTATAGATAAAGGTAAATTATAGTTTACACCCCTCAGTTATATGGTCTGTAACAGTTTCCTCCTAAACTATCATACATAATACTTTACAATTAACCCCCTGAAATCAAATTTTGTAACACTTTTACCTTGTTGTTGATTAAAAATGTTCTAATTAAACTTTATTTAACATCCTCAAACAGCGGAAAATTTAAAAATTTGAAAGATAAACAACACAAGAGGATATTACTGAAAACAAACACAATGTGCATCAATATATACGTCATATATCTGAATGTTTCAAAAGTGTGATTGTAAGATCCTAATCCTAATTGGGTTTTTGATATTGTTTAGGTGGTGATTAGGAGGAGAATGCATTGGACGGCTGGGATTGAAGATGGTTGGATGAGGGGTTGAGATGGAGTGGAATGAGATGAGTGGTGGAGATGGATGGATTGGATTGGATGGTTGAGATTGAAGGAGGAGGAGATATTTAGGTGAGGTTTCCCTCTCTCTCTCTCTCACTCACTTCTCCCTCGTTTCTCTCTCTCTCTCTCACGTTTTCTCTCTCTCTCTCTCAGTGGTGGTCTCCGGCGTGGTGGTGGCGTGCTCCGGCGAAGGGGAGGCTCGGGCTTGGTTGCGAGTAGAGGTGAGTGTTGGCTTCTCAACCCTTCGACTTGTTTTGTTCCCTCCCTCGACCTCACTCTTTGTGTTGTGGTCGTGGTGGTAGGGGTTGACGGAGGTGTTGGAGTGCTCGAGTGTGTCGAGAGGAGGTATTGATCGTGGTCTAGACGCGAGATCGTCGACGGATCGTGTTTTGGGGAGACGTGCTCGTGGAGGCGTCATCGTGGTTCTTCTAAGGTTTCTTCAAACCTTCTGGTATGCCAAGCTCGCTCATTTAATTATCGTGAGTATTTGGAAGTCGACGGTAGGCATTCCGGCTCGTTGCAAGTAAACGTGCAGCAGATTTCACTGCCTGATCGGTCGACCGGTTGGTGCAAACGGTCGACCGTTCGTGAAGAGAATTCAGGTTCTGCCTCAAATCGGTCGAACGATGCCCTTGGGGCGGTCGACCGATTGTGCATAGGAGACATGCCTGGTGAGATTCGGTCGACCGTGTGCACCGTCACGGGTCGGATAGGGCGTTGACCATCTAAACGGTCGACCGCCTGAGTGACTTCGTCCGACCGTGACTTAAGTGGACTGAGTGGTCGGTTCGACCGAAGGTGGTTTCGGTCGAACGGACTTGTGTGCTGAGCATGGGGAACGCTCTGGAGGAACTCGGTCGACCGAGGAGGGCTCGGCGTTCGACTGGATTCGTGGTGCGAGTGAGGGATTATTCCCTGGAGGAATTCGGTCGACCGAGGAGTGCTCGGAGTTCGACCGATTGGTCGTTTTGTTCGTTGAACCTGGGAGTTGACCATCTAAACGGTCGACCGTCCCGTGATCTGGGTTCGACCGAACGAGTGTGGTTTGGGGAAATCGGTCGACCGAGGGAGTGCCGGTCGAGGTGATTTGCGTTGTATTTGCTTGATGCGGTCGACCGGGACTTTTGGTTCGGTCGACCGTTTGTGTCCTATTTTGCACCATGAAGGTGTGAATGTTGTGGTCGTCCGTGTGGGGCGAGTTGTGGTGCCGATGTTGTTCCGGCGAGTGTGCTAGGATGCACGAGTGTTGCGGCGGTTGGTTGAAAAAGACCTGGAGCCCCGTAACTGTGTGAAAGCTTGGGTTGGCTGAAAAAGGCCTGGAGCCCAGCTTAGAATATGGTGTTGCGGTGGTTGGTTGAAAAAGACCTGGAGCCCCGTAACTGTGTGAGAGCTGCGGTTGGTTGAAAGAGACCTGGAGCCCAGCTAGGCTGTGCGGGGTTGGTTGAAAAAGACCTGGAGCTCCGTAGTACGTTCAGGTTGGCTGAAAATGCCTGGAGCCTGAGCAGGGACCGCGTGTAGGGGTTGGTTGAAAAAGACCTGGAGCCCTTAGACGTTTGGGTTGGTTGAAAAAGACCTGGAGCCCTTGGTCGTGTCGTGGTAGCTGTGGTTGGTTGAAAAAGACCTGGAGCTCAGCTTGGCGACGAGTGTGTGGTGCGGTGGTTGGGTGAAAAAGCCCTGGAGCCCCGTGACTGTGGTGTGTGTTGTGGTTGGGTGAAAAAGCCCTAGAGCCCAGCCTGTTTGAGATGCTTTTCTTGTTTAGTAGAATTGCATGCTAGGGTGCCTTTCATTTCATGCATTGTAGAGTTTGGCATACGGGGTTTCCTTCTGGAAACTCAGGCATTGTTGCATGTTTACTTTCAGGCCGTGATCGGCGATAGGGGGTGGTGACCGAGGAGAGGAGCACCGCTACCGGATCCAGCTTTCTCTCAGTTGAGGTCGAGTGATTACTGCTTCCATTTGTATAGTCTTTTGATGTAATCACAACTTTTGAAATACTCTGATGTTCATATATATATTATATATGTTGGTGCACCTGTGTTCAGTATTTGCGTAATATCCTCTGTTGATTGTGTGTTATTAAAATTTTAAATTTTCCGCTGTGTTGAGGATGTTACAGTGATTATATTAAAAGGCTATAAAGTGAATGTACAAGTAATCACTACAACCTCCAAAAATAGGTACTAGCAGGATTGGGTCCCTGGTATGCTCATCCGTCGTCACCACCCTCTAATGACGCCCACGACCTGAAAAGTAAACATGCAACTATGCCTGAGTTTCCATAAGAAAACTTCGAATGTCAAACCTCTAACACATATATGAACTAAAACAGACATCAAGTAGCATACAAAAGCTATAGTACAAGAACATCGTCAATAAGCTGGGATCCATGGCTCTTTCACCCGACTACAACAAACACGATCAACGAACATGACTCCAGGGCTCTTTCACCCAACCCTACTCACTCGGTCGGTAAAAGGACTCCATGGCTCTTTCCTCCAACTACCGTACCACACAAGCTGTGCTCCAAGGTTTTTTCACCCAACCACAGCAACACACAAACAACTACAGGGCTCCAAGGCTCTTTCACCCAACCATTGTACCACACAAGCTGGACTCGAATGCTTTTTCACTCAACCACAGCAACACACAAACAACTATGGGGCTTCAGGATTCTTTCATCCAACCACTGTACCACACAAGGTGAGCTTCATCATTTTTTCACCCAACCACGACAACTCACTCTACAAATATCTCAAAGTTAGGATTAGAATATTAAAACCCAATTAGCCTAATTAAGTAGGATTAGGTTCTAACACTTCAACTCTTGAATCCTCATTTTACACCCATCATCACCTCCTCCTCTTTCTCTTTTATAATAACATAAACAAACCTCAAATTTTACAAGTCTAACATGATGTTACCCTCTAAATTATGCTCTCGTACGTATTGCATAGACTACAAGTGGCCCACAACATATACGGTCTTCAAAAGAATTGCTCACATGACGTACATGAGAATCTGAACAATCTTTCTCCAAAACCATTATTCCAATTGACCAACAAAAGATAACACGAGCAAAGGGTGATTAGAAGTTTCTGAGCTCAATGCTGACCATCACAACCTCCATCATCCCTTCCCTCTTAACTAAGGTGTGGTACACTACACATGCATTGATTCCAATTCTATCCTTCCTTCTGGTTCTTGTTATTTTGTTTGAACTTCTGAGTTCTGAGTTGAGTAACTGAGTTTTGTTTTGGTTGATAGGTGTTTGTAGCCGAGATTAATATTTCAAATAAATATTTCAAATATTAATTTTCCTTTACACCTCCATCTCAATTAATAGTTTGTGAGGTGTTTGATAGGTGTTTGGGTTAATTAATATTTCAAAACTTATAAGTGTTTGCCACTTATAAGTTTTAATTTCTCTTTACATATTAATTGAAGCATTCCTTACAAAACTTACTAGTTGATAACACATTTTAAAATTTGATTTATATTTCATGTTTACAGACAAAAAGAAGGCATGGTTCAACATGTCTTTTTGTCACAACTCAAACTCAGAGTGATGAAAAACTCGCCCACGTATTGTGTCCAAAGTCCACTGACCCACGACAACCTCGTAACGAACCACAACAAGGCATGCCTTTAAATTGTTCGATAGTACTCATATCCCTATAAATCTCACTAATCTTTCTGCCAAATAAGAATGTAGGACTGTAGTTGTTGGTTCTTCATTTCTACCTACAAGAAATCATCAGTTTTCTCTACGAACTTATTGGCAAGTTTGTCATCTTTTTAAATAAACCGCTTTCCTTGGTGAAGTGTCCCTTAGTCAACCAATTGATGCTTCAAGAGGAGCAGCATTGTTCCAGAAGGCCTGCATTGGATGCCACGTTGGAGGAGGAAACATAGTGCAACCTGTAAGTTCAGTTTCCATTTCTACATCAAGATTTAATTTGAACTTCTCTAGCTTTTGATTTAGTTCATAACAATTAACTCCTATCCTGCATCACAATCAGGGAGCCACTCTGTTCACTAAAGATCTGGAGAGGTAATATCAGACTACTCCAATCTTACTTGTATGGAACTGCATTCAGAATTATTTCTTGTAACGAACGTCAAAATGAAGGACTCCAAGTCCTTTCGTCATACAGAAATGCAGCAATTGATCTAATTTTCATAACATTTTTTGAAAAATATATCTGAACTGTGGCGCAAGACTAATTTTCCTGAATGAGCCAACACCCATATTTGCTCATGACATATCTTTTAAGAAACACGATTGTCGATTTTCAAGAAATACAGGTTAACAAATGCAACGAATTCATTAACCCTGTGCAGAAATGGAATTGGCACAGAGGGAGAGATATACAACATTACTTACTATGGAAAGGGTAAAATGCCGGTATGGTCTTGAAACCATTCATCGTATGGTTACAAACAACAGGAAAATATGAAACTTATCAATGGAGTTGATTTGTTTTTGTTTTTTGCAGGGGTTTGGAGAGAAATGCACTCCCAGAGGGCAATGCACATTCGGGCCTCGATTGCAGGACGAGGAGATCCAGCTTTTGGCTGAATTCGTTAAGTTGCAAGCCGATCAAGGGTGGCCAAGAATTGAAACTTATGCAGATGGATTGCTGCAAAACACTGAGCTTCTGAACTTTTCAAGAGTAGTCGTAGTAATGGAGTGTGTTGTTGGATTTTATAATAATAGAAATGCAAGTTGTGCCATACATGTCAACTCCAAAAATCAATTCAACAAAAGGGTGTAATTAATGCTGAAAAAGAGCGCATTCTCTTAAGTTTGTGTAACATCCTCGAAACAACTGAAATTTAAAACTTTTAAACATACAATCAACATAAAGATAGTACGAGAAAATACACAGAACATCAAGTGCACCAAGAAATATATATAATATATCTGAGTTTTCAAAAATGTGATTACGTCAAAAGATATCAACTAAAAATGTACAAGTAATCACTACAACCTCAACAAATGGGAAAAGTGGGATCTAGCCATAGATGAGCTCCTCCGCAGGCACCACCTCCTAACGCCGCTCACAGTCTGAAACAAAACATGAAACTATGCCTAAGTTTCCCATAAGAAAACCTTGTATGTCAAACCCCTAACACATAAATGAACTAGACAACTACTAGCATGACATGATACAAAATGCAACAATACAAATCATCATCAATGCTGGGCTCCATAGATCTCTCTCCCCGTCACAGCAGACACAAAACACAACGGGTCTCGAGGGTCTTCTCACCCATCACCCACACGTGCACACAGGCACCACAGTCGAAATAATCATCGGTCATCACATCACGTGCACCCTGACACCACAGCCGGAAACATCATTGGCCAACCACACAAGCACACCATAGATCTCTATCAAGCCGGAAATGTCTATATTGTCGCCCCAAAAAGGCCGAGGACTCATTGCCCTTAAAGCCGATCTCACAACATAACAAAACACCAGACTGAGCGGAAATGATCGACTGAAACAGCCACGTCGGTCGACCTGTTCCCTTCAGTAACGCAAAAGAGCTCGACCGTCTCCACGACCGGTCGAACCACAACTAACGAACAAAACGACCAATCGGTTGAACAAAGGTCACAGTCGGTCGACCATTTTGAAGGTCTATGCCTCAACATAAAATAATAATAAACGTTCCAACAGTCGAAAGGCAAAGGGGACCCGGTCGAACGAACATAACAGGGACTTCCTACATTCTCGCCAAGTCACACTGGTCAAACCACATCACACCGGTCGAACAAGGTTTAAGTAAACTTAAGTCATCAGTCGGACAAAATCAGCTGGCGCTCGACCGTTTTGACAGTCCACACCCAATCCAGAAATGTTCAACAAACATCGGTCGAATAGTCATATAAGCGGTCGACCGTTTAGTAGTCTAGGCCCCAACCGACTTAGCTGTAGGTACAATCAGTCGAACGGATCAAAAGACAGTCGACCGTTTAGATGGTTTATGCCCCCAACCGACTTACCCTAGTGCATTCGGTCAAATGGCAAAGGGGCCCCGGTCGACCGAAATACTCGAGGGTTTGCCTTAAACACAAAACCGGTTGACCACCCGAAGGCATCGTTCGACCGGTGCAAAGCTAAAACTCATATTTACACTAGCACCGGTCGACCAGATCACACGCTGATCGACCGTTTAACAGCAGCATTCTGCTGCACTAACACCTTTGACGAGCCAATCGGCCTACTGTCGACTAAAGTCGCCACTCACTTACGTTGGGTGAGTATTAACGAAGTTTGACATACCGTGAATGTTTGAAGAAACCTTTGAAGACCAACGACGCTCTCCACCACACGATTTGCCTTCTTCTCCGATGATCTCTTCCTCCGACGAACAACGATCAAGCGCACTCGACAACTTCACTGAACCCTCTACCCCTTCGTCGTCGACAACGCCACGACGAACTCAGCAGTTGAGAGGGAGAGACGGATTTGAGAGAGAGATATGAGTGAAAGAGTGAAGTGAGAAAAAAGAAGGGTTTACCTCATATACTCCTCCCAAACTCATCCACCAATCCAACGCCTCCACCTCACCCCTCACTTCAAGCATCCATTAGCCTCCTAAACACCAATTAACCCAGCAACAACATGATTAGCCTTAAGCAAGTTCAGGATCTAACAGTTTGTCTACTTTATTTTAATTTAGTTGTAAGACACGACTACTGCAACTTAACCTGATGTTGGTTATTGTAAGACCAGGGGACCTACTTTATTTTAGGAGGGTAAGAGTTCTTCTAAGTTGATTTTTATCTAAGAATACTTTATTGTACTGTAAAGTATTCTTTTTTGGCATAAATAGTTTAAAAGTTTGAAATTTATTCAATTTCTGAAAGCTTTTCATTCTATTGTGTTCCAAGAAGAAAATATATGCACCAATACATGTATCCCAAAGTAGTCAAAGCGAAAAATGAAGTTGCAGAAGCGTGCACAACCGTGTTGATAACAACCACAACAACAATAATTATAATAACAATTAACAACAACATTGATGATGATGATGATAATAATAACAATAACAATAATAATAATGTTTGAGAATAATAATAGGGTCCACCATTCTTGTCCATCATAAAGATGGTCATCTCCTCTCCCGCCATATATAGTTAGTTGCTCTCTACCTCTTGTCCTCTCATCAACCAAAACACATCATAGATATTCAAAATAAATAAACAAACGTTATTTAACTCCATTTTGACTTATAACTCCGTATTCGCCTCTTCTTCTCTTCCTTGTTTCCGATAGGCTATTGGTGATGAGATCGACGGTGGAGATGGAGTGGTGGAGGGCAATGGACGATCCAGAGAAGTGGAAGCATGAGATCTTCTACTTCTTGTCTTCTGCTTATGGTTCTCTCTCAGTTGTTGTCTGTGTAAGTTCTTAATTTCTCTTTTGTGTATGGTTGACTTCATTTGAATTGATGAAAAATGCGAGATTGCGGTTGTTTAGTTAGTTAGAAGTTTAGTGAATTACTCGACTGCTTCTAATCTATGATTCGGTGAGATGTTTGGATATTTCAAAATTCCATATTGTTTTGTTGCTCGATTGCTTTTGCGTTTTTTGCTACATGATAATGAATAGGGTAGGCTGTGATGTGAAGAGGGACTTTTCCAGGGGATTTTGTCTAAGGTTGCAATACAATTATTTCCCAATCTACTAATGGACTATGCAATATTCAATCAAGCCAAATAATATTCTTTACAATATCATAATTGATTTATTTCCTAATTGTTTTTTAAAATTTAAATTGATATGTTGACATCTAGATATAAAGATGCTCATTTGATAGTTTACTTATTTTTTTTATTTTTTATTAGTTATTTCCATGTTAGAGAAATCTGTTCTTATATAAACGATGTAATACTTTTATTTTAGTAAGCAAATATAAATCAATTTTACCAAAATCTAATTTTCATCTTCCTCATCTTGTCACGTTTTGGAGCTACTTCGCTACACAATAAGTCCTCTGGTCATTTTCGTACATGTGTTACAAAAATCGTGTTTCTCGTGTCAAGCATAATTTGAAGAGAATATGAATAATGATCGGATTGGATTGAGTATAATGGAATAACAGATTAAAAATATTAACGTACGTAAGAGACTCTCAAGTTAAAAATTACAAATAAGTAACCTGCAAAGATTCTAAACACTTCATTTTCGCACAGAAGTTCAACGAACCGTATAAGCTTGTGTCATTTTCATGTAAAACTGTGTCTTATTTCTTTTGTTTCCATTTTCAATGTATCATCATAATTGAGCTAACTAACTGTCGATGTTTTCAGTGTCATTATTTCGTATCGCATTGTATTATATTGGCATTGTGCATCAAAGAATGCCAGATCCACTCCCATTTGTCTAAATCAATTAGATAGTAAGAGTGTTGCAGTCTGATTGCGTGAATACCTGACTAAGTAGAAAATTTGAATTTAAAAATGACTTTATGTGCTAAATTCTTAGAATTTTTGGGATTTGTAAGTTCCTCAACTCAAAATTTGCAACTTGCAAAACAATCGATTACTATGGAGAAGATGTGAGCATTTTAAATTGTAACTGTGAAAATAAATTGATGCTGCAAACTTAAGACAGAAGGATATATTATCTGCCTAAAATAGTGTGCGTAGTAAACAACAAAAGAATTGGTGAATATGTGTTAGAGACTTGGTAGCATTTGGATAACCGATATCACTTACTACATGTGATTGATTTGTTAATCAGTGTGAGTGTTTGTTTACATGTATCAACAATCTTCGGATCTTTATGTTTGAGCTTCATTGTAACCTCTTGATAACAAACTTATAGTAATGACTTTAATCCTTCTAAAAAAAACATTCTTCAACTCTTTAGAGCTCCGTCCAGTAACTAATATCAGTCTCACAAGGTCACGACAAGTGAACCTTCACAATCCTTCAGCTTGATGTTGTTATGTTAGTAGATTAATGTTCTTATATCTTCCACCAAAATTCCTTCTAAGGCAACGAAGACTGTAACAGTTTAACATCAGAACCAACTTCTGCCACTTCATTCATTCGATTCCTCGATCCCATTATACCGGCTTTAGTTTCTTATGTTGCACTCTAGTTAGAGTTTCACAGGAAAAAAACAAATCAACAACACTATGTACCTCATATATACATACCTCGACTTTTTCCTGATTAAGTTTTCTTCTTCTCATTTCTTTGAAATAGATACAATTAATTCGCATTCATTTGCGAGTACGAGAATACGGCTGGACAACCCAGAAGGTCTTTAATCTTATGAATCTCATTGTTTACGGAGGTGACAATGTAATATCCCTAAACCCGATTAGGGGTTAATGGAGTTTAAGGATTGGGTTTGCATGGGAAAGGAGGAATGATGATGAAGGTATGAGTTGAGGTGTAGGGTGATGGTGTAGGGTGAGGGTGAGGTGATGGGGTGTGGGGTTTTATAAGCAAAATCTCTCTCTCTCTCTCTCTCTCTCTAACTTGCACTCTCTCACCCTCTCTCCCTTTCCATTTTCCGGCGACCAAGCAGAGGAGGAGGCTGAAGCTCGTGCGGCGTGAGACGTGTGGCGATCGTGCGAGGAGGTGGACGCGCGAGGAGGTGCGGAGACGGCGTACGCGAGCGGAGCTCCGGCGTAGTTCGTCGTTTCTTGAGGTATGCCGGTTCTTAGTGTGCTTTGTTGTTGCTCACCCTCGTGGGAGGGTTTTGTTGGTCGGTCGGGGGAGACCTCCCCGGCGACGAAAACGACGTAAAACCTCGGCTGGCGCGAGGTTGAAGACGATCAACGGTCGACCGGGTCCCTTCGGGTGGTCGACCGATGTAGTGTATTTACCCGACTTAACCTTCATCGGTCGAACGATGCCTTGTGGCGGTTGACCGGTAGTGCATTTTGCTGGTGAGTTGGGAGTGCCTGTTGTGTTTCGGTCGACCGATTCTTTGGGGTCGTTCGACCGGAACTTAAGTGTATTATATTACTATGCATGTTAGTTCGACCGATTATTTGATTGTGTTCGATCGTTTATGACTTAGAACTGCTAGGATGTCCTGGTAGTTTTTGGTCGACCGAGACCCCTGAGTCGGTCGACTGATAGTTTTAAATTGATGTTGACTAGACTCCAGATTTTGACATCGTTTAAGTCGACCGGTTTTAGACTTTTGGTAGACCGTTGGGACTTAAGTTTTGCGCAAATAGTTTGACCGTTTCAGACTTTCGGTCGACCGATTCCCTTGAGGAAACGGTCGACCGAGTTGACTCTTTTGGTCGATCGTTTTTGCATAGGACTGAATTCCTGGTTCCCTTTTTTGAATGTCAACTCTGTCCACGGAAACCCATGTCCTCGCCTTGTGCGTGAGCCGGGAGGTGACGGTGGGCGCGTTACGCGTGCCTGCCCAGGGACCGCCGTGTGGAGAGTGTGGGTGTTCGGGACACGTCACCTCCATGTATGGATCGTGACTAATATGATGGATTGATTGGACTCATTGTAGAGTAGCAGGCCTGAGGGATCGCGGATCCCAATGTATGATGATTGTGCGGGCACGCAACTGTCGTTGGGTGAGGTGACTACCGGCCCACGGGGCTACGGAGGTCGCTGCCCTGCTTTGATAGCGGCTCGTGGAGCCTGATGACCTGACAGACTTCGGTCTGGACCGTCCAATGATGTGCCGGACGTATTGATGGACCACCGTTGCAGCGCTGGTGATGCCACCGATGTTGTTCCGGCGATGATGATTGATGGGCCGATGATGATGTTCCGGCTATGTTCCTCAGATGGGCACCTACTGAGATGATGATTGATGGACCGACCGAGCGACGGCTCCGTTGATGTGGTTTCGACCACGAAGTTACAGATCTGTTTCTTATGGCGCGGACCTGGCGGATGCTCCCTGCCGAACCCCATGTTTAGTGTAGCCGCGTGGGGGGGGGGGGGGGGGGGTGTCGCGTCTTGTTTCGTTAGACCGTATGTGTCTACGGTAGGTCTCCTCGGGAGACCCGATGATGATTGTCGGACTGATGTCCCATGTTACCCTTCGGGGGAACTGTTTTCCTTACTGTTGATGACATGACATGCAACTAGTATGATAGGTTCATTTGTACTACTGCATGCATATAAGTGAGCTTTGCATACGGGGTTTCCTTATGGAAACTTAGGTATTATTGTTGCATTTTTTCGGGACCACAGTAGGTCCAGTTGGGTGGTGATCAGCGAACGCGCGCATCTTGGGATCGGATCTTCTATTCGGACTACTGAGGTCGACATGATTACGTTTATCTTCCTTTTGTTGTTCTGTTGTAATCATGTACCGTTTTTACAAACTCTGATATAATATGGTGCACCGCTTATATGTTTTATGAGAAGTAACAGTCCCGTCTTTGATTATTGAGTTCTATTGCCTTGATTATAAATTTTTAAATTTCTGTTGTTTCCGGATGTTACAATTTGGTATCAGATCAGTCACCCTAAATAATCAAGTGATATTATTCAGAAAAATACCATGATTTTTTAGGAAAACTGTATTGTTCAGAAAAATATAATTTTCAATCCTACGTGGGTGTTTGGGTCACCCTGAATAATAAAGTATAAGTATGTTTTTTTTTGTTGAAAACACGTTTTTCGGAAGAAGAAAAAAGTATTACTTATTTTTTTTTCTCTTTTTCATTTTTTGTTTCTTATGAAACCCCTGATTTAATTAAAAATACGATATTTTAGTCAAACACGTTATTACGTATGTAATGTGTTTTGAAAACACATTATTTAAATTAAAAATCAACTTTAAAAATGTATTTTTGAAATCAAAGATTTGAAATATTTAGTTACCCAAACGTTACCTTAACATATTTTTTTCAATCTGCAGATTGGATCTGTGACCACAGTATATCTGTGACCACAGTATGCACCACCAGCTTTCTCGTCAGAAGCTTTATGGTGAGTAAAATTACCATACTAAAAATGAAACGTATCAATTCTCATTTTCAATGAAGAACCTTTAGCTACTGAAGCATTGTCGATAAAAATAAAAAGCACCAACATTTTAATTTCGCAAAAATGATAACATTGATTTTATCTCCTTCCCTACATTGACTTATTTTAGTATGTACTAGATCTAAAGCACCTTCAAATGGTCACTTATATTATTGAGCTCGTCATCTTTTTTATTTTACTGATCTCCCACTACTTTGTATGAACTCTATTCCCAATTATAGAATAATTTTGACAATTAACAACAAGGGAGGTTGATTTCATACACTAAACTGTAAATCTATAAAGTTTTCCCATCAAAGTATCAGTATTTTTTGTAAAAAAAAGTTTCTCAACCTGTAATGTAATTATTTAACAGGAAGGATATGCTGCATTTAATCCAGAAGCATCTCTAGATTTTCTAAACCACCCAATTTGGAACCTCGTTTACTGCATGGTGAGTCACCTTTTAATTTCTACACTATACTTCTGGATCACTTAATTCGTATTGTCACCTGGATTATCTTTTGATACTTATTTTTTTCCATACCTGCAGCTGACAGAGATATTCCCTTCAGCAATGGTCCTGTACATGTTACGAAAAATGCCACCCAAGAGAGTATATGCACAATACCATCCCCATCAGTCCTAGAACAATCTTACTAGATTATGCTCATCTTTGTAATCTTAATCTCTAAAACTTCTAGTGTTAGAACTTGCAAGAAAACCAGTTAGCAGAACTGCTAAGAGTGTGATCTTGTATTTATCGTCTCAACTTTGTAATGTTGATTAGTTTAATAGTTTAAATATTTATCTTTCATGTAATCCTTCACTTGTTGTCTTGTTCCCACACTCGACAATTTAGAGAAGTGATTAACACAAGTAACCAAACCATTACGTGGGAGTAATGTAAAGACCCGTCTCCACTCCCAGACCCATATAGACCTATAGCCTATAGACTTCACAAAATTTTCTTGTCGAAGCAACGTGAGGTTATTATTGGGGTATTACGTCATAGTATGTCGATGTCTTTGTAAAGATCCTAGGTTTGGCATTGTATGTCGGAATGATATATTTCCACAATTTCTCTGGGGAAATGGAAGTAGATACACTTGTATAGTTATGGACTTGAAGTTCAAATTGATTTGTAGAAATGCAAATGCGAACTAGGGTTTGGAGGATAAAGAAAGGGAACTACTAAACGTCGCCCCAAAACTACTTAAATCGCCTCTTGAAATTACCAAATTGCCATTAACAATATATTTAATACCCATATCGTCCCGTGTCTATAAATTAGGCATACGGTCTTGTATATTCATAATCTATCAGTAAAAACACCACGAAAATGTCTGGCGAGGGTGATGCATCCGGTGAGGTAAGCCTGGCGCGGGGTAAATTTTGGGCCGAGCGTCTGCATTAGACGCCTCCCCCAAGGTGAGGGCGTCTGCGTAGGACGTCCTCCCCTTGGCCGAGGCGTCTAACGCAGAGACGCCTACGCAATGGGAGAGGCGTCTTATGTAGACGTCCTCCCCTTGGGTAAGGCGTCTTTAGTAGACGCCCTTCCCTTCGGCAAGGCGTCCTACGCAGACGCCTCACCCTTGGGGAGGGCGTTTAACTCAGACGCCCCACTCATGGGGCAGACGGCTAATCCAGACGCATTTTTTTGATATTTTTGATTTTTTTAATTTCGATTTTATTTTTGTAGGTTCCGTTGAAAGATTTCGGTGGTGATGAAGTGGATTACAGTGAGTTATTTCAAACTACACAAATCTTTGCAACAATCGATGAAGCAAGTAAATGGGCCAAACAAGTAGCTATCGGAGCTGGGGTTTTTTTGGTCGTGTTGTCGTACAAAACAAGATCAGATAGTCGGATGGATTGTTATTTGAGATGCGACCGGCGAAATCAAATGGAGTCTCAGGATATGGATACTGCACTTCGAAGAAACACCAAAAGAAAGGGTTGCGGTTGCCGTTTCTTAATAAAAGTGGTGGAGCGACGAGATCGTGATGGATGAGTTGTGGTTTTTAATAGTGGTCACGGACATCACAACCACAGAGTCACAGTTTATCCAGAGGGTCATCGTCAAATTAGTGGTCTAAGTTCTGGGGCGAAGAAGATTGTTCGTGATATGACTGAGGCACAAGCAAAACCACGGAACATCTTGAAGGCAGTAAAAGAAAAATTCCCGGAGGACAATCCAAATCAAAGGCATATTTATAATTTCAGAGATTACATGAAGAGGACAAAATCTGAAGACCGGAATCCCGTCCAGCAGTTTCTCTATCAAGCAGTGCAGTGTGAGTACTTACATTGGATTATGGCGGATCCAGAAACTGATGTCGTCAGTCACGCTTTTTTGGCACATCCGACGTCAGTACAGTTGTTGTTGCAGACATATCCTTTCGTTATCTGCATGGATTCGACTTACAAGACGAACAAGTATAAGATGCCTTTGATCGAAATGATTGGGGTCACACCAACAAACATGAATTTCCTTATTGGATATGCGATTTTGATGGATGAATCTTACTCCAGTTATCTGTGGGTGATGGAGAAGTTGCGAGATCTGTTATTCGGGACTGTCAGCCCGACTGCAATAATAACAGACCGGGAGTTAGGCCTTATGCGACCGGTGAGAGAGGTTTTTCCTGACTCTGCTCATTTACTCTGCACATGGCACATCAACAAAGACGTATTCAACTACGCATACCACGTATTCGGCAAGAATAAGCAGATGGAAGAGACTTTGAGGTGTGGAAGATGGAGGAAAATCATGCTTTCTACTTCAGAAGCCGAGTATGATAGAGCTTTGTATGCTCTGAAAGATTAGTATAGATCGTGGCCGGCTATCACGGAGTATCTGGACACCATGTGGTTGGTGCATAAAGAAAAGTTTGTGCTGAATTGGACGAACAAAGTCCTTCATTTTGGGAACACCACGAATTGTAGGGTCGAAAGTGCTCATTCGACTCTAAAAGAGTGGATTTCTACATCGACAGCAGCTCTGGACACTCTTTTCGAATGCGTCAACGCGGCTATTGAAATGCAGCTGACGAATATTCAAAACTTTCTTGAAGACTCGAGACGGCGAAATTTGACTAATTTCGGACATGCTCTATATCGTCACATAAATGGTCGAGTTTCGCATCACTGCTTGCAATTGTTGAGTCAGGAGGTGAAGAGAATGCAACAGTTAGATGATGAAGTTGAATATCGTTGCGAGTGCGCTTTTCTAACTTCTCATGGGATACCTTGCGCATGTACCATCCGCGGATGTCTTGAATCAGACAACAGAATTTACTTAGAGCAGATTCATCCGTTCTGGAGGACACTTGTCATTGGGGAAGGAGCCGGGAACGCAGAGTTTGTGTCTCAGGCGGCTCAAGACGCCGAACATTTTCGCAGCCTGGTTGATGAGATTGCAGGAAGTGACCCTACCGTAATTCGATCTGCCTCTCGGGTTTTATTCGAGCAGCTACACCCCGAACATTCGAATTTGAGAGAGCCTGCAGAAAAAACAAAGCTACGAGGTCGACCAAGGGGAAAGTCGACACGACGGGTGAAGGGAATGTGTTCTAAAAGTTTTACTTTTAAATGTCAATTATTATGAATTGAATGAGAAAATCGTTTTGTTCCTTGTTTATGCTATTCGTCTTTTAGAAGTGTTAAGGAAGAGGCTCTTGGTCCTTAACCGTAGAGCTCTAAAAGATATTGGTTTACATAAAACAAAAGATATTCGCAATCATGGTAATTAACATGGGACATTAATTACCGGGTTAAGATTGTCGTGTTGGTCATAGATCATTGTAGCTCTACAAGTGAGTGACAACACGGGTATGCAAAAGAGGAAAATATTACTTTTGTATACTGAATAGACCTAATAAGTAAAATATTATAGAAATGTGTTTCTGTGTCATTAATATTTTACTGTGTCCTTGGTCCTTTGATATGAGACTTATATCCGATCGCTTAAGGAGTTCTTAATTAGACTAGTGTCTTGAGCTATCGATGAGTGTAGTGTAAAGGCATTAGTTGGTTAAGTACAACTTTTGCTGGAGAAGATAGCTAGTCAAAAGATTATCATTGCCCCTCTTAATTGAGTAATGATTTTAGTGGGCCCCTTGATAAAGCAAAGTTATAATGTGCACAATGTGATTTGAGTTAAGTCACATATTTATAACTAGCTTAAAGAGATCAAGAAATGAATACTAACACAAAGATGACACAACACTACTTTGTGTGTATTCTTAATATCATGAGGCAAGGGACGGACACAAGTGATACACACTATCACTAAATGGATCGGGTTTTGGTTCGAGTGGAATTAAGACATCTAACTAATTGGGAGCTATAATGTGTAGCTAGATACCGCTTATAGCTTGTGATATTAAGCTTTTAATATCACTGCCAACTTAGTTTAGATCCTCACATAGGTCACACCACAAAATTGGGAAACGAGGTATGGGGATTTTGAGTTCATAAGATGTGTCGGATTTCATGTAGAAAATATGACACATGGGGTAAACAAGCAAAATCTAAATTATGTTGTGGTTAATAACATAATTAGAATCTAAATTAAATTCATATGTGATGTAAATATTATGGGGTGTAATGATTAATCATTACATAGGATAATATGTTACATAAGTTGTGAATTTACTACTAATCCCGAAATGTCAAATTTTGTAGGCGTTAAACCGAAATTTGACAAGTCTGCAGCACTGTGCATAAACGGTCGACCTCTAAACCATAAACGGTCGACCAGATATTGCGCGGTCGACCGAAATCTTGCACGGTCGACTGGATGTGCATTGATCGTAACAGGGATTTCGTCTGTTCGTTTTCGGTCGACCGGATTGTTTCGGTCGGTCGACCGAACATTGCGATGAAATATTTTTGTTACTAATGGTCGACCGAATATATCGATTGGTCGACCGAAACCTGGTCGAAACGGTCGACCGGACCTCGCGAACGGTCGACCGGTCAGACGGTTTTATGCAGAATTAATTTAAGAATTAATTAGATCATGCATGGAATTGGTCCATAATTGATTTAATTCGTGGCTAATATTATTTATTATTAAATAATGGATGGTTAGATGAAATTTTGCATGAGATCATGGGCAAGGGGTTGCACATGAATAGGTAATTTGGAGAGAGCTTATAAATACAAGCTTATTTCATTACCCAAAAATCTAATTCATTAATTCTTGTGCAAAAATTCTCTCTCCATAATTCTCCACGAAAATTCCTTGATTCTTAAGTTTAGTTTTAGTTTCAAGAGGGCTTCTTCTCAAGGAAACTAAAGAGGAGTTAGTAATTAGATTCTAAACCCTATTGGAGATCGAGAGGCTAGCTCTTCTCTCTCCAATCTCGTTTAGAGTTTGGTGAAATCTCGGAGGCATCCGGCGCGGCGAGAAGCGTCATCAACGTCTCCGAATCTTCAAGAAGTTTTAGAGAACTTCTAGGTATGATTTCGGAATCCTTGGTTTGTTTTAATGAAAGTTTTAAAACTAGTTATTGAAACAAACTAGTACATGCATGAAATAAATCATAGAAAATTGTATAAGATCCTTATTATGCTTAAAAATTCCAAAAATATATAGGCATAATTAAACATGAAATCCTACAACGGGACCCTAGTGCGTTTGAGTATGCAGAGCGAGGTAGTGGTCGATCTTCAGGTAGTGGGAGTAGAGGTCGTGGTCGTTCTTCCGGTAGTTGAAGCAAAGGTCGTGGTCGATCTTCTGGTTTTTCGTCTGTGAGGGGAGGATCAGGTATACCATCCGTATATTTATTGTTATTATAATTTTGTTATTTATTTCAGTAAATATGTATCTTTTGTTATTATATGTAACTGTATTTTTTGTTTATATTGTAGTGACTGGGCGGGCTGACGTAGAGGACTTCCCATATGCGGATAGGATTCCAGGAATCATTATGTCATTCCTACACCAGTGGAATGATGTACGTCCTGATGGAAACTGTGGATTTCGATGTGTCGTCGATGTTTTCCACGGTGGTGAAGACAATTGGCAACTCGTCCGTCGTTCGATTTCAAATGAGATAGCTGCGAACCCATCTTTTTATGAGCATGTATACTATGACGGTGTGGCGTATGCTCGTCACCAGATTAATTGGGGCGGGGGACCTTGTGGCGAGAATCACTACATGGAGACGTGGACGGACTTGTTTCCCATTGCAATTTTTTACAAGTGTGCAGTTATGTTCTTCTCTCTCGGAAATGATGGTTCGTTGTACCCATGTCTTACAGTTCTACCTTGGGAGAGTCCGCCTACCGTGACGAGACCGTGCAGAGAGTTGATTATTGCTCATATAGAGAGTTACGCTCATTACATTCGTTTGGAATTGAATGAGGGATTCCCGTACCTCTTATAGCGACTCTGTGGTTTCAAATACGAGATGAGAGTGTTATTGGATGGGAGCTGGAGTACCAAAATAGGATAGCATATTGGCAACAATTATGTAATATGTTTTGATATGTTTGTACAATTATGTAATATGTTTTGATATGTTTGTACATTATATAGTGTTGGTTTATTATGTAATTTGTTTTGATATGTTTGCTTTATTTGCATTATATATAATAGTACGACAGGTTAGCAAACACAAATACAAATAATAAGCGTACGACAGATAAGCAAACACAAATACAAACAATAAGCGTACGACATGTTAGCAAACACAAACACAAATACAAATAATAAGCGTACGACAGATAAACAAATATAAATGCAAATACTAAGAGTACGGTACAACAGATCAGCCTACTCATCATCTGAATCATGGTCGGAGATGCCTAACTGAGTATGCCACGGCTGTATGATCTCATCCAAATCTCCGCATGCAGCTCTCATGTCATCGTCTGGCAGCTCATCCCTCCTCTGCAAGATAGGCTGCACAGCCCGTATCATCTTACTCATCCACTGCACATAACATTAACATTAGCGTACATTAACAAAATATACGGTACAAATAAATATAGATAAAATGAAAAAATTACCAGATCGCCACACGTCCTATCTGGTGGTCGATCTGCTCTCCGGGAGGCACCACGGACGATGACAGGATGTGAGTAACTACCGAACCAATCAAGATAACGTGCATCACACTCGGAGGGGTCGCGACTACGTCTGAAGTCGCCAAGGAACAATCGACATGATCTCGGAAATGTCCGCCAAGTAGATTCCGCTGTAGAAGCGGGGAACCTGACGTCGTACGTCGCTGCAGTCGCAGACCGCACCGCATGTTCTGGTGTTAGGATGTCAACCGAGATAACCTGAACATTTCCTAACTGACGCAAGACACGATCGGGCATATAAGGCTCTATGATATCCTGATAACGAATAAGGCACATCAATAAAGTCCTCGGGACCTCCCATGCTGGGTCAGGACCATAGGGTAACCACTCCACCTAAACTTTAACACATTAATAATAATACATCTTAAAATTAAATAAATAAATGTAAATGGTGTAAAGTTTCATACCTCTGATGCAGTCATCTGATCTAGCCGTGCGCGGATCGAACGCAATCGTCCATCGCTCTTGTCCTCGCTCCGGACGGCCCACATACCCGAACGTGGATGACCCTCCTCGATAATCTTCCGCTCACGATGCGGGCGGAATGCGGTAAAGTACTCGTATATCCACGCCTGCAGCAGCGTAAGACAACCTGCAATCCCAGAACAATCCGCACGACTAGCTATCCCAAGCTGACGGTACCGGTATGCCAACGTCGCTGAGCCCCACGAGTACTCACGAACGGTGTCCGGGTCCCTAGCCCCCAATAGATCGCGTGGTTTGATCCGGCAACCACTCTTGTCGACAAACAAGACGGCTCCGAGCATCAAGAATAGGTACGCCGTCAACTGTGTATCATCGGCCCGCGGAGGTCGTGCTCGTCTGCATAGGTCCTCAAGGGAGTCGATGCCGACACCACCACCACTCCATAAAGTTGTATCTCTCGCCAGACCATCAGGTGTGACACCAAGCAACTCTGCCACATAACACCTCAGCTCAGACGTCGACCCCTGAGCACTAACCAGACGACCATCCACAGGAATGCGCAGGATCTGGAAAACATCGTGAAGCATGATCGTCATCTCTCCAAAAGGCATGTGAAAAGTGTTGGTGTCAGGCTGCCACCGCTCCACAAAAGCAGAAATCAAAGGCATGTCGAGATAAAGGAACATGCTGTACGGTAAGTGCCTGAAATGCGTGGCACTAATCTCATCTCTGATATCAGCACTCAGTGTAGACCGCCAACCCTGTAGTGCTGTACAGGCTCTGTGCCGATTATGGCACTTCAGAACCTTTCGATCCTCTCCGTCCCAGATCCGTCTAGCGATGTGACCCCAGAAACTAGGAATGACGCTCTCATCTAAAGGACCACCAGGCGTCATACTGCTCACGATCCAAGAATCGTCCTGGACCCTCTTCTTCTTCTGAGCGCGGGGATCTACAGTGCACGAGCTCGAATCCCCGGTCGTAAACCTCTCACCCCTACCCTTCCGCACCATCCATCCGGCGGAAGTAGAACTACCCGCTCGACCACGTCCTCTGCTATACTCCCCCCGCCTCTCCACCTCCGGGCGCTCTAACTCGTACGGGTCATCATCGTCGCTCCCGTCGTCGGGACTGTCCACATGCTCATCATCGAATGAATCATCATCCTCCTCACGACGACGCAATGCCTCTCTCTCCCTCCTGACCGAAGCAGATATCCCCCGTCTACGTGGATGACGTGGTGCTGAATCATCATCTAAAGAACGAAAGGCGTGTAATGGTATCGACTTGCCTTTCCCTCCACTGTGACCCGATGACTATTAATAGAAATTTTAAATACAAATTTGTTAAATTTGTTAAACTAAATTATCTTATTTATCACAATTGTTAAACTAAATCAAAATTTGTTAAACTAAATTATCACAATTGTTAAACTAAATCAAAATTTGTTAAACTAAATGAAAACAATTGTTAAACTAAATCAAAAATTGTTAAAACTAAATATCACAAATGTTAAACTTAATAAGAATTTGTTAAATTAAATTTTTAGATTTATCACAATTTATTAAAGTAATTATCAGATTTAATAATTAAAAAAACAAAAATTGTGGAGGCGTCTGCGAGAGACGCCTCCCGCATGGTGGAGGCGTCTGTCGGAGACGCCTCCTCCTTGGGGGAGACGTCTTCCGAAGACGCCGACCACTTTTTTTAATTTTTTTTAATACAAATAAATAACGTAATGTTACCGTATACGGGTACACCAGGGGAACTGCTGGCTGCTTGCCTGGCCTCCGAGACATTCGTAATCTTCTGTAGTAGGTATAGGAAGAGAAAGTTTTGAGAAAAGAGTGAAATGGTGAGATATATAAGCAAAAATAGGAGGAATGACAATTTGGTAATTTCAAGGGACGATTTAAGTAATTTTAGGGCGATGTTTAGCAATTCAGTAAAAAAAATCTATCGTAACAAAGAAGGTGGTAGAAATTAGGAAACCACAAGAATTGGTGCCAAAGGTATTTTATTATTTTAGGTGAAACTACATACGAAAATAAATCAAACTAGAAGAGGGTGGAACTTTTAATAGGCATGTTCAACTATAATCTACACAAATTACCCATTATTTTCAGAGATCATATCTTACATACATATGTCCCGCATTGATACAACTTAACTACGAGCAAATACTATAGAGTACACCATATGGTGCATCCTAGATAATTTGGACATGTAAAAGGGAAAAACCAAGAAAAGGTTAAAAGGAGTTTTTTTAAATAATAATCAATTTAAAAAAAATCGAAAACTAATAAATAAATAAAAAAAATCTAAGACGATCGCGGGTCGAACCCGCGATCCGCGCAAACACGGATCGCGGGTCGAAACCGCGATCCGCGATCCGTCTGGGCTTTTTTTTTAAAAAAAATTTAGATTTCAGTTTTTTAGTTTTTGAGTTTAAGTATTGAGTTAAAATCGGTATTTTTGAGTTTTCAGATTAAGTTTTAAGTTAAAATCAGTTAATCTCAAGTAATTTTTATTATCTACTCGGGTTCGCACGACACTTCTCTTCTAGTTTTTCTTCCATTCGGAGCTCGCACAATACTTATTTCCCAGCTTATCTTGGACTCAGGTAAATTTTACACAAATGTTTTACTTAAGATTTAATTTCTTTGTTAAATTAAAATTATTTGGAATTGTTTTGTTATTTTTTATATATTTAATTTTAAATATTAGTTGTATTTATGTATCTGTTTATAATTAAATTAAATGTATATACATCTAAAATTTGTATAACATACATTTACGAAATTTATTATATAATATAAGTATTTGGAATAGTTATTTATTATTTTCTGTTAAATTAAAATTTTAATATTAGTTGTATTTATGTGTTAAATTGTTGTAGCTTTCATTATTTCTATAACATGCAATTTGTCATGAAACGTACGAGTAAATTATTTTTTAATTATTAGAATTAATTTTGTTTTTATTTTCATGAACAGTTGTTTTGACAAAATGAGTCATTTAAGTAGAAGTCGCTCTGTACAAAACGAACGTGAGTATAATGATGCAGTGGATAGAGAGTCTATTTCCCCACTTCTCGAAATACCAAATTGCATGTTCAGAGTCAATGATATTTCCACAAATGTAAGTACCAAAAAAAATCATATTGTGTAAATTTTCTAAATATTTTAATTACATTTTTTAATTGATGTATTTTTCACAATATATTTGAATATATTATAGCCGGAGGTTATTTTGGAATGTCGTGCACATCGTCCAGTAATTCCTTTCCACGATTGTTTTAGTCAAGCACTCAAAAATTTGGGATTATATCAACTTGCCCAAATAAAATATACAAGGACAGACAATAGATTGATTACTGCACTTGTAGAGCGTTGGCGTCCTGAGACTCACACTTTTCACTTACCGGTTGGGGAGGTTGGATTAACATTGCAGGATGTTAGCTGTTTGTGGGGTCTACCTATCAGTGGTATTCCAATAATCGGGCACAGTGATCGAGACAGTCGTGAGTTAATTAGAAATTCCTTTGAGATTGATATAAACGCCGAGATTATGAAAAAAGGTAAAAGAACGGTAGGAGGAGATGAGCCACAAATGTTCAAAGAGTCCGGATTTAGCATCAGTTTGCAATGGTTGCGGGTAAATTACAGGAATCTGCCAGAATTTCCCACAGATGAAGAAGTGGCACAATATACACGGGCTTTCATTTTAGATTTGTTTGGATCCATGGTTTTCCCAGATAGCTCTGGGACAGGTGTTCCAGTTATGTATTTGAGGTTTGTGCAGGTGTTGGACAAGCCGATAGTATACAATTGGGGTGCGGCCGTGCTTTCATGTTTATATCGCAACTTGTCTATTTCATGTCAAACTGGAAAAATGAACATTGGTGGTGCATTGTTACTTCTTCAACACTGGTCTTGGACTCGGTTTCCCGTAGCCCGGCCGAGACACGTGGGTCATGCTGAGTGTTTAGGTGGAGACGACCTAGAATCGCGACCTCCATTTGCTATTAAGTGGCAATACCCACAGACTTATGAGGTTAGTGCCGCACATAATTGTCTTACACATTACAGAAATGAATTTTAATGTATGTTGGATGAGCATGTAAACTGGCAGCCGTATTATGAAAATATGATGTTGTTTCCTGGCCGGGTATTTACTACTGATGCTGCATATTTGCTTGCGAGAGTGCCTTTGATTCATTTCTGGATGATTTCATGACATTATCCAGAAAGAACTATGAGACAATTTGGATTTTATCAGACGACGTCACCGCTAGAACCTCATCCGTGGACAGAACTCAAAAAACTTGATAAGATAGTACATACGGCCCGACAGAGAGATGATTGGTCAGCGAAGCATGAAATTTACATACGAATGTGGGACAGACCGCATATTCTTCATGAAAGTCGACCATATGATCCGAGAGAAAATCGACGGTATCGTCAGTGGTTTCAGCATAATGGTATGTACACAGTCTACATACGATGCCAAATAGAGTTCGGTCTGGAAAGGCCGTTGCCACCCCCACGTGATTCTATCGAGGACTTAGGTTACGTTCCTGGTGGACCACGTATTCGACGTATGGTATGTTTTTTGAACTACAATTCGACGTATTCGACGTTCCTTGTTGTGTTTTACTATCTAATTTTCAAACTACAATTGCAGGGCTTACGTGGTATTCAACGGGTTAAATTTGTTATCAAGCAGCTGTACAAACGTTGAACTAAGGGACTCTGTAAAATGTTGCTGAAGAGTCACCAACTCGATGCTGTCGACTGCGATCAGGTGCACGAATTTGAAAGAGTACTGTGTGATGCTGGATTACCTGCAGATGTGGAGTCGATTCCTGAATATGATGATGGTAATAATGAGATTCGTGATGACTGTCATGTACCAAGAGTTGCAGACCAAACAACATATAGTTTTAGGCTATCCAATGCATCATACGATGATTTTGTCCCAGATCTATCACAGTTTGGATATTCTCAAACATATGGTGACATTGGCGCAGGACCATCGCAGCCAACCCAGTTTGGATATTCTCAAACATACGGTGACATTGGTGCAGGACCATCGCAGCCAACCCAGTTTGGATATTCTCAAACATATGGTGACATTGGCGCAGGACCATCGCAGCCAACCCAGTTGGGGTTTTCCCAGATTCCCGAAGATTATCCAACTTATCAGACACCTGGTAGTAATTATGATACCTCTCAGTTCGCGCAAACAGATTTCGGGTCTTTGTTGGATGGTATATTCAGCCCATTTACTGACCAAGGGTACACTTGTGAATTAAATCATGTACCTTCTATAGTTTACGAGACTCAGTCACCTCATTTGCCTGTTCAAAATCAGTCACCTTTTCGACCTGTTGAGTCTCATTCACCTGTTGAGACTCAACCCCATTCTGACTTGGTTCCATACGTCTTCTCTGATGATGAAGAAGAATCAGTGCATGTTGCGACTCCAGTCGGTCGAGGGTGCCGACGCAAGATGAAGACAAAGATTTTCACTCCCACGCAGTAGTTCATATTGTAATTCAGTTGTACTCGCGGTTGTACTTTAAGATCTTATGATTTTGTTTTGTCATCTTAATTGATATGGTTTGACTTATAAATAAGACATTATAAACATTACAACACATTCAACATTACAATACATTCAACATTACAATACATTAAACGTTACAATACATTCAACATTACAATATATTAAACATTACAATATATTCAACATTCCCTTACATTGCAACGATCGCTTGTGTGATTAATCGAACCACAACCTGTACAATGACCCGGACATATCCTTCCTTCCATGACATCCATCGTCATCGGTAAACGTTTTGACCTTCTTCTTTCTTTCTTGACGAGTGTTCGATCAGGTATTATTTTGTCTCCCATATATTCAGGTCAATCCTCTTCCTTCCCGTACACATCGAAGTGACCCTCCCATGTGTGCACTAGAGAGTTGACACTGTAGTACGAATGTGTATATTCATTGGCATTGTAGTTACGTGTGGCACACACTGCCAAAACATGACTGCAAGCGATACCTGTATTTTGTAGTCCCCGACACTTGCACTTCGGTCTGGTGTCGTCACGTAGAATCACCTTGTAACTACGATCCCTCCTACCTACAGTTCTGCTCACTCTTTCATGTTTGGATATGACCTCATATACTCTTGTATCGAAATCAGTTATTTTCACCTCATGTTGACATGCAACTGCTGCAGATTTTTCCAACATTTGTGTAACCATCTCCGAAAAGACGTGTCCTCTTTGTGCCAACACACGTGCATGATGTCTTCTGTTGTTGAACCACTCCAACAGTTTATAGTATGTCGCCTCTACAATTGCACAAATGGGTAAACCACGAGCTTCTTTGTAAACATTGTTCAGACACTTCGCAGCATTGCTTGTCATTATTCCCCATCTTTGGCCTCCGTCGTGACACAACGACCACTTACTAGGAACTTCCGGTTCATTCTCATTTGTTTTATCTTTTTTCCCTATCCCTTTTATGTATTGTAATGCATCTTTACTCCAATACTCAACTTGTTCCAAACTGGCTTTGAAATCCCACGGATTACTATGTCTGCATGCTGTTTTGAAGGCGTCAACTGCATATTGATTCTTACAATTTTTTAGCAAGTTTTCGGCAAGATGTTGTGCGCATAAACGGTGAACTGCTTCATTTCCTTCCTCGTGCCAACCGTAACCGGGATTCCTAAAAATGTGTTTAATTACAGCATGTCGATCAGATATGACACATATCTTCCTATCTCCAATCACCTCTCGTCGCAACCATCTCATAAACCATCCCTAATTGGATATATTTTCCTTCTCAACGAGCCCAAATGCAAGAGGCAGTAGTTGATTCTCAGCGTCATACCCAACAGCAACAAGTAACCTTCCTTCGTATCTACCTTTAAGAAATGAGGCGTCTATGCTGATAACAGGACGCAGATATTTGAATGCCTGAATACAAGGACCAAAAGCTCATGCTGCACATTTAAACTGACGGACACCAGCGCATGGTAAAGGGTCAGAATGAACTACAACTTTACTTCCAGGATTTGATTGTTTAATAGCATTTAACAATTTAGGCAACAAAGCATATGAACCCGACCAACTTCCAAACATGTATGCAACAACAATCTCGTGGGCACGCCATAATTTATTGTACTTTGGATTAACACCTGGAAATATTTTTCTTACCAGACCAAACACCTGTTTAATCGGGAGCGAGATATTATTTTCGACATCTTCACGGATGATATCAACCATCATCTTTGCAGTCAGCTGAGCATGATCAAATCGGGCAGCTGTGGACCTGCATATATGCTTATACAGACATTTTCTTATAGACCATGCATCACACGAACCGGTCTGTGCAGCGTACAACATCCAGCTACAATTTTCATCTTTACATCTCACCCTATATTTGGTTTTGCTGTTGTCTTGCACCTTGATCTCCCGATTATTGTCAATATGTCATTTCGATATTGCGTTCTTCAGAGCGTCTTTTGATGAGAATGCTTGATTCTCAGCTAACGGACCTTCAACTATTACGCTGCTTTCTATAAATGATGTATCTGCAGGAACCCAACTAGAACAATCATGAAAGCTTTTAGCTGGGTGAACCCAACCCCTCCCTCTAAATGGGTTGTATTGGCTTAACTGACTCACGTTCGGACCAATATCTTCATCTTCCTCAACCTCATCAGCATCATCATCGTCCTCACCTGATGATTCATTTTCTGTATCTATATTATAATCTTCGTCATCATTTTCTTCTTCATCATCTGTTGGTATAGGCACAAAATCAGAAGTTCTATTCGCAGGTCGACTGGTTTCTGCTATGGTGTTTGCATCACATGATTGTTGAGATATGAAACCTGCACCACTACTACTACCCGGTTGGTTACCTGTAAACATCTCAGCCCTCCACCCAATTTCCACAGGATTCAACTGTACATATAACTCCATCATTCCCATTTTGGAATAAGTTGTTTCATAGACTATTCTCCAGGAATTCTCATCATATACAGACATCACATTAAAAAAAAGTAACCGGTTGATGCAATGTTGCAACGATATTGAATATTCATCGAGTACTGAGATTCTTCGACATTCAAACCTTGATATATCCAACTCTTAAGTTCTTCTAAGGTTACATTTTCGCTCGCTGAAAGTGTAAGTCTTGGACCTATCATGTACTCTACACCGTAACTTGCATTTTGAACTATTTCACCACCAAAGTGCACACTAACCGCAATTATTATGTTAACTACAATGTAAAATTCTTTAATCAGTTTTATATTAAAAATTACTTCAACATTTGATATTATTAACATTTATTAAAAATGTGAGATAAATAGAAATTAAGAATAAAAAAATTACCTCAAAATTCACCAGGAAAAACACACGGATCAGAAAAATTGATATCAACAAGCACAATTTGAAGACTGTGAATAGAGTAGAATTTCAATATTTGATATTATTACCAATTGTTAATAATGTGAGATAAATAGAAATTAAGAAGAAAAAAAATTACCTCAAAATTCACCAGGAAAAACACACGGATCAGAAAAATTGATATCACCAGACACAATTTGAAGACTGTGAAGAGAGTAGAATTTCAATATTTGATATTATTACCAATTATTAATAACTATAAATATAAGAATGAAAAAAATAATTACCTCAAATATCACCAGGAAAGACACACGGATCAGAAAAATTGATGTTACCGGGCACAATTTCACAACTGTGTGGAGAGTAGAAGTGGAAATGTGTGAGGAATTTAAAAAATAATTGTATTAAAAAAAACGCACCGTATGGGTATTTATAAGAATTCACGCCCACGGATCGCGGGTGCGAACCGCGATCCGTGGTCGAGCGGATCGCGGGTTCGACCCGCGATCGTGGTAGTTTTAAAAAAAAATTGATTAGTTTTCGAAATTTTAATTAAATGTTTATTATTTAAAAAAATTACGGCTCCATTGCTCTTACTTTGGAGAAAACTTAAAACAAGAGAAAAGAAGAGCAGGTCAGCTATACAAATTTGCACCTCAACTATCTAACTAAACTTCGTGAGAAAAGAAGAGAAACATATCAACATTTTTATATTCCAAAATTACCTCTTCCAACTATAACTAGCTTCTTCAAATTCTAACCTAAAAGCTAGAAGAATGTTATCCTGGTAGATTTATGAAACTCTTTTCTTCTTTTCTTTTCTCCAGCTACCGCCCCATACGATAAGACTTAACTTTCTCGTGTGCTAATCGAGAGAGAAAACAAATTCCTCCTATTTTCTTCTTTCATTTCTTTTTCAACAACCTTATGTATCCAAACTAGCCATTATCAGTCTATCACAGAGGCTTGAGGTGAGAATATTATCATGATAATTTTCATTTTCATTTCTTTACCCTTACTCAAAATCCAAAAAAGAGGCTGGCCTAACCAATAACGTACACATTCTCAACCGACTCACGTTCCTTCATACTAATACAACAATGCAGACAGGAAAGGAGACAACAATAAAATGCCTTTTCAATTGA
The DNA here is from genome assembly GCA_963682175.1 of Triglochin maritima. NCBI lineage: Eukaryota > Viridiplantae > Streptophyta > Magnoliopsida > Alismatales > Juncaginaceae > Triglochin > Triglochin maritima. The sequence goes on from OY821773.1 coordinate 13,464,045, forward strand.
CAAACAATACACAGTTGGGATACATTTTCCAATTTAGATGTCCCTTTTCTGGTATAACAGAGCTAAAACAAATGAAAAGAGAAGATTAAATACAATGAAGATACAACACAATCTTGTTGTAAATGTTCTACGCTAAAAGATCATAGTACATTTTGTATGTTTTCTAATTTATATATACATCAATCTAACTTAAGGAAGTTTGCTGCAAGTGTGTAAAGGAAAGATGTCATCAACACTTACCTCATTAACATCCTTTAGGTCTGATGTATTTTGGGGGTAAAGATGGGCACCTTTCATTCATGTGAGGATAGGGGACCATGGTGTTGTATTTTGGCAATTCCATCCTATATTCACCGCGAATCTGGCAGAAAGGAAGCTGGGTACCGTCAGCTTCCTTGCACCATTCGGGAAGACGAGCCACATTGTCCTCGAAGAACTTGAGCATATATGCATCTTTTATCTGTTGTTTCACAAAAGGATTAACAAGAATTTATTTCAATAAACGTCCATCCACAAGTACTACAGAGGAACGAGTTGAACTTAAATGATCACGTAAAGACTAATATTTCCAATTCCATGATGTTGGGATTCTGAAGTAGTTTTTTTTATAATGAAAGTTCCTCAGGTCAAGACTTCAGAAAGTTGGTCCATTCTAAAGTAGATTTAAGGCTGACAGTAAGGAATCTACCTTTTTCATATTTGATTTTTCAGAATCTAATTCAAGGAACTTCAGAGATACCAATATATTCAATGAAAAGATAGATTTTTCTTCGGGTAATGGAGCAGATAACTTACAGTGAATTCTGTGACTTGAATGGAATCAGCCAGTGGATCAAACAACCCAGCTTGCTTATACATTTCAAGTATGAAAGCAATACATGAAGTTGATCTCCCATCTGAATAAAGCCAGTCATCTTGTTCTGGTACTGCAAGCAGCTTATCGAAAGACAGACCATGTCTCTCAGTTTCAACTAGAATTTCAGGCAGTGAGAGATTCTGCAGAGAAAATACTTTTAGCATCTTATGATATTTTCTACGGATTTTATATAAAAAAACGTAAAGAATATATTGCTTTTTATCCACCACAAATAATTTCCTTAGATGAAGGTAAATTTGCACCTCCGTAGCACAAAAATCCAACAAGCAACATACCAAAAGTGAAAAATGAATACAGTATTTAGACCCCAGCATGCCTAATGTTAGTCTATGACCCCATGATATCTGTAGCCACAATGGAATTAGCATATCAGAGGTGAGGAATCCAATGATATATGAAGCCTACTCCTGTTATTAAACTCAGGGCATTTTCTTTGATCGGAAGGGCAGTATTGTAATATACACATATTATTAATATATATGTGTGGTTCCCCCCCTTTCAAAGTATCACAACCTCTAGGATCAATAACAAATAAAAATAGCAGACCTGGGTTCCGAGTCGCATATTCAAGGCTTCATTCCACATGTTAGCAGCATATTCTGGCTGAATATGATTCCACATAGTCATCACAGAAGCAACCTAAAGACAAAATTAATATTAGGCCAAATTAATATTTTGCACACCTTCCTAGACAATTGCTAAACAAAGAAAATCTCAGAGCACACCACAAAAATAGGCCAAATTAATATTTTGGTACGCCATAAAGGTATTTCTGCTTCAATCTTGACAAACCGAGTAAAAGGAGATCTTACAAAGTGTGCATCAAGTGGAGGAGGGTAATTCCCATCGATGGTATCTATCCAGCTAAATATCAAGTTATGATAGCCATAGGGTTTTCCATCCATGCTTCGAGCATATTCCCAAGCTGCAGTTCCGTTAAATTTGGCTCGAACATCTGGATGCAGAGGAAGTAACGCGATCTGTGGATTGGAATCATCTTTAGTTAGTTCAAACTCCCACCATTCCTCCCAAGGCAGCACAGCAATGACATCTTCCCCCTGAAGACAGAAACAACAAAACACTGACGATCGATGTTCTATCAACATTACAGACTTAGTTGATAACCATAACAAAACTGCGACCAAGAAATTACTCAAAACAAAGAAAGCAATTTAATGCATCAACGGAAACATACATTATAGATAGCATATGTGAACAATTAGCATAAAAAAGTGAAACTTAGGGATGGTTACAAAAGAAAACTTTAACAAGACATACTTTGACTTACATCTTCATTTTCGTTTCCAGATTCTCCAACCCAAAGCTTTCCCTCAGAATCTTTGAGAAGAACAGCTGTATGACCAGCACAAGCTCCACTAACCCACTTCTCAAGTGTCTCAAACCCACCCCAGCGTCCACGTATTTTTGATATAACTAACAAGTCCCCAGAATGAACATCACTGATGCTAATATTGGTAACCCAGGGCTGAGGGCGCTTCTCGAATGTTGCATCCATATGTTTCTCGAGGAAAGCCAGGTTAGAATTCTCACCCCACCCGCTGTTGGAAAACAATGGGAAGACATCCCAAAGAGCTCTAAGCGTACCAAGCATCCCTGATTCCATGAGGAAGATAGAAACTCCCTTGTTTTTCACCTAAATTTCAAGATACATCAGGCGACAATTGAAGCTGTATGTGCTCCCTATTACAGCATTACTATGAAAAATATCAAGTAGATATGAATCATGAGTGAAGTGACGCTCACATATTCATATTCTGCTTTCCCTGTCCATTCCTTGAATTCTAACGTGTGTTCTCGACTGATGAAATAGAAATCCCAAGTGACACGATACGGTGTTGCAAAAACATAAAGATCCATGCATGTCCAACTATGAGCCTTACTAACCTGAAAAGTCAACAAGGAGAAAAATCACTAAAAAATGATTGATTAACCAATACTCATAGAAAGAGTTTTTCATCACGTAAAACGTGTGTTGATAGAACAACAATGCTAACTTCTTATTGGAATAACTTGAAGCATGCATTAAACTTTCGAATTAGAACATCCATATAACACAAATTGACTTACAAACTGTTTGATTTGAGAACAAACCAATTTCCCCTCAAACCCCAAATTTTGGAACTCCCTGGAATCTTAACAAGTAATTGCAGACTCACAAACCAATCAACCAAAAGAACTTTCTTCTACCACTACAAAAAAACCAAATCCCAAAAAAAAAGGGAAACATTCACATATATAAGCTCGTAACTTGAATTCTTAAACGAACTCGGCTCGAAGGCTTGACTCTAAATTATTTGTATATTTTTATAAATATATAAGCGTACATAGTAATTTAATACACTAATCCTTAAGACTAGAGAATTTGACTCGACTCGATCTGTTTACACCCCTAATTGCTAACTTCTTATTGGAATAACTTGAAGCATGCATTAAAACTTACAAATTACAACATCCACATAATACAAATTAACTTACAAATTGATTTGAGAACAAAACAATTTCCCCAAAACCTTAATTTTCCAATTGAGGATCCAACTTATCAGCAACCCACTACCAAAAGAACTTTCTTCTACCACTACAAAAAAAAACCGCAAAAAGACGGAAACTTTCACATCATGCGAAACCAAACCCCCCAAAGCAAACAACCGAAATCGAACGGAACCTGGATGTGCAAGGTGCCGCCGCCGAACTGGGAGCCGGAGTTGTTGTGGAACTCCATCCAGGCGTTGTTTTGGTTGAAGCAGGCGCCTTTCCATTCGAGGGTGGAGTCGTCGGCGTTGGTGGCGGCGCCGACGAAGGTTGGGAGGAGGTCGACGGCGCTGTTGAGGGAGGCGAGGATGGGGCGGGAGACGGAGCGGGGGAGGAAGGGGAGGACGTCCCTTGGATGGAAGAGGATCTTCGGGGGGAACCCGTTTCTCCATTGGTGGGAGAGGGAGAGGAGGAAGAAGAAGAAGAGGAGGAGGAGGAGAGGGGTGAGTCGAGCCATGGAGAGAGAGAGAGATGGAGAGATGGGTTTGGAAGAAAGAGGAAGGGTTTTTTGCTTTTAGATCCTTTTTTTCTTTTAGGTCCTTCTTGTTTGTTTTTCTATTAGGGCTGCTACTGTTGCAAAACGTCCTCGTCTGCTTTGGGTTTGTTTCGGTATCTTTCTTTTGGTTTTTGGCTTAATATGAGATTTGACTACTTTTATTAGTTTATACACTCATTCTAGACGCAACTTATAGGATATAACTGCAAAAACATCCCAAACGTGAAAGGGTCAATCTCAACTTAGCTTTTTAGACCATCACTAACCATGACTTGGACGACCCGATCATCAACTCTCTCTTTCTTCAAAATCAGCTTTCTCTCTCTTCCACATCAGCTTTCTCTTTCCTCAACCCATTTTCTTCTCTTTCCTATACTATTCACATCTTAACCACAACCCAACACAACCCACAACAACCTATCTCTCTCCTCCACATCATTTCGGGGTCCATCTTGGTAAAAATTTTAAAAAAATTCTAAAAAATCAAAACAATTATAAAACGTATTTTCAAAAAAATAAAATAAAAAAAAATCAAACCAAAAAATTAAAAAAATCAAAACAAAAAAAAATCAAAAAAATATTTTTTTATTTAATGACCGGGTCGACGACCCGGGCGTTTCAACGCCCGGGTCATCGACCCAGTCAGGGATGACCGGGCGTGGGGGGATCCCCCCCCCGCGTTAAGGAATGCCCTTACTTCCATGCAAATTCTTCAATCCAAACGCCTACAACCAACCCCCAAAAGCCAGACGCTTCTTTTGTGGTTTGGTTAACCCTTCAAGCGTCAGGCGGAGGAGGGTAATTTCCCCCCAACCACAAATGCTTGTGGGGAGTACCCAAACTAATTAAGATCTTCATATGATAACTGTATGGAATTGTTCAACGTGTCTTGTGTGGTGCACAGTTTGACTGTATGGAATGCTTAAGGAACAGCAGGTTTTGTGGTACAAATCAGGTGTTGTTGCATGCACGTATGGGAGCCATATGTTGTACTTCTATGTAAGAGAAGCGTCAAATGACGCTTATGTCCTTTAAACATGATTAAAATTAAGATAATACACACTACATGTTTTGCTCTGTTGGTGGTCGTGCATAGACTTGTATCAGTCGTATGTTGAGAACTTGAGATGTTCCAGGGTTGAATGTTAAATTTACTTGGTGGGTGGCCAGAAGTTATGAGCTACTAACTAGAACCTTTGAGCTCATTTTTTATTTGTCTATTTTGCACTACTGCAAACGAGTGTGTAAGAATATACCAAGTGAAGTGGAGTTAAAAAAAAGAACATATTTTCAGTTTCATATGAAGAAACTTAGAGGGAGAGATTGATAATTGTATTTCTTTCAAAATTAACTATTCAGCCGCTAAGAAATTGTAACAGATGTCTTCAAACATAATGTGGAAGTAACTGATTTGTAATATACTTTGTTGACTGAGTGGTTAGTTCAGTTGGAAGATTCATTGTCTAAGATAGTCAAGACAATTATTTGAATCTCAACAATTATATTATAATATTTGGGAGATTGTGATTTTAAAATAAGTGGGAGAGTAGAGTAGATAAAAAAAAACTTTGTTGTAAATTGTGGCTCAAGATCGTCGCTCGAGTTGGACTTGAGTCAAACAAAAGCTTGATTCCATCTCGAAAATAAATGAATTGAGCATTAACAACTTCCTACGCTCGAATCATTAAATGAGTCGTCTCCAACTTTAATTGAAAACACTCAATCTCAGCTTGATTAGAATATAATAATATGTATTTATAATTATAATACATATCTTTTTCCGACTTGAAACTTAATAAGATGACTCGAAGTGCTGAACCTGACAAGAGATGACCCTCTTAAGTCTTACCTGTGAAGGAAATTTTTTGAAGTATTTTGATCGGAAAACCTTTCAGAAAAAACATACGACAGCCATCCCCAAAAAGGGCAATTTGGTCATTGTAGCATAAAATCTTACTTTTGGTTTTTTCCTAGACTAGAAACAAACAAAGAAAAACAAGTGGTGCATTTGACATTTGTTTATGGATTTGTTTTTTTCTTCTTCTGAAAGTGTATTTTGTGAATTTGTGGTTGAGTGTTGGTTAAGTCTATCTTACCACCACTTCAGCTTATATATCTAAGATTGCTTTGCTTAATGAAAAGCAAAAGAGATTGCTTGCGCCCAACTGAGTTTCATTTTGTTTTAAGTGCTCTGTTGGATATGTAACCAATTCTATTTGAAATCTAATTCCTTATTTCAAGCAAGAACGATCCTTTTCCCAATTTATTAACTAAATAGAGGAATAGTAAAATTATTTTGGATTATTTCGAGGAATTTCTTGTTACTTCGCAACAACAAAAAAAACTTTTTGTTTGGATAGATAGGATAGAAAAGGAATTTCATTTAGTTTAGCGACACTTGAAGAGAAAAAAATGAAATGGAGTGTGTTCTGATAAATTTAGCAGAATGAGACCTTCTTTGTTGTTGACAATAGTTACTATTTTTTGAAATAAGTAGAGTAGTTTAAGAATAATAAATGTTTTTTTGCTTGCCTCATTGTTTTTGTCCATCAATTTTTAAATATTGATATCATCGCTTCTCTGTGCCTAAATTATTTCCTTAGAATTCTAATGATACCACCTTTATTATATAGGACCGTAAACGAGTCATACTCGAGCGAGCATGCTCAGCTCGAACTCGGCTCATTAAGACTTTTTCCCTGTTCGATGCTCGTTTGATAATTTAGCCAAGCAGAAAAATCTGCTCATGCTCGGCTCGAGCAATGCTCGCAAGCAACTTGGCTCCCTCGAATGCTCGTTGGACATGGTTAAGGTGGCACCCTCGAGGGTGAAATGGAGACCACCACCAACCAAACCAAGTTTACTGTGCAACAAAGGTGGGGTTGTGTTTTTATTTACAGGGGACAGGGGTGAAGTGTGTCTCTATTTGAAATTGGTGGGACTAAAAGGATGGGATGAAATCTCTTGTATTATTTCTCAAGAACAAAACCTTATTTATTGGTTTGTGCATCTACATTTTGGTCCGGCCCAATCATTATAAGCCCATTATGAGGTCCATATACACCAACATCAATTATCCCCATCATTATAAGCCCATTAGCATGTCCATATTTCATGCATGCAACGTCATGGTTGAGACTATTTTGACAGATTTTGTATTTCTTTATTTAATTTGCACGTGCCGATGAATACTAGGGTCGTTGATTTAATGATTTCTAGAGAAATTATTTGATCGTAATCGGTCTCTAAAAATGACCACAATCTCTTTCATGGAAAACTAATTCAGTGGAAATATATATAATCGAGCGGCCGAGCGAGCATTGAGCGAGCGAAGTCAGCTCGTGTTCTGTTCTTTTAGTTCGTCGAGCGGATTTTTTTTCTTGTGCTCGATTTGACTTGTTACTAACCGATCCGAGTCACAATTCGAACAAAATCGAGCGAACGTCGAGGAATCCTCTTCTCCCGAGTAGAACTTGTCAACCTACTTTTTATGTCCTTAAATCATTAGTAAACGTACATTTTGAAGTTGCATCAATTATATAATTCAATTATTCAAACGTGTTATTGTATTTCCTTAGAATTCTAACCCCCCTTTCATTTGAATGATACTTGTGATTTACAATCACACACATAAGCGCATTCTTAAGACCAGAAAACTTCCACCCTTTGTTCCCCATTATGCTGACCTTCTAGTACAGACATCAAAAAGAAAAATGAGATTGCACAAACAAATAATATTAGAAATTCCAATTACTGAAAAGCTTGATATCTGAAATTCACAACAATATATTTATATTACATCCTAATCATCATGCCTCTCTTCCTCCAACCAACTAATTATGTAATAACATTTAACTATTAGCAATAAAAATTCTTTTAAATTATGATAAATATGGTATACACGAAAATTACATGAATTCATTCAGACACAAATTGTACACCAATAAATAATTGAAAGGTTTTACATCCTAGTTATCATCACTCTCTTCCTCCAACCAACTTTGATCAGTTTCAGTCCAAGACCTTGACCGGACTCCGAACCGGAAGAAAACCAACATCTCCAGAGCCTCAAACACCTTGTTCTTGTCCAAAGCCTCATTCCACAGACCAGACACAATGCAGTAGTTGTCATCGTAGGGAGGCTTATGGTGGGTCATGTGCATCTCACGTGATACCAGTATTCCGGCGTCTTGTAGGGCCACCACCGGCGGCGGCAGCCGGCTCTTTGGTGTGTGGGCCCACGCGTGGAATTGTTGACTCATCATTATGCAACCCGCGAAAAGGGCCACAAAGGCGTGGATGGTTGCACCTTCAACGGCAACGTCGATCGGGACGACCGCTAGCATGACGGCGCGGGCCAATTCGTGGTGGTTGTTAGCGAATTGCCGCTTGGTTATCGTCCACGGCCACCTGAGATTGGCCAATGGATTTTACTTTTCCAAAATGTAAACGATCCTACAGTCAAATTTATAACTTTACATCCTCAAACACGATTGTAGTGTCAAAACACTAAATTTGTAGGTTAAAACTACAATGTGTTTGGTAGCTAATTCTTTAATTGTATTTTATTTTATTTCAAAATCATGTCGTGGAATATCAATTTCATAGCTAGATAGCTTCAGTTGGTTCGGAACTTTGTCGTTTAGTTATAGCATCTACTATAACATAGCTCTATATTACAGTTTTTTGAAAAAAATATTTTTCTTCTTCTAAAAATCATGTTTGACTTCATACTGTAAGACGTACCTGTGATGCCCTTGGAATGCATCGATTTGCGAGCCAAACACGGGCGTCGACGCATCCCCATAATTATCAATCGCCCAATGATATACACCGGAACCAAGATCGGCGAGGATGTAACCGACAAGCCCTGCCACAACCGGCTCCACAATGTGCCCACTCTCGATTGCTCCGACACAGGACTTGGCCAACGAGACCAAAACCGACCCACATCCGGCCACCACCCACGCTCGATGCGTCCACGTGGACTTTAAACTAGGATCATTCTCCGCGAATTTAGGCAAATTCACAACTCTAGTGGTGGTAGGATTTGATATGGGAGCTTGAAGGGTTGCTCTAGTGGTGCAAGTAGACCTACAATAATAGTTCTTGTTGGAATGGTCGAAGAGGTAACAACGTTGAGGGGCGATGGTGTTATGCATCATTTTGGCTAAAATCTTTTATCTATAATTAAGTTGTATGGAAGAAACATATAAATATGAAGAGTGGTGTGGAGTGGAATTGAAGAGATCGAAGTGATTGGTATGGAAAGTACCAACGTGGGCCATTCGAGATCATTGTTTTTGTGGACATAATATTGGATATATGATATGTATATGTGTACGTAACGTAACACTTTGTGGGAAGTGTTGGTTCTCTATGGTTCTCATTTCTCATGAACCATATGTGTGGGTGTGGGAATGTGCACCACAATTAATTCCAGAGTTATGGGGATTGGTGTTGGGTCGTTTTCTCATCTGTTCCATTTTTTTTTTGGGTGGAGAAGTATAGTTTGATGATAGATTCTCCAAATATTGGTCAGCAAATAGACACCACAGAATTTGTTTTCGTGTGATGTGTCGCTCGATCTTACAAGTTTTTTTAGGATTTTGTTTGACATGATTAGAAGGTTCATGGACCTTCTCCAGGTTCAATTTATTTACGTTAAAATGTTGATCCGCAAGTCTTGCTACTGATCAATTGGACATTACCAAATCGATGTGTATGGCTGGCAATATTGGAAGCAAATATTTCTGATAATAACGAGTGTCTTCAGCTACTCCTCAAGGGCATCGATAGGTAATTAATTAATGGGTATAGCTGTCATTGTGAGGAGAAAATAAAAAAATTACACAAAAATCGGATGGAAAATCAGAAAACGAAAAAGAAATCGTTTGGAACAAAGGAGTTGCCACACATTTTCACAAACCTAGCAAAACAGACCAAAACCAACTAACAACGAGAAAAATAAGAATGGTGATCCCTACAAGATCGTGACCAGGGTGCTTGACTAACGATTAGGTTTGCAGCTTGGCGATCACAAGTTATACTCATAACCATAAACTATTGACCAACAACAACCCCCAAGTTACCCATAGATGACCCATAATGTAACATCCATAATCCACATTCGGGACACAGTAATCAATCACAACTATAAACAAGCAAAAAAGAGACATTAACGAATAATAGTCAAGTTGATGCCTCAATTAAAACATAACATAATGTCTATGTCAGAGTACAATGCGGAAGGAAAATACAAGAAACTCTAAATTCCTACTACATGACTACTAAAAGGAGCAAGAAAATACATGACAACCAAGCCCAACAGATCCAACCCACGAGTCCCAAGACTAAGTCACCTTCAGCCCCCTATCGTGCCTCACCTGCACACACATTAGCTACGTCTGAGTCTTGAAAAACAAGACTTTGTACACCACCCCAACCCGACACTGAACAAGGCCACGCCGTCCTACTCACATTGGTCTCGGTCCCAAGGCGACCATGTGTCCCAACAAGGCCGAGCGTGCACCTCGACCCTACCACACATTCGATCACAAGGCGATCACGCGTTCCAGTCAGGACGACGTGCACATTAGGCAAGACCGCGCATCCGATCCACAAGGCAACGCCCTACTACAACCACGCGCCTAAGCCCGTGAGCCCAACTCCAACGGCCACTCGTCATGACGTTGGTGATCTTACCAGTTCCACATCCAGCTTCGGGAGCCAACCACACTCCCAAGCTGTGAGCCCAGCTCCAACGGCCACTCGTCACAACGTGCGTGGACCCTCCCAAACCGTCAAGATATAGGAGAAACTCTAACATCTATTCATACGCGCCTCACACGTCATCCTCACCACCCGACCACGCACACGAGTCTGTGAGCAAGGCTCCAACAACCACTTGTCACAACGTGGGTGGACAATCGGTTCCACAAACCTCTCAAACATCACACAAGGCAAGGGGTAAACACAATTTACCCCCACAAGCATGGGACACACGACCCCAACATAAACATATGGCAATGAGTAATAAACAAGACTAGAGAATCATAAAAAACTGCAAGGCAAAACTATAGCTCTAAACCCACAGTTAAAAGGGTACATGGGTATAAGCGTAATTCCACTAAAGTTTCCTTGCAAATCACAAATCTCAAAAGTTTAGAGAAAAACAGTAAATTCCCCAACTAATATAGTTTACTACAAATATACAGAAAGTGTAGGGAAAAAGATCATTTTCCCTAAATTAAATTATTTCCTACAATTATGAAAAAGGCTACGGTTTTCCCAGCAAATATTCTAATTATTAGTTACTTAACTAAATACAATTAAATCCAGGGGCCTTCTTACAATTTACCCCAACCAAACCCTAACCCCTTCTCCTCCTCGTTGCCCCGACGTAGGGCGGTCAGCCGCTCGCTTCCTCAATTTGTCTCATCCCGACCTTGTGAACCCGAAAACCAAGGGTGGGTGGTGTACCTCGCCATAGTTTCATCGACGTGACGTCGTTGGAGCTTGGAGGAGGTCTGGTAGGTGGGAATTAGGTGGGTTTGTGGTTGGGTCGAAGGAAGAAGAAGATGAGGGGGGGGGGGGGGGGGGGGGGGAAGAAGAATGAGGGGGAGAGGGCCGAGTGAAGGTGAGGGTTAACACATAAGGCTAGACCCAAGGCCCATGCGATGCAGTTGGACCATCTTGATTAAACCATCCCACAAAATGCTGGTGTGGAGGAACTTGTGCCCATCAAATAGATGTTGGTTCAAGTGAACCCATGCCCATCGAAGGTGGCCAGCTCGTGGTTAGGTCCGTGATTTGAGGTTGATTCACTTGTGACTCGATAAGGCTTGTGCTCTAACTAGATGTATGAAAATGGATCCGGATGTGGATCAACCTGATTATGTGGGTATATATACTATAACTAAACCTAAACCCTAATCTAACAACAAAACCTCTTTCTCCACCGCTACTCTGTCTCCAACAACTCTAACCCTAATCTTCTCCTACCTTCCACCACAAGAAATTGATCAGAACTCTTGTCTCAGATCTTGCGTTGGTTAAGGTTTTTTGCATGGTATCAGAGTTTGTTCATGGAGAAGGTAGCTCTCAACTTACTCACAACAATTTGTTCCTTTTGGTGGGCAGCTCGTCGACTTGTTCACCAAAGCTCTTGGCAACGATGACTTCTGATGGGCTTCAACTAAGCTCAACATTCTTCCCAAGCTCAGTTTGAAGGGAAGTGTTGACCAGTAGCCCCCAAGCGACCCACAGATGACCCATAAGATTGGACCCAAGGCCCATGATGTAGCTGGACCATCTTGATTAAACCAGCCCACAACATGCTAGTGTGGAGGAACTTGTGCCCATCAAATAGATGTTGGTGCATGTGAACCCATGCCCGTTGAAGGTGGCTCGTGATTAGGTCCATAATCTGAGGTTGATTCACTTGTGACCCGATAAGGCTTGTGCTCTAACTAGATGTATGAAAATGGATCCGGATGTGGATCGACCGGATTATGTGAGTATATATACTGTAACTAAACCTAAACCCTAATCTAACGAAAAACCTCTCTTTCTCCGCCGCTACTCTCTCTCTCCGCAACAACCCTAACCCAAATCTTTTCCTACCTTCCACCTCAAGGTTAATGAGATATACAATATGTACAATTTGACAGTATGCCTTAAGTGGTGTGGAATCCTTTTAATAATATATATTTTTTGTTTAATCAAAATTAAGGTTAGCTAGAGACCAACAAGCCAACACACCAATCAAAGGTCCTCTTTTGGTACTCCCCTGAAACAACATTTGTCATTGGTTTCTCACCATGATAATGTGGAAAATCATTGTCAAAATTAATATGATTAACAGAAGGGTCTGCATATATAAACATGTCGAACAAAATAAACAATACGATCCAAATAAAGAGAACGAACGTATGCATGTGTGGAATAGACCAAAAAAATTACAAACTAATTAAGAGTTCATTAAACCTCATGTGAACCAAAAGAGACTCCACTTGGAAAAAATCTCCCTTTCAGAAATAGAAGAGACAAGCCAGGATATTTCTCCCAGGATCTCGTCGATGCATTTCGATTATGAAAAAACTCGAAATGACAGCAAGATCCGGGAGGAACATCACTCGACACTCAGACAAGAGCTATGATTGATGTTGGATGAGAAATATTCTAGTGGTCGATCACCTCTTGTCGAATGTGTAATGTTGTTTATACAGAGGATGCGGTAGATCAAAATGATACTCTTACTTTCTCCAACAACAACTCACGCTATCATCGATACAATTAAAGAGTACAAAGGGAATTAACTTTCAATTTCTGTGAGATCAATTAGAACAATGATTTGTATAATTAAGGGGCACAACAAGATTTTTATTATTATCGAGAACAATGGAAGAAGTACAAATAAAGATTATCATCATTTTTTGCAGTTCATTTCATTGTTAAAGGGAGAGTTCTTTCCGATTCGTCTTTAATTCATTTAATTATCGAACCGTCTTAATGAAGTGATATAAAAACTGATTTTCGAATCGATCGATGCACCGTAAAAAAAAAATTAACTAAAATATGATATGAGACAACATAAAGCTATTCATATATAGTATCCTTTATATATATATATTGAGTGCGACATACTTTTTTCTGTACCAAAAACAACAGACTCATAGTCATTTATGCAGAGTAATTATAATTATCCTCCCAACCTTATACTACGTACCCATTGTCATGATCAGTTGGCGTGCCTTGGCTGAAGATCCAAAGGCAGGCCGTGATTGGGCGCAGGCATTGGGAACCTGTTGAAACCGTCGTCGTCGCAACCCAGCTTCCACTTGAAATTCCTCACTATGTAGTGAAGAGCCACCAGTGTTTCAATCCTGGCGAACTCGTTCCCGGGACAACTCCTGGCTCCCGCCCCGAACCCCAGGAAGGTGTAGGGTGGGATGGACGACGGTTTCTCGAACCGCGACGGGTCGAACTTCGTTGGCTCCGGGAAGATGTTGGGATCCATGTGGGTCATGAATGTAGCCCAAAACACCTGCATTTCATTTGGAGTTATTGTCATTACATGCATTTTTCATAATGGATTTATAATAATCAAGCTAATTAAGAAGGATAATGATTAATTAATTAATTTGGTGTATATACCTGCCAGCCCTTGGGTATGTGATATCCTCCAAATTGGAAGTCTTGGAGAACTCTTCTGAAGTTGCCAAACAAAGGAGGAACAAGCCTGAGTTGCTCAAGAGCTACACGCCATGTGTACTTCATTTGAGCAAGATCTTCCCATGTCAATGCCTCTCCTTCACCTTTCTTCTTTGCTATCTCCTCTTGTTCTAATTCAAGTCAACAAATTAACAAAGTGTTTGGTATAGGAAATTAACCATATTTATTTTCAAATTCTCTACATATATCTTGATATCACACCTACAACTTCATACTATTTTAGTACGTACAATCTTTACCCTCAAATTAGAAAAGGGTACATGGAAAATTTCTATTTAAACATCAAAATCAAGAAGTGTTCAAAAAAAGATAATGAAATCTATAGCTTTTGGAAGGTATGACTGACAATATTTCAATTTGACGAGTATTGATGTACGCAGTTATAACCGCCACGAATAGTGGAGCATGTAAATGGAAAACTCCCAATTGTTATCGATTTTCAGTAAGTCTACTCCACCACACTCTTTAAACCCACGTCTTGATCCATTAAGCGCGTAATTATTAAAGTCATATGGACCATCTACCTACTAATCCCGTCTTAGCTGGACAGATCCTTAATGTAATCAAAGACAAAATGTCTCTTAATTAAGTTTACTTGGGAGTAAAACAGCTAATGTTTTATAATAAAAAGAGAGAGAGAGAGCAAGGGATTAAGCTACGTACCTTTGAGAATACACTCACAAGTAGTTTGATCCTTAGCTAGGTGCCTGAGCACAAAGGAGATGAGAATGGAGGAGGTGTCGAACCCGGCGACCATAATAAAGGATGAATTGTGCACGATTTCCTCCTCCGACAACTTCTTCCCGTCCTTGCTCTCTATGCTGAGTAGGTAGGTGATGAGGTTGTCCTCGGGATAACACGTCCCCTCCTCCAACCCTTTCTTCTTTTGGCGTACGAACTCGAAGAGGGCAGTGTGGACTCGCCGGCTCGCCTGAAGGGACTCGTTGAATCGTGTGTAAGGGAGGTTTATCGGGACCGCCCATCCGCCCTCCATCATGGCGGATAAGTCGGGGAGGAGCTTCTTTCTGTTTGTCCGGTCGTGGACGCCGAAGAGGATCGAGCAAATTATGTCGAATGTGAGCTTTTGGATAAGTGGGAAAACCTGAGTAGTTTGAAAAACGATATCATGTAGCCCAAAAGAAGAAGAAGAAAGAAAGAAGGGCCAAGACTATAGTGAAATAAATAATGTTAAGGGTATGTTTGGTTTAAAAATGTATTTTCAAATAATGTTTTGATTCTTTAATATATTTTTTCTCAGCAGCAATCAATTCAAAAGCTAAGTTTTCAAACGTATAGTTTTCATTAATTGTAAGTATTTGAATAAAAACACAGTTTTTGAATATTTCAAAATTTAAGATCGAGTCAATGTCAAGAGTTACTGCAAAGTAGATAAAATTATACTAATTAAAATCACATATATCCCTACTAATTGAAGTTTATAAAGTAGAGCAGATAGAATTTGTCTTTAAAAAAGAAAGAACATAATCAATTGAAGTAGATAAAATTTGACTAGATAATTTTAATTAACTAGTTAAATCGAAAAACAGAGTAAAAAGAACATACGGTTAATTGAAGTAATTAAGTACGTACCACCACTTTGTTTCGACCTTCCCAGTTCTCTTTCATATGCTGTTGCACCTCACCATCCACAGCCCTAACGTACTTCTTCAGCATGTCCGGCTTCAGAAAGTACACCACGCCGTGCCGGAGCTGCCGGTGGTCTTCCTTCGCAGCTTCAAACATGTTCTTCTCCCCGATGATCCTCTTCAGGGACTTTGGTGTCTGGTGCCCGATCAAGTTGGAGTTCGAGTTCGCGAAAATGAGTTTGTTCCCCGCTTGACCGGTGATGATCACCGTCGGTGTACCGAAAAGGGACACCTATGATCAAAATATCGAGCACCGTTGTGAAGTGTTGAAAATAAAGTCTCACATTGTTCAATATGAAAAATGTACCAAGTTAGTCAAGTGTTACGTTTTAAAGTTCACGCGGATTAAATAATTGAGGAGGGTTATCTGTAATTTACTCTTTTTTATATAGGTCGTAGATCAACTTGATTTTATAAGATTACAGAACAAATTGCTTGATTGATCTATATCGGCTCACTCTAATTCGTATTTTTTATGGGCAAAGGAAAAAAAACTTACATTCCTCAATTCGAAACGATTAAAGGTTACAACATTAGATGTACAACTTCCGATTAAGGAACATAGCCAAAACCAAAATAAAAAAATGAGGACAAATTATACACAAAAAACATCTAATTAACTGCAACAAAATGAGGAACAGAGCCAACACCAAAATAAAAAGATAGTAGTTAGAATTGATACCTTGGAGATTGGTCCGTATTTTTCGACGCGGTCGCGGATCCAGTCCTCGGCCTTGTTGGCCATCATGGCTCGGTGGAAGCTTATGCTTTGGCCGATGATCGGAATTCCAAGTGAGCCCGGAGGGAGGTTTTTGTTTTTGCGTGAAGTAAGGAAGACCAGACAACTGATGAGCACAACTACTAGTGTTGCTAACAACACTATTGCATCCATTGCTTGGTGTGTTGATTCCTTATCTGTTTACAAGATTGTATTGAACATCCATGTTAGTTTTATAAAAATTGAGCTCGACTGAGCTAATTTGGTTATTGTTATATAAATTAATGTAGGAGTTTAGTCAAAATTTGATGATACAAGCGTACGTAATAGTTAGGAAACGTGTGGGAAACATGTTTTCACTTATAGATTTTTGTTCTTAAAACTGTGAAGATGGGAAATCGAATCTTATGAAAGTAGATTATTTTTGTTTTGGTCTAAAGTGGGCAAAACCTTGTGAACAACATCTATATATATTTCGTGGAAGCAACACGAAATGCAACACGAAATACGTGAAAGTTTAAATATTAAAATCGTCGTGAATTTAAGTTGTCTAATTTAAGGCTTTCGTGAATCACATATCGAAGGTATTTTTTTAAAGAATAATTGAAGGACTCGAACTGGTATCTTCTCATATATATAACCTAAAATTTGCAATTGTTTCAGTTAGAATTATACAGAAGCAACACCCAAATTCGTTAATCTTGAACTAAACGTCAAAAAGAAGACCAAAATGAAAGATGGATGTATGTATTTTACAGAAACTTAAGTACGAATTGAAGGAAAAGCTGACCAAATTAACAAGTAGATCGTCGAGGTGGACGGCCGTCGAAGAGAATATGCCGGCCAGTGAAGGCAGTGATTCAATGAGAATATGATGGAGATGCATGACAACTTAGCCTGATATATATAGGCAAGGCAACAAGACAATACAAGATGATGGCAGCTTCAACATCTCTATATCGAATAATTAAATACTGCTATACACCAATGACCCTTAGCATGACTTTTGCAAGTTACATCCATCAGTCTTTATTCACTGTATCTTGGTATCACTTTACACTCCTGAACTTTCAAAGTTAATTGTTAGCTTCCCTGAATTTTCATTTTGTAACATTTTGTCCACTTGAACTTCAAAAATTTATTATTTAACACACACTTAACGTTTTTTTTTCAATTTTTTTTGTATCTCTAATACACTCCGAAATTTATATTTACGTGAAAATTTGGATCGAAACGAATGTCAGATATGGTTGAAATTTAGGTCAGATTGAGTGTGTATGATGATATGTATATTATATCATCATGTGCACTACTTTTACTCATTAGTTATTGCCCATTATCAAAAAAAAATCTCTTTAACTTTATTCTTCTATATATATCTTCTAATTTTCATAAGTGCTTATGTATTAATTTGACTAAAAAATGCCTATTATATATCTATATTACTCTTGTCACCTCCTTTAACCTTTATTGTAATTTGGATTTGACTCAGCTGATTCACATTCTAAGTAGAAATTTCAAATTACTATTTTCACTTATATGTTTTCAGCATGAGAGAATGATGATCATTAAACTAACACTGGAACGTGAAGGTGTAATTGAAAGATTGGTTTTGGTCGGCAAAAATTGTATTATCTGACATATAATGAATTTTTGTGTGGATGTTTGTTATATGTTAGATTAAGCAAGAGTAGTTTTTTGTGTGGATAAGTGCAAGTAACCCCTTAAGAATCATTAGTAGTATTAATTAAGTGTTTAGAGTAGCTAACTTGGCTCCCAAAAGCTTGGAACTTCTTCAGTTCTTCTAGATAGATGGCACGTAAATATATGTAAGCACTATACAAAATTAATTTGTAGAAGTATATGGACGTGGTGGATGGAGCATGGAGTTTGCCATGGAAGACTATCTCCCACCTGAAGTTTGCGTTGTGAATCCGGAGAACGGTAGTTTTCAAAGTTTGAAAGTTTTTTCGAAAGCGACGTATATGTGCCATTGTCAGTTTGTGAGTGGGTGGTGACTGCGGACCCGTTTGGGTATCAGCCTGTAAGTTAGACAGGAAAAATTCTTAAATATCTTCCAATTAAATATTTCAAATACCATTTGATATTTCTTAAAATATTAAATGTGTACCCTCTATAGTCACAAGACTTTCAGTTACAACCCATTTTAACTTTCTATGATCCTTAATTTTGGTCTTAGGGTATGTCCAACTTGATATGATTCATACGATGATGTGATTGGTATGTAAGAAATCATAAAGTAGTAGGAAAATGTGGCTTCCGAGATGACTAGTTTGCGAAAAGACTAAGAATTTAAGGCTCACTTGATTACAACTTGTCGAGGTAGTATTGGTAAGTCGGAAAATTTTACCACTGGAAAATTTTGGATCTTGAATTTTTTTAGTCTTCATCACTTGCAAAAAACTCATTCTAATCTGACCCGTTACCACCGGAAAACTTGCAACGGAACCTCAAATAATTTGAGATAACAGACCGTATAATTTTAAGATTTTTTTAATTTTTTTTAAACGAGCGTCTTAGCCAGACGCCCCCCATCGGTGAGGTTTCTTAGACAGACGCCCCCTCCATAGGGGAGGCGTCACGGTAAAATGCTCGCCCCTTAGGGGTGACGTCTGGCTAAGACACCCACACCATTGGGGAGGCATCTGGCTAAGATGCCTCCCCCATGAGGTGTGTGTTACCCAGACGTCTGACTTGATTTTTTTGCTGGACTTACTTCATCAAATGGAGACATTTTGTCAGACATTTTCGTGGTGTTTGTACTGGGAAAATGAGAAAAAAGGTTGGCAGAAACTTTATTTTAAGAGACGTGACGAAATAGATATTAAATGAATTGTGAAGAGTAAAATGGTAATTGTTGAGGCGATTTAAGTTGTTTTGCGACGATGAATAGAAGTTCCCAAATTAAACTACCATAATGATTTCTCGTGACTAGTTGTCTGGAAAATTACGAAATCGGTAATTTAAGTTTCACAGGAAGTTCCATGACTAACATATACTTGAAATAGCTTCCAGAACTTCCATTCTAAAATAAGTGGAAGTCATGGAAGTGAAGTTCCAAACTTCAATGAACTTCCTAGGTAAGGGAGGTCTACTTCCTCCTGTTCCACTTTAAAATTATTAAGGGAGGTCTAGTTCCTTATATGTTATTTAAGGACACTTTGCTAGGGTTATGAGTGTAACTGGGGAGGGTATTACTCGTTTATCCGTCTCATTTAATAAGCGGGTGCGGGTACGGGTGCGGGTGCAGGTATGGTTTTTGTACTCATTTAAAAAATTATAGTTGTTTACCTATACCCGCTTTACCCATTTAATAAATGGGGCAGGTACGAGTATACATCTACACATACTCATCTAATTATTTAATTAATATATAATATATAGTTAAAATAATAAAAAGTAAGATTTTGTTGGCAAAAGTAGTTGTTTGGAGGCTTGATTATGAGAAAATTGGTGATTTCTCATCATTTTGGCTTAATTCCTAATCTCAAAAATCATAAATTTAGCATTTTTTGGCTTAAATCATTCTCATCCAATATTAAGTTCTTCCAAGTTGAGTTTTGTTAGCAAAAGTGCACATTTTGTTAGCAAAAATTATATCCGCATACCCGTTATACCCGCCACATACCCGTTTATTAAACATGTATGGGATGGGTACGGGTACAACAATATTTAAACGGATATATACCCGTACCCGTTTAGTTAGGTTGGTATAGATACGGGTATGATCATACCCGACCCGTTTACACCCCTAGCTAGGGTATTGTTGTAAAAAACTTATATTGTTGAAATGTTAGCAACTACCCGTTGGTATAATACTCTAGCTCTACACACTTGATTTAGGTTTAGAACTAAACTTATAAGTCCAGCAATTGAGTTTTGAGTGGTGGGTATGAGACAGAGAGTGAGAAATGTAGCTTGAAAACTTGATGTTTTAGTTTAATAGATTTGTTCTCAAATGATTGTTAAAACCCACATTTATAGGCTTTTTAGGTCTTATAGCCACTAGAGAAAATTTGGTTTTTTTTTGTTAAGTCTAAAGTAAAGAACAAAATATTTGTAACGATATATGTTTAGCAATTATACGTGGGTTTGTCGTCAACCAGACTGTGTAAAGGAAAAACAAGGCTAATGTTAGGCCACCAGTAGTGGTGCCTAGGCTACCCGAGACACTCAGCGTCCACATCAGATTCTCTTTCTGTCATGTCAGCTTCTTTTTCTACCACGTCGTACCTGCCCAAAACCCCCAACTACTCAAAACTTCCCCCTTAAAAATGCCCAGACTCACCTTGGAATTCAACACTCTTTCCTCAGCATCATTTTCTTTTACTTTCTTTTTTAATTTTTTCACAACAATCAACAAATTACATTAACAATTATTATTCTAATTTCTGTAATTAAATGTTGATGGATTTTGATTACAAATTAAAAACATTGTCATAAGACAATGACTATAACTCTAAGCAATGGATTAAACTAAAACTTTCATAAAGAAAAAGTTTAAACAAGAGGAACAAGAATATAAGATTTGATTAAAGATCATTTATTTTCACTTGTAGATGTTGAAAATATATTACAAATATAGCAAACCAACTTAATTGGCTCAGAGAATCCTCATCACAACCATTGCACCAATCAAGATAATTTTCTTCTCAACGACATCTTTCAAGATCAAGCATACATGGAAACAAATGAAGATCCATGCTCCCCTTAGCATGGAAAGTTCCCAACGGATTCTTCCAAACATATTTATCTTTGTATACTATATATACACACAATGTATAATTCAAAATTAATCAAGCAAATATAAATTCTTCCTTACTCGAACAAAATAAATATGATTTTAGAGCACTGATCCCACAACCTCAGAATCTCCTCGGAGTTCACCTCATTCAAGGGGGTTGAAGGCCATCATAGCCAACATCTAAACATAAACCCTAAAAAAACCGTGTCAGACGACACCGTTAACCATTTAGAAGAAAATGCATCCTCGTGCCTTGTCACAACACTCTTGAACGGGACAAATTACTTATCGTGGGCTCGGGCGGTCACACTTTCCTTTAGTGGCAGAGGGAGAGTTGGTCACATCACAAGGAAGAATGACAAAACATGGACCACCTTGTTATGTCATGGATCATCGCGTCCATGCAACCAAGCATCAACAAAATATTTCTATACAAAGATAGTGCAAAGGAACTGTGGCAGGCTATCCATGAGCACCGCGGGAAGGTGCAAAACTTCGTACACGTCTTCAAAATCAAGCATGAGATATCATAAACCCGTCAAAACTCCAAAAGCATAACTGAGTACCTAGGTACTCTCAGAAAGGCGTAGACTAAGTTGGGAGTATACGAACCCCCAACCACCGATGCTAAAATAATACAACAATGAATAGAACAAGACAAGATCTACCAATTTTTGGTAGGTCTTGATGCAAGTTATGAAGCAATACAAATTCAATTGCTCTTGGCAACAAAACTCCAACCGCCCGCTACAATCACTGCCCTAATTCAACGTGAGGAAATTCGACGAAGAACCACATCATCTGTAAGGGCAAAGCAACATCCAAATCGAAAGTGAAAATCATGTGTTTCTTGTCGGAAAAGCACAAAATCAAAGCCAAAACCACAACAGTAAGAAAAGATACGGGAATCGAAAGGACGAGGAGTGAGATAATTGCAAGAAAACAGGACACAACAAAAAAAACTGTTGGTTTCTCTACCCCCACCTTCGGCCAACAAAGGATGGTGATAGGAGAGGCAACGACAGGAAAGGCAACACGGGATCCTCAGGCTTCAGCGACACCGCACCTCCAACCATGGGAGGAGGCGACGACCACCCAGGAAACCCAAACCTTGTTTTGCAGGAATCCAGATATGGAAATAAGTGAGACGGATCCAGAAGCTTTTATACCAAGGGAGATCCGCATACATGTGCTCTGACCGACTACATAACCTATTTAAACTTATCTGGTGGAGCAAATTAAGAAAATGGGACAAGTGATCCAACGCAACTCAACGAGCTTGTAGCCCACTTAAATAGCAATTTGCAGAACTCCCCTCGACCTTCAAATAATTATGCAGGTATAGTAGAATCCCTAGATAATTACACTGCTCTATTTTCTGCAAACAAATCTTGTGATAAAAATGGATTATTGACTCGAGTGCCACATACCATATGACCAAAAACCCGACTCTATTAACTAATATTAAACATAATTTAGAACTTCTTAATAAATTTGTAATTGTTGCTAATGGGAATCAAGTAGAAATAAAAGGAATATGTGACATGAAATTATCGAAACAAATGACTAAAGATATCCTTTATGTGTCTTCCTTTGACTCTAATTTATTCTTCGTTGCTAAAATCACAAATAAAATTGAATTGTAATGTTATTTTTTACCCCCTTCGATGTAATTTTTCAGGAACGTATCACAAGGAAGATGATTGGTAGATGACTCTCACCAATGGTTAAAAACTTTATTCCGTTTATTAATTCTGAAATAATGTGTGATGTTTGTAGTTATTCAAAAAAAACTAGACTACCTTTCCATTTATCTTCTAGTAAAACAGGAACACACCCGAGTTGATCCATTCTGACATGTGGGGCCGACTCCCCCCGAATCCTATAACGAGTTCAACTACTTTATTATTTTTATTGATGATTTTTCTCGTACCACGTGGCTTTATCTGCTAAAATCCAAATCCGATGCATTTAAATTTTTTTTGTGAATTTGTTACTTTTGTGGAAAATATGTATGATTTGAAAATTAAATTTCTTAGGTCGGATAATGGTTCTGAATACACTAGTCACAAATTTGAAAACTTTTTGAAACAAAAAGAATTTTTCATCAAACCACTTGCATCAATACTCCTGAACAAAATGGTGTTTCCGAAATAAAAAATCTTCATTTGTTGGATATTACAAGATCTATGCCTTTTCAACACCACGTTCCAAGAAAATTTTGGTATGATGCTGTTTTAATGGCCACATATCTTATCAATTGCCTTCCTAGTCCTCGAATTCAAAACAAACAACCTTTAGGGATTTTAAATGGAAAAAAATGAACGTTGATCTCCTAAACGTCTTTGGTTGTGTTGTTTTTGTCCATAGGAAAATATTTGACAAGCTTTACTTTAGCTCAAATAAATGTATTTTCTTAGGGTATTCCTTAAGGAAAAAGGGGTACAAGTGTTATGATACAAAAACTTGTAAATTCTATGTTTCTTGTGATGTATATATTTTGTTGAAAATGTTCCTTACTTTAAAGACGGTGAAGAAGAATCCTCGCCAACCACCGATATTCCCCTTCCGGTCACAAACACCTTTGAAGTACCAAGACAAAATGTCATTGCAACGCCTCAAGAAGAGGAAGAAGAAGAACTCGAGGTCGAAGGGGGAGAAGCATTTCCACAACAAATTCCACAACGAAGATCCAACCGTCCCAACTCGTCCTCCTTTCTCATTTACATAATTATATTACCTGTCACGTAGTTTACCCCATCCAGGACTACTTGTCCTACAAACAAGTAAAATCAACCCATAAGGCATTCTTAAACCAAATAGATAGTCATATAGAAACCACCAACTATCATGAAGCTATTAGAGATCCTAAGTGGTGCAATGCCATGAATGATGAAATTAATGCCTTAGAAAACACAAAACTTGGACTCTTGTTCCTCTCCAACCCAGAGTCAAACTTATAGGATGTAAATGGATTTATAAAATTAAGTATCATAATAGTGGGACTATAGAAAGATATACGACTCGTTTTGTAGCAAAAAATTACACTCAAACTTTTGGGCTAGACTAATTGGAAACATTTGTTCCTGTAGCTAAGATGAACACAATTTGTGTCCACCTATCTATTGCCATGAATAAAAGTTGGAACCTTTTTCAAATGGATGTGAAGAACACTTTCCTTGAAGTTAACCTTGAAGAAGAAGTCTACATGACACATTCTCCAGGCATCAATTTAGACCCCAATCAAGTGTGTAATTACACAAATCAATCTACAGATTGAAACAATTGTCTCGCGCATGGTATGTCAAACTAAGTGTATCTCTTACTTCTTATGGTTTTTCTAAAAGCTTTGCAAATGTGTCTATGTTTATTAAATATCATAACTACATTACTACTATAGCCTTAGTCTATGTTGATGATATTATCATCAAAGGAGATTGCGATGGAGAAATAACTCTGGTTAAAAAAGTATCTAAAATCAAAATTTGACATAAAAGATCTTGATTTTTAAAAAACATTTCTAGGAATAGAATTTGCTTATTCAAAAAAGGAATTATTATTATTATCTCAAAGAAAATATATTCTTGACTTATTGCATAAAACCAGACAATTAGGGTCCAAACCGGCCAACACTCCTATTAAGACAAACAACAAGGTTGGTCCAACGGAAGGTGAACCGGTTAAGGATATAGATCAATTTCAAAGACTTGTTGGAAAACTTATTTATCTCACTGTGACTAAGCCAGATATTACCTATGTCGTAAGCACTGTTAGTCAATTCATGCGTGTTCCATACACACCACTTAGATATAATTGATCAAATTATGTGTTATCTTAAGAAAACCCCAGGGCAAGGACTGTGAATGAAACAAAATAATTCTAATATCATAATTGGTTACTCGAATGCAGATTGGTGGTCAGAAGTCATGACCAAAAGTCCACCACAGGTTTCTGCACATTTGTAGGAGGAAACCTTGTAACTTGGAGAAACAAAAAGCAAAACGTTGTGACTAGATCAAGCGTTGAAGCTGAATACCGTGTCATGGCCTCAACTACAAGTGAGCTCATGGCTCAAGAAACTACTTAAAGACATGAAACAACCATACTCTGAACCAATGGAAATGTTTTGTGACAACAACGTCGCTCGCCACCTAACATCCAACCCAGTCTTCTATGAAAGCACTTCATCTGTGAGAAGATCCAATCAAAGAAGATAGAAGTTCCTTACATTCCAAGCAAAGAACAACTTGCCAACATTTTTACCAAAGCGTTAAACCACAAACAATTTCAACATATTCTACTATAGTTGGGATTATTTAATCTCTTTCGGACCCAAATTGAGGAGGCGTGTTGAAAATATATTACAAATATAGCAAACCAACCTAATTGGCTCAGAGAATCCTCATCACAGCCGTTGCACCAATCAAGGCAAACTCCTCCTCAACAAAATCATTCAAGATCAAGCATACATGGAAACAAACAAAGACACACGCTCCTCTTAGTATGGAAAGTCCCCAACGGATTCTTCCAAACGTATTTATCTTTGTATACTGTACACACACAATGTATAATTCAAAATTAATCAAGCAAATAATAAATTATTCTTCCTTACTCACACAAAATCAATATGGAGCACATCTTATAACTTTTCACACGAGAAAAACATCTTTGTGCTGATAAAGTTCTTTCCCATTGCCTAAATTTGTTGACACAGTGAATATTCTCAAGAATCAAATTCTTCGTAAATTTTCCCCTTAACACACTTTGACAATTTTAGGTGTGCGTATTTTGTTTAATAATCTAAATTGTAAGACCTGTAGGTTGATAAAGATGTCATTGCCATTGTTCAGTGTTTGTCTTGGCATATGTTGCAAATCGGTAATTTTGAGGGAGAAAAAAATCAAACTCTTCTCGAACGCTTTAATGCATGAAAACGGGTTCTAACAGGAAGTCGTTTTCATGCATGTGATATTGTGAGTAGAATTGTTGATTCATCAGTATCGTAATCCAAACGGCACTTTATTTAGGGTTTTCACATGAATATTCTCTACAATGGCTGTACCTATAGAAATGTTTGATTTTCTATTTTATGACGCTAACCCTTCTAGACTTGTAAGCATTTCTCAAACATCAGCTACCTTCTTTCAATGTTTTGCATTAATAATTTTTGAAAATGCCTATCTATACGATTATTTGTTTCTTTTCTGGATACCTTATTTCAGTGGACGCCCAGGATTCATAACAGACTTTTCTGTTGGAACTTTTTCCCCTTTCTCCAGCCCTTTATTTTCGATAGTGGTTTCCTGTAGTGTACCTTCAATTCGTGTGTTTACATAAGCCTCATTACACAAAATATTTAAGTTTTTCAAAAAAAAGTTTATTTTCAATTTTACTTCAATTGTTGTTCAATTCTTTCCCGTGTTAGCTGGTACATACGTTACATACATAGATTTTAGGGTTGGAATGCATGCAGTTGTGGGTCCAGGATTTTAAGTATGGTAGGGCACCAACACTAGTGTACCAATTGACAACCGCAAAATAACATACAAGCCAAAATACTAATATTTCATAAAAAGTTAGAAGCAAAATGTCGTAAATAATTCAAATTACAACCTAATAGTAATTTAAAATTATTACAATCGTTCTCGACGAGTTTTCATATTTTGGAACCGGTTTATAATATCCATGTTAATACCCCAAAATAAATTTTTCTCTAAATAAGTAACCAAACAATCATTTAACATTTGATCTCCCAAGCTATTACGCAACTTATCTTTCACTAGAGTCATTATGGAAAATACTCTTTCAGCACTTGTCATTATCACGAAAAGAAGTAACACCAACTTCAATAGTAAGTAGAGACCTTTGAACGAGTTTCATGTTTGCTTGTCTCAACAAGTTTCACGAAAAGCTCATTAAGATTCTTTACATTCCAAAATCTCTCATCATTTCGAATGTCAACAATGAAATTGTTAAGTGAATATTCAAATAATATCAATTAGACACTTGAAAATACATTAGTATAGAATTGAGCAAGTCGGACAAATTTCTTTTTGTCAAAAAAAGAAAACCGGTTAGCGAGATTGAAGCAAGACATACAAACAAGCAATTCTTTACTTACCTCATTAAATCGATTTTCAATTTCTTGCAATTGTAGATTTAGGACACTTAGAAAAACTTCAACTCGAAAATGATAAAGATTTGTCACTTGTGGACTACTACCTCCAAAACGTCTTTCTTCCTGGGATAACATATTTTCCCTCCATATTCGGAATATCCATGTCAAATGATTTAGCCATAAATGAAGTGACTTTCTCCATGTGAAAATCACATCCATGATCTCTCATCTCTTGCAAATTTCTCTTAGTTACATCAGTTATGGTCATTGCATTTACAATATCTTGAACATTTTTTGTAAGGCCAAATTCAACTTATTTGTGATCCCAAATATAGTCGCCACCAAGTGCCGATTTTTTTTATTTTAATAAAAAATACTACGAAATTAAATATTTAGGTAAATACGGAAGAAATTTCGAGATATACATAGTCTACACCCCTTGGACCTGCCAAGTTCGAGGGGTCGTCTGAGGGGTGAAACCACCCCTCAGACTAGGGGTGACCTCCACCCTTTTTTTAAAATTAGTTTTGGTTTCCATTTAATTTTTTTTGTAAAATCTTTTAAAATATTTTTCTAAAATATGTTTTCTAATTGCTTTAATTTTTTAATTTTTTTCCAGAATCAACATCTAAATTATGTGAGGAGAGAGCGTGTTGAAAAGTTATGTTATTTTGTCCAATAAAAAATCAATTTTTTTATCCAGCATACTAAATTATTTACAACTAAATATTAAAAAAACTAATTAAAAAAAGTATACAAGCTCATCACCTATAAAAAAATATGTGTAGACCACTCGGACTTGACAACCCCCACCCTTTTTAATTGTTTTTTGTTTTAATTAGTTTTAGTTTTTGATTAATATTTAGTTGTAAATAATTTATTATGCTGGAAAAAGAGAATTGATTTTTTTATAAGATAAAATAACTAAACTTTTCAACACGCTCTCTGCTCCACGTCATTTAGGAGTTGATTCTGGAAAAAAAATTAAAAAATAGATTAAAAATGATTTTTAAAAAACAAACATAAAACAAAAACTAATTAAAAAATAAAATAAAAAGGGTGGAGGTCCGTCCCCCTCAGGCTTGTTAGGTATGAGGGGTGTATATCTCAAAATTTTCTCCTGTATTTATCTAAATATTTAAATTTTTATTAAAATAAAAAATTTCGGATCAAGTGTGCCACAAAAATTGAAACTTCATTTATATATTTTTAGTAGTAGGACACCTGCCCCCACCAGGCATTACAGTGGGTCCGCCCCTGAATACGTGTCTGTATTTATCACTAACATTTAAATATGAAGCTTTTTCAAAAACAAAACATTAAATAGGGAGAATGTGTGTGTTAACACACCAATCAGACTTAAGAAGTTACCTTCGTATTGGAAGATTTCTTCGAACTCTTAACCGAAAGACCTAACTTGGTTAGATATTAGCTAGAATGATGTTCCTGAACTGTTGTTCAGTTGGTTACCCTGTAGAATTTGTTGTTACTACTTTTCCCCCAGTTTTATGGTTTTTATCTCCTTTTTGTAAAACAAAACATACTATGTTAAACACTTACCCTTTTTCAGAAACAACTAAGACCCCGTTTAGATGGGAGGGAAATCAGCTCCTCGACAAGGCAAAAGCGACTACAGTGCCAAAAGGTAATCCAAACGCCCATCCAAATCCCGGGGAGCCCAACCCCAAGCGCACAACCCAATGTACTTTTTCTACATGGATGGAGAAGATTGTTTCATGATCTTCTCGCAGCTACCGGCCAGGTTGAGTTGTGCGTGTGTTTTTTTGGACTATAATACCCCCGCTAAATTCAGGTAATTCCACATTTTATCGCACCTTAGCCATTGAAATTGGGCTAAATTGAGAGGTTAATTACGACCGCAATCATGCCAAATTTACAAATCATGCCGCCGGCTATTAGTAGATCTTCGTGATAAAACTTTGGTTTGGTCCCTTCCCTGCCGAATTTCTCGCCTCTCTCCCTCCCACGCTCGGTTAGCCGGTGTTGTAGTTGGCGTGCGATTAGCTGGAGTTCGACACTTCTTGGAAAGAGCGTACATGAATGCGTCGTTAGGTGGATTAACATTCCTTAATCATTGTCTTCAAAACCCCTAATTGAAACAATTTGGGATTATTTCACGAGGAAACTTGTGGAAGTTATAATGTAGTATTTACCAACATAAGTGTTAGTAATCCACATTTAACCTTCTATTTTAGGGAACTTCAGTTTGCTCTTTAGTTATTTTAAATGTGTTTGTTAAATGCCCCATTTTTTGGTTTAATTGGGTTTGAGATTCAAATGTTTATGGTTGAGTATGATAGGATTAGAGGTTATAACGAAGTTCTTTTGCTTTTGAATATGTGTTATTTCTCATATAATACGTAATTTCTCATAAAACTGTATGTCTAATTATTTAACTAGTTATTTTATTCAATTTCTCATATAACTGTATGTCTAATTTCCAATTACTTCTGAACTAATCTTATATATATGTAAACCGTGTGTCATTAGAAACCATGATTTTAGAAACTGTCGGTGGATTTTATGTTAGACCCTAATCCTAATGCAGTTTTAATTGTATTTAGGAGGGTGATCAGAGAGATTGGATTGGAAGGTTGTGATGGAGTGGAGAAGGTTGGGTGGATGGTGAGGATGATGTGGTGGAGGGTATATAAGCTCAGTTGCTTCGGCGAGAGGTGGCGAGTTGTTGTGGTTGCTAGGGGTTTCGACGAAGGCGAAGGAGTGGTTGTGGATCGACGAGGAGGTATGATCGTTGATCCAGCAAGAGGTTCGTCGAAGGATCGTGTTTTAGAGAAAGTGCTCGTGGAAGCATCGTCGAGATTCTTTAAAGGTTTCTTCAAACCTTCACGGTATGTCAAACTTGTGGTTGTAGCTCACTTATGTTGTGTGAGAAGTTGGAAAGCTGACGGTAGGCCGAAAAGCTCGTCGTAGGTAACGTGCAGCAGTTTGACTGCTTGAGTGGTCAACCGGTTGGTGCAACGGTCGACCGTTCCTAGTGAGATTTGGGTTTCTACCTCGCGTCGGTTGAACGATGCCTCTGGGCGGTCGACCGATGGTGCGTTAGAGGCAAGCCCTGGTTGTTTCCTGTCGGACGGGGGCCCTTTTCCGTTCGACCGTGTGCACTGTTGTAGGTCGGTTGGAGGTGTTGACCATCTAAACAGTCGACCGCCTTTTTATTCGTTCGGCCGATCATACATATAGTTAAGTCAGTTGGAGTCTAGACCATCAAAACAGTCGAACGCTTATTGATTTTGTTCGACCGATGACTTAAGTTAACTTAATGTTGGTTCGACCGACGGTGGCTCGGTCGACCGGTGTTGTTTGGATTAGTTTGAGGTTTTACTGGTTGTTTGCGGTCGACTGAGTATTTTTGATGGTTTGACCGGTTGATTATGTTGAGTGATGGCAGATATTACTGGAGATTTCCAGTCGAACGGGCTCCCTTTGCCGTTCAACCGATTGATAGTTGTGTTTGTTGAACATGGGAGGTGACCTTCTAAACGGTTGATCGGTCCCTGACTTTGGTTCGACCGAAGATGTTGTTGTTAGTAGGAGGTGTTCGACCGATGGAGTGCTGGTTTAGGCACTTGCCTGGTCTTGATGAGAATCGGTCGACCGGGACTCTCGATTCGGTCGACCGTTATTTCTCTGTTTTGCGTATATGAGGTGTGTTCGGTGTGGTCTTCCTTATGAGATGAGTTGTGGTGTTGATGTTCTTCCGACAAGTGTGCTTGTGAGCATAAGTGTTGTAGTGGTTGGGTGAAAGAGTCCTGGAGTCCCGTAACTGTTGTGAGAGCTGCGGTTGGGTGAAAAAACTCTGGAGCTCAGTTAGTCTATGGGAAGTTGGGTGAAAAAGTCTTGGAGCTCCGTAGTATGTTCGGGTTGGGTGAAAGTGAAGGGAATATGTTCTAAAAGTTTTACTTTTAAATGTTAATTATTATGAATTGAATGAGAAATCATTTTGTTCCTTGTTTATGTTATTCGTCTTTTAGAAGTGTTAAAGAAGAGGCTCTTGGTCCTTAACCGTAGAGCTCTAAAAGGTATTGGTTTACATAAAACAAAAGGTATTCGCAATCATGGTAATTAACATGAGACATTAATTACCAAGTTAAGATTATCGTGTTGGTCATAGATCATTGTAGCTCTACAAGTGAGGGACAACACGGGTACACAAAAGAGGAAGATATTATTTTTGTGTACTGAATAGACCTAATAAGTAAAACATTATAGAATTGTGTTTTCTGTGTCATTAATGTTTTACTGTGTCTTTGGTCCTTTGATATGAGACTTATATCCGATCACTTAAGAATTGCTTAATTAGACTGGTGTCTTGAGCTATCGATGAGTGTAGTGTAAAGGCATTGGTTGGTTATAATGACTTTTGTTGGAGAAGATAGTTAGTCAAAAGATTATCATTGCCCCTCTTAAATGAGTGATGATATTAGTAGGGTCCCTTGATAAAGCAAAGTTATAATGTGCACAATGTGATTTGAGTTAAGTCACATATTTATAACTAGCTTAAAGAGATCAAGAAATGAATATTAATACAAAAATGACACAATACTACTTTGTGTGTATTCTTAATATCATGAGGCAAGGGACGGACACAAGTGGTGCACTTCATCACTAAATGGACCGGGTTTTGGTTCGAGTGGAATTAAGACATCTAACTAATTGGGAGCTATAATGTGTAGTTAGATACCGCTTATAGCTTGTGATATTAAGCTCTTAATATCACTGCCAACTTAGTCTAGATCCTCCCATAGGTCACACCGCAAAAACCGGGAAACAAGAAGCTTGATTTTTGGTTCATATGATGTGTCGGGTTTCTTATAGAAAATATGACACATGTGGTGAACATGTAAAATCAATTATGTTGTATATAACATAATTAGAATCATGATAAATTCATATGAGATGCATATATCATGGGGTGCAATAATTTATTATTGCATAAGATAATATATTGCATAAGTTGTGAATTTGCTAAAACCCCTAAAGTTCAAATTTTGTTGGAAATAAATCCAAAATTTGGAAAAGGCAAAATCGGGTAGAAGTTCGGTAATCCGTTATGGTTCGGTCGACCGAAGGATCTGTGGATCGGTCAACCGAACGTGGAACGGATGGTCAAGTGGATTGACCGAACTTGACCAAAGTGCCTGGAACTCTGGATCGGTGTACCGAACCAGAAACGGTCGACCGAACAATGTCCAGTTCCGATATTTTTGGTTAACCGAATGACACTCGGTCAAAGACGCAAATTCGTCCGAACGGTTAAGAAGAATTTTCTCCTTAAGAATCGGTCATCCGTCAAGTGCACGGAAATCCGAACGTGACATATTCGGTTAACCGAGTATGTCTCGGTAGACCGAGTCCCGATCAATTTTCTGCCTTTGATAATTTAGAGATTAATTTGATCAATGGTTGGATTAGCTCCAAACTTGGTCAAACGTTTTGTGGGTGCATATAATGCATTTTGGAATTAGTTTGTGAGAGAAAATGTCAAGAAAACATGGCTTAAGAATAGCCATGATTCAGAATAAGATTGGAGCCTATAAATAGGTCATTATTCTCCTTAATTATGTTAGAAGTTTGCTAAATATTTTCTCTCCTAAATTCACCACAAAAATCCACGAAAATTCTCTTAGTTTTCTAAGCCTTTGGAAGGAGAAATCTCAGAGATTAAGAAAGGGGTTTGTAGCTAGATTCTAAGCTAGTTTGGAGATTGATTGGCTAGCTCATTTCTCTCCAACCTTGTTTAGGGTTTCGGTGAACACTCGGAGGCATCCGGCGCAACGAGAGGCTACGATCGTCTTCCTCAACGTCTCTGGAACATCAAGAAGTTTTAGAGAACTTCTAGGTATGAATTTCGGAGTCCCTTGTGTTTGTTTTAATAAGTTTTGAAACTAGTTATTAAAACAAACTGATACATGCATGAAATAAATCGTAGAAAATTATAATTGATCCTTATTATACATAAAAATTTCGAAAATATATATGTATAATTAAACATGAAATTCTACAGAAAGAGCCCTAGAGCCCGAGCAATGACCACATGATAAGGGTTGAGTGAAAAGGCCTTGGAGCCCTTAAAATGTTTGGGATGGGTGAAAGAGCCCTGAAACCCTGGTCTTGTCGTGGTAGTTGTGGTTGGGTGAAAAGCCCTGAAGCCCAGCTTGACGACGTTGAGTGTTGCTGCGGTTGGGTGAAAAAGCCCTGGAGCCTAGCCTTGTGGTTAGAATTGCATGTTATGGTGTTTTAGTTTCATGCATTTGTTGAGTTTGTCATACGAGATTTTCTTCTGGAAACTTAGGCATTGTTGCATGTTTACATTTCAGGATGTGACCGACGTAAGGGGGTGGGGACCGAGGAGAGGAGCGCCGCTACCAGTTCATGTTTTCTCTCATTTCAAGGTGGGAGTGATTACTTGTACTTTTGTATAGTCTTTTGATGTATTAACACTTTTGAAATACTCAGATATATATATTATATATGTTGGTGCACCCGTT
This sequence comes from Triglochin maritima, assembly GCA_963682175.1. Classification (NCBI taxonomy): domain Eukaryota; kingdom Viridiplantae; phylum Streptophyta; class Magnoliopsida; order Alismatales; family Juncaginaceae; genus Triglochin; species Triglochin maritima. Next base: position 13,497,981 of record OY821773.1, read on the forward strand.
TTTCTTGTATTTTGTGTAATATCCTTTGTTTGATTGTATGTTCAAAAGTTTAAAATTTTCCATTGTTAAAGATATTACGTTTTAGCTATAATGTAGTATTGACCAACTTAAGTGATACATATCTTGATTAAACCTTCTATTTGGCCTTTCAATCTGCTAAACCGACATGAAGGTTGGAGGGTTGTACTTGGTCATGTCCTGAAACGTTGAAGGTTGAAGGGTTATTAGCCGGGTATATTTAAAAACTACTCTCTAAAAAACCATTGATTTCTATCGTTCATCTTTTGCAGTAATTAGGAATTGGCTAAGACACAATGCAGTAACGTACTTCTGATAATAAGTTATAGTGGTCTGGAACAGCCAACTTGTATTTGTAGTTATTGTTTGGTACTTCGGTGCAAGGAGAAAACACACATTTTGGTGGTAAATTTGTGTATTTAAAAGAATTTACCAATTGATGAAATCATGGATGGATTAATGTTGTCTTGTAAGTTAATTTTTAATGTACATAAAGTGGTTATATATATTTATGGCTTCTGGTTATGGTTATATATAGTTAAGGGTTCTATGTATATATTATACATGTGTATATATTTTGGCAGTAACGGTTATATATTTGAAAGGATTGTGTGTTTTAAAAGTATTCTTTTACATATCTTTTATTATGAATTGAATGTATAAACATTTTGTTCATTGATTGATGCATTCGTATTTTAGAAGTGTTAAGAAAAAGACTATTGGTTCTTAATTGTAGAGCTCTAAAAGATAATGATTTACACAAATCAAAATTAATTCACAATCATGATGATTAACATGTAACATTAATTACCGATTTAAGATTGTCATGTTGGTTAAAGGATATTGTGACTCTACAAATATTCTAACAATATGAGTATATGAAATGGAGAATTATGTTTTCTTTCGTATATTGAATAGACCTAATAAATGAAACATTATGAAATTGTGTTTGTGTCATTAATGTTTTCATTGTGTCTTTGAATCTTAAGATAACTTGTCTTTTTTCACATGAGAAGTATATAATTTGATTATTATTAAAAATTATCATCACGTATAGTGATAAATATATTAATTGGTTATATACAACTTGTATGGTAAAAGAACATATGTCAAAATATTATCATTTTCCCTTTTGACTTGAGTGATGATAATATCGAGCTCATTGATAAAGCAAAATTATAATGTACATAATGTAACTTATGTAGAGTTACATATTTATAATTAGCTTAAGAGATAAAAAAGAATATAATACAAAGATGACATATTCCTACTTTATATAATATTCATAATATCATGAGGCAAGAGATAAACACAAGTTATATTATTTCATATCACAATCTTGATCGTGTTTAGTTCAAGTGATCGAACGAAACATCTTTGTTATTTGGGTAACTATAATGTGTAGTTAGATACCGCTTAAATTTTATGACATGAAATATTTTATATCATTGTCAATATAACTTAGATCCTCTTATAGGTCACACCAAAAAATTGGGAAACAAGAAATATATATTTTTGAGTTCTATGTTAGGTATTAAATTTCATGTGATATGAAATAACATACATATGGTAAAATAACAAATTAATATGTCTTGATAACGACATGGTCAGAATAACAAATAAATTTATGTGAGATGTATATATTATGGGGTATAATGTTTTTGACATTATATATGATAATATATTACATAATATAATGTGATCTCTAACATTATAACATATGAATTTGTTAAAACCCCAAAAATTTAATTTTGTCGGATATCGATCCAAAATTTGATAAAGGCAAAAACAGTGAAAAATGGTCGAACGTTTTTCGGGAACCGGTCGACCGGATTTAACAGTAACGTTTTACGTTCGGAAACGGTCGACCGACTGGACCCGCAGTTTGACCAAAATTATCATGAGCGTTCTTGGTAAGGGAACGGTCGACCAACGTGAAACGTAGTTCGAACCAAAATTATTAGGGACGTTTTGGAGTAATTGATTGGTTGACCGAATGAGAGTTTCGTTAGACCATTTGTCACGGTTTTCCCTGCATTAATAAGAGAATTTTTCTGATCATGGGCTGGATTTGATCCAACTTGGTCAAAGGAGGTTATGGGATAATGATGTGTCAAAATATGATTGATTTAGAGGAAAGATAATCAATGGATCATATGTAGGTTGTTTGCACATGATGTGTGTTTGAGAATACCATATCAATAGGTCCATCGTCTCTTCTTTTGTTTAAATGAATGCAAAAGTTCTCTCCTCCATATTTTCTTCATCTCACCCATCCAAAAATTACCTAGTTTAATAGAAGTGTTGGAGATTAAATTCTTTGGAGCATTAAATGAGTTAATAGCTAGATTCTAACCTTGTATTAGAGATTGATTGGATAGCTTCAATCTCTCTAATCTTGTTTAGAGTTTGGAGAACACTTGGAGGAAATTCTAAGGTGATTCGAGTGCAACCCGACTTCCGACGATTCAAAAGAGTCTGACAACTCTTTTAGGTATGATCAACTTGTGTATTTCAATACTAATTAGTATATAATGTGTATTGAAATACAATTAGGAAGTTTTTTACATAAAATTGTTGGAAAATATGAAACGATATTGCTTGTGTATATAAAAATTTAAAATTATACACATAAACATTGGATGAAATCCAACAATATTATGGGGTTGGCAACTTATATAGTAGGTCAATTAAATTATGTTTACTGTTATCATTGCCTTATTAGTTAAACAAACATGAGTGCCGAAAGGTTGGACCTACAATTTGAGGATGATGATGACCTAGAGGATGTGATTTCTTCCATTGTGGAGAGTGTATAAGAGTATGTCAACATATATGTAGGCAAAACAAAGGTGCACACATCACCTTGTACCGAACAACTGAGAATTCAAGATTTACTTACCAATCACTACCGAGTATGTTTGGATGGTTGTCGGATGATGCCTAACGTATTCGTTAATTTACGTAGTCTTTTTAAGGAACAATGACATCTAAAACCAACTAGAAACTTAACCGTAGAAGAACATATGCATATTTTCTTGTATGCCTTTGGCCATGGTCATGTCAACCGGGCATTGCAATAATACTTTCAACACTCAAGCAAAACAATTAGTCAGTCACATAAAGCATGTTCTTAGAGCAATGACTATTTGGTCATGTGACATGATCAAACCGAAAGACGACCTAAATGTTATTCCCGATCACATATTACATCACCATGGTGGCAAGTATTTTTCCTATTTCAAAGATTGCATTGGTGTCTTAGATGGTACACATATTCAAGTGTTCATTCCAAAAGCAAATAGAATGGCTATTTCTGGACCGTTCAAAGTGTTGAGAAATGCAGATGCTCGCACTTGATGCACAGGTGCTCATTGAGTCCCATTTTCCTCTTCCTCTTCTTGGTTGGTGACCCACCTGTTGCATTTAAGGGACACTTAGAACGGAAAATTATATTTTTCTATCAGGTATAAGGTTTGAAGACTGCCTGAAATTCGTTGACATAGTTATGTAATAGAGTGTTAAATTACTAACTTACACACCAAGTTTTGAAATTTTAATAATTCTTAGATATAAAAATCCAACACATATTCAGACTGCTAACATCAGAAACTATTTCAACGTAGAACCCCCATCTTTAGTCATCATTGCAGTCATCGGACGCAGGACAAGCTTCTTGGAAAATGCCTTCTTCCATTTCCTTCCGCCATTCCACTGCCTCATGAGTAGCCATATCTCGGCGCCATTGCCGTTCTAATTCCTTTTCCGCAAGCTTGGTCAGTTTATGGTCTACAAGCACCTCCTCAAATGTTGGGGGAGTTGGATGCTCAAGTTGTGATGCGTAGGTTGTTAAGGTCATCCAACAATTCCACATATCGATTTACTTCAAAACCAACCCAAACATATTAACATCCAACAATAGAATAATAAGTACAATACTCTTCTTCTGAACACATTGTTCGTATTTAAGTATGATACACCCATGATTTGCCTTTTTACTGAATTTATTTGTGAATCAAACTACAGTGTTTAGTACTTATATTATTTCTTACTTGCTTTTCATGATATATACCGTATTAGTTACTATAATATATATATACGGGAATTCTCAAGTGAGCCAAGGGTTTAATTTTTCTACATTAAGCCCCCACAATATCCACCACTCATTTCAAAATGTAAGGTAGATTAAGAAAAAATGGTTATGCTAATGAATGGTGAGATTAACTGTAAATAAGATCCAATGGTGAGATTGTATGGGGCTTAAACTAAATTTGATGAGCCCTGAGCTCACTAGAGTTTACCATGCTTACAAACCCATAGCAACTCAGTTCACCCCATCAGCAGAACCTGAGCAGACCTTGGCTTAACAATGCAAGGTCTCATCTCTACCACTCATTTAACTCCTAATTAGGAGTTATAACCCACATTAGCATCGATGCCTTGGATCAGGATGGACATGAACCATGCATGCATGTCCACTAAGCCCTCCCACCCTTCCTATTTCTATTGACATCCATGTCCTAGGATGGACTACACTGTGAGTACTAATGACTAAGAACTGATGACTATCCTTAATTTATAAATGAAGTGTTCATCAAATGCTTACCACAGCGACAGCGACCGGGTTTAATTTGTGTGTGTGTGTGGGGGGGGGGGGTGATGAGAATTAAATTTATACCGCAAGTGCACGGCGTCAATGAAGACGTGGCAAATACGGGTCGAACACAAGGAGGGAGAAATTTGTTATTAATATGATTTCGATTGGGGGAAAGAATGAGAGAAGAATAAATTGGGTTTTAAGATTTTTGGGTTTTAATTATCTAAAGCAAGAAACAAGAACAATTAAAACTAAAACAAGAACAAAGAAGTGAATTCCGTCAGGTGGAGGTTTAGATTTAGGGTTTAGATTAGAGAATTCAGAAACTTATAATAAATCATGTTAGTTATGAAGCATTACATGATAAATGATTTAACATAAACTCAAGTAATCAAAATATACTAATCACGAACTTAAAATAATAACATTCATTCATCTTCTCTTCACCCTAATCCGTCACCTCCACCCTTTAGAAGGAGTTAGAAACTCATAGAGGGAGGAAGAAGGGGTCCTAGAGGCATTACAAAAGAAAAGTAAAAGCGAGAAATAAAAGACAGAATTTTATTAATCCAAAGAAAAGACTACAAATAAAAACAACAACTAAAAACTAGGTCTAAGGCCAAGGACCCTTCTAACATCGTTCTCGGGGCTATTTATAGTTGTTACAAGAGACCTAAGTATAGAATTGGAGAGTACACGTGTCCAGACACGACTGGACAAAATTGGAGCACACGGATCGCAAGGCGGGCGGCGGAATCGCCGCATGGTGTATGTGTTGTGCGGCGGAAACACCGCACAATATAGTCAGATTAATTCCGGATTTTTGCTGAGTGTTTATGGTATGATTTGATCCTCCTTTGCGCGTCTGGATTGACTCTTTCCATTCTTTTGAGCTCCGGATTAATTCCTTCATATTTTTGGAGATCCACATTGATTTTTCTTTAGATTTTCTCCAAGATAATATTTTGGTGCTTTAATTACAATTAGGTCCTTGTCTTTTTGCAATTAAGTCACCGGCTACTTTTGTGCTTAACTCCTTGTTCTTTTTCTAATTAGGTCTTGAATGCTTTTATGCTTGGATACATTTCCATTTGACACCCGATAAACTTGAACTTGGTCTTTATGATAGAAATGAGTCTTTTGCACGCGTTTATGCTTGGGATGTGGGTAATTTGCATTCAGGTCCCTGTATTCTATAAATAAGACTAAACACATACCTTAGTAGCATTTATTGATGTAAAAGTAATCTAAATGAAAGACATATGATGCAATGTATGCAATGCATCAAATACCCCTACACCTAGATTTTGCTAGTCCCTAGCAAAACAGAATATAAGAAAAATGAAAACAGGGAAATCCTAACTCACTTTCGTAGGAATCACGGTTGCACTTAGCATGTGCAACAAGCCGTTAAACCTCCAAGTTTCCTTAGAGGACGAGTTTTGTCTCGTGAGGGTTTTCAGTTGACACACCCACAAAGTCTTAATTCAACATTTCATTAATAGTTCTCAATATCCCTACCTCATCCTTATACATCTCACTAAGAATTCTTGCATGCTCATTATATAAATCTAACTCATAAAAAATATGACTTGGTCTTTGTTCCTCCAACATTCACACCACTAACCCTTCTACACATGATATCACTTAAATTATTTTGCACGCCTCCTCTGGTGGTGAAGTATCATTCGGATCAACCATGGCATGGATCATTCTTTTAGCTTTGGGCCTTGAGTATTTTTTTTCTTTTCTTCCGTGATTCAACACATTTGCTTTTTGACACTTTTACCATTTTTGCATTCGTGTAGTGAGTTTGGTCGATAATCCCAAGCTGGTAGACTCAAGTTACCGGGTTTCAAGATACCCCTACGGACCAGTGACTCGAAGGCTTGGGCTTTTGTAATCATTTTGCAAAATGTGTTTTCTTCACTTTATTCCTTTATTTTTACTTTTATTTTCCTCAAGGCTTAATTGCTATTAGAAGTCCACACTTCCCGGTATATTTTCCTCAACCTCTGCTTTTTATCAACCACTTCAAAGATTTGATTCATCCAATTTAAGTGCATACATATCTTAAAGGGTAATGAGTTATTTCTTTGGAACTTCGATTTATGTCATAATTTCTACAAGCAGAACTATATAATAAGGAAAAAAATTCAATGCAATTTGTACTCGGGTTTTGGCAGTTCAATCTTAAGCTATGTCATGAAACATTGATTATTATTTTTTTGTTTTAGAAATAAAAGACATATAAATATATACATAAACACCCCCCCACACCTAAATCATGCATTGTCCTCAATGTATGCAAATATAAAGCAAATGCACTTATTACCTTGGTGAACTGCGGTGGAAGGATGGAATTTGCTCAAAGTCAACCATAGTCAGAACTGGATTGAATGACACCATATTGGTGCATGTATCCAGTTGAATTGTTCCCCATGTTGCAATGAGAGTCCTGAGTCACAGGTTCCACACCCCTCACATAAATTGGTTCTCTTATTTGCTCGAGTGATGGTGGGTGTGTCGAAGAGTTACTCCCCTTTTTCTTACTTCCTTTTTGATTTTGTGATGATTTATTTGATTCAGAAATCTGATAGATACGTGCTCTCATCACAACATCACTTTGATTGCATATTATTTCTGGCTCACTATCAACATGAAAGATATTAAATTCAGCTTTTAAGTTCCCAAAAGATAATTGCATGAGCCCATTTCGACAGTTTATCAATGCTTCAGAAGTGGCTAAAAAGGGTCTGCCTAGTATTACAGGGATTTGTTGTTTAGGATTTACAACAGGTGCAGTATCTAGTACGACAAAATCCACTGGGTAAATGAAATCACCAACCTTGATCAAAACATCCTCTACTATACCTCTTGGTTTCTTAATAGAGTTATCAGCAAATTGAAGGGTTGTCTTAGAGGATTTTAGTGGACCAAGGTTCATTTGCTCATAGACAGAGTACGGGAGTAGGTTAACACTAGCACCAAGGTCTAGAAGGGCTCTGTTGATAAAAGTATCTCCTATTGAACATGAAATTGTGGGACATCCAGGATCCTTATATTTTATAGGAGACGAGTTTGACATGATAGAGCTTATGTTTGCAGTTAAGAATGTCTTCTTTGGTACGTTCGTTTTTCGCTTTTTAGTGCACAGATCTTTCAAGAATTTAGCATAAGCAGGTATTTGTTGAATCATGTCTAAGAGTGGAATGTTCACCTTAACTTGCTTAAATACTTCCAAGATTTTCTCTATTTGTGCACTTGAGTTCTTTTTGAGTCTATTGGGGAATGGGGCTTTAGGAACATAGAATCGCTCAGGTTCAGGTTGAGCTATGGGTTCAGGTTGAGTAGGTGGGTTGGGCGTTTCAGATTGGACGTCAGGTTCAATGGTTAGGTCATATGTGGTTGCTTAGTGGCTAGATTGATTAGACGTTCTAGGATTTACCACATTATTGTCAATCTGTCTTCCGGACCGTAATGATACTACTGCATTTATTTGTTGGAACGGTCCTTCCTCATTAACCATTTGAACCGGTCTAGGGTTGTTATTTCCTGAAGGTGGTTGATAGGATTGATATGAATTACTAGATCTAGGGTTCACCTCAGGTTGACTTGGAAACCGACCCTTTTCTCTTTCACCTACTATTTGTGATAGTTGGCTGACTTGTGTCTCTAGCCTTTGGAAGGTCTGGTTGGTTGTTTGTATAAAGGTTTTCATCAAATTTTCCAAGCTTGTCAACCTAACCTCATGATCGATATTGTTACTAAACCCAGATGATGTATTATTTTGGTTATACGGGTTTGGTTGTTGTCTAGGAAGTTGACCTTGTTGGCTTGATGAGAAATTGGAATTATTACGCCAACTCGAGTTATAGGTTGATGCGTATGGGTCATTTCTAGCATGGTTATACATGGCATTAACTTGGTCCCAGTCCGCACAATCCTCCATTATATGACCAGTCTGACCACATCTAGAGCAAGGGATAGACGAGGCTTGATTCACTCGGTTTTGGGTTTGTAGCTCTAGACTTTCCATTCTACGCATAAGGGTAGCTAGTTTTGCTTCAGCCGCTATGTTGGCATCTACAGCTAAGACACCTGGTTTGGGTTGACTTGCTATTCTAGATCCAATACTCGGGTTAAGCGGTGTTCTAGCATTGTCCCATTGCATACTATTTTCAGCTAATTCCTCAAGAAAAGTCCAGGCATCATTTTCATTTTTCGACATGAAGTTCCCTTGGCTTACGGATTCTACCATAACCCTAGATGTGGGTGTCAATCCCTCATAAATAATTTGACATAATTGCCATCTCGGAATTCCATGATGAGGGCATCGGGTCAGAACACTTTTGAATCTTTCTATATAGAAATAGAACGGCTCGCTCTCAGACTGAACGAATGCAACAATTTCATTCCTAATCCTCATAGTCTTATGGTTGGGAAAATATTTTTTCAGGAATACTTGAACAAACTCAGCCCAACTCCTAATAGATCTTTCGGTTAGACTATATAGTCATTTCTTAGCGTCGTCCTTTAGTGCAAGAGGCACAAATTTCAGACGCACTGCCTCCTCAGGGATATGCTGGTATTGCATAAGAGAGCAGATTTCCTCAAATTCTCTAAGGAAGAGATATGTGTCTTCCCTAGAGGTGAACTTAGGCAACATACTCATGTATTGTGCCTTAAGTTCGAAGTCGCGACCTGGGATGGTGGGCATAACGATGCACGATGGCTGAGCAGCCATCGCTGGATAGCATCGATCCCTCAGAGTTATAGGTTGAGCAACAGGTGGGTCCACTACGTTCTCACCCATTGGATCCGGGTGAGGTGGTGCAGCAGATGGATTGGGGCTAAGCTCTAGACTGGAATCTAGATGAACTCGTGAGAGTCGATTACTCAAGTCCCGAATCCAAATCTGAGTGCACCGGGTTGAATCAATTTTTGAATTCAAATTCGAAATTTAAATTCCAAATTTAATTTCAAGAATTAATTAATTTTTTTTTAAAATTTTTTGTTTTTTTTTCAAAAAGGGAAACAAACAATAGAATGGGGAAAGATGAGAAAGGAATCCTTAGTATCATTTATTGATGTAAAAATAATCTAAATGAAAGACATATGATGCAATGTATGCAATGCATCAGGGGGGGCTCGTCTTTGACATGTTTCTGAACCCTATAAACGACGCCCTCCACAAAACCTTCCAATTTTCCTAGAAGGACCTTCTCACGCCTTCCGAAGCGGTGGTAAAGGTGAGCTGCTACACCACCGATCGTGGCGAGCACTGACTCTTCCAACAACATATAATGACAACGAGTGTCATCCAGTTGAAACAAAATATCACAACATAAATATAATTGCCTTCTCATAGATAATAAGTTTGTCATTTTTTTCTGAAATCCTACTAATTATCGGTCTACAAATAGATTTAATACAAACATACATGATTTTTTAATTACTCTGGTGGTACCACTTGACTGGATGGCTCAATGTGGTACGAAAACTAGCAAATTCAATTCCATCATTTTTATGACATATAACAGCATGCAATAATCATTGAAATTTCCATAAACATCTCCAAGATCAATGAGTTCTACAAAAAGAAATCTCTCAGCCAACCTAAGGTTTATTAATCTCAGGAAAACTCTCAAGTCCGAGCCTAGTTACTAATCAAGGATCAAACCCATCAATGTAGAAGCAATAAAATGGTTGAGTTGCCTTACGCGAAATCTGATTTTGGTGGTGGATTTTTTGGGTCGTTATACACGGACGTTGGCGTCCGTGACGCGCCCTACGTGACACCCAAAAGTTGGCGAGTCAGCGTCTACTGGGATTGCCATGTCACCCTTTCCAAACGCGCCATAAATTGTTTTTAAATTTTTTGACGGTTTTCGAAGAACGACGTTTGTTTTCTAGATAAGACAGCGGCAAACACCCTACGAACAACGGTTCGGATACCAAGGAAGATAAAAATATCCAGACCGAAAGGGAGAGTCTCGCTTTGTTTCTCGTTGTATTACCTCTGAACGGAGGAAGCGTACATGTGAATCTTTTCCGGCTTTCTTTCTTCCCGATTAAACGATAATGGATTCTTCGACTCCTGCCGTCGATACCGAACTTATCCCAGAACCGGTGGGTCTCTAATTTTTTTCCCCCTGGGTCGTTATTTTTTTGATGAACTTTCGTTTCTTCAATTTTTTGTTTTAGGGAACCACCTACTACTTCCGGGAATCCCGGTGCTCCTGGACGGCTATCCGAAAGCAGTTTGACATGATGAAGAAGGTTGAGAATGAGGTTTTCGAGAGCACCCCTTTCGGTCACTTCCTAGACCTTCCTAACATTACTACGGACAACGAAATAGTCGGTTGGTTCGTCGAACACTACGATGCGGAGGTGGTGGGGCTGAGAATAGGATCAGGGGTACTTCCCCTTACACCGGAAGACGTTGCCCTAATTTTGGGGTTACGTATGCATGGGAAGACCGTAGTGATGGAATCATTGGGTGTACAGAGGCGAGAAGGGGTGAACCTTGACAACACACAACTTTTAGGTCATCTGCTGGCAAGCAGTGCCATGGGCGACACCGAGGAGTACGTTCGTCTCCTAATTTTTCTTTCATCTTCAACCACTTTTTGTCCTATGATGGAACACTTCGACCGAAGCAATGATTCATGCACCATTTGAGGAACATCAGACGCATAAACAGATATGGGCAAGTGAAGTTCACGAAGCCCTGGTTGGGGGCCTGGAGAAAGCCAGCTTAGAACTGCAGGAGAGAAGAAAGGCAGGGAACCTCATTATGAGGCAGGGGAACGTCGACGGTTGTGTGGCAATACTACAAGTAAGTGTTTTTTGTTTTTTTGTGTCTGTTCGGATTAAGTGGTGTGTCTGTTCGGATTAAGTTTTCTGTCTGTTCGGAATATGTTGTGTGTCTATCTGGTTTAAGTTGTGTGTTTGTTCAGAATATGTTGTGTGTCTGCTTGGATTAAGTTGTGTGTCTGTTCAAATTAAGTTGTCTGTCTGTTCGGAATATGTTGTGGGTCTGTTCAAAATAAGTGGTGTGTTTGTTCGGATTAAGTTGTGTGTGTGTTCGGTTTAAGTTGTGTGTCTGTTCGGAATATGTTGTGGGTCTGTTCGGAATAAGTTGTGTGTCTGTTCGGATTAAATTGTTTTTCTGTTCAGAATATGTTGTGGGTCTGTTCGGAATAAGTTGTGTCTTTTCGGATTAAGTTGTGTTTCTGTTCGGAATATGTTGTGGGTCTGTTCGGAATAAGTGGTGTGTCTGTTCGGATTGAGTTGTGTGTCTGTTCGGTTTAAGTTGTGTGTCTGTTCGGAATATGTTGTGGGTCTGTTCGGAATAAGTTGTGTTTCTGTTCGGATTAAGTTGTCTGTCTGTTCGGAATATGTTGTGTGTCTGTTCGGAATATGTTGTGTCTGTTCGGAATAAGTTTCTACCTGTTCGGATTAAGTTGTGTGTCTGTTCGGAATATGTTGTGGGTCTGTTCGGAATAAGTTGTGTGTCTGTTCGGATTAAGTTGTGTTTCTGTTCGGATTAAGTTGTCTGTCTGTTCGGAATATGTTGTGTGTCTGTTCGGAATATGTTGTGTGTCTGTTCGGAACAAGTTTCTACCTGTTCGGATTAAGTTGTGTGTCTGTTCGGATTAAGTTGTCTGTCTGTTTGGATTAAGTTGTGTCTGTTTAGAATATGAACGTATGTCTGTTGAGTCGTTCTAAACAGTTGATTTTTTTCCATTTGAAGGTGTGGCTTTGTGAGAAATTCAAATTGGAGGAGCCCAGAACTGGAGTTTTTCCACGAATGAAAAGTTGGACGGAAATGTTTGGGAAACGTTTAACCCTGAGGAAATGAGAGGAACGTGGAATTACCTTACCTCAGATTTACAACGGCAAGTTCGACCTGATGGGGGCTCCATCAATGAGTGAAAGGGAGCTGGAACTTATTAGTTCTGTTCGAACTCCTGTTCGAAAGGGCTCAGCTTCAACATGCAGTTTGCCAAGGCTCCAACTGACAGACTGCAACATTCCATGTGACCCACTGCTCCAAGAGTTTGAGCTGAGTGAGGTGAAAACGAAATGGCTGAGGGCCGAAGCTGCCCTTAAAAAGGCGACAGAAGAGGTTAACGACCTGAAGGAAGAACTGAGGATGACCCAGGAAGAGTGTGGGAGGCTGAGGGAAGAAATTATATATCTTCGAGGGACAGGGACAAGTGAAAATACTGGTGGGGAGAAAGACGAAGATCTAAATAAAGAGGAGGAGGAGGAAGAAGAAGAAGAAGATAGGAAGAGGGAGGAGGAGAAGGAAGAAGAGAGAAAGAGAGAGGAGGAGAAGGAGGAAGAGAGAAAGAGGGAGGAGGAAAGGAAGAAGGAAGAAGAGGAGAAGGAAGAAGAGAGAAAAAGAGTGGAGAAGGAGAAAGAGAAAAAAAAGGGAGGAGGAGAGGAAGAAGGAATAAGAGAGAAAGAGAGTGGAGAAGGAGGAAGAGAAGAAAAGGGAGGAGGAGAGGAAGAGGGAGGAGGAGAGGAAGAAGAGAGAAAGAGAGTGGAGAAGGAGGAAGAGAAGAAGAGAGAAAGAAAGTGGAGGAGGAAGAGAAGAAGAGGGAGGAGGGGAGGAAGAAGGATGAGAAGAATAAAGAAGAGGAAAAGGAACAAGAGAGCAAGGCCCAGAAACCAAACTGAGGCGTGAAAAGACAACGCTCGACGACCATCGTGGAGCAGCAGATGAAGGAAGATGAACAGCGGGGCAACAAGAAGAAGGTGGAAGAAGAGAAAAAGAGAAAAGAGAGAGCGGCTCAAATGAGCCTAAAGAAAAAAGGGAACAAAGAGGAGAATTATAGGTTGGTTGTCCACTTAGGAGGGAAAAGGCATGATGTTGACATGCCTACAATGGGAACGTTGTCAGCTGATGAGGTCAACATGATATTGAACTTGACCGTAGCCAACAAGGACAATAGAGAGGTCATCTGGAGAGGCGATATGTGCAGTTTAACACGCACCGACCTGAAGGAACTTATAACGCCTGAGATGGATATTACCGACCAAACTATCGACGCTATGTTTTCGGTTCTTGAAGAAAGACGCCCAACACAAAAAGTCATATGCATATCAACATTCGTGTCAGGGCGAATTTTGGGTGGCCAAAGCAGAGCAATTGATGATTTTATCCTCCCTAAAATAGAAGGTGCGTCTCCAACAGAGTCCGTAATCGCACAACCATGTTGGTCTGCAGGTCATTGGACTCTGGTGGTTGTCCACGGACCGTCCAAGGAGATTTTGGCGTTCAACAGTATCTCTAGGGAGCTAGAGCAAGGTGAAGATCCAGAGCAGACCGTAGGCGTACATGAATGCGCAGCAACGGATGTGGCTGAATACTGGAGGGATCTACTAAAGGTTGACTGGCTCTTGAGAATCCTCTGGAAAAATAGCCAACGACAACCATCGGGGAGCGACGATTACGGCGCCTATGTTTTATACTGGATAAGGTGCTTAATGCTAAAACTTGACCCGACGAAGGAGAAGGACCCCAATAACATCCACTGTATCAGGGGTGAATTGGCGGTCATGTTACTTAGGGACCGCCGATCGTGTGTGCAGATCTGAACAGATACACAACTTTTAGTGTTTATTTGTTTACATGTACAAATTACAAACTCTTTATTTTGGTTATTTTTTTAGTGTTGTGTTTTTAAATGTACAAATTACAAACTCTTCCCAGACAACTTATTCCGAACAGAAACACAACTTAATCCGAACAGACAAACAACATATTCCGAACAGCCCCACAACATATTCCGAACAGACAAACAACATATTCCGAACAGACAGACAACTTAATTCGAACAGACACACAACTTATTCCGAACATACACACAACATATTCCGAACAGACAGACAACTTAATCCGAACAGACACACAACTTATTCTGAACAGACCCACAACATATTCCGAACAGACACACAACATATTCCGAACAGACTGACAACTTAATCAGAACAGACATACAACTTAATCTGAACAGACCCACAACATATTCCGAACAGACACACAACATATTCCGAACAGACAGACAACTTAATCCGAACAAACACACAACTTATTCCGAACATACCCACAACATATTCTGAACAAACACACAACATATTCCGAATAGACAGACAACTTAATCCGAACAGACACACAACTTATTCCGAACAGACCCACAACATATTCCGAACAGACACACAACATATTCCGAACAGACACACAACTTAAACCGAACAGTCACACAACTTAAACCGAACAGACACGCAACATATTCTGAACAGACAGACAGCTTATTCCAAACAGACACACAACTTAATCCGAACAGACATAAAACTTAAACCGAACGGACATACAACTTAAACCGAACGGATTCACACCTTAAACCGAACAGATTGACACCTTAAACCGAACAGTCAAACAACTTAAACTGAACTATCACACAACTTAAACCGGACAGATGCACACAATAAACCGAACAGATACACAACTTAAACAGTTTAATACGAACTGAACGTGTATAACAATCATTTACAGATCCAAACTGATCAACAATTAGAAGTTTCTTGGTTTTACAAGAACTAAAAATAACAAGAAATATTAAATTATGGAGGAAGTTCCTTGTAATACAAATTCATGTCCCAATCAGAGAAATCAGGATCCCCGGGTTTTGGTGCGACTTCGTGAAGCGACGATGTAACATTCATCTTGAACTTTCTCTTGTCTTGTTGGGCGTGCTTTTTATGGCTTTTTTTAATTATATTCTCAGCTAAAGACACTTGACGTCTAGTCGGCGGTCTTCCTATACGTCTAACATTATATGGATTAAGAACTGATGTACCCGCAGACTCAGGTTCATCAAGTCGAACCAAGAATTGGGTAGTGTGCATACGTGCCTTAAGCATTTCAATACACTTCACGACCTCAATATACCTTTCGTGGGAAATGAAGGCTTCCTGTGCGATCCAAACGGCACGACCCATGATGTCGTCGTGACGACGAAGCGCATCCTTCCCATTACGCCATCGTCTGGGTACATCTTATCTCGATAGCTCCTTCGAATATCCTTCCGCCATCGATTAACGATGTAAGAGTCTGGGAGCAATTCATTAGGATTTAAGCGTCCAAGTACAACAAAAACGTGGCAGCATATAAGGTCAAGGTGCTGAAACATTCTACAATCACATGTGAAGTTCATGGATATGTTTTGTACTAGGAAACATTTCGACAGTAGTTGCTCACCAGCCAAAACACGTTCAGATACCTTGTACTGAAATGTGTCATTCGTATTGAACTCCTCTGTTATATCACAGTATATCATCTTCCCAATTTCTAACTACACTTTCTTGAAGACCCCTACCGTACACAACTCGCTCATCTGTCTCTCGAATGGATAAATTGAAACCAACTGGGGTCTCTTATGAAGACCAGCAAAATCTGATTGAGCTTCCTTCTCGTACTTATGGCGGAGCGCAAGTTCGTATTGTTGAACAAACTGCTTAAGGGTGGTCTTCGAAGTAAGATACTTGTCGAAAAAGGCGTTCATACTCTCGCTTCTCTGAGTAGATGTCATTCCCGCGAAAAAAATATCACCAACAAATGTAGGTATCAACGACTCTCGGATTGCATAAATCGATTTGATCCAGCTATGGTTCTACAGGTCAAAATCAAGAAGGAAACCTTGCCAATTACGGTCAAATTCTGTTGGGGTTTTGGAATCATATACAATCAATTTCAGATCAAATAACATGTGCTTCCGATACTGCGTCGGCAACTTCACGGGAGCTTTGTTCATTATGTGCCATATACAGAATTTGTGTCTTGAATCTGGGAAGACATTCCTTACAGCAGCAGTAATGACACCACATTGATCTGTTATTATGGCTGGGGGGTTATATCTGCATAAGGGGGCATTTTAAAAGGAGTGAGTCATATGTAGAAAGGTACAAAATCCTACTTTGAAAACTTTAATAGAACAGTCACACACCTAAAACCAAACAGACACACAACTTAAACCGAACGGATTCACACCTTAAACCGAAAAGTCACACAACTTAATCTGAACAGACCCATAACTTAATCCGAACAGACACACAACTTAATCCGAACAGACATACAACTTATTCCGAACAGACACACAACATATTCCGAACAGACAAACATCTTATTCCGAACAGACCGACAACTTAATCCGAATAGACATACAACTTAAACCGAACAGACACACAACATATTCCGAACAGACAGGCAACTTATTCCGAACAGACAGACAACTTAATCCGAACAGACATACAACTTAAACCGAACGGACATACAACTTAAACCGAACGGATTCACACCTTAAACTGAACGGATTCACACCTTAAACTGAACAGTCACACCATTTAAACCGAAGAGTTCCACCACTTAAACCGAACAGTTCAACCACTTAAACCGAACACATAGACACCTTAAACCGAACAGTCACACCACTTAAACCGAACCGTTCCACCACTTAAACCGAACAGTCACACCTTAAACCGAACAGTCACACCACTTAAACCGAACAGTCACACCACTTAAACCGAAGGGATTCACACCTTAAACCGAACGGATTCACAACTTAAACCGAATGGATTCACAACTTAAACCGAACAGTCACACCACTTAAACCGAACAGTTCCACCACTTAAACCGAACAGTTCCACTACTTAAACCGAACACATACACACCTTAAACCGAACAGTCACACCACTTAAACAGAACAGTTACACCTTAAACCGAACAGTCACACCACTTAAACCGAACGGATTCACACCTTAAACCGAACAGTCACACCACTTAAACCGAACAGTTCCACCACTTAAACCGAACACATACACAACTTAAATTGAAAAGGTCACAGACCTTTAACTGGACATAGCCATACCTTACCGTTCATGCATGACAACCATGTTTGGAACAACCATATGTAATTTTCAGTGGTCTCAGAAGACAGCAAAACGCAACCGAGCAAAACTGACTCGAAATGGTGATTAACTCCTACAAATGGGGCAAAAGGCATGTCGTATTTGTTTGTAATGTAGGTGGTGTCGAAACATATTGCGTCTCCAAAGTATGAATATGCAGCTCTAGAACGACAGTCAGCCCAAAACATGTTCCGTAGTCTTCCTTCGTCATTCATATCCATTACATAGAAAAACATGGAATCAATCTTCTGCATCCTAATGAAATAGTTCTGAAGAGCTTGTGCATCACCAGGTCCCATCTTAAATTTCTGACTTCGTTTACACCATTCCTGCACACAGGAACCACTAAGACCAGGCGCAAAATGATCAACTTCAATTATGTTAGGCAGAAAGAACACAAACCTTAAATGCCTTTCGTTGAAAGTCAATTTGTCATGACCTCCAACCTCGACCACAAAAGATTGCATGGTCTTAGCAGTCGATATCCCAGTAGTATCACTACATGTATGCGTGTTTTGGCGGCCTCAGGGACGGTTCGTTTTTATCTGAGAAAACACATTTGCTCCTGTTCAAACATGACGTGGTTATGTTTAAGATCCACAAAGTTAATGTGGTAACCCCTTGCTGGGTTTCCGGAGACCATTATCTGAGCAGTGTATTGGACTCTACTGGATAACCTATGCTTCAATTTTCCTAGGTTTGTTGGTGTCGTGCTCTCCCTGGAGCAAGTCAGTGTGGCCCATATAACAACACCACGATCGTAATGAGATTGCCTTGTCTTAACAACAAAACCACAAGAATCAGCATAGGCCACGTAAAATGTTTTGGCTTCTTCGAAAGAAGGAAAAAACATCTCCTCCTTAGGAACGTTTGTCGGCTGCTCCACTTGGGAAGGCACGTGAACGATTTCCATTGGAGTACAGAGAAAGGACCACAGAAGAGAAGGGAAGAAAAAGGAAGACGCATCTTGAGATGAATAACAAGTCTTCTGCTGTGTAGGAGTGCCAAAATAATGAAGGAAGGGAGTGATTTGAGACGCATTAATGAGGGAGGGATGGAGAGATGTAGACATTTGTACGTATAACCAAAGAATTGAGGAAATAAAATAAAAAAGAAACTCTTTTTCTGTGCTGACATGGAGAGTGTCAACTCAGCCGCGTCCCTGAAGGAGCGTCCTAAAGAATGGTCATCTATCATTTTCCATTTTTTTGGCTAAACCTTAACCCCTGAAATATTGCTAAACCCTAAACCCTAGATAATAAAAAAATTGGAAGATCATATGGAAACAAACTTTTAAAAAAAAGTGTACTCACCAAATCTCGGCTACATTCAAAGAAAACTCTCGTAGGAGCACTCTCTTTCACTCTTCTCCACACCTTCGTCGGCATTCTGCAGAAATAGAAGGGAATGGCCGATGATTGCTCCATGCACTTCGAAGGCCCGATCATTTGGTGGATCCTGGTGGATGGATTTGTTGGACATTGTTGAATGGGGAACACGGAGGTGTTTTCATTGCCTTGGGGTGAAAGCAAAGGGGGCGGAGGGTGAGGTAGTGCATTTGGGGGGCATTTCGGAAATATATTCGGATGGGACATCTGCTCCTCCACCCACTATTCTACAATCCAAACAGCTCCGAGTGGTGAGGGTGAGGGAGCAGCTTCTTTGGTCATGATGTTGAGAGCTGGATTCCTTAGGGATATGGATACTAGGGAGCACAATCCAAACGAGCCCTAACTTGTACACATGAGTATTTGTCATAAGTTTAATGTAATATTAGTAAAATTTGTTATACACCCATAATAGCAGATCTTCCCTTGTTAATTATCATATATGTGGGAAACCTTAAAACCACTATGTATGCTAGGGTAGTATGTTATGTTTTGTGTGAAGATGTGTATTTATAGCTAGTTAGAGCACATTTGATAATGAGAAGTTGCGAGCGTGTGCTGAAAGTTCCTTTTGGATTGCGAGTTAGGCGATTAGCAATGAGAGAAAAATAAAATGCCGTTAGAAAATGTTGATTTCATGACATTTACAAAATCGTGACAGGAACGTTTGCACCACCGTGATCTGCCCGAGAAGAAAATAATTTGCGTTTTGACATGTGAAAGAGAGATTTTTATTGGATTTGTTTTTGTTTGTAGTGGGACCCACTAACGAATAGAAGAAGAAGACGTTTGTAATTTATTTATCTTATGAAATAAAACCTATAACTTTGTTAAAAAATCACCAAACAATTATCTTTCAAAAATCTACAAATAGACACTCATATTGTTATATAACATTTTGCAATTTTAAATTCGAACCAGTCCCGAGCCCAGTCCCGAGCAATCCTGAGTTGTCTTGAGCCAAGTCCTGAGCAATCCCGAGCCCTGTCCCGAGCAGTCTTGAGTCCTGTCTCGAGTTATCCCGAGCAGTGTCTCGAGCAATTCCCAGCCAGTCCCAAGTAGTTCCGAACTTGATTTGACAGCAATACATTTTTATTAAATGTTGTGATTGAGAAGAAGAGAAAAAAAATGTGGTTAAATACTGTGAACTGGAACAAATGATGTGATAGAGAGAGAAAACTGTGATAATATTTTGGTAAATGTTGTTGTTGTAGATTAACTTAGCAATCTTTTTGGTGCCATATTTTGGGGTGTTTTGCTTGGAAAATTCACCTAAATAATTCGTTTTTTAGGTGATACTCAAAGGCCATAGAAGCATGTACCTATCTGCTTTTCTAAAAGCAAAATGTCACTAACAATTTGGTTAAGGATATTTTAGAGTAAATTGTCAACTTGCTGTTGAAAATTTTCCTGTAACACCTCAAGAATAGTCTCACGTTAACTAACATGAAAATAGTGGGTATGTTATAACGACACGAGTCTACCACTTTATACCAACCAACTTAAGTTTTATAGCAATATAGGTGGATGTTGTGGGTCAATCGACTCATATGTGACGGATCGAACTCAAGCTCGATGCAAGCTCGGGATGAGACGTTATATTTCTAATATTCTCAAATGCGTGTGTTTGTTATTATTTGTGATTGTTTGAATTTGAATGCCCTTCTTTACCAACAAAATGAATAAAAGCACACAAGTGATCCTTTATCTACAAAACTAATCTAACATGGGAGTGAGTAAATGCAGTGGGCTTTTTTTAGATAATAAATGCAGTGGGGTGTTTCACATCATAGCCTTTCAGCCACCAAGATTAAAAACTCTCACCATTTGTCCATTAAATCTACCACACACACAAGTGCTTAAGCTACTTAGCGCGCTTTGCCTCTTGGGTGTTCCAAATGTAGTAATGATATATCTTAAAGCAATTGTTACTCTTAACTCCTTGGTGAAGGAGTTGCCTCGTAGTTGTGAAAAGATTTTACTCCATTGGTGGTAAATAAAGACAAGTTTGGCGAGGAGTTTGAGAGCTTAGAGGTATAAAATCCTAAAAGATCGATCTCCGAGCAAAACTTTATAGTGGAAACATTTAGGCGCAGTTTGAGGATAGAAGTGGGTCGTGGTTAATGATACAACCACTGTAAAGTTTGTTGTCTATAAACAATTGTTTTCACATATCTTCTCTTTTTGGTTTAATTTTAAGTTTGATTGCATTATTCACGTTATCAAATACCAAAATCTATTCATACCCACCCCCACCATCTTTGGACTAGCCATATATCCACATCCTTTGATAGTGGTGTATCTTTTGCGAGCCTTTTACTTTCAACTACATCTTGACACTACTCAATTAAATGAATCCTAAGAATTGAAGATCTAATTCACGACTTCAACAACAAATTAAACCAAACATGTGTACAATGAGGATCGTTCTACAAAGAGTTTATTGCTTTTGCTCGAAATTAGGACTTATGGAGTTATGGATGCCTATTCCTTCTGCAATATTTGGTTGTTTTCCAGCATTACCAACTCAGGTACACATGTTGATGGTTTGGTTGAATTCACTAGGGGTCTGTCTGCCAATAGTTTCTGGGTTGGTTTTTGGAAAATTTGTAAAGAATTTGAAAATCAATTGTCAAATCAAAAAACAAATGGCGAGAATTTTGAAAAAAACTTTTTTTCATTGCTCCCAATTCCTATATATTCTTCTTTCCTCCAAAAAGCTAACTTGGCTGTCTTTTGTTGTTTTTACTTTTTAGATTGTTACCTGTTGAAAGATTATTTTTCTGTAATTTGTTTTTCATCTAACTAATGGGGCTGATGGATCAGGCCTAAACGAGCTATGTTGTGTATAAAGTGCCTAGGCCCATTCAGAAAAGTTAACTATTGTATTGTATTAATTGATATCTTTATCACTTATCGGCCTGTTACAAGTGAGCCTCATATTTAGACTTTCATAATTATCGGCCTTATGTATTTGCGGATTGCTTGATTGTGGTGTGGTATTCATCGAATTTATCTGATTTTCGCTTGTTTAAGAGTTTTGTCCTTATATGTGATTCGGATCTTTTCAAATGCAAAATTAGTAATCGGAACGAAGTAAAGAGTGGAGTAGTGAACTATATACGTGGAGAGACATCAATTACCTTTTTTTTAACATTAAATTACTTTTGCTAATAACTTAAAGTTTAAAAAGAAAATCTGAATCATAGATCTTGATCTAGAACTCATATTATCTATGTGCGTTGAAAATCAAGATTTTGGAAGTGATTTGATTTAAGTTCAAAAGATGAAAATAAGTGTATTACATTTGTCGAAAAAACTTGATTTCTTGATCTCACATCAAATAACTCCCAATTTCTTCATTTTCGGCACACATACATAATATGAATCCTAGATCAAAATCTACGCTATAGATCTTCTATTAAAAATTTAAAAATTAAATTACGAGCATGAGCAAGTGCAAATGATGTTAATAAAAATTAATGGTTGAATTTCACTTTAAAGAAAGCACTGGCCTTTGGAGGCAAGAATTAAAATATTTTGGTTCTGGATGCAACCTCTACCAGAATGTGCCCTCCCAAGATGATGTCTCCATTATATGTGGTTGTTATTTTTTTGTTATTATATATGAACTAATCTCATCTCTCAGGTTTATTAGTAAGATAATTATAGCTGACATAGAGTTGCTAGTTGTATATATGTTATAGCTCACCAATAACATTATTT
The DNA here is from genome assembly GCA_963682175.1 of Triglochin maritima. Classification (NCBI taxonomy): domain Eukaryota; kingdom Viridiplantae; phylum Streptophyta; class Magnoliopsida; order Alismatales; family Juncaginaceae; genus Triglochin; species Triglochin maritima. The sequence goes on from OY821773.1 coordinate 13,520,691, forward strand.
TTGCATCTAAGAAAATTATTACAAGTTGAATGGATAAGTTCGCAACCAGATACAAACTTGTTTGGGACTTGGGATATGACTGAATTTTGTTGTCAACAAGAACAGAAATTTATTATCGTCGCCAAGAGTGGTCCAATAACACATAAATCATGAACCGTAAAAATCAATACCTAGTAGCAAAAAAATAATCCAAATCAATACCACCTCTTCACTCGTGTGTAACAAAGGAACGCATGTATACACTAGGGTGAATCGTCTTCACATTTGTCGATTTTTTTTTAAAACACACAACTTAAAGATGATAATTAAAAAAAATGAAAATATCGTTTCTATTTTTAACATTTTTCAAACCTAATTACATTAAATTTCAAACATCCAAAAGAATTTTTTACAACCATAAAACACGACACATCAGTTGAACAACTAATTAACTAAATAATTTAACGTAAAAAACACATATAAAAGTCATTACAAAATCATTCTTCTAGACTTCAGTTTTATGAAATCAAGTGCACGGCGCACTGACAGGGAAGGAGTTGTGACAATCGATTTGAGGAGGAGACGGGGAGTTGAAGAGAGGATTAGATTTAGGGACGAGGAGATGATTGGGTTTGGGCATGACTATGGATGACAATGGATCGGTTCCGGTTTGTGTATTGGGAGAGCTGGAACCGGATCTATTTTTTATTTGGGTATCCAGAACCAAATGGGATCTGAGTCGGTTCCCAACTTGGGTACCCAGAACCGGATCCGGTGGAATCATGAGTACCCAGAACCGGATCAGGTACCAAATTTGTAAAAAAATTGATTTTTTACGTGTAAAAACGGTTATTTTCATTTTTTACAATTACTTTTTATGATTAATTTTTTTTATGTTGACAATACACCAATTTCTGATCCGGATCCACTAGCTTGAACCATAACCGAGTTGGAACCGGGTCGGTTCTGAAATTGAGTAACCATATCAAACTCATATCCGTTTTATCCTGGTTCGGTACCACCGAATTTGGTATAGTTTGACCAGTTCCGGATACTCATTGACACTCCTTAAGAGTGATTGTACTGACTGAAAATTAGGATTGAAAAAAAAATGTCTAGAAATTTGGGTGGGGCAGGTGGGGACGTGGATCCGCCGCTGTGTATACAAATGTGTTTCGACCTTCGAAAAGAAAACTACAGACAAAACGTCACTTTCTGAGAAATACTTCACGGTGTGTTCCGATAAGTTGAGGTTTGAAGTTCAATACTCAACATTTGAAGGCTAGTTGCAAACCTTAACTCCATGTACGTTTCATACACAAACCGTGAACCTCATGCGTACTGTTTGGGCTTTTATTTTTAAAATATTGAGTTTTGTTAATGTTACCTCTCGTGAAAACTCAAAACTCAATGTTTGGGAGTGGGAATATGGGTGTGATTGGTAAAGTTCGGTAGAGTTTAGAACTTGAGTTCCTAGAACTTAAGTTCTTAGTACTCGACTTCTCATAATTATATTTTTTTCGTGATTGGTACAACTAGAGTTTTAAGTTGAACTGGACTTTGATTGGTTGTTTGATAGGAATTGAGAACTTCAAAAATCCAGTTATCGTACCTAATAAATATGAATACAATATCAACACATTCATCGTACTTAAAAGTCATAAATAAATAATTAAATAATTGAGTTGGTTTAATTTGACATTACTTATATCTTTAGAGTGCAAAATATTTAACATCCACAAGAAAGAGGAAAAGAACATATATTACAATTGAAAAATAAGAAAAATAAATAAATAAAAACATGAGACAACAGTCAAAAGGGAAATAAAATGATCACTATTAAAAATAAATAAAACATCAATGTTACAAAATAATATCCAATAGAACATTTCATGGCATGGAAAGAACATTCATTGTTATAATTGTAAGAACCCAAACCCTTGTTAGGGTTAAGCTTGGGTTAATGGAGGATTAGAAGGTGTTTAGCATGGGAAGTTGGAGTGCATAGTGTATGCATGGGGAAGAGGTGGAGGCGCGCTACAGTGGTCGTGGTTGAGGGGATGGGTTTGGAAGTGTAGGGCGACTGTAGCGGGGTGTAGTGTTGGGTTTATAAACGTTTTCTTCTCTCTCTCTCTCTCATTATCTCTCCATTCACCCTCACTCTCTTCTTGTTCTTTTTCGCCGACCGAGCAGAGGAGGAGACCGGAGATCGCGCGGCGTGAGGCGTGCGGAGTTGAGCGCGCGGGGAGATCACCGGAGGCGACGTGCGCGAGCGGAGCTCCGGCATTTTCGTCGTTTCTTTTGAGGTATGCCGCTCTCTAGTGTGGTTTTGTTGTTGACACTCATGAGAGGGTCGTGTTGGTCGGTCGGAGGAGGTCGGAGGCCTCTCCGACGTCGCGTTTGGGCGAAGAAACCTCGGCTGGCGCGAGGTTGAAGACGACCGGACGGTCGACCGGCCCTTGGGCGGTCGACCGATTGCATGTATATCTTTACTGCCTGTTGCGTTTCGGTCGACTGAGGCCTTGTGTTCGGTCGACCGGAACTTAAGTTTATTTGTTTATATTGCATGTTGTTCGGACGTAGGCTTGTGTTCGGTCGACCGTTATATGACGTAGAAATATAGGTTGACCCTAACTGTTATCGGTCGACCGAGACCCCTGAGTCGGTCGACCGATGGATTAAAAGATTGAAAATGATGTACTGTTAGTTTTCGGTCGACCGGGACCCCTGAGTAGGTCGACCGATAGAATGATTTGTAATGTTGACCAACTCCGGATTTTGACCTCGTTCGGTCGACCGGTTTTAGACCTTCGGTTGACCGTTGGGGGGATTGTGTTCTGTGCGCAGCGGTAGACCGTGTTAGGGACGGTCGACCGATTCCTTTCTGGAAACGGTCGACCGAATCACCTCTTACGGTCGACCGTTTGGGCCCAGGACAGAATTCCTGGTTCCCTTTTTGAACGCCAACTTTGTCCACGGAAACCCGTGTCCTCGCCTGGTGCGTGAGCCGGGAGGTGACGGTGGGCGCGTGATGCGTGCCTGCCCAGGGACCGCCGTTGGGAAGAGTGTGGGTGTTCGGGACGCATCACCTCCATGTATGGACCGTGACTTTTGAGATGATTGTTGGCACTTTGTAGTATAGCAGGCCTGAGGGATCGCGGATCCCAGTGTTGATGTTGTGCGGGCACGCAACCGGCGTTGGGTGAGGTGACTACCGGCCCACGGGCTACGGAGGTCGCTGCCCTGTTTTTATAGCGGCGCGGTTGGTGTTCGCGGCTCAAGGAGCCCGATGACCTGGCAGACTTCGGTCTGGATCTGTCTGATGCTGTGCCGGACTGTTGTGATGGACCACCGATGTTGTGCCGGTGATGCCGCCGAGGTTGTGCCGGCGATGATGATTGTTGGGCCGAGGCTGTGCCGGCTATGTTGTTTTCCTCGGCTGGGCACCTACCGAGATGTTGTTGTTATACCTTCCGGGCGACGGCCCCGTTGGTCCCTGTGGCTCCGACCAGTGAGATTTGCAGATCTGTATTCTATCGGCGCAGGCGTGACAGAGGCTCCCTGCCGAACCCTTGAGTAGTGTAGCTGCGTGTGGGGGGTGCGATGTCGCGTGCTGTAAGGCTGCATGTGCCTGCAGTAGGTCTCCTCGGGAGACTCGTTGTTGATTGCCGGACTGATGTCTTGTTTTACCCTTCGGGGGAACTGTTTTCCTTTCTGTCGATGTCATGACATGATACTAGTATCATAGGTTCATTATGTAATGCATGCATGTAGGTGAGTTGGCATACGGGGTTTCCTTCTGGAAACTCAGGCATTGTTGTTTATATTTTCAGGACCGCAGTAGGTCCAGTGGGGTGGTGATCGGCGGGCGCGCGCGTTTGGAGTCGGATCCTCTAGTCAGACCACTGAGGTCCACATGATTACGTTTATCTTCCCTTGTCGTTTTGTTGTAATCATGTATTCATTTTGACAACTCTGATGTAATTTTGGTGCACCGTTATTTGTTTATGAGAAGTAACAGTCCCGTCTTGATTATTGAGTTCCTGTGTCTTGTTTCTGAATTTTTAAATTTTCCGCTGTTTCGGGATGTTACAATAATCCTTTACCAAAAGTCAAAAAAATTAATATTCTAGACAATCAATCAACATGAACATCCTTACATCTATTAAGATTTGAAAAAGAAAAAAGGATTAATTATTGTTTGCCTTTGAACTATCTATTGATATGACTTTGCATCCGTAGACTTTAAAAGGTGACAATTATCCCACTTGAACTTTCGTTTTGTAACATCCTCCTTCAACTTTAAAAATTCATAATTCAAACACGCATTCACACTTTTTTGTAATTTTTTACGTTGTATCCCTAATACACTCTTAAATCTAGTTTTACATGAAAATTCAAATCAAATTGGAAGTCAGATATTGTTGGAATTTGGATCGGACTGGTACAGAATTCAACCCAAATTCCAACCATATCTGACCTCTGATTTGATCCAAATTTTCACGTAAACTAGGTTTAGGAGTGTATTAAGGCTACAATGCAAAAAATTGTGAATGTGTTTAAATAATGGATTTTTGAAGATCAAAGGGTTAAAGTATTACAAAACGAAAGTTCAATGGGGGAAACTGTCACCTTTTAAAGTTCAGGTGTGAAAAGTGATATAAAGACATAGTTCAATGGGGCAAACTGTAATTAACCCAAAAAATCACAATAAAATGTATAGGCAACTAACGTCTAACTTCATTGATTTACCTTCCCTTGGTTTTGGAATGGAAGTTCTGGAAGTCATCTTTCTCTCTCTCTCTCTCTCTATATATATATATATGTATATATGTGTATGTATATATATATGTATGTATATATATATATATGTATATATATATATATATGAAAATTTTCCTATGAGGTATACCTCACCTTATGTCAAATAAGGTACAAATATCATCAATCATCAGATCTTTTGTAACTTGCATTGAATGGTTGTTTCTAACCATCATCTCTCTCACGTGATAAAATCCATCTCCTTTCTAAAATCTTTTCTTCTACTCTCTCCAACCCATTTTCTCATATTTTTGCTATCCACGTTCATCCACGAAATGACATGGTTTATTCATCTCTGGTGGTTTGATTTGTTCATCTCTGGCGGTGTGATTTGGGATGAGATTATGGCCGGTCTTTAGTGTCCTCTCCAGAAACGAGATCTTCCGGTGGCTTGATTTGTTCATCTTTGTCGACGTGATTTGGGGAGAGATTCTGGCCGATCTTTGGCGTCCTCTCCAATGACGAAACTACTTCTACGATTGCGTGTCAAGTAGATCTATTTGTTTTGACCAAGTGATCTTTAGAGTTTAGGATTGAATTATGTGAATTATTTATATTTGAAACCACATTCCTACCTTTAAACATTAGATTTTTCAATCAGGGGTTAGTTTCTATTTTGTTGGTTATTTATATGTTAATTGTCTGATTATGTTGTTTTTTAGTTATGTATGATGTATTTTTAGTGTCATTCTTTTGGGTCATTGATGATTAACTTTGTGTTCTTTAATTTATAGGGCATCTCATCATGTCTATTGATTCTAATCAAATTATGGATGAACCAAGTGAAAATATAGCTGAGAATTCTATTGAAATTAGGGTTGAATCAAGTGAAGTTATGAATGTTGATTTTTAATGAAATTAGAGCTGAAACAAGTGAAAATATGGCTGTCATTTCATGTTTTGAAGAGGTGGAGTCTAATAAACCTCATCTTTATCAAACATTTGATATCTTGAAGAGGCAGAGATGTTTTATTTGTTATATGCTGGAATGAAATGATTTTGGTTCGTAGATATTCAACACATTATAAGTATAGTTCAAGTGGTAGAACTTTAGGTTTGAAAATTTTTGTTTGCTCAAGACAAGGGACTTATGTACCTAAAACCGATTCATCAAAAAAGAAGAAACAGAAAGTTGAATATGTAAGAATAGGTTGCAAAACTTGTATGACTGTAAAACTGGATAAAGTTTCTGACAAATGGAAGATTGTTTCTTTTGTAGAAGGTCACAATCAAGAGATGACGTCACCAACAAAATGTCGTTACCTAAAGAACAATCGTAAGATCACAAAAGCCAGGAAAATGTTTTTGATGCAATGAACACAACGAACATTCTAGTTTCGAAGCATGCCTCACTTTTGGCAACTTTGTGTGGAGGGTATGATAAAGTTAGGTGTTTTTCATCTGATATTTACAACCTTAGGCGAGATGATAGGATTGTCAGTAAGGGATTTCATGCAGAGCATATTGTGCATCACTTTCAAATATGGAAGGAATTGAATCCTAATTTATTTTATGCATGTTGTCAAGATGAAAATGGGCATTTAAGTCATTCTTTATGGGTTGATCCATCTTCCATTCAGGATTTTGAGTTATTTGGTGATTGTGTTACATTTGATACAACTTATCAAACAAATATGTATTCTATGATATTTGGTGTTTTCTGCGACGTTAATCATCATTATAGAACAGTTCTTTTTGCATCATCTTTTATAATAGATGAGTCCGCAGAATCATTTTTTGGGTGTTTTCACAATTTCAATAGTGCATGGGTCGTGCACTACCAACCATCATAACAGACCAGGATCTAGTTATGAATGTTGCTACAGCTAAAGTGTATCTTGACACTCTTCATCGGTTTTGTATTTGGTACATCACATCAAAGGTACCAAACAAGCTTGGTTATGTTGCAGAACGTGAGCTCGTAATGAGAAATTTCCATTCACTTTTAAGGAGTGTTAATGATGGTGAATTTGAGACTAGTTGGATCAAGTGGATCCAATCAAACAAGCTGTCAAAAAATGAATGACTCTGCAACATATATGATCTGCATTCTAATTGGGTTCCAGTGTTTCTCAGAGGGTTTTTTTGCAGGCATGAATAGTAATCAACACAACGAGTCTTTAAACTATATGTTGAAGGAATCAGTTCATGAGAGCAACATTTTATAAGACTTTATCATTCGCCTTGATTGTATTTTACTAAAAGCAAGACATGCAAAAAACTTGAAGGATCATGTTGATACATATCGTATCCCACAGTTGTGCAGTCAATTAATATTTGAGAAGCAAATGTCTTATTTTTTGACTCGAGAAATGTTCTCTAAATTTCAAGATCAAGTCAAGGAATGTCTACATTATACCATCAAGCGAGTGATAGATGAACCTTCCGCTTCAAATATATTTTTCAGATAAATCTCCATGATTACTTTCGTCATATAACTTTCATTTCATCAGCTTTAACTTTTATTCTTTTAGTTTTCGTATATTAATTTTTAGGTGTTTTTACTCATGTCATATGTAATTATAACTATGTTTGATGTACATATTGAAGGATTTTGTGCCCTATATTTGTATATAATTTTAAAATTTTATACATGTATACAAGATCGTTTTCTAAATTTTCGACGATTTTATGTACATTATCATGTATATTATTTTAATACAATGTAATCTACATATATATTAAAATAAATTGATGAAGATCATACCCAAATGTTCTCTAAAACCTTTATGAAGATCTGAAGTTGCATTGCGCGTTGAATCGTCCACCGATTCGCCTCCAAGTGTTCACCAAACTCTAAACAAGATTAAAGAGAAATGAGTTGGCCAATTGATCTTTAATTCAAGGTTAGAATCTAGCTAATAACCCCTCTGAAACTCCTGAGAATCTAATCTCAAAAACTTGAATAATTAATTAAAGATAATTTTCCGATGGCATGATGGAGAAAAAAGAGAAAGAGAATTTTTGCATTAGTCTTTTTAAGGAAGGGATGATGGCCTATTTATAGGATTTCATCTAACTCACATCATGTGCAAACAACTTACACATGATTCATTATTAATCTTTCCACTAAACCATATCATGTGCAAAACACTTTGCACATGATCCATGTTTATTTCTCCTATAAACTATTTCATGTGCAAACCACTTTGCACATGATCTCATGTTTATTTTGTCACATCATCATGTCATAACTACTTTTAACCAATGTAGATTAAATCCAGTCATTAATCAATAAAAAATATCCTATTAATATATGCAAAAATGTGGGCAAACGGTTTGACCATTTTTCACTATTTTTGACTTTCCCAAATTTTGGAATAATATCCAACAAAATTGGACTTTGAGGTTTTACCAAATTCATATGTTATAATGTTGCGAATCACATTATATCATATAATATATTATCATATATAATGTCAAAACATTATACTCTATAATATATATACATCTCATACGAATTTATTTGTTATTCTAACCATGTCGTTTTCACGACATATTGATTTTATTATTTTACTACATGTATATTATTTCATAACGATTGAAACTTAATACATCATATATAATAAAATATAAAATTACATCTTTTGTTTCCCAGTTTTGTGGTGTGACCTATAAAAAAATCTAAGTTATGTTGGTAATGACATTAAATATTTAATATCATAAACTATAAGCGGTATCTAGCTACACATTATAGTTACCCAAATAACAAAAATGTTTTGCTCACTCAAACTAAACACGATCCAATTAGTGATATGTAAAATATCACTTGTGTCTATCACTTGCCTCATGATATTAAGAATATTATACAAAGTAGAAATGTGTCACATTTGTATTATATATTCATTTTTGATCTCTTAAGCTAATTATAAATATGTAACTTAACAGAAGTCACATTGTGCACATTATAATTTCACTTTATCAATGGGCTCATTAATATCATTACTCAAGTAAAGAGGGACAATGGTAATCCTTTGACGAACTATCTTTTTCAGCACAAGTCATACTTAATCAACTATTGCCTTTATCACTATACTCAATGACAGGTTTTGAAAATAATCAAATTAAACACTTCCTATGTGAAAAGACATAAGTCTTATATCTTATGATTCAAGACACAATAAAAACATTAATGACACATAACACAATTCCATAATGTTTCACTTACTATGTATATTCAATATATAAAAGTAACTATTTTCCTCTTTTATATATTCGTGTTGTTAAATATTTGTAGAGCTACAATACTATTTAATCAACATGACAATCTTATCTCGGTTATTAACATTCCATGTCAATTACCATGATTGCGAATAACTTTTGATTTATGTAAACCATTATCTTTTAGAGCTCTACGGTTAAGGACCAAGAGCATCTTCCTTAACACTTCCAAAAGACGAATACATTAATCAAGGAACAAAATGTTTGCACATTCAATTCATAATAATTGACATATAAAAGAATACTTTTAGAACACATTTCTTTCACATATACTGGAATTTGAAGTTTTTATTGCTCTTATTGTTGTTTCTGTACATATAAACCATTTCAATTTAAGTTTATAACATTATGTTGTTCTTTATGTTGTTTAGGCATTCAAACAATATCATGTTCGAAGAATTGGAAAGCTCGATGGATTTCAAAAAATTAGATGTGCCACAGACAAGTTTAATCCTCAATGCAGTTGCATTTTGATGTAGTTTTTGGGTATTCCGTGTTGTCACATTTTGGCATTCTTTAATCACAAACTAATATTGAAGTTGCCCGATTACTTTTTGTTGCAAAGATGGTCCAAGAAAGTTAAAGATGGAATTAAGGTTGTCGTCCAGATCGTACAAAACAAGAATGGAAAACCAGAGAAGTATGTAGAGCTAATGAAAATATGTAATGATGTGATCAATGATGGTCTAACTAGCGATGAATTTTTTTGAATTTGTTAAAGGCAAGTTGATTGGATTATTTGAAGAAATTTAGTTGAAGAAAACACTTGTTTCAGTTGTATCTGAAGAAGAAATTAACAACAGAAGTTCAATAATAGAAATATCGAGAAAAGTGACGGATCAGCGCATAGTTGTGATAACAAGAAAATGATGGGAAAAGTAGAAATAACATCAAGAAAACATAAATTTACACGGATTATTGTTATAATTACATCATTTACATTTATAGTTACGTTTCACGTAATAGTCAAACTACAAAATAGTCAATATATTTAACAAAAGTAGTCAACATACTTGACAAAAACATCATTTTATGTACATCATTTGAAGTTTTAGTTACAACAAATACAAATTAAAGTACATTAACTAAGGAAACTTACTAATTGTCATAACTTTCAAAGAACTTGTCAGTGATACACCTTTCTGTTTTGCTAATGCAAGATTGGCTTGTATATCCTTTCTTTTTTTATCTCACCTACAAAGACCAAAATAAATATTAGTATAAGAGCACCAAAATTTGATTGGGTTTCTAGAGCATTACTTTTAAACATTGTGATTTACCATTTAGGGTTCTTTTTGTTGCTGAGAACTTTTCGAGCTTCTTTTCTTTTCCTGTTTTAACTTCCTTAACCAAAGAATTGGGTGAATTTCTCATCTTCCATTTGTTTTTCTCTCTTTTTGCTTCTTCCTCGTCTCCTTTTTCCACATCTTCTTGTTTCTTATCCTCTTTTTCACAAACGGAAATTAGTTTTTTTCATTTCTACGTGCACCGGATCATCTTTGTTTTGCCCATTTTCTATTTTATCGAATGGCTCCGATGTGCTTGCTTTCTTGAGTTTATTTGCCAAACCTTCAATATGACTTTTCAATCTTGAGATTTGAGCCTCAAACTCTTTCAATAAGTTTTTTATTTGATAATGTTGCATTCTTCAACATTTCTTTTAGTTGGAGGTTCTCTTCAAGCAAATTACTATTCTCCGTTCTTACTTTCTTAGTTTCTCTTCCATTTTCAGGTTTTACTTCCTTTTCCTGTGAGAATAGCATTGTTATAGTACATTGATGTGTATGATACAAAGATCTAACCATCCCAATAAAAAAGATTAGCTGCTGTTTTTTTACTTGAACACTTTTTCTCACTCCCACTGGTTGCAACATTCTTTACATCCTACAAATAAAAAAATTACAAATCATGATAAAGTTGATAAAGAAACAACAAACAATACTACACTAAGTTACAACAAACGTTACATTACTAATATACAAAAAGAACAACAAACCTTGGTAAAGTTACACTAAGTTAAATCATACTAAATATTGATAAAATTCACATAGGGAAGTAAAATTAATACAAAGAAAATTGCTGAAATTACATCAAAATGAGCAATGCAATATAAACAATGTTGACCATCCAACAAAACAAACGATCAATGAAATGAAATAAGTTTGTTTTTCACTCTACGTCAAAAGGTTGTACTTTGTACCTGATTTTATTCTAATCTTGCCAACCGTCTTTCCTTGTAAACGAGAGGATTCTTCCATCGTTTAAATTGTGGTTGTGCGTTAGGGAATTGTGGCATACACATTCTTGTTTTCTCATATACCCAATCTAACATTAAAAACAAATAAACAATTCAACATTTTATGCAATCTGAAACTATAAAGTATGTAACAATTTAGATTTATAACTTACATTAATGGTCATTGCACAACCCACTACATATGCCTCTGCTTTTCTACTCTTTCTTTTATCTCGGTTCTTGATGACTTCGTGACATCTACTTGCATTCTTCATGATAGATTTATGGATGAAACCAGTCGAGTTGTAAGATGTCAATGAACTCAAATCATTAATGAACCACAATATGTACTTTGGCACAGTTTCATTGGACTGTAGACACAAAAATGTAGTCATCACTCCAAGCAGCCATAACTTCACTTCCACCAATGTAGTTTCGAAATAGGTCGTCGATCACGTATCTATTTACAAAGAAATGTTCCATCTCCAAAAATTAGTTGAAACGTGTAGAAGAAATGGCTAGTATTTGTTTTTCATCAAGCTCAACATTATCCTTTATTTTCTTGTATGCAGCCACACTACATCTATATTGAATTTTGGTTTGAGTTCCAATGAAATATTGAGAAGTCACAAACTATTTGCTTCTCAAAAAATAAGTAAATAGTTTTACAATTAAGAATATATTTTCACCTCCTCCTCCTCCTGACATTCTTCTTTGCATTTGTACTTTAACTTTCTTTCCATTTTTCTTCATTGTAGATGTGACACATACTTCCGTTGCAGAGACAGATATATTTGGAGTTAATTCGACTAATAATGGACTTGAATCCTCAAACTCCAACTCACTCAACTCCAAACTAAATGATGGAATAGGAACTGCATGCAACATGATTCAAAAAATAATTAAAATTCATAAACAATACAAATAGACTATAAAAGCATGAACTAACTTTAAAGTTGCAAAAACTAACACTGAAAATACATAAACAATCAATATAAATACACTATAAAAGCATGAACTAACTTTAAAGTTAAATAAACAGTCAATAAAAATACAATATAAAAGGATAAACTTACAATAAAATAGTAATTATGAAGTGATTCAAAAAACTGGTAACCAAACAGTAAATGTTGATAAATTTACACAAAAAATCCATCAACATACATTAAAAAAGGAAAAAAAATCAAAATAATATATTTTTTTTAAATTTGTCAAAATAGACCTCAATAAAAAGTATTTGTCAAACTACACTCGCTGCCACCAGGTGGTGACATGTGGCGGCGGCGAGTTTTGTTTTTTTGTGCATAGAAAACTCGGCATCACCAGTGTCGAGTTCTACTTAGTTTTTTATTGCCCAACACTTGAGATTTTCCACTCAACGTGAGTTGGCAGGAGAAGTGATTCAAACAGAACTCGGCACTGGGAGTGCCGAGTTCTATTTGAACTGTTCTTCTGGCGCTCAGATCGTGCATGAGACGGTTGGACGGCCAGGAGAACAATGTCTTACATAGAACTCGGGATCTTAGATGCCGAGTTGAATATGCAGAACTCGGCGTTTGTAACGTCGAGTTCACTTTAAAAAAAGAGAACTCGGCGTTACAAACGCCAAGTTCCGTCGGGCTATAAAAGCAGCCTGACGCCCCCCTTTCCCCCTCCGCCGAGTTATCGCGTTTTTAAGGTTAGGGTTTCAATTTTTTTCGTTTTCCACTGTTTTCTTGCCTTTTTATGTATTAGGATGATATACATTGTTGTTTTATGTATGATTGTAGTGTTTTTATTAGTTAAGGAACCCGTTTTGGTGCAAACTCGATTTCGATTTTGGGTTTTTCGGCAAAACGTTTTATTTCTTGTTTGTTAGTTGATTATTGATTTTAGTTTTGTTGATTGTAGGTCTACGGTAGTAATCTTAAAAATAGTTGAATTTAAGTTTGATTATTGTGATTAAAATTAGATTTTTTGTTGTTATTTTGGTTTGAATGTATGTTACTTTGAATGAATGTATCCGTTCAAAAAATTCTGACATAATTCGTAACGTTGTTTATTGTAGTTGATTTTATTGGAGAGATTGCTCGACGTTTACAGTCGTTTGCTACTACACTCGATTGAGGTAATTTCTAAACCATTTGAGTATTTTCAACTTTTTAAGTAGTTAGTAATGAAGAACAACTATCTCACTTGAACACATTTTCAAATTTAATTAATATATGTTAGGTATGGGTAAAGATGATGAAGGATCTTTGTTGGTCATGTATAACGGGAAATTAGAATGTAACGGAGATGTGGCAGAATATACAGGATCTGACCGCAAATTGGTAGTTGTTCCGTTGAACATAAAATATGTGGATTTAATGGATGTTATAAGATCTGAATGTTGTTATCCACACAATATGTTTGATGTCAAGTTGACGACGAAATTGCCATTAAACAATGATTGGACATACATTCCATTCACTAATGATAGGTCAGTTTATGGATTGATGTGTTTGTTTAAACGGATGTCTGTGGTTGGAGTATAAGTGGAAGCTGAACCTAAAGTGCCCGACCCTACGTTGACAACGAACACTCATTCGCCGGAGTATGGTACAGTAAAGTCGACCGGTTGGGACTGTGCAATAGATTTGAATATAAGTCTAAATCCTACAACCCTCAATTAGTGGGTTTCAATATTGTAGACCCGTTGTCAGTGTGGATGGAACGCACCTCTATAGCAAATATAGAGGTTTATTGCTAATTGATGTGGGCACGGATGCAAACAACGGAATTTTTCCTTTGGTATTTGCTATTGTAGAGAGCAAGAATACAGAGTCATGGACGTGGTTCCTTCAATTGCTGGCAAGTAGAGTTACAAGGAGACCCGATTTGTGTATTATCACCGACAGATTTTCGGGAATAAACGCTTGTGTGCGAGCCGCACTTCCACCTTCGGAGGGGCATGTACATTGATTCTGTCTTCGACACATGAAAGCAAATCTTGCTAAACATCGAAATTGCAAGGAAAGATTGAGACAAATCAAGTTTTACGAAGTGGGTAAAACTCATTTATTTATGAAATTTGAAGAGTTAATGAAGGCTATTGCAGAGGAACATAAACCGGTATACGAGTGGATTCAGCATCAAGGTCCTTTGGAAAATGGACTTGTTGTCACGACGGGGGTCGACGTTTCGGATGTATGACAACAAACATGTCAGAAAGCTTCAACAATGTCGTACGAGGGGCACACGATATGCCAACTTGATGACATTTCTCCACTTGAACAACTTCTTTGTTAAAAGAAGGGACGACGCCAAGTCGTGGAATGAAACATATGTACCGACAATCCACACCGTGGTGACGGCAAACAACAATCTGGCCAGAACACATACAGTAACTTGGTACCACCAGCTGATGTACCAGGTTGAAGCCAATGACCAGAAAAAATACATCGTGAAATTTGAAGAATGAGTTATTACTTGCACTTGTGGATACATAATTGCAATGCGCGTCCTACGTTCACATGTATTAACAGTTTGCAGTGGCAGACATGCAAATGTCAACACTTCACATTTGGTGTCCCCATATTATGAGGTTCAAATGTACAGGGAGGCGTACAAACTGATATTTATCTCAATTCCTGATGTAAGGTATTGGCCAGACCGAGGCAACATCACAATGAAGCCTCCCCAAACCAAAAGACCTCCTGGTCGGCCTAAATCAACGCGAATCCGAAACGAGATGGACGAACACTCTGGAAGAAGGGTAAGGTGTGGGAGATGCGGCGGTATAGATCATAACCGAACACGATGCAAGGAACCTAATAGCAAAATAGTTTGAATATTTTGTATGTAACTATTTAGTGAGACGAATGAATGTAAGAGTTGATTAATTGTAAGACTTGAATTAATGTAATGTATTTTGTTATGACTTGAATGAATGTACGACTTAAATCTTTTTTAAGAGTTGACTAATTGTAAGACTTGAATTAATGTAATGTATTTTTTAGTACTGCAAATTTGCCTAGTTCTGCCTATTAAACTCTGAGTTATGCCTATTAAACTCGGCATCATAGATGCTGAGTTCTATTGTAGACTTCTCTTGACCGTCCAATCGTTTCATACACGATCTGAGTGCCAGGAGAACAGGTCCAAATAGAACTCGGCATCCCCAGTGTCGAGTTCAATTTGAATCATTATTCTCCTGACAACTCACGTCGAGTGGAATATGAAGTGTTGGGCAATAAAAAACCAGAGAGAACTCGACAGTGGTGATGCCGAGTTATGCTAAATAGAACTCGGCATCACCAGTGCCGAGTTCTCCCAAGTAGAACTCGGCACTGGTGATGCCGAGTTTTCTATGCATAAAAAAACAAAATCTGCCGTCACGTGTCACCACGTGGTGGCAACGAGTCTAGTTTGACAAATACTTTTTATTGAGGTCTATTTTGGCAAATTCTTTTAAAAAAATATTATTTTGAAAATTTTCCTTAAAAATGCACAAACTTACGTTAAAAATAGAAATGCAAAAAGAAAGTATGTACTATGTGTTATTAGAGAACAGCGAAGAGAAGGTGATGAATTGTGAGCATTAGTATGTGGTGAAGAACCAACTTCTTGTGAAACACCTAACATAAATTAGGAATTAAAATAAAAACAAATTTTCTAAAAAAACAACACAAGAATGACTGAAATACATAGAAATACATGCCTTTCTTTTTTGCTTTCATTTTATTTCTCTTTTTCGTTATTGTTTCCTTGACTTTAGTTTCATTTACTTTTTCTGTTCCATTTACTTAGGTTTCCTTTACTTTAATCCCCTCCACGTTGGTTGACGTTGTAGATGAGTTTTTCCTTGGACTTGGAGTTCTCTGAGATTGGATATGGCTCAATCCTAAACTAAATGATGGCATAGGCACTGCAAGAGAAATATTCTTTCCTTCGGAGCTCAAATTTAACCATTAGTTGGACCTATATCTTATTAAAAAACATGTACAATATCAAAGGTACAACAAAATGAGCTAAAATTATGTCAAATAAATTGAAATATGTGGATTACATACAACAAGTTCTCATTGTATGTGGATTACATACAACGGTAACTAAACTATAAAGCTACAAGTATCAAATTAAACTATAATTAAAATACATTGTTTGAAGCTTAAAATACACAAATAAGTATTTAAATTGCAGTACTTAGAATACACTTAGATATACTCAAACTTCGTCTTTTCCTTCTGCATTTCCCAAAATAACCAAAACAACCAAATTTCAAAAAAAAATGAAAGTAAATAGAGCCCCTAAAACAAAAATCCTAAACCAAATTTAAACCCTACATTTCTCAACAAAAAAAACTTTGTCAACTAGCATTATTGCGAAGGAGAAACATATAAATCACACAAAAATACTAAATAGACAGATGGAATCTTACTTTGATGATGCAATCTAGGAGAAGTCCTACTCTTTATCATTGGATGCAATTTAGGAGAAGATCTAGTGTCCATCGCCGAAAATAGAGCAATAACTCATCCTAAATGATGTTGTCGACGTACATTCGAAGGGAAGATCTAGGGTTTGAAGGTTTTGGGGTGGAAGAGAAGGTTTTGGGTTGGGTTTTGTGAGTTTAGAGTTGGGGATTTGAGAGTGATGTTTTAGAGTTGGGGTTTGGAGTGAATCTTATGATCAAAAACAATGTATCTTAATCTTACGGCCATAAAAATTGTAACTCATATTTACTTAAATGAGGTATACCTCATAGGAAAACTAATATGTATATATATATTCGAAGTCATGGAGAAAGTCTCAAAATTTGACTTCTAGAACTTCCTTGGTACCAATCACATAGAACTCAACTCAGAACATCACTTCTCCACTTCCAATCTAACTTCGTGAGTACCAATCACACCCTAAGGATGTTGACTGGGGTAATTGTGGGATGAATCTCTATCTCAACACTAGTCCAAGTTGCATATATTGGAAAACAAAAGTTATAAGCCAAAAATTTCACCCAAAATTCAAAACTCAACCCCTAAACAAGTATGTTTAGAATCTTTGGATGACAAAATTTGAGTTTTGAAATTTGCATCAAAATTATTTAAACCTTAAAACTCAAGTTACCTAAACACATTCTTAAAGAGTGTCCCAAATGAATAAAACCACAATAAGTTTATGTAATAAACCCGTTGAGCGTCACGAGTGGTCTCATAAGGTTAGGAAAAGAAATCAAGATGTCAAACTTTTCAACAAGGGGGTTTTGTGCACTCGGAATCTAGGGGAAAGTAATGGAAAGGACACGAGATTCTATTTCACTCCGTGGAATGGGTGTTGTTATGCACTCCTAGGAATCCATGTCCACTTTCTGTCGAATTTCGTGGTATATACAAAAAAATTATTTTTCTTTCTCAACGTTTGAGGTCGGAAAGTAATGGAAACTTATCGTATGCAATCGACCGAACACATTTCGGTACACCGAAATGTTCTTAATAGACGACCAAATATATTTCAGTCCACTAAAATCCTTAAAATGAAACATTAGTTCGGATAACCGAAATGCATTCGGTTATCCACTCACGTTTACTTAGAGAAATTTCATTATTTCACATTTCGGTCCATCGACCTTTCAATCATTTGTGTTTGGTACCAACCGGAAATCATTTGTCCAAGTAGGCACAAACAACACAATTCAATCAAATGAAAAATACTTTCCATGAGATTATGTTTTCCGTTAGACTCTGAGAATCACTTTCTGGATCTTTCCACGCAACTAACACCTCCTTAATATAAAAGCAAAAGGTGGAACCTATTAAGTAAGATTGATTGGTGGAGGGGAATCAAGATATCTAGTAGTTTATTACAAACTAACGACACATGTGATGCATATGCATCCTTAAACATCACAATTTAAAAATGTTCGACAACAAATTGTTAGAATGTTTTCAAGGAGAAGTTAATATATCAATGATATTTGTTTGATAAAAAATCAAAAAAACTTCTAAGAAAGTTTTAGCATTTATAATATAAAAAACACGATAATAACTTGTAGAGGGATTATTCTGCAAAATGACCAAAAAATAATTAAAGTTGATAAAATATAATGTGATAATTTTTTAAACAAAACATATAAAAAGGTACTTCGAAAAATGATTTAACATTTAAAATATAGAAAACACAATAATAACAATGTAGAGGAAGTTTCTGCAAAATTACCAAAAAGATTCTACGTTCTCACCACCGAGGCACCAACCACTACGACAGATTTTGACTTTACTCGTTAGTATTTCCCCAACCAATGTCTGCTCCTGCATGCATCAGCATCAATTATAAATGCATTATTTTCTTTTTCTTTTCATTCTTTAATCTATCTTGTATTGCGTGGTTTTGCGTTGTTTGGAGGTAACAACTCTCCTTTTAATATTACAAATAATTGGCAACTTTGTCGGCCAAAAACCTCAAAAAAAATATCTGACTGATCGAGATAGATTAACACGTCTACAATAATATTGACTATTGTAAGCTTTTTGGCAAACTAACAGCTGTTCATAGAGTTCCATAATAAACATTTTTATTTGAGATCGATTGGCATAGTTTAGTGTTTTGATTCCTACCTTAAACAAAAAAAATAAACAATATGTTAAAAATCTTAAATTGCATGATTATTTATATATCTTTATATAAATCTCTAGGTTTTACACCTAGATGTAGTTCAAAACCTTTTGACCCCAGTTGGTGTTCAAGCTATTATTGTGGTATCTTCTAGTGCAATATATATATAGTAAGTTATCCATGGTAAAAAAAAATCAACATTGATGTTCAATATCTTTATTTTTAAAGAAGATGAGACAGTTTAAGGTAATATTAATAGATCACCGAACCCTCCATTTCTTTGATGGTCAAGTTCCCCAATAGATTTCTTTTTTATGTTATAATTAAAATTTTAAACTGTACATTTTGATTTATGAAGCGAATTATCTGTGTACATTGAAAATCATAAAATTAGATATACATTTTCAATATAAAATTTAATTTACCTTTTTCAAGAAACATGAATAACTCGCATCATTAGTCGAAATGTACTGTTCGGATTTTCAGTTGCATAAAAAATCGGAAGTGTATTAAAGGAACTTAACCCTCAAGAAAATGAATCTCATTCAAATATCAAGATGTTTATGGCACTTTCAGAATCTGACTTCCACCAGGAAACACTTCTAGTTCTTGCTGTTTCAAATGTGATGGAAGACTTGTCTTATTAAATATGGATATAATTTAGTTGAGTGGTCATTCTTTATGGACAAATGACGTTTTCGTTATGCATGTCTCTAGTAATCTACCTATATATATGTTCAATCAACACCACCCTCTCCATAGCTAAACAACAGGCAGAAGAGCGTTGCTCTCTCTCTCTCTCTCTTTCTAAATGAATTTCTTGAGGAAGCAATGCTACAATTCTGTCCATTCCTACTCCAGGATGGAAGAAGACCCTGAGGAGCTGAAGCATCTTAAAGCACAATTTTTGATCTACAAGACGCTGAAAGCCGCCGATTCACCGAGAAGGAAGCTATGGAAATCCAAACTCAGGATCAGCAATATAAAGTTGAAGATAGGAAGAAAGTTGATATGCAGGCTTAGGAAGAGGATGCAAGCTACTTCGTCTATCAGCTCAGCTCAGCTCACAATCGACAGCATGCCGTAGGGCAACTTATCAAGCTCTGGAAAAATGTTACCCATGGCCTCCCTCTCTCCATCACTTGAACAGTTCTACTTTGATGGTACACGTTTGCATGCTTAAGTTTTTTGCCTGCTATGTAATTTCAGTTTGTACTAACATCGGTTTAAAGAACTGATGTCTGAGCCTAAACCTTCAGAACTCAATCATTTAGAGGGAAATAAACATCATAGTCGCATGTCCACAAGTTAATATGTACCAAAATTGCATTCCAACTACTCAAGTCAACATGATGCCAAGCTACAAGAAGCCCTGGGCTGTCAACCGATCTGTTAATTAGCACATGTACCAGAAGAAGAAAAAAATCAAAAAACCGTCTTGGCACAGCTCAGCGTTTGTTGTATGGGATTGGTGAACCCAAAATTTCATCCAAACTATTATAAATATAATAATATTACAAAAGAAAACTCACGGGCAGGAGGATTTGTTCTTTGAGATCACTATCGACAAACTAGGAATGCATGGAACTCAATAACTTCAAGGCAAGTGCTTCTTGCTCTTCTAGAGATCTGGCTTCTGCTATCTGTTCTATGTCACTGTCACTGTCAAAATATACCTTCTTTCTCTTGGTGCCACCCTTAGGGGCTTCATCGTCTGACCTGGACAAGACATCTTCTTCAGCACCTTCTTCCTCTCTCCATTTCTTTAGTTTCATTTTTTCTTTGGTCCTTTTTTCCAGCATACGTTTCCTCTGAAGAAGCTTGTCCTCCTTATCGTGTTGTTTCACCTCCTCCCTCATTTTCATATATCGTTCTTTAACTGCGATGACAACCCGAAGATGGAATTGAGGGAGGGAGAATGGTGATAAAATGTAAAATGTTTTCCATGAAGTTGATGTCAACAAAGATGTGCTACACCTCTACAACATAAAAACCGAACAGGAAAAAATAAAGACCTACAACTGACAAATTGGCCAAGCCAAACATGTACCAACATATGCTATTATGCTACTTCCCGTGTTGAATGAAAGCAAGCACACCTTTTTCTTCTCTAGAAAAGATTCAACTTCAGAAATCGTCTTCTAAGTCTAATTCTTTTTCTGACCCTGGTTTAACTCTAAGGGAGTTTGTGCACAGGGAAACCAAGGAAAAAGAAAACAATTCCCCTTTAACCGGGTCTTTTCGTAGTTTGTGCTTGTTCTGGAAAAAGAAAATATTTTCCCTTGGTTTCCCTCTGCAGTCCTGAATGTATAATATATCTTTTCCATATGTTTCTCATGTCCCCCTCGGGAAACCAAGAGAAAATGTAGGAAAGTTAAGAATTATGTATAAATATGTTAAATAACTTAATAATTATATATATTACATAAAGCTTTTTTAATGCAAACACCAATGCAACTTTTGGAAAAAAACACAAATTACATGACTACTAAATATTTACAATAATATATAACAAAATTATGGACCAAGACCAACACTATAGGGCATGTTTTGACATGTTTTATATTGCATAATTACATTCGTAGACAAGATATTGGTGATCTTCAAGCTTAGAGAAGATATTGATGATTTGCTTGAACATTTTGATGATAAGTTGGATGAACAAAAATAGTCATTCGGGTTTTCTTCAATGGAAAAAGGCAAAAGATACTACTCAAATTGGATGAAGTCAATAACAAAACAAAAAATTGCAAACCACATGCCATATGTTTTGACAATCCCACGTCGTTTGATTGATTTTTATGTATGTTTTTTTTATCTTTGTGAACTTGATTGGACAATAGTTTAGCCTTGTACATCTGTAGACATGGAAATGGAAATAAAATCAAACTGTTGTATGTAAAAGACCAAGGAAATAGTATGTTTTTATCTTGATTAAATTCTGGTAATATGCACACACAAAATAAAGATTGATTTTCAACATATTCCAGTGATATGCATAAACAAAAACTTGGTCAAAAGGAAACTTGATTCCTCTGATTTTTGCTTTCCTTTGTCTTCTTTTTTACCACAGAATCCGAATTTTGGTAGTTTCCTTAACACAAACAGACCCTAAGTGCAGAAATACTAATCAAGAGTAGAATCTAAATATTAAAGACCAACCATATAGTTGATATTAGGATGTAAATGGTCACAGGAAGTGGATAAAAATCTAGAACTCCAGTTCTAGAATTTTAGTTCCTAGAATTCTAATTCTCAAAACTCTAAATGTGATGATTGGTACAAATATGTATGTTACGATAAGGTAAAAAAAAAATCATTGACTTTTTAGGTAAAATAAAGAGGACTAGACTTCCTTTGATTTCTGAGTGGAAGTGGAGGAACTCCTCTCTAGTATAACTTTTGAAAGTCTTGGAACTTATGGAACTCCTATTCGAGAACTCTCTAAGTTTTTATGCAAACCAATCACCCAAAATCCATGTTAGAAGTCCAATTCCCACTTCATTTTTGTTTTCTAGCAAAATAATTGCACCCTTAATATCAAGTGAAGCCATCTAACTTTGAATAGTATGTTGGGTACTTGGATAAACTTGGTTTACCTTAGTTTATAGTAGAAGTTTCATAGGCTATCTTAAGCATAATATTTGTCATAATGTCATATAAACACCCATTTTGTAATTTGGGTAGAAGCAATAATAAAGGGTCAAATATAAATTGTGGTGCCCCACTTCCATGTCATTCCCAAATGCTGGAGTACAACAGTTTACAATGGAAACTTGAAATTCCTAGGCTCCTAGTCTACCAGCTCTCTAGATTTGGCATTTAGTCTTCAAGCTGCAACAGTGAAGGCTCTTGATCAAAAGTGAAAAAACATGAGAAAAAATGTCGAAGAATATCATACCTTTCAAAGACATTTCTTCTTCCGGTATGGCATCTGCATCGCCATTTGCTGCAAGAGCAGCAAGGGGAGCCAATTCATTACCCTCATCATCAAATACAACTCGTGTTCCAGCTGGCCTATCTAAATTGATCTTCAGCTTCTTCCTCTTTGAGATTCTAGTGGTAAGACTGCAAAAACAGAAAAATCAAGAAAACTAATTAAATTGTATTCCTTAAACACATTATGTAAAAGAAAATCTCAAAAAGAAAACATACACAACAGGAGGAGCAATTTCATCCAAAGCTTTGGAGGCACTTTTTTTCAAAAAAAGATCATGTTCCACATCATCTTTGCCTTTTCCTTGGTCCAACTTTTCCCTAGCAACTACCCTCAACTCAGGTTCTATTGTGTCATCCTCATGCTTTGGGAGAGCTTCTTCAAGATTTTTCTCATTTTTCATTTTCTTCGTCAAAAAACGAATTTTCGGAGTCATTGATAATCCCAATGACGTGGAGAAGTCCTCAAGAGACAGTTTAAACACATCGAAGACTTCTTTATCCTTCTGCTTGTATATAGACCTACAATATCTAATGAAAGCTTTCTGAGCTAGTTCTTGTAGGTTTGGATACTTGGCAAGCTGAGCTGCTAATGAATCGGATACTGGCTGGAACTTCTCCATCTTTACCTGAAACAGAGAAGGTATAAAACAGTTAACAGAAATATGAATGTGGAAAACAAGGTCCAATAGCAAATACAAACCAAATGCTGATTAAATTTTATATGGTAGAACCTGATTTTACCGTACGACTACCAGACCGTTGCAGAAATCCATAATATACATAAAACAATTATGCTAAGTTGCAATGAGAAAGGAATAATGCCAAGCTGAATTTTATAAGTTCCATTATTCCGACAAAAGATACACGCACAAATGAAGACATTTTTTCATATAATACATGGAACTGAATTTCTATTCTGACAATGACAATATCTTCTGAAACCGGAAAATATAACTACTGAGGAATGTCAATCTGATGTAAAACAGCAGAAATGAACTCACAGTCATTATGTAAAGTTGGAACTTGGAAGCTCGGGGTAGGATTGAAAAACTTGTGTGATTAATATTCCATAAAAAAACTATATATTTACACCACTACACCAGTGCATATTTGATAGCTTCCACGAGCTTTGGAACAAATGAATTATTGTTATGTGAAAAAAACTGCAAATATGCATCATGAATGTGATTCAAACTGGCAAATAAAAATAGTCACAGTACAGACCTTTCTCAACTGAATGGGTATTTTTGGCTTAGCAGCCTGTAACTTTGTTAACATTTCTCTTTCAGAAGGCAACAAAAATAAAACTGATTTTCCCTTCAGAGAGAAACGGGCAGTTCGTCCAACTCTGTGAATGTAAGTTGGTATATCTTCAGGGCAGTCGAACTAAGGAGGGAAAAAATAAGTAACTTGTTCTAAAATAATAAAACAATAGAACAATAAAAATAATAATAGAAATATTCCAAAACACTACTACCTGAATCACCCAATCAACTTCAGGAAAATCCAGACCTCTAGCTGCCACATCAGTTGAAAACATAACTGACCGTTGCTCACAGAATTGTTGATATATTGCAAGTCGTACCTCTTGTCTCATTCGACCATGGAGGCATTTCAAGGGTGTTCCTGGACGCAGTTTCTTGAAAGCTTCAAAGACAAATTTAACCTGGTATCAAAAGGTTGGAACACAAGGATAGAAGGGTAAGTAAATGGCAAAATGCTCCATGAGTAGTTTCGAATTTCCAACAATTTTAAGTTTTAAAAAATAGAAGATTACCTGTAATGGTGAAACAAATTGACACAGAAAACCATTTTTTTATCATTTACTGACACGGCAAACTACAAGATAAACCATCACTAAACCTCACATAAAGGGCATAAATACGGAGTTCTACAAAAATGAAAGCATTTACCTGCTTGCATGTTGATAAGAAGACAAGCATTTTCGAATTAATGTTACTTCTAATAAAGCTCCATAGCATGTCCAACTTCTGACCAATAGGGACTTCCATGGCAATCTGTTTTAAGGTCTCAGGCGTTGCAGTCAAAGACTCTGCATGGACACTAATGTATTCTGGATCCTTCAAGCTGAGCCTCGCAAGATCTTGAACTGATTTTGTCTGGGTGGCTGAAAAAAGTAGTGTTTGGCGCTTTCTCGGAAGCTGCGTAACAATTGCATCTAATTCTTTCTTGAATCCATCATCAAGAATCCTATCTGCCTCATCAAGCACCAATATCTGTCTCCTAACAAGGAAGTTGAAACACTCAACAAAATCAGAAACCCAATGGAAAAATACGTTATTTCATCCAGCATAGATGACACTCTAGATTGACCTGGAGCTGTGAGCACTCAAAGTTAGGTGTTTCATCCATATGCTGAAGAAGCCGTCCAGGGGTACACACCAAAATGTTCAGGCTATTAACACGTTCTTTTTCTGCAACAACATCTTTACGACCACCAATTAAAAGACCTGCACTAAAACCATGGTATTTCCCAACCGCTTTCAACACTTCAAAGAGTTGTCCTGACAACTCTTTTGTGGGGGATATTATAATGCTTCCTACTCCATCTTCAGGCCCCCATCTTAATCTGTATAACTTCTCCAAAACCTGTTAAGTAATGAAACAAAACGTCATTTAAGACCATGAACTCACAAACAAATATCAAAAAAGGGAACGTGTGATCAACAGTGAACATAAGGCAAGTCAACTATAACTTGGTGAGACCACCACTACTTTACCATTCTTTCCCTTCTACTTTCAATTGACTATAAGTTCAAATCACTTCTACTCAAAGGTTATATTGGACAAATGCAGACAAGTCCAACCACAGAGCAGAGCAACAGGTAAGAAATCAAAATAAATGCTATAGGACGTTTTTTTCTTAAAAATCCAATATTATCAGTTCGGATGTGATTTTCGGAAATGTTAGTTTCCTAATGTACATCAAGGCAAGTCAGTTATAACTTGGTGAGATCATCGCTACTTTACAATTATCTCCCTCTTGTTTTCGAAAAACGATTAGTTCAAACAATTTCTACTCGAAAGTTATATAGAACGAATGCAGAGAAAGCCAACCACAGAGCACTAGAGCAGAGCAACAATTACGAATTAATTAAATGCTTCAGGCCATTATCAATTGGGTTGCGGTTTCCAGACATTTTAAGTTTCCTACAAGTTGCACACTATGACGAAAGGCAAATCCCAGTGAATTCTCTCAATTCAACTAAAACTTGAAAGCCACAACAATCTCACAAAACAAAAGCACTACAATCGGAATCCAAGTCTCTTAATCCAATACCGGGATGATGAAAGCCAGGGTCTTTCCGGACCCGGTCTTGGCAGCGCCAAGCACGTCCCGCCCGCACAGCGAGTGCGGCAGAGTCGCCCTCTGAATCTCACTCATCGTCTTGAATTTCGGTTTCAGCCCGTCCTTGGTCCTCTTGGAGAGCGGCAGCTGGTCGAACCACTTGGTTCCGGCGTAGGGTGAGAAGGTTCCGTCAAGGGATCGGCCGACGGGGGCGCCGGCGGGGAGGGGCGGCGGGAAGGAGAGCGGGTTGGTGCCGCGGTCGGGTTTACCGGAGTCGATCCATTGCTCGAGGGTTTCGATCTCGTGCGACTCCGAGAGGCGGCGCTGCTTCCGGAGGACGGCTCGCTGGTTCCGGGATTTGGGTTTCGCCATTGTGATTCGGGAGATTTTGGCGTTAGGGGTTAGGGTTTTGGGGTTTGGAAGGGTTGGGTCACGGCGGTAAATGGGACGGATTTAGCCCCGCCCGTCAAATATCGGTTGTGATAAAAAAAAATGAGTTTGGTTAACAACTTGAGAAGAGAAAAAAAAATGAGTCTGGTTTCAGGGTATGTTTGGTTAACAACTTGAGAAGAGAAAAAAAATGAGTTTTCTCTAGTTTGGATAACGACTTAAGGAGAGAAAAATAAAGAAATGAAGAGAAATGTTATAATACAAAATCAAATTCAACTTTCTCTCCAATTTTGGCGAGAAACGGAGAGAAAGTTAATAAATAATATTTTAGTGGCCAAAATACCCTTATTAAAAAACCTACCCAAAAATCCTAATTTGCTACATCTAAATACTCATTTCTCGTTTCATCTTCTGTCACCCAACTGTTCTACCTTCTTTTCTTCCCCACCTAAATATTTCATCATACTCATCTTCTCATTTCTCACTCCCATTTAAATTAGTCTACACCGATCGAGATGAGTTTTGTTAACACTATGATAGGAAAATTGTTGAAAATTTCTATCATGTTGTAATCATTTGTAGTATTATTTTATAATCTTTCAATTGAAATTTTTGAGTTGGAATAGAATTTGTTTTTTTAATTTATTACGAATTTTGAGAATTTAAATTTGATATATTCTTATTTATGGGTTAAGATCTATATCCAAATTAAATTTACATGAGAAATGTTTTTTTAATATTTTGCATATTACCTTGTTTGTAACATTTCTGAGTTTGTATGACTTCAAATTTTCAAGTTTGGTGGATATATTTTTATTTGTAATAATTTATCGAACGATGTATGTTATTGTATAATACAAATAAAATGGTATTTTGGTCTTTTAGAATGTTTCTTTTCTTTTCTTTTCTCTCGTAAGATGTTAACCAAACAAGAAAAACGTATTTGTTATAATGAGTATCCAAACAAGAGAAAAGAAAAGAAACACATTTCTTTTCCTTTTTTTTCTCTCCATTTCTCTCCTAAGTTGTTATCCAAACAGACCATTACTTGTGGACCTGCCCTGCCACCTATCAATCCGTTTTATGGTAATTTTGAATCTTTATGCTTAAAGTGACTTAATATTTGAAAAAAAATCACATCTAAATATTATCGTAGAAATATGTGCTACCCAAAATACATCTTGCATAAATCATTCTATTTCTCGATAAGTTCAATTAGTATTCGATGTGAACTCGATAGTATGGCGTATGCTCAATAAAGCTCGATGAATGACTATTTCTTTAGTATGTTCTATTTCGACTCTTGTAAGAATCAATATTTGTAGTAAAAAAACAGGAATTCAATCACCTATTGATATGAATCCAAGTTATTGTTCAAACATTAATAATTTCATCCAAACTAAGCTGCCGAGAAAACTTTGGTCGGTCTTTTGGTTCTCCACCTTGACGTGGAACCATCAAGGGTCGACCAGTCTCTCAATCTAGTTGGGTTGCAATTGATTCATTATGCTCTTCTTCTTGAGTAATTTCATCATCTTCGCCTCCTTCGGCTTTAGAAATGTGGATTAATGGGTATTACAAGAGATCAAAACTTAAGAAGAACAAATAAATCTCTCCTTTTCACTTATCAAATAAGTGAGGAAGATGAGTATATTTATATCTCAGCCAATAGATTACATGTATGTATTTAGCAGTATGGAACTAAATTCTAAGTATACAAATAGTCTAAATTATGTTTATGCTTTAAAGGAAAACATGCCTATTGGACTGGGCTTTATTTGTGTGGGCCTGATTGCTCTTCATGTCTAACATTCCCCCGCAAGCGAATCGGGAAGGATCCGAGATTGAGCTTGGACCGGAGATAATTGAAACGGCGTGCTGGAAGAGGTTTAGTTAGTAAGTCCGCCAGTTGGTCCTGGGTTGATACAAAGCGAACATCCAGTTGCTTGGTGACGACCCGTTCTCGTACAAAGTGAAAATCAATCTCAGCGTGTTTTGTGCGTGCATGGAAAACCGGATTAAAAGCTAAGTAGGTAGCGCTGAGATTATCACACCAAAGAATAGGAGTGGTCTTTGGTAAGCCAGGTTCGGTGAGGAGGTTTTGGATCCAAATTAGTTCAGCAGTAGCATGAGAGACCCCCCGAAATTCTGCTTCAGTGCTAGATTTGGCCACAATAGGTTGTTTACGGGACTTCCAGGAAACAAGGTTGCGACCCATGAAAATGCAAAACCCTGTTGTGGATCGTCGGTCATCTGGATCACCCGCCCAATCCGCATCTGAAAAGGCAATTAACCCATGTAGAGAATCACTAGATGATTTGAAGATTCGTAAGTCATCATTAATAGAATGTTTTAGATAGCGTAAAATGCGTTTGACAGCAGTCCAGTGTTCAGTTGTAGGTTTTTGCATATATTGGCAGACTTTATTGACGGGATACGCAAGATCAGGACGTGTAATAGTTATGTATTGTAAAGCACCTACTGTACTTCAATACAGAAAGACATCATCAAGGGGTGTACCAGCATTTTTAGATAACTTTATAGATAACGAACTAGGCGTACTAATAGGTTTAGCAGTATGCATGTTAGTGCGAAAAAGGAGATCCTGGATATATTTATGTTGAGAAAGAAAAATTTCATTTTGATAGGTATGAACCTCAAAACCTCAATGCCAAGAAAGTAATTTAAATTACCAAGGTCTTTCATAGAAAATGAAGTATTAAGGTCAGATATCACCTGATTGATGAGGTTGGATGAGCTGCCTATAATAATGATATCATCAACATAAACTAGCATAAAAAGTGTGTGGTGTCCCTGCTTAAACATAAATAAAGAGGGATCAGATTTCATGGGGTTAAATCCAAGGGATTTTAACCGATCAGCAAGTCGAGTAAACCAAGCCCGAGGGGTTGTTTAAGACCATATAATGCTTTGTGGAGTTTGAATATATGATGTGGATATAAAGGATCTGAGAAGCCTCGAGGTTGAACCATAAAAGCATCCTCCTGAAGAAAACCATGAAGAAAGGCATTGCTTACATCTAATTGTCTGATGGCCCAGTTTTTAGAAAATGCAATATTCAACACAACACGAATGGTAACAGGTTTAACAACAGGACTAAAAGTTTCATGAAAATCCAAACCTTCTTCCTGATGAAAACCTTTGGCAACAAAGCGAGCTTTGTAGCGATGAACACTCCCATCAGGATTCCGTTTAATTTTAAAAACCCATTTACAACCTATAATATTGACATTGGTGGAGTGAGGAATAATGGTCCATGTCCCATTCTTAATCAGAGCATTATATTCATCATTCATAGCTGAACGCCAGCGCCCATCCTTAATAGCTTGAGAATAATACGTGGGTTCAGTTTCTTCTAGTGGTGAGATATGTAAGGGATGTTCAGAGGCATTGAAAACTTGGTAGTCAGGATAAAGTTTGAGTTGTCTAGTATGATCTCGGGTACGAGTGGTCATATGATGAATGGGGTTGGTTGTGTCTGCTGGAGGTGGAGTGTCTATTGGTGAGGGAGGTGGATGTAAAGAAGGTGGGATATCTGGTGGTGTGGGATCTGAGGTGTCTGGTGGTGGAGCTATTGTAGGAGGCACTGGAGCGTTCTGAATAGCTATGTTAGAAATAGGTTGTGGAATGATAGAGGAGATGATATCTCGACTACCAGAATCCACACTAACATGCTTAGTAACATCATTTTTGAATGGGAAATTATGTTCATGAAAAATCACATTGCGAGCAATATACATGCGTTTAGATACAAGGTCAAAACATTTATATCCACGATGAGAGAAGTTGTACCCTAAAAAGACACATTGTTTTGATCGTGGTTGTAACTTATTGTTCACATAAGGTCTAAGGCATGGGTAACAAGCACAACCAAAAACCTTCAAAACGTTATAATCTGGTTTAAAACCAAAAAGTTTTTCAAATGGACATAAATTGTGAATAACACGAGAGGGTAAACGATTAATAAGAAATATTGCAGTGCTAAATGCATCATCCCGTAATGAATTAGGTGCAGAAGCATGATGAAGAAGTGTTAAGCCTATATCAACAATATGTCTCTACTTACGTTCAACAACACCATTTTGCTCATGAGTATGAGGACATGAGAGTCGATGGAGAATGCCTTGAGTATTTACAAAAGCAGAAAATGAACGGTATTCACCACCCCAATCACTCTGAAATTTTTTAATTTTTGTAGAAAAGAAATTTTCAACTTGGGATTTGAAACGCTTAAACACAGAAAAAACATCCGATTTGCAGGTAATAGGAAAAAACCAGACATATTTACTGAAATCATCAATGAAACTAACATAGTATCTGTGTCCAGTTCGAGAAATAACAGGAGATGGACCCCAAAAATCAGAATATATCAATCGCAAAGGAGCAGTACTTATTGAATCAGTAGAATAGAATGGTAGTTTATTGTTTTTAATGGTTGGACAAGTATCACAGTAAAGAGATGGGTTAGATTGAGTTACTGACAGATCATTTTGATGAAGAATAGATCGAATGACCTGATTAGAAGGGTGACCAAGTCTGTTATGCCATGTATTCAACTTAACCCTTTCACGAAGTAAAACTAAACGAGAATTAGAAGAATCTGTAAGATGCAACCGATATAGCCCATTTTCACGCCGACCCTGGAGCAGAACTTGACTCGTGAGGAGGTCCTTCACAAAACAATGATGAGGATAAAATTCAAAATAAACGTTATTATCCATAGTAAATTGAGCGACACTTAATAATTTTCGAGTAACAGATGGAACAAAAAATAATTGATGCATGCGAAGAGGTCGTTTAGTAGAAAGAATAGTAAAGGACCCAGTTTTTAAAATAGGCAAACCTGAACCGTTTGCAGTGCGAATGAGATCATTCCCCGTATATTCAGTAGATGTTTGGAAACTACCAGTGTCATTGATCAGATGATTTGTGGCACCCGAATCCGGATACCAGGCATCGTCTGAGACTTGACATGCAGAAGCCATCATAACAGAAAAATTAGAAGGGGGTTGAATGGACTGATCAAACCTTTTGTAGCATTGCAAGGCAGAGTGATAAGGTTTGTTGCATATCTGACAGTAAACTCGTGGTCGGTTGGAAGAACCAGTGTTCGGTTGCGAAGATCGGCCACCTAGCTGTCCGGAAGAGTTGGTGTTCTTGAAGCGACCACGTCCTCTGTTATTACGACCGAAGCGTCCACCATTTGATTGATCTCGGTTATTGCTCTTAACAACAACATTAGCAGTAGCATCTCCAACGATATTTCGATCAAGTCGGATTTCATGGGTAAGTAACATGCTATGAAAATCTACGACTGAAAGATCATCGGAACGAGTAGTAACAGAAGTAACAAAAGGATCGTACTCGGAATCAAGAGCAGATAAAATGTGTAATATGAGACCAGCATCAGAAACAGGATTAGCTACAACAGCAAGGTTATCAGAAATGGATTTCATTTTTTGAAGATAAGCACTTATGGAAAGATCTGCCTTCTTAGTTGTTTGAAGTTGAAGACGAAGTTGGATTATACGTGAGCGAGATTGGGAAGCAAAAAGTTTCTCCAATGTTTGCCACAGAGACCGAGAGGTATGACATCCAACCACATCTCCAAGAACTTCTATAGTTAAAGAAGCAAGAAGCCACCCTAAAAGGAGTTGGTCTTGTTTTTGCCAAAACACAAAAGCTGGATTTTCTTTAGAAGCAATGTAATCAGTCTCAGTAAGATATTGCGGTGGAGAAGCACAAGATCCATCCAAAAACGCAAAAAGATCATGTCCTTTGACAATAGGGAGGATCTGAGATCTCCAGAGGAGATAGTTGCTTC
This sequence comes from Triglochin maritima, assembly GCA_963682175.1. Lineage (NCBI taxonomy): Eukaryota > Viridiplantae > Streptophyta > Magnoliopsida > Alismatales > Juncaginaceae > Triglochin > Triglochin maritima. The sequence continues at coordinate 13,553,004 of OY821773.1, forward strand.
GGTCCAGCCGAATATGAACATGAAAAGAAGGGTTTGCTACAAGTGAATGTGGCATCAGATTAGTAGAATCCGTTGTAGTGTTATTGACACTGAACAAGGCCGCCATGATCACTGATCAAGAACCACAAAAAAACGGAAAATAAGTATAAAAACAAACAAAATCAAGAACAGAACAGAAGATCCATCAAAAAATGATTCTTTACATAACAAAGTTGTAGAACCGTGATAAATAAGAAGATGATCATAAAACCAAATAAAATGAACAAAAACAAAAAACAAGAAAACAGTAATTTTCGTTCTTGTGGATCGTGGTAGGATCTTCCGATCAAGCACAAAGTAAGCAAGAAACGAAAACTAACCAAGATACCAGAATACAAGAATCAGAAAAGACCAAAAAGGAAAGAAAACAGGAAGATCAGAGACGAAGGAGGCAACGTTTCGATGTGGTTGAAGTGGAGAAAGAATGAAGGTTGCGGTGGAAGAGAGGAATATAAATCCCTCGTATGCAGCCGTTGGATCTAGGGTGTGTTTTCTTCTGCGGTCTAGATGTAGCACATCAAGAGGCATGCGATCCTAGCCGACGGATTAGGTTGTGTTTGTTTGGATGGCGAGGGTGGGTGATCCAGAAAACCGCTGGAGAGCGAATTACGTGCAGACACGTGGAGACGAAAAAATAAATAAATCACGTTTGTGTTTTCTCTGTCCCAAGAAGGAGTTTGTTGGGTTGGGCTTGAAAACAAGAGGAAGGGAAGGAGAAAAGAAAAAGACAGTTAGTCTTTAGGCTCTTGATACCATATTACAAGAGATCAAAACTTAAGAAGAACAAATAAATCTCCTTTTCACTTATCAAATAAGTGAGGAAGATGAGTATATTTATATCTCAGCCAATAGATTACATGTATGTATTTAGCAGTATGGGACTAAATTCTAAGTATACAAATAGTCTAAATTATGTTTATGCTTTAAAGGAAAACATGCCTATTGGACTGGGCTTTATTTGTGTGGGCCTGATTGCTCTTCATGTCTAACAATGGGCAGCATAGGAGGAAAGAAACTCAATGTCTTAATTGATACAAGCAGCACTTCTTGTATTCTACACTGAAGGTCTCAAAGTATTCGATCCGGTCAATGACTTTTTGTTCCTTAACCGCCATCGTGCGTTAATCATTTTACCTGACCTTCTCTTCTTCACGATCCTTTTTTGCAAACAATCTAAGCTCCTCCTCAGTTAGAGGTTGGTTGGTGCTAATTTTGTTCTTGCGGTGGTAGATGAACAAGATGTACTCGGTGAGGGTGTAAAGATTCTTACCGTCAAAAGTGATGATATTTGACTTACAATAAAAAAACTGAATTGCTAAACATCGCCCCAAAATTACTTAAATCGCCCCTTGAAATTACCATTTTGCCCTTCTCTCATTTGTACTGCTATAACGCGACATTTTACCCTCCTATCACACATCTCTCTTCATCTTTCTCTTATAATCATAAAAAATAATGTTTTGGAGGTCAGTAATGAGCCAACGGACGCCCTAGTGTACTCGAATCTGGTAAAATATCTAACATCTTTTTAATAAAAAAATAATAAAAAATAATAATAAATTACGGGCGTCCGAAGGAACCGCCCCCACGTAGGAGGGGGCGTCTGGGTAAGACGCCTCCCCCATAGGGGAGGCGTTTTACCCAGACGCCCCGCCCATGGGGGAGGCGTTTTACCCCCGAACGACCTGTCGAGGTGGTATTTGTAAGTCATGATGTTTTATCGTCGGGGAATTTTGGATCTTAAAAAATGTTGGATCTGGAATTTTTTTGAATCTTCATCACTTGCAAAAAACACATTGTAATCCGACCGGTTACCACCGAAAACTTGCAAAGAAACGTCAAATAATTTGAGATAACACACCGTATAATTTTAATTTGACAAAAAAAACTAAAAAAAAATGGGACGTCTGGCTAAGACGCTTGTACCATCGTGGAGGCGTCTGGCTAAGACGCCTCCACCATGGTCGAGGCGTCTTAACCAGACGCGTAGACAATGGTATAGGCGTCTGGCTAAGACGCTTGTACCATCGTGGAGGCGTCTGGCTAAGACGCCTCAACGATGGTGGAGGCGTCTTAGCCAGACGCCTCTACGATGGTACATGCATCTTATCCAGACGCCCGTGTCGGAAAAAAAAATCCGTCTCCGTTACTTCGCCTGATCTAGGTGTTTCGCCAGACATTTTCATGGTATTGGTACTAGGAATGTTAGTAAAACCGAGTCAATAATCTTGTTTAAAGACACGGGACGATATGTGTATTAAATATATTGTTAAGGGCAATTTGGTAATTTCAAGAGGCGATTTAAGTAGTTTTGGGACGACGTTTAGTAGTTTCCTAAAAAAACAAGCAACTTGATTTACTGAGATACTAACATAGATAACAAAAAAATAATGGAAAATTTAGCAATAAGTAGTTAAGTACACACAAGTATGACTCGCAATTTTAGTCTGTGCACAAACCAAGAGCTCGACTTATTTGGTTAAATGAGTTGAAACACTGGTTTGAGTTCGTTTGGTAAAGACAATTTGAACCCGATTCATTTCTCCTTAAACTTTTATACCACACATGTAATACAAGGTGTAAATTTATATTATATACTTATCGAATCTACGTGTAATTTGTGTCATGCAATATTTTAATTAGAGTTAAGTGGTAACTTTTAGCATTATAGCCCAACAAACGTGTCAAACAAACGAGCTAAAACCAAACAATATTTCAAGCTCTTTAGATAAAGGAGTAAGAGCCTCTGCAACCATGACCTAGGTTATCCCGACGACCTAGGTCATCCACATTCTCTCTCTTCTTTCTCTTTTTGCCACGTCATCATGCCCAATCTCATTTTTCTCTCCACTATTCACCTCTAAACCATAACCTAAGTCATCTCACTCTCTTTCCCCCACATCATTAATTTCCTTATTAATTTTTATTATATTCCAAAATTATTTATATTTACCAAAAATATTAATAATAATCTATTTTGAAAAACCAAAATACAAATAAATCTCGTATTGGTATTTTTTAAATCATTTTTCATCTATTTTTTAAATCTTCTTTTAAAAAAATATGTTTTCTAATTGTTTTTATTTTTTAAATGTTTTATTGAATAAAATAAACAAACTTTTCATTATGCTCTCTCATCCACATCATTTGGGGTTGATCTTGAAAAAATAAAAAAATACAAAATATATTTTAGAAAAAAAGATTTTAAAAAATTAAAACTGATTAAAAAACAAAACCAAAACAAACCAAAACAAAAATTAACAAAAAAAAACACCCAACCGGGTTGCTCCAGCGACCAGGTCGTCGACCTGGTCGTTGGATGACTGGGTCATCCAAGGGACGATCGCAAGGGTCATCCCATGACCCGGTCGTCCTGGGGGTCATCCGCACGGATGACCCCGCTAAGGATGGCCTAAGCTCGTGAACGAATCCATGAGCTAAACAAGTTGAGTTAAAAAAATCAGACTGAACTTGATTCATTATGTTCGTTTACAACCCTAAGTAGGGGTGGTGAGCAACAATCGGTCCGGGATCCAGAGCCAATTCGGTTCCGGTCTGGAACGGTCTGATTTTTTTTTTTTTAATTTTAAGGTAAAAACCCGATTTTGGACCGATCCGATCCTCGATCCAGGGTCCGGAGTCGATCCGGTTCCAGTTCAGTTTGGGTCGGACGGGTTGCTAACCCCTGACCCTGAGAATGTAAATAAAGTCGCATGTAAATCGATTCCAATCCGGAAAAAGAGAGGACAAATTGGGTTTTTTCATGAAATTGCAACTAAAACAATTTCAGATTAGCTAGGGTTGTTGAGGTTGCAAATTGCTTCGAATAAGGAAACCTTACTTCGTTCGGCTACCATTTTCGCAGAAACCCTAGCCAACACCTACGGGCTACGTCCTCGCCGCTCCTCCAACCCGCCCGCCGGCAGCCTCTCCTTCCTGTCTCTCACACTTGGACCTCCGTCGGTCTTCTCCTCCCTTCAGCTTCCGGACGGCCTTCTTTTCTTCTTCCGAGGTGATTTTCTCATCCTTCCTCTCTTCCGGCTGCGTTAATGCTTCATTGCGAAATTTCGGTTTGTTTTTCCGGTTTGATTTTTTTTTGCTTGTATGTTTGATATGATTGGTTTGTGAAAATTTGAGATGGTTCCGTGTTTATGTAAAACCTGATCATTAAGTGAAATCTAACGAGATAAATGGCTGAAAACAACGAAAGGTGTAATCTTGAGGTATTTGGATTGGTGGATCTACTAATTGGATACTGATTTGACTTTGAGGGGTTAGATGCCCGTTTTGTGATGGGGCTTTCTGAAAGGTGCTAGTGGCAATGAGCGGATGTGGTACCCGAAAAGGTGTAGAAGTGAGTACCTGTTGAAGGGGAGCACCCCAACATAGGCTTCCGTTAGCGCCTATGTTGATGGTGTACTATACCCAAACTAAAACCTTAAACTCACCATCCAAGAAAAATTGCAACACATCAGCTGGAAACTGATAATATGCTGGGTTCGTAAAAATCATTGTTCACGAGGAAAATTGTCTTACCCCAGCTCGTCAACCTTGTTATATTGTAGATGATCGGAGAAAGCATAAATGAGTGTTCATTTGAAAGCACTAATTTATGTAAATCATATAACACGTCTTTCATCCAATGTAACTCCTAATCGTTGGTGACTTGGTTCTAAACTTCTAATCAAAGTTGTAGTAGACTGATCAATAAAACATTAATGATGCATTTAGATTAATATTCTTGTGAACGTTAACTTTAGGGGCAAGGGTTTTTCTATCCAGGAAAATTCTCTCGTTGTGCATGTCTTATTACCAGGGAATTGTATTTTTTTTGTTCAGTGGGCGTGAGCTACTTGAACAGTCGAACTTATCTGCAAATACATGCATAAATGAAAGTGAAAACACCTTTTTATAAGTTTGGCAGAAGTTATAATTTGTGGGTGCTGTATTTGTAATGAACGTTTTTAGTTTGGGCTCCTAAAAATGTATTGGGAAGTTTAAAATGTGGTGACACTCATCTGATGCTCTCTACAAGGAGTTTGTCCTCAATGACCTTCATGAATGATGGAGATGGATGATTGAAGTTGCAGTTTGGAACTGTATATGTGTGTGTGTGTGCTACAGCAAAGTGACAATGCAAAGGAAGAAGAGAGGCCATGCACTTAATAGATACCTAAGGACTTCATCAAACTATTAAGCTGCATTTCTATGTCCAGGGAAGTGGGATCTCTAGACAGCTTTATATGGTGAAGCTTCAGTGTCAAACCCCATAAGACAACAGTATGATAAGTTGTACTGGTAACTGCATTTTTGGTTGATTAGACAGAACGATCGTTCTCTAGAGTTTTGGTGATGTCTATCCTGTAATCAGTGGGGTGCTTGGCTAAGGTTAGTTACTGGTGCTTGAAATCATGACATGGTGCAGTTGGAAGTGAAAAGGATCTTGTAGCATTCTAGGATTTATGGTGCGCATGGGTATTGATAAGGGTGTTTGGTACCTCTGAGTTCTTGAGTTGGAGGCATACTTTTTTCCCACCCAAGACTCCAAGAGCTTCAAGATTGCTTGACCAATCAAGGGGAAGATCACATTATGTTTTTAGTTGACGTGTCAATTTCCAAATGCTAAATTGTGCCATTTTGCATCTGCAACTTTGGAAATTTTACCAACTGGAATCTTACATGTCTCACATGTCAAAATTTGCAAGGATACATGGCAAAGAGAATGCCACATTATGGCTATGTAAGTGAAATATGAACATATATCCTTTCCGGTTCTTCAAAGTGTGTCAAATTATGTGAATTATGTCATGTCAAATCATACAACATTGCGCTTCAATTATGCAAACTTGTATGATGTATATGTCATTCTTGGGGTATGCTGATTGCATATGCCAAATACAATCCTTGTGCAACAGTGTGCAACAATATTATTGCTTAGAAATGTCAGTGAAATGAATGACTGCAACCTGAGAGAAAGAATGTGAATCATGTTTTAAAGTGCGGCCGCATACCAAGTATGTGGCCACACTGTGTGGTGACCGGCCGGGGGGTCGCACACAGTTGTACCCAATAGGGTGCAACTTGTGCGGCCGTACAAGCCCAATGACTACCCATCTTCAGCAAATGCCCCGCATGCTCCTAAGAACAAGAGGAGAAAGGAGAAAGAAGAAAATCCTTTGTCTTAGTCGAGGGTAAGGGAATAAATGGGGAAAAAGTGAGTTCTACGTGTATTAGTAGAAAAGGAACGAGTGAGATGGAGAATGAGGATGGATGTGACTTCTTTCTTTTTACATTAAGTTAATTAATGGACAACAAAGCACATGCGGTGTTAGAAAACAAACAACAAAGTACATGGGGTGTCAGAAATAACCAACGGTCGTTTTTTAGGTAAACTATTTTTTAAGTACGAAGTTCCTGGTTCGAATTAAGTTATTTACATTATGGTAAGGGGCTTTGTGTTTTTTGTGTGATGATAAATGTATAAACAATATTTTATAAATATTGTTCCTTATCTCCTTGATATTTCCCATGTTTTTTTCTTCTGATTTCCCCGATTTTTTTCATTATTTTGGATATTTTTCAAAAAAAAATAAAAATAAGAAAATTCTTTTTACAGTTGTGCGGCTGCATATGCAACCGCACAGTCACATATGCGACCTTGGGGCATAGGGTCGTATATGCCATGTCAAAACATTGAATGTGAAGAAGTTAACCTATATACTGAGTTACTGACCTACATGTGTTATAGTCAATCAATTCTTTATTCAGTTGACTTAATTAATTGTTGAAAAGTAGGCTCCTTACCTTGTTTTCTGCCTTATTGTTCTAGAGTTCTTTGTCAAACTTATCAAGGTCTACTGGTCTAGTACGATTAGGGGTGTAAACGAGCCGAACCCACAGTGTTTGAACGAGCAAGATGTCATGTTTGGGCTTGGCTCGTTTGCTCGTTTATAATTTTCAACAAGTTTTTGAGCCCGTTTAAGCTTGTTTAAGGCTTGATTAACTAGTTGTAAAATATAATAATTACATTTTATAAATATTGTTAGCATATAAATGGAAAATTATATAAATTATATGTTCTACTTTTAGGTAATTGAGATATAGAAAATAATATGTTTATTTGTGACATATGTGTAATATGTGTATAAACTTAAACGAGTCAAACGAGCTCTTATCGAGCTAACCGAGCCGAACTAGGACTTGACTCGTTTATTAAACGAGCAGATTTTGGTGTTTGAGCTTGACTCGTTTAATAAATGAGTCGAGCTTTATCGAGTCGAGCTCGAGCAGAATTTGACAGCCCTAAGTACGATTCTGATGTAAATGTAGTACCTCAGAGATGGTAGGATTCTTTTAAGATAGTACCTCGATATGTGGCCATTACTTATTACGAATGAAATCAAAACAGGAGAGATTGCATTTACATCCCCTAAAATACTGTAAATTAATGTGAGCACCATGTGTTACTGTTTGCAGGAGCATCAAGATGTGTGGAGAAATCACAATCATCATTTTATGAGAGATAATTTACTGGAAGCCATCTGGTTTTCTTGGAATATTCCCTTGGTATTTGATGGTAGTGGACATTGTGACCATTGAAGGTGTGTTAGGTTCAAGCCCAATCCTGCACGAAAAGACCTAATACGCATGGTGGAAAATATTAAAAGAGTTGAAATATGCAGGTTGCGCTTCAAAAGAAAAGATCAGAAGACTACCCAATCTCCTAGAATAACGATAGATGGAATTCATTTCCACTTCCCAAGTGTACCTTATATAAATGGTCAGACTTGGTTGATGATACCTTCTCCTTGATATTAACTATAAACGATGGATTTTGCTCATACAGCGATTGAAGAGAAAGGAGGTCAGAGTAGAAAGAAGTAGTACATGGTTTTAGGCTTCATAAATACCGTCAAGCACCATGCAGGCATGGATAGTGGAAGATACTAAAACAAAATGTCTATGGATTTTGAAAACTGCGAAGGGTGTGATCCATATGAATTTTTGGATTGGTTGAGTTGGTACTTCAATGAATATTTCCTGGTAAGTGGAGGACTTAAAGAATTATGGTGCACCGAGTCCCTTTCTAGTGCCTCGTCATATTGTGGTTTTAGGTTGCTGCATAAACAAGAAGAGTGCAGAGGTGCAATATACAATTTAGAACCACTGTGTATGGGGCTCTTTTCTCCGTTTTTATGTATAATTGTTACTGTATTTAACATGGTGATCGTGTCTATATGTATGCAACTATGTATCCTTGTTTGGAGGGGTGAGGGTCAGAGGTCAGCGAGGGAAACCTTGTATTATGTGTATCTAATGTGATGTTTAATCATTCTTTTGTCCCCCAACTAGTTTGGGATTAAAGGATTTGTTGTATCTTCCTTTTGTTTCTATTGTTGGTGGAGTTCAATTATAATATTAATTTTCAATAAAACACTACTTTGATATATTTGTGCTACATATATTTCTTATGCATACAATAGAGGGTGAGTGAGGGAAAACTTGCATTATGTGTGTCTACTGTCATGTTTCTTCATCTTTGTTACTTTTGTCAATGAAGTTCAATTATGATTCAATTCAGTAAAACTCTCTGTACTCTGATCTCACTGAGTCACTGTGATAGATTTATATTTGTGTATAATACACTCTTCAGTGTTGGACAAATTTAATGAAAAAATAATGTTCCTTGGAGATCTTAATCTTCTAGACTAAATTACTATAATTGAATAATTTCTAAAGCTGTGGAGTGTCATTTGAACAAGTCTAGAACAACAGCATACCAACTTAACTGATATTCGTGCACAGGTATTATTTTTCTAAAATTCAGATATTGTCAGCAGCTGTTAATAACTCTGAATATGATGTTTTAGTGCAGCAGTCACACAGGTTGCCATCCAAGTGTTCCTCCTTACTTCTCTCTGAAACTATAGATTTTTTAGCAGTATAACCTCAGTTATGTGTACTCTAGGCTAGTAATATATTGTCGGATTTCAGGTGGTATTCTGGTAAGACTAATCATGTTTTCGCAAGATTCTTAGAACAATTATTATTTTCTATTTAGTTTCAAGCTTTAATTGTTTTTTTCTTTTTATGCAGGACATACAGTTGAGCAGTTAAGAGATTACTGTCAGTCCATTAGTAGGAATATCAAACTATCCTTGCTTCTGGTTTTATACAACATTTGCTGAAAAGATGACTGAAAATGTTGAGAAAAGAAGGTCCAAATGGGACCTGCCACCGGAAAACAATTGCCCTACAAAATCCAGAGAAACCATGCAGCCTGAAAGTGGTAATCTTCATCAGTGTTCGTTACATTTGGGCAGTTCTTCTGAACATTCTGGTTATCCATCTGAATCAGGACCTAGGCCTAAATCGACATCAAAAGATAATCCTGAAATGCTTCAATATCAAATTGAGATGGAAATTGATAAAAAAGACGGTTTGTCCCGGGAACCAATGTCTGTCAGCAGGAATGACCTCAAAGATTGTGTTGTCGATAGATCTGGAAACTCAAAATATTCTGACATAGAAGTTGGAGGTAGAAATAGAGTGTCTAGGGAGGTCTCCAGTTCCAGTCATAGCAGAAGGATGGACAATGGTGGCTCAGATCCTGCTGTTAGTCAGAGCTACAAAACAAACTTCTCTCCTGGCCGTGATTCGTGGCGACGACGAAGTCGCAGTAAATCTCCTAGGAATGGACGGAGCAGACCGCGCAGGTGTAGTCATTAGCCTCTTAAGTCTAAAGTGATAATCACTAAAATACTTTAGTTATTGTTTTCATTATAAAATTATCATCTTAGCTTTCACAATTTGTATGTTTGTAGCACTTCAGCAGTTTGAGAATTTCATTGCTACAGTTTGATTATTATAGTTATAAAAACTGCAGAGCTCAAAGCAGAAGCAGAAGTCGGAGCCCATGCTATGACATTAGACGAGAAGCTGAGGGTTGGAAAGAAATAGGTAGATTTGGTCCAAGAGGATCACCTCCACCTTGCAGAGATTTTGCTGTTGGAAGATGTCGAAAGGGCAGCCAATGCAGATATCCACATGAAGATGGTGGTAGGGTTCGGAGGCAGTATGAGAGAAATTACCATGACACCGACATAGTGGATACCAGAGAAAATAGGCATGCGAGTGGAAGATACACAGAACATGGCAGCGAAGAGCATTTCTCAGATTCAGTCGAGAGAAGAGATCATTATAAGCTACCATATAGGCATGATAATTTTCACATGGAGGACAGGGAAGACCGTGATTTCCAGAGAAATGGCAAGTCTACAGAACGTTGTTTGAACTTCATGAGAGGCAAATGTCAAAAAGGTGCAACTTGTAGATATGTTCATCAGGAGATTTCACGTGGTGGGGAATATTTTGCAAATAGTGGATCTAGAGAAAGAGATTATGATAAAGGAGATAGAGATGCACCTCCTAGGCATGAACAGAGACATGATCCCCTAAGGTCTTCTGATACACCTTGCAAGTTTTTCCTTGAGGGTCGCTGCCGTAATGGAGGAAACTGCAAATTCTCTCACCTGGGTGGGGTTCCATCTCATTCCCATGGCAGGCACGAATATGACAGGAGATGGCGTAACTGGCCTAATGAGAGTTGGTCTACAAGGGATGGCTCAACTCATCCTCAACATTCGCAGTCAGAGAACCATGTGGATGTTAAATATGAGAATCTGTCAGGTAATATTCATGGCGAGGTTCCTTCTCATTCTCATGTCAGGCTTGATGATGACATGAGAGAGCATAACTGGCACAGTGAGAATTGGTTAACAAGGAATCCCTCAACTCATACTCGGCATTCACAGTCTGAGGACCCTGTGGTGGATGCTAACTTCAAAAATTTGTCAGGTGATGATATTCATGGAATTGTTTCAGCCGGTCACATTCAAAATACACCTAATGAACCTGCAAAGCAGCCAGACCTACAGGGTTCATTTCTCTCTTCACAGCAAGATCCTGTCATGGAAGGAGTGGTGCCTCGTCAAGAAGGAAAAATGCCTGTTAATTCTGAATCACATAAGGATGTGAACTTTTTTGAAATGGAAAAACCTAGTTTGGCCTTACTTCCTGAGCAAAGCTGCAGCCAATTTGATAAGTGCCAGTATGCTGTGCCCCAAGCACCTAGTCTCCAAACCATCAACACACTTGAGCAGCCCCAGCACATTGCTCCTCTAACATCATTTAATGACCCAAGCCAACAGCAAGCTTTTTATCCTCCGATTACGAATTTACAATGCCAATCTGCTACCTCTTTACACTCTTCCAATGTGCAAAGTGCAAATTTTGGTGCCCAGAACCAGCAGTTTCCTCTTTCCACTGAGGAGAGTCAAAAGAATCATTATATAATGCCTTCAAATGTCCAGGTTCCATATGCAGAGAAACAATCTGGTGTTGTGCTGAATTTAAATGCCAACAACCAGACTCCGCAAGTTCCCTATCCGACTAACTCACACATGACTGAGGTTTGTACTGTAGAATCAACTGCAAAACAAGATGTCTTGGAAACAAAAGCTCCAGATTCTTTGTCCGGCAGTTTAATCAATAATAAAGTTGTGACCAGTGAGCAAATGGCACAACTCACAAATCTTTCAGCATCCTTGGCTCAGATATTTGGTAACAGTCAACAGCTTCCTGAGCTGTATGCTGCTCTTAACTCATCTAGTGCCACCAAAATTTCACTTTCTCAATCTACTCCTGAAATAGTTCCTACATCAGCATCAACACCACTCATACAGCAGCCACCATCTGTAAATCCATTAGTCCAGATGGGTGGCAGCTCTTGGTCAGCCCAACCATATGATCCCATGATCGACAGCATGGAACCTAACAAGGTGGCTACAGGCAACCTCTCCCTTGGCTATATGTCAGAGGCCGATCAACAAAAAGATGCTTTGCTTCCACAAACCATTTTAACTCAGACTCCTTGTTTAGATAAGGATGGACCTCAAGATGTTGGTATTAACAGAATTGACAATTTAGATGGCAACAAGGAGAAGTCCAACCATGAACAGGTTGACATGACTGGGAGCAAGTCTGATAGAGTGAATGGGGTTCCTAAATTTTTTGAAAATGAAACAAATGACCACGATACGAACGCTGAGAAAGTTAGTGCAGATGGCAAGGCCGACGGGGAGAACAAGAAAAACAAAGATGTGAAAGTTATCAAAATATTTAAAAATGCACTTGTGGAGTTTGTTAAGGAATTGTTGAAGCCTACATGGAAGGGAGGAAACATGAGCAAAGAGGCGCACAAAACTGTTGTTAAAAAGGTAGTTGACAAAGTTACCGGAACCTTGCAGACTAATATTCCTTCAACACAGGAGAAAATCGACCAATATCTATTGCATTCCAAACCAAAGCTCGGTAAGCTTGTACAGGTAAATGTGGACGAATTGCACCCCTGTATTAGTTAGTAAATCGTTTTGTTGTTGTAGTAGTAATGGAAATGTTTTTTCTTTCTGTTTTATGTGTACTGTGTAGGCTTATGTGGAGAAGTTCTCGAAGACTTGAGGCAAGATGATGATCGTCTCTCTTGTTATTTGCAACTTTCTTATATGTTGTGACGTCGGTGTTCGTCTCCCATTTTGATAGTGTTGAAAGTTGTGGAATGAAAGATCAACCCGCAATTGGGATCTCAAACTTTTGTGCCAAATTCTACCTTTCTCCTAGTTATTATTTTATCTAGAACATGTAGCATGTAGTTTCTGAATGGAGTGGTGAGTTTTTTCTTTATTCTGTGCATATTCATTACTAATTATTAGGTGTGGTAAAGTTTTCTGGCTGATGATTTCTAACTGAAAATACATGTGAGGTCACTAGATATTGCTTCTCTCCTGTCTAGAGAAATCCTCCATGTTGATCTCTTCTACATTGAGATTTTATATCTAATAATAGTTGAATCATGATTGGTTACATACTTGCCAGGTTAAGGTTGGAGTTTATGGCGAATTGTTACTTTATCGGTAATTTAACTGAAATCAAAATTTAAAGTTTGTGTCAAAATACGAAATTAAGCCATGTTATATTGTATATTGGTTGAAGCTATTTCCAGGTTGAACCACGTTGGTATAATTCAGTATATTGAATCTAATGCAACATATAATTCAGTATTCAGCACAAAATTAAACTTAAACCTCTCCATTTAACATTGTACACGTACTCATATTGGGACTTTTCTTTATCCTTGAGTTTTAAGATTTTTCCTTCTACTTGACCAAGTAGAAAATTCAAACCTTTATTATTGAAATCGCTATTCAGATTTGGCATAGATTTGAAGAACCCCAAAATTGTAGCAGCGACATGTTTCTAACTTATATTAGATTGTTATAACGGTACCATTCATAACCGGCATTTTCTTATGCAATTGAAGTTGATTATACATGACAAGAACATAAAATTGTTATATCGACTGGTAGTCCATCTTGGATTTAGTTCGAATAAAAACACAATGGGACAAGAGTTGAAATTTTAGAAGCAAAGCAACAACACCAACACAAAACCATGTGTTCCTCTGCAACAGAACAATCTAACATGTTTCCACATGCCGGTTCGACGCGTCGGGGCGGGTCGTGGACAAGGTGTGGACAACCAGAAGGAACAACTTAAGGTAGCGATGGTGGAGGTGCAATGCATTCAAGTGAAGATGTTTGTACTTTGTAGCTTTCAGATGTGTCAACATGATAATTGATAACGAGTGCTGGTCCCTGACTAAGTACAACAGTGTTTCTCACCAAATTATTGATCAGATGGAACAAAAACTTGAATTTGCTTACATCATTTTGTACTTACATTCACATGTAGTAACATCAACACCTGATTAGTGTTTCATTAACCATCGATGCAATGTCAAGTTTAATATTTATTTTGACAACAAGCTGGAGATTATTATGACTTCACAGGCATGGTATGCTAACATTGCATTAATATTATTCTTACCATTCTATTGTCTAAACCCTCCAAGTCCAACATCACATCTCAAAACTTACAGCCTTTTACTTCATGTACATACTACTTTACTATCGCATAGAATGCAATAATCCGATGTACTGAAAATGCATTATCATATCCTCTATGAAAGTTGAGACACAAAATCATTGATATTTTGGCATGTCCTGCCTCTTCCGATCAAACAAGTTGCAAATCAAAATCCACCAAGATAACCATCTTTTGTAGTTACCTTTGAACTAACCAAGTGAAGAAATCAAACTTCAAGATGGTGAAGCTGAAGTTTAATTTGAATGGACCGGGAATGCCACCTGGTCAGGCCACCAGGTGGGCCCCGCTTACATGCTTGTCCACGTGGGCTTAAATGGGCTTACTATCCAGACGAGCCCACAAGGTTGTAGAGTTGTGGAAGAAACAGTCCATAGTGATAGTGGTGGTCCAGATGATGCCGAAATGCAAAAGCTTGCTGACGTCATCTGACTCAACGGTCTATAAAGACTGGAAATCAAGTGATGGGCATTGCTCTAACTCGCTTGCCACTTACATGTTTACACATTTGGCCACAACGAGAGGTGAAATTAAGGTAGAAAGACGATGAAAGGCGGCCGAAGGAGCAGCTCGGTCACCCATGCTCGCCTACTTGGAGGTCCCAATTTAAGTTATAGCAACTCCAATGACCTTGACCTGGCCGAGGAAGAAGTTTGGTCGACCGTTGAAGACAATTCTAGCACACATGATTGGTGCACGAAAGTTGTCAATGACGACAAGACCGGCCGAGATCCCATCGGCAAAAATAGATGCGTTGGCGGGCTCTTGTTGGCTTTCAAGGACGACCCAAGGTCATCGTCGCGTGTAATTCGCAAATTAAACGCTACCAAGCCTCGTCGGCAGGCGGCCGAATCGGCCCCACTAAGCGTACCGGAGTGGCAAGGTTTCGACCGAGCCAATTCGCCCGAGTCGTCGGTAGAGGTCGACGATGGTGAGTGGATGCCACCACACGAGTACATGGCGAGGCGCAACGTGGCGGTGGCGACATCGGTGTTGGAAGGGGTTGGACGGACCCTTAAGGGACGAGACATGAGCCGAGTTCGGAACGCCGTTTGGCGCCAAACCGGTTTCTACGGTTAAATTCGGTTGAGCCAAGAAAGTTGTAAATTGCAATTCTAGAATCTTGTACTCTATTATTTTTCTCGAAACTCGTGTAATCTATTGGTTCTAATGCTTTGGTTTATTTAACCTAAGAAATGCACTTTAGTAGTCAAAACAAAGGAACCACTCTGTGCTTAACGAATTATTAATTGTGTATATACTCATGGTAACTATATTTTGTATATAACACCATCAAATGGTTCAATTGATTCCCTTGTTTTATACCAAAACTGCTAACTGCTAAATTGGTGTACTTCGAAAGCATATTTTTGCCCCTTTTCTCCTTTCTTGACTCTTCTAATTGATAGCCTTGAAGAATATATTCAGTTCATGATAACTAATAGAATATATGATACACTATTATTATCAATAATTGTCCGAGTGGAACAGTTGCATGACACCTGTGCAATCGATAATAATGTAAATATTAATGTAGGCGAGGGGATTTAATTTCGAGATTCTTGTAAACAAAATAATAATAATAATTCCAAGGAAGGATGAGGTATCCAAGGGGACATGGATCTACTCTCATCAACTTTTGATGGAAAGGGACCTCAGATTTTGGCACAAATTGACAAAGAGCCCTAGGCCACAACTCTATCTCATCCAAGATAAGGAAATGAAATAAAATTACATATCCTTTTTAGTATAATCAATGCCAAATGCTCACATGACTCTCTCTTTTTGGTTTATAAGTAAAGTTCTATTTGTTTAAGCTAACTAAACCTTGAAAATCCTATTAGTCTACGCTTATTAAACAACAATACACAACTCATTTCACTCGAGAGTGATCTTGATCTTGGTCATTCTAAAGTTAAAAATTTACCAACTGAATTGTCTTACTTCTTGGTGTTTTCTACGAGTTAAAATGATTCAAATTCGTGAAAAACAAAAAAAATCGTTAGTCTAGGAGATTTATGACCAGTAGTTGGGTAGTTATGATCTATGGAGAAACACGAAAGCAAATGGGTGGTCCTCTTCATCATTCAAGCATTATCCCATTCTAAGCATTTTGTATTTGTGGAGAATTTTACTTTACGCTGATGGTGTTCTTTCATGGACCAATCACACCAACATGAGTGTTGGTTCGGGAAAGCGTTGGACAAATCAACAACAACTTTGTAAAGGAAATTGTTCTTGTATTCTTATTCTTGATGATGGTAATGGATGGAATACAAGAAATGTGCTGTCGGAACCAAAGAATTTCAAATTTTAAGTACTTATTATAAAGTAATAAACCAAAAAAAAAAATTTGAACCACTCGCCCATACCTAATTAGTTTTTGGGTGAGGTATGTGGGATTTTGATCCTAATCCTATCCTAATTGTAGGGGTGGCAATTCGGGTCATGACCCGAAATTCGAACCCGAACACGACACGAAAATTTCGGGTTCGGGTTGGCTTAATTCGGGTTCAGGTTGATTTCGGGTCGACCCGAACTACACGAAATCTAATTCGGGTCGTGTTCGGGTTCATATATTTCGGGTTTCGGGTAATTCGTGTCGACCCGAATTACCCGAAATTCAATTTTGTAAAAAACCCTAACCCTAAACATCATACTCACAACACCTCCCCAGCTCCCCTCTCACACCCACCGCCTCACCCTTACCCTCACGCCCTCACCTCCCCAGCTCCTCTCTCCGTCTCTCCATCCTCTCTCTCGATCTCCGTCATTTCGGGTCGACACCGATCTCTCCGTCTCTCGTCCTCTCTCGATCTCCGTCCTCTCTCGATCTCTCGTGCGGTCGTGCCCCAAATCCCCTACGATCTCGCGGTGTCGCCGTCCTCCACGGAAGAAGTGTCGTCGTCCTCCCATCGTCCTCCCACCGTCCACTCCTGCTCGCCATCAAGGTACATTTCTTACACATTTTTTCTGTCCTGTTTCCTAGTCCCGACGAACCATAGTTGTTACATAGCCTCAAAACCGTGTGTTTTTAAGGGTTTTGTAATGGTTTCTTAGGGTTTATTGGAGTTTTGGGAAGTGACGTGGTTGTTGCTGGTTTGTTTCAGGTGATTGGAATTTGGAAACAAGTGGGATACTTTGTTTGAGGTGGTTGTTGCTGGTTTGTTTCAGGTGATTGGAAACAAGCTTGTAATTTTGTTTAATTTGAGCTTTTCGGGTAATTTTGTTGCTGGTTTGTTGCTGGTTTGTGTAATTTTGTTGCTGGTTTTTGCCTTTTTGTTGTCGTGCTTTGATTGCTGCTTTGTTGCTGGTTTGTTGCTTTGTTGCTGGTTTGTTGCTGGTTTGTGTAATTTTGTTGTTGGTTTGTTGTTGCTTCCTATATTCTTATTGGACATATTTAGCAAAAATCACTTCAGGTCACAGTTGATATTTGTTAATGTTTCTACATTTGAATCGTGTTAGTCAATGTTTCTGTTCTAGTTGTTCTGGTTTTTGCCTTTTTGTTGTCGTGCTTTGATTGCTCAATTTATGGAGCCAGTTTTGTGTAGAATGTTTCATATTGTTGTGATTTGTTGTGATTTTAATTCTATTCTATTACTTGTAGTGGTTCTTGCAAATGACATCTCCTATTTCTAATATGAATGTCAATGAAAATGACCTTGTGGAGTGTAATGTGGAAGTAGCAGAAGTAGATACAAGTAATAGAAGTTCCAACACACAAAGAAAAGAGAAACGGAAATTTTCTAAGAGATCACATGTTTGGAATTTTTTTGAGGAGCTTCCTAACCAACCCGACAAAGTAGAAAGGTCTAGATGTAAAGCTTGTGGGACGACATACAATTGTAGTGGTAAATTTGGGACTGGAAACATGACACACCATATTAAAGTTTGTCCTAGGATGAGTTCTCGTGATATTGGGCAAATGCTTTTGGCCGGTACCGGTAGTAGTGATTCAAAGTCATTGGGATTGCAGAATAGTAAATTTGATTCTGAAATGTTCAATGAGTTGCTTGTGTCTGCCATTGTCAAGCATGATTTGCCATTCCAATTTGTTGAACACGAAGGAGTCAGGGCAATTTTCAGATACTTAAGGCCTGAAATACATGTTATTAGTAGAAACACTGCAAAAGCAATTTGCTTGAAAATGTATAAGCGAGAGAAGGTTAGGATCAAGACTCTACTGCATAGCACTCCTGGTCGAATTAGTTTGACTTCAGATTTATGGAGCTCACTAACATCTGATGGATACATGTCATTGACTGCACATTTTATTGATGCTGATTGGAAGTTGCAAAAAATGATCTTAAACTTTGCATACCTCCCACCCCCTCACTCTGGTGTTGTCTTATGTGATGTCATTTCTAATTTGTTGCTTGAATGGGGCATTGAGAAAAAAAGATTTGGCATTACTTTAGACAATGCAAGTGCCAATAATGTATCTGTGGTTCAGTTGAGAGAAGATCTGAATTCAAAAGGACTACTTCTGTCTAGTGGGAATTTTTTCCATCTACGATGTTGTGCTCATGTGCTGAATTTGATTGTGCAAGACGGTTTGAAGGGAATCGACTCCTCGGTTGAGAAAGTACGGGAGAGTGTGAAGTACGTTAAAGGTTCTCAAGTTAGAAAGTTGAAGTTTCTTGAATGTGTTAGATTAGTCTCTATCGAGGGTAAAAGAGGTTTGTGTCAAGATGTGGCGACCAGATGGAATTCTACATATCTCATGCTTGATAGTGCTTTATTTTATCGTCGTGTATTTCAGCATTTGGCCTTGATTGATTCAAACTATAGTAAATGTCCATCAAGTGAGGAGTGGGAGAGGATTGAAAATGTGCACAAATTTTTGAAGGTTTTTTATGAAGCCACTGTGACATTCTCTGGAACTGAGTACCCAACTTCGTCGTTGTATTTTCCAGTTATTATATATTGTTATTCTGCTTTGAGAAATGCAATGGAGAGTAGAGATGAGTATATGTCTTCTATGGCAACCAACATGTGGGAGAAATTTCAGAAATATTGGGCTGAATTTAGTGATACACTAGCTATTGCTTCAATATTTGATCCTCGTTACAAGTTGGAATTCGTTGACTTCATCTACAACAAGCTTTATGGCAAGGAGGTTGTTGACAAATTACATGAGAAAATAAATATTCTTTATTCCGACTACTCCACCACTTTTGATGGTGGTATGCATTCTTCATGCCAAGATGATGATCACAACCCGAAAAAGTCCAAGTCAATATATGAAGGATTTGATGCTAATTGCTCACTTTTTAAGGTAATTTATCCACTTTAATGTCATACTACTAATGTTATGTTGTCCTAATGTTCTATTTTATCTTTTGATTGTAGGAATTTGACAATGTGTCTGTAGAGAACATAAATTCCACGAAGTCACAACTAGACCTCTACCTTGAGGAGCCTAGGATGAGTAGACAGGATGAAGTAGATGTCCTTGCATTTTGGAAGTTAAATAAAAATCGTTATCCAATTGTCGCTGCTATGGCTTGTGATATCCTTGTGATTCCGGTCTCAACAGTTGCTTCAGAAGCTGCCTTCAGTATTGGTGGGCGTGTTTTAGATCAGTTTCGTAGCTCTCTTAAGCCGATAACAGTTGAAGCAATAATTTGCACTCGAGATTGGCTATTTGGAGATAAAGGTCATCCTTATTTCTTACTATTTTTCATATTCATTTTGGTCAAACTTGCATGTACATATAGAGATAGTAACATGAAATAAATTGAAACTTATTTCTACTTGAAATGGCTTTTAACTAGGTGATTCGAAGATCGATCAAGATATCAACAATCTCACACAAGATTTTTTGGTGGTTCAAGGAAGTGACAAAGATAGTGTGGATGTTGATAACTTCATGGAAGAAGGAATTAATTCTCATTCAGGTTTGTGAATCTTTAGATTTTTCATTTAACAAAAAGTTGATTGATTAATATGTTTTTTTGATTTCTCTACTAATCTTCTAACAGGTTGAATCTGATCACAAGGAATGTGGAGTGGAGACTGGAGAGTGAAGACAATAATGCTTTCATGGTGTTGACGTAGATCTTTTTTATTATTGTTGAAACGAACCGAAAGTGATTTAAATATGTTGTTTTGAAACTTGAAAGTACTTATTTTATTGTAACATGATGATTTGTTTTGAAACATGAACGTACTTGTTTTATTATAACTTGAAACTACATGGTGATTTGTCATGGTGTTGACGTAGATCTCTTTCATGGTTGTGCATATCATTTGTTGCTTGAATTTGAATATCTTTTGTTCAGGTCAAATTGTGTTAATTCAGGTCAATTCGTGTCAATTGACACGAATATGAATTCAGTTCGTGTCAATTCGGGTCTACCCGAACACGAAATCGAATCAACGCGAAAATAGTTCGTGTCAATTCGTGTCAGATTGGGTTACCAGTTTCGTGTTCGTGTTTAGGTTTACAATTTCGTGTTCGGGTTCGGGTCGGCTATTATTAAAAAATTCGTGTTCGTGTCCGTGTTCGGGTTGAAGAAATTTTAATTCATGTCAATTCGGATCGACCCGAACACGACCCGAAACCCGAAATTGCCACCCCTACCTAATTGTGTTTTGTTGATGTTTAGGTGGTGATTAGAGATGGACGGCTGGGATTGAGAGGAGATGGATGGATGGCTTGGATTGAAGATGGATGAGATGAGTGGTGGAGATGGATTGGATTGGATTGGATGGTGTGGATTGAGGGGAGGAGATATTTGGGGGGAAGGCTCTCTCTCTCTCTCACTCGTTGCTCTCTCTCCCTCACTCACGATTTCTCTCCCTTGTCTGCTGTGGTGAGCTCCGGCGAGTGGGTGATCCCCGGCGAAGGTGGTTGTTGGAGGTGAGTTGTTAGTTTTACTCGCTCCTTTGTGTTGGTTCTCTCTCCCTCTACCTAACCCGTGCTCTGTGGTCGTGGTTGGGTGTTGGAGGTTGCTGGAGGTAGTGTGGTGCTGTGGATCGTCGAGGAAACGATTGATCGTCGTTTGGACGCGAGGTTCGTTGACGGATCGTTATTTGGGGAGACGTGCTCGTGGAGGCGTCGTCGCGGTTCTTCAAGGGTCTCTTCAGACCTTTAGGTATGTCAAGCTCGCTCACTTAATTACCGTGAGTATTTGGAAGTCGACGGTAGGCCGTTCGGCTCGTCGCGAGTAAATGTGCAGCAGATTTCACTACCTGATCGGTCGACCGGTTGGTGCAAACGGTCGACCGTTCGTGAAGAGAATTGCGGCTCTGCCTCACATCGGTCGAACGATGCCTTTGGGGCGGTCGACCGATTGTGCATAGGAGGCAAGTCTGGAGAGATTCGGTCGACCGGGTCCCCTTTGCCGGTCGACCGTGTGCACTGTCTTAAGTCGGTTGGGGCTTAGACCATCTAAATGGTCGACCGCTCGTTGATTTTCGTCCGACCGTGACTTAAGTGAGCATAGTGATCGGTTCGACCGAATGAGGGTTCGGTCGACCGGACTTGTGCGCTGAGCGTGGGGAACGCTCTGGAGGAATTCGGTCGACCGAGATGTGCTCGGCGTTCGACCGAATTCATGGTGCGTGTGAGGGATTATTCCCTGGACAGATTCGGTCGACCGAGATGTGCTTGGCGTTCGACCGAATTCGTTGTGGTGTTGTGGGATTTGTTCCCTGGTGACTTTCGGTCGACCGGGACCCCTTTGTCGGTCGATCGATTGGTCGTTTTGTTTGTTGAACTGGGAGTTGACCATCTAAACGGTCGACCGTCCCTTGATTTGGGTTCGACCGAACGAGTGTGGTGTTGGGAGTCGGTCGACCGATGGAGTGCCGGTCGAAGTGGATTGCCCTGTATTTGCTTGATTCGGTCGACCGAGACTTTTGGTTCGGTCGACCGTTTGTGTCCTGTTTTGCACTATGGAGGTGCTATTGTCGTGGTTGTCCGTATGGGGCGAGTTGTGGTGCCGATGTTCTTCCGGCAAGTGTGCTAGGTGCACGAGGGTTGCGGTGGTTGGTTGAGATTAGACCTGGAGCCCCGTAACCGTGTGTGAGCTTGGGATTGGCTGAAATAGGCCTGAGGCCCAGCATAGAATTGTGGTGTTGCGGTGATTGGTTGAAAGAGACCTGGAGCCCCGTAACTGTGTGAGAGTTGTGGTTGGTTGAAAATAGACCTGGAGCCCAACTAGTCTGTACGGAGTTGGTTGAAATTAGACCTGGAGCTCCGTAGTGCGTTCGGGTTGGTTGAAATTAGACCTGGAGCCTGAGTAGGGACCGCGTGTAGGGGTTGGTTGAAAATAGACCTGGAGCCCTTATACGTTTGGGTTGGTTGAAATTAGACCTGGAGCCCAGCTTGGCGACGAGTGTGAGTCGCGGCGGTTGGTTGAGATTAGACCTGGAGCCCCGTGACTGTGGTGTGTGCTGCGGTTGGTTGAGATTAGACCTGGAGCCCCGTACCTGTGGTGTGTGCTGTGGTTGGGTGAGAGAGCCCTGGAGCCCAGCCTGTTGTGATGCTTTTCTTGTTGAGTAGAACTGTATGCTAGGATGATTTTATTATTTCATTTAGAGTTTGGCATACGGGGTTTCCTTCTGGAAACTCAGGCATTGTTGCATGTTTACTTTCAGGCCGTGATCGGCGTTAGGGGGTGGTGACCGAGGAGAGGAGCACCGCTACCGGATCCAGCTTTCTCTCAGTTGAGGTCGTGTGATTACTGTTATCCTTTGTATATGCTTTTGATGTAATCACAACTTTTGTATACTCTGATGTTCATATATATATATTATATATGTTGGTGCACCTGTGTTCCTTTATTTGCGTAAGATTCTCTGTTGATTGTGTTATTAAAATTTTAAATTTTCCGCTGCTTTGAGGATGTTACAACTTGGTATCAGAGCGGTCGGTTCCAGTGTCCTTATCCAAAGAAACGACCCTTAGAGTTTTAGAGTCTGCATTAGTTCATGCATTCATGGTTTTGATGTGTGCTGTTCTTTATGTGTAGATGCCTCCGAGACGCGTGAGACCTCCCTCACGGGACCGTAGCACCAGCAGTGAGACTGGGGGCGCAGACTGGGCAGAGGAGCGGCAGATGCTCTATGACACAGTGGGGCGACTGGGAGCGATGTTGGATCGCCAACCAGGCAGAGGAGAGCCAGCAGCAGCAGGAGCGATGCTCGACCGCTTTATGAGACAACACCCGCCTACCTTTGACGGTAGAGGAGAGTCTGAGGCTGCGGAGGATTGGGTCCTGAAGATTCAGGAGATCCTGCAGGCGATTGAGTGCCCACCTGAGAGGTAGACATGCTTGGCAGCTTATGTGTTGGGCGGTGACGCGTCCAACTGGTGGAGGACCACATCTGCGGTGGTGTTCGAGGGCAGGGCTGAGGTCAGCTGGGAGGAATTCCTACGGGAGTTCAACGAGCAGTATTTCCCCGAGCATGTCAGAGACGGGAGGAGAGAGGAGTTTATGACTCTCGAGCAGGGAGAGGCGACCATGGCTGAGTATACCCGGAGGTTCAACGCGCTGGAGCGTTACTGTCCGGAGATCTGTGTGACGCCGCTGCAAAGGGCGAGGAAGTTCATACGGGGGCTGAGGAAGCACCTCCGTACTCAGGTGACCTACAATATGCCGCAGACACTGGCAGATGCGGTTAGATTTGCAACGATTATTGATCAGGATTACCAGCAGAATTATGCTGAGGCCAGGAGAGCTCCGGGGAAGGTCAGTGGACGTCCGGGTGCTCCGCTAGCAGGGAACCCGGGCAAGAGGCCCCGGATCGGAGGAGGTGGATCACGCCAGCCTGAGGCGTGCAGAGGTTGTGGCAGAGTTCACTCTGGAGAGTGTTGGGGCCGCGCAGTGTGCCACGGGTGTGGCAAGCCAGGCCATTTCATGAGAGATTGTCCGAGTGGGCCAGGCGGGTCCAGCAGGCAGTCGGGACAGCCGGCAAGTGGCAGAGGCGGAGGTCGCCAACCTTTTGCGCCACAGCGACAGCAGGGTCAGAGGACCGGTCGAGTCTTTACCATCCAGGCGGATGAGACGAGAGATGCCAGCACGGTGGTGGAAGGTACGCTCTTTGTTGCTGGGTTGAGTGCGAGAGTGCTGTTTGATTGTGGGGCCACACACTCGTTCATTTCGGAGCGATTTGCGAGCGTGTTGGGCCGTACCCCTGCGATGTTGACTGCCACGTTGGAAGTCAGCACACCCTTGGGTCTGGTGGGCATTGTAGGGAGCTTCCTCCCCAGCGCCACGATTGTTTCGGGAGATCAGGAGTTTCCGGCTGACCTGATCTTGTTGCCAATGGAGGACTTCGACGTCATACTAGGGATGGATTGGCTGTCCCAGTACGATGTGCGAGTTTTATGCCGGGAGAAGAAGATTCTGATCCCGAGGAAGGGTCTACTTGATGTGTTGATCAGGGGGGCGAAAGATAGAGGAGGCCGAGTGATCGTATCAGCAGTGAGGGCACAGAAGTTGTTGCAGCAGGGTTGCAGAGCTTTTGTGGCCACTTTGGTAGTTCCAGATCGAGAGGCGGAGAGATTGGAGGACATCGAGATTGTTCGGGAGTTCCCCGATGTATTTGCAGATGATGTCACTGGGTTGCCGCCTCACAGAGAGATTGAGTTTGGGAACGACTTGGTAGCTGGGACTACGCCGCAGTCGAAGGCGCCGTATCAGATGGCACCTGCGGAGCTAGCAGAGCTGAAGAGGCAGTTGCAGGATCTGATGGATACGGGGTTTATCCGCCCCAGTGTCTCGCCTTGGGGAGCGCCGGTACTCTTCGTGAAGAAGAAGGATGGATCACTGCGGATGTGTATAGATTACAGGATGTTGAACAAGGTTACCGTGAGGAATCGGTATCCCTTGCCCAGGATCGAGGACCTGTTTGACCAGTTGCAGTCAGCGCATGTGTTCTCGAAGATTGATCTGCGATCCGGTTATCATCAGCTGAGGATCAGAGAGGCAGATGTGCAGAAGACAACTTTCAGGACGAGGTACGAGCATTACGAGTTTCTGGTGATGCCGTTTGGGTTGACGAACGCGCCTGCAACGTTTATGGATTTGATGAACAGGACATTCAGTCAGTACCTCGACCGGTTTGTGATTGTCTTCGTGGACGATATTTTGGTTTACTCGCCAGATGTGGAGCAACATCGAGAGCACTTGAGAGTTGTACTTGGCATTTTGCGGGACCATCAGTTGTATGCCAAGCTGTCGAAGTGCGAGTTCTGGCTGAGCAGTGTCGCCTTCTTGGGACACATCGTGTCTGGTGATGGGATTTCTGTAGATCCAGCGAAGGTTGAGGCCGTTACACAGTGGAGAGCCTCGATGAGTGTGGCAGAGGTCAGGAGCTTTGTGGGTCTGGCGGGTTATTATCGCCGCTTTATTCAGGATTTCTCGAGGTTGGCTTCGCCGTTGACGGCTCTGACGCGGAAGGGTGTCGAGTTCGTGTGGTCCCAGAATTGCGAGGACAGTTTTCAGGAACTGAAGAGTCGGCTGACGACTGCTCCAGTTCTGACACTTCCCAGTGGTAGTGGTGGGTTCGTGATTTACAGTGACGCGTCAGGCGTTGGACTGGGATGCATACTTATGCAGCGCGGGCAGGTGGTTGCATATGCTTCGAGGCAGTTGAAGGTGCACGAGAGGAACTACCCCACTCATGATTTGGAGCTGGCGGCAGTGGTGCACGCTTTGAAGACCTGGAGGCATTACTTGTATGGCGAGCGATTCGAGGTGTTCACAGATCATCAGAGCCTGAAGTATCTGTTTTCGCAGAAGGAGCTGAATATGAGGCAGCGCAGATGGCTCGAGCTGATTAAGGATTATGATTTCACCATCTCGTACCATCCGGGGAAGGCGAATTCGGCTGTTGATGCTTTGAGCAGGAAGGTGGAGGTCACCGCAGCAGGTCTTTGTATCAAGGAGTGGAAGCTGCTGGAGGCGTTGACCGAGTGGAGACCGTTCACCGATGAGTCGTGAGGTGCAGTGATCGCCGGGCTGAGAGTGGAGCCTCAGTTGGTCTCGAGTATTGTTCAGGCTCAGAGTACTGATGATGAGTTAGCTGGGTTGCTGCAGTTAGCTGCCAGAGATGGATCAGACTTCAGTATTGGAGTTGATGGGGGGGGGGGGGGCTAAGGTTTAGAGGCCGTGTCTGGGTGCCAAAGGGAGGAGATCTGAGGCAGGACATTCTGGAGGAGGCGCACAAATCCCGTTATTCGATCCACCCGGGCAGCACGAAGATGTTTAGAGATCTTCAGAGGAATTTTTGGTGGAAGAGGATGAAGACGGAGATCGCAGAGTTTGTTGGAAGATGTCTGATTTGTCAGCAGGTGAAGATTGAGCACCAGAGACCTGCAGGGCTGATGCAGAGGATCGAGCTTCCAGAGTGGAAGTGGGAGCACGTGACGATGGATTTTGTCACTGGGCTGCCAAAGACGAGAGGATTCCATGACGCAATTTGGGTTATAGTCGATCGACTGACCAAGTCGGCGCATTTCTTAGCTATTCGGACCACTTTACCTCTGGAGGGTCTAGCTAAATTGTATATTGAGGAGATTGTCAGGCTTCATGGAGTGCCTGTGAGTATTATTTCAGATCGAGATCCGAGGTTCACTTCCAGATTCTGGGGGAGTTTGCAGCAGGCCTTGGGGACTCGGTTGAAGTTCAGTACGACATTCCATCCGCAGACAGACGGTCAGTCTGAGAGGACCATCCAGACACTAGAGGATATGTTGCGAGCGTGTACTCTGGATTGGGTAGGTCATTGGGATGAGCATCTGCCATTGATCGAGTTCGCCTACAACAACAGCTACCATTCGAGCATTGGGATGGCACCGTACGAGGCCCTGTACGGGAGACCGTGTAGATCACCGGTATGCTAGAGTGATGTAGGCGAGAGACAGCTAGTTGGTCCTGAGATTGTGCAGATGTATGCTGAGAAAGTTGATGTGATCAGGCAGAGATTAGCGACAGCGCAGAGCAGGCAGAAGAGCTACGCGGATCGGCGTAGGCGTGCATTGGTGTTTGAGGTAGGCGATCACGTCTTCCTGAAGATTTCACCATCTCGAGGAGTGATGAGGTTCGGGAAGAAAGGGAAGCTCAGTCCGAGGTACGTCGGGCCGTTTGAGATTCTCGATCGGATCGGAGAGGTTGCCTACAGGATTGCGTTGCCGCCGCAGTTTTCGGGTCTTCACGACGTCTTCCATGTTTCGATGTTGAGGAAGTACGTAGCGGATCCTTCTCATGTGATTCAGTTGGAGGTTCCAGAGATCCGTCAGGATTTGTCTCTTGAGGAGAGACCGGTTGAGATTGTGGATCGGATGGAGCATCAGTTGAGGAGGAGGACCATTCCGATGGTGAAGGTCAGGTGGCAGCACCACAGTGAGCGAGAGACCACTTGGGAGATTGAGGAGGAGGTCCGGAAGGAGTTCCCGGAGTTGTTTGGTGAGCTTCAGTTTTAATTTCGAGGACGAAATTCTTTTAGGAGGGTGGATTGTGGGATTGTGATCCTAATCCTATCATAATTGTGTTTCGTTGATGTTTAGGTGGTGATTAGAGGGGATTAGAGATGGACGGTTGGGATTGAGAGGAGATGGATGGATGGCTTGGATTGAAGATGGATGAGATGAGTGGTGGAGATGGATTGGATTGGATTGGATGGTGTGGATTGAGGGGAGGAGATATTTGGGGGGAAGGCTATCTCTCTCTCTCTCTCACTCGTTGCTTTCTCTCCCTCACTCACGATTTCTCTCCCTCGTCTGCTGTGGTGAGCTCCGACGTGAGGTTTGTGCTCCGGCGAGTGGGTGATCCCCGGCGAAGGTGGTTGTTGGAGGTGAGTTGTTAGTTTTACTCGCTCCTTTGTGTTGGTTCTCTCTCCCTCTACCTAACCCGTGCTCTGTGGTCGTGGTTGGGTGTTGGAGGTTGCTGGAGGTAGTGTGGTGCTGTGGATCGTCGAGGAAACGATTGATCGTCGTTTGGACGCGAGGTTCGTTGACGGATCGTTATTTGGGGAGACGTGCTCGTGGAGGCGTCGTCGCGGTTCTTCAAGGGTCTCTTCAGACCTTTAGGTATGTCAAGCTCGCTCACTTAATTACCGTGAGTATTTGGAAGTCGACGGTAGGCCGTTCGGCTCGTCGCGAGTAAATGTGCAGCAGATTTCACTGCCCAATCGGTCGACCGGTTGGTGCAAACGGTCGACCGTTCGTGAAGAGAATTGGGGCTCTGCCTCACATCGGTCGAACGATGCCTTTGGGGCGGTCGACTGATTGTGCATAGGAGGAAAGTCTGGAGAGATTCGGTCGACCGGGTCCCCTTTGCCGGTCGACCGTGTGCACTGTCTTAAGTCAGTTGGGGGCTTAGACCATCTAAACGGTCGACCGCTCGTTGATTTTCGTCCGACCGTGACTTAAGTGAGCATAGTGATCGGTTCAACCGAATGAGGGTTCGGTCGACCGGACTTGTGCGCTGAGCGTGGGGAACGCTCTGGAGGAATTCGGTCGACCGAGATGTGCTCGGCGTTCGACCGAATTCATGGTGCGTGTGAGGGATTATTCCCTGGACAGATTCGGTCGACCGAGATGTGCTCGGCGTTCGACCGAATTCGTTGTGGTGTTGTGGGATTTGTTCCCTGGTGACTTTCGGTCGACCGGGACCCCTTTGTCGGTCGACCGATTGGTCGTTTTGTTTGTTGAACCGGGAGTTGACCATCTAAACGGTCGACCGTCCCTTGATTTGGGTTCGACCGAACGAGTGTGGTGTTGGGAGTCGGTCGACCGATGGAGTGCCGGTCGAAGTGTATTGCCCTGTATTTGCTTGATTCGGTCGACCGAGACTTTTGGTTCGATCGACCGTTTGTGTCCTGTTTTGCACTATGGAGGTGCTATTGTCGTGGTTGTCCGTATGGGGCGAGTTGTGGTGCCGATGTTCTTCCGGCAAGTGTGCTAGGTGCACGAGGGTTGCGGTGGTTGGTTGAGATTAGACCTGGAGCCCCGTAACTGTGTGTGAGCTTGGGATTGGCTGAAATAGGCCTGAGACCCAGGTTAGAATTGTGGTGTTGCGGCGGTTGGTTGAAAGAGACCTGGAGCCCCGTAATTATGTGAGAGCTGTGGTTGGTTGAAAATAGACCTGGAGCCCAGCTAGTCTGTACGGAGTTGGTTGAAATTAGACCTGGAGCTCCGTAGTGCGTTCGGGTTGGTTGAAATTAGACCTGGAGCCTGAGTAGGGACCGCGTGTAGGGGTTGGTTGAAAATAGACCTGGAGCCCTTATACGTTTGTGTTGGTTGAAATTAGACCTGGAGCCCAGCTTGGCGACGAGTGTGAGTCGCGGCGGTTGGTTGAGATTAGACCTGGAGCCCCGTGACTGTGGTGTGTGCGGCGGTTGGTTGAGATTAGACCTGGAGTCCCGTACCTGTGGTGTGTGCTGTGGTTGGGTGAGAGAGCCCTGGAGCCCAGCCTGTTGTGATGCTTTTCTTGTTGAGTAGAACTGTATGCTAGGATGATTTTATTATTTCATTTAGAGTTTGGCATACGGGGTTTCCTTCTGGAAACTCAGACATTGTTGCATGTTTACTTTCAGGCCGTGATCGGCGTTAGGGGGTGGTGACCGAGGAGAGGAGCACCGCTACCGGATCCAGCTTTCTCTCAGTTGAGGTCGTGTGATTACTGTTATCCTTTGTATATGCTTTTAATGTAATCACAACTTTTGTATACTCTGATGTTCATATATATATATATATTATATATGTTGGTGCACCTGTGTTCCTTTATTTGCGTAAGATTCTCTGTTGATTGTGTTATTAAAATTTTAAATTTTCCGCTGCTTTGAGGATGTTACAAGGTGTATAGGTAGCATAATTTTATATGGCTGACAATCAGCAAATATTTGAATTGAAGGCCAAGTAAAATTTAGCTTGCAAGTCCAGTTACTGAATTTGCCTATGCATAACTTGTAATTACTTAGTTTGACACTTAACTAAGCAACCACCAGAGGTCCGGAGATACCATTCTTTTGAATCGAATGGTATTATTATTACAGTTAGCAGGACTTGGATATCCTGATCCTTTGAATAGTTTACGCATTTGAAGAGTCATCTTGAGAACAAAACCTGAAAAGTTAAGTGATGGTGGAAAACAACTTTCTTGAGGGGTCAAGAAAGTAAACAAAGTCAGGTTCAGGCAAACAACTTCTGTGAAATGGGTCGTTTCAAATTTCACTTCAAATCTTCTAAAAAACAGATTTAGTGCGGAAGAAAAGTGTTCAATGACAAATTGAGTACTACAAATAAAGATTCACCAAGATTCTCATGTCTACACCAGTGGCAATACCATATTTATGTAAACCTATAGATTCATATCTCCTCAAGTGTCGTCACAATCATAATTTATCCTTCTTTGGTCCCACTCGTTGAATTCAACTCTAACTTGGCTCATGGGTGGATGAGATTGGAAGTAAAAGGTTATTGTGGAACTCAAACCAAATTGGTTAGGAATTAGGATGCGAAATATGAACTTGTTGCATTTATTTTATGTTGCATATGGTTTCACTTCGTATCGTTAGTTCATTTGGAAACAAATTCATTGTTTTTACGGTGATATGATTGTGTACACTCGACCATTCATTACCATGCCCAGGTCAAGTGTGAGTCTCTTTTGAAATACTGAGGTAATGTTGATTATTTTTTGTTAAATGAGTTAGGAATTTGACATTCTGAATCTATCTCAATCACCAACAATGGAACGTGTCCCTACAATTTTCGGAATCGAAATGTTTGTGCAATAGATTATCAATACACACTATCATGTCTCCTTCTGTAAACTGACCGTAAATTCCATTCCTTCCAATTTTAGAAAATGGAGAAAAAAAGGACAAAACATGAAAAATTATAACGATTGATGTAACATCCCGATACAGCGGAAAATTTAAAAATTCATAATTAAGACAAAGAGCACAATAATCAAAGGCGGGACTGTTACTTCTCATAAACAAATAGCGGTGCACCAGAATACATCAGAGTTTGCCAAAATGAATACATGATTACAACAAAACGACAAAGGAAGATAAATGTAATCATGTTGACCTCAGTGGTCCGACTAGAGGATCCGACTCCAAATGCGCGCGCCCGCCGATCACCACCCCACTGGACCTACTGCGGTCCTGAAAAAGATGCAACAACAATGCCTGAGTTTCCAGAAGGAAACCCCGTATGCCAACTCACCTACATGCATGCATTACATAATGAACCTATCATACTAGTATCATGTCATGACATCGACAGAAAGGAAACAGTTCCCCCGAAGGGTAAAACAGGACATCAGTCCGACAATCAACAACGAGTCTCCCGAGGAGACCTACTGCAGGCACATGCAACCTTACAGCACGCGACATCGCACCCCCCACACGCAGCTACACTACACAAGGGTTCGGCAGGGAGCCTCTGTCACGCCTGCGCGCCGATAGAATACAGATCTGCAAATCTCAGTGGTCGGAGCCACATGGACCAACGGGGCCGTCGCCCGGAAGGTATAACAACAACATCTCGGTAGGTGCCCAGCCGAGGAAAACAACATAGCCGGCACAGCCTCGGCCCAACAATCATCATCGCCGGCACAACCTCGGCGACATCACCGGCACAGCATCGGTGGTCCATCACAACGTCCGACACAACATCGGACGGGTCCAGACCGAAGTCTGCCAGGTCATCGGGCTCCTCGAGCCGCGAACACCAACCGCGCCGCTATAAAAGCAGGGCAGCGACCTCCGTAGCCCGTGGGCCGGTAGTCACCTCACCCAACGCCAGTTGCGTGCCCGCACAACATCAACACTGGGATCCGCGATCCCTCAGGCCTGCTATACTACAAAGTGCCCAAAATCCATCTCAGGTCACGGTCCATACACGGAGGTGACGCGTCCCGAACACCCACACTCTTCCCAACGGCGGTCCCTGGGCAGGCACGCATCACGCGCCCACCGTCACCTCCCGGCTCACGCACAAGGCGAGGACACAGGTTTCCGTGGACAAAGTTGGCGTTCAAAAAGGGAACCAGGAATTCTGTCCTGGGCCCAAACGGTCGACCGGAAGAGGTGATTCGGTCGACCGGTTCCAGAAAGGAATCGGTCGACCGTACTCCTAAAACGGTCTACCGCTGCGCTCAAAACAGAACCCCCAACGGTCGAACAAAGGTCTAAAACCGGTCGACCGAACGAGGTCAAAATCCGGAGTCTGGTCCACATTAAATTTAACTCTATCGGTCGACCGACTCAGGGGTCTCGGTCGACCAAAAACAGACAGGGTCAACCTATTATTCTAAGTCATATAATCGGTCGAACGCAAACCTCCAACGGTCGAACAACAAACGATCGGTCGAACGTCACATGAAATCGGTCGAACAAATCATGCAAAACTAACAGGTACACTTAAGTTCCGGTCGAACACAACAAGGACCGGTCGACCGACAACAGGTAGAAAAATCCCAACTCACCAGCAATAATGCACTACCGGTCGACCGCCCCAAGGCATCGTTCGACCGGTGAAGGTTAAAGTCGGGCAAACAGTGCTAAAACGGTCGACCGCCCGAAGGATCCGGTCGACCGTTGGTCGTCTTCAACCTCGCGCCAGCCGAGGTTTTACGAAGAAACGCGTCGCCGGAGAGGTCTCCGACCTCCCCCGACTCGACCAACGCATCCCTCACATGAGGGTCAACAAACAAACCACACTAAGGAGCGGCATACCTCTCAAGATGACGAAGATCCACTGGAGCCTCGCTCGCGCAACGTCGCCTCCGGAGATCTCCTCGTGCTCTAACTCCGCACCTCGAAATCATGACCTCATCGTCTTCCTCGCTAGCTGCTGCAACCACACGTCGGAGCTCCGCTGGGCTGGGTTGCCGAAAAACATGGAGAGGAGTTGTGGCTAAGGAGGGAGAGAGAAAAGAAGTGAGGTGAATGCTTCCTTCTACCTTAAATAGCCCAACACCTACACCCCCTCCATCCCTCCATCCCTCCACCACACATCAAACATACCCTATCACATCACCATCACTTGACATGCACCCAAGCCTCCCATGCCTAACACCATACTTCTCCAAAGCAAAACATTAAATCCTTAAACAAGGATCGAGATATTACAATTGAACTCTTGATCATACATAAGCAGCCAAAGGAGATGAGAATATGAGGGCCCTAAACAAATACTTTGTTTTTTACTTCTATCATTCCTCATTTGAACCCCTTAATAATAATAATAATCATCACATTTCACAAATCGTAGTGATTTAGTAAGAAAAGTCTCAAGAGAAAGAAATAAAGCTTAACTGGTGGAAATTTCTTGAAACATGCTCTGTCATGCATAAAACTTTCTTGTCTCAAATCTCAATTACTCAATTTCTAAGAAAGTAACCAATTTGGTGCCAACATTTCTCCTGCCATAACAAAGAAAAAGATTATGTTGAAAAATACAAATCAGAGAGAATCTTATAGAAAGATTCCAAGTTGGCTTCTTTGAGTGTGTGACAATAATGGATTGAAAAAGCTGATATCACGTTGTCCTCATCACAACCACCAAAACAAGACTTGATGGTGACACTAAGCATTTCATAATTTTTGATTGCTAAGTCGGAATAAGAAAAAAACTTAGTTAAATTAGTTGAACATCCAAATGTATCTGGCTATCTACAATAATGGAATCGAATTCTAATAAGTAGGTTTGTATTCAAAAGTGTTTTACCCCTCCTATAAGTTTTAGACAAGAAAATACAAAATATAATTATTGTTTATTGTTGTTTTCCAAATCTAGATGTCTGTTAGGGTGTATTGGTGTGCCTCAAGGGCAAGGCAAGATAAGTTCAACTTTAACAACTTAAATCAAGGTTTTGCAATGGTTTGTTGTCTTGTTTGGTGGAGGATTTTTTCGGGAGGTTTTGTCACTATTATAGGTTTTGGCATTGCATTAGGTTTTTGGACGTAGTGCATTACTGGCTTACTGCATTTACATGAGAGTGGGTGTGATGGTATATGTGAATTATGATTTGAAGTTTGTCTTTACCATCTGGATTTTCAAACACAAACTTTAGAGGTCGTAATTAATTGACTTTTGTTTTGGTTTTGATTGGCTCGTATGGAAATAGTGTCCCACGAATATTTCATATGTCTTTGTCCAAATCATAATAATAATAATAATAATCGTATGTCAACATTCCATTTCCAGTTTAGTTACTAGCGATCTGTACAGTACATGATCATATCAAAGTAGAGGTATAGCATCCATTTGTATCTCTTATAATAACTTTTTAAAAAAAATCTGTTCTTGGTTTATGGGTTAAAGAACTTTTCCTTTGAAGTACAATATTTAACTTATGGAGCTCTAATTTTCGAGTTTTTAACCTTTTTAAAACCAATTACAAAGAAATAATCTCAAATGGCTACTTCTCCATTAAAGCAAAGAAATAAAACTTTCAGTGTTCGTTTCCCTCAAAGATGTCATATTAGTGTGCTTTTTTTGTATGTGGGGGAGCTGTGGTTCATAGCTTCGCCAACTATCTCTTATCTTAATTTCAGCAACTACTTTTAAAAAAAAACTAATTTTCTATTTACTTCAGTCATATGTTAATGTTATGTACTTTGATCTCGAAGATATGTACACAAGATCTTGTCTTCTGAAATCACTAGATGTTGTGAAGTACAATATCATTTTTTGCAAGTTTTTGAAGCCAAAAACACCACACAATACTAAAGAATGATCCAGGAGTTAGAAATTAGGTATGTAAAATTTAAAAAAAAACAACAAATTCTATTAAATACGACGTATTTTGCAAGAAACACTGAGAAATAAAAGTTTGGGTGGTTAGATGACTCTCTTTGAATTTTAAGATCTCGTCCCAATAGTCAAAACCATTTGGACTCCACCTTCAGAGATTGTTGGTTTCTTTAAACTTTGTCTCACATTCATTTTGAAAATTTGTTCGGTAAAAAACCCCCTAGGTTCTAGCCCTTTTGAGTATTTCGAATACTAATAATTAGACATATATATTAGGGTTTTTATATATCTAATTAGTCTAAATAGTTAAAAATCCAAAAATATTCATTATAAGTAAAATACTCAATTAAATACCTATACGTAGGTGCACACCCAACGAGAATTAAGCACTCAAAAAAAGTGGTAGTATTTCAAGTCTATGTTAATATTTCAATTAAATACTCAAAAAAGGAAGTGGTAATATGTCTCGGTGAAATCAAACAAGGTTGACGGGTCATTTCGAACTAGAGCTTACTTGTCACGATGTGGAGGTAGATTTCGGGAAATTGAGTCGTTAAAAGAAGAAGTGTATTACAATAAAATTCTATATTAGGCTAGAATATTTGTATGACTACTAGTACTAGGTATTTATTTTCCAAAAAAATTAGATATTCAATTTCATATCAACAAAAAAAGATAAAAATAGAAAAAACCAATTCTCTCATCTCCTTCCTCTCTTTAGACCAACACCAACACTCCTTTCCTTCCTCTTCCTCTTCCTGGCCATTCTCTCATCTGCTCTCTTCCTCGCTGTAGCATCCTTCGCGACTTCTCCGACCACCATGTCGAGATCGGACCTCGACTTTGACAACTCTGACGAAGCAGAGGGTCGTGGGGCCGTGTCGGGAGTGGAGGTGGGTGATGCTAGGGACAATATAGGACCGATGGATTGGTTGGGTTTTTTCGCTTCCATTTTTACCATTTTTATTTTTGTTATCAGCATCAAGGACATTTATTATTTTCATGAAATTTAATTTACAAAAATTCTAACGGATTTGGACAGCAACGACAATAGAGTAGACCCCCACAAGCAGCGAAGGGGTATATAAGTAAATTTTGTGAAATGTAAGTGTAAGTAAGGTAATACTGAAAATACGGGTTTAAAGACCCAATTACGTAATTTCAGAGGTGCACCAAAGAAAAAAGCCCTATATATTTCCAACAATTTTCTACATACAAATTTCATTCCCTCGTATTTTCATGGGCTACAAATATTGGTCTCTGTTGGGCTCCCTAAAAGTCATTTAATTTACATGGGCCTTTTCCTCCGATTGGGTCATTTAATGGTCGATGTTGGAATTTGAGGCAAATCTAAGCCCAATTCAATTACCTTGACCGAAAAATCAAGTTGAATTACCCCTCCGGGGTCAAGTGACAATAGTGATCTCGCCTCCATTCATCCTCGTAGAGCATAAAACTATTAGCAAGTTTGTGTACCAATTTAAACTTGAAGTTGATATTGATTTGGACAACCTTAATGATTTCGAACCGCCTAAATACTTTCATGATTGTACACTATACTCTTACCCTTTTTTGTACGAACTATTTGATTTCCGGAAACTAAAATACCAACTCTTTCATAATCGTCCATTATGCTTGTTCGTCGTAATTTGATTAGATTATATTCTCATGAATTGAATTCTATATAATTAAATTACATCATTTGATAACATTGGAATTCAATACATGAATCAAATTGTAATCGAATTACATCATTTGCTTCCATGTTAGTGAACCAATCGAAAACGGGAAGTTACTAGTCGGTTCACTAAAAAACCCGAAGTCCTCACCAAACCGGATCGAATCGGATTTGACATGAAAAAACCAAAAGACCGGTTTGGTCACTGGTTTAACAACAATCTGATCAAAAAAAATCCTAAACAATAATTTGCATCCTGAACTATATAAGTAATAGTTAAACATCCAAGAACATTTATTTTGTTTAAATTTAGTGCAAAACATTATTTTGTTACGATCACTGAACTTTTCAAATATAATTAGTATTTTGGGTTTGTGAAAATGTAGATTAAACAAAAATAAAATTAATTAACATTATGTTACCCAAAACTTTATCTTTGCCTTTTAGTTTATGGTTAATCATCAATATATAATAACTTTTATATTTCAATATTTTTGTAAATTTTATAATTAATTTTAGTTATATATGTTATCTAATGACTTTAGGAACTTAAATATGGTAAAATATATGTAAAATTTGATTCAATTGGTTAGACAACTGGTTGGATTGTCATCTTGGAGTCGGTTCGGTTTCACTATTGGTTCACAAACTGATGATGTCATGCTAACGTCATCATCACTTGGACCAAGTTGAACCAAACTTAACATTTATCGGTTCACTATTCAATTCGATTTAAAAAACCTTGGTATATATGCAACGCATGTAATCATGTTTGTCTACTTTAATTGATTATGTTGATTGATTAAGATTAGTTTGATTAATCATTAAAATTAACATAGATTAAGGCCTAAAAGCCAAATATCTCTTCCTTTTGATGATGACAAACATATATCTTAATGCTTGAGATTAAATTCAATTATCTCCCTTTCTATATGATTTCTCATCTCTTCATATATGTGAACTATGCATGTATATAATGTTTCCCTATCAATATGCATGATATGAATTAATTTAAGCTCAACATCTTATCATTCTGTCCCATTTGACATCAATCAAATGCAAACATTAAAGACATAAGATGTAAATATTAAGATTACACAAATCTCCACTTTAATTAAATGATAAAACATTATATGCTCCTTATCACTAAGGTCTAAAAAAATGATGTATGATATGATATCATTAAGCATTCAATATCCATAGGCTATAGCCAATTTAATAAGACTAAGATGATTGAAAATGCTACCCAACTCTTGATCCTTGATTTGACATTGGTTCTAATATCCTCTCGATAGTAAAATCGACTTTATGAATTCAATCCAAATGTTTTCTTGAAGCTTAGAATCGATCTTTTCTTTTTTGAGCCGATCTCTATCAATCCTCTTCATTCTAAGTACTTACAAATGAAGATTTTGGTACCCAAACAACCTTGTGTCATTTGACATTAATCTTTGGTACCCATACCATTTTGGTGTTTGCTGCCTAAACATTTGAGGAACTTTTGTTCAAAAAGAAATGTTTTCCATTCAAAGCAGTATGGATAACATGATTTTTGTTGTTATTAATATTGTAGCCTAAACCTTACTTATCTAAATATTGTCTTTGATTACTGATAAACTGATTAAGCATTTTCTTTCACTTAGTGAATGTTTCAAGATCTTTTTGTACTTGAGTATTTTTGGCAATGAGATCTTGTGTATCACTACAGGAAGGTATTGCATTTAGAGTTGCAATTTCATCAATCAAGTGAGGGTTCTTTAATTCAATTTGATATTGTGGCTAATTGATTTTCT
This sequence comes from Triglochin maritima, assembly GCA_963682175.1. Lineage (NCBI taxonomy): Eukaryota > Viridiplantae > Streptophyta > Magnoliopsida > Alismatales > Juncaginaceae > Triglochin > Triglochin maritima. The sequence continues at coordinate 13,591,243 of OY821773.1, forward strand.
TCTTAGCTAGTTTGTTCTTTTAACAAATATCTTCAAAATTTTCAAGTAGCTCATAGAATGCAATTTGAAGTTCACTATAAGAATTAGAATTATGATTTGAACTAGATGATATCTCACTTTCTTCACCTTCTATTGCCACAAAGCACATTGTGACGATTTTGCCTTCATTTGATGAAGATGATGTGGATTCATCCGAACTTGCTTTAAGAGTTTTCTTCTTCTTTTCTTTTGCTCCTCATTTCTTTTGCTTTCTTTCTCCTTTTCTTTTATCCTTTCTTGAGAAGCTCCTTGAATTTTTGAGTGACGAACTCCTTTTCAATATCACTATCTCTCTTCTTTGATTTGTTGGAGTCTGTGATGGCTTGTAACACCAAAAATTTCTTTTCAACGACTTTTTTTCGCTTTGCGGTATTTCATTTGTAGCTCATATGCCAGGAGACTACCCATAAGCTCCTCAACTGTCAATGTGGTGAGATCTTTTGCTTACTCGATAGCAGTCGTTTTCTCTTCCCATTCATTGGTGAGTGAACTAAGAATCTTTCTAGCCATATCTCCCTCACCAAATGTTTTGCCAAGAGCTTTGAGAGAGTTAGTGATCTCGCTTATATTCTCACCGGATTGCATACAAAAGAGTTCATATTTATGCATGAGCAAATTTATCATAGTTTCTTTCATTCTACTAGAACACTCATGATGTATTTCATAGTTATGTCATATACCATATGCACTATCACAACTTCTAATTTGATTGTATTCTCCCCCCATTTAAGCCACAATATGTATATTCATGATGTGGGAATTAATCTTCGCTTCCTTAATTTTGGCTCTAATTAGGGACATGATTTCTTCATCATTAAGAGGTGTGTATGAGGTTAAGAGAAATATCCAATACTTCAAATCAATGAATTGCAAATAAATTCTCATTCTTTTCTTCCAATACCCATAATTTGAGTCAATAAACAAGAGTGGTCTAGTTGTGGATAATCTCTCATAATGATTAGAAGTGGAAGTCATGCAAAACTACGATTAAGTGGATGAAATTGACATCCTAATGCTATGATACCAATGTATGATTTTGTGTCCCTATGTATATGTATATTTAAAAAAAATTAATACAAACATACAAGATCGATTTCATATTTTCAATGATTTTACGTACATGTCAAGCACACAAACATAAATATATCCATTCACACACACATTGATGTGAGTTTATATGTTCCCGCGTCCTTGACTTTTGCGCATTCTCCGCGACTTCCTCTTGCACCATGGATGTTGATATTGCAAAAATATAAACATGCATCTCACAATTAAAAAAATTGTCTACTGCAAGTCCTATGTAAAAACTCTCTCATATGCATGCATATACATAGATAAAAAATTTGCTTTTACATATACATAAGCCCCTATGAATGAATAATAATAACATACACATTCATTCATTCACATTTGGCTTCATCGGAACATACAAACTCACATATCCCTGCATTAGAGAACTCGAGCAATGCATGTACATATACTATAAATTACTCGATTTAGTTCATCATGCATCTCTAAATCAAACAATTCTAAAACCATTTGAAATCCAGTAAAAATGATTTTATGCATTCATAGTTCAAAACACAAAACATTTGAACCGCTGTTTATCCAATTTCCAAAAATAAAATTTTAAGGAAAGATAAACATATGCCTTTTGGTTTTGTCGATTCCTTATAAAATAATCATTTAATTAAAAATGAAAATTTGATATATTACACATAAGTCTAAATTTTAATTCTAACATTCACATGATGTGTTTCGAAACAGTTAAAACTATAAAAAGAATCAATTAGATTTAAATCAACAAAACTATCGGAAAACTCGAAAAAGACATAGAACATGAATTGTTTCGATTGTAGTTGGTAAACTGAAATTAATTATATAGTCTAATCATTGAAAATATGAACTAAATGCTCTGATACCACTGTAGGATTTCGTGCCCCTATGTATGTGTATATTCAAAAAAAATTAATACAAACATACGAGATAGATTTCATATTTTCATTGATTTTACGTACATGTATATGTTTATTCTAATATCATGCATTCCTACACATATTAAAATAAACAAAAAAGAGAGGATCATACCCCAAAAGTTCTCTAAAACCTTTCAGAAGATCCGGAGTTTCGTTGCTCGTCGAATCGCCCGCCGATTCGCCTCCAAGTGTTCACCAAACTCTAAACAAGATTAAAGAGAAATGAGCTATTCAATCAATCTCTAATTGAGCTTAGAATCTAGCTAATAACCCATCTTTAAGCTCCTGAGATTTCTATCTCGAAAACATAAAACTATGAAGAGATTTTCGTGGTGATTAATGGAGACATTAATGAGAGAGAGAATTTATGTAATAACATAAACAAGTAGGATGAGGGGTCCTTTTAAAGGCTCCCAAAACATCCTTAGCAATAACTATTCTCTAGTTATGATCTCTTGCTTTTTCTCTCCTAAACTTAATCCCAAATTACCACATAAGCATCCTAAAAAACGTTTGGTCAGATCTGGAATTAATCCAACCCATGATTTAATTATTCTCTTAATAATTCAGGCAAAAATCGTGTTGTACGGTGAACCGAGAATTCTTCTCAGTTGACCGAACCATTCGGTTTTAACACATGTTCGGTTGACCGTGAGCTAGACGGTCGACCGAATATACCTGAGAAAAATTCTCTAGAAAAATTTGGACGATCCGCGTCTTGATCCGGTGGACCGTTGACTCACCAAAATTTCTCCCGGTCGAATCTCTTCGGACGACCGTGTCACCTTCGGTCTACCAAAAATATCACAAGATAGCTCCTGGATATTTTCTTTCGGTTGACCGTTCACGCTCGGTTGACTGAACCCAATTATCCAGGCACTCCAGACAATTTCGGTCAACCAATTGTGTTTATCCGTTCCCCGTTCGGTTGACCGCTCCGAAGACATCTCGGTCGACCGAACCCTAAACGGTTTACCGTGCTGACCCCTATTTTGCATTTGTCAAATTTTGGATTTATATCCAACAAAAGTTGATCTTTTCAGGGGTTTTTAGCAAATTCATATATTTTGTAATATATTATCATATGTAATATTAAATTATTACACCCCATGATATATACACCTTATATGAATTTATCCATGATTCTAATTATGTCAATTCTCATGACATATTGATTTTATCGATTCACCACACGTGTCCATTTTCACATGAAACCTGACACATCTTATGAACTTAAAATCAAGCTTCTTGTTTCCCAGTTTTGTGGTGTGACCTATAGGAGGATCTAAGCTAAATTGACAACGATATTAAACACTTAATATCTCAAACTATAAGCGGTATCTAGCTATACATTATAGTTGCCCAATTAGCATAGATGACTTTGTTCCACTCGAACGAAACACGATCCATTTAATGATGTAAGTGCACCACTTGTGTCAGTCTCTTGCCACATGATATTAAGATTATATACAAAGTAGAAATGTGTCATCTTTGTATTATATTCATTTCTTTATCTCTTTAAGCTAATCATAACTATGTAACTTAACTCAAGTTACATTGTGCATATTATAATTTTGCTCTATCAAGGGGCCCACTAATATCATCACTTAATTAAGAAGGGCAATGATAATCGTCTGACTAAGTATGTTTTCCAGCACAAGTCATGTTCAACCAACTATTGCCTTTATCACTATACTCATTGTTAGCTTTTGACAATAATCAAATTAAGCACTTCTTGAGTGAAAAAATATAAGTCTCGTATCTTAGGATCCAAGACACAGTAAAACATTAATGACACGAAACACAATTCCATAATGTTTTACTTGTTATAGGTATATTCAATATATAAAAGTAATTTTTTACTCTTTTATATACTCGTGTCGTCAATTATTTGTAGAGCTACAACAATCGATGACCAACACAACAATCTTATCTCGGTGATTAATGTTCCATGTTAATTACCATGATTGTGAATAACTTTTGATTTATGTAAACCATTATCTTTTAGAGCTCTACGGTTAAAGACCAAACGCCTCTTCCTTAACACTTCCAAAAGATGAATATCATAATCAAGGAACAAAATATTTGCACATCCAATTCATAATAATTGACATATAAAAGTAAAACTTTTAGAACACATTCTTTTCAACCAATTGTTAGGAACGATGACCATCTTATCACAAATGTTTTACTAAATGTGGATTTATAACTAATCAGTAAGGATAGAGAAAGGAAATCACAAATTCGACACCAAATTTTTGTAGAGGTTTGATCACAACCATCGTGATCTAGTCCCCTCTTTCAAGCCCTACTCGATCCTCCGAGTCTGCTTGAGTTTCCACTATCCCATCTCCGTTCTAAGCCAAGATCTCTGCATTTACACTACGAGCGTTGTGAACACACTCACCTTGCTCGATTTCGCCTCTCACAACCGAGAGCGATCTTCCATGAAACTTTACAACTTTGGTGATTCTTGGATGTTGAAGTTGGAATCACTGACTAACACTATAGACTTGAGCGCACTTGGATATGATAAGAATTGATACACAAGTGGTGAAGTTTGGCTTGAGTGAAGGAAATGAAATGAAAGCACTAGTGCAGAATATACTATACTCGTCGCCCAATAGACATCGACTGTTTAAATAGCCAACGTGCATGCATATAGACGTTGGCCAATATAACAACCAACGTCTATAGGGTCCTATAGATGTCAGATGTTTGAATATACTCCGACGGTTATTCTCCAGTCTATAGACGTCGACTTGTTGGTATGACCGACGTGTATAGGCCTTATAGAAATCTAACAGTTACGTTTTGTTTCATTTTTTCCAGACAAAACCCCGACCGAACCCTAGCCGCAAACCCGACCCTCTCCGCGAACGATCTCCGACCGAGCCTCCGGCATCGCAGCGACGTCCCAACCCCTCCTCCCGTCCTCCGATCTTCCTTCGTCTCAACTCTCAACCACGCCCTCTCCGCCACCACTACCACGAGCATCGTTCTGTCATCGACACTTCTTCTTACGGTAACACTTCTTCTTCTTCTTCTTGGACTTTGTTTTTTTAACAATGTTGGTTGGTTTTGCGGTTTTGAGGGTTGGGAAATAGTGGGGATGGATTTGGAGTTTAAATTTGTTGTCCTATTGGATTTGGTGTTGGGATTTGAGTGATTTTAAAGACTTCTTTTGATTTAATTGCCCACACATTGTCATCTAGTTGATCTATTTTTGTGAGTCGATATTCGGACTTTGTGTTTATAATGTTACATCTATTTTGAGAAATTTGTTGTAAAATGTGAGTGGATATTCGGACGTGTAAAATTGGATATGGAATATGTTTCTTTTGAGAGATCAAACTTTCTCAATGATTTGTGATTCGATTTCCAACTTATTTTTTCTTCGTTTGCATTATTGTCTTATTGAACTCTTCCTTGCATTGGGTCAGAGTGGAATAGATGTTATATTATATAGTAGATGATTATGAAAGATGATATCATGTATACCTTGCTGAAGTTCCCTATTTTAGTCATGTTTAACTTAAAATACCATTTACACATACTCCACAAGTTTGCATCCTAATTTCAAAAAGTGTCCAAGTTATGATTTATTTATGGGTTTGCATAAAAAGTGTCCAAATTAGAATAAATCTTTAGTTTAGTGAGTTCATACATTTATTTGTGTTTATTTATGTTTTGTCTAGTTAATTGTTTATTTATGCTGAAAAAACTTATTTTGTTTAGTTAAATGTTTAGTTTCTAATAACTCATTGACCCCCTTAAGCAACTTGTCCTTTAATAACCTAAAACAAAATATTAGACAATATTTGCTAAGTCATTCATCATATAGGATTTACATTCATCGTATTTATTATTTATTTTACGATTTCTATCATAGATTGCTGGCGTAAGGTACGTAATCTCTTTCACTCTTCATTCATTAGAAAGCACGCATTACTCATCATTCATTAGAAATCACACATTAGTAAGTAGGACTTGCATTGGAACAAGAGTGAGGTGAGTGTTTGTTTGATGTGTTGTTTGTAAGGTATGAAAAACACTTAGGGGGCAGTCACCTGTAGGAGATGAGGTGGGGGATTTCATCACCCTTTCCTTGTTCTAAAAACCACTTAATAAAAGAACCTTAATAAAATCAATTAGACGTTGACCCCTAAGATTTCTGGACGCATTAAGGAATGGAAACCGTTTACGACCGTTATGGCCCGAACGTCGTTGCCCATCTAGTCTCCCTGAGATTTTAGGAACCTCGAGGTTCTTGATTTCCTTCAGACTAGTGGTTGTCGATGTTTAAGACCGTTTCGGCCTAAACATCGTTGCCCATCTAGTCTCCCTGAGATTTTAGGGACCTCTGGGTTCTTGATTTCCTATAGACTAGTGGTCCTTGGTGGGACCTCGAAGTTAGGTGTCGTCTAGTGCTAGGACATATAGTGGACTTTAGGCGTGGTTTGGCCTTGATTGGTAAGGAAATATAGTGGACTTTAGGATTGGTTTGGCCTTGATTGCTTAGTTAGGAATGAATGATTGTCTAACCTTTATAACGTCAGAAGGTCAATCTTTCCTGACGATCAACTATTTGGATTTGTTAGTCCATCTGCCTATATATCCGGGAATGAGGATAAATTGAGTGAGCTTTGGACTCTCATGAAAAATCAAGACAAAAGATATTATCTGCTTCCTTATCATAAGAGGTAAATTTGTTAATTCAAAGTAAATGGAATTTTATTTCATAATAATTTTCTAATTATGTACATAAACAACACTCATTGGATGCTTGCCGTTATATGCCCCGAGAGTAATTCGGCATATTGGTTTGATTCTTTGGGGTCGAATAAACGAAGAGAATCCATGAAGAAACTTGTTTTAATGTAAGTTCGATTTAATCATCGTATTTGTAATTCGCGTATTTTTATTAGCGAATTCATGTTCAATAACTTGTGCTACTCAGGACAATGAAGGTTTACAAAGCGTTAGGTGACAGGAGAACAACCCCAAAAGCGGGAGTAACGTGACATGGAATGGGAGTAAGTTCTTTCTCCCATTTTCGTTAATTAAGTTAAGTAATGAAATATATATTTAGCAAATTTATATGTTTGTAGTACCACAAGTAGACTGGAAATATGGAATGTGGTTACTATGTGATGAGATACATGGAGGAAATCCTCCAATTTGCAACTCAAGATGTAGCCCTATCCGAGGTAATATAGATCGCTATTCAGTTGTATAATTATAGTTTCATTATTTAGATATTAATATTTTTTACTTCTATTTTAATAGGTCTTCTCAAAGATTAGCGATCGGTATTCGCAACAGGAGCTCGATGATACTCGCGACCGATGAGCTCGCTATTTTATCATAAACATGTTAACGAACTAAGAGGTTCTCATATCACTAACACTTTTTTTGTAATTTATTTAACAAGTTTACTTGTATTACAATGTTATGCCTTAATATAATCGCCTCATTTTTGGAATGAATGCCAAGTGTTTGTGTATGAATGCCAAATGTGTTGAATGATTGTGTGTATGTATGCTTGTGTGTATTTGTGGATGAAAGTGTATTTGTGTTTATGAATGAATTCGGTGTAGGATGAATACTTTTCTTGTGCAGGTTGAATGTGTTTGCTATGCAGGTGTATTTATGATTGCTACTTTTTTTGGCAAGGTTTGGGAATAGACGTCGGTTGTACCTAATCGCCGACATCTATTCCTTTTTTGAAAGGAATAGAAGTTGGCTACTAGGTACAACCGACGTCGAGAATAGATTGGGGGGGGGGGGGGGGGACGGCCGACGTCTATTCAGGAGGCATAGACGTCAGTCGTATATAATAGCCGACCGTTAAGCGACCGTCGTCTATGTATATATGACATATACATAGACGTCGGGTCTGGGGAACGTTATATCCGACGTATATACCCTGTATAACCGATGTATATGCCATTTTCTACAGTAGTGAAGCTTGCTAGTGTTTGATGTTTTGACACAAAGGATAAGAGTATAGAGAGGTGTCTTGGTTTGTAAGACTCATGTATGAATTCCTATTTATAAGACTTCAAGCTCTACAAGCCGTTTGAGAGAGTTGGTGAGATTTCGACCAAAGAAAAAGATGGTGTGACTTAAGCTCGGGCAGAAATATGGATTTGGTTGACCGTATGAAGATTAGTTGTCCTAAACTAAGGGTTGACTTGGTCAAAACTTTCAGTTGACCGAACAAAGGTCGGATACCCGATCACCAACTTCCAGTAACTTTTGTCGAATTTCCTCTAACTTACATTTAGTCGACCTAATTGTTTTCAGTTTGTGAATCCAAATAACAGTAAGGATTTAATTGTCTCTATTACAAGATTTTTGAACATCTGGGACCAATTCGGTCAGCTGGATCAAGAGTTTGTCTTTTAACACTAACAATTGGAAACCTAATATCCGTTGTGAGCTCAACGGTTATATTGACACGTGGAAATAGTCGTTGCGCGCAAGAGGCCAAAATATAAACGGTTGCTCCAAAGCTTTGTTATAATCTTGAGTTTTTGTCTCAATGTTTTTTCTCTTGATGATTTTGATTAACATATTAAGTGATTTATACACATACAAGTATATATGTAATGCATATAATCATATTTATCCACTTTGATTTACTAGGTTGATTGATTAATTTTAATTTGATTAATCATCAAAATTAACATAGATTAAGCTCTAGAAACCAACAATTATCGCATCTTCAAACTCAATTTTGATCTTGCTAGAAGTACGACAGAGCTCCGCCAAATTCTCTAGATATTTGCCAGATATATTAAATAAAAAAATATTTTTTAAATTACATTTTGATTTATGAGTTGATTTCCAATGTTACCAAATACGAATTCAGTTTATAGAAATGTAATGTAATTAAATGAAATTGGGTTCCATATAATTATATTACGGCAAAACAAGCATCGCTTCAAGGTCAAACTTTGTTACCAAATACGAATTCAATTTATAGAAATGTATTGTTATGATGTGTTTTCTAGATATTTGTTTTTGGTGTCAGGCTAAAGCTCCGATAGTGATGGAAGTTCAAAGAAAATGAAGAACACTTTATGTAACATCCTGAAACAACAGAAATTTAAAAGTTTAAACAACCAAGAGATCACAAGATAAAACTCATCAATGGGAATGTTACTCATATAAATCAACCGTCGGTGCACCAAAATACAACAGAGTTTGTCAAAAGACATGATTACAACAATAAAACGAAAGACTGGTGCAAGTAATTATGACGACCTCGAAGAGTCCGAAGAGGATCCTAACCCCAAAATGTGTGTGCCAGCTGTCACCACCCGACAGAACCTACTGCGGTCCTGAAACATGAATCAAACAACGATGCCTGAGTTTTCCATTATGAAACCCCATATGCCAAGCTGACCTAAATGAATGCAACAATACGGTAAATGAACCTGTCATACTAGTAGCATGTCATATCAACATCTACAATGCATCAAATCCCTCCAAGGGTAAACGGGACCTCAGTCCAACAACACAAGTACCTTTAAAGGGTCAACAATGACATCACTCCACCAATGATTGACATCATTTCATGCTTATATTTGTATATTATATCCATTATCTTACACCTAAGCAAAGCTACGTGACGAGTTTTATGTATGAATTTCAGAAATAAATAAGTTTGAAGAGATGAAGCATAAAAGGACCCAAAAGCAGGGAAAAAGGACTGAATTGTGAGACCTGGGGACTAAGATGCAAGGGAGAATGACCTAAACGTAAGACCGAAGGACCAAAGAGCAAACCAGAAAACTCCACACCATCATGGGGAGTATTTTGGCAATTCGATTCGGGTCGGATCTCCAATAAACGAAGTATATGCATCAAAGACCAACAACGACATCCAGAAAAGCCCCAACAAATTCGAGATGGATCCAGAATCGATAGACCGCCAATTGGCGGTCTATTTGGGTCCGAATCCACTAAGCTTTGGCGGGCACATGTATTAGTGTGTGTTTTTTCTATTTCTGGTATATGTTTAGTCCCATATCGGGGGATTGTCCCGGATTACCTTTTTCTATGGCTATAAATAGAACTCTTCACCTTCTATTGTAATTACCCATTGCTTGGTGGCATTCTCTCTACTTGGAGTAAGCCTTGAAGCAAAACTCAAGGTGGAGAAGAATGTTATCTTCAATGTGAGTCATTGTCAATAAAATAATTGTTCTTAGTTTCTTTAAATCTTGTCTATTAATTTTTGCATGTCTCTTTAGTTTTATGTTCATTTCAATTAGTTTCTTTAATATTCCTTTCTTGCTTAGTTGAATTTCCTTTCAGTATAATGTTTCATTTTGTTAATGTAGTTAGTGTAATGAGTAGTGAGTAGTTCCATTCCCATTTGGGGGTGGAGAAATATGTGATATGATCATGTAGTGTATTAGGTGTGTGTTATCTTAATCCCTTGAGCCTTATATGATTTCCATAACCATCTAATGAGATTTCACTCTTATCTTTGATATGCTAATGCTTATGAATGAAGCTTAGCTTATGCTTAGATTAGTGGACCTATTTTATAGGGAATGATAAGGTGAGGATATGGATGGAATTAATATTGGAAACACAATTCGTAGTGTATGTACTCTTGTTGCCTTTACCTTGGTTAATGCCTTGTATGTTTTAATGATATCGAGTTATCTTATTTCATGTGGAGACATAGTAGGGTCTAGTCTTTATACATGAGTTCATTTAGCTTCATTCTATTTAGAAATCGGGCAGACGCGTTTTCTTTCATTCATTTCAGACGAAACCCACCCACACCCTAGCCGTCCCGCGACCGAACTCTCCTCCACGACAGACCTCCGACCAATCCACACCGTCTCCGGCACCGCAGCGAGCTCCCAAGCTCTCCTCCACTTCTCCGGCCCTCTTCTCCTTCCTCCTCCGTCTTCCTCCGTCTCTCTCCACATGTAAGTTTTAAGTTCGTTTTTGGTTGTTTTAAGTTTGTTTTCCTCCGTCTTTCTCCACATATTCTTTCTAAGTTACCTTCATCTCGTGTCGTTTACAGCCGTCACCGCACCACCTCCGCGACGTCTTCGGGAACCACAAAGACCTCCTCCGGCATCACAACTTTTCCCTCCTCTGGTTCGCGCTCAATTTTAGATCCTTAATTTAGGATTAGTTTAGACCAAGAATCAAACGCCAACATGCATGTATGTTGGTTACTTGTTGAGATTTAATTGAAATAATATGTAATATTTCGTGGAAAAACAAACTTGAAAACCTATAGAAAGCCCTGAGTTTAAATTCACCTTAAGATTGAAAATCAACTTGTTTTGCAACGAAACTGACACCGGTAGGTTAGTATATCTAGTGTGTTATGTGTTGATATTTGATAAACATATCCAACTAATGCAACACTATTCTTCTCATGGCCGAACTTACGTTAAATATGTTAAAAGACCTACCCTAGTAACCCTACCCTTATACATGTATTCTCCATTAAATCATGCCTCAACATAATTTTTTTAATTTGGGAGTTTGATAAGTTTATTGGTGAATGGAGTGTGATCATTGTGTGAATGTTTAATTCATTTGATTTGACTCATTCATTGGATTGATTTGGTTTGGATTGAGTTGGGTTGGTTGGATGATTTAACCAAACTTTGTTTTCATTGGATTGATTTGGTTTGGATTATGTTAAGAATTTGGTTTGGATTGAGTCGAGAAATACATGATGTTAATGTGAGTAGATAACTAGATATACATTTTTCTTGTTAATTTCAGGATTTGAAGAATTTTACATATCAAATTTTAAGTGGAGGTTCTGCCAAAATTTCAATAAAATTTTATTCCCAATTATTATTAATAACATGATAGTTTGTGTTTAAAATGTTTTTCTGTCAATTCAAGTAATTAGTTTTAATACTTGCTTCTAATATTTTAAATGTTTATTGCCTTAATTTATTGAATTTTTAATATTATGATAATAACTCATTGCCCCCCTTAAACAACATGACCTTTAATAACCTAAAGCAAAAGATTAGACAATATTTGCTAAGTCATTCATCATATAGGATTTGCATGCATTGAATTGTTCTATTATTTACAATTTCTGTCGTAGATTGCTGGCGTAAGGTACGTACTATCTTTCACTCATCATTCATTAGAAAACACGCATTAGTTAGTAGGACTTGCATTGGAACAAGAGTGAGGTGAGTGTTTGTTTGGTGTGTTGTTTGTTAGATTAAGGTATGAAAAACACTTAGGGGGCAGTCACCTATAGGAGATGAGGTGGGGGATTTTATCACCCTTTCCTTGGCCCAGAAACCACTTAATAAAAGTGCCTTAATAAAATCAATTAGACGTTGGCCCTTAGGATTTTCGGAAGCATTAAGGAGAGGAAACCATTTAAAACCGTTATGGCCTGAATGTCGTTGCCCATCTTGTCTCCCTGAGATTTTAGGAACCTCCGGGTTCTTGATTTCCTATAGATTAGTGGTCCTTGATGTTTAAGACCGTTTTGGCCTGAACGTCGTTCCCATCTAGTCTCCCTGAGATATTAGGGACCTCCGGGTTCTTGATTTCCTACAGACTAGTCGTCCTCGGTGGGACCTGGAAGTTAGGCGTCGTGTATTACTAAGGACCTATAGTGGACTTTAGGTTTGTTTTGGCCTTGATTGCTTAGTTAGTTTTCTAACCTTCCTTATTCCACGCTAGATTAAGGACGTCATCTCTTCTCCACTGAGCCATTCTTTTCTCATCTTAATGTCTCCGAATCTTCTCATCTACGAACACATTCTTTTAAATTGAAATTTTATTTATTTTCTGTAATAATAACTATCATTTTTGCATCTGTTTAGATTGAAATGGATCGAGAGTGGATTGTTTCAAACAGATTGAGTGATGAATATGAGAACGGAGTGAATATGTTCTTAGAGGTTGCCAAAAAATATTCTAAGAAAATGAAAGACAACGACATGGCGTATTGTCCGTGCAATAAGTGTCATAATATGTCAGTGTTGACTTTTCGGAAAATGAAAGATCATTTGTTTGAGAAAGGTTTCGACCCAAATTACAGACGGTGGATATGACACGGTGAAAATGAATCATTTAGTCGTTCCAAGAATGATGGAGAAGATGTTAGTGTGGAAGATCACTTAGAGGAAATGGTTCAGGATATGACTGAAAAGTTTTCGTCCAACCCCGATTTACTTGGTAATTTGTTGAGTGACAATGAGAAGTCGTTGTATAAGAATTGTACCAAATTCACTAGATTGTCAGCGGTGTTGAAGTTGTACAATTTAAAAGCTGGAAATGGTTGGTCCGATGTGAGTTTTACATCAATGTTGAAGTTAGTGAAAGAGATGCTTCCAGATGATAATGAGTTGCCAGATAGAACTTATGATGCAAAGAAAGTGTTGTGCCCTATGAGAATGGAATATAGGAAGATACATGTATGCCCGAACGATTGTATATTGTATAGGGGTGAGTTTGAAAACTTACATTCCTGTCCCAGGTGTAATGTTTCAAGATACAAAATGAAACGTAGTGGATTAAACCACAACGAAGAGACTGATGAGATGAAAATCAAAGGACTTCCTGCTAAGATTTTGTGGTATCTTCTGATAATACCAAGGCTTAAACGTTTGTTTGCGGGTAAAGAGGATTCCAAGAACATGACATGGCATGCTAATCGTGAGAAACCAAATGATCAATTGCTACGTCACCCTGCAGATTCACCTCAGTGGAAAAAAATAAATGTCGACTTTCCTGTGTTTGGTGAAGAATCCAGGAATGTACGACTTGGACTCTGTACTAACGGAATGAATCCTTTCGGTAGTTTGAGTAGCATTCACAATTCTTGGCCTGTTCTGCTTGTAATTTACAATCTGCTCCCGTGGTTATGCATGAAACGCAAATATATCATGTTGTCCTTAATGATTTCTGGTCTGAAACAACCTGGAAACGACATCGATGTGTATTTAAGACCTTTAATTGATGACCTAAAGAGATTGTGGGATGGCGGAGAGTCAGTTTTTGATTCTTATCGTCAGGAGTCGTTCGTAATGCGGGCAACGATATTTTGCACGATTAATGACTTTCCAGCTTATAGTAATTTGTCTGGATATTCAGTCAAAGGTCATAAAGCTTGTCCAATTTGTGAGGAAAATACATGTTCTTTGCAACTAGTTAATGGTTCTAAGATTGTCTATCTCGGTCATCGGAGATTTTTGCCGAACTCTCATCCTTATCGTAGGTTGAAGAAGGCATTTAACGGAAAATAGGAGTTTCAGAATCCGCCAGTTGAAATCAGCGTCGAAAAGGTGTATGAACGTGTAAGGAACATTGAATGTGAATTTGGAAAACCATACAAACGAGCAAACGACAAAAGTAGTTGGAAAAAAAGATCCATATTTTTTGATCTCCCTTACTGGAAAACTTTAGAAGTTAGACATTGTATTGACGTGATGCACGTAGAGAAAAATGTTTGTGATAGTCTTGTTGGCACTCTGTTGAACATACCTGGTAAAACCAAAGATGGATATAATGCAAGACTTGATCTTGTTGATATTGGTATACGAGCAATGTTGGCACCAGAGAAGAAAGGAGATCGGAATTACTTACCTCCAGCTAGTTATACATTGTCTAGAAAGGAGAAAAGAATTCTCTGTTAGTGTTTGCACGATGTAAGGGTTCCACAAGGTTATTCTTCAAATATCAGTAGTCTTGTTGTTATGAAGGATTTGAAACTTGTGGGGATGAAGTCTCACGATTGTCACACTTTAATGCAGCAGTTGTTACCTGTAGCACTGATATCCATATTACCGAAAGATGTTAGACAAGCAATAATAAAGTTGTGTTCCTTTTTCAATGAGATTTGCAGTAAAGTGGTCGATCCTGTGCAGTTAGATAAGTTACAGAATGAAATTGTGGTCACATTATGTCAGTTGGAGATGTTTTTCCCCTCTGTTTTTTTCGACATTATGATTCATCTTGTTATTCATTTGGTTAGAGAAGTTAAATTGTGCGGACTAGTTTTTAGAGAAGGTGGATGTATCCTTTCGAGTGTTATATGAAAGTGTTGAAAGGTTATTACAAAAATCGTCAAAGACCAGATGCTAGTATTGTTGAAGGATACATAGCTGAGGAGGTTATCAAGTTTTGCACTGGATACCTAGCAAACACCAAAACTGTTGGACTTCCGAAGAATTGTCATGATAAATGTGCCGATGGTAAAGGGACACGTGGGATGAAAATGTTAAATCCAAATGGCGATGACTTAATGACAGCATATTTTTATGTGTTGTGCAATTCGAATGAAGTTCAACCATACCTAAATGAACACATGAAGTTTCTAAAGGAAAGAAATCCTTTGTGGAGTGATCAACAAGTAATTAATAGTCACAATAAGAATTTCATCTCTTGGTTCAAAAATCTAGCATACAAGCGTGATGTTTCTCAGACAACACAATGGTTGGCTTACAGTCCGCATTCTGTTGTTATAAGTTACAGTGGTTATGATATCAATGGATATTCTTTCTACACAGTTTGTGAAGATGTGAAAAGTGTTGTTCAGAACAGTAACGTCACCTTAATAGCAGAGTCTTTGCATGTGTCTAGTTCTAAAGACAAGAATCATGTATACGCCGACATGTCCTATTACGGTGTAATTGAAGATATATGGGAGCTAGACTTTGTTAAATTCAAAGTAACTATATTTAGATGCAAGTGGGATGATAATAAAAATGGAGTTCGAGTGGATGACTATGGCTTCACTTTAATTGATTTTTCAAAAAAAAGGTATAAAGGAGAACCTTTTATTCTAGCTTCCCAAGCGAAACAAGTCTTCTATGTGGCTGATCCATGTGATAAGAAATGGGCAGTAATTTTGGAAGGGAAGAAAAAAATTGTATCAGATGATAGCCTGATCGAGTATGAAGAGACACCACCTTTCTCTAAGCAAGCACCTGAGTTGAACTCAGTAGACGAAGAAATAAATGTTGAGACTTGTATGTTTAGAGATGACCACGGTGAAGGTATGTGGATTGAAAATCCATTAAGGAAAAAAAACAGTAAAGGTGCAAATTTTCTGTTGTAACACATTGTAATAGACATTTAATGTCTTTACCTTATTTAATTACTTGAATTTATCTTTTATAGTATAATGGCTCCGAAAAAGAAACCCACTTCCTCCGAGTCTGAAGGCTCGAAGACATACAGTACACGAGGTCCTTGTCTCATGAAAGAATTCGTGGGCAGAAGAAATAGAGACGGTAGAGTTCCAATCTAGTTTGATGACCGTCTTGAGCCGTTAGGCATGCTGTCTGATAATTGGAAAAGTTTTTTGGGTAGCTTAGCGAGGGCCAAAGTTGACATTTGTTTATCCAGTTGGGCTGATGTAGATGAGAAGTTGAAGGACACAATATGGGATAATGTGCAGGTAATGATTCCATTTTAGATTTCAATAGTTTAGTCGAACTTTTGATATATATAAAGTTAACGTGTTGTAGGAATCTTTTGAGTTCCAATCCACTGACAAGTTGAACAAAAAGTGGATGACAAACATGTCAGTTCGTTGGAGGGATTTCAAAACAAATTTAACGAACAAGTACATATTCGGAGACTTCCAGGATAGAAATCCATGCGATGTCTATAACTTTATCACTCCGAATCAATGGGAGCTATTCAGAAAATCCAGAGATAGCCCAGAGTTTGAGGTAATTGAGTTTAATTTATAATATAGTAACTGAGTTTCAAAAGAAACTTGTTAGTTATTGATTTTAGTGACAATCTAATAAACTTGATTTTAGGCCATCCGAGCAAAAAACCAAAAGATTAGATATTCTAACAAGTATACCCATCGTATGTCTCGAGCGGGGTACCAAAAGTTAAAAGCACAAATGATGGCTGAAAAAATTGCTCAGAAGAAATAGGAGGCAATTGACTCCGGTATGAGTGAGGAGCAAGCAAGTAACCTATCTCCTCCTTCTCCCGTATCTCATTGTGATTCTTGGAAGAGAGTGAGAGTAAACTCCAGAGGGGAGTACGTCACAGACGAGTCGCAAGCGATCGGCTCGAAGATAGTAAGTTGCATCACTTATATATATGTTATTAATTCAGAATCATTAATTTTATATTTTTGAAATGTTAGTAAATATTGTTTTAAACTTAGGAATCTCTGAAGTTGAGAGAATCTCAAGGTGAATTTGCTTCCGATGGTCGGAATGATATTCTACGTGAGGCCTTGGGAAACGACGAACACCCCGGTCGTGTGCGAGGGGTAGGGAGTAGAGTTGGACTTCGACAATATTATGGGAAGACTCAACGGTCTACTTCGTCGACTGGTCATACCAAATGCCAGCAAGAGATTGCAGATTTGAAGAATACGTTGCAACTGGTTTTGGAGAGATTTGATCGTTTGCCTACTTCTCCTACCTGTCGTAAGACCGGTTCTTCCGCGGAGACTACTCCAGTTCCGCCAGTGTTCCACCCTGATCGACAAGATGATTTCGTGTCTCATTCTCGAGAATTGTCCCTCGTCGACGGTCCCTCGTTTGGAAAGTTCGCGGATGGATCTAGATGTGCTTTAATTGTCGAAGACCCTGATCGAAGATTGGTGGGACACGGGAAAGTCTATAACATCTCCAGACACCACTTCACAGAGGTAGGAGAGGGAGAATTGAAGGTTCAGTTGAGAGTTGCTTAGATCCTGGTGCTTTTGTGCCATTTTCGGAAGAAGAGATTGTTACTCTCAGCGATGCAATTGGTGGGTTCGTGCGGTGGCCTAGTTATTTAGTATAGCTAAACGACAAACATGAGGTATAATTTAACTTTGAAAGACTTTAAACTTCAAATTTGTTAACAATTGTATTTTAACGGTTGTATACATATCTGTAAGGTGTCAAGCCCCCGGAGCAAAGGGTCAAACAACCAATCTCCGATCAACATTAATTCTCTTCCAAGTAGGTGCAAAATATTGTATCAATGTATGGTAGGTAGGGAAGCACAATCCTTAAATACCTGAGACTTGGAGGGGGAGGGGGATAAAGGGTTGCCTCCCGCTTTGTACGTCACCAAAGAGGATATCATGCAGTTCATGGCGATGGATTTGTTGTGTATCATGATTATCGACGTGCAAGTGAAGTAAGTGTTTTTTTGTATACAATGAAAAGTATTGAATAATTTTATCAAAACTGTAATAAATTATAATTTTTATACTTGTAGACATCTTTACGATGCCAGAAGATCAATCTTTCCCGAGGGTCAAGTATTTGGATTTATCAGTCCATCTACATATATATACGGGAATGACGATAAATCAGGTCAACTTGGGACATTCTTTAAAGAAGAAGACAAAAGATATTATCTGCTCCCTTATCATGAGAGGTAAACTTTGTAATTCAAAGTGAAATTTTATTTTGTAATAAGCTTCTAATTATATATATAACACAGGGCTCATTGGATGCTTGTCGTTGTATGCCCCACGACTAATTCAGCATATTTGTTTGATCCGTTGGGGTCGAATAAACCAAGGGACTCAATAAAGAAACTTCTAAATATGTAAGTTCGTTTAGTCGTGAATAAAGTAATTCGTGGATTTTTATTAGTATTATTGAATGATATTTTAACTTGTGCTACTCAGGGCAATTAAGGTTTACAAAGCTTTAGGTGGTAGGAGAACAACCACAAAAACAGGAATAACATGACATGGAATGAGAGTACGTTCTATCCCATTTTTGTTAATTAAGTTAGGAACAAATATTTAGCGATTTCCTATGTTTGTAGTACCGAAAGCAGGTTGGAAATACGGAATGCAGTTACTACGTGATGAGATACATGAAGGAAATCCTCGAATTGGCAACTCAAGACGTATGCCTATCCGAGGTAATGTAGATCGTTATTCAATTGTATAGTTGTGTAGTTTCAATATTTAGTTATTAATATTCAACACACTTGTATTTTTTTGATAGGTTTTCCCAAAACGTAGCGATCCCTTCTCGCAACAGGAGCTCGATGAAACTCGCGACCGATGGGCTCGCTATTTCATCAGAAACATGCTGACGAACTAAGAGGTTCTCCTGCCAATTGTATTTTTTGTAATTTAGTTAACAATGCACTTGTATTACAAACCTACACTTTATGCCTTAATATAATCGCCTTAATGTTAGAATGAATTAATTGCAAGTACGTTGAATGTCAATTGTGTATGCTTTGTATGTTTGTGCATGTATGGTTGTATGTTTGTGTTTGTGTTTGTGCATGTATGCTTGTTTGTTTGTGCTTGTATGTATATGTGGATGAAATTGTGAGTATTGTGAACAAATTTATAGGTGAACGAATTTGGTGCAGTTGTATGTACACGAATACAATGACTAAAAACAATTTCGTCGGATGCTATTTATTTATTTTTGTCCAGGTTTAGGAATAGACGACGGCTGTTGTTATTAGCCGATGTCTATTCCTCTGAAGAAAGGAATAGACGTCGGCTTTATGTGGAATCCGACGTATATTCATTAGGAAATGGACGTCGCATGTTAGTTCACCGACGTCTATCCCTAAATAATATACGTCGTCTGTCACATAACCGACGTCTACCCGTAAATCATATACGTCGTATGTTCTATCACCGACGTCTATCCCTAAAGAATAGACGTCGGTTGTTGTATAGACCGACGTCTTTACGTTAACGAATACACGTCGGTTTCTACGTTTAGCCGACGTATATTCTTTAGGTATAGACGTCCGCTATCTTATATCCGACGTCTATGTATAGACGACGCACACATAGACGTCGTATCTAGGAGTGCTTATATCCGACGTTTATAGCCCCGTACATCCGACGTATATTCCCTTTCCTGTAGTAGTGCAAACAGCTTCGGATACAACTTTCGGACCTCTTCCTCCACCTACCAAGTAGCCTCTCGCTCAGAGTGATCCTGCCACCTGACCTTGACCATCAGAATAGTCCTCCTCCTGAGCTGGTGCTCCATCGATCCACAATCTCCACATGTCTCTCCTCAACAGACAAATCCTGCTGGATCTCTGGAACCTCAATCTGGATCACCTGAGAAGGATCTGCTACGTACTTCCTCAGCATCGAAACGTGGAAGACGTTGTGAAGACCCAAAAACTGTGGCGGCAGCGCAATTCGGTAGGCAACCTCTCCAACTCGGTCTAATATCTCAAACGGCCCAATATACCTCGGGCTGAGTTTCCGCTTCTTCTCGAATTTCATCACCCCACGCGACGGTGAGATCTTCAGAAAGACATGATCGCCAACCTCAAAAATCAGCACACGCCTACGCTGATCCGCGTAGCTCTTCTGCCTGCTCTGAGCTGTCGCTAGTCTCTGCCTGATCACGTCAACGTTCTCAGCATACATCTGCACAATATTATGCCCGACTAACTATATCTCCTACCTCACTCCAGCATACCGGTGACCTGCAAGGTCTCCCATACAAAGCCTTGTACGGTGACATCCCAATACTTGCATGATAGCTATTGTTGTAGGCAAACTCAATCAATGGCAAGTGCTCATCCCAGTGCCCTGCCCAATCCAGAGTGCAAACTCTCAACATGTCCTCTAACGTCTAAATAGTCCTCTCGGACTGCCCGTCTGTCTGTGGATGAAAAGTTGTACTGAACTTCAACCGAGTTCCCAGAGTCTGCTGCAAACTTCCCCAAAATCTGGAGGTGAACCTCGGATCTCGATCCGAAATGATACTCACTGGCACCCCATGCAGTCTGACAATCTCCTCGATATACAACCTCGCCAGACCCTCCAAAGGTAGAGTAGTCCGGATAGCCAGAAAATGTGCCGACTTGGTCAGTCGATCGACTATAACCCAAATCGCATCATGGAAGCTCTTCGTCTTCGGAAACCCAGTGACAAAATCCATCGTCACATGCTCCCATTTCCACTCATGTAGCTCTATACTCTGCATCGATCCCGCTAGTCTCTGGTGCTCGATCTTAACCTGCTGGCAAACCAAGCACCTAGCCACAAAATCAGCCACATCACGCTTCATCCCTCTCCACCAAAAGTTCCACTGCAGATCCTTATACATCTTCGTACTCCCTGGGTGAATGGAATATCTCGCTCGGTGTGCCTCCTCCATGATGTCATCCCTCGGCTCATCGACCTTCGACACCCAAATCTGACTCCAGAACCTCAGACCTCCATACACTCCCATAGTGAAGTCTGATCCATCCCTGGTAGCTGACTGTAGCAAACTAGCTAACCCTTCATCACCGTGCTGAGCCTGAACAACTCGACTGACAGTCTACGGCTCCACTCGAAGCCCCACAATCACCACCCCCCTCTGAGCTCTCTGTGAACGGCCTCCACTCTGACAATGTCTCGAGTAGCCTCCACTCCCGAATGCACAAACTCGCAGCTGACACCTCTACTTTCCTGCTCAGTGCGTCTGCAACTGAATTCGCCTTCCCCGGATGATAGGAGATGGAGAAATCAAAATCTTTAATCAGTTCGAGCCATCTGTGATGTCTCATATTCAGCTCCTTCTGTGAAAACAGGTACTTCAGACATTGGTGATCAGTGAAGACTTCAAATTGCTCACCATACAAAAAGTGACACCAGATCTTCAGAGCATGAACCACTGCTGCCAACTCTAAATCGTGAGTGGGGTAATTCTTCTCGTGCACCTTCAGCTGCCTCGAAGCATACACCACTACCTACCCGTGCTGCATCAGTACACATCCCAAACCAACGCCTGAAGCGTCGCCGTAAATCACGAAACCTCCGCTGCCACTGGGAAGAGTCAGAACTGGAGTAGTCGTCAACCGACTCTTCAGTTCCTGGAAGCTATCCTCGCACTTCTGGGACCAAACAAACTTCACTCCTTTCTGCGTCAGCGTTGTCAGAGGTGAAGCAAGTCTCGAGAAGTCTTTGATGAACCGACGGTAATAACCCGCCAATCCAACAAAACTTCTAATCTCAGTCACACTTGTCGGGGCTCTCCACTGTGTCATTGTCTCGACCTTCCCTGGATCCACTAATATCCCAGCTCCCGATACTATGTGCCCCAAAAATGCCACATTGTGAAGCTAGAACTTGCATTTCGAAAACTTGGCGTACAATTGCTGATCTCTCAGAATGCCAAGTACAATACTCAGATGCTCTCAGTGGTGCTCTATATCTGATGAATATACCAAGATATCGTCCACGAAGACAATCACGCAACGGTCGAGGTACTGACTGAATGTCATATTCATCAAATCCATAAAAGTTGCAGGCACATTCGTCAACTCGAACGACATCACCAGAAACTCAAAGTGCCCGTACCTCGTCCGGAAAGCTGTCTTCTGAACAACTACCTCTCTGATCCGCAACTGATTGTACCCGGATCGTAGATCAATCTTCGAGAACGCCTTCGCTGACTGCAACTGGTCAAACATGTCCTCGATCCTGGGCAAAGGATACCGATTACTCATGGTAACCTTGTTCAGCATCCGGTAATCTATACACATCCGCAACGAGCCATCCTTCTTCTTCACGAAAAGTATCGGTGCACCCCAAGGTGAGACACTAGGTCGGATAAACCCAGTTTCCATCAGAACCTGCAACTGCTTCTTCAGCTCAGCTAACTCTGCAGGTGCCATCCTGTATGGAGCGTTCAACTGTAGTGTGGTCCCAACTACCAAATCTATGCCAAACTCTCTCTCTGGGAGGCGGCAAAGCAGTGATCTCTGAAAATACCTCTGGAAAATCCTAGACCACCTCAATGTCCTCTAAACTCTTCACCTCAGGATCGGAAACTAATAAAGTGGCCACAAAAGCTCTGCAACCTTGCTGAATCAACTTCCGAGCTCTAACTGCAGAACCACCAACCGACCTCCTTCACCCCTCATCCCTCTGATCAACAGATCAGGCAAACCCTGCCTCGGAATCAGAATCTTCTTATCCCGGCATAAGACTCGAACATCGTACTGGGACAACCAATCCATCCCAAGTATAACATCAAAGTCTACCATCGTTAGAAAGACCAGCTCAGCCGGAAATTCCTGGTCTCCCGAAGCAATCGTGGCGCCGGGAAGAAATCTCCCCACAGTGCCCACCAAACCCAGGGGTGTGCTGACTTCCAAAGTGGTAGTCAACATCGCAGGGGTACGACCTAACATGCTCGCAAACTGCTCAGAGATAAATGAGTGTGTGGCCCTATAGTCGAACAATACCCTAGCTACCAAATCATTAACGAGTAGCATACCTTCCACCACCGTGCTGGCATCTCGAGCCTCCTCTGCCTGGATGGTGAACACGCGTCCGACTCTCTTCCCCTGCTGGGGTGCTGCTGCTAAACGACTCGGTCCAGCTCCACCAGCTGTGGATGATCCCGGTCGAATAATAGGCCCACCTGGCCTACTCGGGCAAGAACGAATAAAGTGACCTAGTTGGCCATAACCATGACAAGCACACGAATGGGGCTCGCAACCGCGTCCCGGATGAACTCCACCACACTGCCTGCACTGCCCAGCCTGCGATGCTCCCCCTCCGTCAATCTGGGGCCTCTTTCCCAGATTCCCTGACAACTGACTCCCCGAACGCACTCCGACCTTCACCTACGACCTCCTACCCTCCTCGATCTCCTGGCTATCTGATTCATGATGGTCGCAAACTTCACAACGTTCGCTAATGTCGGTGGCATGCTCGTGGTGACACGGGCCCTGAACTGCGGCCTCAGACTGCGCACGAACTTCCAAGCCCTCTGCTCCTGTGTTACGTAGATCTCTTGACAATATCGCTCTAAAGCGTGAAATTTGCTGATGTAGGCCGCCAGAGTCATGTCCCTCTGCTCTAAAGCTAGGAACTTCTACCTCTTCCTCTCACGGGCGTGCTGTGGGAAATACTGCTGGTTGAATTCCGCAAGGAAATCCTCCCAGCTCAACTCCTCACTGTCCTCGAAAACCACAGCAGAAGTAGACCTCCACCAGCTAGCTACGCCGCCGTCCAACACGTAGGTGGCCAGATCCACCTTCCTCTCCGGAGGACATCCTATCGCTCAGAAAATATTTTGGATCTTAAAGACCCAGTCCTCTGCTGCCTCAGGGTCGCCATGACCATCGAAGGATGGGGGATGCTGACGCATGAACTGATCCAGTACCGCACCTTCTCCTCCATGCTCAGCCTGGGCAGATTGGTGCTCTAGAAACTCGCCCAGCCTACCCAGCGTGCCCTGGAGCGTCTTCCACTCCTCCTCCCTACTCCCCTCACCTACCTCATCACCGGTGCTACAGTCTCGGGGAGAGAAGGTCTCACGCATCTTGGTGCCATCTACACAAGAGACACAAAACATGAATCAAAACAATGCATGCATGCTCAACTCAACTCTAAGGGTGGTTTCTTTGGACGAAGACACCGAAACTGACCGCTCTGATACCAAGTTGTAACATCCTCAGAACTGCGGGAAAAAATAAAATTTAAACATATAATCAATTGAGGACATTACGAAGAGACATACACACACAGGTGCACCAACATATATATATATATATATATATATATATATATATATATGTAATCGAGTTTACAAAAGAATGTCATTACATCAAAAACTCATAAACAAGAAATATACATATGTAATCACAACCACCTCAAAAGTAAGGAAAGCAGGATCTGGTCCCGAGCACCTCCTCCGCAGTCATCACCCTCCTAACGCCGCTCTCGGCCTGAAAAGCAACATGACTATGCCTGAGTTTCCATAAGGAAACCCCGTATGCCAAACCCTAACACATGAATGAACAATGAATACGAAAAACCAAAAAAGACACAAGCTCAACCACTGAAAACCACCAACTTTTGCCTCATTCACTGGAGCCACGATTTTGCCTCATATACCGAAGCCACGGTTTGCCTCATTCGCCGGAGCCACGTCTTTTCCTCATATACCGGAGCCACGGTTTGCCTCAATGTTACCGGAGCCACGGTTTTGCATCACTCGCCGGAGCCACGACTTTGCCTCATTCGCCGGAGCCACGACAATAATCACAACATGCTCATTGAGGCAATGCATGAAGTAGGTGTAAGACTTTTTTTTACGTGTGTACATAGTTGAGTATTTTTCCTTTGATTTTGTTTTCTTTTGTGTGTATTGATAGGGTCATGTTAGTGTGCTGCATTTAATATCGATATATCTGCTTGTTATGATCCTTGGGTGACTTGTCTTCTTTTGCTTGCCTAGTGCTTTAAAATTTTCACATTTCTTTCAAAATCTTCATGTGTTTGCAAAAGAAAATGTTTTTGTAGGTTTTGCGTGTGTTTAGCATGTGCAAAACCGTTGAGAGGCAAAGTAAAAAGAAAGCTCCCAAAATTGTCTTGAACTTGATGCATTAGGATATCTAGTTTACTGGTTTTAGGTCTTATCGAGTCGTTAGGATGCACCCCGGTTTTCCCTTGGGGGGGGGGGCGTGTAATCATAGGGTTTCAGCACTCAAATATTTAAAGAAGTCCACCCTGAACCTAGTGAGTCAAATAATTCGTGTCTGTTAGTATAAGGAAGTTTGTCGTAGTCAAGAGCCCTTAATCTCTTTTTGTGAAACTTAAGTGTAGGGGTTTTGGTTCCCATGTAGATAAATAAATAAGTGGTGTTCTCTCTTCTCGCACGACTCCTATCACTCAGGAAAGTAGGTCTGAGGGGACTTTGTGCTTGGAGCTTTCGAGTCATCTGACTTGGGATGCACCGACCGAACTCCCGTTACACGGGTGGTAGGGATCACCCTATGTGGAGATTTGGGAGAAGGTATACGTGATAGTGTAAGTCCTCATAGGCAATGATGCATGAAACCCGACCCTGGGAGAATCAAACACCAAACAATAAAATGCTCTAATGAAAAGAAAGGAAAAAAGTGTCAAATAAGAACCAAAATGGACTTTACACATTGTATCACATTCAGAAGTTAAGGTTGCCCATGTCTTTCACTTAAGTCCTTAACTAACTTTCACGAATAACTCATTAGGCTAGGTGTGTAGACTGATTACATATATAGAGTCGACCCGTAGTATTACCGCGTCCAATGATCGACAGTATGAGTCCAAAGAGTCGTGTAGCTAGATTGATTAATGCATCTTTGTTCGGATTTTGTGGGTATATCCGCTGAAAACCCTCAGGAGACAACACTCATCCTCCTTGGCGACAAGGAGGTTTAACGGCCCGTTGCACGTGCTAAGTGCAACCGTGATTCCTACGAAAGTGAGTTAGGATTTTTTGTTTTTTTCGTATGCTTTTTCCTTTCTTTGTTTTGCTCGGGACTAGCAAAAGTTAGGTGTGGGGGTATTTGATTGACATCATTTCATGCTTATATTTGTATCTTATATCCATTATCTTTCACTTAAATAATGCTATGTTACGAGTTTTATGTTTGAATTTCAGAAATAAATAGGTTTGAAGAGATGAAGCATAAAAGGATCCAAAAGTTGGGAAAAAGGATTGACTTGTGAGATCTGGGGACTGAGATGCAAGGGAGAAGGACTTGAACGTAAGACCGAAGGACCTAAGAGCAAAACAGAAAACTCCACACCATCATGGGGAGTATTTTAGCAATTCGATTCTGGTCGGAGCTCCAACAAGCCAAGTAAATGCATCCAAGACCAACAAATATACCAAGAAAAGCCCAAAACAAAAATGAGCGAGATCCGGATCCTGTAGACCGCCAATTGGCGGTCCGGATCTTCCCGGCTCCGCTGAGATTTCTGGATCATATGTATTAGTGTTTGTTTAGGCTATTTTGGGTATTTGTTTAGTCCCACATCGGGGAATTGTCCCGGATTGCCTTTTTCTATGGCTATAAATAGAACTCTTCACCTTCTAATGTAATCACTTCACATTTTGAGTGTCTATTCTTCCTACTAGAAGTGAGGCCTTGAAGCACACACTAAAGTAGGAGGATACTACTTGAATTGTGAGTCATTTTAATAAAAGTTTCTTTATTATGTTGTTTATTTTATGTTGCTTGTTTTACTTAGTGTAATTTCAGTTCATTAGTTTTAGTAGCTTAGTTAATATGCTTTCCTTGCTTAGTTTAATAATTAGTTTAATGTGTAGTGAGTAGTTCCATCCCCTTTGGGGGTGGAGTTGATGTTCATACATGCATTAGAGAATGGAATGAATGCTTTATTTACAATGTGTTGATAAAACATGAATGTATGCTTGCTTGTTTAGGATAGAATTTATAACTTGATGAGTTTTGCCAAAATGATTAGACACCTCTCATGCTTGTTTAGGTTCTGAAATAAACAATTTGTATATGTAAATGTTAATCAACTAGGTTGGTGAATGTATTGATAGGTTTTGCCATAATATTTAGACACTTCCTCTGCATGATAACACCACCTTCATTTGTGCTTAAAGAATGTGTTCAACACCCACCTCTTTGCATGTGTGTACTCACTCCACCCCTTAGGGGTTTTCCATTTCGAAATTTCAACACTCTTATTTCGTTCTTAGTTAAGTTTTAGTTAATCGTTTGTTGTTTGCTTATGCATGCGTTATTTCATAGTGTAGTGTAGCGTAGATTAGGATAATCAAACTCTCTTCTCCATTTTTCGCCACTTGATTTCTGATAAACAAGAGGTTGCTCACCTCCCTGTGGACGACCCGTATTTGCCACGTCTTCACCGACGTCGTGCATTTGCGGTTTAATATAAAACGTTCAACAGACGACCCAAAACTTCCGGTCGACTGAAAACCTCCAGTAGAACACACCCACAATCCACACTACATGGTCGACCGAAACAATACATCTGGTCGACCGGCCATTAAGTTAACTTAAGTTGTCGGTCGGACGAGTTAAACAGGCGGTCGACCGTTTGGATGGTCAACGCCCCAACGACCTACAACAGTACTTTCGCTCGACTGACAAAGGGGTCCCGTTCGACCGAAAGCACCCAGAGCCTCCATTTCTCGCTCAAAATGCACGATCGGTCGACCACCCCAAAGGTATCGTTCGACCGGTGCGAGGGATATTGCCCAAAATACACTAAAACCGGTCGACCGAACCCAAAACACCTGTCAACCGTTGTAGTGAGAAAAATAGTTGTGCAAGTCAGACGAGCCCTTCGGCCTACCCTCGACCGCTCCCACTCCCATACTAATAATAGGTGAGCGCAAAAGCAAGCTTGACATACCTTAAGGCTTGAAGAAACCTTTGAAGAATCACGATGAGCGCTTCCTTGCAAGACCTCCTCTCCTCCGACGAACACCTCAACTCAAACACCTCGACTCCGGCAACGTCCGAGCTCCTCCCAACCACTCCAAACCAGAGCCTCCGGCTCGCCTACGGAAGAGAGAGAATGAGTGGGAAATAGAGAGAAAAGAGAGACGTACGGGTGAGAGAGAGAAGTGAGAGAGAGAAAAGATTTTAACCTTTATATACAATCTCCTCAATCCATCTCAGCCGTCCAGTCCAATCTTCTCTAAACCTCCCCTAAACACAATTAAAACATTAAGCAAGGTTAGGATATGACAGGGGTAGTTTGTATTAAAAAAACAAAATAATATAGGCTAGTTAATAAAGCCTTTGACCACTAGTATCTTGTATATATAATGGTTAATTGACGAATCACAAATTTTAATTACCCTATTATCTGAGGTTTATTGAGATTCTAAGGTGGTCAAGTGACACCACCTTGGATTACAGAAAAATCAAAATCTGTGGTCCTAACTTCAAAACCTGAAAAGGATAAATTTATGAAAAGCAGTCAAAAATTATGTGGATAAGTGGAACGTGGGATTATTTGACCGATAACTCATCCACCTACCATCCTGAAGAAATCAGAAGAAACTTATCTACTAATTAAGAACTTCTTAGGTTAGGTAAACACATGCATATGCTACTTATTCTTTTTTGTCCGTGTGACCACCACTTGCTAATAACAATTCGCAACTTGAAGCACTTGAGACGTTTAATACCATAACAATAATGATAGCTTAATTAATTATCTGATTTTATATTAGATGGCTTAGGAACACAAACTTTATTTAGCACACTTTTGCCTTCATACGCTGATTTAAGGTTATACTATTGTCCTCCATTCGAAGTGTTTTAAGACTGAGAACTAACATCATACTAGTACTAAAATCTAGAACATGATCATCTATCTGACAGAAATATTTTATCCCAACTGTTGAGTTTCCTAAAGATTCGGATGGTTAAACATAATATCTCGACGCTCCAAAGATAAGTATGTAGACATTGAGCTTACTAAAAGTGTTGGGATTTCGTCATGTATTAGACAATCACATGACAACAAATCGACGAAAAACACACCACAACACAAAACGATTTTACATGGAAACCCTTGTAGGAAAAATCACAACTGCCTCTCTAAACCTAATCCACTATTTCATAATAAGGTTACAAAAAAGGAGAGAGTTCCCAGTATTTAAACCCTAACCTAAGTACGATCTGCACCATACATCAAATGTACGTAAACGGATAAACAGAGTTTTCATAATTTGATTTTTTCCCACGATGTTCCTTGCACAATAAGATTTTTCTATTGTTGTATTTGCAACTATAAGGTCCGAGCCAACCTTAAGAGTAAGTAAACCAGACGATCCAACACAATTTTATTCTTTGATTTCAACTATCTTCTTTGCTAAAGCACTATTCGTATAACATAAAAAAATTGCTGAAAAATGGTTATAACGTCAGATATTAAGGGAGTACAACATCGGGTTGACCACCTTGGTTGACCGACGTGGTAGGTGGTGGACGTTATACGGGAGTAATCTTTCACGTCGGTCTAAATCCGACGTGGTAGTCAGGGTCTACCACGTCGGTTAAAGAGCACGACCGACGTGCATGGTATACCTCTCCTCAATTATTATTTTTAAAACAATTAATACTCTACCACGTCGGTTTCAGTTTGAAACCAACATGATAGAGCCCACTATCACGTCGGATTAACAAATACAACCGACATGGTAGAGTATTAATTATATTAAAAATAATAATTGAGGAGAGGTCTACAACGTTGGTTGTGGTAACCGACGTGGTTGGGTATGAATTGTTTTTTAAAAAATTAAAAAATATCTTACAACGTCAATTTTGTGGACAATTAGTAGCATATCATACATCGTACTCATGCTATATATCCTTTATTTTACCCCAATTTCAGGTATTAGGTAATAAAAAAGAGATGATAAGAGAAAAATGACTGAAACGTAAGAAGAAATGACTTAAATCATGCAAAGTTGACATGTTTGTCATACACAAGGACCCATCAGCAAGTGAGAAGGACTTGACGTAAGCCAGGAGGGACCAAATAACAAACTGAGAAACTTCACACCATCATGATGAGTATTTTGGCAATTAGATTCGGAAGCAGACTCAAACAACCATTCCGGATGCACCCCACGTAGAGAATTGAAGCAATTAAGAAGCCAGCCAAAATCGTATCGAATCCGGTCAACTATGACCGCCAATTGGCAGCCCTAGACAACCAATTGGCGGTCTAGTTTGGTCAAGATACGACCCAACTTCTTGTGGTTGTGTATGTCCATTTTAGGTATGGTTCATTTGTCCGACACTGAGGGTTTGTCCCCAGTTGGGATTTTCATGTCTATAAATAGAATACCTCTTCTTCCTTTGTAATCCTCATTGCTTGGTGACCATTCTCTCTACTTGAAGTAGGCCTTTGAAGCAAACTCAAGGTGGAGAGGATGTCACTTTGTAATGTGAGTCTTGTAAATAAAATATTTTTTTTAGTTAGATATTGTTTCCTTTATTTTTGCATGCTTTGTTTCCTTAAATCACATCATAATTAGTTAGCTAATGAATAGTGAGTAGTTCCATCCCCCTTTGGGGGTGAAGATGATGTTTATACACGTAATAAAGAATGAGAATGAATGTTATCTTATGCAATGTGTGATGAATGTGAAGGCATGCTTGTTTGTTTAAATGAGAATACTTAACTTGATGTGTTTTGCCACAACTTTTAGACACTTTCCATGCTGATTAGGTTCTTAATAACCAACTTGTTTATGCTCATGTTAATCAACTAGGTCAGTGATTGGAATGATAGGTTTTACCACAACCATTAGACACTTCATATGCATGAAATCACAATCTATGCTTGTGCTATATTGAATGCATTCTTCACCACCTTATTACATGTGTACACACACTCCACCCCTTAAAAGTTTCTTTACTGAATTTCATCTTACCTTGTTAGTTGCTTAGTTTAATTTAATTGTTAATTCACTTATAGTTTAGTGTAGTTAGTTAGCATAATCTACTGATTCTTCTCTCCTTTCCCACTCGAATATGGTTGGAACAACAACACTCACAACTCCTTGAGGTTTGACCCATATTTGTCACATCTTCACTGACGCCGTGCATTTGCGGTTATTAAAATTATCAATAAGTGGATGATGTGAATTAAATTTATACCACAAGTGCACGACGTCAATGAAGACATGACAGGTACGGGTCGAACACAAGGAGGGAGAGATTTGTTATTTGTGTGATTTTCGATTAGGGCAAAGAAGGAGAGAAGAATAAGTTTGGTTTTGAGATTTTTGGTTTTTAATTTTCTAAAGCATGAAACATGAACAAATAAAACTAAAATAAGAACAAAGATGGTGAATTCCGTTGGGTGGAGGTTTAGATATAGGGTTTAGATTAGAGAATTCAGAAACTTATAATAAATCATATTAGTTATAAAGCATTACATGATAAATGATTTAACATAAACTCAAGTAATCAAAATATACTAACACGAAATTAAAATAATAACTTTTATTCTTCTTCTCTTCACCCTAAATCCGTCACCTCCACCCTTTGGAAAGACTTAGAAACTCATAGATGAAGGGAGGGAGAAGGGGTCCTAGAGAAACTACAAAAGAAAACTAAAAACAAGAAATAAAATAACAGAATTTTATTGCTAAAGAGAAGAACAAAAACTAAGACTAAAATTAAGAACATAAACTAAGAACATCGTCTACACATCGTTTCGGGGCTATTTATAGCTGATACAAGAGACCTAGGTATAAAATAGGAAAGTACACGTGGCGAAACACGACTGGACAAAATCCGGAGCCACGGATCCACAATGGGGCGGCGTTTCCACCGCACAATACACGTAGGATGCGGCGATTTCACCGCAATATATGCGTTGATTTAATCCGGATTTTTCCTGTGTGTTTATGGTATGATTTCAATATCCTTTGCACGTCTGGATGATTTCTTTCCTTTCTTTTGAGCTCCGAATTAATTCCTTCATATATTTGGAGATCCAAATTGATTTTTCTTTAGAATTTCTCCAAGATAATATTTTGGTGCTTTAATTGCAGTCGGGTCCTCGGCTTTTTGCAATTCAGTCCCTGGCTACTTTTGTGCTTAAGTCCTTGGCCTTTTTGCAATTAGGTCCTTGAATGCTTTTATGCTTGGATGAATTTCCATTTGAATCCCGATAATCTTGAACTTGGTCTTTATGACAGAAATGAGTCTCTGGCACGCATTTATGCTCGGGATATGGGTAATTTGCATTCAGGTCCCTGTATTCCGTAAATAAGATTAAACACATACCTTAGTAGCATTTATTGATATAAAATTAATCTAAATGAAAGACATATGATGCAATGTATGCAATGCATCAGTGGACAACTGACGTGCTAGAGTTTCTACAATGTCGGTTGTATATAAAAGTCGACGTTGTAGGGTATTTCTTTTGATTTTTTTTTCATATTATTTATTTATTTATTTGATGCCTGTAATTCATACTCAAACCCTGCAATTCATATTCAATCCAGCAATTCACAACAAAGAATCACAACATTCATATATATCAAATGCACATCATTCATATCTAGCTCATATGTAACATACGAATGCACCTAATTAATACTACAACATAGGCAAACAAGCAACTATTACTACGAAGCTTAACGTCAATATGAATCTGAATAGTAACTTTACTTGTAATCGAACCTTTATTCTTGACGTTTTCGTTTTTTGCTCATAAGATCCTCGATCCATATTCCTTCATGATGATCATCTCAGATAAGTAAGTTGTCAACAGTTATGTTGTCATCGAGCAATTTAAGTTTAGGTACTTGTGCAAACAAGGGAATTTCTCCAATCTCATTAACATCTTCTTGAGAAAAGATTTGCCATTTTTCTTCTAAAACTACAGACCATTCATTAGTACACGAGTCTGTTACATAGAAAATCTGTTTTGCTTGAGATACCGGAATGAAATGATCTTCCTTAAAACCTTCTTTTTTAAGGTTCACCAATGTAAACCCCAACTCATCGACTTGAAGACCATTCTTATTATCCACCCACTTGCATTTAAATACCGCAACATTGAATTTAGTAAAATTAAACTCTCATAGTTCTTCAATATGACCATAATAAGACATATTGGCATATATGTGATTTCTATCTTTCGAACTAGAAATGTGCAACGATTCAGGTACCAAAGTGACCCCATGTTCTGCATTGTGCTTTTGTCGTCCTCCATTTTGGTATAGAAAGAAAAGTGATTGATATCGTAATCATTATACGATGTCACTATAGGATTAGGTCTATATGCCAACCAATTCAAATTTTCAGAAAAATCACGGTTGTACATGGTTTTCATGAACCAATCAACGAAAGCTTTATTGTGAGAATTAATTACTTGTTGATCAGTCCATGTATGATGTTTTTCCTTCACTATGGTCATGTGCTCATCCAAATAAGGTTGGACTTCATAAAAATTACACAACATATAGAAATGTTCTTTTAGGGGATCCTCATATTTTTGACTTATCATCTTCGTACCACGCATACCTTTACCTCCAATCATATCTTCATGTTTGTTCTTAGGAAGTCTGACACTCTTTGTATGAGTCAAGTACTTATTACAAAACTCAATTACCTCTTGAGCCACGTAACCTTCAACGTTGCTTGCATCTGACCTTCATCGATTGTTACAATAATCTTTCAACTCACCAATGTAACGCTTGAAAGGATACATGCATCTCAAAAATGTCAGACCAAGTAGCTTAACGTTTCTAACCAGAGGAACCACCAAATGAATCACAATGTCAAAAAAGACGACAGAAACTACATTTCCAACTGACATATCGTAACAACCACTTCATTATGCAACTTATCCAAATACTTTGGATTAATTACTTTACTACTAATCTTGTTGAAGAACAAACAAAATTTGATAATAGCATGTCTAACGTGTTTCAGCAATATTGATCTAATAACAACAGGTAACAACTGCTGCATCAACATATGACAATCATGAGACTTCATACCAAGTAGTTTCAAATCTACTGCAGACAATCTACTGAAATCAGTGCAACTCGGATACAAAAGTTTTTCATTGTCAGACAACAAACAACTAAGTACTTGGGGTATATCATTAAACTTATCGGCAACATCTCGAATCATATCCTCTAAACGATCATCTTCATTAACATCTTTCTGTGAATGACTATCACTTTCTTCTTTCGTACGTATTTCATTCTCACCATGCCATTCTAACATGTGTATCCTTCATCAAAATATTTCTTAAACAGATGAGCATTGATCTCTTTTACATCTCTTAAGAACATGTTAAGACACTTTCTACATGGACATAAGACATTTCCTTCATTTCTAAAATGCACATTCTTCTGTGCAAACTCTAGAAATTTATCAACTCCATACTCATTCACATCACTCAATCGACTTGCAAAAATCTAATTTAGATTCATTGTAATCTACAAAGCAACACAAACAATCGTAATATAAAATGAACCCAATATACATGAATTTTTCAAAATTTCGACAGAACCTCCCCCTAAATTTAAAAGTCAACTTTTTTACTGTGGAATAAAAAACATATACAACTATATATATCAAAAACCATCCAAATCAACTTTCTCACATTTATATTAACACAAAATTAACATCACAAGTGTAGATTATATTAAATTTCAGAATATACATTAATTCTTTAAAAATTTAAGCTTCATGTTGGTAACCGCAGATATGGTATTTCGAGTACAAACATGTTTTGAGCACAAAACAACTCAATTTTGATTGAGAGTCCAACATTTGAACATTGAAAACCATAAACTCAACATCCAAATTCTTTCATTTGGCAACTAAAACTGTATTTAACAAAAAATACCATTTGTAGACGAATGGGGTTTCAACAAGACGATGGAGGGTTGCCGGAGTGCGACGTGTGGGGATGCACGATGCTTGCCGTGTTGAGGCTCGTTCGTGCTGGGTTACGAGGTGCTCGGCGTGGCTAGGCTAGGGTGTGCTGGGCTGCGAGCATATGGGGTGGGTTGGATCAGAATTGGGTTACGGGGTTAAGGGATTGGCTAGGGTTAAGAGGTTGGATCGGAGATTGGGTTATGAGGTTAAGGGGTTGGCTAGGGTTAAGAGGTTGATATTAAATAAATAAAAATGTACCACGTTAGTTGTCTCTAAAAGCCGACGCTGTAGGGTTTCAATTGTGGTCGACCGGTAGGACAAATCGGTGGAAACTCCAAGGTAATTATACAAACTCTTCACAGGTTTTCCAGGTGATGGATATTCTCGTCGCATTTCACGTGATCACCTTTGGAATGACATTGTGAGGATAATGACCCAAAATACTGACGCAGTCCTATTCGACTACCTACACCACGTATTCGCCCAGGATGCTCCTCTTTACCCAAGGTTGTGGACAATATATTACTTCTTCCATCTGAAATAAATTCTCCTTGGGAAACTTTCGTTGAAAGTTCATCCTATACGAGAATAATTTTAAATTTATTATTAATGAATAACCACATACACAAAGCATAAAAATTAAAGTTAAGTTACAATCTTGGAGGCAACTAGTTCAGACTCCTCATTAATGTAGTTGCCAGCTACCTTCCGGAATAATACGCGCTTTCTTCCACTTCTCTTCTCTAGATATCGGAGATGGAGATGACAAATTACTTGCATGCTCTTCGGTCAGTCCTGCTTCTAGTGCTTCTTCTTTTTTTGGATTTTTTTTTGTCATCATATCTTCCTCAACTTTGTGGTAACCGCCTCTGGACAGTCTATGCTAAAACTTGTTACCAGATTGTCGTTTCTTGTTCAGCTCTCGTATTTCCTGAAAAAGAAATTAATGGATTAATTATCAAAATAAACATAATAAATTCTACGTATAAAAAAATGAGTATATATTAACATAAATTCTGGAGAAAGTCTGGTTTTTTTAACTCAAACCATGACCTTGGCAAAATGAAATTGTAAATAGCTCAAGGGTCACAATCCTTATATTTCTCAAAGATAAACATTTACGTGAGCTTTGTTTTATAGTCTTTCCACCGGTTACCAACATACGAATTACACTTCTTCTTCAACACTTTAGTGGATTGAAAAATGAATTTGTCCTCCAACCAAAAAAAGAGTAAATTAGAATCAATAAGATGGGAAATTTTAAATAAAACTAATAAACAAAGACATACAGTTACATCCGTCCAAATTTGTTCTTTTAGAGAAGAATCAACTTGTGAGTTGTGACCACTTTTCAATACAAATATCAACCTTGGTTCTAGCGAGAGTACCCAAATAACTAGGCCAATAAATTTTATTCTCTCCGATCGGCTCTAAGACACAATCAAAGTCCAAAGGCATTGGACCTTCACGTTTTATTTTTTGTTGCAACTCTAACATAAGAGTTGCTCCACGTGGAGGAACCGACGTCGGACCTTCGTCGCCATTTTGGGGGCAATTCTTGTTGTTGGGAGTCATTAACCTAAAAGAAGACAAAAAAACAATCACGACAAAATAATCAGAAATCGACTCTAAAAACAAGTGTAAATCATTTCCGCTATTGCACATTAAAAAAGCAAAAAAACACACCATACAAAATCACGACAAAACCACTCAACGGTCATAACAATTCCAGGTATGTTACATTTACTAATATTTGAAAGAAACTCACAATGTTTAGATAACTAATATCCCAATAACATGAAATGTAAGAAGTCGCCATACTAGGAACACATTTTCAAGTAAAAAAACATGTTGTCAACCGACAGAAGATACATTATGCTAAACTGCAATTCACTTGACTGAAAAAGGGACAAAAAATCACATTTTCAACACGAAACAAATCATTTCTCCCCAACCACATCAGATTAAGTAAACACTGACGCGGAAGACCACCCCTACCGTAAAGATTTACACTTCGTCGGATTATTTCCATGTATGTTTATAGCCTAATAACATGACATGAAAGACAGATTTCCAACAACTGTTACCCGAACCAATGACACCCAAGTGCAAAATCTAACACCAATGCCCAAGTATCAGTTCTAACTCAAAACAACACCCAAATAGCAAATCTAATGCGATCTCAACTCAAATGCCGAAATGACAAAACCCAACTCCAAATACAAACCAACAAACCATGGATCGATTTCAGTTTATAGCCAAACACAGAAAGACTTACACTTTGGTGTTGTCGGAAGGGGAGGTCGCTCGGGGAAGGGGGTTGCCGGGAAGAGGAGGTCGCGTGGGCAAGGGGAGAGAAATTTCTGGTCGGGGAGAGGAAACATTTATGTTTGTTGAATTCTGGGTTGGGAGTTTTCTTTGGGTTTACGAATACCCTTCCACGTCGGATAAATTAACAACCGACGTGGAAGACACCATACCACGTCAGATTAATTAAACACTGACGTGGAAGACCCCCTACCACGACGGTTTCCAAAATCGACGTGGTAGGGTATGAATTATTTTATTTTATTATTTGAAAAATGGACATTTCCACGTCGGTTTACTTAATCACCGACGTGGAAGACCTCCTACCACTTTGATCTCTACATCCGACGTGGTAGGGTATAAAAATAGACCCTTTCACGTCGGCTAACTTTACGACCGACTTGGTAAGGGGTCTGCCACATCGGTTTGGTACGATCCGACGTTGTTTGGTAATATCAGACGTGCTAAGGGCGACGTGGTATACCGATTTTTCAGCAATGAAAGTAAAATATTGAAAATTCAAGAGTGTGATTGTGATATTGTCATGTCCAAGAGGACAAACTAAAATTGAGTCATAGTCCGGAAGGCAAAATATAATTGGCCTTTAATTAATACAAATTAAACAAACAATGATGGGAGTTTGTATATTGCATTTGTTTGACGTCTTAAACATCACATCCATGATAAGCTTGTGGTTTGTAAATGAGGTGGGATAAACAACTCGTCCCTGACCTTGTGGATCTGGGTTAGGGTCCAAATTTTTGAACATGTTAAAAAATTGTAAAAATCAGCCAGCTTGATGGGTTGAATTAGGATTGAGACAAACTTGAATCCGTCTACCCGTCATGGTATTATATATTTATATGCAATTAGCTAGTTAATGTATTGTGATTGGTGTTTGTTAAGCATGCTTATTAGTTTATGAATATTTATGTTGTTTGTTAAACATGCTTATTTATTGTTAATTTATATATTATGATTATTGTTTGTAAATAATGTTTGTTAGTTTAAGAGTATTTGTTGATGTTATTGAGGAATAATATTTATTTATTTAGAAATCATGTTGTTTAGGATTTAATCGTAATTATTTGTGTTTGTACTAATTTAATTTTTATATCTTAAACGGCCATTAATCCACCACGAACCCACAAAGCTAATCGTCGACCATCTTCGTAAGTGTGTCACGTGACAGATAAAGTAGGTTGGATCCAAATTGGTCTCACTCCACCTCA
This sequence comes from Triglochin maritima, assembly GCA_963682175.1. NCBI lineage: Eukaryota > Viridiplantae > Streptophyta > Magnoliopsida > Alismatales > Juncaginaceae > Triglochin > Triglochin maritima. Next base: position 13,629,953 of record OY821773.1, read on the forward strand.
TATCCGATCATGACCATTGTAGGAGAGAAGAAAAATAGGTTTTGATTTTGTAGATAACCACTCTAATCTTTTTTCGATAAGGCTGTAAATGAGGTGAGTTAAACCCACCAACCCACAAAATCTATTCCGTTCGATCCAAGTTAAAAGTCATTTTTCTTATTTGTTTAAAAACTAAAATCCACCAACACGCTAACCTGCCTCCTTTGGGGGTCAGGTTACGGTTGAGCAAAACCTCAAACCCCGTCAACAGCTAAGGTAAAATGATAATATATATTATTAATATTATAAGCATGTGTGTGTATTTCAATCATACAAAAAATTTCGTGTAAAGTCGTGTTTATATCGTGTCTCCTTATCGTGTCGTGTCTGTGTCGTCTAATCGTGTCGTGTCCAAAATTGACAGGTCTAATTCCAACACTGCCCATTATTATGATTTGTTTCCTTGAAAAGCCGCTTGTTATTACGACAAATTAAAACCCCACTGAAAATTTTCTTCCACGAGTTCAACAAGGAAGATCCTACGAGTCACAATCGGATATATCTTATGATTCTTATCGTCAAAAAATAAAATAAAATAAAAATAATCGGATATACCTTCATAAAGTAGTGGAAACCATACCGGTCTGCTCCGTCGGCAGGACACCGTGGTCTAACCGCTGGACACGCTAGCACGACCACGTGGCGACATTCCAATCGGCCGGATCCTTATCTCGTAAATTGCCGCGAAGTCTGCGGCGTGATTGGATCCCGTCACCGCCTAATCTTCTTCGAACCAAAGTCAACATTTCCATTTTTATTTAATTAATTCTGCTCCTGTTTTATCTATAATTATTCTTTGAGGATCTTTGATTTTATTTTTGAAGTTGAGATGTGAACTCAACATTAGGGGTGTCAACGGATCGGATATAGGTATATCCATATTCGCATTCGCATGAAATTTACGGATTCGGATTCGGATACGGATTGTTTGCGGATATGAAAAGTCTATATCCGTTCGGATATTTGACGGATTCGGATCGGATACGGATAATATCCGCATCCGTAAACATAATTCCCCACATTATAATATTTTTCATTTTCACTTAGACAAATGCTTATAAATAGTCAGATTTATAACTTTATTTGGTTTCAAATATTAATTTACTTTATCTTAATTTCTAACTCCATATTCTAGAAAGGATAATGATATTCAATGCTTGAATAAATATGATTAGTAGATGTATTTTTATTTGAATAAGTAAATTTAATAATTATACATTCAAAATATAATCACACAAGGTTGAAATATAAAATACTTCTAGGTATAATAATGTATTGCATACGTATATGATACAAATATGGATATGGATCTTATAATACAAATATTCAATCTCGGATCGGATGTTATTCGGATCGGATGTATCAATATCCATATTCGCATTCGCATGTCCCGAATATTACACGAATCGAATATTATTCGGATCGGATATTGTTCGGACTGAATATTTTTCGAACCGAACGCGAACGAATTTCCGAATTTCGAACATCCATTGACACCCCTACTCAACATTACAAGTAGGCACTTTCTTTTCTTCCGAATGCTTGTTGTTTAAAACATTTGTTTAATTTAAATGTTGGATATATGCCAGTTGAAAACAAGCGCAATATCATAGTGCGACAGCTCACATGTAATAGTTTAATCTTCTCTAGTCAAAACTGATATCGAATTCCATGATTTAGACTTTGAATTTATGTTGAAAATATATTTGATTGTACAAACTACAAACAACCACATTGTTACTCATTCCGGTTTCTAAAGTGTTTAGTGTTGTTTTTTTCTTAAGTATAAAAGAAGTGTTACTTTGAAAAATAGTTAATCAAAGTATTACGCTCGTATTATCATGATAATGTACCCACTTAAATAAAAAATAGTAGTTCTAGTTTTAGAAGGAATAAAACAAGACTAATTGGTTTAGGATTATGATTTTTTTTAGAAAATGTGTTTTGTTAGAGTACTCTTGTGAATTGCATTTATATAAGTAGTTGTGTTTTCATTCCATTTTTTCGTGAATGCTAATTGTTAATCCATGAAAAGAGAGTGAGTTTTCATGAGCCAACCTAACTCTTAAGATATTTGGTCAATTATATGTTTTACCTTTGCATCTAAGACTTTTACTCGTTGACCTTGGAATAGCTTAGATAAGGTTGTATAAATCAATTCCCGATATTACATCATGGGTCGAATGTCAGAATGTAGAGGTACGTCCATCAGTATTATTTCATTGTTTTTGAATTATGCATTATATTACTAATTTAATTTTCAAACCGTATAAGTAAAAATGTTCAGATGCCAATAACTGGGTTGAAGTTTCAAACTGCAGTTGGCATTAGGGGCGTCAACGAGTCGAGTCAGGTGAAAATAAAAATCCTACATATTAACTTATATTACGACAAAATACAAAAAAATGATTATAAATGGAGCAATAAAATAAGTTTGAGTTGAGCTTTCGAGTCGAGTCTCAATTTTTTCGAGTTCGAGCAGCTCGTTTATTGAACCAGAGTCGAGTATCTTTTGAGTCGAGTTAGAATTCGAGCAAAAGTTGACAACCTAGTTGGTATAACCCATATATAATTTGATGTTATTTTCCCATTCAAATTATCTTACTTGCAACTGGGTTGACCATACAGAAACATGTGGTACTTCTCAACCGGACAAAAAGTCTTTTTTGACGTGATAAACAAAGGGAACTACTAAACGTCGCCCCAAAACTACTTAAATCGCCTCTCGAAATTACCAAATTGCCCTTAACAATATATTTAATACACATATCGTCCCGTGTCTTTAAACAAGGTTTTTGACTCAATTTTACTAACATTCCTAGTACCAACACCACGAAAATGTCTGGCGAAACACCTAGATCAGGCGCAGTAACGGAGACGGATTTTTTTTCCGACTCGGACGTCTGGCTAAGACGCCTGCACCATCGTGGAGGCGTCTGGCTAAGACGCCTCCACCATGGTTGAGGCGTCTTAGAAAAACGCATTCACGATGGTACAAGCGTCTTAGCGAGACGCCTATACCATGGTGTAAACGTCTCGCTAAGACGCCTCAACCATGGTGGAGGCGTCTTAGCCAGACGCCGCCACGATGGTACAGACGTCTTAGCCAGACGTCCTGTTTTTTTAATTTTTTTGTCAAATTAAAATTATATTATCTCAAATTATTTGACGTTTCTTTGCAAGTTTTCGGTGGTAACCGGTCGGATTACAATGAGTTTTTTTGCAAGTGATGAAGATTCAAAAAAATTCCAGATCCAACATTTTTTAAGTTCCAAATCCCTCGGTGGTAAAACATCCTGACTTACAAATACCACCTCGACAGGTCGTTCGGGGGTCTCGCTCGGATTTTTTTTTTTTGATTTTGAAATTGTTGGATCTGGAATTTTTTGAATTTTCGGTGTACCGAAGAGGTATCGGTCATCTGAATATAGTAATTATTAACTTATTAATTAATTTAACAATTATCTAAATTTATAATCAATTATCTTTTTAAAAAAATAATAAAAAATAATAAAAAATTACGGGCGTTCGAGGGAGCCACCCCACGTAGGAGGGGGCGTCTGGCTAAGACGCCTCCCCATTGGGGAGGCGTCTTACACAGACGCCTGTCCCATGGGCGGAGCGTCTGGGTAAAATGCCTCCCCGATGGGTAAGGCGTCTGGGTAAAACGCCGCCCCCCATGGGGAAGACGTCTTAGCCAGACGCCTCTTCCTACGTGGGGGCGGCTCCGTCGGACGCCCGTAATTTTTTATTATTTTTTTATTAAAAAGATGTTAGATATTTTACCAGATTCGAGTACACTGGGGCGTCCGTTGGTTCATTACTGACCTCCAAAACATTATTTTTTTATGATTATAAGAGGAATATGAAGAGAGATGTGTGATAGGAGGGTAAAATGTCGCGTTATAGTAGTAGAAATGAGAGAAGGACAAAATGGTAATTTCAAGTAACGATTTAAGTAATTTTAGGACGATGTTTAACAATTCAGTAAACAAATGAGAAGTAATAATGCACAATGACAACGATGAGAACAGGAAAAAAAGATCTTTGCAAGGAGAATAACAAGTCTTTTGATGATAAGTGATAAACAAATACGCGTAAACAAATTGGATAAGGTGAGATATTTTTACAATAGAAAAATAAAATAAGGGAAGAATCAAACTAGAGGGTAGACCGGTAGAGTCGTAGAGACAACTACAATATAACAAGAATTCACAGGCATAATAGAATAAAATAATAAAAGTACGATCATAAAATGTGTGATATTCAGTTGAATCAGCTGTATGAAATGCACGTCAAATCATTCATTTGAATAAATGAAAACCTTCTCATTGGATGACCATGATATTTCTTAAAGACCAAAATATTATATCAAATCAATTTTTTAAAAATACATAATATTTTTAACTGTAATTATGTAATCGGATATTCATTGCATTCGGAGTAAAACATAAGACAGAGTAAAACAACTTTTTTTAAATCTTATCCCATTCTTAGGACTTAATTGGAGCAACGTGAAATACAAAAATCAAAGAAAATATCTCCCTTCTTTCTTCTCTCCTTCCAACGTATTTAACAATTATTTAACTTAGCATTATCAGTTCATCACCGTCAGAGTATTTTCCCCACGAGTGAGGCATTAATTTAAAGACCCAAAACCGGTCAGTCTTCACCTTTTCTGATCTGTTTTTTTTGGGAGGTTGCGTTTCCGTTCTCCTGCTGTCAGGTAAGTTCCTTAATTCCTCTCGATTTTGGGTCGTCCTAAGATTCGATTTGATTTGGTCTCTGGATTTGGAAAGTCGAAAAGTCAAATGGGTCGGTCTTAGAAATCCAAATCGTCAAGAAAGTTGGCGGCTTTTCGAGAGAGAATTTGAACCAGAATTATTAGTATCTTATTTGGTGCTTGTCTGATCTGGGTAGGTTGTTTTGAGCTTTGATTTGAAGAGAAGGAGAGGAAAATATTCGATTTGGGCTGTTTCTGTGAGTATTCTACCTGTTGTTACTACTGTGGCGTTGATGTTTTATCGACGCCTAAGATCTGTTTGATAAAATGCTCGTTATGGTCTTCATGTGATTCTTTTCGTTTAGTTTTTGTTTTTTTGGCGTAAATGGTGAGGTTTTGACTTTGGAGAACTGATTTTGTGATAGGGAGAAATGGGTCTTTGTTTTAGCAAATCCAAGGTCTCAGAACCAGAGGGTAATGCCTATCAAAGAGTGCCACAGCACCAGCCGAAGCCCTCGACTCCTCGCCCAGCCCAGCCTGCTCCACCACCATGGCAACCCGAACCAGCTCCTCCCGCTACCAACGCCAAGTTCACACCTCCGGTGCTCACCCCACCCAAGCCGAGCGTTACTCCCAATACTATTCTTGGCAAACCACTTGAAGATGTTAAGAAGTTTTATACTCTTGGGAAAGAGCTCGGTCGCGGTCAATTTGGTGTCACCTATCTTTGCACCGAGATCGCTACTGGAAATCAATATGCTTGCAAGTCCATTTCCAAGCGCAAGCTTGTGAACAAAGCCGATAAGGAGGACATCAGGAGGGAAATTCAGATCATGCAGCACTTAAGTGGACAGGCCAATATTGTTGAATTCAGAGGTGCATATGAGGATAAAAATAATGTCAATCTTGTGATGGAGCTTTGTGCTGGAGGGGAGTTGTTTGATCGTATCATTGCGAAGGGACACTATTCTGAACGCGCTGCTTCTACGATGTGCAGAGCTATTGTGAATGTCGTGAACATATGCCATTTCATGGGAGTGATGCATAGGGATCTCAAGCCAGAAAATTTCTTGCTCGCAACTAAAGATGAAAATGCAATGGTCAAGACAACAGATTTTGGCCTCTCAGTCTTCATCGAGGAAGGTTATTTTCTCATTTCCTCACTCTTGTAAATGTGTTATATGTGTAGTTATCTTAGCCTGGCTTCTAATCCAATTTTTCTCTCTTAAGTGTATACATCAATGCCAAAATTTGTTTCGAAATTTAAAGAATATTTTGTTTGTAAATCAGCATATGATTTTCAGCAGAGCTTCCGCGTAAATCCTGTTAGTGCGAGATTCAAGCTACAATTTTATATGTTTGGAAAAAAAATCTTCCTCTTCCTGCATGCATGTCCATAGCATGCTTATTTTGTTTTCATCACCATTCAACATCAAATATTAACTAGAAGAATATCTTAGTACCAGTGCTTCGGTTGACACCACCGATATCACCCTCTTAAATAAGATTGCAGTTGGTGTCAGTTAGAGGCATTGTGCTATGATTGCTATATTTTCAAACAGATCGAATGATGTATTATCGATATGACACAGTCTAGTCTCTTTGTACCATTGTTTTGCGAGTTGATATAGCTTATCTTTATCTATTTTCTAGTAGGCACAAACACTTCAAACAACAGTTGTCATCAATGCTATACTAATATGCAATATGACATTAATCTATATTTTGATATAAAAAGGTCAAAAGAATCAACTATATTATCAAAATGAACATTTTAACATTTGTGTCTATGACATGTCATGTAGTACTTCTATAAAAATGTCATATCCCCGTGCTTATATTGTGTGTATCCATTTCTCTTGTTCATATCCATGCTTCATAGTTTGTTTTCTGTCCTGGATGAACTCCCAAGATTTTTTGGATCGAGTGTGTACTTCCTCTTACCTATTTATAGAGAGCTTCTGTAAGGTGTTGTCCTTGGGTTTTTTTTTGCTATTAGTATTATTGTCATAGTTGTTCATGATAGTTAACGCAATAACGATTAAAGTCTAAACGTATTAGAACATTCCAAACACATGCTTTCTACACAGGCACGGAGCTAGGGAATTTTCCATGTGGGGCCTGAAATGGCTTACTGTGTTAGACTTTTGTAATTTGCTAATTCGTGGGGACTTTTATGTGTTACGCTCTTTTAATTTGCAAATAAATTCATGGAATTTTTCATGTGTTAGGCTTTTGTAACTTTTACATTTGTGGGGGCTTTCAATAACTTAAATGTAAAATATGAATCCTAGTTATAATATTACAAGGAAGAGTCAACTTGCAGTGGGGGCTTGATTTGTGCAAAAGATTAATGTAACAAAAATGAGTATGCTGCGGTGGATGTGTAAATATACGAGGATAGATCGGATCAGAAGTGATGACATTTAAAAGGAGGTTGGAGTTGCCTCGATCAAGGAGAAGCTTATACAATATCGTTTGAGATGGTTTGAACATATATAACGAAGACCTATGGATATGCTGGTGAAGAAGGTGTGTGTTGGGACGTGAGGAAGGCGTGAAGAGAGAGGTAAGGGGAGACAAAGATTAACCTGAGAGCAAACAGTAAAAAGAGATTTAAAGAAGTGAAACATCTCTATAGATTTGGCACTGGATAGGAATGTGTGGATCATGTGCTGGAGCTGTGGTTCTCATCAAATTCTATTTCTAGCTTACCCTAACTAGTTTGTGATTAAAGACTTTGTTGTTGTTAAAATATCATTTAACATGAAATCTACATGAGAATCATCTAATTGGGCTTGTTATCTTATAAATTTGAATAATCTCTAATAGGTGTTGTACTCGTACTTATCAATTGCAGGAAAAGTATACAAGGATATAGTTGGTAGTGCATACTATGTTGCTCCAGAAGTTTTGCGTCGAAATTACGGAAAAGAGATAGATGTTTGGAGTGCTGGGGTTATTCTATACATACTACTCAGTGGTGTACCACCATTCTGGGCTGGTAAGTTTGTTTTTGTCCTTGTAATATTTTTTTCCACTTATTTAGTAACGCTTACGTTCTTTTGGTGGCAGAAACCGAGAAAGGAATCTTTGATGCTATATTGAAAGGAGAACTCGACTTTGAGAGCTCTCCTTGGCCAAATATCTCATACAGTGCAAAGGATCTGGTTAGGAAAATGTTGACACAAGATCCTAAGAAACGCATAACTTCAGCAGAAGTTCTTGGTCTGCTTTTTCTCTATGCAATGAAAATTTCACTTCTCTGTATTTTTTCCTCTAAATTTTCTTTTGTTGTTGATTCCAATATAGATCACCCTTGGATCAAGGTTGATGGAGAAGCTTCGGATAATCCAATAGACACTGCTGTTCTTACCAGGATGAAGCAATTCAGAGCCTCCAACAAACTCAAAAAGATGGCGCTGAAGGTTGGCTTACTTGGCGTGGTTTCTTTATTCCATTTTTGGTTGTCGTGTATTTTGACATGCTTAAACTATTTTCACAGGTTATCGCCGAGAATTTGAACGAAGAGGAAATTATTGGTCTGAAACAAATGTTTTCCAATCTTGATACTGATAATAGTGGCACTATTACATATGAAGAGTTGAAGACAGGATTGTCACGCCTCGGATCTAAACTCTCAGAGACTGAAGTTAGACAAATAATGGAATCTGTAAGAATTTACATCTACAAAATCGTGCAATATTGTGATGTGCACTTTTTCTACTTGCATATAATTGTCTATGCACACTTCAAATGAGCAGGCTGATGCTGATGGGGATGGAACAATTGACTACATCGAGTTCATCACTGCGACAATGCAGAGGCACAGAATTGAAAGAGATGAGCATCTGTACAAAGCTTTCCAGTATTTCGACAAAGATAACAGTGGGTGAGTATAGATTTCTTCAATTTTTATTCCAATAATTGAGGGATATATTCTGCAAACAATAAATATGAAGATATAAACAAATTGCCTGACTATTTTCAACCATTCAAAAATTTCAATCGAACTCCATTTTCACGCTGAAGCTAATACACTAGGCTGCCTATTTTCTTATGATGAAAACCTCAATTTATATGCTGAAACTAGGTAAGTTCAAATTGTAATAGTTTTGAACCTAAAATTTTCATCATGCCTCTTAGCTGTTACTTAAGCAAAAAACCGAATCTATATTCTTCTTGACTGCAGCAACAGTGTTGATAAGAAAGATATTTTGAGTTTGTGTTAAATAGTGAACATTGTTAGAAAAGCGTCCAAAATATGTCAGCAACATCAAAGTAGTTAACTTATTTTTATAGATGAAGCAAAGTATTCTGCTAAGTTTGGGCAATCCACCACCACTTTAACAACCAAAGTATTTAAGCGAGATAGTTGTTATGATTCTCATGGAGGGTTATGTAATGTGCTTTTACTTTTTAGCAATATGATATGAGACTATATCTCAAGTCTCTTGCATGCATGTACCGTACTCTATGTTGGAAACATGGATCAGAGTGGTCCTCGTAGGCCGATTAACCTGCTTTGCTAATTGCCATGATCACCATGATACCATGTGAATTTTGTTGGGCCACCTTACCATTTAAACCCAACCAGAGATGAGAGTAGTCATCAGAACTCTCTAGTGGAGTGTTATACAGTTTGACTTTTGAACAATGTAGGTTATTTGGATTGTATATTTGTCAAGTTCAAGCTACCAAATACTTGATGGCCTAGGGTTATATGAAATCCTTGAATGCTTACAAGATTACAAATGGTAATTCACATCTATATTACGCTCTAACGCTCCTTTTGATGGCCAGAGTTTATATATGACACCAAAATTTTCAACAATATAATTAAAATGCTTGCCAGTTTTCAAAGTTGTAACAACAATGTTCATTTCCGTCTGTATGCTTTTATTTTCTGAAGTCTTTTCTTGAAATAGGCACATAACAAGAGATGAACTAGAATCAGCAATGTTGGAGCAAGGAATGGGCGATCTTTCTAGTATCAAGGAAATTATTGATGAAGTTGACACAGATAACGTAAGTCATGCATTTTCGGTGAAGGGAACTCCTCTCAATGTGTGTCTGATTATTATCAACTCTGAAATTCCCTACTCTTGTTTTTGCAGGATGGAAGGATCAACTATGAAGAATTTTGTGCCATGATGAGAGGCGGAATGCAGGAAAAACCGAGGCCCATGTAGTTCGCGAGATCTGTATCGTTTGGACAATTGATCCTTACATAACAAATCATAATGCAACTGCATCTCCCTGCTGGTGCTGAATCTTTGGCTTCTACTTGTATTTTGATTTTGATTTTTTTTTGCTTTTGAGATGTTTGTGAGATGGTTGGTGGAAAAGAGGCCGTGGTTTTGGATGAGAATACTCCTCGAGTGGTATTGTGAATATGTTGTAATAATTTGTATTTGTAATTCTTGTTACTTTCTTCTATTGACTATTTGACTATGAAGTTTTATGACAATTTTGTTGACGAAATTGCTAATTCTTGTTGTATTTGACTATTTCGTGAGATTGTATTTGAAACTGGATTTGTAGATCAACTCTATCTACTGAATCCGTTCATCAGCACAGTGCATTTGGGTGCGTTTCTTTAATTTCTAATTAAATTTCAAATGCTCGGGTTTACTAGTTGAAAATTTGAAGGTTCTGCGTTTTGCACTTTTATTGTTTGAACTAACATGTCAACTTTGAGAGGCGTTAAGACGTCAATTTAAAGTTTAACATGACATTGTTAGGGAAAACATTTATTTTGATTGGCATGAAATTTGAAGTCATGTGCGAATCATACATACGTCTATATATTTAGTTACACCCGAAGTGAAATATTAGCATCTTGTATCGTTCTGAAATTATTCAAAAGAGAGAGAAAATACAAATTCCAAAGATGAGATCCAGTTAGATCAAGTTCTGCGTACAAGTGGTGGTCTATGATTCGAATAAAACTTCAAATACTTCAGGGTAATCACAAAAAACGGCCACTTTTAATTCATAATGTAAATGTAATCGTTTGTTAATCTATCGTATCCAAGCGCATCATTCTAATCTGTCGTATGATCGTATCCACAAGCTATTTTCTGGACTGCATTTTTCAATGTAACGCACAAGCGAACATCATACGATTCATACGTTACAGTCGTTTCCCACCAAACAAAAAAGAGAGCTGGGAGCTGCTACAGAATCGATTTCTACGCCTATACATATTGGGATTTTTGCTTAGGCGTCACTTTAAAGTAATTAATTCTTCGTTATGCCATCAGTATTTATCGTAATACTATTATGTTAAATCGTTATTTTTACTAATCTTATTTTGACAATAATCTCATGTCAACCCAATTAAGAAAAACTTCTTGGGGGCAGATAACTTTCACGCGGGATTCTGTCTCCTTTTTACTGTTGATCGCGTGTGAACGGATTAGGTTAACCTCAAGTCAACTAATATGGTATTGAGTATTGACCCACGATATCCCGACTTCCCTTCACATTATATATACCGTCATTTACGTTTTAGTATTTACGGTTGTGCCATTCCATGAATAATTAAAAACATATTCAATTGTCACTTTTCCTTTACTGCTCACGTCACTCCAACAATTAACCACTCGTGCGCGTCGTCTACCTCTATTCGACTCATCGTTCAATCCTTCCGCCGAACAACGGAACCACTGACCTCAAGGCTCAAGTGTTATTATTTATTAGAGTCTAGAATTTGAATTTTCAAATTTCATTTTCAGGATCCGACCCGAAAACCTACCGTTTACCGTTAACATATAGCGGTTGGAATTCGGAAATGCTCCAACCAAGTGGGCGCGCCACATTCATTTGGTCTGACCAACCAAAGCCATCCCACCGAATAATTTAGGTCCGACACGTAAACTTGAGCTCCAGTAGAAAATTAAGGTTACGTGAACTTCATTTTAATTTCCTATTTAAACTTGTGCTCGTTTTCTTGTTTATTCTCCTGCAAATCTTAGTTAAAACTTAAAACTGTTCCTCTCAATTCTATTTCTAACGAAGAATTTTTACTACAAGGATGGCGTAGGTATGTACAATCACTTCTACTTTCAATTGATATTATGACATGAATTACGTACTTCCAATTCCAACCTGTTTCAGCCAGTTCATGAGTAAGGGATGTATACAAGTCAAATCGAGTAAAATTTCGAACTATATGTAATTATCTTATGTTATTGTCAAATACAATAAAAATTTATAAATAGAACAATAAAAAATTTGAACGAGTTATTAAACCGAACGTTAATTTTTTTCGAGTTCGAGCGGCTCGTTTAACGAATCAAGTTGGAAGATTTTTTTGATTTTCATCAAAATCTTTCATTTTCAAGTTAAATTAGAGTCAAGCGTTTTTCGAGTCGAACTCGAGTCGAGTCAAAATTGACGGCCTTATCCATGAGATATGTGTACTGCATGTGCAATTTGCTACTCAAACAAATTCTTGTTCAAATACTCCCACTATTTGGTTGATTTTTTGTTCAGGAAAATGGAAAGTAATTTTGTGAAAACTCGTTTTTTGAAAAATAAAATTTCATAATGAAGTCGGTGATCGTTTCTATACCATTAATTGATTAAAAGTGGGAAATACTAAATATATCGCTAACTCAACTAACTTGTAGGCAGTTAACATATGAAACTCTCATAATTTCCTACTAGATCAACATGTGATCACCAAACATTTTCTCCATTCCTGTGATATAGTTGCTTGTTACTTAAACCGATTACATAATCCAAGCCTTTGAATTTTGTTCCTTTCCCTTTGGGTTCGTAGCTAGCAAAATTCAGCTACAAGTGCATAACCCCCCAAAACAAGTGTGCTTATTTGTAGATAAGTTTGAATCATCATGAAGGTTTTAAGCACAAGAGAACAAATATCCTATTGATGTATATAACAATAGGACTTCAATGACTAGTAATATATATATGGCAACTAAATAATATCAACGAAGACGAAAGTATTATTACGGTAGGTAATGCTGGGCAAGTACATGTTTAACAGGTCGTGGTATGGGATAGTGATTCGATAAGTTCATCGTCAGATGTGGGTGGGAAGGGGAAGAGCAAGTGGTCTAGCAGAAAGGTGACGTATGGCTATGGCTTGGTGGAGGGTGTAATATCTTAAATTCTTGCTTTGCACTAATCTTATTTTGGGCTTGATTAGGGGCTGTTTAGGGAGGTTTATGAGTTGGTGAGATGGAAGGCTGACATTGATCGGAGAATTTGTATATAAAGGTTGGTTTCTCTCTCTCCCTCTCATTCTCTCTCTCACTCGTTCTCAACTCTCACTCTCTCTCATTCGCCGCCCTCCCTCTCAGCTCCCTGGTGCGTGGTCGTCGGCGAGGTGGAGCTCGGACGTTCTCCGGAGCGGAGAAGATCGTGACGTGGTTGGTTGTCGCCGGAGGTCGTGTTCGTGAGGGAAAGCTTGCCGTTGGGTCTTCGAAGACTTCTTCAAGTCTTCAAGGTATGTCAAGCTTTACTTTGATGCTCACTTGTGCTTTCGTGAGTGTTGGACTGGTCAACGGTAGGCCGGATGACTCGTCGGACCTGTCCAGCAGTTTCTGCACTGGTAACGGTCGACCGGTGGCATGGTTCGGTAGACCGGTCGTAGTGTAAATTGGGCAAAATCTCTCGTAGCGGCCGAACGATACTTTGGAGGTGGTCGACCGGTAGTGCATATTGAGTGAGAGATGAAGACTCTGGTTGTTTTCGGTTGAACGAGACTCCTTTGCCGGTCGACCGAAAGCACTATTGTAGGTCGGTTGGGGCGTTGACCATCCAAACGGTCGACCGCCTAGTTGACTCGTTCGACCGACAATTTTAAATAACTTAAAGTTTGTCCGACCGCGTGATGGTTTGGTCGACCGGAGTATTATGTTTGATTTGAATTTTCTACTGCCCGTTTTCGGTCGACCGGTGATCGCGTGTGGTTCGACCGTTTGTGATTTTTATTTCGTCATGGAGTTTTACTGGTCGTATTCGGTCGAACGGGACCCCTTTGTCGTTCGACTGGTTGACATGTTTTTCGGTTGGGTCAGTCCTATGGAGAGGATTCGGTCAACCGGTTTGGTGGTTTTGTTCGACCGTTTGGTGCTGTTTTGTGTGGTTTTAGTGTTGTGGAGCCAGCCCAAGATGACAACAGGTCTCCGGCCCTTTTGGGGCAACAGTACAGACATTTCCGGCCTGAGGGTGGTTCGTGTGTGTGTGGGGCCAACTCAAGATGACAACGGGTCTCCAGCCCTAGAGGGGCAACGGTACAGACATTGTCGGCCTAAGAGTGGTCTTCTGGAGCAGCTCAAGATGACATTGAGTTTCCGGCCCTAGAGGGGCAACGATACAGACATTACCGACCTGAGCGTGATCCAACGTGTGTTGTAGCCGACGGTGTTTCCGGCAGTGGTGCCTGGGGCACGTGTGAGGGTTGGGCTAGAGGACCCACGAGACCTGTCACTGTTTGGTGTCTACTGTGGTAGGGAGAGAGTTCCCGGGGGCCTTGTGAGCCGTTGATTGTTTATTGCATTTCATTTCATACATGCTCATAGTTGTCTAGTTCATTTATTGTGTTAGAGGTTTGACATACGGGATTTACTCATGGGAAACTCAGGCATATTCATGTTTTATGTCAGGCCGTGAGCGACACTAGGAGGTGGTTACTGAGGAGTAGCACGTTCGGGGCCAGATACTGCTTTCCCTATTTTGAGGTCCGAGTTATTACATGTATATTTTCCTTATCTTTTGTTGTAATCACACTTTTGAAACTCTCAAATATATATATTGTATATATGTGGGTGCACCAATTGTCTGTTTTGTTCGGAAATATCCTCGTGTTGTGTTTTAAAAAAAAAATTAAATTTCGTCATATTTGATGAATTAGGGGATGGAAAATATTTAAATTAATTTTTTTTAAAAGGTGGTGACTTAGGGGATGGAAGACAACATGGTTGCACAGTTTAAGGAGGTTGATGGCTATGAGCTCGGTCTCTTCGCCATATTTGATGGCCACTCTGGTTGGGATGTCGCTAGCTATTTGCGCCGCCACCTTTTCAATAATATTCTCAAAGAGGTGATCTTTAACTAATTTCGTTGTGTCATTTCTTTTCCTTCTATATATATATATATATATATATATATATGTTCCTTAAACGATTTTATAAAAGAGTTGCGTCTAATATTTGTTTGTCTCCTTTCAAGTGTTTTAGGACCGACCAAATATTACAAACGCGATGAGTTTGTAGCATGGATTCTGAAACATTAAGGTGTTTCGATAACATTTATCAAGAAAAGGTTCTTTCGCTTAAACATTAAGATATTTCGGTAACATATTTATCAAGAGAAACATTTTTCATCTATTAGTCTTCATAGTTTAATCTGTAGTTTATAGCCAGATGCTTATAATTTTCTCTCCTAGGGAAAGAAAATGGATTTTCTTTTTGACCTTTTGCACGTTTGTAACCTCTTATCTTTTTACATTTTGTTTACTTTTCTGATTCCCACTTTATGGTAAATGAATTGGTTATGATTGATTCCTTCATTGTTCAGGTTAATTCTAACTGTCCGATTGTGACGATTCCACCCGCTTATTCAGTGCTTAAGATTTACTCGAGCTATTAATTTGTTGTACAAACAATAGATTGGGTTCCGTATTTGGATTGGGTAACATTCACAAATTATTTAGCATTTCTAATTATGACGAAACAGCGACTTTTGGACTGACACAGAAGATGCAATAAAAAGTGCATACAAAAGAACAGATGTCAAGGCAAGTGATGATCTGGGGAGAAGAGATGGTTCCACTGCTGTCACAGTTAAGAGTCATAGATTGTTGGGAGCTCATTGAGACTAATGTCGGAGTTACCCGAGAAGTAGTGTGCGAGAACGGTATTGCTAGACAAATTTCAGTTGATCACGAGCCAACTAAGGAACGAAAGGAAATTGAAGAAAGGGGTGGGTTTGTATCTAAGAAGTTGGGTAGGTAGTTTGTAGTCGTTGTTCGTCTTGTGGCTTGTAAGAGCTATTAATGATTAATGTTGAGTTTTTCATCGATCGTTGCTAAATTCATGGCTGCAAAAATATTCAGGGGTATATTGTTTGATATAGGAACTTAAGCGTTTCTACATTTATGTCGTCCTTTGAAGAGTTTTGAGGAGACTCCAGAGCAGAGACTACGCTTTTGCTTTTATAGATATTATAATAGCTACAACTATGAGTTCTTGGCTTCTTGCTTACACGGGATAAAGGAAGAGAAACTTAAGAAGTTGGGCAAAGATTTCATGATAAAAATTGTTTCATGATCTAGTATTTGCCCAGCTCTTATTCCACCGAATTCCCAACTTCTATGTGGCTTGGGTTTCACATAATTTCATTTCAACTTGCTTAAAAAAACTTGTGGTAAAAGGATTGTACTCAAAAACAAATTTGCCTTCGAGATTGAGATTGAGTAGTTTTCAAGAAAATACTGAATTATTTTACCACGGTATCTTTAATACTTCAGTCTCATAAACTCATTAGTTGTACTTCAAGTTTCAAAATTGTTTAATATCAGAACATGGTTAAGTTATAAAGTGAATTGATTTATTTTTTTAATTTCAGATTTTTCTAACAAAAAAAACTTACGTTGTGTAATGACCACTGTCCTTGTCTATTTGTTAACATGAATTGAATTTCATGGTAATGCCTTCGAATATTTCACATTTCTAGTGATTCACCCTTATCACTTTAGGACTTACCAGTGCAGTATGATCACCACCAACTTTTAAAGTTATACGAGTTGGATTGTAGTGAAGGGTGTAGGAATCAAGCCATTCAAGCTTCTCTGGATGTTTCGTGGTCAATGCTATGTTCTCTTTTCCGGATAGTAGGGTTGTAAATGGGTGGTTATAATTCTTACCCATGACCCTACCAGTCTAAATAAATAGTTCGCGATTTGGTTACAAACCTTTTATTTTTATCTCTATCCATGATCCTACCCGTTCTATTTAATTAAACGGGTTTGGGTGGTTAAATGGTTATATGGTTAAAACTTATAATGAATACTAAAATCGATATAAGAATTAGATAAATGATTAAATAGATAAAAACATGTCAAATGGTTAAACGGATAACAAACTAAACTTATAATACTTACAATATTTAACATCAAACATCAATAAATTTATAATCAAAATCTCCAAAAAGTCGAGACAACTCACAAAGAGAGGAGTGGAAGAGAAGAGATGGGGTTGGCCGACCGGTTGGAATCTCGGAGAGCAAGAGAGAAGAGACTGGAACCTTGGAGAGGCTGGAGCTTCCTTGGAGAGCTTGGAGCTTGGTTGGAGCCTTGCATGGAGAGAAAAGAGGTGACTGGAGAGGGAGCTTGCTTGGAGTGGAAGAAACCTTAGAGAGAAAGAGGGGGTGGTTGTGTATGTTTGGAAAAGAAATCAGGGTGTGGTGTTTGTTTTTTGTATTTTGAATTTTCGGGGTATTTTTGAAAATAATAAAACAAAAAATTATATGTATATATATATATATATTATATTCATTATGGTTTGTGGTTAAACGGACGGGTGAAATCATGTATCATTACCCGCTCATTTATTAAACGGAAATGAGTTTCATAATCCTTATCCGCAAATTTATTAAACGGTTATAATTTTTACAACCCGTGAACCTACTTGTCTGTTCGATTAGGACGGTTAAACGGTTTTGACCCTACCCATTTACAGTCATGGTGGGTAGTGAAAGTAGGACTCACTATTTACTATTACTCTCAAGCTAGTTGTCGAGTGAATTTGACAATCAACTAAAAAAGATCTACATGCTGAATTATATGCTTCCATGGTGTAAAATGCATGTATACCCGTGGCTTAGGTTATATGGAATTATTTAAGTGTTGTTATTTGTTGTATTTGTAGGTTATGATGTTATCCATCAGTTTTAATAAAATATGAGTTTTAACATCTACATGCTGCATACAAATTTCTGTTTGTGCATTATTTCTGTTAGTTCATAATGTTATTCTTTGTTTGCATGAAGGTCGGAGGGGAAGGTTGCAGTCATTACTGGTGGAGCTTCTGGAACTGGTGAAAGCATTGCAAGGTGTCTCCACAGTCATGGAGCTAAGATTTCTATAGTTGATTTCAAGACAACCTTGGACTTACGATCTGTTTGCGAGTCCCTTGGTGGTGAGAGCTGTGATTGCTACTTCGATGGTGATGTTACCTATGAAGATGACATTCGCCTTGCAGTGGACTCCACAGTGGAAAAATTCGGAACGATAGATATCATGGTTAATAATGCTGGAAAGTCAGGATCACCAGTCAAAGATATTCGTGACTACGACTTTGCGGAGTTCAAAGACATTTTCAATGTGAATGTTAATGGTGTTTTTCTTGGAATGAAGTGCTGAAATTGATTTATATTTGTTAAGTACACAGAAATAGGTTAAAACGGTCTAACCGACGAGGAGTTCGTGTAGGATATCGTGACCGTATGTATGTGTATATTTTAAAATTTTAATACATACATACATACATGATCGATTTCTATATTTTCAACAATTTCATGTATATCGGTTTATATTTATTCTAATATCATATAATCAATATATGTTAAAACAAATATAAGAGAATCATCTTCAAAGGTTCTCTAAAACCTTTATGAAGATTCGGAATTGTGCCGCTCGTCGAATTGCTGCTGATTCGCCTCCAAGTGTTCACGAAACTCTAAACAAGATTAGAGAGAAATGTGCTAACCAATTCAATCTCTAAATCAATGTTAGAATCTTGCTAATAACTCATTTATGCTCCCTGAGAATTTAATCTCTAAAAGCTTGAAATAATTAAGGAATTTTCGGATGGATTTATAGGGTGGTTAGGGAGAGAGATTTTTGCATTAATTAAAACAAGTAGGGAGAGAAGACCTATTTATAGGGTCTCTCAACACCCACATCATAGGCTAACCACTAACCCAAGATCTCTTGTTTTTCTCTCCCTAAAATCAATCACAATTTGACACATAATCACCCACATTTAACCATAATTGGAATAATTCCAATATATGATTAATACTAATTCTTTATTAATTCGGGCAAAACCGTATTAACTGTTTTTTGCCTTTTACCAAATTTTAGATTTATATCCAACAAAATTTGATATTTGGGTTTTAGCAAATTCATATATCATGTAATATATTATCATACGTGATGTCAACCATTACACCCCATAATACATACATCTCATATGAACTTATAAATGATTCTAACTACGTCATTTTCATGATACATTGCTTTTATCGATTTACCACATATATATTATTTCACACGAAATTCGATACATAAGAATATAAAATCAACATTTTGTTTCCCAGTTTTGTGGTGTGACCTATAGGAGGTTCTAAGTCAATTGGCAATGATATTAAACATGGTATCTAGGTACATATTATAGTTACCCAATTAACATAGATTTCTTTGTTCTCTCAAACTAAACATAATCCACTCACATCATTTTATATACTCACGTCGTCAAATATTTGTAGAGCTATGATTGATCGTTTTATTTAAACCGCAAGTGCACGGCCACGTTGAAGCGGTGACAAATACGGGTCGTCCACTGGGA
This sequence comes from Triglochin maritima, assembly GCA_963682175.1. Taxonomy (NCBI): domain Eukaryota; kingdom Viridiplantae; phylum Streptophyta; class Magnoliopsida; order Alismatales; family Juncaginaceae; genus Triglochin; species Triglochin maritima. The sequence goes on from OY821773.1 coordinate 13,649,321, forward strand.
GGTGTGTCGACGTTTGGTTTGTGCGAAGGCGAGTGGTAAAAAAATGGAGAGAAAGATTGATTACACTAACTACACTAGAATGCATAAGGAAATGAAAGAGAGGCAATAAAAACTAAACCCCATAGGGGGTAGAGAAATAATGTGAATATAAAGATGTGTGTGTGTGTTCAATTAAGCTCCTCACAACATGTAGTGCATGAAATCACAAACAACATCAAACTTTGCCTCAACATGAATTAAGATAAGACTACATCATTCATAGTTACTATTGTTGGCTTTTTGGCCTTAATCTATGTTTTGATGATTTAATCAACCTAATCTTAATTATGATCATGTAGAGTAGCACACATGTTGCATTGCACATATATTGCTTTGTGCTAACCTCTACAGGTGATCAAGACTCAAGGAAGAAAGGAAAATCAAGTCAAGACATGTAATCAAGCTCTTTTGAAGACATATATTTTGTATTTTCTTTGAGTCTTAGGAACTTGTGTAAATTGAGCACACTTGAGCTAAAATCATTTTAAACACATATTAGGTTCCTTATAGAAGTCACACACGAAATTTCACATAATCTGAACTTCAATAGATCACCCAAACTTAGACCAGAAAACACTAAACCTGAACCCTAACAGTCTGCCCACATTTGGTCGACCGTAACAGACAGTTCGGTCGACCGAGTGATCAATTATCCTGTTTGTATATGCTCTTTTGGTCGACCGTATGAACTTATTTTTCTGACCATTTATTTTGTCGTATTATACCCAACGGTTGTATTCGTATTAACCAAAAATACCCCAAATACATTTCATGTATCGGTCGACCGAGGACCTTGTTCGGTCGACCGAATATCTGTCTCTTGACAAACCCGAACCTCCTGGAGTAAATCGGTCGACCGCAAGACCTTAGCTCGGTCGACCGAATTGATCATTGTTTGTCAAACCCAAAGTGCCTGGTGCAAATCAGTCGACCATTTTCGGAGTTCGATCGATCACTTAAGTGTTCCTAAGTCGTAGCGTTAGGCGGTCGACCGTTACCTAACCGGTCGACCGAACTGAGTTCAAAACTGCCAAACGGTCGACCGTTCAGACCAATCCGGTCGATCGAATTAACTCAGAATTGGGTCCTGCGAGTTTCTGTTTTGTGTATCCTACACCAACACTCACCAAATCAACCCCAACGGATCTATTCTCTCTAATGCCTATATAAAGAGTTGTAAAACAGATTTTAACACAACTCTCCCACTACTACTTGTCCAATACATTAGAGAGAAACTCCCAAGCTCAAATTTTCCCAATCCAACACTCCAAGCCTACACTTCCACACCTTAGCATCAATTCCACATCATAAGCTAAGTGTGCTCAAGTTAGAGAGTGTATTCCACTCAAGTTTTCGTTTGTGAAGAAGCAAGGACTTCGGTGAAAGCCCGAAGTGTTCCTCTCGGATTGTGAGAGAAGAAAGTCAAGTAAGCGAGGGTGTTCGCGGTGCTTGTTTTGTAAAAGGCATTCTCTCCCGGCCCGGAACGGGGAGTGGATAGTGAAGTCGTGAGCGGAGCTCAAAGTGTCGAGTGGAGCTTGCAAGAGAGGACGTAGGCGGTGGCCGAACCTCTGTAAAACCCCCGTGTCCATCGTGGTTTGCATTTCTAGTCTTTACTTGCTTGTTTGTTAGTTTAATTCCGCTGCATATCTTTGATAGTTCAAACAAGTAGGTAATTAGCGTAAAATTGTGATTAGTATTGTGGACCCATAACCCACACGTTCCTACAACTACTTCGGTCGATCAACGGAGAATTCTGGTCGACCGTTGCCCATGTTTTTTGTACGATTTTCATGTTTTTGAGTTTTCTATTTAAGGGTTCCTTTGCCCTAATTTGTGTAGAATGTACAATTCTTATTTCCTTCATTGAGTATTGAGAAATTAAGACTAGAGAGAGATCTAGAGTGCTTTGGAGGACATATTGCCTCCATAAACTTGTAATCTCGATTGTTTCTCTTGTTGGAGAAGTGGAAGAAGGAAAGGAAACTTGCAAGAGACCCCTCAAGGATGTAGGTACTTTCCTGAACCTTGTAAAATGTGTGTCGTGGATTATTTCAAGTGTGCGTTTGTTATTGCTTGTTTATTTTATCTTGTGTGTGTTTCTTGTTGCATCTAAGATTGGGATAGAGTTAGAAGTTAGTTTTTTTCGTGTGCAATATTCGTTTTGTATTCCGCTGTGCATCTTCGATGCGTTTTCATATAGAGGATCGTTAGAATCCCCTCCCAAAAGCTGGTATCAGAGCTTTGGTTGCGTTTATCGATGTTGGAAGATGCAAGAAACTTTCGGGTGGAGAAGTACACCAGAATAGGGAATTTCTCGACATGGCAATGGAGAATCCGTGCGTTGATGTCACAAATGGAATTGCTTTTGAACACGTTGGATGGTGTTGAGAAGAAGCTGTCGAAGTTGATCGATGATAAGTGGGAGAGTTTGAATCTCCGGACGATAGGGATGATTGAGTTGTGCTTCTCGGATGACATTCTCTTCGAAGAATCAGTGGGGACAACTGAATATTGGAAGCTTCTGGAGGAGTGATTTATGAAGAAAAGCTTCAGTAACAAGTTGAATTTGAAACGTCAGCTGTACACGCTTCGGATGAGGGAGAACACATCGTTTGTTGATCATTTAGAAATGTTCAACAAGCTCGTAGCAGATTTGACACAACTGGGTGTAAAATTGGAATATGGAGATTAAACAATGCTTTTGTTGATGTCACTGCTGGACTCATTCGAAAATTTGGTGAACACGTTCATATACGGAAATGATTCGTTGGTGTTAGAAGAAGTCAATGACACATTAATCTCTTTTGATGCGAGGAAGAACTCGGGTAGTAGCTCTTCATACCAGGGTGAAGGATTGATTGTCGCACCAAGTGGTAGAGGCATGATGTGTAACAAAGGAAGTGGAAACAACAGAAGGGGTCAGTCCAAATCAAAAGGGAGATCCTTTGAATATTTTCTCTACAAGAAGATGAGTTACATGAAGCGTGACTGTAAAGCCTTCAAGGAGGTGCAACAGAAGGGTAAAGACAAGTATGATTCCACCAGCGTGGTAGAGGAATGGGACGCGGTAGACGTCCTAACAGTTTGTGCTGCAGGTATCGACAAATCATCGATGAGATGGATTTTGGATACAGGAGCATCTTATCACATGTGACCGGTTAGAGAGTGGTTTACATCCTATGAACCACTAAAATGATGGATCGTTGTTATGGGCAATGATGCACCCTGCACTACCGTCGGGATTGGTTCCATATAGTTTAAGATATTCGATGGATGCATTCGAACAATGACTTGTGTGCGTCATGTTCTGGAGTTGAAGAAGAATATGATATCTTTAGGAGAGTTGGATAATCTTGGGTGGAGATGGTCAGGTGCAGACGGAAAGATCAGGGTGAGCGATGACAGTGATAAAGGGAACTAAGGTGGGAAATTTGTATTGGATGCAAGGGAATGCAGTAGTAGGAAGAGGTGCAATGAGTGTTGCACAAGATGAAGACAACACCACACTTTGGCATATGAGGTTTGGTCAAATGTCAAAAAAGGCTTGTGTGAGTTACACAAACAGTGTCTGCCGAAGGGTGTCAATAGTTGCAAATTGGATTTTTGCAAACATTGTGTCTTCCGAAAGCAACACAAGATTTGATTCATGACGGCTATCCACAAGACGAAAAGCATATTGGAGTATGTGCAATTCAACGTCTAGGGACTGACATAGGTTTGGTGAAAGGGTGAAGCTGAATATTTCATCACTTTTATCGACGACTTCTCAAGGAATGTATGAGTTTATTTTCTGAAGAATAAATCGGATGTGTTTGAGAAGTTTAAAGTACGGAAGACCCAAGTGAAGAAAAGTACTAGAAAATATGTTAAGTACTTGAGGAGGGATAATGGAGGTGAATACACCTCAATGTAGTTTACGAGTTTCTGTGAGAAAGAAGGCGTCACAAGGCATTTCACTACACCACGAATCTCGGAGCAGAACGACGTAGCTGAAATGATGAAGAAGACATTGTCTGAACAGGCAAAAAACATGAGGCTTCATGCGGATATGTCAAAGGATTTCTGGGTATAGGCAATTGATCTTGCGTGTTATCTAGTAAATGTCTCACCATCATCGACACTTGATTTAAAGACGCCTCAGGAAGCATGGATGGTTAGCCATTTTATTATTCAAGGCTGAGAATATTTGTATGTAAAACTTATGTGTTGGTCGATGAGACACAACGATCAAAGCTGTATTCAAAATCGAAGGAATACATTTTCCTTGGTTACGATAGGGTAGTGAAATGATATAAGCTTTGAGATCCAATGGACAAGAAAGTACTCTTGAGGAGTAATGCAGTCTTTGATGAGACGAGTTTACTCAAAGGCATTGAGAGAAAGAGAAGTAAGAGGTTTCCATACGGGAAGACGAGATTGAAGTGAGGGTTACAACTTTGGAGGGTGAATCGAATAAGAAAGTTCAGCAGGAAACAATCGACTCACGAGTAGAGGAAGATTCTGAGCAGGAAAGTGTTGGTCAAGGGAGACAAAGGAGGATCACTAGGGCACCGGTGAAGTATGATCACGATGACGCTAGCTTGCATTTGCACTTGTTACCGAATGTGGGAATCCTTGCACATTCAAAGAAGCCATTGAGCAAGAGGGCAGGAACAAGTGGATGGTGGCCATGACCGAAGAGATGAAGTCTCTTCATAAAAATGAAACTTGGGAGTTAACAGACCTTCCCAAACGAAAGCGCGCGATTGGGGGAAAGTGGATCTTTCTTAAGAAAGGAGGGTCCACTCCAAATAAGGAATTAAAATACAAGGCGAGGTTGGTGACAAAGGGATATGCTCAGAAGGAAGGGATCAATTACAATGAGATATTCTCACCTATTGTAAACACATACCTCGATTAGAGTGTTGTGATCCATGGTTGCAATGGATAACACGGCGTTAGAGTAAATGGATGTAAAGACACTGTTTCTTCACGGGTACTTAGAGGAGGAGATTTACATGAAGTAGCCGTATGAGTTCATTACACAAGGCAAAGAAGGGCAAGTATGCAAGCTGAAGAAGTCCCTCTACGAACTCAAGCAGTCGCCAAGGCAATGGTACAAAAGGTTCGATACATTTATGTTAGAGAATGGTTTTGTACATTGTGACTATGATTGTTTTTACTTGCGGAGTCTTAGAGACGGGTCACACGTGTTCTTGCTCTTGTATGTTGATGATATGTTGACCGTGGAAGGAGATAAAGCATATGATGATCTCAAATAGAAGCTTCATGGGGAGTTTGAGATGAAATACCTCGGAAGTGCGAAGAAAATACTCTATATGGAGATCTCCAGGGATACCAAAAAAGGTGAAATCTTGCTCACTCAAATGATTTATATCCAGAAAATACTCAAGAGGTATAATCTCGAGAATGCCAAGCATGTTGCCACACCGATAAGCGCTCACTTCAAGCTCTCGTTGAAGTGCAACCCCTCTACTGAAAAGGAAAGCAGAGATACTGAGAGGATTCCATATGCTAGTGTAGTCGGATCTGTTTTGTATGCTATGATCTGTACTAGGCCAGACATTTCACACGCAGTTAGCCTGTTGAGTCCTTATATCACTAACCTCGGGAAGGAGCACTGTGAAGCGTTGAAGTGGTTGTTTAGGTACCTGAAGGAACCATTGATGTTAGCTTGAAGTAAACTAGAGATGGAACACAACGGCTGGTGGAGGGGTAAGTTGATTCATATTATGCTGGTGATATGGATAAATGAAGGTCCACAACAGGGTACATGTTCACTCTAGGTGGAGGATCAGTGAGTTGGAGATCCGTTCTCCAACATACTACCACATTGCCTACGGCGAAAACAGAGTATATGGTAGCGGTTGATGACAGAAAGGAATCTATATGGTTGAAGGGTTTGTTAAGCTCTCTGGGGATGGAACAGAAAGTGACTATATTGCATTACGACAGCCAAAATGTAATTTATCTAGCCAAAGATCAGATGTTCCACATAAGGACCAAACATATTGAATTAAAGTACCAAAAGTTCCATGAATGGATCGAGGAATGCCAAGTTATTCTCCAGAAGATCGATATGAGTGAGAATTCGGCGGATATAATGACCAAGGTGGTTAGTCGGGAGAAGTTTGAGTTGTGCTCAAAGCTTCTAAACGTCCTTAGAAGCTGAGAAGGAAGAGCGCTCCGGGGGGTAGTGTCAGATTTCATGTTTAATTATACATATATATTTTTTGAATTTTCATGTATAATAAGGATCTATTACAATTTTCTTCGATTTATTTCATGCATGCATCAGTTTGTTTTAACAACTAGTTTCAAAAACTCATTAAAACAAACACAAAGGGACTCCGAAATTCATACCTAGAAGTTCTCTAAAACTTCTTGAAGATTCGGAGACGTTGAGGATGCTTGTTGCTGCGCCGGATGCCTCCGAGATTTCACCAAACTCTAAACAAGATTGGAGAGAGAAGAGCTAGCCTCTCAATCTCCAATAGGGTTTAGAATCTAATTACTAACCCCTTTTTAGTTCCCTTGAGAAGATGATCTCTTAAAAACTAAAACTAAACTTAAGAATTAAGGGAATTTCGTGGAGAATTATGGAGAGAGTTTTTGCATGAGAAAAAAAATGAATGAATTAATGAGGTAATGAGACAAACTTGTATTTATAAGTTCTCTCCAAATTACCTATTCATGTGCAACCTCTTGCCCATGATTTCATGCAAACTTCCATCTAACCATCCATTATTTAATAATAATTAATCTTAGCCACGAATTAAATCAATTATGGACCAATTCCATGCACGATCTAATTAATTCTTAAATTAATTCTGCATTAACCGTCTGGACCGGTCGACCGTTTGGAGGTTCGGCCACTCGAACCGGGTTTCGGTCGACCGTTCAATAACTCGGTCGACCGTTCGTAACAGGAATTATTCCATCGCTATGTTCGGTCGACCGACCGATTACATTCGGTCGACCGTTCGAACAGATGAAAATTCTCTGTTATCGGTCGAGACACATCCGGTCGACCGTGACCGATCGGTCGACCGTTTACTGCTAACCGGTCGACCGTTTGAGCACTGTTCTGCAGACTTGTCAAATTTCGGTTTAACCCCTACAAAATTTGACATTTCGGGATTAGTAGTAAATTCACAACTTATGTAACATATTATCCTATGCAATGATAAATCATTACACCCCATAATATTTACATCACGTATGAATTTTATTTAGATTCTGATTATGTTATTAATCACAACATAATTTTGATTTTGCTTGTTCACCCCATGTGTCAAATTTTCTACATGAAACCCGACACATCTTATGAACTCAAAAATCCCCATTTCTTGTTTCCCAGTTTTGTGGTGTGACCTATGGGAGGATCTAAACTAAGTTGGCAGTGATATTAAGAACTTAATATCACAAGCTATAAGCGGTATCTAGCTACACATTATATCTCCCAATTAGTTAGATGTCTTAATTCCACTTGAACCAAAACCCGATCCATTTAGTGATGGAGTGCACCACTTGTGTCCGTCCCTTGCCTCATGATATTAAGAATACACACAAAATAGTATTGTGTCATCTTTGTATTAGTATTCATTTCTTGATCTCTTTAAGCTAGTTATAAATCTGTGACTTAACTCAAATCACATTGTGCACATTATAACTTTGCTTTATCAAGGGGCCCATTAATATCATCACTCAATTAAGAGGGGCAATGATAATCTTTTGACTAACTATCTTCTCCAACGAAAGTTATACTTAACCAACTAATGCCTTTACACTACACTCATCGATAGCTCAAGACACTAGTCTAATTAAGAACTCCTTAAGCGATCGGATATAAGTCTCATATCAAAGGACCAAGGACACAGTAAAATATTAATGACACAGAAACACATTCCTATAATATTTTACTTGTTAGGTCAATTTGGTATACAAAAGTACTATTTTCCTCTTTTGTGTACCCATGTTGTCACTCACTTGTAGAGCTACAATGATCTATGACCAACACGACAATCTTAACTCGGTAATTAATGTCCCATGTTAATTACCATGATTGCGAATATCTTTTGTTTTATGTAAACCAATATCTTTAAGAGCTCTACGGTTAATGACCAAGAGCCTCTTCCTTAACACTTCCAAAAGACGAATAACATAAACAAGGAACAAAATGATTTCTCATTTAATTCATAATTATTTACATTTAAAAGTAAAACTTTTAGAACACATTCCCTTCAGGTAGCGCCAGTGGTGCTTCAAGGAAGCATGAAGGAAGCAGGTTAGAAGATGACTCAGGCAACAAATTAAAACAAAGGTGGAGATTGTTTAAAATTGATTTATATTTGTTAAGTATACAGAAACAAGTTAAAACGGTCGACCGATGGAAGAGTTCCGTCGACCGATTTTAACAAGAGCTCACGAATGTGAAGGTTCGGTCCACCGGTGGAGAAGCCCGGTCGACCGAAAATAACAAGCACTTTTCGGATGTTAAGTTCGGTCGACTAGTATTGGCCACCATTCGACCGAATATAACATGGATTTTTTTGGAGTCAGGAACGATCGATCGATGGTGATTACGGTTGATCGAAAAGTGGTTCCGAGTTGAAGACAACCGTGGAGTGGTCGACCGCGCTAGGGAGTCGTTCGACCGAATTGGAGTTGTCTATTTAAGTGTTCATTTGCCTTAATTTGTGTAGAACGTAAAATTCTTATTTCCTTCATTGAGTATTGAGAGATTATGGTTAGAGAGGGATCTAAGTGCTTTGGATGGCATATTGTCTCCATAAACTTGTAATCTCGGTGGTCTCTCTTGTTAAAGAAGCGGAAAAAGGAAAGGAAACCCGAAGGAGACCCCCAAGGACGTAAGCACATTGCGAAATCTTGTAAAATGTGTGTCGTAGATTGTTTTAGGTGTGCGCTTGTTATTGCTTGTTTCTTTTATCTTGTGTGTGTTTTTTGTTGCATCTAAGATTGGGAGAGAGTTAGAAGTTGGTTTTTTCTACGCGTAATATTCCTTTTGTATTCCGCTGTACATCTTTGATTCGTTTTCGTATATAGCATCGTTAGAATCCCATCGTTAAAAAAATGATGTTCAGGTCATTTCAAAATTATTTTAATGGGAATCAATATCAAAGCTGAACTCACATAGTCCCATTATAATGGAAAGTTTGCAAAACTATGCCGTTGTAATTTCATTATTGCACATCTGATTATAATAAATGTCGTATTCTTTGGTGAAGACACAATCCACCCTTGATTGGCAAATTAAGGTTGAGATTCAAAAAATCGTACCTCTCTGATAGTTAGAGAATCAGAGAGATCCAAGTCTAAAGCCAAAGCTCCTAAAAATATCTTTCATTTTCAATGAAGATTTCAAGTATATCAACAGAACACCAAAAAGAAGCCCTTATTATGTTTCGTACTTATCTCTATTCCATTTTTTCCTTTTATTGTTCATGAATTTTGTGGGGAGCAATGCCAACTTAAAAGACAATTCATTGATGCCTTGTGATGTCACCGAGGCCGTTCTTTATACCATGCAAGCGACGAATCAAAACATGCAAGTGGACTCAAAATAACACTAGATTGGGCAATTAGTAATTAGCAATCGACTAGCAGAGTTTAAATTTATAATCGGTTGTCATATTCTAATTCTACGTGAAAGAATGATAAAAAGGAACAATAATAAAAAGAGTTTGGCGAAACTAAAAACAAATTTGTAAGAGAATGTAAACTGCTCTAAAAACCTAATTCTAGGTGGATCTCTATGCCAAAAACCCAGGTATAAATATTAAGAACCACCTCGCATCACCAGACCGGACCCAAATCAGAATCCTAATTCGCCCTCCGACCAACTGACGGATCCTAATCTAAGGATGTGTTTGGATGGTCGTTCATGAAATTTCAAATTTTGTGGAATTTCAAAATGTATCATTTGTAAATACCATTTTGGTAGGTTGAAGATTGAAATTTGTAAATTTCAAGTGAAATTTAGGAAATTCCAACCCCATACAAAAGTGAAACAAATTTCCACATCTTTGGGTGGAATTTAAAACCCCCACCAAAGTCCACCCCAAATCCTGACACCTCCTCTTGCCACCTCTACTCTTCCAATTCTGTCGAGTTCCATCGTCTCCCCGAGATCCGTCACCTCTCATCTCGAAATGAGATACTTACCCAAACAAAGTGAAAACAAATGACGTCATTTAGAAATCCTAGAATTTGCAAATTCCGTCGTATCAAAGTTCCATGAAATTTGCAAATGACGCATCCAAACACACCCGAAGATAATGACGGTCATGAGTGCTTTGCTTAACCATCTCAGGGTAAGGGTTGTTTGGGTTGCCCCCGTCGTTGCTTCTCCGATGAGGTCAATGGTACCTTCCTTGACAAGCACGAGATCGTCGACAGGATCATCTCCGTCGTCAAGACGTTCGAGAAGGTCGACCCCTCCAAGGTGAGTGAGGTCTTGCTTTTCAACAAAAGTTTTCATATCTTCTTGGGGGAGTGTCAGTTTGGTTTTGGATGAATGTTTCAATCGTGAGGGGTTTCGCGGTGTTCATTTGGGTTTTGGGTTGTAAAGGTTGGATCTTTTGGTTGTTTTATGGGGTTTTGTGTTCATCATGATATTTGATCACTAACAATAAAATAGTTGTGTTTTTTTTCTTTGTTGAGAAGTGTAATATCATGTAGTGGATCTAAGAGTAACTTGATGAACTAATTAAGTGTATATGTTTCGTATTATGGGAAGATAGGTTTTGAGTGCAATTTTTCCTAAACCTTTCCACATGTCATTGTGTAGGGAAGAGTTGAATGGTGGTAGGATTTGTTGTATATAAAGATGGAGTTTGGATGTGATTTGTGGAATTAAGGTTGTGCTTACGAGACACGCAAGTATCGTTTCGTTATTCTTCAGTGTCATGTCTGTCTCTCTTGATACTCGTAGTTGCATACATGATGAATATCAATATTGAATTTATTGATATGCATATGATTGCATGGTGGTGTTTCGACCGACATGTCCTGTGGCTGTGTGTATGTTTCTGACTGAGCCACTTAGGAAAGAGCTACCTAGTTGGTAACATAGAGCCACCCGAGAGAGGAACTGACTACCTGTTGTTAGTGTGGAGCTACCAGGTCTATGAAGTTAGCTGGGATGAGTTCCTCGGGGAATTCAATGAGCAGTACTTCTCGAAGCATGTCAGGGACGGGAAGAGAGAGGAATTCATGAGCCTCAAATAGGGGGAGATGTCATTAGCGGCCTACGTCTGGAAGTTCCACGCCTTGGAGCGTTATTGTCAGGAGATATGTGTGACACCGATCCAGAGAGCGTTGAAGTTTATTTGGGGGCTTCGGAAGCAGCTTCGTACTCACGTGACCTACGGTATGCCTCAGACCCTAGCAGATGCTGTGAAGTTCGCGAGTCTCATAGACCAGGACTATGAGGAGAACTATGCGGAGTCCTGGAGGCCACAGGGGAAGATTGGAGGACGTCTAGGAGTTCCATTAGCAGGAAATCTGGGCAAGAGGCCACGGATAAAGGGGAGCGGTGCACGCCAGCCTGAGCTGTGAAGGAAGTGTGGTAGGATCCACCTAGGGCGAGAGTGTGGGACCCGCCCTGGAATTTGTTTTAGTTGTGGTCAGTCGGGGTCATTATGCGAGCGATTGTAAGAGTGGACCAGGCGAGTCTAGTGCCCCCTAACAACAAGTAAAGATGGAGGTCGTTGTTCTTTTGCACCACCTCAGCAGGGACAGAGGACCGGGTGAGTATTCACCATCAAGGCAGAGGAGGCAAGGGATGTCAACACTGTGGTGGAAGGTACGCTCTTTGTTGATGGTTTGAATTCCATAATACTTTTTGATTGTGGGGCCATACCCCTGCGATGTTGACTACCACTTTGGAAGTCAGCACACCCCTGGGTCTGGTGGGCACTGTGGGGAGTTTCCTCCCCGACGCCACGGTTCTTTCGGGAGACTAGGAGTTTCCGGCAAACTTAGTCTTGTTACCGATGGATGACTCCCACGTCATACTATTGATGGACTGGTTGTCATGGTATGATGTGCGAGTCTTGTGTCGAAAAAAGAAGATTCTGCTCCTGAGGAAGGGTCTACCTGATTTGCTGATCAGAGGGACGAAGGTGGTCGGGTAGTGGTGTCAGCAGTGAGGGCACAAAAATTGATTGAGTAGGGTTGCAGAGCCTTTGTGGCTACCTTATTTGTTCCAGATGCAGAGACGAGGCCATTGGAGGACATAGAGATTGTCCAGGAGTTTGTAGAGGTATTTTCAGATGTCTCTGGTCTGCCGCCTCACAGGGAGTTGGAGTTCATTATTGATTTGGTGGTTGAGACCACTCCACAGTCGAAGGTTCCATATAGGATGACACCTGCTGAGTTAGCCAGCTGAAGAAGCAGTTGCAGGAGTTATTGGATACTGGGCTTATCCGACCTAGTGTCTCACCGTGGGGAGTTTCGGTACTCTTTGTGAAAAAGAAAGATAGCTCGTTGCGGATGTGTATTGATTATAGGATGTTGAACAGGGTTACCGTGAGGAATCAATATCCTTTACCCATGATTGAGGGCCTTTTTGACTAGTTGTAGTCAACAAAGGTATTCTCGAAGATTGATCTGCGATCCGGTTACCATCAGTTGAGGATCAGAGAGGCAGATGTTCAGAAGACCGCATTTAGGACGAGGTACGGTCACTATGAGTTTCTGGTGATGCCGTTTGGATTGACGAACGCGCCTACAACTTTCATGGATCTGATGAACATGACGTTCATCCAGTACCTCGACCGATTCGTGATAGTCTTCGTGGGCGACATTTCGGTGTATTCAGCCGATATAGAGTAGCACATGGAGCACTTAAGGATCGTACTTGGCATCTTGAGAGATCATCAGTTGTACGCCAAGTTTTCGAAGTGCGAGTTCTGGTTAGACAATGTTGCTTTTCTTGGTCACACAGTACCGGGAGCTGGGATATCAGTGGATCCAGGGAAGGTGGAGGCAGTGACTCAGTGGAGAGCCCCGACGAGTGTGACAGAGATTAAGAGCTTTGTTGGACTGGTGGGTTATTATCGTCGATTATTCAAGGACTTCTCGAGGCTTGCTTCACCTCTGATAACACTGACGCAGAAGGGAGTGAAGTTTGTTTGGTCCCAAAAGTCCGAGGACAGTTTCCCGGAGCTGAAGAGTCTGTTGACGACTGCTCGAGTTCTGACTCTCCCTAGTGGCAGTGGAGGTTTTGTGATTTATAGTGATGCTTCTGGCGTGGGCTTGGGTTGTGTACTAATGCAACACAGTTGATACATTGCATACATTGCATCATATGTCTTTCATTTAGTTTAATTTTATATCAATAAATACTACTAAGGTATGTGTTTAGTCTTATTTATAGAATACAGGGACCTGAATGCAAATTACCCATATCCCGAGCATAAACGTGTGCAAGAGACTCATTTCTTTCATAAATACTAAGTCAAGATTATCGGGATTCAAATGGAAGTTCATCCAAGCATAAAAGCATTCAAATACCTAATTACAAAAAGGCCAGGGACGTAAGCACAAAAGTAGTCAGGACTTAATTGCAAAAGTCGAGGACCCGACTGCAAATTACGAGTACCAAAAGATTGTTTTGGAGAAGTTCTAGAGAAAAATCAATTTGGATCTCCAAATATATGAATAAATTAACTCGGATCTCCAAAGATATGCAATAATTAATCCGGACTCGCAAATGACAGCTAAAACATACCATAAACACACAGGAAAAATCCGGGTCGATTCTGAGCTAAAAAGGTGGTGATTCCTCCGCACAAAATTTGATCTGTGCGCTCAAATTTTTACCAATGCTGTATTGACGCGTGTACTTTCCTTTTATATATTGGGATCCCTTGTATCAGCTATAAATAGCCCCGAAACGATGTTGTAAAGGGTCCTTAGTTTTTGTTCCATATTTTAGTAATAAAATTCTGCTCTTTTATTTCTAGTTTTTAGTTTTCTTTTGTAGTTTCTCTAGGACCCCTTCTCCTTCCCTCCATCCATGAGTTTTTAACTCTCTCCAAAGGGTGGGGGTGACAGATTTAGGGTGATGAGAAGAAGAATTACGTTATTATTTTAATTTCGTGTTAGTATATTTTGATTACTTGAGTTTATGTTGATTCATTTATCATGTAATGCTTTATAACTAATGTGATTTATTATAAGTTTCAAAATTCTCTAATCTAAACCCGATATCTAAACCTCCACCCACTGGACTCCCATCCATCTATGCTTTATTTTTAATTTGTTTTTGTTGTTCTCGCTTTAGATAATTAAAAAACCAAAAATCTCAAACCAAACTTATTTCTCTCTCCTTCTTTCCTAAATTGAAAATCACAAAAATAACAATATCTCTCCCTCCTTGTGTTCGACTCGTACTTGCCACGTCTTCATTGACGTCGTGCACTTGCGGTATAAATTTAATTCTCATCAACAGTCAGGTGGTTGCATATACTTCGAGGCAGTTGAAGGTGCACGAGAAGAACTACCCCACTCATGATTTAGAGTTGGTAATAGTGGTTCATGCACTGAAGACCTGGCGTCATTATCTGTATGGTGAGAAGTTCGAGGTTTTTACAGATCACCAGAGTCTGAAGTACATGTTTTCGCAGAAAGAGCTGAATATGAGGCAGCGCAGGTGGCTTGAGCTGATCAAAGATTATGATTTCACCATCTCTTACCATCCGGGGAAGGCAAATACAGTTGCAGATGTCTTGAGTAGGAAGGTGGAAATTTCGGCTGCTAGTTTGTGTATTCAGGAGTGGAGGCTACTCGAGACCTTGTTTTAGTGGAAGCCATTCACCGAGGACTCTGAGAGCGCGGTGATAGCTGGACTGAGAGTAGAGCCTCATATGGTCACGGGTATTGTCCATGCTCAGAGGTCTGATGAGGAGTTAGCTGAGTTGTTGCAGTTGGCTACTAGAGATGGATCAGATTTCAGTGTAGGAGTTGATGGAGGTCTGAGATTCAGAGGCCGTTTTGTTAGGATCTATGACCCTCTAATCGCTACAAAAAATGCGGAATTAAAATGCTAAGCAAATGATTAAGGAAAGAGACAATGCAAACCACAAAATTGTCGACATCAGAGTTTAGAGAGGTTCGGTACACACACCCGGGTCCTAGTCCTCCTCGCAAACCTCGGTCGATCCTCCGAGCCTCGCTTACGGTTCCACTAACCGATCTCCGTTCCGGGCCGAGACCAACGCCGTTTACAACACCGAGCCTCACGAACAACCTCGCCTCGCTCGTGTCTCCTCTCACAACCCGAGAGGGAGCTTCCTCGAAGCTTTTACAACTCTTTGATTCTTTGATATGGAAATTGAATCACACTCTAACTAACACTCTATACTTGAGCACAGTTGGATATGATATTGGATTGGATATGCAAGTGGTGAAGTTTAGGCTTTAGTGTTGTGGATTGAGAGCTTGAAGATGGAGAGGGGATTTGACTTTGAGTATTGGATAGATAGGAAGTATTCAAGATGTCCAAAGCAACCAAATGAGGTCCTATTTATAAGCCTTCAAGCTCATATAGCTGTTTGGGAGTTGGTGGTGAATGGACCAATGAGAAAGCAAGATGTGACTTATGCTCAGCCAGAAATCGAGACAGATTCGGTCGATCGTTATCCACACGGTAGTCCGAAATATTGGTCTGAACTATGAACTCGGTTGACCGATTAAGTATCGGATCACCGTTCACCAACCTCCAGTAGCTTTTATCTATTTAGCCCTAATTAAATTCGGTTCACCGAAGTCCATTCGGTTCACCGTTCCAAGGTGGATAGTAGAATTGATTGGGCTCTGATCTACTCAAGTTCGGTTGACCGTGTATACTTCGGTAGACCAAAGTAGCGCGGGAATTGCGCTGACAATGCGTGGGAAATTGTTATATCAATAACGGTCAAGTTAAATAGCCGTTGGGCTCCTAAAGCCAATTTAGATTCGGTAGACCGAAGTGTGTACGGTCGTCCGAAGTGGGTCAAGTTAATTGGGCTCTAGGGTTGATTTGAATGCGACCGTTGGAGCAAAGTCCAAAACCAGTCCAGGGCTATTCGGTTGACCGAAGGTGTTTCGGTCTTCCGTAGGGGCAATTCCAGAGAACACCTAAGTTTCACTGTTGGGAAGTATTTGGCTATCCGATAGGTGTTTGGTGGACCGAACTAGGTAGGATTCGGTTGACCGAGATAGGTTCGGTTTATCGAGGAATGACGGGACAGAATCCTAGTGCTCAAGTTTACATAAAACCTTATGGACTCAATAAATATAAAAGTTACATGTCTTGGTCCAAAGCTTTGATTACAAGTCTTGAGTCTTGATGTCCTTGTCCAAATGCTCATCTCCTTGATTGTCTTGATCAACCTATTAAGATGATTACAAGTATACAAACATATATGCAGTGCATGTAATCGTGTTTGCTCACTTTGATTGATTAGGTTGATTGATTAAGATAAGTGTAATTAATCATCAAAATTAATATAGATTAAGCCCAAAAAGCCAACAAGTTTCTGGGTACCGAAGGGGGGAGATCTGAAGAAGGAAATCTTGGAGGCACATAGATCCCGTTATTCTATCCACCCGAGCAACACGAAGATGTATAAGGATCTTCAGAGGAATTTCTGGTGGAAGAGAATGAAGACGGAGATAGCGGAGTTTGTCGACAAATGTCCGGTTTGTCAGCAAGTAAAGATTGAGCACCAGAGACCCGCGAGACCGATGCAGAGGATCGAGCTTCCATAGTGGAAGTAGGAGCATGTGACTATGGATTTTGTCACCGGACTGCCGAGGACGAGAGGATTTTATGACGCGATTTGGGTTATAGTCGATCGACTGACCAAGTCGGCGCACTTCTTAGCTATTCAGACTACTTTACCTCTGGAGGGTCTCGCTAAGTTGTACATTGAGGAGATGGTCAGACTTCATAGTGTGTCAGTGAGTATTATTTCTGATCAAGACGCAAGGTTCACTTCTAGATTTTAGGGGAGTCTGCAGCAGGCTCTGGGAACTCGGCTGATGTTCACCACAACATTCCACCCACACACAGATGGTCAGTCTGAGAGGATGATCAAGACTCTAGGGGATATGCTGAGAGCTTGTACTATAGGGCAGGACACTGGGATGAGAATTTACCGTTGATAGAGTTCGCCTACAACAACAGCTACTATTCGAGTATTAGAATGACACCATACGAGGCTTTGTACGAGAGACCTTGCAGATCACCAGTGTGCTGGAGTAATGTAGGTGAGAGACAACTGGTTGGGCCTGAGATTGTGCAGATGTATGTTGAAAAAGTCGATGTGATCGGGCAGAGATTAGCGACAGCTCATAGCACAGAAGAGTTACGTGGATAGGCGTAGGCGTGCGCTGATGTTTGAGGTATGCGATCACGTTTTCCTGAAGATTTCACCATCTCGAGGAGTGATAAGGTTCGGGAAGAAGAGGAAGCTCAGACCGAGGTATGTCGGACCGTTTGAGATTCTCAATCGGAACGGAGAGGTTGCCTACAGGATTGCGCTGTCGCCGCAGTTTTCGGGTCTTCACAACGTCTTCCACGTTTCGATGCTGATGAAGTACGTAGCAGATCCTTCTGGCGTGTTTCAGTTAGAGGTTCCGAAGATCTAGCATGATTTGTCTCTTGAGGAGAGACCCGTGCAGATCGTGGATCGAATGGAGCACCATCTCAGGAGGATGACAATTCCGATGGTGATGGTCAGGTGACAGCAACATAGTGAGCGAGAGGCCACTTGGGAGATCGAGGAAGAAGTCCAGAAGAATTTTCTGGAACTGTTTGGTGAGTTTTGGTTCTAATTTCGTGGACGAAATCCTTTCAAGGAGGGTGGATTGTAACATCCTAAATCCTCACTTTGCACTAATCATGTTTTGGGCTTGATTACGGGTTGTTTAGGGAGAATTAAGAGTTGGTGAGATGGACGACCGAGATTGAGTGTAGAATTTTGTATATAAAGGTTGGTTTCCCTCTCTCCGATCTTGTTTAGAGTTTGGTGAATACTCGGAGGCATCCGGCGCAGAGAGGAGCATCCCAACCGTCTCCGAATCTTCGAGAAGTTTTAGAGAACTTCTAGGTATGAATTTCGGAGCTCCTTCATGTTTGTTTTAATAGAGTTTTTGAAACTAGTTTGTTAAAACAAACCGATGCATGCAATAAATTCTAGAAAATTGAAAATTGATCCTTATTATACATGAAAATTCGAAAAATATATATGTATAATTAAACATGAAATCCTACACAGATGGCTCGTCGGACTTATGCAGCAAAGTTCAGCACTGAAAAAATGGTC
Organism: Triglochin maritima; assembly: GCA_963682175.1. Taxonomy (NCBI): domain Eukaryota; kingdom Viridiplantae; phylum Streptophyta; class Magnoliopsida; order Alismatales; family Juncaginaceae; genus Triglochin; species Triglochin maritima. The sequence goes on from OY821773.1 coordinate 13,667,698, forward strand.
GACCGTTTTAGTGATTTAGTCGATCGATCGTAGTGTAATTTTGGAATTTATCTCTCGTACCGGTTGAACGATACCCTTGGGTGGTTGACCGGTGGTACATGTTGAGCGAGAAGATGGAGCTACTGGTGGTTTTCGGTTGAACGGGTCCCCTTTGCCGTTCGACCGAAACACTATTTTAAGTTGGTTGGGGGTGTAGACCACAAAACGGTCGACCGCCCTAAGACCTCGTCCGACCGATGACTTAAAATAACTTAAAGTTTGTTCGACCTAATCGTTGTTCGGTCGACTGGTATGATTTGATTCGGAATATGAATTTACTACCTTTTTTCGGTCGACCATTATTTCTGTTTTGTTCGACCGATCGTGTTTTGGTGCGTGAGATGGATTTTACTGGTTGCTTTTGGTTGAACGGGTCCAATTTGTCATTCGACCGGTTGGCATGTTTTTCTGTTGGGTCAGTCCTCTGGATGAGGATTCGGTCGACCGGTACGGTGTTTTTCTTTGACCGTTTTGGGACAGTTTGGTGTTGTTTTGGTGTTGTGGAACCAGCTTGAGGGCAACGAGTCCCCGACCATTTTGGGGCAACGATACGGACATTGCCGGTCTGAGAGTGGTTTGTTGGTGTCGTGGTGTGGTGGAACCAACTTGAAGGCAACGGGTCCCCGACCTTGGAGGGCAACGGTACAGACATTGTCGGCCTGAGAGTGGTTCGTCGGATCAGCTTTGAGGGAAACGAGTCCCCGGCCTTGGAGGGCAACTGTACGGACATTGCCGGCCTGATAATGATCCAGAGTTGTGTTGTAGCCGAGGATGTTTCTGGTTGTGGTGCCTGGGGCATGTGTGACGGTTGGGCTAGAGGACCCACGAGACTCGTTCTTGTTTTGTGTCTACTGTGACAGGGAAAGAGTTCCCCGAGGTCCAGTGAGACGTTGATGTTTGTCTAGTTCATATCATATCATACATGATGATAGTTGTCTAGTTCATTTATTGTGATGAGAGGTTTGCATACGAGGTTTCTTTATGGAAAACTCAGACATAGTCATGTTTTATTTCAGGCCGTGAGTGGCGCTAGGAGGTGGTGACCGAGGAGCGTGTTCGGAGCTAGATCATGTTTTTCCCATTTTTGAGGTCTTAGTGATTACATGTACATTTCCCTTTATCTTTTGTTTTAATCACACTCTTGAAACTCTCAGATATATATATTGTATATATGTTGGTGCACCAGTTGCATGTTTTCTTCCGTAATATCCTCGTGTTTGTGTTATATTGAAAATTTTAAATTTCTTCCGTTGTTGAGGATATTACACATAGTGATAGAGCCGATAGAGGACGACACAAAGTTCATAATCTTGGCAAGTGATTGTGTATGGAAGGTAACAACTTATTGCTTACTCTTCCAAATTTTCGTCTTTGTACTCTATTCTATTGTATTCTACTTTAACATCCGCCACCCTCCGTCTATTGGGGCTAAATCTCTTGTTTAAGTTATTTCAATAGCAGGAATCTAACAACTAATCCACTCGCGTTCGTATTAATTAACATTTCTATATTACCATACGATTACGATCAATATTATCTTTGATATGCAGGTGATGACAAACCAAGAAGCAGTTTATGCAATAAGACAGATCAAAGATCCTAGAGAGGCAGCCACAGAGGTTATAGAGGAAGCCCTTCACAGGAAAAGCAAAGATGATATCTCATGCATTGTAGTTAGGTTGCACTAGTTTACATATAATACCTTTTGATATTAACAATCAGTCTATCAATTATACCCCCTAAAGAAATGTTTTCTTGTCCAGACATGTTTGTGTGATACTATGTGTAACATCCCGAAACAGCGGAAATTTAAAAATTTATAATCAAGACACAGGAACTCAGTAATGAAGGACGGGAATGTTACTTCTCATAAAACAAATAGCGGTGCACCAAAAATTATATCAGAGTTTGTCAAAATGATACATGATTACAACAAAACGACAACAGAAGATAAAACGTAATCATGTCGACCTCAGCGGTCCGAGAAGAGGATCCAACTCCAAAATGCGCGTGCCCGCTGATCACCACCCAACTGGACCTATTGCAGTCCTGAAAATATATAACAACAATGCCTGAGTTTCCAGAAGGAAACCCCGTATGCCAACTCACCTATATGCATGTATAACACAAATGAACCTATCATACTAGTAGCATGTCATGGCATCGACCGAATGGAAAACAGTTCCCCCGAAGGGTAAAACAGGACATCAGTCCGACAGTCAACATCGAGTCTCCCGAGGAGACCTACTGCAGGCACATGCAGTCTTACAGCACGCGACATCGCACACCCCACACGCGGCTACACTACTCAAGGGTTCGGCAGGGAGCCTCTGTCACGCCTGTGGGCCGATAGAATACAGATCTGCAAATCTCTGTGGTCGGAGCCACGGGGACCAACGGGGTCGTCGCCCGGAAGGTATAACAACATCATCTCGATAGGTGCCCAGTCGAGGAATCAACATAGCCGGAACAACCTCGGCCCAACAATCATCATCGCTGGCACAACCTCGGCGGCATCACCGGCACAACATCGGTGGTCCAGCACAACGTCCAGCAAAGCATCGGACGAGTCCAGACCGAAGTCTGCCAGGTCATCAGGCTCCACGAGCCGCAAACACCAACCGTGCCGATATAAAAGCAGGGCAGCGACCTCCGTAGCTCGTAGGCCGGTAGTCACCTCACCCAACGCCAGTTGCGTGCCCGCACAAACATCAACATTGGGATCCGCGATCCCTTAGGCCTGCTATACTACAATGAGTCAAATCAATCCATCACATTAGTTACGCTCCATACATGGAGGTGACGCGTCCCGAACACCCACACTCTTCCCAACGGCGGTCCCTGGGCAGGCACGCGGAACGCGGCTACCGTCACCTCCCAGCTCACGCACAAGGCGAGGACACGGGTTTCCGTGGACAAAGTTGGCATTCAAAAAGGGAACCAGGAATTCTGTCCTGAGCCCAAACGGTCGACTGGAAGAGGTGATTCGGTCGACCAGTTCCAGAAAGGAATCGGTCGAGCGTACGCCTAACACGGTCTACCGCTGCGCTTAAAACACAATCCCCAACGGTCTACCGAAGGTCTAAAACCGGTCGACCGAACGAGGTCAAAATCCGGAGTCTGGTCAACAATAAAATCAATCTATCGGTCGACCGACTCAGGGGTCCCGGTCGACCGAACACTAACATGGCATTTCTACATCATTTTAAACTATCAGTCGACCGACTTAGGGGTCTCGGTCGACCGATAACAGATAGGGTCAACCTATTATTCTACGTCATATAACGGTCGACCGAACGAAAACCAACGTCCGAACATCATGCATAATAAACAAATAAACTTAAGTTCCGGTCGACTGAACACAAGAACCCGGTCGACCGAAACACAACAGACAGGCAAAAATACATGCATTCGGTCGACCGCCCGAAGGGTCCGGTCGACCGTTGGTCGTCTTCAACCTCGCGCCAGTCGAGGTTTTCCACGAAAACAACGCCGGAGAGGTCTCCGACCTCCCCGTCCGACCAACACAACCCTCCCACGAGGGTTAGGAACCACAAAACCACACTAATGAGTCGACATACCTCAACGAAGACAACGCAACCGCCGGAGCTCCGCTCGCGCCCGTCGCCTCCGGTGACCTCCTTGCGCGCGTCCTTCGCACGCCTCACGCCACTGGCATCGTCTCCTCCTCAGCTGCTCGCCGCACAAGAGAAAAGAGAGAGAATGAGTGAATGGAGAGAATGAGAGAGAGAGAGAGAGAGAAGAAATCACGTTTTAAACCCAACACACTCCTCCTCGCTACAGTGCCCTACGCACCAGCCCATACCTCCCCCTCACGTCTACAGTGCGCGCCTCTCTTCCCTTCCCCATGCACACCACACAACCCCATGCAAATCACCTTCTAATCCGAGATTAACCCTAATCAAGGGTTAGGGTTCTAACACTATGTTCTCAACAATATTTATTTACATTATCAGTAATTCTAGTTGTATGAACAAATTGATATATTCTTCTGATCAAACTCAGTGCATATTAGAGCTACAAGCCACCTTCCTAAGCAATCTTGTCAATCTCGGTACTCTCACAAAATGGTGATCCAAGATGCTCAAGTTGGTAATGTTGCAGTGCTCCAAACTCAAATCATCATCCACCAGCCTGTTCCCATTCAAGAGCATCATTTGAGAGTAGTGGTGATGCTTCATTGTGTTTCCAAGTTATTTGGAGATGATCTGCTTGACTTGCTTGATTGTAGTGGAGCTTGTGACATTGAGGGTCAGAAGGTTTGGCATAGATGAGGGTCTGATGAACAGCTTGACTATGGTTGATTTGTTGTTTTCTGTTCTTTCAGGGCACTCTGGTACCTGTGCAAATGCCAAATATGTTATCAAGACTATAAGATTTTATAGGGAGGACAAAGAGGAAAATCTTGATTCTATAAAGTTTAGTTAAGAATATTATTAAGTGATCAACAAAGCTAACTCAAAGTATCATGGTTGAATGTTCTTAGTTAAGGAAGAAAAAACTACGATTTCATAAGATGATTGATATTGGAAGCATATGTTAATATCCATGTAAATTCATCACTTTGGTATCTATATCTAAACAACTAAATTTCTGAATTGCCGGTATATATTTTTTTTCTTTCTTCTTCACGTCATTCTGGCTGTTTCCCAGATCGAAATCCTGAACTCCCTACGTCTGCAAATGCGGGCCTATCCATCCATATTCGTATCCGATTGGTTTTTTTTCTTTTGAGAATATGGATATCAAATTTTCATATCTAGTGGATACCATTATGGATATTGGTTTTAATTTTTTTCTTCTAGATATGGATATCAAGTTCGAAAAAATAAGATGATACGGATTCAAACATGTCTTTTTATCTCAGATATGGATATACGCAAAGTTAAAAAATTGTACAATATATAACTTATAATCCTATTAGTACCATATACGTTTTGATTTCTTATAGCTAATAACTATACATATTTATTACATTAGTATGTTTTAATTAATATTATAAGATCATAAATTAAAATTACTAAAACTACCTTGAAGCTTTCATTTCCTCAAGCATTTTATATATTTTTTTCTTCAAACATGTAAATCATTCCAACTTTCTAAGTTAACGTGTTTCAAAAGCTAATTTTAAACACAAAATCTTACATTCTTCTCGTTGGTCAATACTCGTAACGCCACCAACCTAAAACCTCTCCAAACAAACTTTCTCTGAGTTTTTGTGTTATTGTTAAAGTTAATTTATTTTTAAAACATTTAGTTCTAACATATGTGACACCTATTCAATATTTTAATATGTTATAGTTATTCGAATGGATTATGTATTGTTTTATCCAACTTGTATGTGTATTCGTTTGTTTCCGAATGTATTGTACATGGATTGTGTCATGTGTCCGTATTCATTTTATAAGGATACGAATATTATTTTTTGTATCCTTAATGATCTTTATTCGTATGTGTGTGTGTATATATATATATATACACACAAGAATTCTCTAGTGAGCGTAGTGCTTAATTTTTCTAAATTAAGCCCCTACAATATCCACCACTCATTTCAAATTGTAAGGTAGATTAAGAAAAAAACGGTTATGCAAATGAATGGTGAGATTAACTGTAAATAAGATTCAATTGTGAGATTGTAGGAGACTTAAACTAAATTTGATAACCTTTGGACTCAGTAGAGCTTAACTATATATATATATATATATATATATATATATATATATATCCAAATTTCATAAATAAATACAGATATGGATATACCTATATTTCTACTGTATCCTACTGTTTGCATCCCTACTCCGCACGCAAACGAAAACGAGGCAAAGGTGCATTCAGTTATAAATTTTTGAGATCATCATGTTAATGTTTTTGGGTTAATTTGTTCTTTGTTGCACTTGCTTGGGTACACAAGCAAAAAAAAACAATTTGCTTTCATACTTTAGGTATTAAATCGATGAGTTTCGTGAAGGGTATCAAAATGATTTATGGTCTTGGCGTTTATGCTATAAGAAAATACATGTTTCATAACATGAATTTCATCCTTTTGACATCATGGCGTCGATACATATTTTGACGACATCATGAATTTTCTCTATTTACGTATATTTTATTACAAAACCCCTTGGTTTATGCAAATTCCCTGATTAGTGGGAAACATTTTTTTTAAAATTTAACTATTTGTAAATTCTGTCCCCAAAGGTGTGAACCAAATTAGATCATTCTTCCCAAAATACGATTTATCTAATTTTTTCCAACACAAAGTAAGCTCAATATATTGGGAACCTTGAGTGAATGAATAAAATTAATATATCAGATTGTTAAACATGTTGTGGAACCTTGTATGTTTCCAAACTTCCCTTTGTATTAGTTCAACTTTACGCCTAGACAAATAGATAGGTAACAAATAAAGTTTATTGTTGGAATAGAAACAAAATTAGGGTTTTCCTAATCGACGAATCCATTTGGTATATATAATACCAAAAACTCAGGGAACCTATCAATTTGTTACGGTGAGTTTTGAGAAATTCTAGGTTTATATTTTATTTGTCTAGCAAAAAAAAATGTCGTCAAAACGCATAAACTACAAATCAAACAAAAACCAAACAATACAATGCATCTGAAAATATTGAATGTTTGCAGTTCGAGAAACCCAAATGGCCTAATTATTTCGTTAACTATTTATAAGTTAGTTAGGTTAAGTTGTGAAAATACCTGCCAAAACGCTTTCCTCGATACGTTTTCCAAATTCTGCTTTCGAAGATAACCGACCTAATCAAAACAAAGTACCGGAAAAAATTAATCGTTGAGCAAACCCAATAAAACATGTTTGAGACGGGGGGGGGGGGGGGGGGGGGGGGGGGGGAGTACCGCAAGGTTTCTTGCTCGTAAGGCTTCTTCAGGTTTCATACTTCAAAAGCTATTGAGAATTGACATCACTAATTATGCAAATGTAGTTTTGTAACGTCCTCAAACACAGCGGAAAATTTCAAACTTAAATCATACAATCAACGAGAACATTACGAAAGAAATACACACACTGGTGCACCAACATATAATATATATATGTGAACGAGTTTACAAAAGAATGTGATTACATCAAAAGATCATATACATAAAATATACACAAGTAATCACAACCACCTCAAAATATAGGGAAGCAGGATCAGGTCTCGAGCGCTCCCTCCGCCGTCGCCACCCACCTAACGTCGCTCTCGGCCTGAAAGCAGACAATGAATGCCTGAGTTTCCAGGAGGAAACCCAGTATGCCAAACCCTAACACATATATGGACAGAATGAAATGTGCAAAGAAACATAAAACACCACGACTGATACACCTGCTAAGTTCCCGGGACCTCTCTCCCGGCAATAGCCCAACAACACGGGTCTCAAGGGTCCTCTCACCCCAACACACGTGCACACAAGGCACCGCCGGTCCAAAACACGGCCAAACAACCCCCTCATTGCCTCAGTGTTACCGGAGCCACGGTTTTGCATCATTCGCCGGAGCCATGGCTTTGCCTCATTCGCCGGAGCCACGGCCACAAAATCACAATCCACCTCCACGTGTCACCACTAATCGCTATAGGGCCGGAATGTCTGTGCCGTCGCCCCAAAAGGGCCGGAGACCCGTAGCCTTCTAGCCAATTAATAGCAACACACACACACAAAAACAGTGCAAAACGGTCGAACGAAAACTGGCTTCCGGTCGACCGATCCTCACCCAGAGAACTGGCCCAACCAAAAAACCCGCCAAACGGTCGACCGACAAAGGGGTCCCGGTCGACCGAAAAGCACCAGCAGAAATCCATTTTCGCAAACAACAGTAAAACGGTCGAACAACCGAACCCTATCGGTCGACCGAAAACCACCAGTAGAACTCATCCAGAGTCCACACTTCACGGTCGACCGACACCACACGTCCGGTCGACCGGCCATTAAGTTAACTTAAACGTCGGTCGAACGAGTCAAACAGGCGGTCGATTGTTTAGATGGTCAATGCCCCAACCGACATACAACAGTACTTTCGGTCGACCGGCAAAGGGGTCCCGTTCGACCGAAAATACACATGACGTCTTTCTCTCGCTAAAATTGCACAACCGGTCGACCGCCCAAAGGGCATCGTTCGACCGGTGCGAGGGATTCACCCAAAATACACTACAACCGGTCGACCGAACCAAAACATCGGTCGACCGTTTATAGTTCAGAAACGGCTGTGCAGGTCCGACGAGCCCGAAACGGCCTACCGTCGACCGCTCCCATTCCCACACTAACAATAGGTGAGCTTGAAAGCAAGTTTGACATACCTTAAGGCTTGAAGAAGCCTTGGAAGAAACAACGGCGAGCGCCTCCTCGCGAAACCTCACGCAACAACGATCCTCGCTCCTCCGGCGACTCCACAACAACACTCGAGCTCTCCGATCGCCACACGACGCCGACCTCCACTTGCTGTCGAGAGAGAGACGAGTCTAGAGAGAGAGAGTGAGTGAGAGAGAAGAGAACGCGAGAGAGAGAGTGAGGGAGAGAGAGAGAGTAAAACCAACCTTTATATACTTTTCTCCCACTCGATCTCAGCCGTCCATCTCAATCCATCACTAATCCTCTCCTAAACACAATTAAGAACAGTAAGCAAGGTTAGGATCTAACAATCCACCCTCCTTAAAAGAATTTCGCCCACGAAATTAAATCCAGTGCTTACCAAACAGCCCCGGATACGACTTCCGAACTTCCTCCTCAACCTCCCAAGTAGCCTCTCGCTCAGAGTGATGCTGCCACATGACCTTAACCATAGGAATCGTCCTCCTCCTGAGCTGGTGATCCATCCGATCCACAATCTCCATCGGTCTCTCTTCAAGAGACAAATCCTGCTGGATCTCTGGAACCTCAATCTGAATCATGTGAGAAGGATCTGACACGTACTTCCTCAGCATCGAAACGTGGAAGACGTTATGAAGACCAGAAAACTGTGGCGGCAACGCAATCCGGTAGGCGACCTCTCCAACTCGGTCCAAAATCTCGAACAGCCCAATGTACCTCGGACTGAGCTTCCCTTTCTTCTCGAATCTCATCACCCCACGCGACGGTGAAATCTTCAGAAAGACATGATCGCCAACGTCAAAAGTCAACACTCGCCTACGCCGATCCGCGTAGCTCTTCTGCCTGCTCTGAGCTGTCGCTAGTCGCTGCCTGATCACATCAACCTTTTCAGCATACATCTGTATAATCTCAGGCCTGACTAACTGCCTCTCGCCTACCTCACTCTAGCACACCGGTGATCTGCAAGGTCTCCCGTACAAAGCCTCGTACGGCGTCATCCCAATACTCGCATGGTAGCTGTTGTTGTAGGCGAACTCGATCAACGGCAAGTGCTCATCCCAGTGCCCTGCCCAATCCAGAGTGCACGCTCTCAGCATGTTCTCTAACGTCTGAATGATCCTCTCTGACTGACCGTCTGTCTGTGGGTGAAATGTTATACTGAACTTCAGACGAGTACCCAGAGTCTGCTGCAAACTCCCCCAGAATCTGGAAGTGAACCTCGGATCTCGATCTGAAATGATACTCACTGGCACCCCCATGCAGTCTGACGATCTCCTCAATATACAATCTCGCAAGACCCTCCAAAGGTAGAGTAGTCCGGATGGCCAGAAAATGTGCCGATTTGGTCAGTCGATCGACTATAACCCAAATCGCGTCATGAGAGCTCCTCGTCTTCGGCAACCCGGTGACGAAATCCATCGTCACGTGCTCCCACTTCCACTCAGGTAGCGATATACTCTGCATCGGTCCCGCTGGTCTCTGGTGCTCGATCTTCACATGCTGGCAAACCAAACACCTAGCCACAAAATCAGCCACATCACGCTTCATCCCTCGCCACCAGAAGTTCCGCTGCAGATCCTTATACATCTTCGTACTCCCCGGGTGAATGGAATATCTGGCTCGGTGTGCCTCCTCCATGATGTCATCTCTCAGCGCATCGACCTTCGGCACCCAGATCCGACTCCTGAACCTCAGACCTCCATCCACTCCCACAGTGAAGTCCGACCCATCTCTGGCAGCTGACTATAGCAGACTAGTCAAATCCTCATCCCTGTGTTGAGCCTGGACAACTCGACTGACGGTCTGCGGCTCCACTCGAAGACCCGCAATCACTGCTCTCCCCGAGCTCTCGGTGAACGGCCTCCACTCTGACAATGTCTCGAGTAGCCTCAACTCCTGAATACACAAACTCGCAGCTGACACCTCCACCTTCCTGCTCAGTGCGTCTGCAACTGAATTCGCCTTCCCCGGATGATAGGAGATGGTGAAATCAAAATCCTTAATCAACTCAAGCCATCTACGTTGCCTCATATTCAGCTCCTTCTGTGAAAACAGGTACTTCAGACTCTGATGATCCGTGAAGACTTCGAACCGCTCACCAGACAAATAGTGATGCCAAATCTTCAGAGCATGGACCACGGCTGCCAAGTCTAGATCGTGAGTGGGGTAATTCTTCTCGTGCACCTTCAGCTGCCTCGAAGCATACGCCACCACCTGCCCGTGTTGCATCAGTACACAGCCCAAACCAACACCTGAGGCGTCGCTGTAAATCACATAACCTCCGCTACCGCTGGGAAGAGTCAGAACTGGAGCAGTCGTCAACCGACTCTTCAGTTCCTGAAAACTGTCCTCGCAATTCTGGGACCAAACAAACTTCACTCCTTTCTTCGTCAGCGCTGTCAGTGGTGAAGCAAGTCTCGAGAAGTCTTTGATGAACCGGCGGTAGTAACCCGCCAATCCAACAAAACTCCTAATCTCAGTCACACTCGTCGGGGCTCTCCACTGCGTCACTGCCTCGACCTTCGCTGGATCCACTGATATCCCAGCTCCTGACACGATATGCCCCAAAAATGCTACACTGTGAAGCCAGAACTCGCACTCCGAAAACTTGGCATACAACTGCTGATCTCTCAGAATGCCAAGTACAATCCTCAGATGCTCCCGGTGCTGATCCATATCTGGTGAATAGACTAAAATATCGTCCACGAAGACAATCACGAAACGGTCGAGATACTGACCGAAAGTCCTATTCATCAGATCCATAAATGCTGCAGGCGCGTTCGTCAACCCGAACGGCATCACCAGAAACTCAAAGTGCCCGTACCTCGTCCGAAAAGCTGTCTTCTGAACATCTGCCTCTCTGATCCTCAACTGATGGTACCCAGATCGCAGATCAATCTTCGAGAACACCTTCGCTAACTGCAACTGGTCAAACAGGTCATCGATCCTGGGCAAAGGATACTGATTCCTCACAGTAACCTTATTCAGCATCCGGTAATCTATACACATCCTCAACGAGCCGTCCTTCTTCACAAATAAAATCGGCGCAGCCCACGGTGAGACACTAGGTCGGATAAACCCAGTATCCATCATATCCTGCAACTGCTTCTTCAGCTCCGCTAACTCTGCAGGCGCCATCCTGTACGGAGCCTTCGACTGGGGTGTAGTCCCAGCTATCAGATCAATGCCGAACTCAATCTCTCTGTGGGGTGGTAGACCGGAGACATCATCAGCAAACACCTCGGGAAAATCCTGAACAATCTCGATGTCCTCCAACCTCCTCAACTCTGGGTCTGGAACTACCAAGGTGGCCACAAAAGCCCTGCAACCCTGCTGAATCAACTTCCGAGCTCTAACTGAAGAAACGATCAACCGACTCCCGCGGTCCTTCAATCCTCTGATCAGAAGATTAGGCAAACCTCGTCTCGGAATCAAAATCTTCTTATCACGGCACAAGACTCGGACGTCATACTGGGACAACCAATCCATCCCGAGTATAACATCGAAGTCCACCATCGGTAGCAAGACCAGGTCAGCCAGAAATTCCTGGTCTCCAGAAGCAATCGTGGCGCCGGGAAGAAATCTCCCCAGAGTGCCCACCAAACCCAGGGGTGTGCTGACTTCCAAAGTGGCAGTCAACATCGCAGGGGTACGGCCTAACACGCTCGCAAACTGCTCAGAGATAAACGAGTGTGTGGCCCCAGAGTCGAACAACACCCTAGCTACCAAATCTGCAACAAGTAGCGTACCTTCCACCACCGTGCTGGCATCTCTAGCCTCCTCCGACTGGATAGTGAACACGCGACCTGCTCTCTTCCCCTGCTGGGGTGGTGTTGCAGAACGACTTGGACCAGCTCCACCAGCTGTGGATGATCCCGGTCGAACAATAGGCCCACCTGGCCTACTCGGGCAAGAACGAACAAAGTGACCCAGCTGGCCACAACCATGACACGCGCCAGAATGGGGTCCGCAACCGCGTCCCGGATGAACTCCACCACACTGCCTGCACTGCCCAGCCTGCGGTGGTCCACCTCCGTCAATCCGAGGCCTCTTGCCCGGATTCCCTGACAACTGACTCCCCGGACGCACTCCGGTCTTCACCTGTGACCTCCTAGCCTCCTCAATGTCCTGGCTATCCTGATCCATGATGGTCGCGAACTTCACAACGTCTGCTAACGTCTGTGGCATGCTCGTGGTAACACGGGCCCTGAACTGCGGCCTCAGACCGCGCACAAACCTCCGAGCCCTCTGCTCCTGCGTCACATAAATCTCTGGACAGTATCGCTCCAAAGCGTGAAATTTGATGATGTAGGCAGCCAGAGTCATGTCCCTCTGCTCTAAAGCCAGGAACTCCTCTCTCTTCCTATCGTGGGCGTGCTGCGGAAAGTACTGTTGGTTGAACTCCACTAGGAACTCCTCCCAGCTCAACTCCTCACTGTCCTCGAACACCACAGCAGAAGTGGATCTCCACCAGTTGGCTGCGCCGCCGTCCAACACGTAGGTGGCCAGATCCACCTTCCTCTCAGGAGGACACCCAATCGCCCAAAAGATCTTCTGGATCTTAAAGACCCAGTCCTCTGCTGCCTCAGGGTCGCCGCTACCATCGAAGGATGGGGGATGCTGACGCATAAACCGATCCAACACTGCGCCCGCTCCTCCCTGCTCAACCTAGGCAGATTGGCGCTCGAGAATCTCGCCCAATCTACCCAACGTGCCCTGGAGCGCCCTCAGCTCCTCTCCTCTACTCCCCTCACCCACCTCATCACTGGTGCTACGGTCTCGGGGAGAAGGTCTCGCACGCCTCGGAGCCATCTACACAGGAGACACAAAACATGAATGAGAACAATGCATGCATGATTGACACAACTCTAAGGGTGGTTCCATTGGACGAAGACACTGAAACTGACCGCTCTGATACCAAGTTGTAACGTCCTCAAACACAGCGGAAAATTTCAAACTTAAATCATACAATCAACGAGGACATTACGAAAGAAATACACACACTGGTGCACCAACATATAATATATATATGTGAACGAGTTTACAAAAGAATGTGATTACATCAAAAGATCATATACATAAAATATACACAAGTAATCACAACCACCTCAAAATATAGGGAAGCAGGATCAGGTCTCGAGCGCTCCCTCCGCCGTCGCCACCCACCTAACGTCGCTCTCGGCCTGAAAGCAGACAATGAATGCATGAGTTTCCAAGAGGAAACCCAGTATGCCAAACCCTAACACATATATGGACAGAATGAAATGTGCAAAGAAACGTAAAACACCACGACTGATACACCCGCTAAGTTCCCGGGACCTCTCTCTCGGCCATAGCCCAACAACACGGGTCTCAAGGGTCCTCTCACCCCAACCCACCAACACACGTGCACACAAGGCACCGCCGGTCCAAAACACGGCCAAACAACCCCCTCATTGCCTCAGTGTTACCGGAGCCACGGTTTTGCATCATTTGCCGGAGCCACGGCTTTGCCTCATTCGCCGGAGCCACGACTTTGCCTCATTCGCCGGAGCCACGGCCACAAAATCACAATCCACCTCCACGTGTCACCACTAATCGCTATAGGACCGGAATGTCTGTGCCGTCGCCCCAAAAGGGCCGGAGACCCGTTGCCTTCTAGCCAATTAATAGCAACACACACACACACACAAAAACAGTGCAAAACGGTCGAACGAAAACTGGCTTCCGGTCGACCGATCCTCACCCAGAGAACTGGCCCAACCAAAAAACCCGCCAAACGGTCGACCGACAAAGGGGTCCCGGTCGACCGAAAAGCACCAGCAGAAATCCATTTTCGCAAACAACAGTAAAACGGTCGAACAACCGAACCCTATCGGTCGACCGAAAACCACCAGTAGAACTCATCCAGAGTCCACACTTCACGGTCGACCGACACCACACGTCCGGTCGACCGGCCATTAAGTTAACTTAAACGTCGGTCGAACGAGTCAAACAGGCGGTCGACCGTTTAGATAGTCAACGCCCCAACCGACATACAACAGTACTTTCGGTCGACCGGCAAAGGGGTCCCGTTCGACCGAAAATACACAGGACGTCTTTCTCTTGCTAAAATTGCACAACCGGTCGACCGCCCAAAGGGCATCGTTCGACCGGTGCGAGGGATTTGCCCAAAATACACTACAACCGGTCGACCGAACCAAAACACCGGTCGACCGTTTATAGTTCAGAAACGGCTGTGCAGGTCCGACGAGCCCGAAACGGCCTACCGTCGACCGCTCACACTCCCACACTAACAATAGGTGAGCTTGAAAGCAAGTTTGACATACCTTAAGGCTTGAAGAAGCCTTGGAAGAAACAACGGCGAGCGCCTCCTCGCGAAACCTCACGCAACAACGATCCTCGCTCCTCCGGCGACTCCACAACAACACTCGAGCTCTCCGATCGCCACACGACGCCGACATCCACTTGCTGTCGAGAGAGAGACGAGTCTAGAGAGAGAGAGTGAGTGAGAGAGAGAGAAGAGAACGCGAGAGAGAGAGAGTGAGGGAGAGAGAGAGTAAAACCAACCTTTATATACTTTTCTCCCGCTCGATCTCAGCCGTCCATCTCAATCCATCACTAATCCTCTCCTAAACACAATTTAGAACAGTAAGCAAGGTTAGGATCTAACAATCCACCCTCCTTAAAAGAATTTCGCCCACGAAATTAAATCCAGTGCTTACCAAACATCCCCGGATACGACTTCCGAACTTCCTCCTCAACCTCCCAAGTAGCCTCTCGCTCAGAGTGATGCTGCCACCTGACCTTAACCATAGGAATCGTCCTCCTCCTGAGCTGGTGATCCATCCGATCCACAATCTCCACCGGTCTCTCCTCAAGAGACAAATCCTGCTGGATCTCTGGAACCTCAATCTGAATCACGTGAGAAGGATCTGACACGTACTTCCTCAGCATCGAAACGTGGAAGACGTTATGAAGACCAGAAAACTGTGGCGGCAACGCAATCCGGTAGGCGACCTCTCCAACTCGGTCCAAAATCTCGAACGGCCCAATGTACCTCGGACTGACACCACACGTCCGGTCGACCGGCCATTAAGTTAACTTAAACGTCGGTCGAACGAGTCAAACAGGCGGTCGACCGTTTAGATGGTCAACGCCCCAACCGACATACAACAATACTTTCGGTCGACCGGCAAAGGGGTCCCGTTCGACCGAAAATACACAGGACGTCTTTCTCTCGCTAAAATTGCACAACCGGTCGACCGCCCAAAGGGCATCGTTCGACCGGTGCGAGGGATTCGCCCAAAATACACTACAACCGGTCGACCGAACCAAAACACCGGTCGACCGTTTATAGTTCAGAAACGGCTGTGCAGGTCCGACGAGCCCGAAACGGCCTACCGTTGACCGCTCCCACTACCACACTAACAATAGGTGGGCTTGAAAGCAAGTTTGACATACCTTAAGGCTTGAAGAAGCCTTGGAAGAAACAACGGCGAGCTTCTCCTCGCGAAACCTCACGCAACAACGATCCTCGCTCCTCCGGCGATTCCACAACAACACTCGAGCTCTCCGATCGCCACACGGCGCCGACCTCCACTTGCTGTCGAGAGAGAGACGAGT
The DNA here is from genome assembly GCA_963682175.1 of Triglochin maritima. Taxonomy (NCBI): domain Eukaryota; kingdom Viridiplantae; phylum Streptophyta; class Magnoliopsida; order Alismatales; family Juncaginaceae; genus Triglochin; species Triglochin maritima. Next base: position 13,683,676 of record OY821773.1, read on the forward strand.
CTAGAGAGAGAGAGAGTGAGTGAGAGAGAGAAGAGAACGCGAGAGAGAGAGTGAGGGAGAGAGAGAGAGAGTAAAACCAACCTTTATATACTTTTCTCCCACTCGATCTCAGTCGTCCATCTTAATCTATCACTAATCCTCTCCTAAACACAATTAAGAACAGTAAGCAAGGTTATGATCTAACAAGTTTGATTTGCCAGTAAGATTACGATTACTTTGAGTTACTTCTGGAATCAGTACAATATTGGAAACTTGGTGTGAGGTTTGATGGTAAGGTGATGTTTATTTATAGTAAAAAGTTTCATTACTTGAGACGGTTACGCATAACAAACCGATCCGAATATTTCGTTGGAGTGATTTTTTCTGGACCGTCTAGTGCGGGAGATTCGCACTCTCCATGATTCCGAATTGTAATTTAGATCGGTATTTTGTATTTTCATTCTAAATAATAGTATTTTGCTTCCACCCAAATTATTCCGTAAATCCATCGCTTTCCGCTACAACCACAACATCTAAAACTATACTTTCCAAACGTGAGTTACTTCAAATCGATTCCTTTCATTTAGGAGTACGCATGCACCATTAACTTATATTTTTTACATAAATACGAACACATGATTATTACATATATTTGCATATGTTTTTTTTAATTATATTTGTATGTAGTTATAATTCAAATAAATAATATACTTTTTGTAAATAATTAATGAATTCATTTTTTGCGTATGTGTAACATAATTTAGTGTCTCGAATATATGTCTGGATATTGCATTTTTCATAGAATGGATTTAGGAAATTAAGAAATCTTAACAATATTACCGAATATGTGATTGCAATGTGGTTAAATTAAGATAATCTATTTAGCATATCTACATGACATTGAAGTCCTATGTCTAATTTGTTGCTATATTTTTCAGTGGACAATTACTTTCCAATTTTTTGTGAATTAGAATTTTATAACGGCTAAGCATGAAGTTCCTCTTTTTATGTTTTCAAAGTGACTGGGGTAGGGAGTATCGTTCATTCTCTGATATTTTGAGTAGTCATGACATTATTCATCGACTTTCATGTTCGCATACTCATGAACAAAACGATGTGGTTGAACGTAAACATAGACATATTGTGGATATGGGTTTAACTCTCATTCATCATGCTTTTGCACCTAATTCATTTTGGAATGATGCATTTAGTACTGCAGTATTTGTTTACCCTCTCGTGTTATTCAAAACAAATGTCCTTTTGAAAAACTTTTTGCGTTTAAACCTGATTGTAAAATTTTAAAAGTATTTGGTTGTGCTTGTTTCCCATGTCTTCGACCTAATTATATGAACAACAAATTACAACCACGATCAAAACAATGTGTTTTCTTGGGTTACGCTTCTCTCATCGTGGATATAAATGTTTTGATCTTGCATCTAGACGCATGTATATTGCTCGCAATGTTATTTTTCATGAAAATAAGTTCCCATTTAATGATGATGTTCATAAGCATAAACATGTGGATTCTGGTGGTCGAGACACAGTCCTTCTGTCATTCCACATCCTATATCGAACATAGCTAATGTGAATGTTCCAGTGCCTCCTCATATTGCTCCACCACTAGAAAATCCAGAACCTATACCACTCCCTCCAATAGATACTAACATACAACATATACAATCAACACTACTTCCATTCATCATATGACCACTTGAACCAGATCATACAAGACAACCCAAATGTTTCCCTGATTATCGAGTTTTTAATGCTTCCAAACATCCTTTATGCCTCTCATGACTATAAGAAATTAAACTCACATGTTACTCACAAACTATTAAGGATAGGCGATGTCGTTCAACTATGAATGATAAGTATAATGCTCTGATTAAAAATGGGACCTGGTCACTTATTCCTCATTCATCTAGTGTCAATATTATAGGTTGTAAATGTGTATTCAAAATTAAACGAAATCCGGATGGTAGTGTTCATCGCTACAAATTAAGCACGTCTTATTGCCAAAGGTTTTCATCAAGAAGAAGGTCTGGACTTCCATGAAACCTTTAACTCAGTTGTTAAATCTGTCACTATTCGTGATGTGCTAAATATTGCTATCTCTAAAAACTAACCTATAAAGCAACTAGATGTGAGCAATGCTTTTCTTCATGTATTTATGGTACAACCTCCATGATTTTCGGACCTTTCACATTCAAATAATATATGCAAATTACACAAAGCTTAAATGGGATTAAACAGTCTCCTCGTGCATGGTTTACTAGACTTGCTAAGAGGTTAAAATCTCTTGGATTTAATCCCATGAAGTTTGATGCCTCCTTATTTATGCTCAAACAGGGACAATATATGATTCTAATGCTAGTTTATGTTGATGATATCATTATTACATGCAACTCTTTACACCTCATCAATTAGGTGATATCTGACCTTAATACAACTTTTTCTATGAGGGATCTTGGAGCCTTGAATTATTTTCCGGGCATTGAAGTTCATTCAAATAGTAAAGAAATTTTCTTTCTCAACATAAATATATCTAGGATGTTATTTTTTGCACTAACATGCATACAACAAAATCAATTGGTATTCATAGTTTTTGTTCTGTCAAAATGTCCAAAAATGTGGGTACACCTTGGATGATGTTTTTTTATGTATCGGAGTACAGTAGGGGCTCTACAATACATAATTATTACCCGTCCAGATCTTTCATATCTTGTTAACAAAATTTGTCAATATATGCAAAAACCAACAATTGAACATTAGACTGTTGTTAAACACATTTTACGTTATCTCAAACACTCCATTAATGATGACTTACATATTTTTAAATTCTTTCAGTGATTCTCTCCATGGCTTATTTGCATTTTCTGATGCAGATTGGGCACGAGATCTGGATGACCGACGATCCATAATGGGCTTTTGTATCTTCATGGGCCAAAACCTTGTCTCATGGAAATCTCGCAAACAACCTATTGTTGCCAAATCTAGCACTGAAACAGAAATCCAGGGAGTTTCTCATGTAACCACAGAACTGATTTGGCTCCAGAATCTTCTCAATGAACTTGGTTTACCAAAAATCACTCCTACTCTTTGGTGTGACAATCTCAGCACTACCTACCTAGATTCCAATCTGATTGCTTGCACCAAGCATGATGAAATCGATATTCACTTCGTCCGAGAATTGTCATGACCAAGCAATTGAATGTCTGCTTTGTATCAACCCAAGACCAACTGACAGACCTACTAACCAAAGCTCTTTCAGCACACCGTTTCAACTACCTTTGGTCCAAGCTCAATCTTGGTTCCTCCCTGATTTGCTTATGGGGGGATGTTAGACAAGAAGACTCTTCAAGCCTACACAAATAAGCCCAACCCATTATGCTCAATTACTATTAGAACAAATCTGATTATAACTATTGTATTCTTAGCTTCAAGTTATGTAATTCAAGTATTATAGTCCCATACTATAAACCAAATACATGTAATCTAAACATTATGTAATTCAACCTAAGTTTTAAAATGTTTAAACACAGAAAAAACATCTGATTTGCATGTAATGGGAACAAACCAGACATATTTACTAAAATCATCAATGAAACTAACATAATATTTGTGACCAATTCGAGAAATAACAGGTGAAGGGCCCCAAACATACAAATATATCAATTGTAAAGGGACAGTACTAATTGGATCAGTAGAATAGAATGCGAGATTATTGTTCTTAATAGTTGGACAAGTATCACAATATGGAGAAGAGTTAGATTGAGTTACTAGTATATCATTGTGATGGAGGATAGACCGAATGACCTGATCAGAAGGATGACAAAGTATGTTATGCCATGTATTCATCTCAACCATTTCACCAAGTAAGACAAAACGAGAATTAGAGGAATCTGTAAGATGTAATCGATAAAGCCCTTTTTCACGCCAACCTAGATAGGACTCGAACCGTGAGGAGGTCCTTCACAAAACAATAATAAAGATAAAATTCAAGATAAACATTATTATCCATAGAATTGGACAACACTTAATAATTTCTGAGTGACAATTGGAACAAAAAATACTTGATGCATGCGAAGAGGTTGTTTAGTAGAAGGAATAATAAAAGATCATGTTCTTAGGATAGGCAAATCTAAGACGTTTGCAGTGCAAATGATGTAATTTCCCGTATACTCAGCCAATGTCTAGAAACTACTAGTGTCGTTGGTCAGATGATATGTGGCACTTGAATCCGGATACCATGCATCGTTTTAGACTTGACAGGCAGAAGTCATCATAGCAGAGAGATTAGAAGGGGTTGAATGGACTGGTCCAACCTTTTGTAGCATTGCAGCAGAGTGCCATGGTTTGTTGCATATCTGACAGTAAACATGTGGTCGGTTGGAAAATCCAATGTTCGGTTGTGAAGATCGACACCCGGTTGTCCAGAGGAGTTGCTATTTTTGAAGCGACCATGACCTCTGTTGTTGTGACCGGAGCGTCCGACCACCAGCTGAATGATCTCGGTTGTTTCTTTTGACAACAATATTAGCAGTGGTATCTCCGATGGTGTTTCGATCAAGTCGGATCTCATGAGTGAGTAACATGCTATGAAGGTCTGCTATAGAGAGATCATCAGAACGAGTGGTAACAGAGGTGACAAGTGGATCATACTCAGAACCAAAACCAGATAGTATGTGTAACACTAAATCAGCAACGGTCACCGGATTGGCAACGACAACAAGATTATCAGAAATAAATTTCATTTTTTGAAGATAGGAAGTCATGGAAAGGTCTGCTTTTTAGTGGTTTGAAGTTGAAGGCGAAGTTGGATAATACGGGAGCAAGATTGGGAAGCAAAGAGTTTCTCCAATGTCGCCCATAGAGACTGAGAGGTATGACATCCAACAACATCACCGAGAACTTCTATAGTTAAAGAAGCAAGAAGGCAACCTAATAGAAGTTGGCCTTGTTTTTGCCAAAACAAAAAAGCATGATTATCTATAGAAGCAATATAATCAGTCTCAATAAGATATTGTGGTGGAGGAGATATTAGATCATCCAAAAACCCAAAAAGGTCATGTTCTTTGACAATAGGGAGGATTTGAGATCTCCAGGCGAGATACTTTCCTCTGTCTAGCCGGATATGAACAAAAAAGGAGGGGTTCAAGACTATTGAAGGGGTCGTCTGATCAGTAGTATCTGTTGTAGAGTTATTAACACTAAACAAGGCAACCATTGGCACTGGTCAAGAACCCCAAAGAAAAAAAATCAAATACATATATAAAAACAACTTTGTTCAAAAATCTCTGAAGAAAACGTAGACTGATATACTAAATAGATCAAGGCCAAAAAATTATATTATGGACTTTTTTATAAGAATTTTTTTATCGATGAAGTCTTAGAAGTATGTATGTGTTTCAAAAGGAAAATCTCGGAAGTTTATGTTATCTGTGAGAAACAGGGAAAACGAAAAAAAAGATCCAGACGAAGAACAACCAAAAATAAATAAATCTTGATCTTGTATTGCCGAAATAGCTCAAGAGAAACACAAAAAATGCAAGAAAAAGCGACTAGTAAAATGATAAAACTAATAACCAGTAGTTCTTATTCTCGTAGTGCCTGAGTAGGCTCTGAAAGAGCACAAAGAAGGCAAGAAGAAGGAACGAAACATCTAACCAAGACGCCAAGATCAAAAAAAATGAAGAGCAAGCAAAATAAGATCAGAGAAGAAAAAGGCAGAGTTTCGTTGTGTGTGTGGTGGGAGAAAAATGGTGGTTGCGGCGGAAGAGTGAATATATATCGGTGTTGTGTGATCGTTGGATCTAGGGTAGAAGGAATAAATTATGTAGATGAATCTGTTTGAACCGTGTTTCTTGATGGTCGTTGGATCTATGGTGTGTTTGCTCTTGATGCGTTCTTTGGCCCAAGAAGATGATGATGGGCTGGCTTGAGTCTATTTTGGGAAGGGAAAAAAAGACAGTTAGTCTTTGGCTCTGACACCATATTCTGATGAGCATAATCTTGTGATTTAGGACAACAAATGAATCTCTTCCTCACTTGATTTACAAGTGAAGAGGATGTTGTATTTACAGTATAATCTTTAGATTACATGGATTTGGTTTACAATGTGATACTATAATACTTGAATCACATAACTTGTGAGCTAAGAATATAATAGTCATAATCAGGTTTGTTGTAATAGCAACCAAGTATAGTGGGCTGAGCTTATTTGTGTAGGCCTGAAGAGTTTCTTGTCTAACAAACGAGAAGGCCGGAGAGGCAAGATTCTTGTTAGGTTGTTATTTAGTTTGTTTCTTTCAATTCACGTTGCCTAAGTTGAAATAGGAGATTGCTTCCCTCTTGGAAGTTCGATCATTCGTACGTTTATGTTCCATCGTATTTAGAGGCGTCGCATCAAGTGTACCAAGCGGTACCTTGTTTGGTCCACCCAGCTTCTTCAAGTATTCGCAATTGCAAAAGGCACAATAGTTGCAAGAGCAGAATGTGCAACGGTATAGGATTACTACTATACATATTGAATTAATCAATGACCAATTTTAGCTCCTAACTTTCCAGGATTAATGGAACTCCAAGGTATTCATATTGTAGTGGAGATCGACGTCCGGAAGGAGAATTCGGGTGGAGAAGTTGGAACATCGAGGAAGATACATTCAAGTGCAATTTTAGTAGATAGGGGATAGTTTAACGTATGAGATAAATAGAGTCTCTTAGCTTGTCCAAACAATCACCACTTACTAGCCACGACGATCGGTTATCTATTCCAATCGCTCCTACAAGTGAGGGTATATATAGCACGGAGAGGCAAAGTGGGCTTTCAACTGACGACAATTTTACGGGATGAAGTGAAATAATCTTGTCAAGATTATCATGGGGATATTTTGGGGAAACTGAGTTTACGATCGAGAATGAACGGCTAATTTGATTACTATTGAGTATGCTCATGGATCGAACATGTATATCATGCTTAAGAGGCCACTTATTAGATTAAATTGAACCATGGACCCCAAGCTAAATTAGATTCGAAAGACACAATTTATGAGTCACAGAAGAAACAAAACGCACATGCACTACATCATCATTTATCATGAACATACTCAATCTAAAAACACCACCCACCTTCCAACCTTTACAAACCACTACATCCACTTGCCTCCAAACCCCACCACACCTCAAACAACAACATAATTAATAAACCTCACTAACACAACCACACACCACACCAACATCTCAATTATTTACCCCATCACATGAAATGATGAAAACAAGCCACCAAGTTGAAACTTGGAATTCCAAACACTAGAGCAAATTAAGCAAGTTTAGGCTTTCTAGTGGTGCTTGTTGGCCATGTTGCATTGCCTTCTGATCTCACCATTGGTTCCAGTCAAGGGGTTGTTCTCTGATAGGATTTGGATGGCCCTAGAGAAGTGGTGGAAGAAATAGTCTTGGCTCTTGGCCATTTTCTTAACGAAGGGGCGGGTTCGAGGGTCGGTTGCGAGTTGGTGGTCGACCAACAGAAGACCCTTGTTGTCAAGAATATTACGATAGTAGTTGTTGTCGAGGATCATTGGCGTTCCACGGTCGTTACGGACGTATTGGACCGCCTTCGGGTCAGGGATCGCATCGGGACACTTCTTCATCATGTGGGGAATGTGGTCCGGGTTCAAGGCTGGGTCGACCTCTGGGTAGAGCCTGTGAACTAGCTTCACGCAGTGGGTTCTACCAACGCTGTGAGAACCTATACGTATACATGCGTAAAAAGTAAAAACCAACAACTATTACAAAGCATAATTGGCCGACATCAACTTACTTTTGAAGAACATTACTTATCCCATCAAATGAATGAATTGCTAGCTAATTAAACAATTAATGTTTGGAATACATCTAACTACCATCCTATCTCATTTCTAGATTTGCTTGTTTGTGGACATAATTTGTGGTATTGTGTATATCATACAGCAATTCCTCTAGCTTCGTAATTAAATATTTTCACGTGATGACCACCCTACGTCGACCTTCACGCCCACTGAGTCAAATATATCTTTGGCAATTAGCATGGTGTCTTCTACTTTAATTCAGTGAGTGTCAACTAGTGTAGTCTTTTTTTATACACGCACATGAGGAGGAATCTTGTAAGTTTTAAGGCAGTGCTCTTTTTAGAGATCTTGGTGTACACTCTTCCTAGTGGCATCCACTCCACTCCGACAAATTTGAAGCTAGCTAATTAAAGCTATTCACTATACGTCTCCATAGACTCTGAAATAACTCCATCCAACTGTCCAACTACCAAGGAATTAAAGCATTGGAGACTCACCTTCTAATTGAGATTTTAAGACAAAATAAGTTGCAAAGTGCAAGCGGGCATATAAAATAAACACGAAGGTCATCAATATTCTTCAGTTTTTGTGGTAATTATAGAATTTTTCCCAACAAAAGGTAATAATAGTACTCAAATTAAACCTAACCTGAACTTCAAAGTTTCATGTGTACTTAGGCAACCACTATGTTATAAAACATTTGTGTAACTAATCAACATTGTAGACTTCAGACACAATATACGCAAGATGCATTCTTATCTGCTCACTATAATCTTGAATTATAAACACATAAAACTGAATGATTAGGATTGCATGGTGGGTGATTATATAGGACTCACCAAGAAGGGCAACAAGACCAGGGGTGTCAATTCCCATCGCCCCAAACTTTTCAAGAACAACTGAGATGCTCTCGTTGTGGTCAGGAAGGTACTGTTCCAACACTTGCGCCCTACTCTTCCTCCCATCTCTCCTTCCAGTCTTAAGTGGGATGTATGGCCCTCCAAGCTAACACAAACAAAACATCAGCATCCAACAATTAAACCATATTCTCTAATTCTTTTCGAGAAGTTGTAGGAGAGCGAGAAATTCTGGTTGCGAACCCGCGTTTAAGAAATTTAACAAAATCAATTGTTCCTCTTGTCAAAATTTCTTAAACGTGGATACACTACCTGACTACCACTTGCCATTGAATAAACGAAACTAAATGTATGATTATTTGTTAGTTAATTAATACCGCAACGATGCCTTCTCTTCCAGACAAAACGAGGATGTCAGCACAGGAGACAACTTCAGGGCACTCCCTCTCCACAGCCTCCTTGATGGTGTCGAGATACCTGAAGTTCCTCAGCCCAAAGCTCCTGTCCGTTTCCTTCTCCGACAAATCCCTTCTCGTGGAGTCCAGCAGCAGTGATGCATCACAAGACTAACCAAAACAACCAAAATTAATTCAAACAAAATAAATACAATAAAAGGGTCATTTTCTTTTGTGGAAATTAATTAATTGATATAGTAGTACTGGACCATAAATCCAGTTCTGTTATGAACGTGTTACACAGTTTTAGTGTTTGGGAACGTGAGATTATTTTTTCGTTCAGCAATGCACCTGCACAGCACAGTCGTGGAAGATGTTCCTGAGCCAGGAGAAGGCGGTGTTCTTGTGGCGTTTGTAGAGGAGCTTGACTTGCTCTCTGATAATGTCTTCTGCCTGAGGACATGAGTCCTTGTAGAAGTTCATCACCAGACCCACATCCTCTTCCTCACCTCCCAAAGTGGGTCTAAACCCCACGGCTGAGAGGCAGAGGAAACCCAACACCACTGAACCCAACAGACCACGTCCCATTTTGTTGTGCTTCTTCTTCCTTTCGAGTGTCGGTGTTGGGGTGCTTAAATAAAGATGTGGGAGGTTACAAGTGTAATTTCAAGCTTTAATGGGAATGTGTATACTAATGCCTTTTTCTTTTTCTCTTTATACAACTGATGGTAGTTATAATGTTGAAAAAGTGAGAGGAAAGAAAATGTTCGTGTTAGAATATATATTGAGGGTGTGCATGCAAAGCAACCTGTTTATTTTTCAAAATATAAGTACCAAATGTGAATATATTTTTTAACAATGGGATATATAGTAGTATACTAGTAGTATATGATGTTTATGGAATGGATACATAACGTTAAATAAAGATATAGCCGAAACGACTTTGGGTTGGACTGAAGAAGTTCAAACGAAAGCGATGATAAAGTCTATAATCAGATAAGATAATAAATTTCAAAAGCCTGACTCAACTATATATGTTTGTCGTTGCCTTCTTGAATATTAAATGATAAATATTTTAATCAGATAGTTACATAAGTACGACCAAACTACAATAGTTAAACAAACCAACAAAAAATGAAGGGTATATATAGTATTAACTGAAAGTGGAGAGAGTAAATAAATACAGACAAAGTAGAGAGTGTGTACGTAACTACGTGTATACGAGAGTAAAAGAAAATTCCTTATGTGCCAAGTGTAGCAATTATTGATGGTAGCCACGTCATGTGGTTAGTGTCTATGTATGGTTAAGTTAGACTTGTCGGTATCTGTGGAGATCAAAGTCAGATGTAGATTTTACTCAAATTTACAACTTCCAAGAGCATTGACATGTGCAGCTTGGTTTTGGATTTTGGATCATGTACACGTGTAAATATGTAATAATGGAGGTCACGAGAGTTTGGGATCGATGTATCTGAATAAGTAACGAGGGTGGTGGTGGCTATCCCTTGCGAGATTATATCTCGAATAAGTTGTATTTATGTTGGCATCCGTCTAAAAATTTAAATACGGATGCGGATTGTTGATGGATGTGAGAAGTGGACATCTTACCGACAATGGAATCAGATTGAATACGGATAAAATTTGAATAAATATGCATATGCAATGAAAGTATTGGACCACGTAAAAAAATATTTTTTTAACTTAAGAAAATATCATTCAACAAAATTTTATATAATTTATGAAATAAACAGCAATGCTTAATGTAAAAATAACAACATAAAATAAATTTAAGATACCTAATATATAACAGGAAATGTGTACAAACTGAATTGTAGTACTAAAAATATTAATAGAAATAATTTATGACTAATACATAATGTATAAATATGTGTATACATATATTTATAGGGTCAAGCTCTAGTGAGCCTAAGGCTCATCAAGTTTAGTTTAAGCCCCCTACAATCTCACCATTGGATCTTATTTACATTTAATCTCACCATTCATTAGCATAACCGTTTTTTTCTTAATTTACCTTACAATTTGAAATTAGTGGTGGATATTGTGGAGGTTTAATTTAGAAAAATTAAGCCATAGGCTCACTAGAGAATTCCTGTATATTTATATAATTACAAACATGAATACAAATATATATTATAATAATATTTTTGATGATATTATTTGAATCAGATGTACCAATATCCATATTTGTTTCATTTTTTTGCGAATATTCTACTCATAATACGAAAATGGTTTGCATATTATTTTTTTCTCGAATAATTATTTTGGAATATAGAGGTGGCCGGATTGTCGAATTTCGAGCGGAAAGTTTCACTTCTGATCTAGATACTTATGAGAAACTGAAATTACGTTGCAAGGGAAAACGTAATAAGATTCCAGTGGAGGCTATGGATCGTACTCATTAAAATTATTTTTGATGAGGGAGAGTTAGGTTTCGAATTTGGAGTATTCACACAATTATACTTGAACCTCACTCATGTGAAAAATATAAGTAAAATAGTATTTGTACTCGTATCAAGAAAATATAATAGGGTTTTTACATATGAATTTATGATAACTAAATATAGTTGTTAGGAATATGTTTGAAATCTGGAATTTGAAAAACTATACCAAGTCAATACGGTTATATTCGGTTGGATACGATTTTGTTTTGTTACGAAAATCATACTTGGGTGTTGCATTCGTAAATAAAGGCGTAAAACAAAGATTCAAGAATGCACGATGCAGATGCTATAAGTCATCTCATAATGCATGTGCGAGATGCGGGAATTATGGGGGTGCATATGTGCTTTAAGATTTAAATAATAAAATAATAATTATGCATATTATAGTAAGTTTTGGAAAAAAAAATATTTCAAAATTTTATTTATAACTATTTGTGAGAAAAAATATATTGGAATGTAGGAACATAGAAAATGAAACCTCACTAATAAGGATTAGAACGTGGAAAACGGTTAAATGGAAATTTAACGTAGTCCCTCCACACTAGATTACACCAGGCTTCTCCTTGCTTCCATCTGACATAACCATGTGGGGATCCTCATCACACACACTACCGTATGCACCTGAGACCATCACTGACCATGACCTGAACGATCCGGTCATCAATTCTCTCTCTTCAAAATCAACTTTCTCTCTCTTCCACATCAACTTTCTCTTTCCTCAACTCACTTTCTTCTCTTTCCTATACTATTCACATCTTAACCACAACCCAACACAACCTACCTCTCTCCTCCACATCATTTCGGGGTCCATCTTGGTAAAAATTTTAAAAAAAAAATTAAAAATTTTCTAAAAAATCAAAACAATTATAAAACGAATTTTCAGAAAAAAAAATTGTAAAAAAAAACTCAAACAAAAAAATTAAAAAAATCAAAACAAAAAAAAATTCAACCCGGACGCGCCACGTGGCGCGTCCGGGTTGGATGACCCGGACAACCGGGTCGTCGACCCGGGCGTTGAAACACCCGGGTCGACGACCCAGGCGAAGATGACCTGCTGTGTTCTGCCGTTAAAAAAAATTCTTACACGACCCGGTCACGACCTCGTGACGACCTGGTCACGACCGAAGAAATTCACCCATAAGGAATGCTCTTACAAGAGCTACTCTATGCATCAAAGTTCTCTCTCATGAACTGGAAATTTTATCAACTGTTCAGGAATGCACCCGATGAGCCAATGCGGCCAATGAGGTGATGCGGGAGGTCACCACACCATATTCCTCTGAAGTTGTCAAGGTAATCTTGGGCCACATAATTGGGTGCATAACACCATGATGCGGGTGCATAGTGCGTTATTATGCTCCACATTTAAGAAGACATGTTTTTCAAGTTAATTGGGCATATTGCTATTCATCGCCCCAAAATTACTTAAATCGCCCCAACAAATTACCATTTTGCCCTTCAGAAACTTTAAAAAAAAAAAATTTAGGGGGAGGCGTCTGCCGGAGCCGCCTCCCCATAGGAGGGAGGCGTCTGCCGGAGCCGCCTCCCCATAGGGGGGAGGCGGCTGACACAGACGCCCGACCCTTGCCTCCCCCTAAAAAAAAATTTTTTTGGGGTTTTTTTTAATATTAATAGAAAATAGGGTTTACATTATCAAATTTAATATGTTTGTACATTATGTAGTGTGGATTGATTATCAAAAAAATTGAAAGATAGGATACTCATCATAAAAAAATAACAGTACGACAGAGAAACAAAAACAAATACGAAAACAAACGTACGACAGATAAAAAAAATACTAATGGGGTTGTTATGTACAGTGGATGGGTAAGATGATTTGGGCTGTGTAGCCGATCCTGGAGAAGAAGGACGAGATGTCAGGCGAGTACACCAGAGCTGCTTGTGTAGATGATGATCACTTGATACAGGCGTGACATTCTCAGTTGGGCATCCCCGACCATGATTAGGTTGATGAGTAGTTAGAGTATTAGTATCTTACTCTTATTACTGTATTCTCGTTTCTGTCGTACACTTACTATTCGTACTTGTATTTGTTTATCTGTCGTACGTTTGTTTTTGTATTTGTTTTTGTTTCTCTGTCGTACTGTTATTTTTTTATGATGAGTATCCTATCTTTCAAATTTTTTGATAATCAATCCACACTACATAATGTACAAACATATTAAATTTGATAATGTAAACCCTATTTTCTATTAATATTAAAAAAACCCAAAAAAAATTTTTTTTTAGGGGGAGGCAAGGGTCGGGCGTCTGTGTCAGCCGCCTCCCCCCTAAAAATTTTTTTTTTAAAGTTTCTGAAGGGCAAAATGGTAATTTGTTGGGGCGATTTAAGTAATTTTGGGGCGACGAATAGTAGTTCCCTAAAAATATCCGATGTGGGGATTCAGAGAGTAGTTTGGGAGAGGTGAGGGATCCAGATGTTAATGAGTTTCACCGGTGAAACTTTCTTTCTTTAATAAAATACGTAGAGGTTGTTGGGTTGTGGTTTCTCCCCTGGTTGTGGAATTCTCAAGTATCCTTGTGATTTGTGATTGAGATTTAAAAAGTTTAATACCACAAGTGCACTATGTCGGTTAAGACGTGACAAATACAGGTCATGTCCTCGAGTAGTGAGTGTGGGTCGACGACGATCATAGTTGAGTGGGGGAAGGAAATGGAAGATTGAGGGTATCTAATCTACATGACGAATGCGATAAAAAACAACTAATAAAAAATTAGTCACGTAGGAGAATGAATGCGAGAGTGTAGATGTGTAAGTTGTGTGTTTATACAATTTAGTGCTCATGACATGCATAACATGAAATCTATAATGACTACAACCCAACTATGTCTCCAAATGAATTAAGATTTAACATTATCATTAAAACATAAATGATATTAATTAAGATGATGTAAGCAAGAGCACATGCTACCACACGCCATCCTTATCTCTTTACCCACTACAACATTATCCTCACCTCATCATTTCTCATAAAGTGGATCACTAATCAAAGCATGTGCTAAGCAACAATTAAGACAATTAACACATCAAATGCAAGAATGAGGAACCCACTAAATGACTATGGAATTCATGTGAGGCTCCAAGATTAGGATTAAACATACACACACACACACTAATACAACACATCAACACTTCACATCACACTCCACCCCCCAATGGGGATGGACTGCTCTCTATTTACCTCCATAACCAAGAAAACAAAAAAAGCAAAATAACTCATAAGTAAAGAAAAGAAAAGCTAACCAAGGCAAGTGGACAAAAATTGCATCGAATGAAAGATTACAAAGTTTGCTCATCTTCTCATCCACTACACTACTAAGCAAGAAACTTAAAAGCTACTCTAATGGGAAAGAAGAAGGAAGAAGAATAAGAAAGGTAGCAGAAACATGACTCTTTATAAAAGAAAGAGTGGTGTAGATGAATAGAGAAACAATCTAACGACTGTAATTCATATTTTTATGGTCTAGTGCACTCTATTAAGAAATTTTTAGCCACGGGAGAAATTTGGGGGGATTTGGACCAACAAGATCCGCCACTAGCGGATTTTAATCTTCCATTGGCAGATTATGTTGTTCTGGTCCGCCTTGAATTCTTCAATGAGTTTACGTTATGCATTTTGCACGTGGGGTGCACCCCATGTCCACTGGTTTGAGTCTGTTTGGTCTTAATTCCCCAAATACTTCTCAAGATCATGATAATGGGGGATTTTGCTCTAGAAATGTTTTCCTTATGCTCAGGTCCCTCTGGGTTTCATCCGGGTTCTTCTTGAATTGCAGATGGGTCCTTGAGCATGACAATTAGGTCCAAGATGCTTCAATAAGGTCATTTCTTTTTGCATATAAGTCTTTTTGGTTCATTTCTCACCCTTATTACCTAAAACCTGAAACACATCAAGTAAACACTCGAGTAACACAAATATGAGGTAAAATAAAGGATATAGCATGGATGCACTCTATGATATGCAACTAATAAAATACTACTCCCACACTTGTATTTTGATAATCCCGAGCAAAACAAAGAAAGAGAAAATATGAAAGAATGGAAAAACATACGAAAAAACAGAAATCCTAACTCACTTTTATAGGAATCACGGTTGTTTTTAACACGTGCAACAAGTCGTTAAACTCCCTTGTCTCCAAGGATGAGTGGCGTCTCCTGAGAATTTTCAGCAGATATATCTACAAAATCCGAACATTGATGCATTATTCAACTTAGCAACATGACTCTATGGGTCTACTTTTGTCGATCATTGGACGCGATAATCCTACGGGCCGATTCTATATATGTATCTCATCCACACACCTAGTCTAGGGAACCATTCGTGCAATGTAATTAATGACTTAAGTGAAATACATTGGAAACTTTAATATCCTCTAAGTGATACATCGTGTAAAGTCCATTAAGGTTCTTATTTGTATTTTTTCTTTTCTTCTTTTTTTAAATTTTTTCTTTTTCGAGAATAAGTAGTTAAAACTGGTTGATATTTAATTCTCCATCCGGTCTCGTGCATCATTTCTTTTGATGACTTACACTATCACACACACATTCCCTAAATATCCTCCTGGGGTTATCCCTGTGTAACAGGAGTTCGATCGGTGCATCCCAAGTCAGATGACCCGAAAGCATCAAGTACTTAGTCGCCTCGGACTTAATTTCCCGAGTGTTAGGAGTTGTGCGAGAAGAGAGAACACCATATTATATTATTTCTTTTCTACATATGAACTAAAACCCCTACACTTAAAGTTTCACAACAGGAGTTTAAGGGTCTCTAACTTCAACAAACTTTCTTATACTAACATGCACAAATTCTTTGACTCGCTAGGTTCAAAGTAGACTTTTTTATTTGTTTGAGTACTGAAATCCTATAATTACTCTCCCCTTGGGGCGGAAATAGGGTGCATCGTAATGACTACAAATATGACCTAAAATCATGTACTAGATGTCCTTATGCATCATGTTCAAGTCGATTATGGGAGCTTCCTTTTTACTTTGCCTCTCAATGGTTTTGCAAATGTTATACATACGCAAAACCCACAAAACATTTTCTTTCGCAAACACATGAAGATTTGAAGGAAATGGAAAAATTAAAGCACTCGGCAAGCAAAAGAAGTTAAGTCACACAATCATCATGGTATAGCAAGATATATAAATGTAAATTGCAGCACACTATCATGACCCTAACAATACAAACAAAAGAAAAAAAAATAAAGACTCGACTATATACACACGTAAAGAACCCCCCCCCCCCACACACACACTTACTTACTTCATGCATTGTCCTCAATGAATGTGAGTATTGTAGGATCGTGTGGGTTATGGGTCCACTAATCACTTTTAATCTAATCCCTAATTTTCTACTTGATTAAGCAAACAAATGCGCAGCGGAATAAACAAACAAGTAGATAAAGAAAGACAATGCAAACCACAAAAGACGCGTCGGTTTTTATAGAGGTTCGGCACCCCACCCGGGTCCTAGTCCTCTCTTGTAAGCTCCGCTCGACTCCGCGAGCTCCGCCTACGTCTTCACTAACCACTCCCCGTTCCGGGCCGGGAGAGAACGCCTTTACACCACAAGCAACGCGAACAACCCTCGCTTGCTTGAATTCTTCCTCTCACAATCCGAGAGGGACACTTCGGGCTTTCACCGAAGTCCTTGCTTCTTTTGACAACTCTTGTAACTGAGTGGGATTCACTCTCTAATTGAGCACACTTTGAGTAGGATGAGTATATGATCAAATGTGTGAAGTTTAGGCTTAAAGAGTGTGGAATTGGGAGCTTTGAGGATTGAGGTTTCTCTCTAATGAATTGGGACAATTGGAGTTGGAGAGTTGTGTTAACAACAAGTCTTGATCCTCTATTTATAAGCTCCTAAGGTATTCTAGCCGTTGGGGATAGATTTGATTGGGTTTTGTGCAAGATACACAAAGCAGAAAATCGGGCTGCAAATCTGTCCAGAACCGGTCGACCGAAACTAGTAAACCGGTCGACCGTTAACTTGATTTCAAAGAGAACGGTCGAACAAAAGAATATTCGGTCGGACAAACGAGCTAGAACTTAACTCTACTTAAGTGAATCGGTCGAACCAAAGTATGGGGCGGTCGACCGAGAAGGGGATTCGGTTGAGACAAAGGTCAATCGGTCGAACGAGAAATGTGTCGACCGATAGCAGGGAATTTGGTTTCTGAAAATATGTTTAACCGGTCGACCGAAACAAGGTCGTCGTTCGACCGGTTACCGAATGTATTTTGGGGTTAAGTTTGTTTTATACGAATACGACCGTTATAGGAATACGACAAGAAAAACGGCCATATTAAAATCCGGGATCGGTCGACCGAAAAGGTAGAGCCGGTCGACCGGTAGAGTTCGGTAAAATCACTGTGGAGAGTCTGTTATAAACCGGTCGAACTGAGAACTGGTTCGGTCGACCGGTTCACACAGGAAATCTGGGTTTAAGTTTATAAGTGATTTCCGACTAAGGTTTGGGTGATCTAATGAAGTCCAAATAATGTGAAATTTCGTGTGTGACTTCTATAGGGAACCTATTGTGTATGTGATTGGTTTTTAACTCTTGTATGCTCAATTTACACATGTTCCTAAGACTCAAAATAAAATCAAGATTACAAGTCTTCATTTAGCTTTATTACAAATCTTGACTTGATTTCCTTCCTTCCATGAGTCTTGATCACCTGTAGAGGTTAGCACATGCAATATATATGCAATGCAATATGTGTGCTACTCTACATCATCATAATTAAGATTAGGTTAATTAAATCATCAAAACCTAGATTAAGGCCAAAAAGCCAACAATCTCCCCCTTTTTGATGATGGCAACCTATATCTTAATTCTATCTAAATACATGGAATTTGTATATGTAAACTATGCATATTAATGCTCCCCCTATGGATGTGCATAGTTTTTGTTCAATTTTATGCCAAATTCCAAGTTACCCCCTTAATTATCTCTCCCCCTTTGACATCCATCAAAAATAATAATTATTTAAGACTTTAAGCATAGAATTTGGATGTCTTGTAATGAAGTTGCTCCCCCTAAATTTTGCACTTCATTACTCTAATAAAAGATATAACATTTAAGCTCCCCCTATCAATAAGGCTAAATGGAAACAATGAGTATGATTCAAGTTAAGTTCATTTAAGTTTCAACTTAAGCCTTATTCTAACATCCATTTAAAATTTGACATTTAGAATCAATGGATGTGATAAATGATTTGCAATGAATAGGGATAATTATTTTCAATGAATTGAACTTATAAAGATATGACAATTGAGCATATAAATTAGATTAGAGCTAAATTTTCAGAAATTTCAAGGATAGAAATTTATACCAAACTTGAATCTTGATTAGCTCCAATCTCATTTGGTGATGCAACCGGATTCGAATTCGACGCTTTGGCTCACCCGGTCACCACCAATTTCCTCCTCAAGCTCCTACAAGTGTAGATTTAGGTACCCAAACAACTTTGGGTCCTTGAATGTTAGTTTTGGGAATCCAAACCATTTTGGTTTTGGGTGCCCACACACTTGAGGAACTAGATTTAACAAATAAATGCTTGCCATTTAAAGTAGTATGAGATACATGGTTTTTCAAATGCACATTGTATCCTAAACCATGTTTAGCTAATGATTGTCTTTGACTACTCAAAAGCATATCAAGCATTTTTGTTCCTTTAGTGAACATTTCAAGATCTTTTCTTAATTGCATATTTGAAGCTTTAAGATCTACATGTTCATCAATAATGGGTGTTTTACTTAGACTAGCAAGTGATGATTCATTTGATTCAAGTCTAGCAATCACCTCATTCTTTTCATTCATGATTAATTCAATTTGGCATTTGAGATCATTTATAGTTTTTCTAGCATTTTTGTTCTTTTCACAAATGATCTCATATTGTTTAACTAAATCATGAAATGCATTTTGTAGCTCATCATGTGTATATGATTCATCATTAGCATTAGAATTAGAGCTAGCACTAGAATATGATTTATTTGAACATGAATTGCTTCTAGTGGTGTAAGAGTTAGAAGATACCTCACTTCCTTCATCTTGAATTGCCATGTAGCACATATGCGCATATTCCTTTGTTGATGAAGGTGCGCTTGATTTGGATGACGACGACGACGTATCGTCCCAAGTGGCATTGTGAGCTTCCAACCTCTTTTCTTTTCTCTTACTCCTCTCCTTTTCTCTTCTTCTCTCCCTTCTCTCATTTTTCTTTTCCCCTTCTCTTCTCTCATTTTCGCTCTCCTCCCTCTCTTTTTCTTTTTCTCTTTTCTCACTTCTTCTACCTCTTCTTTCATTCTTTTCTCCTTTATCTCTCTTGAGGTATTTGAAGAAGTCTTGGGCAAAGACCTCAATGTCCTCTTCTTCCACCCTCCTTGGCTCATCAAAATTTGCATGTAATGCCACCACGGAGTTTTTCTTTGAAGCTTCCTTCTCTCTTCGATGACTCAATTGGAGCTTATAGGCCATGAGATTTCCAATGAGTTCCTCCATCTTCAATTTTGAAAGATCGTGCGATTCTTCGATTGCCACGACTTTGTCTTCCCAATCGTTGCTCAATGACCGGAGGAATTTTCGAGTCATCTCTCCTTCATTTATCCTTCTTCCAAGAATCAAAAGAGAGTTAGTGATATCGGTGAAGCGAGTGTTCATGTCGCTTATGTTCTCACCGATTTGCATAGAAAATATTTCATATTTATGCATGAGGAGACTTATCCTAGTTTCTTTGGTTTTGCTATCACCCTCATGATGCATTTGTAACCTATGCCATATTTCATTTGCACTTTCACATCCCCTAATTCTATTGTATTCTCCATCATTAAGGCCACAATAAAGAATATTCATAATTTTTGAATTCATTTCAATTTCTTTCATTTGAGCCCTAGATAGAGAATCTAAATCATCTTCATTTGGGGGTATGTATGGATTTTGAATAAACTTCCAATACTTAAGATCATTTGATATTAAAAAGATTTTCATTCTATTTTTCCAATAATCATAATTTGACCCATTAAGCAAAGGAGGCCATGCTAAAATTACGGTAAAGTAATGAAATTTAGCTAACAAGGCTCTGATACCAAATGTAGGATCGTGTGGGTTATGGGTCCACTAATCACTTTTAATCTAATCCCTAATTTTCTACTTGATTAAGCAAACAAATGCGCAGCGGAATAAACAAACAAGTAGATAAAGAAAGACAATGCAAACCACAAAAGACGCGTCGGTTTTTATAGAGGTTCGGCACCCCACCCGGGTCCTAGTCCTCTCTTGTAAGCTCCGCTCGACTCCGCGAGCTCCGCCTACGTCTTCACTAACCACTCCCCGTTCCGGGCCGGGAGAGAACGCCTTTACACCACAAGCAACGCGAACAACCCTCGCTTGCTTGAATTCTTCCTCTCACAATCCGAGAGGGACACTTCGGGCTTTCACCGAAGTCCTTGCTTCTTTTGACAACTCTTGTAACTGAGTGGGATTCACTATCTAATTGAGCACACTTTGAGTAGGATGAGTATATGATCAAATGTGTGAAGTTTAGGCT
This sequence comes from Triglochin maritima, assembly GCA_963682175.1. Lineage (NCBI taxonomy): Eukaryota > Viridiplantae > Streptophyta > Magnoliopsida > Alismatales > Juncaginaceae > Triglochin > Triglochin maritima. The sequence continues at coordinate 13,704,774 of OY821773.1, forward strand.
TAAAAAGTGTGGAATTGGGAGCTTTGAGGATTGAGGTTTCTCTCTAATGAATTGGGACAATTGGAGTTGGAGAGTTGTGTTAACAACAAGTCTTGATCCTCTATTTATAAGCTCCTAAGGTATTCTAGCCGTTGGGGATAGATTTGATTGGGTTTTGTGCAAGATACACAAAGCAGAAAATCGGGCTGCAAATCTGTCCAGAACCGGTCGACCGAAACTAGTAAACCGGTCGACCGTTAACTTGATTTCAAAGAGAACGGTCGAACAAAAGAATATTCGGTCGGACAAACGAGCTAGAACTTAACTCTACTTAAGTGAATCGGTCGAACCAAAGTATGGGGCGGTCGACCGAGAAGGGGATTCGGTTGAGACAAAGGTCAATCGGTCGAACGAGAAATGTGTCGACCGATAGCAGGGAATTTGGTTTCTGAAAATATGTTTAACCGGTCGACCGAAACAAGGTCGTCGTTCGACCGGTTACCGAATGTATTTTGGGGTTAAGTTTGTTTTATACGAATACGACCGTTATAGGAATACGACAAGAAAAACGGCCATATTAAAATCCGGGATCGGTCGACCGAAAAGGTAGAACCGGTCGACCGGTAGAGTTCGGTAAAATCACTGTGGAGAGTCTGTTATAAACCGGTCGAACTGAGAACTGGTTCGGTCGACCGGTTCACACAGGAAATCTGGGTTTAAGTTTATAAGTGATTTCCGACTAAGGTTTGGGTGATCTAATGAAGTCCAAATAATGTGAAATTTCGTGTGTGACTTCTATAGGGAACCTATTGTGTATGTGATTGGTTTTTAACTCTTGTATGCTCAATTTACACATGTTCCTAAGACTCAAAATAAAATCAAGATTACAAGTCTTCATTTAGCTTTATTACAAATCTTGACTTGATTTCCTTCCTTCCATGAGTCTTGATCACCTGTAGAGGTTAGCACATGCAATATATATGCAATGCAATATGTGTGCTACTCTACATCATCATAATTAAGATTAGGTTAATTAAATCATCAAAACCTAGATTAAGGCCAAAAAGCCAACAAGTATGATACTACATGGATTTATGCATGAATAAGAAAAGATCTCACTAACGTGAAGTGCAAACAGAAGTTCATGGTTATGTTGATGCGAATAAACCCGAATTTCCTAAAATATGTGAGATACTTCAGATGAGAATACAAATACGTTAACAAATGTAGTCCACGTCCTCGAGGAGTGGGATCCATAACAATTTTTATTTTAATAAAACTATATACAAAAAGAAGCTCTCATCGTCCTTTGTCAAATGACAATGAAAGGAAACCTCTCAGTGGATCAATGTACCTGGAATGAGAACATAACACCACGTGGGGCAAAAATACTCATGTGTGGGCCACCCTCACAAAGTGTACCATATATTGGAAGAGGTTCATGAATTGGATGCAAATGCGTCTGATTCAAAGGATTAAACTGAAAGAGCTCGAATCTCGCAAGAGCTTACCAAACATTGCTCAACGGAAGAAGAGTTCCCCCTGTTGCAGTATTAAAACATGATCATCAATCCAAACTCTCCAACCAACAGGTTGGTGTATCGGAACGTGGTCAAGAACCTCGTTATGCTTATCCAACAAACCAGGTGAACAGAAAGTGAGTCTTTTACCCAAAATATCCTTTAAGGACATCCCAATACCCTCATCAGTTCTTATGAAGATAGGAGTACTAGGGAGTTGATGTTCCACAAAAGGTGGGTCCTTGAAGGGTACAACATTACGATCATGTGGCTCAAGGGTCACGGGACATAAAGATGAGGCACAATCTTGTGCCAACTCTAGATCAAGACGGTCCATGTTATTTTTAATTTGGATCGAATTTTTCACTAAGTGGTCTGTGTAGGTATGTGTGTGTGTGAGTCTTCATTTCAATTTCAATTAGGCACCAATGTAGTTTGTGTGGCATATAAGTAGAAGATAGTGTAGAATCTAAGTGTAGGATACACAACACTACATGGCAAACCATGAACATGCATTTCTCACATAAAGTTGAGGTTGATTTTAGATTGTCAAGCATGCAATAAGTACCTAGTGTGGCCATTAAAGCATCAATTAATCCTACATACAACATAAATCATCCATGTGAATGTGCACCAAACAAGAAGGCATGACGAGGACGAACGAAGATGATTGGAGGAGTGGTGGCGAGTGGTTAGGTATTAGGGTTGGGATAGAGTGAAAGGGAAGTGAAGGAAAAAGCCCGATTCGACTCCTGATAAAACCCTACACCGACGGACGGTCTCCGTCGGTGATGAATGACCTCTCCGTCGATGATGAATGACCTCTCCGTCGGTGATGTAATCATGTTAAGTTTGTAACGGGCATTTTTCCAAATCTTCACCAACAGATGCTATCCGTCGGAGTAGGTTTCCACAACCGTCGGTGCTCGATTTTTCCACGAAAAAATTCATTTAACCATCGATTCGAACTGATGGTGACTTCAAAAAGGTCTCCGATGAATATATCTATCGGTGAACGTTAACACAATCGTCGGTGAAGATTTTTCTGTGAAAAAATTTCATTTACTACGTATATGAAATCTTCACCAACCGATATATCCATCGGCGTACGTTTCTGATTTGACGAATACTACGAAACTTCTTCCGACGGTTTATTATCATTGAAGTTAGCGACATTTGTCGTCAATGTATATGTACAACAGAGCAAAAGATCCATCGATGTGTAGTTGCCTGCACCGATGGATTTTTTGCCGAAGGATCTGTATTCATCAGTGAAACCTATTTTCTAGTAGTGAGATTGAGGGCCACTTGGCTCCTTGCGTCTCTTAGCATGGTGTGGTTCAAATGAAAGGAAGTGGAAGTTTGGGGACTGTTTGTTGGGTATATGAAGAATACGAGAGAAAAGGCGGGAATGATTAGTACGGGGTGGGAAGGCAAATGGACGGACTTTACTGAGGGGTTACAACATGGGTGTGGTGATGGACCCTCGAACGGCTGAGGTGCATATAAGCAAATATGTTCGGAATGGAGGTGCATCAGAGACAATAGTTGAATTGCGGGTGCATATCTTGAATTACGCCACCTGCGAGGTGCACCCAAGCAAAAAAACCCTTGTGTATTACCCATGATCCACTGATGACAATGCAAACACACCCCTTCAGTTACTCAAAGACAAATATCATTAGTGTAATTACCCTAGGACAGTTTTAAATATCCCTATGATATTGTTGATAATACGAATTGAAATTAAATAGAGGATGAAGTTCCAGACCCGACATTGTAACATTAGTGAACATACCTTAACATTCTCAAGAACTTACCCATGTTCACAAGTGATAATCCACATTTTTTTAGTTACGAATGTTAGTTGGGATAATGTACAATCAAGAAAAAGAGAGTACATTGATCACGAATGCAAACACCAATGGACTGACGTGAATATACCCTGGCAAAGAAGCATAATGTATTGATTACTTGAAAATAGGAAAAACAATGGTCATGTAAGCTTAAATACAAGTGATACATTACATGGAGTATGTAAGAAGTGGTTCATCAGCTTAATTAAACCACTGTCAAAAAGGCAAGGTCGTAGTCTTCAAAATACCCAACCCAGTGTTTTAAATAAGCAATTGTTTAATCTAAAATGACTTAACTGGAATAATAAGCTTAGAGATCAATCATATATCTGTTATGAAAATTGTATACAGTGGATGATTCACCTTCAAAGATGGTTCCTCTTCCAACCAATACATTGTAACTCTTCTATTAAAATGTGTTGTAATGTGCATTGTATTTACATCCTTATTTAGTGTAGACTATGTAACTTCCACACATCTATGTGTATATATATATATGAGATTGTGTTATGTATTGATAATATACAAGATAAATGTATCCATCTTCCTCCCCTTCCACGTACTTTTCTTGTCTTATTGTTCTTATGTTTCCAAGGATCTTCCACATATTTTATAACACGTTATCAGCACGACTTCACTCGTTGTGATCTACTCAAACATTAGGTGGTCTTTGTTTGATTAATGTAGTCTACAACATGATGTTGTATTCATCTTGAGGTAGTCTTTTATAATTTTAACATCATTATTCTATTTACTTGTTGAATATACTCATACTATATTCTTAAATGTGATGATATATGTCTAGAAATTATTGTTGCAAAATCTTGGTTTGAAATATCATGTTCTGCATGTTTATATATATATATATATATATATATATATATATATATATATATATATATATATATATATATATATATATATATATATATATATATATATATATATATATATATATATATATATATATATATATATATAGATGATGGACTAATAACCTTTGATTTAGTATGTTTGTAAATTTTAAATCATGCACATGACAAATTTAGATGCATAAGGGTATGTTATTTGATAAATAGGCATTAATACATGTTTATATGCATTTTGTTTTGCAAAAATTGATCATATATTTGGAAGATCACTAGACGACTTGACATTCCAATCGTAATAACATAATTTATTTGTGCATATATCATATCTAATGCATGTTATTTTGTTAGAAACTATAAGTGATTCTTTTTATCTGTTTTATTTTGTGTAATTTTTTATATGATATTGATCATCTTGATTTTTTACGGAAGTTAAATATACGACTTTTGATAAAATGGACAAGAATTTTACTTGTCACGTCTTGGATATTGAAATCCAACTCGATGCTCTTGGAAATACAAATGAAAAAATATATATATATTACTTGACATAGTTAGATATCTTTTTGACATAGTTAAATACAAATGAAAACAAGCAAAAAAAGTACTTTTTTCTTATAAAAGTCTACTCGTGAAACAATACAAGTATGTGATTATTTCTTTTAACTTGTGCACTGAAAAGGGGGAAAAAGCTTGGATATTATATCATATTATTCTTGTGATGAAATACTAGTTTCAATCATATTTGATGTATTTTTTTTCAAAGCTAATATTTGATACATCTCATTAGATTATCATATTATGTCACATAAAATTTTGTTGTTATTTCGTTGCATCACATCTAGAAATATTATGGTTATTCATTCCAGCACATGTGATTTATCTATGCAATTATATATATGATATAATGTCATATATTGCAACAAAATTTGGGTTTCCATATTATGAAAGTAATTATTTACCATATGTCATACTATCATTGAAAAAGAAGTACTTTAGTCCCCAAGGTAAAAACTGTAATCTTCATAAGGTGCAAATATATAATGATATCAAGATTATATATTCATGTGAAGAATGTTATAAAAATGTATAGCAATCCCTGAAGGATTCTTATGAGCATCAAAAAGATGTGCAAATGCCAAAGTTTCATAAACCCATCAAACTCATTCCCTAAATCTAACTCTATGCGTGGCCAAAAGACCACAGAGAGTTGAGATAGGAAAATCTTCTATCCATTTCACAAGTTAATGACCTGATACTCCAGTAGTATAGCAACAACAAAAAATCAAGATAAGACGGAAGTTTTGTTTTTCCTTCGCAATCATTTTTCAAGAAAATGACTTCCCAAATATCATGATCGGTTATCGTGCCCAAGTGTGAAATCACGGAATCCGTCCAATTCATTTGCTCCATTCCCTGAAGTGAATGTATGAGCACGTGAAAAGTCTTACAAAAACGTAGTGTAATCATGCGACCATGATTGTGGACGTGAAGGTGGATGAGATAAACGACAAAATTGATGTCCTTATGGTATATAAATTCGACAATCAAAGTGGGTTTATTTGTAGTTATGTGTGTTTTACTTGATAAGTAACATATACTCTATCTAGTAGATATACATGACAATATGCTGGAATATCAATATGACAAATGACATTATATACCATGATACAAATATTTTGTTTAGTATTCTTGAGGTTCATTCGATAATAATATTTTAATAATTATTATCTTTAAGCTTTTGATTTAGTTGTTATTTCTGTTGAAACTATATATTTTATATTGGTTAGTGCTCTCATTATTCCAATTTACATGTTTGTGATTTTTATTCACTAACGATAAGATTCGTTTAGATATTAATAATACACATGCATATTCAACATTTTTATGTTTGTCATGACTATTTACGCATATCATTATAATATGTCTTTTAAGGATCATTAATAAAGATAATATTTGCATTATCGTCTTAAAATGGCAAAGTACACATGCATATGGTAATATGTTGGTATGCATAATTTCTATCTAAAAGACTTATACCAAGTTACGTTGAAATTGACCTTGATATGATTTAATGCATGGTTCTTATTTTGATTATATTTTGCCATTGGAAGAACTTTTTCATTTATTTTGTAATAGTTGCATAAATGATTTATTTGCAGCAAATATTTTATTTGGCTTGAAATGAAGAGTATGGATACTCTCCGAACTCCTATTTGATTTAAGATCAAGAAAGATGATTTCTGCATCATGTATAGTGTTGTCATGCACACTATATTAAGAGATAAATTTTTATCTAATTTTATAATGAGAAAAGCCAAAGCCACTACCGTACGTGGTTGTACGAGATTAGTAGAAAGCTCCCGAAAAAGCATATCTACTGTTACATGTGGAATTATCTTTGCTTCATATGATGCATTTTATTTATTAGGTCTCAATAAACTTATTGAATTTCAAATCGCCAAAATGGCCTGTATGGGGACTATAGTTGAATTAAAGAATAATATTTTTATATTACTACAATCATGTCACGTAGAAAAAATGATATTGAGAAAATTACCTGACTTTTGAACGATGTGGCATTGCACACATAGTGGCTTTGTCAAAAGACCTGCACTGCTGAATCAAATGAATATTGATTCTAATAACATATGGCATGACCGATTGGGTCAATGAGGATCAGATATGATGACAAATGTTGCTGAATTCATATGACCATCCACTGAAGAATGAGAATATTCTTCAACTAAGTGGATATCTACGGACTCTATCTTTTCATGGAATATGGTTACTTGTGTTATCCATTATTTTTGATTGAAAGACATAAACATAAGTTATTACAAAATCACAATGTGTGTCATTGTATTATGGATCATGTGCCTGAAGCACACGTTACAAAGCGTCGTGAAAGAAAAGAGCATACACGGTGTAAAAATAAAATTGTGCAAATATGAAATGATAAGAGATTCAAATGACTCTCAAACTAGTTAACTAGATATATCAGCCCAGAAGTGCCTAAATGAAATTATCATTTGTATTCATTATAGGTATCAGCAATGATCCTGTAATTTTGATAACTTACTTGACATTTTACTAGTTAAACAAAAATGAGGTCATGTTTGTCGGCCGATTGACACAATAAAATGAGTCCCTCTGTTGATAAAATATCACTTAAGATTGATCATTTTGGGATCATATCTACCTTTTTTTAGACCAAGATCATATTATAAATACGCCCCTATTTTATACTTATACGTATTGAAGGAAATGATTCTCATCTGTGATTTCTTTTACATTACCACATCCACAATGTAATGGCCTCAAATTGACTTGGACATTGCAGCATGATTCATATTCCTGATAATATTAAAAAAATTGAAGCCCCTGAAGGGCGATGTATTTTATTGTTCTGTCCAACAATTATATATAGAGAGACACGTTTTTTTTTGCATTAGGGAGAGAAATACAAAAGCTAAAAGAATGCCAAGAAAATGTATTATATCGAATCTGGAGTTCATAAGAGAATATACGTACAAGTATGGTTGAACCTGAAGTTCATAAAATCATTAACTTGCAATATCTAACAAGTAATTGTCATACATTTGTATTGATCACAAAAGAGTGATTAAGTCTTGTATTACTAGACATAAAGTGCATAATATAAAGTGGAGATCTTCATATGATAAAATATATTTGAGTTCAACCAACGCCAGAAGTGTGGACTATAACATATATTATTTGCGAAAATGAAAATAAAAGTTAGTCACTCATTACACCTCCTGAAGAATATAAACCCGGTAAATTAAAAGCAGCCGACGAGAACACATAATGGTCAAATCTTAATGTTTTGGGAAAGGACGAGGATTCGATTATTATAAAAGTTGCAATCAACTATGTTGATACGAGAGAGAAACATAACGACCACTAATTTGCCTTTTTAGAGCATGTTAATTCAAGAGAAAATCTGGATTCATAACCTATAATATTATAAGAATGTCAGAAGCATTTGTATTTGAAATGAATAAAAGAATGCGAACAATGTAAAACTAGACTCACTTAATAAACATATTGTTTGGACTTGTAGTCCCGATTTCTTAAGAATGTGAATAGAAATCACATTACACTAACATGGTGGTACATTATAAAACGAGTAGTGACACAAGAGTTTTTCGTAGTACCCAACATCCATTATGATGTTACCAATTCTCTCGAAATGTATAATATTACATTATGTTACTTTATTTGTATGACATAAAATATAAATAAGCATATGAGATATGTTGTGACTCTAAATTTGTATAAGTCACTTGGTATTGATATATATATATATATATATATATATACATATATAAGAGTCCCCGAATGGCTAAATTGGCCAAGGCAAATTATAATAAAGAGATGCGATATAATTTATGAAAAGATTTTTCACCATATGAACAAAACAAAGAGAATGTGCATATCATCTCGAAGAATGATATGAAAGGAACTCCTGAAGTGATTAATCACCCGTGAAATATTTGAATGATAAATTTTGAAATAAATGATGGGAGAAAAGTCATCTATTTTCGATATACAATTCGAACATTCTCCAGAAGAGAATTGTTACAATGATTCGAATATATAAAGAGATATTATACAAAGAAAGTTCACCTGGAATTATCAATATTTACTAACTATATTCATGAGATAAATATTTACTTCAGTGATAATTCTTATATGTCTAATCCACAACAACAAAAAATCATAAATTATTTTGTGTTACTGTGGAGACGTTGCAATCTTTATGTAAGGCCTTTATTTCTCGACAATGGACTCCTTCCTCATATTAGTAGGCCTACTCATGCTCTTAATTAGAAATGGGTGGGAAGACAGGTATACAACCACTTATCCAATTTAAAATAATGAAGACCAAAAGCAAAATCATAATGTGACTTAAACCGTAAAAATCCAACTTTACCCTAAAACACTACTCAAATTCTTTTCACGGTTCGCATGTAATTTTCCACTATTATTTTGAAATAATTTTAATTGGATGTATGATATACTAATAATTATATTATGGATCCTTATACACGGACGCGGGCGTTCGTGACGCGCGCTGACATGGACAGTACAGTCATCAGTCCAGTCATCAAAATTCAAATATCTGTTACGTTTTGAAATTAAATAAATAACATATTTATTTTTTGTGTCACATGCAATTTTTTATTTTCCCGATACAACCTTACGTTCCCAATGCAACATTTCGTTTCCCAATGCAACATTTCGTTTCCCAATGCAACTTATTTTCAACAGAGACAAAACTTAATCTGGACAGACACACAACTTAATCTTGACAGACACATAACTTATTCTGGACAGACACAGAACCTATTCTGGACAGACACAGAACTTATTCTGGACAGACACAGAACTTATTCTGGACAGACACATAACCTATTCTGGACAGACATAAAACTTATTATGGACAGACACGCAACATATTCTGGACAGACACACAACCTATTCTGGACAGACTTTGAACTTATTCTGGACAGACTTTGAACTTATTATGGACAGACATACAACCTATTCTGGACATACTTTGAACTTATTCTGGGCAGACCTAGAACTTATTATGGACAAACTTTGAACTTATTCTGGACAGACACACAACTTATTATGGGCAGACTTTGAACTTATTATGGACAGACTTTGAACTTATTGTGGACAGACTTTGAACTTAATATGGACAGACTTTGAACTTATTGTGGACAGACTTTGAACTTATTATGGACAAACACACAACTTATTATGGGCAGACTTTGAACTTATTATGGACAGACTTTGAACTTATTCTGGACAGACTTTGAACTTAATATGGACAGACTTTGAACTTATTGTGGACAGACTTTGAACTTATTCTGGACAGACTTTGAACTTATTATGGACAAACACACAACTTATTATGTGCAGACTTTGAACTTATTATGGATAGACTTTGAACTTATTCTGGACAGACTTTGAACTTAATATGGACAGACTTTGAACTTATTGTGGACAGACTTTGAACTTATTATGGATACACACACAACTTATTATGGGCAGACTTTGAACTTATTCTGGACAAACACACAACTTATTATGGGCAGACTTTGAACTTATTATGGACAAACTTTGAACTTAATATGGACAGACTTTGAACTTAATATGGACAGACTTTGAACTTATTATGGACAAACACACAACTTATTATGGACAAACTTTGAACTTATTATGGACAAACTTTGAACTTATTATGGACAAACTTTGAACTTATTATGGACAAACTTTGAACATATTCTGGACAGACACACAACTTATTCAAGACAGACACAAAACGTATTCTGGACAAAATAATGTGTGGGTTTGTCCATTTTAAGTTGTGGGTCCGTGGGGGAATCAAATGTTGCATTGGGAAAATAAATGTTGCATGGTGAAGCGAAATGTTGTATTGGGAAAGTAAAAGTTGCATGTGACACAAAATAAATATGTTATTTAATTAATTTCAGAAAGTAAAAAACATTTGACTTTTGATGACTGGACTACTGACTGCTGACTGGACTGACCACGTCAGCGTGCCGGAGCCAAGCGTCCATTAATCATTTTCGTTGTATTATACTTCATATTGCATTGCCGAGAAGCAGAACACAGCCAAATCTTGTCAGTTTGCTTTTGGGTTGGCAAATGGCAAGAGGCAATGCAGCACCGACACTTTAGTGAATGTTGCGTGCAATAACACATCATAATTCCAGTAACAGCCACTAACCATGGTCAATTAGTGCCCACCACCCACCAGTAAGTCTGGTTGCAAAAAAGGACAACCCCAGAAGAAGACAAGAACTAGAGTATATTGAGATTAAAAAGAGGGAGTTTGCATACACATATACGTACTCTTCCCATTTGAACTATTCCTGCGGGCTCCTCCGCTCCTTATTTAACTTGCTTGAGTGTTATTTGCCTAAATATCTTGCATTTCAGTTATATATACAGTTGACCTGGGTGGTAATGCAACCTATAGATCTTGAAATTTCATTTACTTTGTAAAAATCACTTCAGGTACCAATAATTACGTAGGTCTCTATTTACCGGTCAATTGTTGTATAATTTACATGTCAAATAGATAAAATATACAACTAGAATGCAAACTGCACTTCAAGTTAGAGAACATTTACATGTCAGGTTGGTGGAATTTGGTTTGTGCTCATAAATTTTGACTTCTTGGTCTAAAGTCTCGACATTTGTCCTTAATTAGACCCTACAAATGATGCAATTATCCTATGGCTATCATCTACTACTTCCATTATTCCCTTTTTTAAAATAAATTAAGTGAGCACTTTACACATTACATTTACATGGTATAAAGATCGTTTTCGAACATGAAAGCGTACGGAAAATGTAAAACAACTAAATATATAAGAGGGTGTAGGTACAAATAGACCGTTTTTACAGCTCCAAGCACATGAACTAATCTCAACCGTCTGATCAGAGCTAGATTTGTATGTTCTCTCTTCTGACCAAAAGTGAGGGGAACGGTGAGAGGAATCAAATGGGACTACTTTAGCCATATTTCTATTCTTTTAGGCCCATAGTTGGAATCCGACCTGTTTAATTTTATCCAGAAGTTTGTTGGGATCTCTACATCCATTAAATTATTTATTACTTCAATTACTTCCGAATATTAGTAACTTATACAAAGGGATAGTCAATGACGAGAAGGATCCAAATAGTTGGGATAAACTAAGGATTTGATTTGATTATTTATAATTATTGGGTGATAATATGATATAAGAACATCAATCTTATAGTAAACAAATGCGGTTAGGACAGTTCCTTAATGACAGCAACGTCTTCGAAATTTTCAGCTTTTGACTCATACAGATACCTTCTTTTTTTCCCTTCTTTAGAAAAAAAGAAACAAGAGTACTTACCTTTACAATTATATATTTTTATTGCATGTTTTTAGTAATCACACGTTTTGAATTTAGTTTCATAAAAATAAAATATCGATGTTGTCAACTTTTCTCTCCAACATTTCATGTTGACGTAACTACATTTTGCATGTAAAATGTAGAACATCTACTACTTCAATCCTGACTTTACCAGTCCTGCACTTAAAGAATCTTACTTATGAGCTAAATGTTTATGTATCTGGATCTTACGGTTCAAGTCACCATTGCCGGTCTTGTACACTACTCGTAATTAAGAGCAGTAATACAGATAGTATCTTATATGCAATCTTATCCAACTAATCTCACGTGATATGTCTTATGACTTGCACCACTCTACTCGGCTCAAGAGCCTATCATTCAGTAATTAGATATTTAAACGTGCTTATATATACCTGTTTAATCTTCTCTCATTGTATAGCCAAATTAAAGATGAATATTTTGAAGTTTGAATGCAAATTAGATATTGATTGATATTACACAACGGGATGAGGTCGTGCTCCAAAAAAATTGCAATAAGGAATCTTTCAAATCCTTAAATATTTAGCAATCAATACTGACGGAATCCTTTCTAATATTAGAAAATATTAATAATTTTATATTTTCATATATTGGACTAAAATTAAGGAGGATACTAAACTTTAACAAAGAGAATAGCGAAGACATTAAGAAATATAGACGAGCGACTCATTTTAATTACACGAACTCAACCGTGCATTAAAGTTCAGCACAAATTAAAGGAAAATAAAGAAAATAATTCTAAAAGAAAAATTTGACTTTCTATACCTCAAGTTTCTCAACCTCTGAAAAATTTCAACTTTGACATTCTCTGAAAAATATGTTTATCTTTTCCACTTCTTCCCAAAATACATCTGCATAAATCGTAGGACGACTAACATTCTCTGGAACTATCTATCTCGACATTTAAATTGTTTTACAAATCGATTAGGTTCGATGGTTCTCGACAGTACGCGATAGATAGTGCGGTCGAATTATATGCTCGATAGTACTTGGCTATGGTTAGGTTGAACTCGATATGAGTTATATAGAAACTCGATATGTGCTCGATTGCACTCGATGGTCAATATGATAAATGTTCGCAGGTCATTATGGGACGTTTCACTTCGACAAGGGACGGGTCATTATTATGCGAAGAGACGCAACCGTCCAACATTCCTTCCTTTTGAGGACACAACCTTTCATTATTGAGTGAAGAGACGCAACCCTTCATTACAGGGTCTATAAAATCAGAGGTTATGGTGTCTTCCATTTAGTTGTGTATTCGATCCCCCCTAATTTAATTGTGTATTTCAATTCGTTTCCTCCACCTAAAAAATTGCCTTTCAACTCAATGTCTCATACGAGTACTCTGACGGAGCTAAGCACATTCTCGGTGGACCAATATGGAGAGCTTGTCCCCCGTTGAAATACTAGGAGTTTTACATCTACCCTACTGCACCTGTAGGGTCGGTTTGAAGGCAACGGAGTTGTGGTCCAACACTCCAAACAAGATTAGCAAAAAGTTTTATGTATGTGGCTCCTCGGAGTCAATCATTCGTTGTTTGTACTTCGTGTGGGACGATGGAACATCGGTACACTGGTGGATAAACCCGACCAGAGCGTAAAGGACTCATGGATGTGGAAACTTCTCTGAAAGGTTGCTAAGTTGAGTCAGAACCAAGAGATAAACAAAACTATCTTTTGGGCTTCCATGCGACATCTGAGCAGATCATTCTCTTCCAATTGACTTGGAAGATATCTATAATTTTTGTGTGTTTGTGTTTTTTTGTTTGTCTTTGTGTTTGTGATCTCGCCTTGTTCTCTCCTTGTACCTCGGCAATAGTTTAATAATAACTCATTCTTAGCTCGATGTTTGTGTTTGTGATTTCTCCTTGTTCTCTCATCTTACCTCGATAGTAGTTCAATAATAACTCGATGATCTAGGACTTAAACGAACCATCATTTATTTGAATCTTTTCAAACGAACAGTTTGAATAAAGTTTCTCTCCTTATTCTCTCCTAGTACCTCGATAGTGGTTTGATAGTAGCTCAATAATAACTCGATGGTCTAGGACTTAAACGAACCATCATTTATTTCATTCTTTTCAAATGAACAGTCTGAATGAAGTCTCTCTCCTTGCTCTCCTAGTATCTTGATAGTGGTTTGGTAGTAACTTGATGGTCTACGACTTAAACGAACAATTATTTATTTGAATTTTTCAAACGAACAGTCTGCATGAAGTTTCTCTCATTCTCTCATAGCACCTCGATAGTAGCTCGATAATAACTCAATGGTCTAGGACTTAAACGAACCATCATTTATTTGAATCTTTTCAAACGAACAACCTGAATGAAGTTTTTCTCCTTGCTCTCCTAGTACCTCGATAGTAATTTGATAGTAGCTCGATAATTACTCGATGGTCTAGGACTTAAACGGACCATCATTTATTGAATCTTTTCAAACGAACAGTTTGAATTAAGTTTCTCTCCTTGTTCTCTCCTAGTACCTCGATTGTTGTTCGACAATAGCTTAATGATCTAGGTCTAGGACTTAAACGAACCATCATTTATTTAAATCTTTTCAAACGAACAGTCTGAATGAAATTTCTCTCCTTTCTATCCTAGTACCTCAATGGTGGTTTATTAGTAGCTCGATAATAACTCGATGGTCTACGAGTTAAACGAACCATCATTTATTTGAATCTTTTTAAACGAACAGACTGAATGAAGTTTCTCTTCTAGTACCTCGATAGTGGTTCGATAATAGCTCGATAATAACTCGATAGTCTAGGACTTAAACGAATCATCATTTATTTGAATCTTTGTAGGGTTTAAGGTTTAACAAAAATTTAGTTCGATAATAGATTGGTCATTGCGCAGTTTCAAACGAACTTCGCACATTCAAATCAGTCATGTCCTTCTACCTCGATAGTGCTCGACGTTGGTCGACGGTTGTTCTATTATCTTTTCGACTATGTCGTTTGCATGAATAATGTTGAAACAGTCACATCATTTACAACATTCGAATATTAACAAAAATAACGTAAACAACATAACTGCTTGTGTATTGACTACATATTTACAAACAAACAAGGTTGTCAAAGGTGGCAACTAACACATACACAACAAAAACCAAAAAGCATCATAGAATATAACATTAACTAAAATAACTTTACCCTCTTCCTAATCGACTCAGAGTGTTATTCCAAGCCAGGAGGCACACTAGGCAGTAGGGAAGGTGTGTGATCGGGAATGGGTGTCTCGGCGAGGCAGGTCGCTCTGCAGTTTGGGTAGGTGTGCTCTAGGAATGGAGATGTTGGGGTTGGTGTCGTCAGTTTCGAAACTACACAAACCAAATAACGGAACACCAGTGGACATTAACTTATAACCACATGTAACTGAAAAATAAAGAAAGAAACTATTAAAACCTACTATTGTCGATGAGGAGGCCTACCACCGTGTCTTGTACGCCGGCCAAACGACGCTCCAAGTTGGCGATCATGTGGCAGAGTTCCATTCGGGCATGCTTGACCTCCTACAATGGTACCAAAGACATGGCGTCATGCACATAAAAGGTGCATCTCTGGCGTCGTGGGGCCCCACAATGCCAGGTCACTTGCACCGGCCTTGTTGAGGACCCGACACATACCCGTCATGCAGCGTAACTACAAAAGCAGAGGATGTCTTTGATTGGTGAGACCTCAGCAATGTCGTCATTGCGCATCATTATGGGATTGGAATGTGGTTGAGAAAAGAAGGTGTTGGGAAGAGAAGTGTAATGGTGTAAGGCTGAAAGAAGGGAATGACATTTTATACTATCCTGATGATAGATGATGTGGTCATTTTAAATACCACAAGTGCACAACGTCAGTGAAGACGCGGCAAGTACAGGTCGTGTCCATGAGGAGGTGTGTCAACTCTAGTTTGTTCGAAGGCAAGTGGAAAAAGAGTGGAGAAGAAATTGATTACACTAAACTAGACTAAACTATGCTATGCTATGCTACACTAGTATGAAACAACAAAGAAGATGAAAGTACGAGACTAATAACTAAACTAAGTGACTAATATAAGCAAGCTGAAAATCAGGAATGGAAAACCCCTAAGGGGTAGAGTGTGGGTACACATGAAATAAGGGGTGATGAATGCATTCAATAGAGCACAAGTGTAGGTAGTGTTGCTATGTATAAGAAGTATGGGGTAGAGTGTGGGTACACAAGTGTATGCTTGTTATGGCAAGAGCTATCATCCAAATCACTAACCTAAGTGATTAATATGAGCATGATGAAGAATCTAAACAGGCATGGAATGTACCTAAAGATTATGGCAGAAATCATCAAGTTAAGTATTCTCTTTAATTCAAACAAGCATACTAACATTTCTCACATACAACAATATTTAGCATTCATTCCATTCTACATGACATGTATAAACATCAACTCCACCCCCAAAGAGGAAGGAAACTACTCACCACTCATTAAAAGAAAACAAAACGAAATTAAGGTAATTAAGATAGGAAATGGAGACATGCTAATTAATTCTACTAAAATTAAGACAAACAAAACAAGCTAGAATTAAAACAAAGACAACATTAAAACAAACTATGAAGAATTATTTTATTTACATGACTCATGTTACAAGTAACATTCTTCTCCACCTTGAGTTTTGCTTCAAGGCTTACTCCAAGTAGAGAAATGCCACCAAGAAATGGGTAGATTACATGGGAGGAGGAAGAGTTCTATTTATAGGCACGAAAAAAGGAAACTGTGGACAATCCCTCGATGTGGAACTAATGAAACATTCCCAAAGTATACATAAACATATAACCCATATCTGGGCGAAACTAGGTCGGATTCTAAGAAAAACGGTCCGCTAATTGGCGGTCACTTTTTCCCAGATCCGACGCACTTTCGGATATCTTCTTTAGTTCTTCAATTTGTCACATGTGGTGCACTCGGATCGGTTATTGGAGTTTAGGCCCGGATCTAATTGCCAAAATACTCCTCATAGGGGTGTGGAGTTTCTTTATTTGCTTATTGGTTCTTCTGGTTTACATCAATGTCCTTTCCTCATGCATATCAGTCTATAGGTCTCACAACTCAGTCATTTTTCTTGCTTTTATGTCATTTTTGTATCTCTTCTCCTCACACATGTTTATTTCTAAAACTTAAACATAAAACTCGTTACGTTGCATTGTTTATGTTAAAGATAACGGATATAAGATATAAATGTATGCATGGTATGATGTCAATCAACAAACGCGGCGTCTGGAGAGAAGGTAACCAAACCGTCAAAAATGCCTTCAATTATTGCATGTTTCAGTCGCGCTTATATGGTTGAGAGAATATTGAGCTCATGTCGAGTACATATCGAGCTCATCAATGGGCCTTAGTCACTCCAAAAATGGTATGGTTTCACTCCGGAAATGGTATGGTTTTTAGTCACTCTCTTTCTTCATCATATCGCGTGTATATCGAGCCTCCCGTTGGTATGGTTTTTCACACTTTGCTCATAACTGAGGAGACGTTTTGATAGAAGGAAACCCAATCATCGAAAATACCCTAAAAACGTACGTGCAGTGATAGTCGTGTTACCTATCGAGCTTAGATCGAGTACGTATCGAGCTCATCGATCCCAACATAGCGTCATCTTGAACCACACATTGGTACAATTTTCACGTTTCCCTCTTAATTGCTAAGTTGACGTTTGGTGATAAGGTAGGTGAAACGAAAAAAATGACCTCAATAATCATGTCGTTGTTGGTCGAGTAAACTATCGAGTCCATATCGAGTTCATCGATCCAAACAAAGACGATTCTCTTGCTTCAATTAATTTTCATCATATCGAGGTCACATCGTATTGCTCACAAGGAAATTCAGGTTTTCGAGAAACACTTGTTTTCGGATGACATTACGGCAAACTAGGTGTTTTGGAGTGACATGCAAACAAAAAGCCAAAAAAAGGAATTCTTACCTCGTCTTTCCTCACCAAAAAAATTAATTATAAAACGTGACATTCATCATATCGATGTCACATCGTACCACCGTTGTGTAATTTTCACACTTCGCTCTTAATTACTGGCGTGACGTCTGGAGGGAAAGAAACTGAACCGTCAAATTTTTTCCCAGTAATCGTGTCGTTGTGGGTCGACTAAATTATCTAGTCACTATCGAGTGAATATCGAGTTCATCATATGGATAGCATATCAACGTCATCAATTCGAACAAAGAAGACTTTCTTGTGAACTCTGTAATAAATTTCGAGAAGTAAAAATATAGGCAGAGGTACTTTGGGAAAAAGTAGAAAGATAAACATATTTTTCAGAGAATATCAAAGTGTGAGCTTTATCCAGAAGTTGTGTCACTTAAGTCATAAAAAGTCAAATTTTCTTGGTAAAATACCACAAAAGCAGATTTTTAAAACTTATTATATTCTTACTTGTACTATATTCCATAAAGTCCTACTTAACTTGTTTTGATCACATTGTAGTTGCAACTACCAGCTTGGAAAATATATGTCCCACGGGTCTGACACTTGGTTGCGGGTTTGATCCCAAGTGTATACCATTGGTATCTGGACGAGTAAAAATCGGACAAAGCTAAACCAAATTGTACGACTTAATCCAACATATTCGAAGGTAGTAGACATTACACTGAAAATAAAAACAGAACATTACCTCTATCCAACTGTAGTAAGCCACAAATGTCAAGTGACAGAAGGGTTATTGGTTGGGATTCCTAATCAGAAGTGGTCGATATCATTTTTCGCTGGACATATTTTGACTAATGTCAGTGTTGCCATAACTGCCTCCACTCCCGGTTAGAGCTACACTACCGGCGTGTTTGGATGTCAATAAATTGGGTCCAATTTATTCAATAAATTCATTATTCTTTGTCCTCCATTGAAACTCATAAATGGTTTAACTCAAAAATGGGGAAAACCAGCGCCTAGGCGACCACCTCCCACCATCGCCTTTTGCCCCAGCAAAGGTGGGCGAAATAGGCGGTCACCTCGCCTAGGCGATAACCATTGGAGGCACTCCAACGGCTATCACTTTTTTTCCAAAATTTACAAGATTGCCACTACCCCAAATCCTATATAAACTCCTCCAAACCTCTTCATTTTTCACACATCTCTCATTCTCTTCTTCATCATTCTATTCTTATCTTCAAGTTTTCGCGATTAAGTCTCCGGTTTGGTGCTTAATTTTGAAATTGGAAAGTAGAGTCTCCGATCCGGTTCTTC
Organism: Triglochin maritima; assembly: GCA_963682175.1. NCBI lineage: Eukaryota > Viridiplantae > Streptophyta > Magnoliopsida > Alismatales > Juncaginaceae > Triglochin > Triglochin maritima. The sequence goes on from OY821773.1 coordinate 13,724,207, forward strand.
ATTCTTCAACCGCCAAAATCAAGTGCACTCTTTCTAACTTCTCTTTAGAATTAATATTTCATTTTCATATTAGTCTAAATTTTTACATTAGTCTAGTTTTAAGATATGACCTACGTACCCGGTACTAGTCTCCCCATGCATCACGAGAGTTACGATGACCTAAGACCTACTCGTACAAATGACCCATGTTGGAATACTGTCCATTACATTAGTGCTAATGATAAAAACTGCATTGTTTGTGAGTTATGTGGTAAGGAAACTAGAGGTGGTATAGCCCGTCACAAACAACATCTTGCACACACACCCGATAGAAATGCTAGACCTTGTGATAAAGTTCCTGACTTTGTTAAACAAAAAATAACAGCATACATGATCAGAAACAGTAGGACACTACAAAACGAAAATGTATGTCTTGATGATTATGTAGACATAGAAAACATAGAATTTGATCTGGAAACCGGGTCGGGTTTCGGTTCTGCTCGGTCCCCAACCTCCCGTCCTCGCCCAGTTCCTTCTCGAAAGAGATAAAAACAACGTTTGTGGGGACCATTTTGCAGACGTGGGAAAAACGTGGTTTCCGACGCCCAACAAACAATCATCGAAAGAACCTTTAAAAAAGAAGATAGGAAAACAATTAATCAAAAATGGTCTAGGCTTTTCTATAGATGTGGTATATCATTCAACACTGTAAGGACGCCTGAGTGGAAGGACGTAATATCTGCTACTTGTACTTACGGACCCGGACTTAAACCCATAACGTATCATGAAGTTAGTGAGTCGTGCCTTAAACAGGAAATTGAATACACTAGAGATATACTAGAGTCGTACAGACAAGATTAGTCAACATACCGGTGCACGTTGATGATGGATGCCTGGACTGATAGGTCTGATAGGAATATAATCAATTTTCTAGTAAATTGTCAAACATGTACCATGTTCATGAGGTCTGTAGATGCTTCTGGTCACTCTCACACTGCAGACTACCTGTACAAGCTGGTGGACAAGGTAGTTGGCGAGATTGGCGAAGAACACGTTGTTCAGGTGGTCACCGACAACGCCGCCGCGTACGTACTTGTCGGTAGGATGTTGAAGGCGGAATTAGAGTGTCTTCAAGCAGTTGCACACAACAAGAAGGAACATGTTGGCTGCGAAGAAGATGAATGACTTGGTGTATGTGAACTACAACCAAAAGTTAAGGCAAATGTTTCAGCAAAGGATGGAGAAACCCATATTTTATGACCCCATCAGTGTGGTCTACGATATCTTCGACGAACATCCATGGTTGGTAGAAACTGAAAAACTGGTCTTCGCTGGAGATGAGCTTACATGGCTGATGCTGAGGAAGCAGCTTTAGGATATTCTTCCTCACGAAGACGCTTTGGTCGATCCACGTCCACTGCATCTGACGCGCCGTTATTAGGTGTTGTCATGGATGATGTCATTGTTCACATTAGTTCTAGAGATCCAGGTGCATCGAGTTCTCAACCACCGATGGACATCGACGAGCAATATGTCCAATCCGACGATGAGGAAACTGAAGAAGATGATGTCTACGTCGACAATCCGAACGAGAACCACTCCGACGACTCTGATGGTGGTGGAGGATATGATATGGTTCCCAGTTGGACATTAGATCAATGTGTCCAATGGAATTAGTTAGTTAGCTTGTAATTCTAGTTTCTCTCTTATCTGCTATTTTATGAACTCTGAGTTACCTTTGTAACCATACTACTAAGCAATAAATTGTTTACCTAAGTGTTTAGGTGAGTAGAGGTGGTGCCTAGTGAGACCTTAGTAGAGGAACTATGTGTCTTTTTGAAGCCTAAACATGTATGATATTTTTAGATAATATTTGTGTATTTTCCCAATTTTTACTGATTGTTTAACTATTTTATCAAATTTAATTGATTTAACAAAATAAAAAAAATTTAACCGTCCAGAAGAACTGCGAGGTCGCACAGGCTGATGCATTCCCCATTTATGTTTGCCACAATTGTGTCGGTAGGTGGGCATCATGCCGTGCCATGCCCACCACTCCACCTCTTCCCCCTTTTAACTCTTTGTGATTATTACGACAACGCAAAAAAAACAGAAATGTTGAATTTGAAATCGTTATTGTGGACCAGACTCAACAGGATATCTATTTTATTTTCTTCAACCACTAACAGCACACATGTGTGTAACGATAAATCGAATAGCTCAAATGGGCCCACCTTCTTATAGTATATTTATAGCTCAAACTCCCCTACCAATTCTCAAAACACCACTTCTGTGTTAGCAATAACTTGACATTATAATTAGAACGTTTGTTTCGAATTAATCTCAATATGTTTTATCAAATCGTTGGGATTTGAGTTCCCCACTAGTAACAACTTCCTATCGATGGTCGTAGAGAGTGAACAAAACAAGTTTACAATGGCAACATAACCTCACGGTCAAAGAACAAAACAAGATTGCAGATTTGCACTGCCAGCCAGTTTAGAACCAGCAGTATATGGATCAATCATCACACTGCATTACAAAATATTTATGTTGAAGATTACAGAAGTGACATAATGATGAGCATAACACAGCAATAAAGAGGTAACTTATACTGGAAACTATTTCGGAGGCGTGTTACTGTTACGTTATAGATACCACTTGATCTGCGAATATGAATGAAAACACTGGTTGTCACTTGTCTTATTGCGATGTGACAATGATGTCAAGCTTTAAAAAGTGCTCATAATACAGCCATGAAAATGACTACATGTGCTTGATTACTCCATTCTTATTTTTCCTATCATTATTATATTATTTAATTTCGCTTAACTATCTATCTTTGGAGGCCTATAGTTCCTCTGTGATGGCTCTTCCGGTTTTGTGGTATCTAGATAAGGCTTTGCCCTGAACAAGATAATAACATGGAATCTTCTATTCTAAAGTGGAACAAATACACCGTCAACCCCATCAAATATAGCACTCGAGTCAAAATCAATATATTAGTTATCACAAGAACGAAAAAAAATTGATTTGCAAATTGAATAAATTTTAAATTAATAATTTGGATATCAAATATTACACAACCATGACTTGGAAATTAGTTTCTAAACTTACCTTCTAAAGGGTAAATCTAAATGGAACTAAATTTCATTAGAAAACCCGCTGAAATAATTTTCCCTGTTAGTTTGCTGTAATTAACGAGCAGCATTCGTTCCGCTCTGCACAATCTTTTTGATCAGCTTCACAGCTCTCACTCCGGTTTCCATCAACTTCCATTGGTTTCTCAGAAATCTGCATGATATAATAGTTCAAAGATAAGTTGTAGACTCTAGTCATCAGAGTTGTACTAGCATTCGTTCAGAATTTTTTGATTGATTTCCAACAACTTCACAGAATTCGTTCGGAATTGAGCAGCATGCCAACAATATTTAGACTGAGTTCTACCATTTTTTCGGGAGAAAAAAAATGAGGTATACACACTTCAAATATACCGATCAAGGAGAAGAAACTCAGGAAACTACTTGTAGCAAAGATACTAGTATAATACACTGCATTACATAAGATATGTCATTTCTCTTAAACATACAAAACTATACAATACAGACACATTCCTAATAACTTTGCACAAATAACATGATCTTTCCTAAAGCAACAACAAAGACATCTAATATATGAACATGCCTATGAAGTTTGAATTATTTGTTTTTTTTGCAAACAAAAATGGCGCAATAAATAAGATATGTCGTCAAATATGTACATCCTAACAAATGCATTTTTCAAAAATTAGGCTATGATATGTTTCCCATATTGAAGTCCTTGAGGATGTCAACAAAATTCAAATGGATATCATGGAAGGTAGTCCCTTATGGGGAGGTAATTGACAGTATAATATTACTTATAGTTACATGAAATGTCAGGTTTTCTTGGATTTGCATGTAATTACGAAGCTCCACTCCCATACCGGTATATTTCAAACGACTAACTGAAAGACAATGGTGACTTATGGTTTTTCTTGTAACATTTCAACATAAATTTGAACATTGTATGGCACAACAACAGAGTAAGATCACATACAGTTACATGAAACATCATGGTTTTCTATAATTTGCATATAATTACGGAATTTCACTCTCAATACTGGTGAACTTTGTCACAAATAATGAACTGAAAGACAACAGTGACTAATGGTTTTTCTTGTATTATTTCAACATAAATCTGTATTGTATGGCAGTTTTTTTTTTGGGTATCCTCTTTGTTTTATTGTTTGCTCAGATGTATTGACCCATGACACTAGAGATGCATCTATGCTTCTTAGGTCTACTCTCGACTTTGAAGCTTGGGCATAAATAATCATTAAAGGTTTGTTTAAGCCTGATTGGCCCTAGGCCTGCTTCTTTATCTGAATATAGACCCCCAAGGACCAAGAGAACCTAACATTTTGGACAACTTGGGTAGACCCTAGAATGACAACTAAAAAATTAATCCAACCTCAATTAAAATCAACATTGTTTTTCTATATCAACTAGCCATAACATAATTTAATATCTGTAATAAGTCAATAAAATTGTAAGAAACTTGAAACAAGAATAACTAGGACAAAATTCTGATCCTTTATTAGGCCGACAAGATATGAAACTGATTAGCTTTATTAGGCCGGTGAAACAAGATCCTGATCCTTAACAACATTTTTAAGCACTTTAACATCATCAACATCAACATAACCCCAATGCCTCAGAAGAGGCTCTCGCCAAAGCGAGGTAAGGGGGGGTCAGATGTACGCAACCCTACCACTGTAAAACAGTGAGGTTGTTTCCAATTGACCCAAATGATGCAAATGCAACTCACCATCTGCGATTCCACAATAAAAGAAATGCAGATCATTTAAATAGTCATTTGATATAGTCCATGATGCTCTAAATGTCAAAAAATAACTTAATCTTTGACATAGTGGAAATGGACGCAAAAATAAATAAATTTGATAGAAGAGGCTCATAACACTAATAAAATAACAAAAAACCAGGAGTCATATGGCTAAAAGATCTTACGAGGCTAGAAAAGCTCGGAAGAATATATAGACTGAGTTACAACTTCAAGCAAAACATAGAAAATGTATACAGCATATAAATTACAGTGGTAGATAAATGCAACAGTATTACCTGTTTCAAGAAAGCTTGCAAGAATACATCAGTTCTACTTCGGTTTGCCTCCATTTTCTCATTGGCGATTCCAACAAGGTATCTTACATACTCAGGGGAAACCATAAGTTCATTCGCATCACCCAATGGTACCTCCAACCGTATAGAGCAGCGAACAGCAACCATGACACGTTTGTGCAGGCTTGTTATGCCTGCAAGCGAGTGAGTTAACTTATGGTGACAAAGATGTAACATTTGATAAAGGAACTTTGCTCAGAACTAGTTACTACCTTCTTCCAGCCATTAAAGATTGTTTATGAGGTTTCAAAAGTTCATATGGTCTGGTTTGTGCACCCTCACATTCAGCTCACGTAACAGCAAAGGCTTTCATGTGGATAATGGATATTATAACCCAATTGCAATCACATAACCGAATAAACCCAAAACTAACCTCATAATCCAATTATTTTGGTGTATTTGCTGATTTTTTACTGCCTAGTGCCTAATTGTATTTTATTCTTTGTTTAAAATTGCAAATTGTTGAATGTTGATACATTACATTTAAAACTTTGTTACTGGTTTTTTATGTACATAGAAAACAATCTAGCTCACGAGTACGAGGCCAGGTCAGGCCAGGCAGAAGCCATGAGACCCACAAGGCCACAAATCTGGGGCATCAAAAGTTCAAAACAAAAAATAACACAATAAAACTCCACCCTTTAGCTCGAGGTGAAGATACAACCGAGTGGCCTTTAAATCTAGTTGTTTATCCATGCAGACTCGAGCTCCTTTTATGTTTTATTTAGCTTCAGAACTAAGAGTTATAAATATCACTTCCTAACAACTGCATATACTTATTTATAGCACCTAAACTTTATATAGCAGTTTTCAGTATGAAAACAGAATACAACAATTATGAACCTTAATCCTGTAAGGCCCCTTCTGAAGCATTAGATGAAACCTATAAGTTAACTATCTCATTGATAGACACATGGGCACTATCTATGGCCGTGTCACCATGCTTGTTGGTCGAGGCTAAAATCCTCCTCATCCTTGCCCATCAATAAGGATTACTTCTAAATCAAATGATTGACCATAACAAATACAGACATGTGGTTCTTCGTCTCTCGACTTTCAAGATTTACATTATCCATTCTTTTATTTGTTTCAAAACACATTCTCTTACACCAAACTTTTTCAATAGTATATCTTTCGACTTAGTAGGATTAGGTTCAAAGGCAGAAAGCCTGGGAGGGTTAGGGGTGAAGCACCCTTAATATTTCAAATTTTTCAACAATGTAGTAGTATATATATTATGTTTTTATATAATTTTGAACTTTGTCGTATACAAGGGTTACTATAGAAATCGGTTAAAATGAGAACCTTCTCCTGGATTATAAGTTGGAGGGTTTCTCCACTCATCACCAATTGGTTTTGAGTTGGATACTCACACTTCAATATGGTATCAGGGTCTGAAAGACCCAATGGCCGGCTTGACACATCCACCTTTGTTGTTATCCACGCATAGACACGGAGAAAAAATAAATCTCGGTCATGCGAGCGGGAGAATGTTAGAGAATAATCTCACATCGGTTTAAATGAGGACTTTCTCCTAGGTTATAAGTTGGAGGGTCCCTTCACCCATCACCAATTGGTTTTGAGTTGGATATTCACGCTTCAATAGTATATATATATATATATATTATGTTTTATATAATTTCGAACTTTGTCTAATTACAAGACTTACCGTAGAAATAAACCTTAAAAAGTAATAAGAAATGGATTCATATAAAACAATCAAAGCTAAATTCTTAGTATTTTATGTTTTAACGTAAATTACCCAATTATGTACCACCTCCTACAACCCTATTATACAAACTTCCTTTTTTGGTTTGAGATTTCAACTTTTTCTTTTAACCTTTTATTCAGAGGCAGTGACTCTAAACACACACTAAGAAAGCTCTCTCTCTCTCTCATTTAGTTGTAAATTAATTATATAAGAAGATACTTTCTAATTTAGATGCCATTTTGTATATCTCCTTTAGAATCAATAATTGTATAGTCTATATAAGTTCCATAAACAATGTTAAGATCAATACAAGTGTAAACTTCTCCAAGCTACGAGTTTCAACTTCCACTAATGCACGACTCCCAATTATAAGAACCACGTTGATTCAGTCCAATTTAACCCAAAAGCCAAAAGGCAAACACACAAAAAAAACTTATCTTAGACTCCATTAGGAATGGACACACCAATAAATACATCAAAAGATGAAGAAAATAAAAAATCACCTGACTCCCTCAACCCGGCATCAACAGCGACTCTGACGAGCAACCGCGCGGCCTCCACATCTCTACACTCGACGGCGACAATAACCGGTTCAAACCTAAACACCAGCGTCCCACCCCCTTCACTCTTCCTACCCTCCTTTCCGAACAGGACCCCGAGAACCATTTCGGGATCCACCGGGTCGTGAGTGGCGATGAGCCAAGTGCCCCCTCCCGCCTTCTTCTTGGAAGGTTGTTTCCGGGTGGGGTCGGGGTGGGGGTGGGAGAGGATGGTGATCCGACCGGAGCAGGAGCTGGTGGTGAAGAAGGAGGGGTGAAGGTTGATGGCGTTGAGGAGAGGGAGGAGGGGTTGGTCTAGAGTTCCCTTTGGTGACTTGTCCGGTGATGGGTCGGATATCGCCGCCATTGCTACGGCTTTTCGCTTCAAGAACTCCATAAGTGACTCTGGAGGAGTTTTCTGATAACTACGATTTTAAAACAAAACGAAACAAACATAACACAATAATATCAAACTATAGGTAATTATAATATCTTATCGAGTCGAATTTAGGTACAATTAGTTGGACACAATATCTTATCAAATTGGATTAATGACTTTAAGTATAAGGTGTGGGACACTAATACATGATAATCGACACGTTAAGATAATGGGAATAGAGGTTTTAGAAACGGATCGTACGTGGTTTTGGGTATGAGATCTTGTAATGACTTAATTGTGGTTTTAAAACGTGATGATCTTGTAATGATCTTGACGTGAATTTTGTGAATGTTAGGGTATGATTGGTGTGGAGAAACACAATTGAGAAGTCAGAGAGCTAGACTTTCAATATAAGGTGTCTGATTGTTGGTTCGTAAGAAAACTTAAAATAATTTGGGAAATTAATTTACGTGAGTTCTAAAATCTTATAAAATTATACTGTAAATGACTTTCCTTAAATTCCACTGCAATTTTTTAAGAAGTCGTGAAATTAAGTTTTGAATTTTTCATTACAACTTGTAAATCAACCTTTATATTACATGTGTGTCTTGGATTGGAGTGAATGTTCCATTAATCGGTTTAAAGTTAGCTGAAGTCTTTTTCTGTACGAGTAAGTTGGTTGAAGTTAATTTGGTGTTTTTGTGTTCTAAAATCAGTTTTTACCGCCACAAGACAGTTATGGAATGATTCGTGTCTTTAGGTTATATTATTGTCCCTCAAGTTTCGATATAAAATTTATGATCGACTGACTAATAAGGGTTCTAATTAAACCGAATGTTAGTAAATAAATTCTGTTTATGTTTAATTCGCTATATTCAAATTAAGTTTACAATCTTTGTTAATATTCATTATAACCTTCTTTTATTAACAAATTGATTAAAATCGAATTTCAACTCGTAAGTTTCTAATTTACAAGGTGTAGTCATGCATTCACACTATAGTGCTACACACATATATATTACAAATATTTGTTTACACAATTTTATGTGTTTATAAATTGTTGAGAATTTATTAGTGTTTATTGTTGATACAATTAGAAATATGATCATGTAATACAGTGGGTTACATATGTCGAATAAATATTCCGTAAGGATCCAGATAAAGCCAACATACAAAAACATGTATAGGAAAACAAGAAATGAAGGAACAGTGATCAGAGACGACCTCAAAGACCGAGCCGTTGCAAGACGACTTGCCTCAGAGAAAATATCTGCCCACATACCAGTGCGTTTGATGGTCTGCCGGTTTTCTCCCAGGATAGAACGGTCACACCGTCGATCAGGCGCACACCGGAGTCGACGGACCACGAAAGCAGCGCGGAACCTCGCAAGAATCGGTCGCCGGAGAACTATGGATTCGGAGACCTAAAATCGCCGGAGAGGGACGGTTTTCGTAGAGAGAGGATGTGAATAAAACGTGTCTACAGGAGGAAACCGACTGTGCTATATATATGTATTTAATCTTGTAATCCAACAATCTTGTATTTAAACTCAATAATCCAACAATCCCCCACAAATCCATTGTTGATCGAACGACCAAACCTTACAGCCTAGTGCTTTCAGTAATGATACATTTCGGGTTTGAACCACGACCTGATTCCTTCAACTTTACCCCCACAGGAACTAGGTGAAACGAAGTCTTGAACTTGAACCTTTTGTGTGGAGATGTCCATTGAGAACAACACTAAGCAGGTTATGCTGCAATCTACAGGGTTATTGCTTTACGGTCATGCATCTGTATCCTATTTCATGAATGCTTTCAAGGAATGACCCTCATTCCTCTGATTGTGGCCACACAATTGCATTCACATAGTTGGACTTCTCCCAAGATGCATTGCTAACATCTTGTCCCAAAGACTTGAACTCATTCAGAGTCTACACTCTTACTAAACTTGCAGTTTCATCAACATATTCATTCTTTGGGGGTATTGACACAAATACAATGTATAACCTACAATGTATCACCAATGAGTTGCACTTGACTCACTTAAGAACTTGTTATTACCGCATTGAACCAACTTCGTGGGATTTCCACTCAGATTGGTTGGGTTTTCATTCTAGATGAGTCATGTAATGGGTCTCAGTCCCATCTGTAGGATCGTGTGGGTTATGGGTTCACTAATCACTTTTTAATATAATCACCTACTTGTTTAAGCAATCGATATGCGCAGCGGAAATTTAAAACAAAACAAGCAAGTGTAGGAAATATGGAATCCTCTTCTCACAATCCGAGAAGGATGCTTCGGGCTTTAACCGGAGCCTTTACTTTCTTGACAGCAAATGTAACTTGAGTGGAACACACTCTCTAAACTTTGAGCACACTTGAATGAGATTGGAAATATGATTAAGTGTGGAGATTTGAGGTTTGGAGTGTATGGAATTCTCTCTAAAGTTTGGGACAAGTTTGTAGTGGGAGAGTTGTGTTAAAATGTGTTTTACAACTCCTTATATAGGCATTAGAGAGAATAGAGCCGTTGGGATTGATTGGGTATGAGTTGAAGTGTGATTACACAAAACAAAAAAGACAGGACCCAATTCTGGCTGTAATCGGTCGACCGAATCGGGACGAACGGTCGACCGTTTGGCAGTTATGCACAAGATTCGGTCGACTGGTTAAGCAACGGTCGACCGCCCAACTCTACGACTTAAGAAAACTTAAGTCATCGGTCGAACACAAGAAAGGGTTCGTTCGACCGATTTCGACCAGGCACTTTAGGGGTGACAAACAAATGTGAGAACGGTCGACCGAAACAAGTTTGGCGGTCGACCGACTATGGACATGCACTTTGGGTTTGTCAAGAGATGGACAAACGGTCGACCGATCGTGGTCCTCGGTCTACCGATACATAAAATACATTTGGGGTATTTTTGGTTTAATACGAATACGACCGTTGGGTATATACGACAAAAGTAACGGTCGGGAAAATATGATCTGACGGTCGACCGAAAGGTAAAACACGGTCGACCGAATATGGGCAGTGAAAACACAAACAAGAGACATGATCATCCGGTCGACCGAACGGCCTGTAGCGGTCGACCGAATGTGGGCAGACAGTTGGGTTCAGGTTTAGGTGTTTTCCGGTCTAAGTTTGGGTGATCTATTGAAGTCCAAATTATGTGAAATTTCGTGTGTGACTTCTATAGGGAACCTAGTGTGTGATTAAGTTGATTTTAGCTCAAGTATGCTCAATTACACTTTGTTCCTAAGACTCAAAAGAAATCAAGATTACATGTCTTCGATTTAGCTTTAATTACATGTCTTGACTTCATTTCCTTCTTTCTTGAGTCTTGATCACTTGTAGAGGTTAGCACAATACAATATATATGCAATGCATAGTGTGTGCTACTCTAATTAAGATTCGGTTGATTAAATCATCAAAACATAAGATTAAGGCCAAAAAGTCAACACCATCCCCAACTTGGATTTCAGAACTTGAGCTAGATCAAGTCCTTTGGTGAAAGGATCAGTTGTAATGTCTTTGGTACCAACAAAACCAATAGCTATCACCCTTTCCAAGATTAATTCCCTTACAGACTTCAGTCTGACTTGGATGTGTCTCATTTGTTTGTGGTTATACTTTGAGCTTCTTAACTTTGCAATAGTAGTCATACTATCACAATGCACAGATATTGCAGGAACTGGTTTGCTAGTCATTGGCAATTCAGAAAGGAGTCCTTTCAACCATTCAGCTTCTATTCCACTTGTATCCAAAGCACAAAGTTCAGCCTCAAAACTAGATCGAGACAATATAGTCTGTTTTGTAGACCTCCAGGAGACTGCGCCTCCACCCAGAGTAAAAACATACCCTGTAACACCGTTACTCCCAGAGTTTTTGGCTATCCAGGTTGCATCATTGTACCCTTCTAGTACAGCTAGGAATTTCCCATAATGCAGCCCAATGGTAGAAGTACCCTTCAAGTACTTAAGTACTCTATCTAAAGCCTCCCAATGAGTACGAACAGGACAACTTGTGTATCTACTAAGTTTGCTCACCGATAATGAAATATCTGGTTGTGTGCAATTTGCAAGATACATCAAGATACCTATAATCTGAGAATATCTCAGTTGTGAAACTGGAACACCACTCTTGTTCTTGTAGAAAGGTTTTGATGAATCATATGAGGTTTTCACAGATCTACAATTCGTATAGCCAAACCTCTCAAGAATCTTCTCAACATAGTGAGATTGAGATATGGAAATACCATCAACTGACCTAGTCAGTTTGATACCCAAGATCACATTTGCAACACCCATATCCTTCATCTCAAACTTAGTACACAAGAAGGACTTAGTTTCATGTATTATATTCAGATTAGAGTCAAACAGTAAAATGTCATCAACATATAAACACAATACATGCATTACTTTGAACTTTGCAATAGACACATTTGTCAGAATCAATAACCTGAAATCCAAATGATAATATAATTTTGTCAAATTTCTCATGCCAAGCTTTTGAGGCTTGTTTAAGTCCATAAAGAGACTTAACAAGTTTACAAACTTTGTTCTCGTTTCCAGAAGCTACAAATCCTTCAGGTTGGTCCATATAAATTTCTTCTTCAAGATCACCATGAAGAAAAACAGTTTTTACATCCATTTGAGGGATTGTAACATCATATACAGACGCCAATGCTAAGAGCACTCGGATAGTAGTCATACGAGACACTGGAGAATAGGTATCGAAATAGTCTATTCATTCCTTTTGTTTAAACCCTTGGCAACTAATCTGGCTTTATACTTATCGATGGAACCATCTGGTTTTAATTTATTTTTAAATATCCATTTACAACCGATCGTTGAACAACCTGGAGGAAGATCTACCAACTCCCATGTCCCATTAGAGACAATAAAGTTCATCTCGACCTTAACTGCATCTTTCCAATGCTTTGCTTCAAATGAAGTCATAGCATCCTTGAAAGTGTTAGGATCACCCTCGATGTGGTATGTGATAAAATCACTTCCCAAATCCTTGGCAATTCGAGAACGTTTGCTCTTTATTGGTTCAATTTCAACTTGAGCTTGAGAAGACTCAAATTCGGAAATAGACAAATCTGCCCCCACATTTGTCATCATTTTCACATACTCGTGGATGGAACGACGTAGAGGGATCAACTGAAGAAGAAACTTGTTGAGGAACTCCAGATTTCATGGGAAATATATCCTCAAAAAATGTGGCATCACGAAATTCAACAATTGTGTTAACATCTAAGTCAGATATCTCGGACTTGATTACCAAAAATATGTACGCATAGCTATTAATCACATATTCGATAAATATTGCATCAACAGTCTTGGGACCAAGTTTTTTCCTCTTATGTTCAGGGATTAACACTTTTGCAAGACAACCCCAAACTTTAAGATATTTAAGGGTAGGTTTTCGACCACACTAGAGTTCGAATGGACTATCCTCCTTATGTTTCTGAGGAACTTTATTCAAAATATGTTAAGCCATATTCAAAGCTTCTCCCCACATATATTTGAGTAATCTTGAACTGTCCAATAATGCATTAATCATATCAGATAATGTTCTATTTTTTCGTTCAGCAATTCCGTTAGATTGTGGAGAATACGGCGCCGTCACCTCATGAACTATGCCAGAATCCTGACACACTTGTTCGAACAGATTGGACGTATATTCACCACCTCTATCAGATCTCAACCTCTTAAGTTTCTTTTCAGTTTGTGTCTCTGCTTCATTCTTTAAAATAAGAAACTTAGATAACGCTTCATCTTTACTTTTCAAAAGATAAACATAGCAATACTTTGAACTACCATCAATGAAAGTGATAAAATATTTCTTTTTATCCTTAGTTAACATGTCATTGAATTCACAAGTATCAGTGTGTACTAAATCTAAAATACTAGTATTTCTAGTCACAGAATAAAACGGTATTTTCGGTTGTTTAGCTTGTACACACACTTTGAAATTTTTCATTCTCAATAGCATACTTAGGAATCATATTTAAGTTCATCGTTCTTTTCAAACATTGATAATTCACATGTCCTAAACCTTCATACCAAACAACACCAAATTCAATGGAATAAACAACAGGAGAAGACACATCTTTAGAAATAGCATTGCGATTATAAAAGCAGGTTCAACATGAATTAAAAAAGCACCACAAGACAAGTACCCATTGCCAATAAAAGTACCAGAAAGAGTAATCACAAATTTGTTACATTTAAATATTACTTCGTAACCCTTAACTACCAGAGACGGACCACTAATAATATTGCGATGAACAACATGCACATGATGCGTCCTGTGCAGTGAAAGAACTCGTCCTGAAGGTAACTTTAAGTCGACACGTCCAATTCCAAGCACCTTTGCAACATTCCCATTGGTCATCGCCACAGATCTACGATCAACAGGCTGGTAAGAGACAAACATGGACTTGTCAGTACAGACATGCACATTAGCCCCAGTGTTAACCAACCACTCACGTGGTTCATAAATGAAAAATACTTCAGGATTAACAGAAACAAACTTACTGTTGGTCTCATCTACCTCAGTCAATACATTGATCTGTGGAGTCGATTCAGTGGTACCTTGTTGGCATTTGGCTTTCTTGGATGGATAATCCTTAGTCCAGTGCCCAACCTGTCCACAATTCTAACATGGTTTGTTTGTTGGCTTTTTCTGGATTTTGGCATTGGGTTTAGTCTTATTAATAGGTTGTGGTTTTCCTTTAAAATATGACTTAGATGAGGATCCAATTAATGTGTTTGCCTTTGGTTGGAACTCTACAAGCATCACTGGTTTTTCACCCCGATGTTCCTCCTCGATTGCAATAGCAACCATGAGGGCATCCATAGTCAGTTTTCCTCTCCTATGCTTTAGAGACATCTCGAAGTCCTCCCAGGATCGAGGGAACTTCTCAATAATTGACATTACCATAAACTTGTCAATTACAAACCTTTAACCAACAAGGGACATTAAAAACCTTTAACCAATAAAACCTTTTAGGACAAAAATTGGAAAAAGGGAAAAAACGCAACTGCAAGCCTTCCGGGGCTTTATCCTTCAGGGATATCCGTCCTTGAGGGACGATAAATACAAATCTGCTTCCCCTTATTCGTAGTTTACCAAACTTACAAATATATTTTACGAAGTCCTTAAACACAAAATTGCATGGGGATTCAATAAACAAATACATGATAGTTTAACGGATTTAATGAATATTTACTATATTTCACTTAGATAATAAGATTGTGAAATATGTTTGCGCAATTTTTCTCAAATAATATGCTGGGAGTAATACAAATTGTGGAAACTTTTGATATGAATATGTTACCTCAAAAGATATTACTTATGGACAATTTAAAGATGTCTCATAATTATATTGATGTCCTAGCGTTACGAGAATGTAAGAATCAATAACTAATTCACCAACTTGCATAAAATTGTAATGACTCTACGCAATGACACCAATTTTTTGTGATAGTAATTGATGTGGATCGGACATATAAGAAACATTGCTAACGTAAATCTTTATCGCATGACTAGAAATTGGTAGATCCTTGAACGTCATCTAAATGTTTTCAGATGAACATTATGCTTAGATAAAATATTTACTGTGGACCTTATTAGGTTTCAAGTTATAAGAAAATGTTCATGACATTTTGATAAGGAACTTCAGGTCCTATTACAATTGGATCTTTGTTGATATACAATAGATGTCCTTTCTTAGTGTCATTTCAATGTGAGTATTAAGTAGAATATATTTTTTCTACAATATTCACTTTCTACAATTGAATCATTGTACAAATTCTTTTCCAGAGAATGTTCGAACTTCAGGTCGAAAAATAATTGAGTTTTCTCTGGTCATTTATTCCAAAAATTGTCCATTAAATATTTCATGAGTTTTCAAAAACTCTGATTGAGGTACTATGACATCAAGCATGTTATAAATATAATAAATAACAATAATTTTTGTTATTGGATGAAACATATGGACGACTAAGATTAACTTCGCATCATTCTTCATGATGACTTTGATTGAAGAGGTTATATGCACACTCTTACTTGTTTCTTTATATAGTGATCTTTTCAAAAATTGTATAGTGTATCTTTTGATTCTTGTCATCATATAATATATTTTGTCATGTTAGTCCTTCAGGGACTCTCATATAAGTACCAATATTAAGTGACCTATAAAATTTTAAAGTCACAACATATCTTATATGCATATCATATTGATCATGTAACAAAACTTATTATCAATATTACGAGAGAATGAGTAACATCACGATGGATGTTGGGTCCTGCAAATACCCTTATATTACTCCTCGCTTTATAATGTATCACATGTTTCTCTGATTTCTATTTTTATCCTTCAGGGATATAATTTCAGAAATCAAGACTACAGGTCCAAATAGTATATTTATTCAACGAGTTTATTATTTATTGTTCGCCTTCTTTTGTTTATATCAAATACGAATGCTTCTGGCATTCTTATAATATCATAGGTTTTGGATCCATTTTTCTTTTCTTGAGATAGCATGCTATTGAGAAGGCGAATGAATTGTCAACAATAATTTTAATAATTATTTAATATCTCTCGTATCAACATATATAGTTGATTGCAAGTTTTACATCAATAATAATCAAATCCTCATCGTTTCCCAAAATTTTAGGATTTGACCGTTCTGTATCCCCGTAATTTCATTAATCTTTTGTTTAGCAACTGTATGTATTTTTACGGGTTTATATTCTTCAGGAATAACCTCTTCAGGAGGTACAATGAGAGTGACTAACTTTTATTTTATTTCCACAAATAATATATGTTATGGTCCACGCTTCTGGGGTTGGTTGAGCTCAAATATATTTTATCATGTGGAGATCTTCACTTTATATTATGTGGTCTATGTCTAGTAATATAAGGCGTAGCCACTCTTTTGTGATCAATACAAATGTATGACAATTACTTGCTAGATATTGCAAGATAATGATTTTATGAACTTCAGGCCGACCGCTCGTTGACTTCGTCCGACCGGAACTTAAGTTAACTTATTGGCCGGTCGACCCGAAGAGTTGTTTCGGTCGACCGTGTAATGCGGATTGTTGGTGAGTTTTACTGGTGGAAATCGATCGACCGTGATTTTAGGATGGTTCGACCGTTGGTGTTTTTTGAGCAAGAGAGGATTTTCACTTGTCGATTTCGGTCGAACGGGGCCCCTTTGCCGTTCGACCGATTGGACGTTATTTCGGTTTTATTGCGGAATAGTAGTGGTGTTCGGTCGACCGTTTGGGGTCTTCTGTTCGACCGTTTGGGCATTGTTTTGCATATGGATGCTTGTGATGTGTGTGGTTGGATCTGCCTCGAGGGCAACGAGTCTCCGGCCTTTTTTGGGGCGACAGTACAGACATTGCCGCCCTGAGAGGAAGATCGTGGTTGTGGCTCTACGGAGCGGTGCCTTGTGTGCACGTGTGATTGTGGGGTTGGGGTGAGAGGACCCTTGAGACCCGTGGTTGATGATTTTCCGGCGGTGCCTTGTGTGCACGTGTGATTGTGGGGTTGGGGGTGAGAGGACCCTTGAGACCCGTGGCCGATGATTTTCCGGCGGTGCCTTGTGTGCACGTGTTGTGGCCGAGACTCAGACCGGCGGTGCCTTGTGTGCACATGTGTTGTTGTTGCCGATGTTTTCTGGCAGTGCCTTGTGTGCACGGGAGATAGATATGTTTTTACTGCATTTTTCCATTTCATGTTTCATATACGCATGTTATGTTCATATTTAGGGGTTTGACATACGGGGTTTCCCTAAGGGAAACTCAGGCATTGTTTGTTTACATGTCAGGTTGTGCACGTCAGTAGGAGGTGGTGACTGCGGGCAGGAGCACCCAGACCGGATCCTATCCCTTTTGTTCTTCGAGGTGGATGATTTCCCTTGTACATGCGTTGTATATCTTTTGTGTTGGGTTGTAATCATCCTTGACTCTTGTATTGTACAGTTTACCACCTTATATTATATATATACTTGTGGTTTGGTGACGACCCCAGTGCTGATTCTTATATGTTTAAAAGTTTTTAAATTTACCGCTGTTTCGGGGCGTTAATACTTGTACGTATATTCTCTTATGAACTTCATGTTCAATATAATACATTTTCTTGACATTCTTTAAGCTTCTAGCTTCTCACCCTAATGTCAGGAAATGTACATCCTATATATATGATTGTTGGATTAGAGAATAAAACTTAGCCCTTCACGAGCTTTAAATCGCAGGAGGGAAATAATTTATTCATTATTGTACAAGTAAAGTAGGGGAAGATTCATAACATGGTGTATATCAACCATAAAAATTAATGAATAATATTAGCAGGTATATATCCACATTAATGTATCATGTATAAATTTTAAGATCCCATAATGATCAATATTGAGAGATATTTAAAAACAGAGGGACTCTCATTTTGTTGTGCAAATCGGTCGACAAATTTGACCTCATTTTGGTCGTGATAGAAGTCAAGAATTTTATCTAAAGCTTTACAAAAACAGTACAAATGATGACATCCATAATTAATATAAGAGATGATTTTATTTAGACACTTCTGGGCATGTTTCGTCTCGTTGATGTCATCTTTATTCCATATTTAGTTGCACAAAATTTAGTCCACTGTTTATGCTCTTGTTTTCACGATACTTTGTAGTGAGTGCTTCTGGCACACACAAAAAAAGGTATAAAAAGTATCGTGATTTTCCAACAACTCTCATGACCTTCAATCATCGGTGATGCATAACCCAAAAGAGTATTGTGTCATTAATTTGTAAAGTGATCAATAATTTTTTTTCTTTTACTACTAATCTCTATATATCTATGAACTTCTGGTCATAAGGTTTGATTTAGAGATCGACGTGCATTTTTACTCAATTAGCTATTTGCACGTCGTTTAGATGATCATATGAATCCTTCAGGGATTATCATAAAATTTCATAACCCTCTTTAAATGAATGATTTCTAAATCTTTGTATAGTAGCATTTTATGAATATTAAGATATTCACATTCTGGGCAAATGCATATCATTTTTAATAACAATGATCACTTTGTAACATGGTGATTCAAATTCCACTGTAGCACATTGTACTATATATATACATCTATCAAGATGAATATTATGCGCTCACGAGATGAATGATCATGTGATGCATCAAAATAAACAAGTAATAATCGCATGCTTGAACCACTTTACAAATACTCTTTTAATCAACATGATACAAAGAATTCATATAACTTATACTAAACAAGTGAAACAATACAAAGTTGCATGAGATATATATCATTCAATTTTAGAAGCACTACTAAGTATGTAAGTATTTCTTTTCATGATTCATTTGATCGAGAATTCATGAAATTTGGATCAATAACTCAATGTTTTGTCTAACCACAAAAACAGACATGAGATTAAATCATAATACTTTTAAAATCATTTTAACAAATAGGATAGCAAAAGAAAATCACAACCTCCATTTTATCTTGATTTGATGCTTCTTCCTCTAGTCATTGATATGTAAAAGGCAATGAGTTAAAAGTATAGAGTCCATAATTCATGATAAGATGTCATTCTTATCCATGATATCAAGTATAGAGTTAAAAGTCATAACTTACAAGCATCAAAGCATAATTGGTACATGCATGCAACTTATTACCTTTTTTTCTTCTATCGGTGCATGCTAAATTAAACATCTCCAAACGGAATATATTATAATGTACTTGAATCATATGATAAACAAAAGTGCATATTAGCAATTCCAAAAGCAACATATATTGCTTGTATATATGTAGTATCATTTATTTTATATATATACAAAATTGTCATGATATATTCTATGAACCATGTAGGTAAATTAATTACCTTGTGATGAACAAATACACATTCAAGATGTAAGTAAAATATCCATATATGTCTTTTAGATAGAAATTATGCATATCAACATATTAGCATGTAAATTATTAATATCTAGAAGAATCTCATCGTAACTGAATAAAAATCACAAGTGTAGAAATATATTGGACTAATGAAAGTACTAACCAATATAAAACATTTTCTCACCAAAATTTATATTTAACCAATGCTAAACCATGACATTAGATTTTATTTTATTTTGTCTTTTGAACATAATTTGTTGGGTAAGAAACAACAATTATTGATTGATGCATCAATGTATTATAGCACGTGGCAGAATAACCAATAAAAAATCACGAGTTTAAAAATGTATTTGTTGTGCAAGATTTATATTAAGAACTAAATAATGTTTCCTCTCCAACATAAACACATTAATATATTGACCAAAATAACAAAATAAATATTCGAAAAATCATATAATCATGTCAAAAAGATCTTATAAATCCTAACTTTTGTTGTTGTTGTAAAGCGCTAAGATATACCATTGTCCGAGATTCACACGTCCAAAAATATTTTTTTATTTTATTTTTAAAGTATACATATACAACCCTCAATTGATTGAAAATGATTTCTTTATTAATCATGCAAGATGAAATCACATTTCTAACTTTTTTTATGATCAAAACAAACAATTTTTGACAGATAAACGGAAGAAATTATGTATGTCACATTGGGAATCAAAACATGGATTTGTTACCTTGAGACATGAGTGACACCAAAGGTTTTAGCCGGTAGTAGAACTTTCGTGCTGATAACGTGTTATAAAATAAATATACATGGAACAAAGAAGATAAAATATTTGGAGGAGAATATTTGTAGTATTTCATCATCACCAAAAGTATTCCAATTCTCTTACAATGATCTCCTATTTATAGGCTATAAAAGGCAAATGAAATGGTGTATGTTACAAGAGTAATGTGAATGTGAGAGGTTGATGGTGTTATGGGAGGAGAAGGTGAAGGTGAATCATCCATGATGTTTCACAACAATTAGAGATTTATTTAGGGCTTTTCTTAGATTTGTCTATACTGAACAAATTTCTAAATAAGAAATCTGTTGACTGTGGTCAAATGACAATTGTGATATGCTTAATATTCTCTAAAATGGTTTATTTTAGTGCAGTGGCATTTGATGGGAAAATGACAAATTGAGTTATCTCATTTCGTCGCATTCGAGTATTCTCAACTCAACCCAATGTTGCAAGTTCTAATCCCAACAATTAGTGCCACAAACCCACAGCTGAGTTTTTTTCCCCACTTCTTACCTCCCTCTACTCCAGGCTTACGTTAATTTCGTTAAACAACATATGATTTGAAATTTTATTTCAAAAAAAATGATGCTTTGAATTTGAAAGACAATTAAGGTAATGGAAAAAGAAAGAGAAATAAATAGCTTGAGATTTTTGTTTTTGTTTTTATCTAGGTTAACTTGGGAAAACTACTTGTTTATATAGATTTCTTAGAGAAGTTAAAAAATTAGTTAAAAAATGTCACCTCGACCCAACTACCGAAGGCAAGTCTCACGCAAATTTCACCAGTACAATTTCACTAGTACGCAAAATACTACCAATCAGGTCTAAGTCTAACACTTGTATTCTCGTTTGCGTTGAAGGTGCGGATATGATCTTAAACTTAATACGAATTGTTCTACGGAAATTTCAGCTCCCATGACCTAGGTTTTATATCTACCTACACGACACGAGGGACGAAATCTGACTAAAAAACTCGTCTTCCAAAGTATTCTAAAATTCACATCCATCATTGGCATTCCACGTGACTTCATCAAGATTCAAAGCAAATCTTTTAGTGCACACATTTTAGTACCATGTCCTAACACGTATTAGATACATCCCAAATTCTCACACTGCAAATTCCAACCTGCTACAAAGGTCCACTGCCTGGAGGAATTTGGAAGTCCAAAATAAAGGATTCAATCTCACTCACTTCATACCAGATTGCATGACTACTACATTTTTGTTGTTGTTCACAAGCAAAATATGTAATAATATCGAAATGCGGATATGTTATTAGATATGGCGTGTAACATTACTTTGATCGTGTCACTATATCAGAAAGCCTCTCTCGAAAGAACAGCTTTTGAAATACGAATAAGACAAACCATCATAATAGCAGTCACTCAAGGCCGAGTTATTACATGTATATATAAAAACCCAAGGAAGCAATAACGACATAGAGTATCACCTCCCAAAGAACCCTCGTTCAAACAAACACCCCATAACAGCCGATTTATGATAGCAACTAAGTAGAAAGTCTTCCAAATTGAAATGATATATGCAGGTAGCTCTCAGAAACCATGCATTTTGATCTGTTCTTTCTTCACAATACCAGCCTGGAACAGCAAAATAGCATTATTAGAGAATTATCAACTTAACCAACAATTTCGGCCAATTCTTTCAAAACATTACCTGGACTAGAAAGGTTGATACGTTCTTACGCTGATCGCCCTGAAGCTGGATGACCTGCAAAATACATTATGTAGGTCAACAGGACAGTCAACATACATTATTGTTGATTTGATTGGTAAATGCAAGAAGTTAATATTTTACAGGCTATGCCGGTGTTTACCTGACCCAGCTCTGGATCCTGGACAACAGTGCCATTGCAACAGAATTCCCTCTTAAGGTCTTTCAAGATCTTGGAGTAACTGTATTCTTTCTTCAACCCCTGCACTGTGGTCAGGCTCTTTCTTCCGTTTCGCTGCTGGATGCGCACATGCACATACTCCTTTGACCCCGCACTGGAGTCGTCAGCATTTGCATCAGCAAACGGATCTGAGAAATATAAGAAACAAGCAACAATGCAATAAATACTCGAAGCTTGTCATATAACAAAAAATTTCACCCAACTAAAAGTTCGATCAAGTAGGAAAATGGCATATGCTACCATACATGGAAATCTAATAACGGAGAAAGACAACTTTCATGGGTCACTGTATAGCTCAAAGTACAATAAAATAGAACTGGGCTGATTTCAACATCTTAATGAATGACGACATAATCCTTTTTGCAATATTGAGAAGAAAATTTTCAACAAAAAGCATCAACTGTCAAAAAATAACTAAAGCAATGACAAAAGTTGGACATCTATAGATGTCAAATCGGAAAATAAACTATTGTTCCATTGTAATTTACTCCGAAGATGATAGCTAAGTATGTTATCACATTATATAGTCGGGAGCCTCATCGAGATATTTGGGTCGGTCATTCAGATAAGTTGCATCCACGTGAAGGTGTACAGTGTATGTGACACAGAAAAAAGTCAAAAACCATACCAAAGGCTGCTGGGATCTGAATATCAGGTTCAGACATGAAATTTGGTTGCTGAAGGGGAAGAGCTGGGTGTAAGTTGGATCCTTTTTTTAATTGAATCCGCAACAATATGCCTGAAGCTGAAGACAAGATAGAAAAAAGTCAATTTACAATTTCAAGACCGAAGATATAATGAGCTTCAAGAAAATTTCAAAACTTATTAGCAATCTATATTGAAAAATAACAAAACCAAATACCAACACCACATTACGCAATTAATCAAGTCAAACTAACCCAAAATAAACAGTTTTCTGAAGCTGTTATGGTTAATAGAAAATTACAAGTACATATTCCAAACGCACCAAGTTCTACAAATTTTTCTAAAGCATTTTGTAAACTAGAAAGGACGGATGCTTCAACACAAACAAACACACCCCTACCTCCTCAATCTTTTCGCTCTCTCATCTCTCTCTCTCACCCACACACAGCCAGTGTCTGTATAGCATATGAACTTCATATGATCGGATGTGTCCATACCTAACTACCCTATTTAATATGCTTGTACGGTATATCCACAGTTTTCTAATATCTTATAGTATGGAATGGGTCGTACGGCTTACTTACCCCTTGGTCGTACGGCTTACTTACCCCAGTGTCTGTATAGCATATGAACTTCATATGATCGGATGTGTCCATACCTAACTACCCTATTTAATATGCTTGTACGGTATATCCACAGTTTTCTAATATCTTATAGTATGGAATGGGTCGTACGGCTTACTTACCCCTTGGTCGTACGGCTTACTTACCCCAGTGTCTGTATAGCATATGAACTTCATATGATCGGATGTGTCCATACCTAACTACCCTATTTAATATGCTTGTACGGTATATCCACAGTTTTCTAATATCTTATAGTATGGAATGGGTCGTACGGCTTACTTACCCCTTGGTTAAGGAAATTACATAACATATGTCGTATATAAGGCCAGGCACTACTTGAGGTGGTTGCTAATGGCCAGTTTATGCAACTCCAAGTCTCTAAACCATTAGTGCACATTTTCTTCAATTTATTTACAGAATTGATATAAAGAATTAATAGATTATTTTTGCAATTTGTAAGTAAAACTAGAATTTGGCAATATCTGAACAATAGCCTTTAGTTTGGCTCTAGGAAGCACAGACACTTCTGAATGGTCTTCGTGTCCGAGTCGTGGCCGTGTCGGACACCGACACTCCTCGGGCACGCCTTGGACACGTGTCGGACACGCCAGGTGGTGTGTCCGGGGCAGTTTTGACATTTCGCAGTGGTGAACACTCCTCGGACACTCCTCGGACACTCCTTAGTCTCGATTTTGACTTTTGACCTTTTTTTCTTCATCCTTTTTGGTACCGGAATGTTTATATAAAGGAGAAGAAGAAGAAAAACCATTGGGTCAAGGAAGTTTCAATACAACCTTTGAAGTATATTATTTTATTGGGTAGTAATCAGTTTGCTGCCCTTTAAGAATAGGCCTAATGACTACTTTTGTCATGGACAATGAGGAGGCAATCTGAAGCAATGTATATTATTTTATTATGAACATTTATGAGTAAATTTTTTTACAAGTATATTATTATTTATTTATATATATTATAATTTTTAATTATAATTTTAATGTTGTGTCTGTGTCCTACTTTTTAGAGAAATACCGTATCCCTGTGTTCGTGTCGTGTCCGTGTCCCGTGTTCGTCTCTGTGCTTCTTAGGTTTGGCTTGAGTTTGCATATTTGATAGTAAGGTAAAACCCCAATGTTGGATCCTCTTATACAAATTTGAATTTTATCAACTTGCATGCACACTACCGGCTACACAAATTACATATGCCTAGATACATAACCTTAGAGGGGCAATCAAGAAAGACATAGATTGAGTGAGCATGACATGCTTGTTTTTGGGATTCAGACCGTAATCTGGATCCAATGATGGACAGCTTTTTTAAAAATCGCACATTGTTGCTACAATACCGTCAAGAGAGGCGAAACACACATTTGCTAAAAGCAGAAAACCGCATACGCAAGGCATGTAACGGAAACAACACCTCACCTAGCAAATCGATATTTACCTTCCTTTCAGCAAACATATCATTGGACTCTTAAGAGCTAAGTTTGCACAAAGACCAAATGTTTTTGCAAGCGAACGTTTGCAAATTATTATAAAACCTTAAATACCCACACCTAAACCCACAATCAATTACCCCCCAATCGAATAAACCATAATAGTTACCTCCACCAAGATCTTAATTACAAAGATCCACCCCTCAAATCACCACCAAGAACAGGTCAAAACACCCAAAAATACAGTTTTTTTTTCAGAAACGCAAAAGACACCATCTTTTCTAACAAGGATTTCGCAAGACCTCGAGATCAAAGAATGGTAGAAGACGAGAATCGAGGTGGAAGAGAGAGAGAGAGAGATCACCTCTTCGAAACCCTAGCAGAACCAACCAGCCTAAGGGAGGATAGAATTGGGGGAAGGGAAAACCGATCACTTGGGATAAATGATACTAATAATCGGGTAATCGGTGATCCGACCCGATCGTGTGTGCATAAGTCATTCTCTATTTAGATACGGGAGGTTGACGTATTTCGTTGCGAGTTATTAGCATCATTTGATGATAAGTTCTTGTTTTAAAACTTATCAAAAATGTATCATCTACTTTTTTATTAAAAAGATTTTCCTAACATCCGTCTAACTTTTGAACTCGTTGTTAAGATATGCATGAGAAATAATGTGGCACTCAACCACTCCAAATAGGCACGAGAGATTCTCTCTTATTTCTTGTAATTATAATTATAATTATATTGTTGGTCTAGAAGATTCAGCAATGTCATTTTTGTTCCCTATGTAGAAAAAAAAGAGGGAATTTTTTGCTAGATATGATGACTAATGTTATTTTAAGATATCAACGCATCCATAGAAAAGTAATTTAGCATGTAACACTAAATAGCCGTTGATTAGTTTTTGGTTGTTTTTCAAAAGCATCTTATATTTCGTAATTAAATTCTAACATATAATATAACTCATATATGCTGGAAATTGAATTATTTATGTCTGACGGTTTTGTAATATTGGTTTTTAACTTAAATATTTCCCATGATTTTTATTTTACCAAAATTCTTTTTTTGTTATTGTATTTCTTAAACGTCCTTCTTGCTTTTGTTGTGTAAAACATCCCCCATGTTATCTTGTTTTGTGTCCTCATGCATGTGCTCATGACAACAGATCATTTATTTTTTTCACAAAAATTGATTTTTTTTGCTTGTATGTCACTTAAAAGTACCTTATGATTTGTCACAAAATTTCAAAAAATTATGGTCGTGTCATTGAAAAGTTTGATTGTTTAAATTAGTATTTATGTTTTTGAATAATATCACTTCGTTAACTTTTTGTCATATTCTTTTAACTAAATGAATATAAAATTGAAAATTTTATGTTACAACCCCTAGACAAGGATTTATTTAGTGATCTTAAGCAATAAAAATTATAATTAAAAGAATATGCAAAGTTACTACATACATAGATGTCTACATGTAATAAAGTTTATTTCGTAGAAACATTGTTATTTCATAAAAATCGAATGACTTATCAACTGTTCAATTTCATAATAATTATTATTATTATTATGTTGCACAAGACGAATACTAGCAAAATAAATGCTATAAAATTTGAATGCGTGTTTTGCAAATATATTTTTTGAAGGTGAGTAAGAACTATAAAACCCCCACCATCAACCCATCACGTTTATTTCCGCTCCATATCTCCACTTCTCCACAAAATCGTTACCTTCTCCTTCCCC
Source organism: Triglochin maritima (assembly GCA_963682175.1). Classification (NCBI taxonomy): domain Eukaryota; kingdom Viridiplantae; phylum Streptophyta; class Magnoliopsida; order Alismatales; family Juncaginaceae; genus Triglochin; species Triglochin maritima. The sequence continues at coordinate 13,751,101 of OY821773.1, forward strand.
TCTCGACCCGTCGATTGCCAGGGTTCTCCGATCAAAGCGTCTGGATACCATTGGTGAGTTCGTTTTGACCTCTTGTTTATTTCTTCGCATTTTCCCATCGACGCTTCCTTTCGACTTTGTTTGGTCAGGATTTAAGGCTTTTGAGTTCTGTACATGGATTTTGGTGTTTCTGACGGTTCAGTGGAGTTTCTAGTTTTGATTATGATGTTAATGCTTCTTTTTTACCTTGTTTCTTTGAGATTTGAGGTTTCTGTAATTGCGTTTTAATGTTTTTGATGGTTTGGTGGAGTTATTTGGTTTGGATACTGAGGTTGATGACCTGATCTTCTCTTGATGACGCGCGCATGCACTTCGTTCGCGCATTCGTGTCACCATATCCACTCACTCTGACACCTTTTTTGCCTATGTTGCCCCTTTTCGACATTGTTTCTTCAAGATTTGAGATTTCTGAGTTGTTTACTTGGTTTTTGGTGTTTTTGATGACAACAGATAGTCGTGATGACGAAGCATATTTGGGGAAGACGAGTTGTTGCTTCTTCTGTTGCTTACATCCATCTACATCCACTGGAGAAGTATTGATTGAATAAGTTGTAATAAACCGCAAGTGCACAGGGTCGGTAAAGACGCGACAAGTATGGGTCATGTCCATGAGGAGCGCATGCGAGTCAGATTTCACAATACTCGAGTGGAAAAGGAAAAGAGAGATATGAGATCGAATTACACTATGATACGTATTAAATCAGAAAACAAACGATAAAAATAAAACCCTTAGGGGGTAGAGAAAGAATGCGAAAATGAGAATATGTGTACGTGTGTATGTTCATTGGTGCTCATTACAACATGTAATACATGAAATTCATGAAAACCAAATCCAACTTTGTCTCCACATGAAATAAGATAAACCATTATCATTAAAACATACAAAAGAATAATTGAAATGATGCTAACATGAGCACATGCATAATGACCAAACCTCACTATGTCTCCACATGAAATAAGATTTAACACAATCATTATAAGACATTAATTAGGATGAGACCAACATGAGCACATGCATACACATGTCATGTTGCCTTCTTATCTACTCCATCCTTATCCCCACCTCAATCATTTCCCATCAAATATGCCCACTAATCTAAGCATGTTCTAAGCATCACTTAAAAGCATTAACACATCAAAGATGATAGTTAAAATCTCAATTGATGGTTATGGAACTCCATTGGCGTATCTGAATGATCTGATCTGGCTCAATTTTGTCCGGTTGTTAAGTTTTTTTGTGTGGCACGTGGGGTGAAGCCCTAGTCGACTGTCTCGAATCGATTTGGTTTTAATTGGTGAAATACTGATTTGGTTCAAGTCATGTGTCACAAGATTTTGTACTTCACTATAAGGTCCGAGTTTTCACATGGATCCTTCATGATTTGTGATTCAATCCTTATGCATTACAAATAGGTTCAGAAGTATTCAATTCAGTCCATTCTTGTTGCATTTAGGTATTTTTTGCTCCATTTTCTCTTCTTTATTACATAACACCTGAAACACTACAAACAAACACTCGAGTAGCATAATTTTGAGGTAAAATAAAAGATATATAGCATGAATACGGTGTTTGATATGCTACTAATCAAGTATGTCAGGAATTGGTGCTCGTCTTCGACTGCAATAAAATCACTCCTTTTGTGTGAAGCACACAAACTATTCGACGATTTGGTTCCACTCATGAAGAGCACCACTCCATCCACCCTTATCTTCACCTTCACCATGCTCTTTCAAGCCATCCTCACGTCCACCAAACAGCCCAAGCTCGTGCTCACTCTCTACAATCGAATGATGATGTTGTCATTTGGTTGTATCTCTCCTACTCACGTCACCTACGACGTTCTCGCCAAGTCATGTTGTCACATCCCCAACATCGACCTCGGATTTGCCTTCTTCAGGAACGTGCTCAAATGTGGTGAGAATCCCCCCAACCTGGTGATGTTCAATACTTTAGTCAATGATCTTTCCTCGATATCCAAGTTCAATGAAGCGACAACTTTGGTTAGGAAAATGGAGGCCCTTGGGTACTCTCCCAACATTATCACCTACAGATCCCTTGTCAAGGGTGCTTGCAAATGTGGTGACTTAGAAGTCGCTCTCTTGATGCTCAAAATGTTGGGTAGTAACAAAAATCCTAATTGTTCCCCTGATGTAGAAGTATATAACATAGATGAACTTTGCAAGGAAAGACAAACAGATAAAGCTCTGAAGCTTTTTGAGGAGATGGATGAGAATCAAGTTGCACCCGATATTGTCACTTACCATAGTTTTATTCAAGGGTATTACCTCTATTCAGAAATGTGGCCTGATACCACCACATATATGAATGCGATGCGGGGGAGAAGCGCATCACATCTCCCCGATGTGGCTCACATTGTGACTCGCATATGTGGCTTGATGCTAAAGCCTCATCAACTTTTTTGTTATTGCAATATTCGTTGATCACCCATTTATCTCCAAGTCACCTTATCTTGATCAATGGATACTACAAGAACAAAAAAGTCGATGAGGCTTTAGCATGGCTACGAAAATATACACCTTGAGCTTGCAACCCAATGTCTTCACTTATGACCTTATAATACATGAACTCTCTTGCCTTGGTAGAGTTAACAAGGAAAAAGTTTTGCTAAGGGAGATGAATGATCGTGGTCTTCCAGTGAATGGTATTTCTTACATAGTGTTGCAGAACTTGTTCAACATTAGAGGAGTTGCTGATGCAAAGAAGTTATACATTGCACATGAAGCACATGGTGAGATCCTAGATAGGGAGGAATGCAACATAATCTTAAATGGACTTATCGTGAATGGCTTCCTAAAAGATGCTCGGGATATTTTTGAGTCAATAGATACGGATAGAAGATGCGTAACAAAGTGAAGGTTTGTTCACCTTATGTCATGTTTTGATTTCCATCTGCTTACCAAATGTTTTTACTTTTGTATTTGGTAAGCTGAATCTTCATGTATTAGAGATAAGGTGGGCTAAATCTTCACGTATTAGAGATACGACATGCTAAATCTTCACATATTAGAGATAAGGCAACGTAACAGGCCATGTCGGCCCGGTCCATGGGCCCTTATCAGGCCAGGTTGTGCCCACTTCCCTGTCGAATTTTGGTGTGCACGAGTTAGCATTAAATTTCATGATTTCCATACCATAATTTAAGTAAAAAAATTGGAAATAATTATGAAATAAAGAAATTGAGAAAATATACATGGCTAAAACTTATTTGGCAAAATATGAGGCATGAAAACGACAATGTAGATATCATTTTCTTATGGGAATTTTTTGTAATAATTATGAAAATAGTGGGCAAAATATAGATAGACAACTTTTTTGGAAAAATATGAGGCATGAAACAACAATGTAGATACTGTGGGATCGTGTGTGGCCTAATTAATCTAATCAATTCCATAATCTCTACTTAATTGAAGTAATGATGCAGTGGAAATAAACAATTAAAAAGACAAGTAAAGAAAGACAAGCAAACCACAAAGACGCAACAATTATACAGAGGTTTGATACCCCACCTGGGTCCTAGTCCTCTATTGCAAGCTCCGCTTTGTAGGATTGGATCGTGTGGGTTATGGGTCCACTAATCACTTTTTAAGCTAATCACCTATTGAACCCTAATTAACTACTTGGTTGATTGATCAAAGAATTGCAGCGGAAATTAACAACAAATCAAACACAAGTAGGAAAGAAAGACAATGCAAACCACACAAAGACGCGTCGGATTTACAGAGGTTCGGCCGCGCCTACGTCCTCTCTTGCAAGCCCCTCTCGAATCCCCGTTCGAGCTCCTCTTGCGTCTTCACTATGCCTCCCCGTTCCGGGCCGGGAGCAACGCCTTTTACAAGTCTTCAAGCTCGCGAACAACCCTCGCCGAGCTTGGCACCACCTCTCACAATCCAAGAGGAACACTTCGGGCTTTCACCGAAATCTCTACTTCTTGTCTTGGGCTTTCACCAAGACCCTTGCTCACTTTGTCTTGGGCTTTCACCAAGACCCTTGCTCTCTTGACAACAATTGGAGTGGAACTCACTCTTCTAGTATTGAGCACAACAGATGCTAGATTGATTGTATGATGAATGATGTGTAGATGTGAGGCTTAAGATCACTAATTGGGAGCTTTGAGGTTGTGGAAAATCTCACTATAAGTTTGACACTTTGGAGTTGTGAAATCTTGTAGAAAACTAAGTGTGAACCTCTATTTATAAGCTCCTAAAGATTTCTAGCCGTTTGGACAAGATTTGATTGGGTTTTGTGCAAGATACACAAAACAGAAAATCGGGTTCAGAAATCTGTCCAGAAACGGTCGACCGAAAGGTGTATCGGTCGACCGAACCCTTGAGTCTGTTGATGGATCGGTTGACCGAACAAAGGTACTGGTCGACCGAATCACTTAAGTTCTATAGGTCAACGGTCGACCGAGCAGGTACCGGTCGACCGAACTACTGGGTTCGGTAGAGAGAAATCTTGATCGGTTGGACAAACTTGTGTCGACCGATAGCAGGGGGTTTTTCACGAATTGAACGGTCGACCGAAGATGGTATTTTGTTCGACCGGTTCAAAAGTATTTGGGGGTGTATATAGGAAAAATGTGTATACGACCGTTGTATAATACGACAAATAAAACGGTCGTATTTTTACCAGAAATGGCAAACGAAACGGTCGACCGAAGGTCTACCGGTCGACCGAACAGGTCTGGGTAATCGGTTAATAGAAGGTGGAATCGGTCGAACGAATTGGTCTGGTATAACAAATATTGTGTATAACCGGTCGACCGAAAAGGTGAACGGTCGACCGAACTCAGGTAGACTGGCGACCAATGTTTTAGGTGTTTAGGTGATCTAATGGAGTCCAAATTATATGATATTTTGTGTGTGACTCCTAAAAGGAACCTAGTGTGTGAATGCATGCATATTAGCTTAAGTTATGCTCAATTTACATAAGTTCCTAATACTCAAAGAAATATAAAATTACATGTCTTCAATCCTAGCTTGATTACATGTCTTGACTTGATTTTTTCTTCTTTCTTGAGTCTTGATCACCTGTAGATGTTAGCACAATACAACATGTATACCATTATACTACATGTGCTAATCTACATGTCCTAATTAAGATTAGGTTTAATTACATCATCAAAATACGGATTAAGACCAAAAAGCCAACAATCTCCCCCTTTTTGATGATGGCAACCTATATCTTAAACCAACCTAATAAGTTAACTATGCATATAAATGCTCCCCCTATGGATGTGCATAATTTTTCTTGATAATTTCATGTATATTTCAAGTTACCCTAATCTATTACTTCTCCCCCTTTGACATCCATCAAAAAAAGACAATAATCAATGTAATATATGAATTTAAATTTCTCCCCCATTGACAATTATATATAACTATTTGAGTTCACTGTAGGATGTCATTTGTAATGAAGATGCTCCCCCTAAATTTTGCACTTCATTACTCTAATAAAAGATATAACTATTAAGCTCCCCCTATCAATAAGGCTAGATGGAAACTATGAGTATGATTAAAAGTTAAGTTCAATTAAGTTTCTATTTAAGCCTTATTCTAACATCCATTTAAAATTTGACATTTAAAATCAATGGATGTGATAAATGATTTTCAATGAATAGGGTAAATAATTTTCAATGAATTGAACTCTAAGGATATGACAATTAAGCATATTAACTAGATTAGAGCTCTTTTTCAGAAATTTTAGAGATAGAAATTTTTATACCAAACTTGAATCTTGAATAGCTCCAATCTTGATTTGGTGATGCAACCGGATTCGAATTCGACGCTTTGGCTCACCCGGTCACCACCAATCTTTTCCTCAAGCTCCTACAAGTGTAGATTTAGGTACCCAAACAACTTTGGGTCCTTGAACATTAGCTTTTGGGATCCAAACCATTTTGGTTTTGGGTGCCCACACACTTGAGGAACTAGATTTAACAAATAAATGCTTGCCATTTAAAGTAGTATGAGATACATGGTTTTTCAAATGCACATTGTATCCTAAACCATGTTTAGCTAATGATTGTTTTTGACTACTCAAAAGCATATCAAGCATTTTTGTCCCTTTAGTGAACATTTCAAGATCTTTTCTTAATTGCATATTTGAAGCTTTAAGATCTACATGTTCATCAATAATGGGTGTTTTACTTAGACTAGCAAGTGATGATTCATTTGATTCAAGTCTAGCAATCACCTCATTCTTTTCATTCATGATTAATTCAATTTGGCATTTGAGATCATTTATAGTTTTTCTAGCATTTTTGTTCTTTTCACAAATGATCTCATATTGTTTAACTAACTCATGAAATGCTTTTTGAAGCTCATCTTTAGTAAATGTTTCATTAGATGCACTTGAGATTGAGCTATCACTAAGATCTCTAGATGAGCAAGAATTAGAAATAGAAGAGTTAGAGGCTACCTCACTCAATTCATCTTCAATTGCCATGTGACATGAGTAAGCAGATTCTCCTTTACTATGCAAGGTGGAAGATGATGTTGATTGTGATGAGGAATCATCCCATGTAGCTTTGTGAGCTTCTTCCCTCCTTTCTCTTCTCTTGCTCCTTCCCTTCTCTTTTCTTTTCTCCCTCTTTTTCTCCCCTTCTTTTCTCTCAATCCTAATACCTCTTCTTTCAATTTTGTCTTCTTTATTCTTGAGGTATTTGAAAAAATCTTGGGCAAGGACCACGATTTCTTCTTCTTCATCTTCTCTATTTTGCTCCTCAAAATCTGCATGTAAGGCCATAGTAGGAGTTTTCTTGGAAGCTTCTTTTTCTTTGCGATGACTCAATTGAAGCTCATAGGCCATGAGATTTCCAATGAGTTCCTCCATCTTCAATTTGGAAAGATCGTGCGATTCTTCAATTGCGACGACCTTGTCTTCCCAATCGTTGCTCAATGATCGGAGGAATTTCCGAGTCATCTCTCCTTCATTTATCCTTCTTCCAAGAATCAAAAGAGAGTTAGTAATATCGGTGAAGCGAGTGTTCATGTCGCTTATGTTCTCACCGATTTGCATAGAAAATATTTCATATTTATGCATGAGGAGACTTATCCTAGTTTCTTTGGTTTTGCTATCACCCTCATGATGCATTTGTAACCTATGCCATATTTCATTGGCACTTTCACATCCCCTAATTCTATTGTATTCTCCCTCATTAAGGCCACAATAAAGAATATTCATAATTTTTGAATTCATTTCAATTTCTTTCATTTGAGGCCTAGATAAAGAATCTAACTCATTTTCATTTGGGGGGATGTATGGAGTTTGAATAAACTTCCAATACTTAAGGTCATTTGATATTAAAAAGATTTTCATTCTATTTTTCCAATAATCATAATTTGACCCATTAAGCAAAGGAGGCCTTGTGGTGCATAAACCCTCTAAGTGATTAGATGTGCTAGCCATGCTAAAAATACGATTAAGTATAGAATTTAGCTAACAAGGCTCTGATACCAAATGTAGGATTGGATCGTGTGGGTTATGGGTCCACTAATCACTTTTTAAGCTAATCACCTATTGAACCCTAATTAACTACTTGGTTGATTGATCAAAGAATTGCAGCGGAAATTAACAACAAATCAAACACAAGTAGGAAAGAAAGACAATGCAAACCACACAAAGACGCGTCGGATTTACAGAGGTTCGGCCGCGCCTACGTCCTCTCTTGCAAGCCCCTCTCGAATCCCCGTTCGAGCTCCTCTTGCGTCTTCACTATGCCTCCCCGTTCCGGGCCGGGAGCAACGCCTTTTACAAGTCTTCAAGCTCGCGAACAACCCTCGCCGAGCTTGGCACCACCTCTCACAATCCAAGAGGAACACTTCGGGCTTTCACCGAAATCTCTACTTCTTGTCTTGGGCTTTCACCAAGACCCTTGCTCACTTTGTCTTGGGCTTTCACCAAGACCCTTGCTCTCTTGACAACAATTGGAGTGGAACTCACTCTTCTAGTATTGAGCACAACAGATGCTAGATTGATTGTATGATGAATGATGTGTAGATGTGAGGCTTAAGATCACTAATTGGGAGCTTTGAGGTTGTGGAAAATCTCACTATAAGTTTGACACTTTGGAGTTGTGAAATCTTGTAGAAAACTAAGTGTGAACCTCTATTTATAAGCTCCTAAAGATTTCTAGCCGTTTGGACAAGATTTGATTGGGTTTTGTGCAAGATACACAAAACAGAAAATCGGGTTCAGAAATCTGTCCAGAAACGGTCGACCGAAAGGTGTATCGGTCGACCGAACCCTTGAGTCTGTTGATGGATCGGTTGACCGAACAAAGGTACTGGTCGACCGAATCACTTAAGTTCTATAGGTCAACGGTCGACCGAGCAGGTACCGGTCGACCGAACTACTGGGTTCGGTAGAGAGAAATCTTGATCGGTTGGACAAACTTGTGTCGACCGATAGCAGGGGGTTTTTCACGAATTGAACGGTCGACCGAAGATGGTATTTTGTTCGACCGGTTCAAAAGTATTTGGGGGTGTATATAGGAAAAATGTGTATACGACCGTTGTATAATACGACAAATAAAACGGTCGTATTTTTACCAGAAATGGCAAACGAAACGGTCGACCGAAGGTCTACCGGTCGACCGAACAGGTCTGGGTAATCGGTTAATAGAAGGTGGAATCGGTCGAACGAATTGGTCTGGTATAACAAATATTGTGTATAACCGGTCGACCGAAAAGGTGAACGGTCGACCGAACTCAGGTAGACTGGCGACCAATGTTTTAGGTGTTTAGGTGATCTAATGGAGTCCAAATTATATGATATTTTGTGTGTGACTCCTAAAAGGAACCTAGTGTGTGAATGCATGCATATTAGCTTAAGTTATGCTCAATTTACATAAGTTCCTAATACTCAAAGAAATATAAAATTACATGTCTTCAATCCTAGCTTGATTACATGTCTTGACTTGATTTTTTCTTCTTTCTTGAGTCTTGATCACCTGTAGATGTTAGCACAATACAACATGTATACCATTATACTACATGTGCTAATCTACATGTCCTAATTAAGATTAGGTTTAATTACATCATCAAAATACGGATTAAGACCAAAAAGCCAACAATCTCCCCCTTTTTGATGATGGCAACCTATATCTTAAACCAACCTAATAAGTTAACTATGCATATAAATGCTCCCCCTATGGATGTGCATAATTTTTCTTGATAATTTCATGTATATTTCAAGTTACCCTAATCTATTACTTCTCCCCCTTTGACATCCATCAAAAAAAGACAATAATCAATGTAATATATGAATTTAAATTTCTCCCCCATTGACAATTATATATAACTATTTGAGTTCACTGTAGGATGTCATTTGTAATGAAGATGCTCCCCCTAAATTTTGCACTTCATTACTCTAATAAAAGATATAACTATTAAGCTCCCCCTATCAATAAGGCTAGATGGAAACTATGAGTATGATTAAAAGTTAAGTTCAATTAAGTTTCTATTTAAGCCTTATTCTAACATCCATTTAAAATTTGACATTTAAAATCAATGGATGTGATAAATGATTTTCAATGAATAGGGTAAATAATTTTCAATGAATTGAACTCTAAGGATATGACAATTAAGCATATTAACTAGATTAGAGCTCTTTTTCAGAAATTTTAGAGATAGAAATTTTTATACCAAACTTGAATCTTGAATAGCTCCAATCTTGATTTGGTGATGCAACCGGATTCGAATTCGACGCTTTGGCTCACCCGGTCACCACCAATCTTTTCCTCAAGCTCCTACAAGTGTAGATTTAGGTACCCAAACAACTTTGGGTCCTTGAACATTAGCTTTTGGGATCCAAACCATTTTGGTTTTGGGTGCCCACACACTTGAGGAACTAGATTTAACAAATAAATGCTTGCCATTTAAAGTAGTATGAGATACATGGTTTTTCAAATGCACATTGTATCCTAAACCATGTTTAGCTAATGATTGTTTTTGACTACTCAAAAGCATATCAAGCATTTTTGTCCCTTTAGTGAACATTTCAAGATCTTTTCTTAATTGCATATTTGAAGCTTTAAGATCTACATGTTCATCAATAATGGGTGTTTTACTTAGACTAGCAAGTGATGATTCATTTGATTCAAGTCTAGCAATCACCTCATTCTTTTCATTCATGATTAATTCAATTTGGCATTTGAGATCATTTATAGTTTTTCTAGCATTTTTGTTCTTTTCACAAATGATCTCATATTGTTTAACTAACTCATGAAATGCTTTTTGAAGCTCATCTTTAGTAAATGTTTCATTAGATGCACTTGAGATTGAGCTATCACTAAGATCTCTAGATGAGCAAGAATTAGAAATAGAAGAGTTAGAGGCTACCTCACTCAATTCATCTTCAATTGCCATGTGACATGAGTAAGCAGATTCTCCTTTACTATGCAAGGTGGAAGATGATGTTGATTGTGATGAGGAATCATCCCATGTAGCTTTGTGAGCTTCTTCCCTCCTTTCTCTTCTCTTGCTCCTTCCCTTCTCTTTTCTTTTCTCCCTCTTTTTCTCCCCTTCTTTTCTCTCAATCCTAATACCTCTTCTTTCAATTTTGTCTTCTTTATTCTTGAGGTATTTGAAAAAATCTTGGGCAAGGACCACGATTTCTTCTTCTTCATCTTCTCTATTTTGCTCCTCAAAATCTGCATGTAAGGCCATAGTAGGAGTTTTCTTGGAAGCTTCTTTTTCTTTGCGATGACTCAATTGAAGCTCATAGGCCATGAGATTTCCAATGAGTTCCTCCATCTTCAATTTGGAAAGATCGTGCGATTCTTCAATTGCGACGACCTTGTCTTCCCAATCGTTGCTCAATGATCGGAGGAATTTCCGAGTCATCTCTCCTTCATTTATCCTTCTTCCAAGAATCAAAAGAGAGTTAGTAATATCGGTGAAGCGAGTGTTCATGTCGCTTATGTTCTCACCGATTTGCATAGAAAATATTTCATATTTATGCATGAGGAGACTTATCCTAGTTTCTTTGGTTTTGCTATCACCCTCATGATGCATTTGTAACCTATGCCATATTTCATTGGCACTTTCACATCCCCTAATTCTATTGTATTCTCCCTCATTAAGGCCACAATAAAGAATATTCATAATTTTTGAATTCATTTCAATTTCTTTCATTTGAGGCCTAGATAAAGAATCTAACTCATTTTCATTTGGGGGGATGTATGGAGTTTGAATAAACTTCCAATACTTAAGGTCATTTGATATTAAAAAGATTTTCATTCTATTTTTCCAATAATCATAATTTGACCCATTAAGCAAAGGAGGCCTTGTGGTGCATAAACCCTCTAAGTGATTAGATGTGCTAGCCATGCTAAAAATACGATTAAGTATAGAATTTAGCTAACAAGGCTCTGATACCAAATGTAGGATTGGATCGTGTGGGTTATGGGTCCACTAATCACTTTTTAAGCTAATCACCTATTGAACCCTAATTAACTACTTGGTTGATTGATCAAAGAATTGCAGCGGAAATTAACAACAAATCAAACACAAGTAGGAAAGAAAGACAATGCAAACCACACAAAGACGCGTCGGATTTACAGAGGTTCGGCCGCGCCTACGTCCTCTCTTGCAAGCCCCTCTCGAATCCCCGTTCGAGCTCCTCTTGCGTCTTCACTATGCCTCCCCGTTCCGGGCCGGGAGCAACGCCTTTTACAAGTCTTCAAGCTCGCGAACAACCCTCGCCGAGCTTGGCACCACCTCTCACAATCCAAGAGGAACACTTCGGGCTTTCACCGAAATCTCTACTTCTTGTCTTGGGCTTTCACCAAGACCCTTGCTCACTTTGTCTTGGGCTTTCACCAAGACCCTTGCTCTCTTGACAACAATTGGAGTGGAACTCACTCTTCTAGTATTGAGCACAACAGATGCTAGATTGATTGTATGATGAATGATGTGTAGATGTGAGGCTTAAGATCACTAATTGGGAGCTTTGAGGTTGTGGAAAATCTCACTATAAGTTTGACACTTTGGAGTTGTGAAATCTTGTAGAAAACTAAGTGTGAACCTCTATTTATAAGCTCCTAAAGATTTCTAGCCGTTTGGACAAGATTTGATTGGGTTTTGTGCAAGATACACAAAACAGAAAATCGGGTTCAGAAATCTGTCCAGAAACGGTCGACCGAAAGGTGTATCGGTCGACCGAACCCTTGAGTCTGTTGATGGATCGGTTGACCGAACAAAGGTACTGGTCGACCGAATCACTTAAGTTCTATAGGTCAACGGTCGACCGAGCAGGTACCGGTCGACCGAACTACTGGGTTCGGTAGAGAGAAATCTTGATCGGTTGGACAAACTTGTGTCGACCGATAGCAGGGGGTTTTTCACGAATTGAACGGTCGACCGAAGATGGTATTTTGTTCGACCGGTTCAAAAGTATTTGGGGGTGTATATAGGAAAAATGTGTATACGACCGTTGTATAATACGACAAATAAAACGGTCGTATTTTTACCAGAAATGGCAAACGAAACGGTCGACCGAAGGTCTACCGGTCGACCGAACAGGTCTGGGTAATCGGTTAATAGAAGGTGGAATCGGTCGAACGAATTGGTCTGGTATAACAAATATTGTGTATAACCGGTCGACCGAAAAGGTGAACGGTCGACCGAACTCAGGTAGACTGGCGACCAATGTTTTAGGTGTTTAGGTGATCTAATGGAGTCCAAATTATATGATATTTTGTGTGTGACTCCTAAAAGGAACCTAGTGTGTGAATGCATGCATATTAGCTTAAGTTATGCTCAATTTACATAAGTTCCTAATACTCAAAGAAATATAAAATTACATGTCTTCAATCCTAGCTTGATTACATGTCTTGACTTGATTTTTTCTTCTTTCTTGAGTCTTGATCACCTGTAGATGTTAGCACAATACAACATGTATACCATTATACTACATGTGCTAATCTACATGTCCTAATTAAGATTAGGTTTAATTACATCATCAAAATACGGATTAAGACCAAAAAGCCAACACGCTTGATCTCATAAGCTACGCTCACGTCTTCACTATTCTCTCACAATCCAAGAGGGGTGATCACTGTTATGGGTCGAGATCAAGCCTTACAACCTTCAACCTTGCTTGCAAACACCAAGCTTTAACCTTCCTTCTTACAATCCTAGAAGATGCTTCACTCTCAAAGCTTACAACCTTTCTTCTTGACAAAGAAAATCGTTACAAAACACTCTAGCTGGAGCACTTGAACAATTGATGAGAGTTTGATTAGTTCAAGTGGAATTTAGGCACAAAAGAGATTTCTAAAAGATTTAAAGCTTAAGGAAAGAATGAGTAAGGATTGGTAACCTTTGAGGTTTGTTCTTGTAGGATTTCATGTTTAATTATACATATATATTTTCGAAATTTTTATGTATAATAAGGATCAATTACAATTTTCTTTGATTTATTTCATGCATGCATCGGTTTGTTTTAACATCTAGTTTCAAAACTCTATTAAAACAAACAAGGGCTCCGAAATTCATACCTAGAAGTTCTCAAAAACTTCTTGAAGATTCAGAGACGTTGGGGATGCTTCTCGCCGCGCCGGATGCCTCCGAGTATTCACCAAACTCTAAACAAGATCGGAGAGAGGGAATCTAGTCTCTCAATCTCCGATTGGGTTTAGAATCTAATTACTAACCCCTCTTTAGTTCCCTTTAGAAGATGACCTCTGAAGAACTAAAACTAAACTTAAGAATTAAGGAATTTTCGTGGAGAATTATGGAGAGAGATTTTGCATAAGAAAAATAATGAATTAATTAGGAGGTAATGAGATAACCTTGTATTTATAGGTTCTCTCCAAATTACCTATTCATGTGCAACCTCTGGCCTATGATCCCATGCAAAATTCCATCTAACCATCCATCATTTATTAATAAATAATATTAGCCACGAATTAAATCAATTATGGACCAATTCCATGCATGATCTAATTAATTCTTAAATTAATTCTGCATAAAACCGTCTGATCGGTCGACCGTTTGCGAGGTCCGGTCGACCACTCAAACCCGATTTCGGTCGACCGTCCGAGACTCGGTCGACCGTTTTCAACAGTAGAATATTTCATCGCAATGTTCGGTCGACCGACCGATCACATTCGGTCGACCGTTCGAACAGACGAAATTCACCTGTTATCGGTCGAGACGCGTTCTGTCGACCGGACACCACCGGTCGACTGTGCACCGATCGGTCGACCGTTTACTTCCAACCGGTCGACCGTTTGTGCACTATTTTGCAGACTTGTCAAATTTCGGTTTAACCCCTACAAAATTTGACATTTCGGGATTAGTAAAAAATTCACAACTTATGTAACATATTATCCTATGTAATGATCAATCATTACACCCCATAATATTTACATCACATATGAATTTAATTTAGATTCTAATTATGTTATAAATCACAACATAATTTTGATTTTGCTTGTTCACCCCATGTGTCATATTTTCTACATGAAACCCGACACATCCTATGAACTCAAAATCCCTATTTCTTGTTTCCCAGTTTTGTGGTGTGACCTATGGGAGGATCTAAACTAAGTTGGCAGTGATATTAAAAGCTTAATATCACAAGCTATAAGCGGTATCTAGCTACACATTATAGCTCCCAATTAGTTAGATGTCTTAATTCCACTCGAACCAAAACCCGATCCACTTAGTGATGGAGTGCATAACTTGTGTCCGTCCCTTGCCTCATGATATTAAGAATACACACAAAGTAGTATTGTGTCATCTTTGTATTAGTATTCATTTCTTGATCTCTTTAAGCTAGTTATAAATATGTGACTTAACTCAAATCACATTGTGCACATTATAACTTTGCTTTATCAAGGGGCCCACTCATATCATCACTCAATTAAGAGGGGCAATGATAGTCTTTTGACTAACTATCTTCTCCAACAAAAGTTGTACTTAACCAACCAATGCCTTTACACTACACTGATCGATAGTTCAAGACACTGATCTAATTAAGTATTCCTTAAGTGATTAGATATAAGTCTCATATCAAAGGACCAAAGACACAGTAAAATATTAATGACACAGAAACACATTTCTATAATATTTTACTTATTAGGTCTATTCAGTATACAAAAGTAATATTTTCCTCTTTTGCATACCCGTGTCGTCACTCACTTGTAGAGCTACAATGATCTATGACCAACACGACAATCTTAACTCGGTAATTAATGTCCCATGTTAATTACCATGATTGCGAATATCTTTTGTTTTATGCAAACCAATATCTTTCAGAGCTCTACGGTTAAGGACCAAGAGCCTCTTCCTTAACACTTCTAAAAGACGAATAACATAAACAAGGAACAAAATGATTTCTCATTCAATTCATAATAATTGACATTTAAAAGTAAAACTTTTAGAACACATTCCCTTCAATCTCCCACTTGTTATCAAAGTTTTCTTTCACATACATTCTCAATGCATAAAACATCAATAACTAGGGTAACCTTCCCAAATCACCTATCAAGCCAATCCACATGGACCCTCGGATCCATGGACTCGAAATATATTTCGTCTCTTAGCTTGGTATGAAGGTTTGTTGAATGGATCAGTTGTGCCACTGTTGTGTCCACCTATTTATTTATTTTGTCTTTCGTTGGTGGTTGAGTTAGCTGTAGTGATATTACTCCTAACTACACTAGCTCATACCTCCACCTTCGATAATGATGACGCATCATCACTCCAACCTCTTATTGTCTAGAATTCCTATAAGAATTGCATCAAAATAGCCCTCGGCTATTTTCTCCTTTGTCTTCCATAAACACGAACCTTATCTTTAGTCCGGTTAAGGTACTTCAGAATATTCTTGACCGCAATCCTATGATTAGGATTCGCGTTGGATTGGTGACTTCTTGTCACATTTAAAGCATACGAGATATTGAGTCTTGTGCAAGCCATCGTGTACATGGTCCTTCCTTTTGCCGAAGCATAAGGGATACCTTCATGTACCCCAAGTCTTTGTGTGATTGAGCACATTGAGACTTCTTGAGTTGCACACCTATACTCATACTTATTGGCATATTGTCCATATCGGAATTGTTCACCCTGAACATTTCCAAAGACCTTGTCAATGTATGCACGTTGACTGAAGCCAATGAGTCTACGGGATGTATCTCAATGTATCTTGATTCTCAAGATGTGTTGAGCCTCATCCTTTTCTTTTCATTGAATACACTGATTTCAACGAAATTTCTCGTTTGCTAATGCAAAGGTATATGATTGCTCATGAGCAATATGTCATCGACATATAAGATCAGAAGTACTACATGGCTCCCACTAATCTCCTTGTATATACAAGGTACTCCTTTACTTTGAAAGAAGTGAATCTTATTCACCTCTTCGTCAAAGCGTTTGTTCCAACTCCCCGATGCTTCCTTCAATCCATAAATGGATTCTCGAAACTTGCATTTCTTCTCGCTACTATTTGGATCATCAAAACCTTGAGGTTGTACCATGTACATATCCTCCTCCAAGTTCCTGTTTAAGGAACACCATTTTGATATCCATTTTCCATATCCCACAATTGTGAAATACGGTAATAGTGAGCATAATCCGAATAGATTTTAATATGGCAACTTCTCAAAAATTTCATCAAAGTCAATTTCTTGAATTTGAGTATAACTTTTGCTACAAGCCTTGCTTTGTAGGTTGTCAAGTTACTATCCATGTCTATCTTCCTCCTAAAAGCTCATTTATACCAAATGATATTTTCTCTTGAGGAAGGCTAATCAAGTTTCATACTTGATTATCATACATGGATTCTACTTCGAATTCCATGACTTTTAACCATAGTTTGGAGTCTTTTCTATTGCTTCTCGGAAGGTCAAGGGATCTTTGGTATCTAGTACCATGATCTCATGAAGTCCCACATACTTATTGGGTTTCTTCATTTCCCTCATTGACCTTCTTAGTTCTTTTGGTTCTTCTTGTGTCTCTCGAACTTCTTCCACAATTTCTTGAGGAATAGGTTCATGTTCGACTCTCGAACGCACACTAGGTGAGGATGATTGAGATTCTCTCACAATTTCTTGTAAGGATCTCTCGCTCATGCTCCCACTAACCAAATGAATCTCGGTTGGGCCTTCATGATTTTGAATGCAACATTCACATCATGATCTTGTAGAGTATTGATGAGAATTAAATTTATACCGCAAGTGCACGGCGTCAATGGAGACGTGGCAAATACGGGTCGAACACAAGGAGGGAGAGATTTGTTATTAGTGTGATTTCGATTGGGGAAAAGAAGGAGAGAAGAATAGATTGGGTTTTGAGATTTTTGGGTTTTAATTATCTAAAGCAAGAAACAAGAACAAATAAACTAAAACAAGAACAAAGAGGTGAATTCCATCGGGTGGAGGTTTAGATTTAGGGTTTAGATTAGAGAATTCAGAAACTTATAATAAATCATGTTAGTTATGAAGCATTACATGATAAATAATTTAACATAAACTCAAGTAATCAAAATATACTAATCACGAACTTAAAATAATAACATTCATTCATCTTCTCTTCACCCTAAATCCGTCACCTCCACCCTTTGGAAAGAGTTAGAAACTCATGGAGGGAGGAAGAAGGGATCCTAGAGGCATTACAAAAGTAAAGTAAAAACAAGAAATAAAAGACAGAATTTTATTACTAAAATAAAGACAAATAAAAACAACAACTAAAAACTAGGTCTAAGGCCAATGACCCTTCTAACATCGTTCTCGGGGCTATTTATAGTTGTTACAAGAGACCTAAGTATAGAATTGGAGAGTACACGTGTCTAGACACGACTGGACAAAAATTGAGCACACGGATCGCCTCTGGTGCGGCGGAAACGCCGCACATTATGTGTGTTGTGCGGCGGAAACGCCACACAATCTGGTCGAATTATCTCTGGATTTTGGCAGAATGTTTATGGTATGATTTGATCCTTCTTTGCGCGTCTGGATTGATTCTTTCCATTCTTTTGAGCTCCGGATTAATTCCTTCATATATTTGGAGATTCACATTGATTTTTCTTTAGATTTTCTCCAAGATAATAAAAGCTACTCGTGAATTGCAATTAGGTCCTTGACTTTGTGCAATTAAGTCCCCGACTACTTTTGTGCTTAAGTCCTTGTTCCTTTTTGCAATTAGGACTTGAATGCTTTTATGCTTGGATACATTTTCATTCGTAACCCGATAATCTTGAGTTTGGTCTTTATGATAGAAATGAGTCTTTTGCACGCGTTTATGCTCGGGATGTGGGTAATTTGCATTCAGGTCCCTGTATTCTGTAAATAAGACTAAACACATACCTTAGTAGCATTTATTGATATAAAAGTGATCTAAATGAAAGACATATGATGCAATGTATGCAATGCTGATCCATATGGTCCAGATAACTTGAAATTTCGATCGTGGGTCGGGTATTCGGTTTAGAGCACTCCTGGACTATCAAATATAATTTAGAGTCGTCCGATTATTTCCAGATTGATCTTAACCATGTATTAATCTATATATACCATTGTAATCCCTCCTCTCCACCTCTTCCTCCTCCTTCCCCCATTATAGTAGGTTTTAGTTTCCTATATTAGTAGTGTAATAAAGGGGTTGGAGAGGAGCAAATTTTGTTTTTTTGTTTCTTAATCTAGTTTTGTTCTTGTTCCTTACTTTGGTGTCTTTACTTTGATGCAATTTCTTTTATGTTGATGTTTGGTTAATCTTGTTTTCAGCTATTTACATTATAGGTTCTTGTTATTTTTATGTTTTCTTTAGTGTAGAGATGAGTAGAGAGTGGTCCATCCCCATTGGGGGTGGAGAAGAAAGTGTTATGATTATGTGATGTATTAGTGTGTGTCAATCCTATCCTTTGAGCCTTACATGATTTCCACAACCATCTAATAGGATTTCACTCTTATCATTGATGTGCTAATGCTCTTGAATGAAGATTAGCACATACTTAGATTAGTGTGCCTATTTTATGGGGAATGATGAGGTTAGGATAAGGATGGAGTGGAAGAAGGGAACAAGACATGTGCTCTTGTTGGCTTTATCCAAATTAATATCTTGTATGTTTTAATGATTGTGATAAATCTTATTTCATGTGGAGACATAGTTGGATTTGAGTCATGATGCATGTGAACATATTAGTTTCATTTCAATTATTGTCTTGTATGTTTTAATCACAATGTATTATCTTATTTCATATGGAGGCTAAGTTAGAATTGAGTTTTATGAATTTCATGTATGACATGTTTTGATGAGCACAAATAAACACACACACTACACACATTTTCATGCCGCATTCTTTCTCTACTCTCCGAGGGGTTTAGTTTTGTTGCTTATTTTCCGCTTTCTTTCACATTGTAGCGTAGCATCAACTTCACCTTTTTTCCCAATTGAGTATTGTGAACTCGACTCGCGCACGCTCCTTGTAGATCGACTCATGCTTGCCACCGCTCAACGTGGCCGTGCACTTACGGTTATTATTACTGATTCAATCAACAAACATTCTGGTCGTGTACGGGGGTAGGAAGTAGGGTTGGATTGCGATAATATTATGGAAAGACTCAACGGTCAACTTCGTCGACAACTCATACCAAATGCGAGCAACAAATTACAGATTTGCAAAATAAATTGCAACTTTTTATGGAGAGATTGGATCGCGATTTACCTACTTCTCCTACCCGTCGTAGGACCACTTCTTTCCCGGTGACCACTCCTCCGGTGCATCGACAATCTGATTTCGCGGCTCATTCCCGAGAGTTGGCCATTGTAGGTAGTCCTCGAAAGTTTGAGGATGGGTCTACATGTGCTCTTTTTGTTAAAGACCCTGATCGAAGATTGGTGGATACGGTAAAGTTTATAACATCTCTAGACACCACTTCACAGAGGTGGAAGAGGGAGAAGTGAAGATTGCAGTGGGGATGTGCTTAGATGTGTAGGATTGTGAATGTGGTTTAGTTCTAATCGATTTTAAGCAATCAAGAATATGCAATGGAATTAAAAATTAAACAAGCAAGTAAAGAAGATATGTAAACCAACAAAAAGGCACCAGGTTTTTATAGAGGTTCGGCATCCCACCTACTTCCTCTCTTGCAAGCTCCGCTCAAACTCCCTCGACCTCCGCTTACGTCTTCACTATCAACCCCGTTCCGGGCCGAGATTAAGCCTTTACACCACAAGCACTGCGAACACTCTCGCTTGCTTGATTTCTTCCTCTCACAATCTGAGAGGGACACTTCGGGCTTTCACCGAAGTCCTTGCTTCTTTAAAATAGTAGGTTGAGTGGATCACTCACTCTCTAACTTGAGCACACTTATCTTAAGATGTCGAATTGATCTAAGATGTGGGAGTATAGCTTGGAGAGTAGGATTTTGGGGAATGAGAGACTTGGAGCTTTCTCTTAAGTGTATATCACAAATGAAAGTGTAAGAGTTGTCTAATTGTGTCAATGGAACACTTATTTATAAGCTCCAAAGGTGTTATAGCCGTTGGATTTAAGTTGGGAAAAGTTTGAGTGAGAAACACAAAACGTCAACCTGCAGGACCCAATTCAGACAAATTCGGTCGACCGTTCGGTCGTTTGGTAATTTTGAACAGCGTTCAGTCGACCGATAAAGGAACGGTCGAACGAAACATGATATAACTTAGGTACACTTAAGTTAACAGTCGGACACCGAATAGGGTTCGGTCGACCAAAAATTAACAGGCTCTACGGGGTTGATAAAAATGATCAAGTTCGTGTTAGGATCTATGGCCCTCTAATCGATAGAAAAATGCGGAATTAAAAATACTAATCAAAGGATTAAGGAAGAGACAATTGCAAACCACAAAATCGACGACGCAGGAGTTTAGAGAGGTTCGGCACCCACATTCGGGTCTTAGTCCTCCTCGCAAGCCTCGCTCGATCCCCCGAGCTATGCTTACAGTTCCACTAACCGATCTCTGTTCCGGGACGAGATCAACGTCGTTTACAACACCGAGCCTTGCGAACAACCTCGCCTCGCTCGTGTCTCCTCTCACAACCCGAGAGGGAGCTTCCTCGAAGCTTTTACAACTCTTTGATTCTTTGATGTGGAAGTTGAATCACACTCTAACTAACACTCTATACTTGAGCACACTTGAATATGATATTGAATTGGATATGCAAGTGGTGAAGTTTAGGCTTGAGTGTTGTGGATTGAGAGCTTGAAGATGTAGAGGATTTGGCTTTGAGTATTGGATTGATAGGAAGTGTTCAAGATCTTCAAAGCAACCAAATGAGGTCATATTATAAGCCTTCAAGCTCATATATCCGTTTGGGAGTTGGTGGTGAATGGACCAATGAGAAAGAAAGATGTGACTTAAGCTCGACCAGAAATTGAGACAGATTCGGTCGACCGTTATCTACACGATAGTCCGAAACATTGGTCTGAACTAAGAACTCGGTTGACCGATTAAGTATCGGATCACCGTTCACCAACCTCCAGTAGCTTTTATCTATTTAGCCCTAATTAAATTCGGTTCACCGTTCCAAGGTGGACAGTAGAATTGATTGGGCTCTGATCTACTCAAGTTTGGTTGACCGTGTATACTTCGGTAGACCAAAGTAGCACGGGTATTCCGCTGACAATGCGTGAGAAATTGTTTTGTTGATAACTGTCAAGTTTAATAGTTGTTGGGCTCCTAAAGCCAATATGGATTCGGTAGACCGAAATGTGTGCGGTCGTCCGAAGTGGGTCAAGTTAATTGGGCTCTAGGGATTTTATTTGAATGCAACCGTTGGAGCAAAGTCCAAAACCGATCCAGGGCTATTCGGTCGACCGAAGGTGTTTTGGTCTTCCGTTGGGGCAATTCCAGAGAACACCTAAGTTTCACTGTTGGGAAGTATTCGGCTATCCGATAGGTGTTCGGTGGACCGAACTGGGTAGATTTCGGTTTACCGAGAGATGACGGGACAGAATCCTAGTGCTCAAGTTTACATAAAATCCTATGGAATCAATAAATATAAAGTTACATGTCTTGGTCCAAAGCTTTGATTACAAGTCTTGAGTCTTGATGTCCTTGTCCAAATGCTCATCTCCTTGATTGTCTTGATCAACCTATTAAGATGATTCCAAGTATACAAACATATATGCAATGCATGTAATCGTGTTTGCTCACTTTGATTGATTAGATTGATTGATTAAGATTAGTTTAATTAATCATCAAAATTAATATAGATTAAGGTCAAAAAGCCAACAGTTCGGTGGACTGATCCAAGGTCTTTGGTCGACCGAAAACTTCCAGGAAGTTGCACTTTGTGTAGACATTTAAGTTCGGTCGACCGAAACAGGTCCACGGTCGACTGATAGGATATTTGTATTTTGGGGTATTGGTGAATAATTCGAATACGACCATTGGTATAATACGACAAGTCTAACGGTCGGAAAATTATGTTGATTTGGTCGACCAAAACGGTCGAAACGGTAGACCGAATGTGGGTAGTCTAAAATACTATAGGATAATTTATCATTCGGTC
Organism: Triglochin maritima; assembly: GCA_963682175.1. Lineage (NCBI taxonomy): Eukaryota > Viridiplantae > Streptophyta > Magnoliopsida > Alismatales > Juncaginaceae > Triglochin > Triglochin maritima. The sequence continues at coordinate 13,773,665 of OY821773.1, forward strand.
GACCGAAAGGCTTGGGTCGGTCGACCGAATGTGGGCAGACAATTCTTGTTTCGTTTTAGTGTTTTTCGGTCTAAGTTTGGGTGATCTATTGAAGTCCAATTGATGTGAAATTTTGTGTGTGACTTTTATGGGGAACCTGGTGTGTATGTGAGTTGTTTAGCTTAAGTATGCTCAATTACACAATGTTCCGAAGACTCAAAATAAATGCAAATTTACATGTCTTCAAATGAGCTTGATTACATGTCTTGACTTGATTTCTTTTCTTCCTTGAGTCTTGATCACCTGTAGAAGTTAGCACAAAATAATATATATTATGCAATATGTGTGCTACTATACATTATTACAATTAAGATTATGTTGATTAAATCGTAAAAACATAGATTATGACCAAAAAACCAACAAGATGTTGGTGCTCTAGTGCCAATTCCTGAAGAAGAGGTTATTACCCTCCGCGATGCTATCAGCGGGTTTCTGAGGTGACCTAGTCATTTAGTAGAGCTAAATGACACACATGAGGTATACTTTAATTTTGAAAATTTGTAAAATATTTGTAAATTGTCAAGCCCTCGGAGTAAAGGGTCCTTTGATCAACATTAATTTGCTACCAAGTTTCTGCAAAATGTTGTATCATTGCCTGGTAGGTAGGGAATCACAATCCTTAACTGACTGGGAGTTGGAGGAGGTTCAAAGGTTCCCTCTGGCTTTATACGTTGTCAAAGAAGATGTTGTGCAGTTATTGGCGATGGATAAAGTGTGCATAATGATTATCGACATGCAAGTGAAGTAAGTGTTTTCTTCTGTATAAGTTGAATGTATTGAGTAATTTTATTTTTATCCTAATTATAACATAATGTAATTTTTACTATTGTAGACACCTTTATGACGTCAGAAGCAGTGTCGGAGCCACATATATGGTTGTGGGGGCCATGGCCCCCACTGAAATTTGGGGAAAAAATCTCTTAATTTTGAGTATTTGTTTTTCTAAAAAGAAGTAGCATAGTAATATTGGTAAAATTGAAGGATTATGTAGTAATGTTTTTGAATAAAATAAACATCTCTTCGGCTTGGCTTGGGCATCACATCCCATTGTCCCAACCTGACAACCCCTAACAAAACATTGAAACAAAATGACTTCAATTTCCTCTTCCAAAATGGTTCTTTGTTTGTCTCTTTGAGTTGAAGCTTAATCATCTTCAAAGTCCAACATCTTTCAGTCTTTTTCTAGAATCTATGCTTTCAACTTTTCAAGACTAATTGGGAGGTGAACTTATGAATGACTGCTTGATTAGTTACATTGAGAAAGATATATTCTCTACCGTAGACAATGGTACTATTATGAGATGATTTCAAAATATGAAAAGTCGCATAGGAATTTTGTAAGACTTTAACATCATGTTATATTTTTGCTATTCTAACTATAATTAACTATTTAAAGTTTTCTTTTTGAAATTGTTTGTCTACATGATGTTTATTTCTTTGGAAGTTGGCCGTGCTGATTAAATTTTCTAGATCCGCCACTGGTCAGAAGGTTAGTCTTTCCCGGTGATCAACTATTTGGATTTGTTAGTCCATCTGCATATATATCTGAGAATGAGGATAAATCGGGAAAGCTTGCAACTCTCATGAAAAATCAAGGCAAAAGATATTATCTGCTCCCTTATCATGAGAGGTAAATTAGTTAATTCAAAGTAAGTGGAATTTTATTTCGTAATAAACTTCTAAATATGTACATAAACATGGTGCATTGGATGCTTGTCCTACTATGCCCTGAGAGCAATTCAACATATTGGTTTGATCCTTTGGGGTCGAATAAACCAAGAGATTCCATGAAGAAACTTGTTTCAATGTAAGTTTGATTTAATCATCATATTTGTAATCCGTGGTTTTTATTAGAATTATGTTCAAACCTCTATTTAGACGAAAAATGTATCCGGACTGAGACCGGAAATCATCTCTGTCGGTTTGGAAGCTCGCATCAACATAGACTTCGATAATAAGCTCACTTTCTCCTCCATACACCAAGAAACTATCCTTAGTCATTCGTAAGTAATTAAGGATGTTCTTAGCTACAGTCCAGTGTGTCTCACCTAGATTTGATTGGAATCTGCTACAAATGCACAGAGCATATGCAACATCTGGGCGAGTACATATCATGGCATACATGATAGATCCGATTGTCGAGGCATAAGGGATCATATTCATATGCTTCCGCTCATCAAGCCCAAATGGACACTGAGTTTTGCTTAGCGTTGTGCCATGACACATGGGTAGAAATCCTCTCTTAGAGTCTTTCAAGTTGAATCTTTCAAGTACCTTATCTGTATAAATTCCTTGACTTAATCCAATCATCATTTTAGATCTATCTCTATAGATCTTGATGCCCAAGATGTATTATGCCTCTCCTAGGTCATTCATTGAGAAACACTTTCCAAGCCAGATCTTGTAGATTCAAACATTGGAATGTCGTTTCCTATGAGCAGTATGTCCTCTACATACAAGACCAAGAAAACAACACAGCTCCAATTAACCTTCTTGTAGACAAGATTCTTCTTCATGTCTGAGGAAACCAAACCTTTTGACGGCTTCATTGAAATGAAGATTCCAGCCCTGTGATGCCTGCTTCAGTCCATAAATGGACTTTTGAAGCTTACATACTTTCCCAGCATTCATGGAATCCACAAAACCCTCAGCTTGTGTCATATACACATCCTCTTCCAAAACCCTATTTAGGGAGGCGGTTTTGACATCCATTTGTCAAATCTCATAATCATAATGAGCGACAATTGCTAAGAGTATCTGAATGGATTTAAGCATAGCGGTTGGAGAAAAGGTTTCATCATAGTCTATACCATGAACCTGTCGGTAACCTTTTGCCACCAGTCTAGCTTTGAAAATGCTCACATTTCAATCCTTGTTTGTTTTCAATTTGAAAATTCATTTGCATCCTATGGGTGTTACATCATCTAGCAAATCAACCAAGTTCCAAACTTGATTTTCAGACATGGATTCCATTTCAGATTTCTTGGCTCCAAGCCATTTTTTTGAAATCTGGACCCGTCATAGCATCTTTGTAGCTGTTAGGCTCATGACTTTCCAAAAGTAGGATCTCACAACTCTCGGTCAAAAGGAAATCAACATACCTCTTGGGTCGAGATCATGGCCTATCAGATCTACATATGACTGGATCAATAGGAGAAGTGTTCACAACAGTTTGTGAATCTTCCCACGAATTTGATTCGAGTGGTACAGTAATGGAGTCGTATGGTGAATGGACAACTTCAGAGACATTATCTGTTACCCTTGTTAGGGTTTCAGAGTCATGTACCTCTATCTCCGGCACATGTACTCCCACCTCGATTGAGGTGTCATACACATATGTCGTTGCCTCTAATGTGGGTTGAACCACATCCATTTGTTGCTCTTCTCGAATTTCTTCGAGAACTACATTACTCCCACTTGTTTGTTTGGAAAGAAATTCTCTTTCCAAAAAGACACCATCACAAGCAACAAATACTTTGTTCTCTGATTGGTTATAGAAGTAATAACCCTTAGTTTCTTTGGATAACCCACAAAGAAACATTTGTCTGACTTAGGTGCAAGCTTATCAGAGAGTAAATGTTTTACATAAGCTTCACATCTCTAGACTTTCAGAAAAGACAACTTTGGAACTTTTCCAGTCCATATCTCATATGGAGTCTTTTCCACAGCTTTTGACGGAGTTCTATTTAGTGTAAAAGTAGTTGTTTCAAGAGCATATCCCCAGAAGGATACTGGAAGACTAGCAAAAGTCATCATAGATCAAACCATGTCTAATAATGTTTGATTTCTCCTTTCAGACACACCATTCCATTTTGGTGTTCCTGGTGGAGTTAGTTGTGAAACGATTCCACAACTCCTAAGATGATCATCAAATTCTTGACTCAAATACTCGCCACCACGATCTGATCGTAATGACTTAATTTTCTTGCGAAGTTGATTTTCTACTTCATTCTGAAACTATTTGAACTTTCCAAACGATTCAGATTTATGTCTCATTAAGTATACGTAACTGTATCTACTTAAGTCATCAGTAAACGTGATGAAGTAATTGAAACTTCCTCTAGTCATGGAACTCATTGGATCACACACATCTGTATGTATGAGTCCCAATAGTTCACTTGCTCTCTCACCCTTTCCAGTAAAGGGTGCCTTTGTCATATTTCCCATGAAACAAGATTCACATGTATCGTATGATTCTAAATCAAACGATGTTAGAAGTCCAATCTTTTGGAGATTTTGCATGTGTTTCAGGTTTATGTGACCAAGACGAGGTAAGTGAGATTCAATTTGTTTGATTTTTGCCTTTTGGTGTTTATTATTAAAGATGTGACAATCTAATTCAAGTAAATAAAGGTCATTAATTAATTTAGCATTGACATAAAACATGTCATCTTTATAGATAGAACAACATTGATTCTTTATTATAAATGAATAACCTTCAATATACAATACTGAAGATGAAACAATGTTTCTACCAATAGCGGGAACAAAATAACAATTATTAAGTTTTAGAACTAAGCCTGAGGGAAAACATAAATCATAAGATCCTACAACTAGTGCAACAACTGTTGCTCCATTTCCATTTCGTAGATCAACTTCCCATTTTGCCAAGTTCCTAATTCTTCTTAGTGCATGCACATTGGAAATAATGTAGGATCCACATCCGGTATCAAATACCCATGAAGAAGAATTTAATTAACATCAATAACAATGGTACCTGAAGAAGAAGTTAGTGCGTCATTCTACTTGTCCTTGTTTTCTGACCTGAGAACAATTCTCAGATACCTTTCCCAATCAAGGAAATTATTTCCGTTTAGCTTGTCCTTCTCAAGGATAGAAGGGTGATTGAAAGCGGTATTACTATTTCTGGTCATTAATCTACATTTGAATGAAAAGAATTGCAAGTTTATCACGTTTGTCATAAATAGCTCAAAACATTTAAACAATTTAATAGTTAAGCTAAAACACACTACTCAATTTATAATTTGTCACTTATTGAACTAATGATTCCAATACCCTATTTCACATAATATTTAGCGGACTTTGGACCTTCCTCAATACTAGGTGATCAAGGTAAGTAAACTCCTAATTGGTAGGTAACATCTTATGTTAAAATCCCACTCCTTTGCCTCAAAATCCAAAACTCTTTTGATGATTTTGTTGAGATCAACCAAATTAAACATGTAAACCCATTCCTTGAATTTACCCGTACTATCCCAAGAGAAAAGGTGACGCATTGCTTTCGTATAACCCATAACCAATTTTCGAGGGTTTCGCAAACGTCAATTTGGAATGACATGTTAACTCAATTTTCATTTAGGAACTTATGTTTATTATGTTTGTTTATAATGTGAACTCATAACATAAACAACCAACATACATAAACATAAACATAAACATACACAAAGCATGCAAAATAAATCGTGATCTTAGTATGACCCTTACTCCTAAAAGACTAATCTTCATAGGAACACCGTCTTGAACACCTTGGATCCCCATCCTTGATTTTTCCAATCAAGCTCACAAGACCAAATATATATATATATATATATATGTGTGTGTGTGTGTGTGTGTGTGTGCGCGCGTGCGTGCGTGTGTATATATATATATGTGTGTGTGTGTATATATATATGTATATGTATAATCCTAATTACTATTACAATAATAAATTACGATACGTAGATCGTATAAAATAAATAAAATAATAAAATTAAGATTTACAAAGTAATGTGCAACAATAGGCAGATCGTATACTGGGTCATACTAGTCATCTCACAAAACCATACATTCATAACATCACATATTATAAACATATATCATGCATTCACAATAGAATCACATATCACACATAATATAACTCATCCATGCATAATATCATCCACGCATAATATCACATATCATCCATGCATAACATCATACATAATAATATATATTACTATATGAATGCAAGATATCATTAATCAAATTAATAAGTCTTATTTAAACTAATCAAATCAGTCATTTAAATTAGTCAATCAACCTTTTATGCATTTTAATTAAATAAATCAAAACATGCATATTACCATAAATCAAAGTAATCAATGTTGCATCATATATGATAATTCTAATTCAACAAGCATATATGTTTAAATTACCATAAACATGCATATTACCATAAATCAAAGTAATCAAGGTTGCATCATATATGGTAAATCTAATTTATCAAGCATATATGTTTAAGTTACCATAAAAAATTATTGAGCTCCGAGCCCAATCAGAAAATTGGAAATAGAATTCATAACTCCCAATAAAAAACATACATGATCTAATCACATATTAATCCTAAAATCATGCATGTACTTATAAACAACAATTGCTCATATCAAGCATGAATATTTAAACAACTTTTGTTCAAATAACACGACGTAAACAGTCTGAAATCATCTAATAATATCAATTTATTAATATGTTAATCATTATTATCACATCATAAATTGAAATTATGGTTTAGCCGATTTGAGCAAATAATCATGAAAAATTTAACCAAAACAATCTAGAATTACATCATATGGTTCTAGATCAATGATTAAAACATAAACTTATTCTCATGCAAATTAAATCAATCATGTGTTTATGCAACATGCTTCTCTATCCAAAACAAATTCGGTGATACATATAAACAAAATGCATGAAAGCAAGAGAAAAGAAAAAAAAACATTTTTTTTATAATTTCGGAAATGCATCTAACCATTAAAATCATATGCACGAGTCTCGGGTACCACTGTTGGGTTAGGATGAAACGCAACAGAAAAATAATATAGAAACGATTTCTACATTCTTCAACTACCCAACATCCGTACACATGATAATATTGAGGAAAACTAACGTACAACGATTTATACTTTTTGATGTGTCTTTCTTTTGCTCACGGAAGAGGTGCGGAGAATCCCAAATGTGATGCCTCTACTCGGGACACACGAACCACAAACTAAACTCCACCAACACATTAGCTAGAATGAGAAAAGTGGAAGAACAACTTTCTTCCTCGGTGGAGAGAGAGAGGGGACGGCTAAAAGGAGGTGACGACTAGGGTTAGGAAAGAAAAACCTAGTTTGCATCCTTTTCTACCCTTATTTACAAGTCTCTCCAAAACTAACCCTAATCTCATTAGGTAAGTTAGCTTAATGAGTCCCTTTAGCCATCCATGTGTTTAGTCTATTGGATCAATGTGTGTAACCCTTTGTAGGACCCGATTATATTAGTAACGCGCTTAATGGTTGATACGTAGATCGTAATTGGTTTCTAGCTCGTTACGACCCCTAATATAATCAGATTAAATTCCTTTCAACTATTTATTCATTGTCACCTTGATTAATGAACATCTCCTTCATAGCACGCATCAGTTTTATCTCCACAACTTCTTTGAGCACTTTTGTGTGCCTCAAGTGCCATATCACATACATATGTAGACTAAGCTTTATCACTTTTATCCTTAGCAGTGCTTTGTTGACATGCTTTACTTAACCCATACTCTATTTTACTGCTGCACCTTTAGTTAATCCATTTAATTATTCCTCCCTATCAATGCTTAAGGCATGCTTCCAACTCTTCTTAAACATTCTTAGTGTTGAAATATAAGAGAAATATCTTAAACATGAAAGATGATCTCTTCTCAATTGAGTTGATTGAGAGAGAGATGATTTTATTTATACTATGATAGTATGATGTAAAAGTTATAGTAATCAATATGGGACTAATCTAAAGTTTACAAATGTGAATAAAACATTGTATTGAGATATCTGGGCCTATGGGCCATATCTGGATGTGTTATACATTCTGGACTTTGATCCTTAACACGCCCCCGCAAGCGAATCGGGAGATTGGGCACGTTGAACTTGGAGCGAAGCAGTTCAAATCGGTGTGAGGAAAGTGGCTTAGTTATGATGTCTGCTAATTGATCTTGACTGGAGACAAACTTTACTTGTAATTGTTTGTGGCAACACGTTCCTGTACGAAATGAAAATCAATCTCCACATGCTTGGTTCGTGCATGGAATATTGGATTTGAAACGAGATATGTTGCGCCTAAGTTGTCGCACCAAAGTGTTGGTGGATGTGGCTGAGGGAAGCCAATTTCGAGAAGAAGATTTTGAACCCATGCTAGTTCAACTGTTGCATGTGAGATATACCCCGATATTTTGCTTCGGTGCTGGATTTGGCCACAGTAGATTGCTTCTTAGATTTCCAAGAGATTAGATTTTGAGTAAAGAGCATACGAAAAACAAGAAATCCTAACTCACTTTCGTAGGAATCACGGTTGCACTTAGCAAGTGCAACAAGCTGTTAAACCTCCTTATCGCCAAGGAGGAGTGTTGTCTCCTGAGGGTTTTCAGCGGATACACCCACAAAATCCGAACAAAGATGCATTATTGAATCTAGCTACACGACTCGTTGGACTTATTTTGTCGATCATTGGACATGGTAATACTATAAGCCGACTATATATATGTAATCAGTCCACACACCTAGCCTAATGAATCATTCGTGAAAGTTAATTAAGGACTTAAGTGCAAGACATGGACAACCTCAACATCCTCAAGTAGTACAAAGTGTAAGGTCCATTACTTCTTATTTGCATTACACTCTTTTTTCTTTTTCATTTTTTTCTTACTTTTTTTGTCTTTTCTTCTTTTTCTTACTAGTTAGAGTTTCATTCTCCCAGGCTCAGGTTTCGTGCATCATTGCCTATGAGGACTTACATTATCACGTACACCTTTCCCCAAATCTCCACATAGGATAATCCCTACCACCCGTGTAACGAGAGTTCGGTCGGTGTATCCCAAGTCAAATGACTCGAAAGCACCAGGCACAAAGTCCCCTGAGACCTAATTTCCCGAGTGATAGGAGCCGTGCGAGAAGAGAGAACACTTACTCACTTATTTCTTATCTACACATGAACCAAAACCCCTACACTTAATGTCTCACAATAAGATTTAAAGGGTCCTTGACTACAACAAATTTCCTTGTATTAACCGACACGAATTATTGACTCACTAGGTTCAGGGTGGACTTCTTTAAATGTTTGAGTACTGAAACCCTATGATTACTCGCCCCCCGAGGGAAAACCGGGGTGCATTCTAACGACTCGATAAGACCTAAAGCCGGTATACTAGGTATCCTAATGCATCAAGTTCAAGACAATTTTGGGAGCTTTCTTTTTTACTTTGTCATTAACGGTTTTGCACATGCTAAACACACGCGAAACCAACAAAACATTTTCTTTCTCAAACACATGAAGATTTTGAAAGAAATGTCAAAATTTTAAAGCACTAGACAAGCAAAAGAAGACAAGTCTCCCAAGGATCATGGTAAGCAGATATATCGATATTAAATGCAGCACATTAACATGACCCTAACAATATACACAAAAGAAAACAAAATCAAAGGAAAAAACACTCGACTATGTACACATGTAAAACACCCCCCACACCTACCTCATGTATTGTCCTCAATGAATGTGAGCATGCAATTACATGGATTTATGCATGAAAAAGGGAAGATCTCACAACCATTAAGTGCAATAGGAAGTTCATGGTTATAGTGATGGACACAAACCCGAATTCCCTCAAAACCTGTGAGATACTAAAGAAGGGAGACAAATACGTGAAGAAATGGGGGCCAAGTACACAAGGGTTGGGGCCCACAACAATCAATGCTCGCTCATGGAGTCTTTTATTACTCTTTTTTTTCTTTTTGATTTTTTTCAAGATATATACATCAACAAAGATATTCTCATAATCATTTGGTCAAGGAACATCAAATGAGAACATCGAGTTATGAGGACTAGAGACTTGCCAAGATGGGCAAACTTCACTGGTACTCTGAGGTGTCAGGAGGGGGAAGGTCAAAGCTCAAAGGCTCAAACCCCTCATGATATTGGTTGGGTGTAGGCAACATGAATGAGTTAAGTTGTGTTGCCTCACTAGGGTTTACTTGCTCATCGAACAAAACCCTCTAACCAATAGGTGGGTGCATCAGAATGAGTTCCCCAAGCTCATTCGATGGATGCAGCAGACCTGCATCACTAAGAATGGGGCTTCTCCGCAAGTCATCCAACAAGGACCTCCCACCATCATTTATATCATCAAGCATAAGCTCGATCGTAGGTGGGTCCTTGTTGGAGTCAATCTGAAGCTCAAAGGGCTCAATAGCCCTAGGACACGGGGTGATGACACCTTCTGGAATGGGCATCTGTTGAGGTGTGTCCCGCTCACTAATGGTCTCCACTGAATCATGCAACGAACACTCCCTTTGGACATTCATGTTTGATGCCAGCTCACTCTGTTGCATTGCAAAGACAGGCAATGAGTTTTCGCTGGGCCCACAAACATTCTCAACGGGTTGCATTGGTGTTAGGGGTGTTCGTTGATTTTGCGGTGCTTTCTCTAATTGGTGGACGAGATTGAGATTTAAAGCTTGGTCCATGGGCTCCTATTGCCTACCAGAGTTGAACATATGAAACTCGACACTCATTTTACCAAATGACAACTTCATGAGACCATTTCTACAATTAATTAAGGCGTTGGAGGTTGCCAAAAATGGTCTACATTTGAGAGTGGGTGTTTGCAACAGGATTGGTATCGATGATAACAAAATCGACTGGAAATATAAAATCTTTAACTTTGATAAGCACGTCCTCGATAACCTCTTTTGGAATACAAATGGATCTATCCGCCAATTGGAGGGGGATCTTAGTTGGTTTCAATTCTCCCAAGTTCAACTGTTGATAAACAGAAAATTGGAGGAGGTTGACCGCCGATCCTAAATCAAGCAATACATTACTCATGCTAGTGTCTCTTATCGTACACTGAATAGTAGGACACCCAAGGTCCTTGTATTTTGTGTAGGTGGGATTAGACAAAAGTGAGCTTACATTTGCAGCCAATAATGTTTTCTTAGGAACATTGGTCTTCCTCTTGGTTGTGTATAGATCTTTTAACACTTTGGCATATTGAGGTATTTGTTGGATGATATCCGACAAGGGGATGTTAACCTTCACTTGCTTAAACACCTCGAATATCTTGTCCATTATGTCACTCTGCTTTTTGGTTAACCTATTGGGATAGGGATCTTTGGGCAGGTAGATTTTCTGCGGTGCCCGAGAAGGAGGCGTTGGTGTAATACCCTCACCTTCAGCCTCTTCTTCACCACCATTCCCACTGAGGGACTGCATAGATGGTGGTGGTGGCAAGGAAATGTGATTGTCAACCTATTTTCCATTCCTTAAGGTTACAATGGCATTGAGATGGTGAACACGTTCCTCCACATGGTTCACTTGCCATCCCTGAGGTACCACATTCTCATTTTGCATGTGTTGTTGCTGGTACATGCGGGAGTTAGCCTCAGGCTGGCTAGGCAGAGACCCTCTCTCTCTTTCATGTACAAACTGAGCCAATTGGCCCATCTAAAGATCTAGAGATTTGATGGTCTCCTGATTTGAAGTGAGAACTTGACTTGTGGTTGACATAAAAAAATTCATTAGTTTTCAAGTCCACGGGTCAAAGTCTCAAGCGAATTGAATCGAGTTTCCATATTTTTGGAATTTGGGAACCCCGATTGATTGGTGATTTGAGTTTGGGGTGGCTGATAAGATTGTGCATGCATGGGAGGTTGGTGTGGTTGGTTAGGTGGTCGAGAGGAGTTTGAAGGACCACCCGGGACATTATTTTGGTTCCATGAAAAATTAGGGTGGTTCCTCCATCCAGGATTATAAGATGATGAGTATGGGTCATTCCTAGCTCTATCATAGATGGCGTTGACACGTTCCATCCAGGAGGAATGGACGCACACTCGCTTCCTACTTGACCTATCCTACGACATGAATGACAGGGAATTGGACCAGATGTGGACACATGAGGTGCACCTTGTTGGTTTTGGAGCTCAATCGAATCCATACGGCGCATTAAGGCCGCCATGTGCGCCTTGGTGGCCGTAGTGATATCGATAGCAAATGCGGAACCCGATCTAGTCGAGTTTGCATTTGCATTTGCAATCCTCGCTCCTATGCTAGATGATGCGGGTGGTTCCCTCACACTCTCCGACTACATGATTTTCTCAGCGAGATCTTCTAGGAAAGCCCATGCCTCCCTTTCATCTTTTCCTGAGAACTCTCCTTGACACATGGACCCAAGCAGCGTTCGGGACGGGATGTGAAGACCCTCGTAGACAATTTGACAAAGGAACCATAACTCGATGCCATGGTGAGGGCATGAGGATAGTATCTCCTTGAACCTCCCTAAATATGCATGAAATGTTTCGGTCTCAAGTTGATAGAACGAATTGATTTCGTTCCTCAATTTTTGAGTCCGATGATTTCGAAAGTACTTCTTGAGGAATGCAGATTGAAATTCATCCCAAGTCCTAAAGACATTCGTCTGGTTGTTGTACAACCACTTCTTGGCATCATCCTTTAGTGCAAAATGGACTAGCCTAAGATGGATCAAGTCTGTACTAAGTTGTTGCAGCTTGAACATAGCACATACCTCCTCAAATTCGCTAAGAAAGATATAGGGGTCACCATTCCCAATGAAGTGAGGGAACATGGAAATGAATTGAGGCTTAACCTCAAAGTGGTTCCCATTCGCCTCTGGTAATACGATGCATGAGGGTAGAGATGTACGACTCGGCTGACATCGATCACGGAGAGGTATGGGAGCCATAACAGGACGAACGGATGGAACATGTGGGATATGTGGGTCCAGCAACTGCTCCTCCTCGCGCAAATGAGCAGCCAATGAACCCGGACTGTGTGCGACACGAGAGGAGGGAGGCGTAGAGAATTTGACTACTGAAGTAGGGTTGACGACACACCTCGTCAAATGGCCGCTCTCGTCTCGTGCCCACACAAGCATGCACAAAGGTGCACACACACAAACCAAAAAAATATATTTATTTTAAACAAAGAATGTTCGTAGAGGAGAATACAGGAGGACACAGAAGAGAGAGAATGACTCAGGAGAGAAGGGAAGAGGTCCTTAGGCTACGGCGGGTGGTACAGGTAGAAGCACACAAGCAAACAATGCTCAAACAGTCCTAAGGTTGCTATAGGTTCTTACAGCTAGACGACGCCTAACTGCGAGGTCACACGACCTCAACACGCCTCACCTCCCTACGACGAGGACCACAAAGCCCAGCAAGTGAGTCAAGATCTGGAGATCTCGTCTCTCTTACTATCAACAGTGTGGACGACGCCGATCAGGCCATGACGGTCGAGACCGGATCACTCTCCTAATGCGCCCAAAATCCTTAAGGCCAATGTCTACTTGATTTTAAAATTAGGCTCTTGATTAGTGTGGTTTTTGGGGCGAAGGAAAGGGTGATGAAATCCCCCACCTTATCTTATATGGGACAACCCCTTCTTAGTAGCGTTTTGGAGTCTTAATCTAGCAATCAACTCTCCAAACAAACACTCAACTCACACTTGTTGCAATGCAATTCCTACTAAGTAATGCATGTTCATACGAAATGAATGAATGAGAGTAGGAAATGTGTACCTTACGCCAGCACTCAGCAACTCAAAGTAAAGCTAAAAGAAAAGACAATCGACGTGTCTAAGTCGAGTACATGATGCATGACCTAAACAAGAAAGAATGCCTAATATTTTGCTTTGGGTGTTAAGATCTAAGTTGCTTAAAGGGAGATTGATTATTGATCTGGGAACAAACTATAAGTCAAAACATGCCAAATCGAATCCCAGATCACTGTATCAGATAATACAACAAGCCAAAGAAAAAACGAAGGAAACAAAGTTTACCAGACCGCCAGTTGGCGGTCTTAGGCCGCTGATTGGCGGTCCAAGATGCCCTTTTTCGCTTCAAATTTCTCCTGGTTCTTTCCCTTTAGCCTCAGAGTCTCTTGAAACAAAGAAAGCTAGAAAACAAAAATTAAATCCACTTGAATCGTCCAAACCAGAGTCTGGACTGGCACCTCCCCGGCAACGATGCGAAAAATTTGTTTGATCGTTTAAATACCGCAAGTGCACGGCCACGTTGAAGCGGTGGAAAGTATGTGTCGATCCTCAGGGAGGTGAGTAGCCTCTAGTTTTTCAGAAATCAAGTGGCAACAAAAAGAAGAAGAGTTTGTCTATGTTAATCTACGCTACACTAAACTACTAAGAAGAAAAATGCAAAGTAAAGCAACCAACGATTACTTAAAATCAAAACTAAAAGAATGTAAAACTAAGCTGGAATCAAGAAGAGAAAGACCCCTAGGGGTGGAATGTGTGCACTCATGTAAAAAGATGGTGAAGAATGCATTCTATAGGCACAAATGTACGTTGTGTTTTCATGCATAGGAAGTGTCTAAAGGTTATGGCAAAACCTATCAATCCATTCACTAACCTAGTTGATTAACATTCATATACACAAGCTGGTTATTTCAGTACCTAAACAAGCATGGGAGGTGTCTAAGACGTGTGGCAAAACCCATCAAGTGTAGTATTATACTCTAACAAGCAAGCATACATTCACATTTATCAACACGATCAAAATATAAAGCATTCCTATCCATTCTTTAATGGATGTATGAACATCATCTCCACCCCAAAGGGGGATGGATCTACTCCCTACACATTATTCTAACAATTAAACTAAAGAAGAAAGGAAACATTCTAACTACTTTAGCCTACAATCAAAGAAATAAAACTAAGCTAAGCATGCATAAAGAAACAACATAAGAATAATGGAAAAATTATTTTATTAAATGACACACATCACTAGCAGCATTCTTCTCCACCTTGAGATTTTGCTCCAAGACTTACTCCAAGTAGAAAGAATGACGCCAAGCAATGGTGAATACAATAGAAGGTGAAGACTTCTATTTTGAGGCATAGAAAAAGGTAATCCAGGACAATCCCCCGGTATGGGACTAAACAAATACCATAAATAGACTAAATACACACTAATACATGTCCCACAGAAAGCTTAGCGGATCTGGAACAAAACATACCGCCAATTGACGATATATATGGTTCGGATCACGCTGGATTTTCTTCTGGGCTTTTCTGGATGACTTTGCTTGTCTTTGATGCATCTACTTTGCTTGCTGGAGCTCCGAACCAAAAAGAATTGCCAAAATACTCCCCATGATGTTGTCAAGTATTCTTGTTTGCTCATTGGTCATTCGATCTTACATTCAGGTCCTTCGATCTTGCATATTAGTCCTTGAGTCTCTCAACTCAGTCATTTTTCATGTTTTTAGGTCCTTTTATGCATCTTCTCTTCAAACCTATTTATTTCTGAAATTCAAACATAAACCTCATCACGTAGAATTGTTTAGGTGAAAGATAATAGATATAAGATACAAATATAAGCATGAAATGATGTCAATAATTGACCAAGGAAAACACAATAGCCAGTGGTGGAGCGACGATCATCAGTGTCCCCGACCCAATCTGCATCAGAAAATGCATGTAGTCCTCTTAGGTTCACTAAGGTTTTGTGGAAATTTAAGCCATATGTTATAGTGTGTTTGAGATAGCGTAAGATGTGTTTAACCGCAATCCAGTGTTCAGTAGATGGACTTGTGCATGAATTGGCATACTTTATTTATTGAATAGGTTATTTCGAGTCTTCTAATAGTGACGTATTGAAGGGCACCAATAGTGCTCTGATAGAGGTGGGGATCACTAATAGGCTCACCAGTATAACGAGATAGCTTAGTTTTACAGCCTGCAGGTGAAGAGATGGGTTTTGCTTTATCCATTTTAGTTCTATGTAGTAAATCATTAATATATTTGTGTTGACAGAGAAATAAACCTTTATCCGTAAAATGTGATTCAATTCCTAAAAAATAGTGTAATGAACCAAGATTTTTAAGAGAAAAGAAGGAGTTAAGAGTAGATACAACCTGATTGATTGACATCATTTCATGCTCATATTTGTATCTTATATCCATTATCTTATACCTAAGCAATGCTACGTGACGAGTTTTATGTTTAGTTTTCGGGAATAAAAAGGTTTGAAGAGAAGAGTCATGAAAGGACCCAAAAGCAGGAAAAAAAGACTTAATTGTGAGACCTAGGGACTGAGATGCAATGGAGAAGGACCTGATCGTAAGACCGAAGGACCTAAGAGCAAAACAGGAAACTCCACACCATCATGGGGAGTATTTTGGCAATTTGATTCGGGTCGGAGCTCCAACAGACCGAGTACATGCATCCAAGATCATGACACACTTCAAGCAAAGCCCACAAACAAATCCAGACGGATCTGGATCCTATAGGCCGCCAATTGGCAGTCTGAAACCGCCAATTGGCGATCTGGATCATTCCAGATCCGATAAGTTTTCTCCTAGACGTATATTATGGTTTGTTTAGGCTATTTTTGGTATTGGTTTAGTCCCACATCGGAGGATTGTCCCAGATTAGCTTTTTCCATGCTTATAAATAGAACTCTTCACCTTCCATTGTAATTACCCATTGCTTGGTGGCATTCTCTCTACTAAGGAGTGAGCCTTGAAGCAAAAACTCAAGTTGGAGAAGAATGCTACCTTCAATGTGAGTCATTTGTTAATAAAATAATTCTTCTAGTTTCTTTTAATCTTGTCTTTTAATTTGTGCATGTTTGTTTAGTCTGTCCTTTCCTTTTATGTTTCTTTAATACTTCTTGCCTTCTTAGTTAACTTTCATTTCAGTATTATGCTTTCTTTTGTTAATATAGTTGGTGTAATGAGTAGTGAGTAGTTCCATCCCAATTTGGGGGTGGAGAAATATGTGATATAATCATGTAGCGTATTAAGTGTGTGTTATCTTAATCCCTTGAGCTTTGACTGATTTCCATAACCATCTAATGGGTCTCCACTCTTATCTTTGATATGCTAATGCTCTTGAATGAAGCTTAGCTTATGCTTTGATTAGTGGATCTATTTTATGGGGAATGATAAGGTTAGGATATGGATAAGAATTAATATTGGAAACACAAGTTGTAGTGTATGAACTCTTGTTGCCTTTACCTTGGTTAATGTCTTGTATGTTTTCACGATGTAGTCTTATCTTAATTCATGTGGAGGCATAGTAGGGTCTAGTCTTTATACTTGAGTTCATTTAGCTTCATTCCAATTATTGTCTTGTATGTTTTAATGATGTAGTGAGATCTTAATTCATGTGGAGGCAAAGTTGGATGTAGTTTTATGATTTCATGCACTACATGTTGTGAGGATCTTAATTACACACACACACATACATCTTTATATTCACATCATTTCTCTACCCCCTTTGGGGTTTAGTTTTCTTACTTCTCTTCCATTTCCATTTGCACCTTAGTGTAGTTTAGTGTAACCAACCTTTCTCTCCTTCTTTTTACCTCTCGCCTTCGAACAAACCAAGTGTCGACACACCTCCCAGTGGACGACCCGTATTTGCCACCGCTTCAACGCGGCCGTGCACTTGCGGTTAATATAAAACAATCAATCAAGTTTTTGGCGCCGTTGCCGGGGAGGTGCTTTGTCCAGACGTTGGTTTGGACGATTCGAGGGGTTTTTAATTTTTAGTTTTTAGTTTTTGTATGTTTCAGGGAACCTGAGAATCAAGGGGAAGCGACTGGAGGATTGGGAGAGCAAAAGACCCCAAAGTGACCGCCAATCAGCGGTCTGGGACCGCCAATTGGCGGCCTGGTGAGCCTCAATTGCTCTCAAATTTGTTCCAGTTGTTATGTTGTTCATTTTAGTTATCTGGGAGCACAATTTTGCAGGCTAGGACTTCTAGTTTGCTCCCTGATTTAATTTCAATCCCCTGTAATCAACTTGGACCATAAAACTCAAAGCAAAAGACTAGACTTCTTGTCATCTAGGTCATGCATCATGTGTAGACCTTGCATGCATTTGTCTTTTCCTTGCTTTACATTTTGTTGTTGATTGCTGGCGTGAGGTACGTGCACCCAAATCTCTCATTCATGCATGTTTTGATCATGCATTAGTTAGTAAGGTGCATCGGGACAAGAGTGAGTTGAGCGTTTGATTGGAGCGATTGATTGCTAGATCTAGGATTAAATCGCTACTAAGGAGGGGTTGTCCCATAAAAGATAAGGTGGGGGATTTCATCACCCTTTCCTTGGCCCCAAAAATCACTCTTAATAAAGCCTTAACTAAAAGCAAGTAGACATTGGCCCTAGGATTGCGGGCGCACTAGGAGAGTAATCTAGTTGAGACCGTCATGACCTGATCGGCGTTGCCTACCTTGTCGATAGTAGGAGGTACTAGATCTCCGGATCTGGTATCACTTGCTGGGCATTGTGGTCCTCGTTGTAGGGAGGTGAGGCGTGTCGAGGCTAGTGAACTCGAAGTCAGGCGTCGTCTAGCCTAAGGACCCATTGCCTTACATTGTTTGAGTCGTGCTTGCTAGTTAGGCTTCTACCTGATCCCTTCACCCACGCTAGCTTTAGGGATTCTTCCCTTCTCCTCTGAGTCATCTTCTTCTCACCTACTTCTACATTTTAGTCTCCTCCCTTTTACACTCTCTGGTAGCGTTTTAGGGTCGAGTCGAGCACTTTTTGCGAGTTTAGCCTCGTGGTGGTGAGAGTGGTCGACTCTAGAGTTCTTTGTTGTGATGGATGGTTACATGGGCGATCATCTATATTGTTGGGACCAGGATGATTCTCCCTGGTACTCCCGACCCATGCATCCTGGGGTGGCTCAGACTAACACCCCGTATGGTTGGGACAATCTTAATTTTGTGACTGAGCAATCTTCATATTAGGGTAGTATGAGAGAGGCACCGACTGCTAGATCACCATCTAGTTACGTCAGATCATATGTTGGTCATCAATCTGAGACATTACAAGAACCTTTGGCCTCTTTCATGCATGTGGTAGATGATATGGGTGCACCGGTGGCTCCAGTAGCCGTACCATGTGACTGTTGTGGGTTGAGTGGTCATGTTATAGGGGAATGTCCTTATATTGCCCCTGAGCCTGAGTATGAGCACGCATTTTCCCAAAATGCTCATTATGACCATTACACATCCGCGTACAACCCGAGAGGGATGGATTCGTGGGGAGACAATTCGTATTCAAATTCTTATACATCATTTCCACCCCAGTATCCTCCTCCCGAATACCCAGAATTCTACCAACACCCCACTTCAAATCATTGGACTCATTCTCAGCCCATCAACACCCAACCCCAAAATTTCCCAAGCTCTGACTTGGACCTCATAGTTGACCGCATACCTGATTCCTTGAAACAAACTTTCCTTACGTTCATGGAAACCACTCAACAGTCCATACAAAATATGGCACTGCAAGTGAGTCAAATGTCGCAGCAATTATGTGAACGTGAGGAAAGTAACTTTTCTTGTCAACATGAGGATTCATCTTTTGATATCGAACCACCACCACCACATCCACAAATTCAAAGCACAATCTTTCAAAGTCAAACTCCTAGTCAGTCTGAGGGACTTGGGGTTTCAATTCATGATAACTTGGTGGACGATTCGATCCCAATTGAGAATAACATGGACCAGCTTCATTACGAGTCGGCACATGATTGTGCCTTATCTTCTTGTCCCGTGGCCCTTGAGCCACATGACCTTATTGTTGTACCTCCTAAGGACTCTCCTCTAGTGGAGCAAGAGCTCCATAGTCCCCTCAATTTCAAACAACCTGTTGAGAGTTTGCCTCTCACTATTGTTCCTGATCATCTTGGATATGATGGAACATCAAACAACTACATTGCTCATGAGGGTATTAGGAGTTCCTTGGAGGATACCTTGGGTATGAGACCCACCTTTTGTTCGCCTGGTGTGTCGGACATGCCTAACGAGGTTCTTGACCTCATTCCGACGCACCAGCCTGTTGGTTGGAGAGTTTGGATTGACGATCATAACTTCAGCAGCGCAATGGGAGAAACTCTTCTTCCGTTGCCCCTCATTTCCCAAACTCTTGAGAGGTTCAAGCTCTATCAGTTTGATCCTTTGAATGAGACGTCTTTGCGTCCAATTCATGAACCTCTCATTTCATCTGGTGCTCTTTGTGAAGGGGGCCCACACATGCATATTCTGGCTCCGCGTGGTGTCATGTTCCCTTTCCAAGTGCATTGACCCACTCTTGAGGTTCCCATTTGATGTCTTTTGACAAATGAAGATGTGAATTTATGTTTGTTCATAGTTATATAAAAAATAAAAAAAAGAAAAAAAGAAAAAAAAGAAAAAAAAAGTTCAATAAAAGATTCCTTCAGTGGGCATCGATTGTTGTGAGCCCCAACCCTTGTGTATTTGGGCTCCATTTTTTTCACGTATTTGTATCCTTTCTTTAGCATCTCACAGGTTTTGAGGGAATTTGGGTTTGTGTCCATCAACATGACCTTGAACTTCCCTTTGTACTTCATGTTGGTGAGATCTCTCATTTTTCATGCATAAGTCCATGTAGTATCTTGCTCACATTCATTGAGGACAATGCATAAAGTAGGTGTGGGGGGTGTTTTACGTGTGTACATAGTTGAGTCTTTTCTTTTTATTTTCTTTTCTTTTGTTTGCATTTTTAGGGTCATGTTAGTGTGCTGCATTTAATATCGATATATCTGTTTGCCATGATCCTTGGGTGACTTGTCTTCTTTTGCTTGCCTAGTGCTTCAAAATTTCCACATTTCTTTCAAAATCTTCATGTGTTTGCGAAAGAAAATGTTTTGTGGGTTTTGCGTGTGTTTAGCATGTGCAAAACCGTTGAGAGGCAAAGTAAAAAGAAAGCTCCCAAAATTGTCTTGAACTTGATGCATTAGGATATCTAGTACAGTGACTTTAGGATTTATCGAGTCGTTAGGATGCACCCCAGTTTTCCAGTGGGGGTGAGTAATCATAGGGTATCAGTGCTCAAACATTTAATGAAGTCCACACTGAACCTAGCGAGTCAATAATTCGTGTCTGTTAACTTAAGGAAGTTTGTTGTAGTCAAGGACCCTCTAAATCCTATTGTGAGACATTAGTGTAGGGGTTTTGGTTCATGTGTAGATAAGAAATAAGTGAGTAGGTGTTCTCTCTTCTCGCACGGCTCCTATCACTCGGGAAAGTAGGTCTGAGGGGACTTTGTGCCTGGTGCTTTCGAGTCATCTGACCTGGGATGTGCCGACCGAACTCCCGTTACACGGGTGGTAGGGATTGCCCTATGTGGAGATTTGGGGAAAGGTGTACGTGATAGTGTAAGTCCTCATGGGCAATGATGCACGAAACCTGACCCTGGGAGAATGAAGTTCCAATTAATAAAAAGAAAAAAAGAAAAAAAATGAGAAAAGAAACAAACAAAAAAACTGGTAATAAGAACCTTAATGGACTTTACACTTTGTAGCACTTGAGGATGTTGAGGTTGTCCATGTCTTACTTAATTCCTTATTTAACTTGCACGAATGGTTCATTAGGTTAAAGGTGTGGACTGATCACCCATATAGAGTCGGCCCGTAGCATTACTGCGTCCATTGATCGACAAAATATTTCCAACGAGTCGAGTGTCTAGATTGAATAATGCATCTTGTTCGGATTTTGTGGGTATATCCGCTGAAAACCCTCAGGAGACAACACTCCTCCTCCTTGGCAACAAAGAGGTTTAACGGCTTGTTGCACGTGCTAAGTGCAACCGTGATTCCTACGAAAGTGAGTTAGGATTTCTTGTATTTCGTTTGCTTTTCTCTTTCTTTGTTTTGCTCGGGACTAGCAAAAACTTAGGTGTGGGGGTATTTGATTGACATCATTTCATGCTCATATTTGTATCTTATATCATTTATCTTACACCTAAGCAATGCTACGTGACGAGTTTTATGTTTAGTTTTCAGGAATAAAAAGGTTTGAAGAAAAGAGCCATGAAAGGACCCAAAAGCAGGAAAAAAGGACTTAATTGTGAGACCTAGGGACTGAGATGCAATTGAGAAGGACCTAATCGTAAGACCGAAGGACCTAAGAGCAAAACAGGAAACTCCACACCATCATGGGGAGTATTTTGGCAATTCGATTCGGGTCGGAGCTCCAACAGACCGAGTACATGCATCCAAGATCATGACACACTTCAAGCAAAGCCCACAAACAAATCCAGACGGATCTGGATCCTATAGGCCGCCAATTGGCAGTCTGAAACCGCCAATTGGCGGTCTGGATCATTCCAGATCCGATAAGTTTTCTCCTGGACGTATATTATGGTTTGTTTAGGCTATTTTTGGTATTGGTTTAGTCCCACATCGAGGGATTGTCCCCGATTAGCTTTTTCCATGCTTATAAATAGAACTCTTCACCTTCCATTGTAATTACCCATTGCTTGGTGGCATTCTCTCTACTAAGGAGTGAGCCTTGAAGCAAAAACTCAAGGTGGAGAAGAATGCTACCTTCAATGTGAGTCATTTGTTAATAAAATAATTCTTCTAGTTTCTTTTAATCTTGTCTTTTAATTTGTGCATGTTTGTTTAGTCTGTCCTTTCCTTTTATGTTTCTTTAATACTTCTTGCCTTCTTAGTTAACTTTCATTTCAGTATTATGCTTTCTTTTGTTAATATAGTTAGTGTAATGAGTAGTGAGTAGTTTCATCCCCATTTGGGGGTGGAGAAATATGTGATATAATCATGTAGTGTATTAAGTGTGTGTTATCTTAATCCCTTGAGCTTTAAATGATTTCCATAACCATCTAATGGGTCTCCACTCTTATCTTTGATATGCTAATGCTCTTGAATGAAGCTTAGCTTATGCTTTGATTAGTGGATCTATTTTATGGGGAATGATAAGGTTAGGATATGGATAAGAATTAATATTGGAAACACAAGTTGTAGTGTATGAACTCTTGTTGCCTTTACCTTGGTTAATGTCTTGTATGTTTTCACGATATAGTTTTATCTTAATTCATGTGGAGGCATAGTAGGGTCTAGTCTTTATACTTGAGTTCATTTAGCTTCATTCCAATTATTGTCTTGTATGTTTTAATGATGTAGTGAGATCTTAATTCATGTGGAGGCAAAGTTGGATGTAGTTTTATGATTTCATGCACTACATGTTGTGAGGATCTTAATTACACACACACACACACACACACATCTTTATATTCACATCATTTCTCTACCCCCTTTGGGGTTTAGTTTTCTTACTTCTCTTCCATTTCCATTTGCACCTTAGTGTAGTTTAGTGTATGCAAACCTTTCTCTCCTTCTTTTTACCTCTCGCCTTCGAACAAACCAAGTGTCAACACACCTCCCAGTGGACGACCCGTATTTGCCACCACTTCAACGCACCCGTGCACTTGCGGTTTAATATAAAACGATCAATCAAGGTTTATTTCTCTGTCAAGTTTTTGACAGAGAAATAAACCTTTATCCGTAAAATGTGATTCAATTCCTAAAAAATAGTGAAATGAACCAAGATTTTTAAGAGAAAAGAAGGAGTTAAGAGTAGATACAACCTGATCCATTACCGAACTGGAGCTACCTGTTAGGATTATATCATCAACAGAAACGAGTGCAATGATAATGTGAGCTCTTGTTCTAAGTATAAATAAACAATTGTCAGATTTCGAAGAAATAAAACCAAGCAATTGCATTTTGTCTGCTAATTTCTTGAACCAGGCCTGAGGTGCATGTTTTAAGCCATAAAGGGATTTGTGAAGGCGACAAACTTGCTGGGGAAGGTTTGGGTTTGTGAACCCTGGTGGTTGGGACATATAAACTTCCTCCTGTAGATCACCATACAAGAAAGCATTGTTGATGTCCAATTGTCTTATAGGCCATTGGTTAGAGAGAGCAATAGATAAAATAATACGTATTGTGACACCTTTAACAACAGGACTAAAATTTTCTTCATAGTCTAACCAAGGTTCCTGGTGATACCCTTTAGCTACTAGACGAGCTTTGTAATGATTAACAGACCCATCTCGAGGAAAAAGAATTCCTCGAGCAACTCTGTTAGATTTCTTTTTATTTTGAAAACCCATTTACATCCTACTACATTAGAAGCAATGCTAGATGGGACTAAATACCACATTCCATTGGAAATCAGAGCATTGTACTCATCAAACATAGCTTGTCTCCACCTACCATCCTTAGCAGCAGTTGTGAAGCAAGTTAGTTCTGTGTCAGAAAGAGATGTGGAGGGAAGTGGGTATTTGGTGGCGGTATAAACTTGATAGTCAGGTAACTGTTTGGATTTCCGGGTGTGATCCTTGGCTCTGGTTGTCATGGGGTGAGATTGTGGATGTGGTGATGGTGGAGGAGGTGGTGAAGAAGGTGTAGGTGTTTGAGTTGGTTGTGATGATGTTTCTAAGTCTATGACAGGACATGTAGAGGTAGTATGATTAAGGTGTTGTGTTGTGATTGGGGTGATGTGAGAAGGATGAAGGGTATGGGTGGTACTACTGCTGGGGCAGATGGAGGAGCTATGTTAGATGTACAAGGAGAAGGTATGGTAGATGAACTGAAGGTTCTACTGCCAGATACCCGTTTCTCCTTATTAATAAGCTCATCATGAAAAGGAAAATGGTTTTCATTAAAAATAACATTAGGAGAAATGAAAGTGCGCCCAGATAAAACATGCAGACACTTGTACCCTTTATGAGATGGATTGTATCCCAGAAAAACACAAAGTTTAGATCGTGGTTGCAGTTTATTCGATGTATAAGGTCATAAACATGGATAACAAGCACAACCAAACATTCTAAAACGTTTGTAGTAAGGTGGTTGACCAAACATTTTTGATATGGAGAAATATTATGAGAAACAGAACTAGGTAGGCTATTAATCAAGAAACATGGAGTAGAAAAGCTTCAACCCAAAAATTATTAGGGACAAAAGAGTGAGCTAACAAGGATAAACCGGTATCAATTATGTGTCTGTGTTTTTGTTCAATAGCTCCATTTTATTGATGAATACCGGGACACAAAATTTTGTGTAAAATGCCATGAGTTTCAAGAAACTTAGAAACAGATCGAAATCCCCCACCCCAATCACTCTGAAAAGACTTTATTTTGGTAGAAAAATAAGTTTCTACTTGCGTTTTAAACTTTTGAAATATTTGAAGAACATCAGGTTTAAAGGTTATTAGGAAAAAACATGTGTATCTACTAAAATCATCTAAAAAGGAGACATAATAGCCAAAACCAAACGTGGAAACAGTAGGAGAGGGTCCCCAAACATTGGCATAAATCAATTGTAAAGGTGCAGTCGAACGAGAATCAGACTGAAAAAACGCTTGACTATTATTTTTGATTAAAGACAAGTATTACAAAAATGTAGTTTTTGAGGACCAGTTATTGGTAAATGATTTTTTGAATTATAGAGTGTATTGTTTGAGCAGTAGGATGCCCGAGGCGATTATGCCAAGTATTAACAGAAGTTCGTTTAGAAAAAAATACGAAGTTGACCAAGGATGGTTTGGAAAGGTGAAGTTTGAGGCCATTCTCAAGTCGCCCTTGGAGAAGGACCTGCCCCGAGAAGAGATCCTTCACAAAGCAATGAAAGGGATAAAATTCAAAATAAATATTATTGTCTTCTGAAAACTGAGCAACACTTAAAACTTTCTCTGTAACGGAAGGAACGAAAAATACTTTATGCATTCTTAAGGATCAAGTGTGAGAAGGAATAGTAAAAGATCCACTGCGAAGAATAGGCAAACCTGCGCCACTGGCGGTGCGAATGTTCTCACCACCATGGTAGTCAGTGGAGGTCTGGAGTGAGGTGTCGTCATTAGTCAGATGATTTGTTGCACCGGAGTCTGGGTACCATGCATCGTCAGAGATTTGACAGGAGCTAGCCATCATAGCAGAAAGAGGTGCATAAGTAGTTAAGGAAGAGTCGTAACGTCGGTAGCACTGAAGGGCATTGTGCCCCATTTTGGAGCAGATTTGGCATTGGATTTTCGGATGCTGGGGGTTATTGTGCAGAGGAAACGGGGGTCGTTGACAAGTGTTGGATCCACCGGGAGGACCAAGATGGTTGTTGTGGTTGCGAAACTGCCCCCAGCCTCGTCCACGACCTCGATTGTTGCGAGTGTTGTTGTAGTTATCCGGGTGTCCAAACTTGACTGATGTGTTGGCGGAGGCATCAAAGGGGAGAGTTTGTTGAAGGTGGAGCTCCTGGCTGAGAAGCATGTCGTGGAGGTCCTCAACAGTGATGGATTATGTGCGTGTGGACACAGAGGTCACAAAAGATTCGTATTCAGAGCCAAGTCCAGAGAGGACGTGAAGAACAAGATTAGAGTCGGTAACAGAGTGTGCAACAACGGTAAGGTTATCAGCAATGGTTTTCATTTTTTGAAGGTAGTCAGAGATAGTGAGTTTTGTAACGGAGACGGAGTTGGATAATGCAAGTACGGGAATGAGAGGCAAAACATCGTTCTAACGTGGTCCAAATAGGATAGGAGGAGTTACAACCAACAACATGCGTAATAACTCCCTCTGTCAAGGATGACAGTAGCCAGCCTAAAAGAAGCTGGTCTTGGTTCCGCCAATACAAAAAGGCAGGATTTATTGTTGTGGGGTTCTCAGTGGTGAACTCGGGAGGGCAAGGAAAGGTACGTGTCATCCAAGTAGCCAAACAAATCATGACCTCGTATGATCGGAAGGATCTGTAAATGCCAATCTAAAAAATTGTTCCGATCAAGGCGCACATGCACCGTAAAGGAAGGATTTGAAATAAGTGTCATCGAAATCAATGAAACTACCGAAGAATTAGAGGTAGTAGAACCAATCATTGAACAAGCAAGACAAGACGAATCTGATGAAGATCGGGAGAGGAAGATGCGGCGGGAAAAAAAAGAAACCGTAGAAGGCTTTGCGTTGAAAGAAAAATGCGGAAAACAAAAAAGAGTGAATATATGAGTGGACGGAGAGGATAAGAAACATTGGATGTGTTTTGTGTTTTTTGGTGAGCCGTTGGATCTGGACATTGTGTTTCTTCTGGTGGAATCTAGAGTAGAGGCTGAAGACAAATGTGGAGGGGACGTGTGGCAAGGATGGATGGGCTGGAAAAAACGGTTGATGTAGTGGGCTTTGGTGATGTGGGTTGGGTTTGTTTAAAAGAAGAGGAGAGAAAGAAAAAAAGAAAAAGGAATTCAACTTGAATTCAAAATATCAGGACCTAATGGGCCATATCTGGATGTGTTACACATTCTGAGGCTCTGAGCTTTGATCCTTACCGCTTGGCAACGAGGTGACATGGGCAAAGATGATGGTGAAGAGATTACAAATTCCAAATTGCAAGGAGACTTAGACTTAAGTAAATTGGCATATTTTGGTTCGATAGTTGATAACTTTATTTATATATGTTCTTGCAACCGGAATTGAGTGATTTGAAGCTCGTCATCATTCCTAGCTTTTGTGAGGTAATTGAATGTTTGAGATACACATAAAAGTTCATGACAAAGTTATATTTTATTGATTACCTTACTGCGGTATCTGGAAACCTTTAAATGCATGAAAATTTATACTGAACTTGAACTTTCAAATATGTCTGAACTTCGGCTTTCAAGGTAATCAAACAAGCGGAAATAGGGTTGTCAACTTTGGCTCGGTTCGATAACTCGACTCGAAAAATGTTCGACTCTAGTTTAACTTGAAAATGAATGATCTTGATGAAAAATAAAAAAATCTTCAAACTTGGTTCGGTAACGAGTCGCTCGAACTCGAAAATATTTGATGCCCGGCTCGATAGCTCCCTCGAATTTTTTTTGTTCCTTTTATAATAAAAAATTTGTATTTGGTAATAACATAAGATTATACTTATGGTTCGAAATTTCGATCGATTCGGCTCGTTTACACCCCTAAGCGGAAACAAAAGTTGAGTTATATTGATGAGTCCTTGAATTGAAAGGAATTCATGTGAGTTGGCTTTTTTTGGTGTGATTTCTTCCCGATCTCTTTTTTAGATGTTGACCAATGAGTTACCAATCTGGTCTCGTAATTATTAACGACCAGAATTATTTCTCAGTTTGAACAAGCTCAAATAATTATCTGGTTTTGTACTTTCTCATGAATCTCAATGGCCAAATACTAAGAGGTTCTTGTGGGTGAAAATGAGGGAAATGATGAACTCCGAAAATGTTTCTGCACTCTCGTAAGTCAAACAGAAGATGATTGATAAAATGTCCTTGTTTAAAAGGATCGTGTTAATGTTCCTCTCCCATGCAGGGAAGAAGTGCACATGCTCATTAGTTTATGCTACCAATTGTTGGAACTTGAAGTAGCTGTTGCCTTTCACCTTTTAAACCTTAGCTAGCGGTGGATAATAAGCTGATTCGGTTGCTAGTTCTACGGACTGTGTATTTCCTGCTTTTGGACTTCTGGTACTATTTCCTGCTTCGGTTGTGTATTTGCTGCTTTGGGACTTCTGGTACTATTCAGATCTTTCTATTGTTGGCAAAATTTTCCTTCCGACCATAATTTTAAGATTCTACGGATTTATTTGATTCCGAAACCATTTGTTAACGAGAAAGTCCCACGCTGGATAGGCGAGATGACTGTAGTTTTTACTTTTTAGTTTTTACCTAATAGTCTTTTGCAACTATATTTTCCCAGTTCCCGTTGCATTTTAAGGGTGAGTTTGGATACACCTCCCAAATATCAAATTCTGATGAGAAGTCAGTTTTTAGAAATGTGGAAGTAAGAACAACTTCTTTCTTAGGATTGGGAGTTGTTTGGATAGATAGAAGGTTTCTGGTAGTAGGTGATGTCTTGTCAAAGTAAATTCCTAAATTACTCACGAACTTTGATTAAATAAAAATTCATTTTAAATTAGTTTTAAATGTTTTTCCATTTTTTTCTTTAAAAATATATTTTTTATTTGTTTATATTTTAAAAAAATTTAATTTTTGTAACACATGATTAATCTCCAAATGATGTTGGGGTAAATTGATCCAAATAAAACCAGAAATAAACAAAGCTAAGAAGCTCCTCCAAAACCGCTTAAATGTTATCTTGTTTTGCGTGCCAGAATCTTAGATTCTTGTGATCAACTTGTTGTTTGGATGTGCACATGCACCGTAGCAGTGTCAGCTAGCATTGGGGAGCTGGATGTTTGACATCCAAACCGAATAAGTTTATACGTTTTCTTAAATTATTTTCATGATTGGTTCTCTGTTTGACATAAAATAATCAGCGTCTTTTACCACGACGTAACAAAAATGAGTATTTCTTTTTTCTGCATTATATACTTGCTATTTTTCTATGTTGTAGGTGATCTTCTTGTATCTTGATATTGTAGAGAGAATGCAGAATAGAACTACTGGAGGTGTAAAATGAAGTCAAAGAAGTGCGTAACGAGCTTATAACAGGTGGGAATAGTAGACTTATCATTTAGGATTAGAGAGCATTGTTGATCACAGTCTCGTGGAATGCAAGTGTTATCTTAATCTCACACTTTTTTTTACCATTTTGAAGATTGCAATAGGAATAACTACTTTAAAAAAGATACTTATGTTTGTACTTGCATTCTGAGCATGGTATGCGATTGCACGCTTCTAGCATTCTTCTGAATCTTATATTCATCAGATGGCAGAGCAAATGCAAAATGCCTCTGGTAGGAAGTGTCATATTAAGTTTAGAAAAACGTAGAAATTATTTGGGGACTCTCCTTAACACAAATACTCTCAACTCACAAATGCATATGAGTATCATAACCAAAGTGTCATTATCATTTTTATTCTTCAATGTCATCATCATTTTTATTCTTCCATCTTTGGTAATTATGTATTGCACCCTTCCTAGGGGATACCAGATTCTCTAGCTGATTCGGTTCATGAAATTTAGCAAACGCTTATACGTATGTGTCAATTTGCAGCATACATTATAACTATGCCTTTGATTTTGCATTTGCAGTATATTTATTATAGCATGTCTGCGGACCTGCGACTGCATGTTCTTCCCAACAGATTCAACTTGCTCTGACTTCGATAACAGATGGAAGACTCAACAACAATCAGCTCCTGATGAATATGAAATTGGAATGTTTAGTTATGTAGGGAAAAATGAGATCAGGGATTGATGAAAGATATTTGAAAGAAAACATGACATATCTTCTCTTGAATCTTATGTATTTGGTTCACATATTAGCTTTTGATATAAAGTTGTGGATGTCGAAACTTTTTGAGAATTTGTGTATGTGTAAATAAATAGAAGTCGGAAGGGTTGGTGAGAGAGCACTCGGGGAATGTCATTAAATGATCATCTTTTGATGATTGTGAATTAATCAATTTAAGAGACAATTTAAGACAATTAGTTATCTTTTGTGAAGGCATTATTATGTTAAGAGATGCAAATAATTGGTAGACATACAATATCAACAACAAGAAAGTCTTACTCCCAAACTAGTTGGGGGTAGTCTAGCAAAAAAAGTTCTGGTAGAAAAACAAAATGACTCAAGCAAAATAATAATAAAAATAGACCAGAAGAGAATTTGATATATTACGACTTTTTGACGTGTAGATATCATGTAAGTAGTGCTCCAAAACAACGATGTGCATCTATTTTTACATTGCAAAGGCAAGTCGTCAAGTACATGATTTAAGAATATAAACTTATGAGCATCAGATCTTTCAAAAAAAGTCAAGACAAATAGTAGTGACTAGTTAGTAAAGGAGAATGACCATAGAGACCGGTGATTCTGAGGAGGATCGATCGTAACATCCCGAAATAGTAGAAAATTTGAAAAATCAAACTAACAAAAGATCTCAAGATAACGACAATCCAAACGGAAATGTTACTCATAAATATAACCAGTTGGTGCACTAAATACAATAGAATTTGTTAAAATACATGATTACATCAATACAACGAAAGACAGATACAAGTAATCATGACGACCGAAGAGTCCGAAGAGGATCCTGACCTCAAAATATGTGTGTTCATTGTCACCACCCGACAAAACCTACTGCGGTCCTGAAACATGAATCAACAACAATGCCTTAGTTTCCCATAATCTTTAGGGTAACAATAGCACCATCATGATTAAATGGAAACTTCCCGCCATTTCTCAGTGCACAAGAGCATGTTTCATAATCCAAACATCTACCTTTGAGCCAGACCGAAGGATGCCTCATTTTGCTTATGTATATGAAAGGTTTGAGATTTTTTTCATCAATTTTGTAGGCAACACTAATTGTTTTATTTTCTATACCTCCAGAAACATCATGGCCTCGAACGCCTTTTGATTGTGTAACTTAGTTTAATGCGAGCAAAGGTTGACCCGGTTTTCGTTGCAAGCGAAACTTAGACTTCGAGGGACCATTTTCCTTCTCTTGCCACCACTTTTCAACCATGTATAACCTTTCATGACATATGCCACCTTCGCTTTGCGATCCTTGAAACAATGAACAACTCGCACCGGAGTCTTAGCTCTAATACTATTTTTCATAGCAATATTGCCACGAGAAAGCTCCGCATCTGGACTTGGCTTGTTCTTCTTTCTTAGTAGGAAATTAGGATGCCTCTCTTCGCCTTCGTATATTAAAACATCGGAATTTTCCATGGTGTCATAGGCCATAATGTCGATTCCGTTTATTGTATGACAGTGAAGACCTATGAGAATAAGCTCGGCTCTGTAATGAAATTCATCTCCAATTTCAACTCCTTGCACTTCGCCAAGCCATTGCTTCTCTTGAAGCCTCCATAATACCTTTTCTTTTATAATTTTAAGAGCTTCAAGATCCACACGGACACGCTTTCCTGAATTATCAGATTTTGGATGGGTCAATGTCCTAACCAGTGTGTTAAACGAGAGGAGTGTGTCTCTGACACATTGACCGGAATTGCTTTCATTCATTAGAATATCATTACCAGCAGCATCGAATCCGCTCTCTTGCTGTCTCCTTACTTCTTTAGCATCTCACAGCTGATCTTGGGTAGCACCACTTTCAGTGTAAAAGTAATACTAACCATATCCCCTTTTGCTGGTTCTTGCTTTCTACTGACTTCTCTACTAGTTCCCACGTCGTCTACTTTCTGTTTACCCTTCTTATTTCCATTAATGATCATCACATTCTTCAAACTATCAGCTTTGTCAGAACTTTTAGAGTTCGAGTCAGCCTGAAGTTTTCCGACTGACCGTTCGAGAACCAAATCACCCTTGAGAACCGTACTAGTTTTCGATGTTGACAAGTACACTTGGAAGTACTCTCTTTTCTCATTTTCAGGTAAAGCACCAAAACCATATTTCTCAATTGTTTTTAGTCCAGTTGTGGTTTCACATTGCCCATCAACAACATGAACAGCCACAATGCTGACACAATATTTCTCAATTCATACTCTAGTTCTACCACCTTATTCTCTGTTGCTAATTTTTTGACGAGCATCCCTGACCTCATGACCAAGTTTCTGAAATCTTTGTTTGGGTCTGTTATCCTGAACATTGACACCAACTTTGTTGAATTGCAATCCACTTCTACTATTATAGCTTCCATTATATATGAACAGAAATATCCCCATCGCCTAAACAAGATTCCTCCACTGGTTGTTCACTTGTATTCTCACATCCCCGATTTCGACTGGAGCCACCCAGAACACTAGCACAAGGTTTCACGGATTTTAATCCATTTGGGCTGCAGTAAACATCATAATCACCTCCAGAGGATTCCATTCCTCAAATGTCATTCCAATTTTGCTCTTGCCTTTTTTACTTCACTAGCATCATATTTTCTGAATTGCATTCCGATATTGCTATCACGTACATTTTCAGCACTTCCATATGATTCTTGACTGTGCAGTCCAGTTCTACCCCAACGTCTCCCATTTTGGTCACAAAAATCCCCATCACTTGCAGAAGATTCATCAATCATTGGTCTGTTACTGCTCTCACTTGTGGGATTTTGATCGTGAACATTTCCGATACTAACACAGTTTCTCAAACGTTACTTCGGCTATGCTACTACCTCTAACACCCACACCACTTGCACATAATCTTACTTCAATTTCAGCACCGTAGACGTCTCCATCGGAACGATGACTGCAATAGCATTCTCCAAAATCACCATCACTGAAACTCCTACATCGTTTCCCAGACGATACACCACCATCAAACATCCTAACAACAAAATCAACAAAGTGATTCCAAAACAAAAACAAAGCACAAACCAAAATTTCCAATGCTACAAGAAAAGGAAGGGATAGAAGGAGGGATAAGACCTTGGAGGCAGCACAAAGGTGGATACAGAGGTGTGTAGTGTTGAGGAGAGTTTGTTACACTGGTACAAATAGTACTGAACTCTGGAGGGAATAACTGTCATGGCTAATTTAGTTTTGGTGGCAGAAGTTGTTTTGGGAAAATGTCAGAAGTTATCTATTCTCAAAGTTGAACTAGTCCTTTGTATGGTGTGAGTTGGTAATATATTTGGTAATGATTGTTGTAAAATCAGTTAGAAAGAGTGAAAGAAAAGTGGAACTTGAGCCTTTTGTGTTTAATTTAACAGGCTGTGGCCACCACATGGTGAAAGTTTAATAAAATGTTTTTTAACAGAGAAGGAAAAAAAAGGGAGTAAGTTGGCGTATAGAAGAGAGTATCTTTCTCTGCTCTTCTTTTCTCTCTTCTTCCTTTGCTCTCTCTCCCCCTCGTCTTCATCCAGACAAAACATTGGAGCATGGCATTTCTAATTTTTTTATGAATTGATTAATTTTTCAGATGTAAATTTTGAGTTGAAAAAATCCTCTAATATATATGGCAGTTCATGGTAATACTGAATTTTGATTGTATTTACAATTTTCAAAAAAGAAAGAACAATATTTATTTGAGGTTTATAGTTCGACTCTTTTGTACTTGAACTATATTTTAAGTGAAGATCAAATCAACCAAAAACCTACAAAAGCGTAGAAATTTTCTAGGAAGGTAATGTATATACATTGAGTTTCTACATACAATGACGATCATGACATCAATAGTAACTTTATAAATTCCTACTTTTTTTAATTCAATTGTATTCTAACTGCATTCAGGTTCATGGAAAATAAGATTCCAAGGCAGAGAGAGTAGACTTCAAATGTTGATTATAGACTCTACTCAGAAGAATCCTACTTTTTTTATAAGGATGATATCGGCTTTCAGCAAAATAAATAAATAAATAAATGAAAAGCATTGGTGAGCCAATAGTGCAATGAGTATAGTCCGTTTTTTTAAGGCATTATATTTTTTTACTTGATCCCACGTATTTACAATGTTGAGAATTGATCCTTATTGAAGGCTAACTTAAAACTAGGAATCTACCACTCTGATTGGTATAGTTCTTAACAAGAAGATGCATTAAACATTGTTGCTCAATAAGTAACAGAACAAAGAAAAAGTGAAACCACCTCAACTTACCGCAAGTGAATTGCAAGTTTATGTAACCCTCCAAGACATCATAAATGAACTGCTTTACCACTAAATGACATGAGCATGCATGAAGAGGAACTATTGATATTAAAGATAAATTACACAACTAAAAGACCGTAAGAACTACCACTGAATTATACATTTACACAGATGACATTTAAGTTAGATCCAAAAAGAAACGGTTCGGTTTTACTAATGTATACATTAAGTTGTATCTGAGAGACTTCTGGAAGGTAAGTTTCTCTTTCAACATTCTACATGTACTGAATGCTAGTTCTTTTTTTTCAATTTAGTTCCCATAACCTTGTCTTTGAATGATCTATCTGGACATTTAGTATACAGAATTTCCTTTGGGACGAGCTGTGGTTGGCCTGACATCCTTTGCAATCGAAATTTAAACACCAAAAAGCCATTTTGCCCGATCTCCGACCAAATGTCTTCAACCAGGTAGAGCCCATCGTAAACATATACTGCTTTGCCTCTCCAGTCTTTAAAACCGTGAATAACTCGGACTGGAGTTTGAGCTGCTATGCTGTTATTCAAGGCTAAGTTACCACCAACGAGTTTTGAATCTTGGCATGGATTTTTGTTCCTCAATCGGAAACTAGGGTGCCCTCCTTCGCCTTCATATATCAGTACATTAGGATTTTCCATCGTGTCGGAATATCCTCCAGCAGTGGACACAATGCAGGTGGCAATTTGGACTTCATTACGTTTTATAGAGTCAATTCCACGTATGATATGGCGATGAAGCCCAACAACCCGAAGCTCCAATCGGCAATAGAATACGTCTCCAGTTTCAACTCCTGGCACTACTCCAATCCATTGCTTTACATGAGGCATCCATGTTCCCTTCTCTTTGAGGAGCTCCAAAGCCATAAGATCCGCACGCTTATACTTGCTTTTGTTAGCCAACTTCGAGCGGTTCTTTCTCTTCGAAGACTCTTGCTCTTGCTGCAGTATTCTAACCAGTGCTTGAAACTTGCGTCTAAAGCTTATGACTCGTTCATGATAAGCAATGTTATCATGTTGTAAACCTCCACTTAGAAGCTTTTTGCTAAAGTTGTTGTCATCAGAATTCTGCCAACAGAATTCTCTACTGGTTTTCGCCTTTTTGTAGAATTTTTTATACAAGATAGACTCCTCATGCAGTGATCCTTTGCTTCTGACCTGAAAATCTTGCTTTTCCACATTCGCCTTTTCAGCATTTTTTTGCTCACAACATTTTCCTGTAGCCTTCACATCACCCCCTTCAGCTCTAGTTCTGTTCTGCGTATTAGCGTTGTTGAAAGTCTTCAACTTGTCCATCGTTTTGGGCCATTCCGACCTGTAATTCTCTGATAATTCTTCGAGCCATCGCCCACCCAACTCAAAACCAAAATCATCATTTGAAACCATGCCAGATATTCTATGCTCAAGTACAACTGTCTGAGTACAAGACCTTCCAATCCACGCTCTTCTCTTGCTACCACACTGAGTGAACGAAAGGTTATTTTGCACGCAGTTTTCCATATAAAAAATTCCAGTAGCAGTTGCAGGACAACACAAGTAACTTCCCAGCAGGAATCAAGTCAGCGCAAACAGAATACTAGCAAAATGTACAAAAGATTGATATTCACAAGGAAACTAACAGATAAGTAAGATCTAATATGCATTTACATATTTAACACTTGAACCTATGCAATAACTAAATGCAACAACAAAACATCAACAAAAGAGGGTAAGTTCAGAACTCCCAAAGAAACAAAAAAAAAATTATAGCAAAAGAAAAGTAAATATTTGAATTTACAATAGATAAAGGTTTTCAAAAACAACAACACCAAACAAGTGCCAAAAAAATAATACTCACAAAACAAGAGATTTGACCAATAAGCAAACCAGTATTTGCACATAAGACTCAACCTACTGTACAAAACACCAAAGAAACACCAGTATTTCCATAGTGAAATTGCAATTGCGAGATGACCGAAGAACAAAAATCACTGTAGAGCTATAAGAGAATCAAGTAACAACAAATAGAGTAATAGCAAAGTGTTACCACTTATAAAACCAATAAAAGAAAACGCAAAAAAAAAAGATATTCAGTTGAAACCACCAAAACAAAATCAAAATTAAACAAACCCCCACCAACAGCAGTAAGAAAGGAAATTTTAAAATGCAACCAGACTAGATTGATAAGATTGAAACGTACAATTATAATCACGAAAAGTAGAAAAAGTGGCAGAAACAAAGAACTCAACAGTGCAACAACAATAACGACACATTCAGAACAATAACAGCATGTAATAATAGAAATATAAACACTAGACGACTTACAAGGAAAACTCTCAAACGCAAAAAGATGAGAGTAGAGAGTTCAACACAAGTTTGAAGAAGAGAGCGATGTTGATATGTGTTTAAACGAGTATAGTAGAAAGAAAAGTGTGTGTGTGTGTGTGTTTTTAACTCAGCGGTTATTGGTGACGGTTGGACTGTTGGAGTGGTGGGGATCGTGGAAGGAGTGGGTTTCATGGATGCGCTTTTTCAATTAAAATAATAACACATGTTTTTAAGAACGTTTTTGAAAAGATTAAACCGATCCATACCCGAATCAGAACGTTTTTAAGAACTAGACCTTACACAAATAAATAAACCTCAAATAATAATATTTCAAATAAAAATAACAAAACAAATTAATAAGATTAAACCGATCCATACCCGAATCAGAATTGTTAGAAGATTATTAGAAATCTAGGGTCCATTTGGAACAAATTCACGTTGAAAATTTTCAAATAAAATGTAGGAATCACGATTCCTACTAGAAACAAAACTTATTTCAATATATTAGATTCCTATTTTTTATTCTTGACGTAAAATGACAATTATGCCGTTGATAATTGGTATTACTTTATATAGTTGAATCAAGGTGTCTTTGGTTTTAGTTTGCCTCTTTTTTTCCCCATAAATCTTGACAAGTGAGCTTGCTTAACTAAACATTCATGTGCTTGAATAGTGTAGCATTGAAAAATAAAAAAAATGAGAAAATTAGTTTGGTTGAGATTATTAGAAAAAATTTGGATTGAGACTCGAAATTTTTATTTTCTTTCACATGTTTGGATAGACATGAAATGAAAAAAAAGGTTTCTTTAGTTTGAATAAAAAGTAGAAATATAAAAATTAGATCATACTATTGTGATCGTAGCAAGATAACACATCGGGGGACCTGTTTAGGGATCCGGGGGGCCGTTTAGGGATGAGGGAGGGTTAGTGTGGTTTTGAAGTAACACA
Source organism: Triglochin maritima (assembly GCA_963682175.1). Taxonomy (NCBI): domain Eukaryota; kingdom Viridiplantae; phylum Streptophyta; class Magnoliopsida; order Alismatales; family Juncaginaceae; genus Triglochin; species Triglochin maritima. The sequence goes on from OY821773.1 coordinate 13,811,248, forward strand.
CGTGGTATTATTGGCTCAAAACAGAAACTCATATGAGTGTATGAAGTTGTTATCAGTTTTTTAAATAATTTTGAAAACTAATACAAAAGCGAAGGGAAAAATAGGAATCAATCAATCACAAAATAAACTACTTAGGGGGCGTAATGTTCAGAGTTTTGGTTTCTGGATTGGTTATCGTGAATAAACTCCACAACTCGGCAATGTTGGTCCCAGTACTCGTTCTTGATCTTTGAAACCATGTTATAATTATATTAAAATAAATTTGTGTGTTGTGTAACTTTTGAAGATCTTAAGTTCAGAAAATTCATATAACTACACTGGTCTAGTTACAAATAGAGCAATCTATCTCAAAGTAAAGTAACTCGAAATAACTTATTTGTGCCTGGATGGGGAATGCTGATGTCATTCCTTTCTTTTGGAGAGAATCAGACAGAAATTTAATATCATTTTGCTTCAATGGGTCGGAGGAGCATTACTTTCAGTGACCTAAAAGAAAACAAGTTGTTTGGTGGTGTATTAGGGATGAGAAATGATGGTAGAGAGGGAGTCTTTATATAGGATTTCAATGAGAATTTGATTAGTTGGTCAGGAGGTGGATTTGAGGGTATTTTCGTCTTTCCTTGTAGTGGTGAGATATTTTATGGCACAGGTTTTAAAGATATATTTGAGAAAACGAGTACTGAGCACCGTTAAGAGCGTCTAGGTAGTTTCCGGGCGTCCTAGTTTCTCTCTCAAACCAACCTCCCTAAATTTTTCTTAACCACACCCAGAAACAACTCAAGCGCCCTACATTTTCTCCCATACATGTCATTTCGGGATCAATTCTAGGCAAAACACGAAAAATTATCAAAAAATTAGAAAATATAAACAAATACAAAACTTATTTTCATAAAAATATATTTGAAAAAACGATTTTAAATGATTTTTAAAACATTTTCTAAACACAAAAACACAAAATAAAAAAATAAGCAAAGAAAGTGACCAATGGTGGGGGGACACGTGCCCCACACCCACCACCCAGGCAGAAATTCGGGCGGATGGGCGCCCGAATTTTCGCCCGGGCGAAGACTTCCCAATTTTTTTAATGATTTTATTGCTGACGTGTCCGGACGCCGACTTCTTTTATACGTGGTCAAGGATGGCCTAAGGACTCAATCCGACCTGTAGGAGCGGGTGTCTAAAACTAACCAAAATACCATTCTTTTTTACTAAAGAATAGTTCTATCATTTATCAATCCTTCAAGATTAATTTAGATAATTTTCTATTGCCAAATGATATAAAATTATAATGTAAGATGAGTGGACTTAATAGGGTCTTTTTGAATCACTTGAGTTTTGAGGTTTGGAGTTTTGTAAGTTTAGAACTCTTTTTGTTTCATCAAAAAATATGTTTTTGGGAATTAAGTTTTGAGTTTTACATTGTCATTTTAGCTTGTATTGCTAAACACCAACTAGGACTAGGGTTGTGCAACCGGTCCGACCTGGACTGGACCGGAACAGGATCGGGTCCGGACCTCGGACCGAAGACCGGACCAGTTGGGTCAGGTCTGGGTTTTTTACCTAAAAATTAAAAAAATAAAAATAAAAAATTCAGACCGGTCCGGATCGGAACCGAATTGGCTCCGGTTCCTGGATCGAAGACCGGACTGGTTGGATACGGTCCGGACCAAAACCCGGACCTGACCGGTTGTTGCTCAGCCCTAACTAGGACTAATGTTTTGCAAAACACGAAATTAAATCCATAATTCTCCCCTATTAACTTCCTTATTTACCACTCCCAACACATGAACTTTGAGTTTTAAATTTTCATAAAATATACCAAAACTTAATATGTCAAAACTCAAAACTCAAACAAGTAAGCACTAAGGTTGAGGCCGGATATAAAACACATGTGGAGTTTTGAGGTTTACAGCTAAGATCTAGCATTGAGATCATGTTTAACAACACTCACGCTACCCCCAGGCACCCTGCTCCATCTCTCTGCCACGTCAGTTAACCTTCTCACCCAAAAAACTCTCTTAACCACGCTCGAGCTACCATCACCCACTCTACACTCTCTTTCCTCAACATTATCAATTAACTCTAATAACGAATCTTCCACTAAAATAAAAAAATTAAAAAAAGTGGACCAATGGGGGTGGACACGTGCCCCCCACCCGATGGCGCCCGGGGCGTCCATTCGGAGCTCCAGCGCCCGAATGGACGCCCAGGTGGGTGCCAAGGTCGGACACGATGGCGCCCCCGATCCGTTAATGGTGGCATGAGTTTTGAACCCTAAACCTCAAAACTAAGTTATCTAAACGGACCCATATTATTTAAGGAGAAGAGTGAAGTGAACTCAATGGGAAGGTGGAGAACTATGTAACTCCAAATATGTGGTGTAAAATAAATTGAGGCATGGCTAAGGGATCAAATTGTAATTTACAGGATTTTAATTTCAAAATACCACTATACCAATCATAATAACCAAAAATTAATATTTCTTTTGCCTTTTCAATATATTTAGATTTTAGACCCGTGAAATTATGAAAGCTGATTGTCAACATCCCAAACTAACTAGAAACAAGAAACTCCTAAAAAATTACCACGAACAGAATCAAAAGCAACAAACTAAAAACTAAAAACGTTTCGAAAAACTAAAAACGTTTCGAAAACAAAAACTCACAAGGAAACCAACAAATAAGTAAACCCTAGTAAGCATGTTTAGCAAAATAAGACACAATCCTACTGTCGAAATCACCAAAAGAAACCAAAAAATAAGAAAAAGAGGAAACTCTAAAATCCAACAAGACTAGAAGAGGGTTAAGAGTTAGAACTGAAAAACCTACTGTTTAGAGTTTGAAAAACAAATTGACACGAACAAGGAAACTCCATAGTGCAACAACGTATATCCATGAATAAATAGAAAAAAAAGGATGGGGGTGAGTAAGGGAACTTACAAGGAAAAGCCAACAACGCACAACACAGATTAGAAGAAGAGAGGGTGATGCCGTGATAGATGTGTTATAACTAGTGTTACCGGTGAGAGGTGGATACTAAATTGATTTCTTTTAACCGAGGGATTATTGGTGTAATGATGTTGGTTGGAGTTTCTTTTGGGTCGTGGAGGGAATGAATTAATGGGGGTAACGTGCGTTTTTTTTTTCGAATTCGAGTCTTACTAAGACGTGTCATTTGAAGAAACTTTTTTAATTGAGATAAATAAATTTGGAAATATGAAAAACGAAGACCAAATAGAATATTTAACCAACTCGACCCCTTTCCACCACAACATCCTTCAAGGAAGATTTGTTATGAGTTTTTCCCCCACAAATTTTGTTGCTTCTATCCTCTTTGAATGACACATCACTTAAGACTTCCATGTGATGCTCCAAGCAACAGCTTCAATGCTGCACCTGTTAAGCTGGACTTCAGCACGCATGAGCCGCCAAAGATTAATAGTAATTCGTCCACCAAGAGATATCCCTTGGAAAATCGTCACATGGAAGTACCCAAGAGATATCCCTTGGAAAATCGACATGTTGATAGACATTTGTTTGCTAATGGTATCATTCTTTCTGTATATAGGGAACAAATATTACGAGATCGAATGATGATGTTATTTTAGTTGCTGGTCAACCTTGCAATGCCAAGTCACAACATCAAATTCATGCCACCAAACGGATCCTCTTTGCAGTGGCACATGGTTTAGAAACAGAATTACTTCCACCATCAAAAAAATTTGGCTCTTAGAAAGAATGAACCCATAGAGAAAGTATGAGCATACCATATCAAGTTGATTTACATCAGCAAAATTAAGCTTTGTTGTTTTCATCTGATACTCGATGCTCCGAAAGACAAAAAACCATGCTCTGTAGCAACCATTTAAAACCAGCTGTCTAAGAAACTGCAGGGAATGGATGGAACTTCTGCCGTAAAACTTCTTCAGCAACAGCTTCAATGTCGTCATTAAGCTTTACCTCAGCACGCATGAACAGCTAAGGATCAAGATAAGAACAATTCGTCCACCAACATGGAGACCACTGACATGCGTTCGTTCCCATTCATCCTCAACTAGTACGTCCTCACAACGAATTCAATCAGTATTTAGTATACCATTCCTCTGATTCTCAACTGAAGCCTTAACATCATCATGTGCCGAGAGATATCCCTTACCAATGGAGCTACCTTGAGTTTCCCAACCCAACAAGATATCTGGGTCAACAGACGAAATAACTTTTGATAAGTTTTGGAACAAGATCTTCTCATCAAATGATGCCAATAACTTGCAACGAAATATTTGATCAACCTTCCAGTATCTACATAGCGAACGACTTATGCAATTTAGAGATAATAAGAAATCACAAACTTGTATAAGATCATCACTCATCATTCACCAATAACCATGACACTAATCATTGATACTCGTACATACTTGAGCATACATATCATTGTTGTATGGTTTATATCCAAATTCGACATTCACCCGATATGTATCTGATACTGATTTTGCATCAGCGTATCCTATTTAAAAAAATATCTTTTCAATTAGATAGTTATGAACACAACATAGATTGAAAGATGCTTGACAATGCTTCTTTGATACTTAAAAGATGCTTCCACAAGACAGTATATGTTACATCCTAATCCCTTGCTAATTTGGGTTTATTGTGTTTAGGTGGTGGATTAGAAGAGATGGAGATGGAGGGCTGAGATTGATGGGAAGTGATGTGGTGGATGGTGGAGATTGAAGAGGAGGAGAAGTATAAAGGTTTGGATTCTTCTCTCTCCCCTCACTCTCTCTTTTCTCACTCGTCTCTCTCACTCTCTCTCTCCCGTCGAACTCTCTCCCTCCCTCTCAGCTACCGGTGTGTGGTGGTGTGGATCGGCGAGGAGACGACTCAGTGGAGTGCGCGAGAATCGTGTTCATCGGTTGCTCGGTTGGATTCGCCGGAGAAGGAGGAGAAGTGCTTGTGGAGGCAACCTTCGTAGGTTCTTCAAAGGCTTCTTCAAGCCTTAAGGTATGTCAAACTTTAGTTTAATCCTCCTTTTAGCCTTTGCGAGGAGTGGAGTGGCCGACGGTAGGCCGGAAGACTCGTCGAGAACCTTGCAGCAGCTTTTCTGCTCTGTAACGGTCGACCGGCGGGTTGGCGCGGTCAACCGGTCGTAGTGTGATTCGGGTGAAAACCCTTGCACCGGTCGAACGATACTCTTCGAGTGGTCGACCGGTGGTACGTTTTTACAAGGGAAAAAGGCTCTGGGTGTTTTCGGTCGAACGGGTCCCCTTTTGCCGGTCGACCGAAAGCACTGTTGTAAGTCGGTTGAGGGCGTTGACCATCTAAACGGTCGACCGCTCATTGACTTCGTCCGACCGGAACTTAAGTTAACTTATTGGCCGGTCGACCGGGAGTGTGGTTTCGGTCGACCGTGTAGTGCGGATTGTTGGTGAGTTTTACTGGTGGAAATCGGTCGACCGTGATTTTTAGGTCGTTCGACCGTTGATGCTTTTTGAGCAAGAGATGATTTTTTCCTGTTGGATTTCGGTCGAACGGGGCTCCTTTGCCGTTCGACCGGTTGGACGTTATTTCGGTTTTCTGCGGAATAGTTGTGGTGTTCGGTCGAACGTTTGGGGTCTTCCGTTCGACCGTTCGGGGCACAGTTTGCATATGGATGCTTGTGTCGTGTGTGGTTGGATCCGCCTCGAGGGCAACAGGTCTCTGGCCTTTTTTGGGGCGACGATACAGACATTGCCGGCCTGAGAGGAAGATCGTTGTTGTGGCTTTACGGAGCGGGTGCCTTGTGTGCACGTTGTTGTGGCTCTACGGAGCGGGTGCCTTGTGTGCACGTGTGATTGTGGGGTTGGGGTGAGAGGACCCTTGAGCCCGTGGCCGATGATTTTCCGGCGGTGCCTGGTGTGCATGGGAGATTGATATGCTTTTACTGCATTCTTCATTTCATGTTTCATATACACATATTATATTCATATTTTAGGGGTTTGGCATACGGGGTTTCCTCTCGGGAAACTTAGGCATATTCATGTTTTATGTCAGGTCGTGCACGTCAGTAGGAGGTGGTGACTGCGGACAGGAGCACCCAGATCAGATCCTGTCTTTTGTTCTTCGAGGTGAATGATTTTCCGTTGTACATGCGTTGTATATCTTTTGTGTTGAGTTGTAATCATCTTTGACTCTTGTATTGTACAGTTTACCACCTTATATTATATATATACTCGTGGTTTGGTGACGACCCCAGTGTTGATTCTTATCTGTTTTAAAGTTTTAATTTTTCCACTGTTTCGGGGCGTTACAGTATAAGACATTGTTTAGATAGTCTCTTAGATCATTGCAACTTACTTCCATGAAAAATCATAGATTCATCATAATGCAGCATAAGTACTTCTCCTCTTTTCATCATTGTAGCAGAAAGAGATACAAGGGATCAAAACAGAAAACGAGAGACGGGGGAAAAGTCTCTACTACTGCTGTGGTCTACAAGGTATAGAATCAGAAAACTAAACAAAAAATGACCAGACGCGATCAGAAAACAGATCAAAGCTAAGAACCAACTTGAGTGCTTCATTAGTAAAAAAAACCCCAATCAAGCATAACAGCTTAACAAATTGTTTTCATAATAGAAAATCAAGATTGAAGAAAATCTGTGACCTGACATACAGGTTGTCATATGTAGACCCGAGGTGTATGATATTGCTTAGCACAAATTGAGATGGTTAGTGCTGACAAGCAAAATCACCATTTTTCGGGGTTTCTTTCTTTCTCTAGCATTTCGTTGCAGGAATAACTCAGCATGGAACAAGCCACCACCATGAAACCAAAAATGCTGGCCAAACTAACATGAAAAAGAACCACATAATAGCCCTTCAGGTCTTGTCGAAACTACACCAGGAAATAACAAAATGGTCAGTCAATGATCAAACAAGAAACATGTACTTTTGCAGCTGAAAAAATCTTATTATACAGCTAGTCAGATATCTACAACTACGTACCTAACTTAGAACCGTTTGAAACGATTTTAGCTTATATAAGGTATTGAGCAAGTCAGAAGACAGTATGAGGCAAACCAAAAAACTGAAGAAAAGCAAAAACAAAGTCAGAATGTCACACTTATTGAATATTAAATGGGAATAGGAATTTATAATCAATTGTGTTCATATAAAATTGGGGTAATGTTGGTGATTTTAGTGTCATCGATTCATTTTAGTCGTAATGTGATTTACTTGAGACCGATGCGATTTATTGTTAGGCTCGGAAACGAGTTTGGGTAGTGCGGAGTGCACGCTTGTTGAGCTAACGGTTTATCGACCACGAACATGAAGCAGGGGTCGAGGGGCGGAGCCCCTGCGGGGTCCAAGGGGCAGAGCCCCTGGCTGGGATCCCGCTGCCAGGTCAGCGGGAGGGGGCGCCCCGAAAGCTCTTCGGAAAATCCATATTAATTTTCATTTGATTTTATGTATTTCCGTTTGAGTGGATAATACCAACCCAAAAGGTGCTTGTGTAACCGCCCAACCACCATTCTGCTTTATAAGAGGAATTCGGTACTCAAAACAAAGATACGAAAATTCATACTCCTTCTCTACCTTTCTGATCGAAGTTCATATTGCCTGAACGAGATTGTTCCTTCTCAGGATTATCCCAGCAAGATATTCGTGCAACCCGGGCAGTGTAAAAGGGTCGAATAATCTTGTTCGGAAAGTGATTCGTACACGATTTGAGAAGAATCCAGGATTATCACAACCCCAAGTCTCCAACAGCTAACTACTCCAAATGTCATGAATGATTTTTAACATGCTAAAAAAATAATATATCAATGAAGCCTTTTGAAAATGAAATCAGCCTTGAGGATCAATTTGTGTACTAAGGTTGCAACATTTTCAACTACATTATTAGAACAAAAGAGAAGTTCAAAAAAAGAGCATTAGATGGTTGAAAAAAGTGCTAATTATTGCAACAGAACAAGAAGAACAGACCCACGTCCACAAATTCCAAACAAGAAAGTGCCCCGTACTTGCTAACTTGAAATAAAACAAATTCATGTCTAAAATCCATATCAAATTTGTCTCTATCTCATAGTATGAGATTACTGATAAGTTGCGACCAAGATTCTCAAATCAGGCCGTAGATTTCCAAATTCCCATAATCAGGGTATGGTTCGACCACAGAATTGGTCGGGGTCATTCTGAGGCGGTGGCAGCATTAAGAAGAAGAAGATATTAAATATCGGCAAACAAAACAGGGGATGAAATCAATAGGTGAGAGCCCATATGATGTTATGGCAGAGGAAAAAACTAGCGGCTGGGATCATCTAAAGTTAGCGACTTCATATGCAATATACATGGCTTCTAGAGAAAGATGAGAACAAATGCTTGGTAAGAGACCTGTAAGGAAAGTTCTGAATGTTAGACAGGGAAAAGTACAAGAATTGCATTGGAAATCGAAAAGAGCCTATAACAAATGGGATTGGTAAGATCGTAGAGTGAATTAACTGATTAAAAACAGGTTACTGTCAGTAAATGGTACAATTAAGTCTGATTCTTCGGATTGAAAAAGAATGTAATTGCATGAGAAAACTACTGAAAATAAGATAAGACAATTAGAAAAATCCTTCAGACAGTTGGGCATGAGCTATTTGAAATTTTAAAAGAAGAGGAGGTAGTTTAGAGATTCTTTCGGTGCTACATTCAAGGAGTTGAAACAAGAGTAAACTTGAGGCATTATATAGATCACTCTACAAAAGAAGCGAGAAAGAATTTGGATGAAAACAAGAACCCACCCAGCATATTCAACAACTACATCGCACAATATTGTCCGGATGCCTTTAAAAATGTAGACAAATTTTCAGTTTCATACATACTAACTAAAATTGCAATGTACATTCAAGCTGCTAGCATGCCTTTGGCAGATCTTGATTTCAATGGTTGCTAGTGGAAGTAGGAGCCGTATTTTACGAAAAATATCTTAACTTCAAAATAGTTTATTGAATATGTTGTTTTCCAGCAAAGAGAAAATAGTACGAAATGGAATAGCTCTCCTACAATTTTGAATGGATGTAACACGTCGAGTGACAAACAAAAGCCAGCAAGAAGAACCACCTTTAAGGTCGTACAAATTATGATTCAGCAAGCCAAGCTGAAATGAATTCCTCTTACTTGTTTTCAAATCAACTAAATAACATGAAAGATCATCACACAAAAAAATCAATCAAAGAAATCAACGATAACCAAAACTTATTAAGAAAATGAAGCTTACGCTTAACTAGGATGATCTCCTACAACAAATAATTGCATCAATGTAGTGTTAGAACACGACAGCGTACAGAGTAGTCCAACTTAAAGATCACAATGGTGAAAGGTAAATGTAGAGGCACTTGCCTTGCAGATCTACTCCAGAAGTATGTTAGATGGAAAAATGATCGTGTTCCGAGGAAAGAATAGTATCATAGGTATAAAAGTCCTCTTTACTCCAAACTAACAATATAGTGACATGATTACATAAACATAGATTGTGATAATCTAAAGTAAATAATTTTTCAGATCGGGATGTGCTTTGACAGAGAAGGTCAGTCTCAAAATCGCTTAAATGCTTCAACACAAGTGTTTAAGTAGATTTTCATTTTTTGCGACAACAACAAGCAATGAAACCGAAACACAAACACAATCACTCACAAAAGTACTTATCGAAGACAAAACAAAGACATAAAAGCAACCCCTGCAGTTGGAACCTTCCCAAGAACATGGTGAAAAAATGTACACATCATTTATGCAGAAAAACATAACCAAATAAAGAAAATATGCAACCAGTTGTTATACAAGTAAAAGGACACCGAATAATTGATACTAGTTCACAAGAGAACCACTTGTGAGAATAACTTGAGAAAGTATATAGACAAATAGCTTCGCAAAAAAAAGTATATAGATAAATAAAACACAATGGGAAGATATAGATGTCAAAAATGGCGGGGTTAAAGATACAAGCAAATCTATTCTATTTAACAAGTGAAAATGAAAATTTTCAGCAAATAAGTGCAATTGGATCTTAATAATGTGATCTTTAGATAAACACTAGCATATTCCAATTTAAAAACAAGATAATTGTAAGATAATATTCTGGTTCCAAATATCAAACTAAAATAATAAAAAATATCCTAAAAGCAGCTAGACTGTAACATCTCTAACGATCATCTCGAGCGGATGTGGATGATGTAGATGGAAGGAAAGGTTACCAGCATGGCTTCTCAAGGCTTCTTCGCCATCAGAGATTCTTCACGGCTGTTGGAGCAAAGTGGCTTCTCGGAACAGATACTCGGAGATTGGGGTTTCACTCAAGACCATGGCTTCCGAGATTTCTCCTCAGCTGCTGCCAGTTGCAGCAAAGTGGTTTCTTGTAGTATTTCTAGAGGAAACTATGACTTGGAATAGAAATCTAGTTGGGGTTTGCAATCTACTCACGACTATAACTTCATGTCATGTACTCACCTGTGGTTCGTTTTCTTTGGTAATTTTTGAAATAATACAAAATATTTTAAAAAAAGACTACAAGATTACTACTAGAATATCTAGCAGTTGGCCTACAACAAGTTTTTATTTACTCACTTGACTTATGGAAATTCAAACATGATATAATTAATAGGTAACATCTATTGCAGAAATCACTCCTAAAAAGACAATATTGATATGTCTTCGAGGAGAGAAGGAGAATACTGAATACCTTACTTGAAACCAGCAAGGAAAGGAGATTGTCATTCACAACTCTTGGTGCTGGATACTTCACAACGAGATACTTCTCTTCATAAAATAGTTATAAACCATATGCAGAATACTTTAAGCTAAATAAAGCTTCTCCCATATTTTCCCAGTTGACCTATAAGGCTATAACAAGTGTGTAACTAGTCGCAAATATGACAACCACACAAACTATAAAGATTTCAAAATTTAAAAAATAAGCAGGTGTAAATATGGATACTTCTTTTTTCTCGGGTAAACAATACAAATATCTGCAATTTTGTAAAAACAAATTGCAATACATAGCAGTTACAGCTAAACTACACCAAATTCCTTCTACAAAAAACAAAACTACACTATATAATCCTGAATAACATGTAATTAATAAATATTCATGGTGTCTTAGCTTACTATGTTAAAATCAACCACATAAAATCAAACCTAAAATTCTCAAAACCGGACTTCCAATGACTTTACAAATCCCAAATCATAGCTAGAACACGGGATAATGCTACTATTTTTCGTAAGTTTAAAAAGATTCGGGACCTTCTAAACGCTGACTTTACAAAATATATTTTTATACATTTGTTTTATTATGAAAACAAGAAAAGTCATCCATACAAAGTAGAGAGAATAAAATTGCCACCAAAGTCATTCCTTCCAGAGTACTGGCATTACAAACTCTCCTCTACGCAGTCACACACAAACCAGTTAGCGAACCCAGCAACTTTTCCTTACCTCCGCCAACAAGGTCTTTCTCTCCATCATCTCATTTCTTTCTGCCATTGGATTTTTGCTTTTTTGGTGATGCATTGCATTGTTCCGATTTGTTTAAGAAGCACCATTTTCTTGATTTTGTTGTTACAATGTTTGGTGGTGTTGAATCGTCCTGCAAATGACATCAGGGTGGTTTCAATGATGATGATTTTGGTGGAGAGGCATATGGTACCGAAATTAGAGATGGAAACAATCAGTCAAAATTAGAGATGCGGGAACAAAGTGCAATCATTCAAAATTCGATACTACTAGTATTGATGTCCTAATTAAAGCGCCCTTTTGGAATGAAAGAAAAATAAATAAAGTGAATATATGGCAACAATGTGACCCTTAATCCACCGTGCCTGATCATGAGTATGCATATCTGATCTCTTAATTAGGTTACCATTTCAGTTTACTTGCAAGCCATGAAGATATTAATTGCTTCCATTCAAATGAGTGTTTCTTTTTCGAACCTATAGAGACTATAGCAGTTGAGGTCGTAACTTCAGGTAATACATGTTATGTAGACCATACAGTGAACTGCTAACATAAGAATCGAGAAACATTAGGACTAAAAAAATGAATTGTGTACATGTAAACAAAAAGGTCCCGAATTATACGAATTTTGAAAAGCTATGGTAGCATGGTAGACATTTTGAAAAGCTTTAGAAAAAGAAATGTCAATTTTGAAAACACAAGATCTCAGGGAGAAACCAAATTCTACAAACTAGCTAGTACACTGTACACAAACCCTTGACAATTATACAAGTACATGGAAAAGTAGTTTAACTTGATAATATATTCATTTTCATCCAAAAGAAACATAGAGATTGCAAGTTCAGGACATGATGTAGCAAAGTTTGAGCATGACAGAGATAAAAGAAGCGTCATCGTTTCTAAGATCTCTAAAGAGTTCTTGGCAAGGCTCACCAGCACATTGAAGGCAGCCTTTCCCTCACAGAGAAGCAAGAGACGAACACTCTATGGAGCTTGCAGATCTTATAGTTGCCTGATTGCATATTCCATTTCAAATACTGTCCCACTACAACAACCTGCAGAATGCAAAAACATCAATAAGAACAATGTGTCTTATACTTGAGTAAATGTTAAGATTATTAAGTTTCAAATGACATCTAAACTATAAAAACATATGGTAAAAAACAATAGAATAACAGAAACAACAACACGTGATATATAATTCAAACCCGACCACTGCAAACAAATCTACTTCAAATTGATTTACAATCAAGAGTCGTTAATGTTGGCTTTTTGGCCTTAATCTATGTTTTGATGATTTAATCAACCTAATCTTAATTATGGTCATGTAGAGTAGCACACACGTTGCATTGCATATATATTGCCTTGTGCTAACCTCTACAGGTGATCAAGACTCAAGGAAGAAAGGAAATCAAGTCAAGACATGTAATCAAGCTCATTTGAAGACATGTATTTTGTATTTCTTTGAGTCTTTAGGAACCTTGTGTAATTGAGCATACTTGAGCTAAAAACTACTCAACCACACACTAGGTTCCCTATAGAAGTCACACACAAAATTTCACGTAATTTGGACTTCAATAGACCATCCAAACTAAAACCGGAAAACACCTAAACAAAACTGTCCAAAACGGTCGACCGTTTTAACCTTTCCGTTCGACCGTTTACACATTTTTTCAGGCCATTTGTTTTGTCGTATTATTCCCAACGGTCGTATTCGTATTATTCCGAAATACCCCAAAATACCAAACATCCGGTCGACCGAAACTTTCCTAACGGTCGACCGAACCAACACAATTTGGTCTCCCAGAAGTGCCTGGACTAATTCGGTCGACCGATCCCATGAGCCCGTTCGACCGTTAACTTAAGTGAACTTAAGTCAAAGCTGGATTTTGACCAAACGGTCGAACGGAATACCAAATTCGGTCAACCGTTTTTAGGCAGAATTGGGTTCTGCAGGTTTTTGTTTTGTGTATCCTACACCAACTCTTACCCAATCAATCCCAACGGCTATAACTCTTTTGGAGCTTATAAATAGAGATGTAAAACACATTTTAACACATCTCTCCAACACCTATTTGTCCCCAACATTAGAGAGAAAGCTAAACACACTCAAAAGCTCAAACCTTCCACACTTAGTGATCAATTCCATATTCTACTCAAGTGTGCTCAAGTTTAGAGAGTGTTGTTCCACTCAACCATTGTGAAAGAAGCAAGGGTCTTGGTGAAAGCCCAAGACACGAGTATAGACTTCGGTGAGAGCCCGAAGTGATCCTCTCGGATTGTGAGAGGAGGAGCCAAGCTCGGCGAGGGTTGTTCGCGAGCTTGAAGACTTGTAAAGGCGTTCTCTCCCGGCCCGGAACGGGGAGTGGTTAGTGAAGTCATGAGCGGAGCTCGGTGATCTGAGCGGAGCTTACAAGAGAGGACTAGGACCCGGGTGGGGTGCCGAACCTCTATAAAATCCCCCGTGTGATTGTGGTTTGCATTTTCTATTCCCTAATTGCTTGTATTTGTTTTAAATTCCGCTGCATCATCTTTTGACTTGCAAGTAGAGCTTGTTCAGGATTAAATTTGTTAATTAGCCTTAATTGTGGACCCATAACCCACACGATCCTACATTTGGTATCAGAGTCTCGTTCGTTAATTTTGTTCTTAACCGATAAATTAACATGGCTCTTAATGCATCCACACCTTTAGAATCTTGTAAACCACCATACTTTGATGGAAATAATTTTGTTTCATGGAAAAGTAAAATGATGTCATTTATTAAATCCATGAACATTAACATGTGGTTCATGATTCAAACTCCATATGAATCACCTAGATATGATTTTAGTAAATGGAGTTTAGAAGATGAGAAAAATGCATCCCTAAATGCTAAGGCTATGAATGTTATATTTTGTGCATTAGGAGATGAACTTTTTAATCTTGTTTGCTCATGTGATAGTGCTCATTCTATATGGCAAACATTAGAAAAGAATTTTGGTGAAGGAGACTCACCAACCGGGAAAAAGGGAGAAGCAAATCCGAAGGATGTAGCTCAAGCAAAGAAAGTGGTGATTAACTCAACATCTTCATCATCATCAAGCTCATCCGATGGAGAAAGTGAAGATGAGGTATCTTCTAGCTCTTCTTCAAGTAGTAGTTCAAAAGATAATGCCCATGATTTTAATGAACTACAAAATGCATTTCAAAGATTATTTGAAAAATATAAAGAACTTCACAAGACTAACAAATTAGCAAATGAGCAAATTCATGATCTTGAGTGTCAAAATGCATCCATCTTAGATGATAAAAATGATTTGCTTGCTAAAATTGAAGTTCTAACTTTAGAGAATGCATGCTTGACGGAAGAAAATTTAAATGTTAAAAATACCTCATCTCATGCAATTGATAGTCATATGCTAGAAATTGACACTAATGACTTGCTTATTAAACTTGATAAATCTCACTTAGAAAGCAAGCAATTATTACATGACTTGAATTGCATGAATGAAAAGCTTGCAAACTTAGAGATTCACATGCTTAACATGAATGAAAAGCATAACTCTATGATTAAAAATCTAAATTGCTTAAATGAATATCTAGCAACTAAAAACAGTGAACTTAATGCCTTAAATGAAAATTTGTCAAATAAATTGTATAAGTTCACACATGGCAATAAAAACAATTTTTATGTTAAAAACTTTCCTATTCAAATTAATGTTAAACATAATTTTGCCATGAAGAGAAAAACTAGTGTAGATGTACCAAAATCAACTTGGATTTGGGTACCAAAAGCTAAACTTAATGGACCCAAGCAAAAATGGGTACCAAAGTCTACACTTGTAGGAGCTTGAGGAGGAGATTGGTGGTGACCGGGTGAGCTCAAGAGTCAAATTCAAATCCGGTTGCATCACCAAATAAGATTGGAACCAATTCAAGCTTCAAGTTGGTATAATTTCTTATCCTCTATACCTTTTCAATCAAATTGGTTCTAGTCTAGGTTTTATATGCTTAATTGACATATCTTTTACCCATTCATTGCAAATCTTTATGTTTGAATAACATCCATAATTTTAGAGTCAAATTGTCTAAATGGATGTAGAAAGGGGAAATTAAAACATCACATGCTTAATTGTAGTATTTGCTTGATGTTAATAGGGGAGCAATAAAATTGAACTTAATTGCAAAATCATATTCATATCGATAGGGGGAGCTTAATGAATATCATTTTTTTAGTAATGAAGTGCAAAATTTAGGGGGAGCAACTTCATTACAAGACATCTACATTAACCTTCAAATTGTGTAAATTTTGTTTTATTAATATCAATTTTTTGATGGATGTCAAAGGGGGAGAGATAATTAAGGGGGTAACTTGGAATTTTGGTATAAAATTGAACAAAAACTATGCACATCCATAGGGGGAGCATTAATATGCATAGCTAACATATACAAATTCCATGTATTAAGATATAGTTAAGATATAGGTTGCCATCATCAAAAAGGGGGAGATTGTTGGCTTTTTGGCCTTAATCTATGTTTTGATGATTTAATCAACCTAATCTTAATTATGGTCATGTAGAGTAGCACACACGTTGCATTGCATATATATTGCCTTGTGCTAACCTCTACAGGTGATCAAGACTCAAGGAAGAAAGGAAATCAAGTCAAGACATGTAATCAAGCTCATTTGAAGACATGTATTTTGTATTTCTTTGAGTCTTTAGGAACCTTGTGTAATTGAGCATACTTGAGCTAAAAACTACTCAACCACACACTAGGTTCCCTATAGAAGTCACACACAAAATTTCACGTAATTTGGACTTCAATAGACCATCCAAACTAAAACCGGAAAACACCTAAACAAAACTGTCCAAAACGGTCGACCGTTTTAACCTTTCCGTTCGACCGTTTACACATTTTTTCAGGCCATTTGTTTTGTCGTATTATTCCCAACGGTCGTATTCGTATTATTCCGAAATACCCCAAAATACCAAACATCCGGTCGACCGAAACTTTCCTAACGGTCGACCGAACCAACACAATTTGGTCTCCCAGAAGTGCCTGGACTAATTCGGTCGACCGATCCCATGAGCCCGTTCGACCGTTAACTTAAGTGAACTTAAGTCAAAGCTGGATTTTGACCAAACGGTCGAACGGAATACCAAATTCGGTCAACCGTTTTTAGGCAGAATTGGGTTCTGCAGGTTTTTGTTTTGTGTATCCTACACCAACTCTTACCCAATCAATCCCAACGGCTATAACTCTTTTGGAGCTTATAAATAGAGATGTAAAACACATTTTAACACATCTCTCCAACACCTATTTGTCCCCAACATTAGAGAGAAAGCTAAACACACTCAAAAGCTCAAACCTTCCACACTTAGTGATCAATTCCATATTCTACTCAAGTGTGCTCAAGTTTAGAGAGTGTTGTTCCACTCAACCATTGTGAAAGAAGCAAGGGTCTTGGTGAAAGCCCAAGACACGAGTATAGACTTCGGTGAGAGCCCGAAGTGATCCTCTCGGATTGTGAGAGGAGGAGCCAAGCTCGGCGAGGGTTGTTCGCGAGCTTGAAGACTTGTAAAGGCGTTCTCTCCCGGCCCGGAACGGGGAGTGGTTAGTGAAGTCGTGAGCGGAGCTCGGTGATCCGAGCGGAGCTTACAAGAGAGGACTAGGACCCGGGTGGGGTGCCGAACCTCTATAAAATCCCCCGTGTGATTGTGGTTTGCATTTTCTATTCCCTAATTGCTTGTATTTGTTTTAAATTCCGCTGCATCATCTTTTGACTTGCAAGTAGAGCTTGTTCAGGATTAAATTTGTTAATTAGCCTTAATTGTGGACCCATAACCCACACGATCCTACAGTTAAAACTACTGTTGGAAGAAGGTAAAATTATCATTTTAAGAAACAATTAGTATATAAGCATCATCTCTTACAAATAATGTGAAGGTTAACAAAAGTTAAATGATATCCCAAACAAATATAATCAAGAGTAAGAGAATCATATGTTGGACGTGTATAAATACGTTCACTTTGTTACACTCCTAGCATCTATCACACCTTCCATAAATTCCACGACATCGTTTACACATTCATTTAGGACGAATCCATTCATAATTATGATGCACGCCTCATCATCAAGCATTTTACCACGTGCTTGTAGTGCGGTATATAGCTATTTTGAATCAGCAACTCTTCCAATCTTGAACAACACATGTAAAACAACGCAAGTGACTTCATTCACTGGGAGACCACACAATAACATTTCTTAAACTACTTTACACCCTCATTCACATGTCCACTAATACAACAACCTTTTATCACAATGGTGTAGGAGACAACATCTGGTTGGTGATCTTTGAAGAGCATATCTTCAAATAGTTTCATCATTTCTCCAAACTCGCCTACTTCATAATATCCTTCCATTAGAGTATTATAGACAAATGTAGTGACAGTTTCCCCTCTTTGAATCATAATATTTAATATTTCATGGGCCTGTTTTGCAAATCCTTGCTTGCAAAGAGCTTGATTCAACACATTGAAGGTTACATCTGGAGAGATCCCACAATCCATCGTCACAAATAGATATTTAACAGCATCAACAAAGTTTCCCAAGTTGCAAAAGCCATGAATAATAGAAGGATATGTTGCAATATCTGAAAGAATGCCATGATCTTTCATGTCCTCTAGCAGATTATCTACCTCCTTGATTCTACAAAGACAAAAAAAATCTCATCTAAAATACAGCTATAGGTGAAAACATCAGGTTGCAAGCCCAGATTGTACATCTTATAGAGCAATGTTAGGGCCCCAATAAACTTTTTTTGTTCTTACAATACCCACTGATCAAGATGCTATAAGAATGAATATCTCGCACAAGCCCTTTTGAAGTTATGGACTCAAAACTAACAATGCATCTTCCATTTGACCAACAAGGCAATATCCATGCATCAATGTGTTGTGAGTGACCACGTTAGATACAACTCTCTGTAACATTGAACTTAAGAGCTTTTGTGCCGCTTCCATTTTATCTTGCTTGCATAAGATATCCAAAAACATGGTGAATGTTACTTCATTAGGTGAAAGGCCTTGACTTGTCACCCTCTTAAAAATCTCATTCACTTCCTTCCAGCAACCTACCTTGTAATATCCATGAATGAATAAGAGTAGTATAAGTGACAACATTAGGCACGACTCTGTTTTCACCCATCTCCTCAAAAAGCTCGAGATCTCTAACCATTTTTCCTTTCTTGCAAAGCCTATCTATGATCATGTTGTATATGTTGACATTAGAGGAGCAATTGGGATTGTTGGTAGTATTCATTTGTTGGAGCATTTGAAGGGCGGTTTGTACATCTCCAAGTCTGCATAAGCCCTTGATAAGGGATCCGTAGGTGCTGATGTTGGGAGTGTACCAAAAGGCCTCCATTTTCCTGAACAAAGTGACAACTTCGTTGTTGAAAAAATAGTCCCACATTGCTAAACACAAAAAGTGTAAACACTCTATAATAAAGTTGGATCTACTACCCTTCACCTAAGTGCTTAGGTTTTGTTGAGGTGGTGGACCAACCAAATTTAACATTCGTCGAACCAGGATGTTGAGCAAAGACCGTCGACTAAAGTAGTGAACACCACTAAGTTGGGAATTCCCACCACGTTTCATCATGCTCCCAAGATAGCCGAATCCAAGGTCGACGTTGGGGTTGCGACAACATGACTTGATTAACACGTCGTAGGTGAAGTGATTGGGAGAGATGTGTCCGAACATCATCATCATCTTGTTGTAGAGGGTGAGCACGAGCTTGGTTTGTTTGGTGGAGTTGAGGACGGCGTTGAAGAGTATAGTGAAGGTGACAATAAAAGGAGTTCTCAATTGGAGCAATCGAACAGTTGGCGTGCTTCGGGTAGATGGAGTGGTTTCGATGATGTCTTATCTATCTCTCACAATAAATGTCAAGGTTAATACAAGTTAATTAGTATCTGAAAAAAAATAAACTCAAGAGTAAAGAAATCATAGGCTAATGTGTACAAATACCATCACTTTTTCTAGCATCTCTTGCACCCTTTAGAAACTCCACAGCATCGTTTACACACCCATTTAAGACAAGTCCATGTATGATTACAATGCACGCAGCATTGTCTAGCATTTCACCACGTGCTTGTAGTGTGGTATACAACTTCTTTGCATCATCAAGTCTTCCATTATTGAACAACCCATGTAACATGTAAGTGACATCATTCACTGGGAGACCACGCAATGACATTTTGTTAAACCACTTTATAGCCTTGTTCACTTGTCCACCGATACAACAACCTTTTACCATAATATTGTAGGAGACAACATTTGGTTGGTGACCTTTGGGGACCATATCTTCAAATAGTTTCATCGTTTCTCCAAACTCGCCAACTTTACAGTATCCTTCCATTAGCGTATTATAAAGAAATGTATTGACAATTTTCCCAGTATGAACCATAAGATCTAATATTTCATGAGCTTGTTTTGGAATTCCTTGCTTGCAAAGAGCTTGAATCAACACAGTGAAGGTCACAACATTTGGAAAAATCCCATGATTCATCATTTCATATAGATATTTAGTAGCTTTTTCAAATTCTCTTGTATTGCAAAAACCATGAATAATAGAAGTATATGTTGCAACATTTGGAAGTATCCCGCGATGTTTCATCTCTGCTAGCAAACTGTCTACCTCTTTGACTCTACAAACGTGACAAAGTTCATCTATGATGGAGCTATAAATGAATACATTAGGTTGCAAACCCAAATTGTGCATCTTATTGAGCCATGATAGAGCCTTGTTGACTTTTTTGTTTTTGCAATACCCATTGATCAAGATGCTGTAAGAACGAATATCTAGCACAAGTCCTTTTGAGGTTATGGACTCAAAAACTAGCAATGCATCTTCCATCCGACCAACAAGACAATATCCATGAATCAGTGTGTTGTGAGTAACCACGTCATGTTCAACCCCTCTCTGCACCATTGAACTAAATAGCTTTTGTGCATCTTCCATTTTACCTTGCTTGCATAAGATATCCAGAAAGAGAGTGAACATAACCTCATTAGGCAAAACCCCTTGACTTGTCATCTTCTTAAAAATCTCATTTGCTTCCTTCCAGCAACTGGCCTTGTAATACCCATGAATAAGGCTATTGTAAGTGACAACATTTGGTGCAACTTGATTCTCATCCATCTCCTTAAAAAGCTCAAGTGTTCTATCCATTTGGCCTTGTTTGCGAAGTCCATCAATGATCATGTTATATATATTGACATCAGGCAAACAATTGGGATTGTTGCTAGTATTCATTTGTTCGAGCATCTGAAGGGCGATCTGTAGATCTCCGCGTCTGCAAATGCCCTTGATGAGGGATCCATAGGTGATGATGTCAGGGGTGAAACCAAAGGCCTCCATTTTCCTAACCAATGTCACAGCGTCATCAAATCTGGATGCGGAGCAAAGACCATCTAGTAAGGTATTAAACACCACCAGATTGGGGGAAATCCCACCACATTTGAGCATATTCCCGAAGTAGGCAAATCCTAAGTCGACGTTGGGGATGCGACCGCAGGATTTGATGAGAACACCATATGTGACGTGAGTGGGAGAGATGTCGGTCGACATCATCATGCGGTTGTAAAGGGTGAGCACGAGGTTGGGTTGTTTGGTGGAGTTGAGGATCATAGTTGGTATTCCGAAGGATTTGTGGATCGGTTATGGTTCGGTCGACCGAAGGATCTGTGGATCGGTCAACCGAACGTGGAACGGATGGTCATAGTTGATTGACCGAACTTGACCAAAGTGCCTGGAATTCTAGATCGGTATTCCGAACCAGAAACGGTCGACCGAACAATGTCCAGTTCCGATATTTTTGGTTAACCGAATGACATTCGGTTTTTAGACGCGGGTTCGTCCGATCGGTTAAGGAGAATTTTTCTCCTTAAGAATCAGTTGTCCGTCTAATACTCGGTAAAACGATCATGACATGTTCGGTTAACCGAGTATAACTCAGTAAACCGAACCCCGATCGATTTTCTGCCTTTGATAATTAAAAGATTAATTTGATCAATGGTTGAATTGGCTCCAAACTTGGTCAAACGTTTTGTGAATGCAATGCATTATGGAATTAGTTTGTGAGAGAAAATGTCAAGAAAACATGGATTAAGAATAACCATGATTGAGAGTAAGATTGGAGCCTATAAATAGGTCCTTATTCTCCATAATTAAGGTAGAAGTTTTGCTAATTCTTTTCTCTCCTAATTCACCACAAAAAGCCACGAAAATTCTCTTAAATTTCTAAGTCTTTGGAAGGAGAATTCTCAGAGACTAAGGAAGGGGTATGTAGCTAGATTCTAAGCTAGTTTGGAGATTGATTGGCTAGCTCCTTTCTCTCCAACCGTGTTTAGGGTTTCGGTGAACACTCGGAGGCATCCAGCGCAACAGGAAGCGACGATCGTCTTCCTCAACATCTCTGGATGATCAAGAAGTTTTAGAGAACTTCTAGGTATGAATTTCGGAGTCCCTTGTGTTTATTTTAATAAAGTTTTAAAACTAGTTATTGAAACAAACCGATGTATCCATGAAATAAATCGTAGAAAATTGTAATTGATCCTTATTATGCATACAATTTTCGAAAATATATATATGCACAATTAAACATGAAATTCTACACTGACGCAAAACACTCGTATATGGTACAAGAACAAGGAATCACATGTGTTGTCAGGAAAGCACACCCACAACGATATTCAATTTCATCACTTAAGTCCTGCATTCTCTTCAACTCCTGAGTCAATAACGACAAGCAGTGATGCGAAACTCGGTCATTTATATGCTGAAACAAATGACCTATGTAGTTTGTCACAATTCGACGTCTCGAATCTTCAAGAAAGTTCCGAATATTCGTCAGCTGCATTTCAATAGCCGAGTTCACGCGGTCGAAAAGAGTGTCGAGAGCGGCAGTCGATGTAGTGATCCACTCTTTCAGAGCCGAATGTGCACTTTCCACCCTGCAGTTCGTAGTGTTTCTGAAATGAAAAACTTAATTCGTCCAATTCAACACAAAATTTTCCTTATGCACCAACCACGTGTCTTTGATGAGAATTTTATTTATACCGCAAGTGCACGGCGTCAATGAACACGTCGCAACTACGGGTCGAACACAAGGAGGGAGAGATGTTGTTATTTTTGTGATTTTCGCTTAAGGAAGAAAGAAAGAGAAATAATGTTGGTTTGAGATTTTTGGTTTTTTAATTATCTAAAGCGAGAACAACAAAAGAAAAACTAAAAAGAAAACAAATATGGATGGGAGTCCAGAGGGTGGAGGTTTAGATTAGAGAATTCTGAAACTTATAATAAATCACATTAGTTATAAAGCATTACATGATAAACGATTCAACATAAACTCAAGTAATCAAATTATACTAACACGAAATTAAAATAATAACTTTATTTTTCTTCTCATCACCCTAAATCCGTCACTCCCACCCTTTGGAGAGAGCTAGAAACTCATGGATGAAGGGAATGAGAAGGGGTCCTAGAGAAACTACAAAAGAAAACTAAAAAAACAAGAAATAAAAGAACAGAATTTTATTACTAAAATATGGAACAAAAATTAAGGACTCTTTACAACATCGTTTCGGGGCTATTTATAGCCGATACAAGGTATCCCAATATATAAAAGGAAAGTACACGTGTCAATACATCATTGGTAAAAATTTGAGCGCACGGATCAACTTTTGTGCGGCGGAATCGCCGCAATTTGTACATGAGGTGCGGCAGAATCACCACCTTTTTGGCTCAGAATCGACCCGGATTTTTCTTGTGTGTTTATGGTATGTTTTAGCTGTCATTTGCGCGTCCGGATTAATTATTGCATATCTTTGGAGATCCGAGTTAATTTCTTCATATATTTGGAGATCCAAATTGATTTTTCTCTAGAACTTCTCCAAAATAATCTTTTGGTACTAGTAATTTGCAGTCGGGTCCTCGGCTTTTGCAATTAAGTCCCTGACTACTTTGTGCTTAAGTCCCTCCCCTTTTGTAATTAGGTATTTGAATGCTTTTATGCTTGGATGAACTTCCATTTGAATCCCGATAATCTTGACTTGGTCTTTATGATAGAAATGAGTCTCTTGCAGGCATTTATGCTCGGGATATGGGTAATTTGCATTCAGGTCCCTGTATTATGTAAATAAGACTAAACACATACCTTAGTAGCATTTATTGATATAAAATTTGTAGGATCGTGTGGGTTATGGGTCCACTAATCACTATTACGCTAATCCCTAACTAATCAAACAATAAACGCAGCGGAAACAATTTAAAGAATAGTAGGGAAAAGGAACAAGCAAACCACAAATCGACTCGGCGTTTTTATAGAGGTTCGGCACCCCACCCGGGTCCTAGTCCTCTCTTGCAAGCTCCGCTCGACTCCGCGAGCTCCGCCTACGACTTCACTATCCGCTCCCCGTTCCGGGCCGGGAGACAACGCCTTACAACCGTCAAACTCGCGAACAACCCTCGCCGAGCTTGGAATCCTCTTCTCACAATCCGAGAAGGATCACTTGGGGCTCTCACCGAAGTCTATACTCTTTTGACAACAAATGTAACTTGAGTGGGATTCACTCTCTAATTGAGCACAACAATTGCTAGATTGATTGTATGACGAATGATGTGGAAATTAGGCTTTGGATGGCTAATTTGGAGCTTGGAGGTTGTTGAAAATCTCACTATAGGTTTGACACTTTGGAGTTGTGAAAAATTGTGGAAAACAAAGTGTGAACCTCTATTTATAAGCTCCTAAAGATTTCTAGCCGTTTGGACAAGATTTGATTGGGGTTTGTGCAACGCACACAAAATAGAAAATCGGATTCAGAAATCTGTCCAGAAACGGTCGACCGAAAGGTGTATCAGTCGACCGAACCCTTGAGTAAGTTAATGGATCGGTTGACCGAACAAAGGTACTGGTCGACCTAACACTTAAGTTCTATAAGTCAACGGTCGACCGAACAGGTACCGGTCGACCGAACTACAGGGTTCAGTAGAGGGAAAACTCGATCGGTTGAACTAAACTTGTGTCGACCGATAGCAGATAGATTTTACCTAATAGAACGGTCGACCAAACAAGGTATTTTGTTCGACCGGTTCAAAAGTATTTGGGGGTGTATTAAGAGAAAAATGTGTATACGACCGTTGTATAATACGACAAATATAACGGTCGTATTTTTACCAAAAATAGCAAACGAAACGGTCGACCGAACAAGTCTGGGTAAACGGTTAAACAGAAGTGTGATCGGTTGAACTGATTGGTCTGGTATAACAAATATTGTGTATAACCGGTCGACCGAAAGGTGAACGGTCGACCGAACTCAGGCAGACTGGCGACCAATGTTTTAGGTGTTTAGGTGATCTAATGAAGTCCAAATGATATGATATTTTGTGTGTGACTCCTACAAGGAACATAGTGTGTGAATGCATGCATATGAGCTTAAGTTATGCTCAATTCACATAAGTTCCTAATACTCAAAGAAAGGTAAAATTACATGTCTTCAATCCTAGCTTGATTACATGTCTTGACTTGATTTTTCTTCTTTCTTGAGTCTTGATCACCTATAGAGGTTAGCACAAAGCAATATATATGCAATGCAATATGTGTGCTACTCTACATGATCATAATTAGGATTAGGTTAATTAAATCATCAAAACATAGATTAAGGCCAAAAAGCCAACAATCTCCCCTTTTTTGATGATGACAACCTATATCTTAATTTTATCTAAATACATGGAATTTGTATATGTAAACTATGCATATTAATGCTCCCCCTATGGATGTGCATAGTTTTAGTTCAATTTTATGCCAAATTCCAAGTTAGCCCCTTAATTATCTCTCCCCCTTTGACATCCATCAAAAACAATAACAATTATGACTTTAAGCATAGAATTTTGGATGTCTTGTAATGAAGTTGCCCCCCTAAATTTTGCACTTCATTACTCTAAAAGATATAACATTTAAGCTCCCCCTATCAATAATGCTAGATGAAAACTATGAATATGATTCAAGTTAATTTCATTTAAGTTTCAACTTAAGCCTTATTCTAACATCCATTTAAATTTTGACAATTAAAATCAATGGATGTGATAATTGATTTGCAATGAATATGGTATATGATTTGCAATGAATTAAACTTCTAAAGATATGACAATTAAGCATATAAACTAGATTAGAGCTAAATTTTCAGAAATTTCAAAGATAGAAATTTATACCAAACTTGAATATTGATTAATTCCAATCTCATTTGGTGATGCAACCGGATTTGAATTTAACTTTTGAGCTCACCCGGTCACCACTAATCTCCTCCTCAAGCTCCTACAAGTGTAGACTTAGGTACCCAAACAACTTTGGGTCCTTGAACATTAGCTTTTGGGATCCAAACCATTTTGGTTTTGGGTGCCCACACACTTGGGGAAATAGACTTAACAAATAAATGCTTGCCATTTAAAGTAGTATGAGATACATGGTTTTTCAATTGCACATTGTATCCTAAACCATGTTTAGCTAAGGATTGTCTTTGACTACTTAAGAGCATATCAAGCATTTTTGTTCCTTTAGTGAACATTTCTAGATCTTTCCTTAATTGCATATTTGAAGTTCTAAGATCTAAATGTTCGTCAACAATATGTGTTTTACTTAGACTAGCAAGTGACGATTCATTTGATTCAAGTCTAGCAACCACCTCATTCTTTTCATTCATGATTAATTCAATTTGCCATTTGAGATCATTTATAGTTTTTCTAACGTTTTTGTTCTTTTCACAAATGATCTCATATTGTTTAACTAAATCATGAAATGCATCTTGTAGCTCATCATGTGTATATGATTCATCATTAGCATTAGAATTAGAGCTAGCACTAGAATATGATTTACTTGAACATGAATTACTTCTAGTGGAATAAGATTTAGAGGAGTTAGAAGCTACCTCACTTTGTTCATCTTCAATGGCCATGAAGCATGAATGGGCAACCTCTCTTCTACTTTGCAAGGAAGAGGATGATGATGATGGAGATGAAGAGTCATCCCAAGTGGCTTTGTGAGCTTCCTCCTTCATTTCTTTCCTCTTACTCTTCTCCTTTTCTCTTCTCCTCTCTCTTCTCTCATTTTTCTTCCCCCTCTCTTTTCTCTCATTTTCACTTTCCTCCTTCTCCTTTTCTTTTTCTCTTTTCTCACTTATTCTACCTCTTCTTTCATTCTTTTCTTCCTTATCCCTCTTGAGGTATTTGAAGAAGTCTTGGGCAAGGACCTCAATGTCCTCTTCTTCCACTCTCCTTGGCTCATCAAAGTTTGCATGCAATGCCACCGTGGAGTTTTTCTTTGAAGCTTCCTTCTCTTTTCGATGACTCAATTGGAACTCATAGGCCATGAGATTTCCAATGAGTTCCTCCATCTTCAATTTTGAAAGATCGTGCGATTCTTCAATTGCGACGACCTTGTCTTCCCAATCATTGCTCAATGACCGGAGGAATTTCCGAGTCATCTCTCCTTCATTTATCTTTCTTCCAAGAATCAAAAGAGAGTTAGTAATATCGGTGAAGCGAGTGTTTATGTCGCTTATGTTCTCACCGATTTGCATAGAAAATATTTCATATTTATGCATGAGGAGACTTATCCTAGTTTCTTTGGTTTTGCTATCACCCTCATGATGCATTTGTAACCTATGCCATATTTCATTGGCACTTTCACATCCCCTAATTCTATTGTATTCTCCATCATTAAGGCCACAATAAAGAATATTCATAATTTTTGAATTCATTTCAATTTCTTTCATTTGAGGCCTAGATAAAGAATCTAACTCATTTTCATTTGGGGGGATGTATGGAGTTTGAATAAACTTCCAATACTTAAGGTCATTTGATATTAAAAAGATTTTCATTCTATTTTTCTAATAATCATAATTTGACCCATTAAGCAAAGGAGGTCTTGTGGTGCATAAACCCTCTAAGTGATTAGATGTTGAAGCCATGCTAAAATTACGGTAAAGTAATGAAATTTAGCTAACAAGGCTATGATACCAAATGTAGGATCGTGTGGGTTATGGGTCAACTAATCACTATTACGCTAATCCCTAACTAATCAAACAATAAACACAGCGGAAACAATTTAAAGAATAGTAGGGAAAAGGAACAAGCAAACCACAAATCGACTCGGCGTTTTTATAGAGGTTCGGCACCCCACCCGGGTCCTAGTCCTCTCTTGCAAGCTCCGCTCGACTCCGCGAGCTCCGCCTACGACTTCACTATCCGCTCCCCGTTCCGGGCGGGAGACAACGCCTTACAACCGTCAAACTCGCGAACAACCCTCGCCGAGCTTGGAATCCTCTTCTCACAATCCGAGAAGGATCACTTGGGGCTCTCACCGAAGTCTATACTCTTTTGACAACAAATGTAACTTGAGTGAGATTCACTCTCTAATTGAGCACAACAATTGCTAGATTGATTGTATGACAAATGATGTGGAAATTAGGCTTTGGATGGCTAAAGCCTAATTTGGAGCTTGGAGGTTGTTGAAAATCTCACTATAGGTTTGACACTTTGGAGTTGTGAAAAATTGTGGAAAACAAAGTGTGAACCTCTATTTATAAGCTCCTAAAGATTTCTAGCCGTTTGGACAAGATTTGATTGGGGTTTGTGC
This sequence comes from Triglochin maritima, assembly GCA_963682175.1. Lineage (NCBI taxonomy): Eukaryota > Viridiplantae > Streptophyta > Magnoliopsida > Alismatales > Juncaginaceae > Triglochin > Triglochin maritima. The sequence goes on from OY821773.1 coordinate 13,839,401, forward strand.
AAAGCACACAAAATAGAAAAACGTATTCAGAAATTTGTCCAGAAACGGTCGACCGAAAGGTGTATCGGTCGACCGAACCCTTGAGTAAGTTAATGGATCGGTTGACCGAACAAAGGTACTGGTCGACCTAACACTTAAGTTCTATAAGTCAACGGTCGACCGAACAGGTACCGGTCGACCGAACTACAGGGTTCGGTAGAGGGAAAACTCGATTGGTTGAACTAAACTTGTGTCGACCGATAGCAGATAGATTTTACCTAATAGAACGGTCGACCGAACAAGGTATTTTGTTCGACCGGCTCAAAAGTATTTGGGGGTGTATTAAGAGAAAAATGTGTATACGACCGTTGTATAATACGACAAATATAACGGTCGTATTTTTACCAAAAATAGCAAATGAAACGGTCGACCGAACAAGTCTGGGTAAACGGTTAAACAGAAGTGTGATCGGTTGAACTGATTGGTCTGGTATAACAAATATTGTGTATAACCGGTCGACCGAAAGGTGAACGGTCGACCGAACTCAGGCAGACTGACGACCAATGTTTTATGTGTTTAGGTGATCTAATGAAGTCCAAATGATATGATATTTTGTGTGTGACTCCTACAAGGAACCTAGTGTGTGAATGCATGCATATTAGCTTAAGTTATGCTCAATTCACATAAGTTCCTAATACTCAAAGAAAGGTAAAATTACATGTCTTCAATCCTAGCTTGATTACATGTCTTGACTTGATTTTTCTTCTTTCTTGAGTCTTGATCACCTGTAGAGGTTAGCACAAAGCAATATATATGCAATGCAATATGTGTGCTACTCTACATGATCATAATTAAGATTAGGTTAATTAAATCATCAAAACATAGATTAAGGCCAAAAAGCCAACAAAATTAATCTAAATGAAAGACATATGATGCAATGTATGCAATGCATCAGTCTTCCACATACTCCGTCAGCACTGGCCAGAACTTGTAAGAATCTTTCAGATTACGGACTGCTCTATCATAATCCGTCTGTGAATCAGAAAACATGACTCTCCTCCACCTTCCACGCCTAAAACTCTCCGCAGACTGTTTGTCCTTGCTGAATACGTGGTATGCGTAGTTGTACACATCTTTGTTGATATGCCAAGTGCATAGTAAATGAGCAGACTCAGGAAAAACCTCTGCCACTGGTCTCATCAGACACATCTCCCGGTCCGTAATTATTGCAGTCGGGCTAACAATATCCAATAACAGATCTCGCAACCTCTCAAGCACCCACCGGTAACTAGACTCGGTCTCATCCTGCAAAATCGCATATCCGACGAGGAAATTCATGTTTGTTGGAGTAACCCCAACCATCTCAAACAAAGGAATCTTGTACTTGTTCGTCTTATACGTCGAATCCATGCAGATTACGAATGGGTATGTACGCAACAACTGAACTGAAGTCGGATGTGCCAAAAATGCGTGAGTCAAGACATTAGTTTCTTCATCTGCCACAATCCAATGTAAATATTTATGCTGCATTGCCTCCCTGAGAAACTGCTGCGTGGGATTCCCGTCTTCAGATTTCGTCATCCTCATGTACTCTCTGAAGTTATAAATATGTCTTTGATTCAGATTATCGTCCGAGAATTTCTTCTTTTCCGCCAACAAAATGTTACGAGGTCTTGCTTGTGCTTCTGTCATATCACGAACAATTTGTTTTGCCCCAGCACTAAGTCCGCTGACCTGTCGGTGACCCCCTCTGAATAAACTGCAAGTGAGTGGTTGTGTTGCCCATTGATGCTACTAGAAACAATGACCCATCCATCACGATCCCGTCGCTCCACCACTTTTACCAAAAACCGACAACCGCAACCTTTTCTTTTCGTATTCTTTCGCAGTGCAATACTCATATCACGAGAGCTCATCTCACGTCTGTGATCACATCTCAGGTAACAATCCATCCGGTTATCTGCTTTTGGTTTGTATGATGATATAACCAAAAAAATCCGGCTCCTATTGCAACTTGTTTCGCCCATTTACAAGCTTCCTCGATTGTTGTAAATATTTCTTTATTGTCAAAAAACTCACTGTAATCTACTCCATCACCACCGAAATCTTGCAACGGAACCTGAAAAAATTGAATTTAACAGAAAATTAAAAAAAATTAAAAAAAAACAGTCGTCTGACTAAGCCGCCTCCACCAAGGTGGAGGCGTCTGCCTAACACGCCTCCACACACGTCTTAGATGGACGCCTCCACTAAGGTGAAGGCGTCTGGCTAAACCGCATCCACCTATGTGGAGGCAGCTTATCCAGACGCCTCCACCTGGGTGGAGGCGGCTTAGCCAGACACCCGAGTCGGGAAAAAAATTCCGCCCCCGTTACCTCGCCGGATTCAGGTGCTTCGGCAGACATTTTCGTGGTGTTGGTACTAGGAATATGAGTAAAACTGAGTCAAACACATTGTTTAAAGACACGGGACGAAATGAATATTAATTGATTTGTTAATGACAAAAATGTCATTTTTAAGACGATTTGAGTAGTTTTCACAAATAATAGTTCCCTTCGCCGTCCGACCCGATTGCTTACGCAACAAAAACCATTCGCCCTCTTGTTTGTATGTGGAGAATCAGACCTCCGCGAATCTCAGTTAGAGAGAAGAAAGTGATGGCCAGCAAGAGTTTGAGGAGAGGAGTACTCGAGAAGTACGTCAGAGAAAGATGCAAAGCCACTTCATCACCTTCAAAACCACTCCTTCTGCCCGAAGCACACCAACTGTTCGACAAATTGCTTGCTCTTGATAACACCACATCTTCCACCATTATTGTCACATTTACCATGCTTTTCCAAGCCATTCTCAAATCCAACAAACAACCCAAACTCGTGCTCACCCTCTACAACCGAATGGTGTCGTCCGACCGTATCACTCCCGATCACTACACGTACGCCGTTCTCATGAAGTCATGTTGTTGTATTCCCGACGTGGATCTGGGATTCGGGTACCTCGCAAACATGCTGAAACGTGGGAATTCCCCCAACCTAGTGGTGTTCACTACTTTAGTCGGTGGTCTTTGCTCGGCATCCAGGTTTGATGAAGCTGTGACTTGGGTTAGGAAAATGGAGGCCCTTGGGTTCTCCCCAGACGTCATCACCTACAGATCCCTTATCAAGGGTGCCTGCGATTGTGGTGATCTAGAAACCGCTCTCCAGATGCTGCAACTAATGAATAACAGCAACAACCCCAATTGTTTGCATGACGTCAACATATATAGCATGATCATCAATGGACTTGGCAAGAAAGGGCAACTAGATATGGCTCTCAAGCTTTTTAAGGATATGGATGAGAATCGAGTTACACCCAATGTTGTCACTTATAATAGCCTCATTAATGGATACTGCAAACAAGGACAAATGGTCCGAGCTCAAGAGCTTTTCAAGGAAATGATTAAAAATGGGGTTGCACCGAATGTTGTTTCCTATAGTACACTTATTCATGGATATTACAAAGTAGGTTGTTGGAAAGAGGCAAATGAGATATTTAAGAAAATGACACGTCAAGGGCTTTCTCCTAATGAGGTAACATTCACCATGTTTTTAGATATCTTATGCAAGCAAGGTCGTATTGATGATGCACAAAAGCTATTTAGTTCAATGGTACAAAGAGGGGTTGTACTTGATGTGGTTGCTCACAACTCATTGATGCATGGATATTGTCTTGCTGGTCGGATGGAAGATGCATTGGTGCTTTTTGAGTCCACAACTTCAAAAGGGTTTGTGCCAAATATTCATTGTTACGGTGTCTTAATCAATGGGTACTGTAAGAATCAAAAGGTCGATAAGGCTCTATCATGGCTCAATAAGATGTACAATTTGGGTTTGAAACCCAATGTCTTCATCTATAGCTCCATACTAGATGAACTTTCTCGCCTTGGTAGAGTTAAAGAGGTAAAAGCTTTGCTAAAGGAAATGCAAGATCATGGAATATTTCCAAATGTTGCAACATATAATTCACTTATTTATGGTTTTTGCAACACGGGAAACTTAGATAATGCTATAAAATATCTATATGAGATGATGGGTCGTGGGATATCTCCTAACGTTGTAACCTTCAATGTATTAATCCATGCTCTTTGTAAGAAGGGAATTCCAAAGCAAGCCCATGAAATATTAAATCTTTTGATTGAAACAGGGAAAACTGTTAATATAGTTTCTTATAATGCCCTAATGGACGGGTATGGTAGAGCAGGAGAGTTTGAAGAAATGATGAACGTATTTGAAGATATTGTCTCCAAAGGTCACAAGCCAAATTTCATCTCATACAACATAGTGATTAAAGGTTGTTGCCTCAATGGACACGTAGAAGAAGGTCTAAGGTTGTTTAAGAAAATGTCATCACGTGGTGTTCCAGTGAAAGATGTTACTTACATAGTGTTACATGAATTGTTCAAAATCGGAAGAGTTGTCGATGCAAAGGAGTTATATATGTCATTGCAAGCATGTGGTGAAATCCTAGATAATGAGGCCTGCAATGTAATCATGAATGGACTTGTCCTAAATGGGTGTGCAGACGATGCTGTGGAGTTTCTAGAGGGCGTGATTGATGCTAGGAGCACAACAAAGTAATGGTTTATAAATACTCAGGTATGGTCTTCTCTTACTGTTTCCTGTGATTTTATCAACTGGTTTATATGTTACATTGCACCAGCTTTACGGAAAAAGATCTTATTGATTTTTTTTAGCAAACCAGGTGCTCATTTTTTTACACGATCTACAAGTGATATTCTTTTTTCCTCTCTTACTAGTAATTTAATTTAGTTTATTACAGCTTTAATGAACTAGATTTGTTGCATCTGTTAAAAGGAATGTTGAATTCTTAGCTAGTTTTGACTGTAAAGTTAATTGTATTTGATCTTGCCTTGATTGCAAACTACATTACTACAAGTTTCTTGACTGGAAAATTGTATTTTTTATTCTTGATATGTATTGCTTTTGTAACTTATGTTTTCACATGGTTTTAATAACCAAACCAAGCTGGCTGGTTGAACAGACAATAGGTCAACGGTCGGTCCAGGAAGGGGAATAAAACCCAATTTATTATGAGTGGGTGCTGGAATCTGATCCTCAGTTGCTCAGTATGTTTATGTTTGCTTGCAGCTATCAACTAACCTTTTGATTTTAAAAATGTGGAATATGTTGATGAAATATGCATGGATGATCTCACAGTGAAACAGCAGAATTTCAACATCACTAGCAAAACCTTTCTCATCATCAGCAACTAACAGAAATAAGCGATGAATGGGGAAATTGGCCCGGATGGTTGCAGGTGAAGAACCACATTGCAAGGACGATTCATCAAATTATTTTCAAATCAAAACATTGTCTGGGTCTCATGTTTAGCAAGCTTTCGTATCACGAACCAAGTTTCCAAATACTGCAATCATATAAATGGACTTACAGCCAAGAGTCTGAGAAGAATACATCTAATGAATGCTCTGCAGCATGCATGACCATAAACATATGTTACCTTGATCTCTGCTGCTTTAATATCTATTTCATGATCTCTGATTTGGTGGCATCGATGAAAAGTACGTGCCATCTTAATTTGAACGATCAATAGGCTACTGGTTGAAGGATTTCGACGGAGAGTGTAAGCGCTTATCCTCACAATTTGATTTACATTCATATCTGAATTGTGATGGATTTCTTGAAAAATGCTCTTCATACGTATCTAGTCTTGCATTATCTTGCAAAAACAATCAAAGCATTTTTTTTAAATTTTCTGTAAGTGTTTTAGTATCCTGAAAATAATTTCCATTTATTGGGTTTGAATCCCTAAAGAGTGATTTGTACCTTGAACTAGAAGATGCGGGCATATGGCTATGGTTGACTTTTTCTCTCTCTGTTCACTAGCACTTTAGGACTATGTTGCTACTTAGCTACTTATAACATATGTACAAAGATATTTATAGTTCTGTCAAAAGGTCGTCCTCTCAAAGACTGAAAACAACCAGTCAGAGAAATGTGAACATCAGGTCATGTTGAATTACCTCCGAAAACTATGTTATGTGTAAACCATTCTAAAATCAGTAATCAGGTAATAGTTTTTTTTCCTTGCCATATACCTTATGACTTGCCAAACATTTCCCTTCTCTCAATTCTTGCATCCAAATGGGATATGTACTATCATTTTTTAATTTCCTTTGTTTAAGATCTTATATATGGTTAAATTCAGACTATCATGACACCGCGTTGCATTTTCCTTTTTAAATGATCCTTAGTTGATCAAACCCACTTCAATTTCTTTTTGGTAAACTAGTGATTGCTATTTGATACTTTTTTTCCTTAGCATCCTTTATCGGTGCCCACCAATAACAAATTACGTAAGATTGCAGTCATTCTTTGTCTATTATGGAGATATCGATAACAAATTTGGTGTGTTATTTAACTTGTACATTTTCCCGCAGGTCAAAAAAGTGGTCTCGACGTTTCACTTCATGGCAATAAGTTAGATACAAAATAATTTCTCTTTGATCTTCTTACAATGCTATAGGTTCTAGATTGAATGCAATTCACTGTGCTATGCTCTACTTTTCCTTGCCTTACTTTCTGAACTTTTTGTACAGGTTTCCTACCAAGCAATTCTTCTCCTCTCTGTACAAGTCATTACACACTTAATTGTCGTGGTTCACAGGTGCCTGGTGGTATGAATCCTTTACCAACTACTTGCTTTTGCTTGATTTTTCTTGAAGAAGTTGATGGTGCTCATTAATCTTTACTTTACATTCTTGATCACGCACATTTGTGTACATGTATCTCATTGTGTTGACCTGCATGTAGAAGGTCATATACACATTGCTAAACTTACCAATCCATGGTATCTACTTCTAGAGATCTACATATTCTGTTTTGTTTTGAAATGTCATAATGGGTATGAGTCACAGGGGGATTGATGGTTGTTGATTGAAATGTTTGGTCTTGAAAATTTTAAGGCATCTTTCCTTTCAAAATAATCACAGATAACATTATTCAGAATGAAAATGTTTACAATCCCGCAGATATCACACCTAATTTAGATGTTATATAAATAAATAAGGTGAACGGGGGCAGAGCTGCTTCAATTGTTAACCCTCTACCTTTTTTATTTTCTACATGATGCGGCATTTAGTGGGCCTTGATGCGTAAGGATGGAGATAATTTTCATCATTAAGCCAATAAAATAATCACTTAGGCCAGCACCTTGTTCGATTTTATTAAAAGTTTTTCGTAAGCTTAATGTAAGGATTAAATGAATAATATGGTTGTGAGAAGCAAATATCTTACTACGTACTACTTCTTTTGCAAACTGGATACAAGTTCTCGTTGCATTATCACCATGTAATAGGATCGGAAACACATGGATTGACATTTAACAGCTTCGTCTCTTTTAGGGATGACTTGTTGATTGTTAGGAAGTGTTATCCTGTTAAAAAAAGCAAAATAATAATAATACAGTGTGGATCTTGCAAAATGGTTTAACATGTTAATTTATTGCCAAGGTCACATCTTTCTCTTACCACCAAGGGTCATCATATCACGGGCTACCTACAAAGAGTATAGTTTTGTTTTACCAAACACAAGGTTCTCTGTTTTTTTTAATTTGCTTCGGATGTTGTGTACTCCTTAACAATGCGATGACAATCATCTTATGGATTGCTTCAAGATTAATCATAAGAAGAGTGAAAAAAAAGTACAACCACTGTTGCTTGAGATAAACTCCAACACATGAACTTATTAGCCACTATGATTATCTCCTGAAGATGCTACCACTTGGTGTTTAAGGTTTTCTTGGGTAGGATCTATATCTGTGCTATGCCCAATTTTCTGAATTTTTTGTACAGATTTCCACCAAGCATTTGTTCTCTTTCTGTAGAAGTCCTTTTTCAACCACTTGCTTTTACCGGAGTGGATCACTGATTTCTTTGGTAAGACTCCTTTATCAAGTACTTTCTTTTATTTGATTTTTCGTGAACGAGCTGAAGATACTCATCAGTGATTACTCATTTTTACACGAACATGGGTATTGTTTATATCACCCGACTAGTCACAAGTACTATGTGTCTATGGATGTCACATTTTTTGAGTCTCAATTATTATTTTTCTGATTCGGTCACTCACGCTATGGTGTCTATGTCACCAGGCATTAGCTTACCGATTCCCGTTTCAGTCCCTTCGCTCGTGATTATGCTTGGTCTGGTGGCTTCTCCAGTGGAAACATATAACAACCGTTTTGGACATGTTTATCATTGCTTCTGCCATGTTACACCGCCAGATCTGTCTCCTCCATTCGTCTCCCTGGATGATGCAGATCCATCCGTAAAGGTATTCGTTCTTGTGCCAGACACCCCCTCTCCAACTTTATTTCTTATGACAACCTTCACTCGTTCTTTCGCAATTTTGCTCTTTCCTTGTCCGTTAAGTCCATACCTAGGAACTACCAGGATGCGTCTCTGCATCAACATTGGCAGAAGGTAATGGATGAGGAAATGTTAGCATTGAGATCTCGTTGTACATGGGAGTTTGTGTCTCGAACTGCTGGAACAAGCGTTGTCACCTGCAAATGGGTCCTCTATCAAGCACAAAGTAGATGGTACAGATAGTCATTACAAAGCCTGGTTGGTGAGCCGTGGCTTTACTCAGACTTATGGCGTTGATTATGCTGAGACTTTTTTGTCAGTGGCTCGTCTTAATTCCATTCACGTTCTCCCGTCAGTGATTATGAATCAATCGTGGGAGCTTTGCCAGCTCGATGTCAAGTATGTCTTCCTCTATGGAGACTTAGTTGAGATGGTGTATATGGAGCAACCTCCAGGGTATGTTGCTCGGGGGGGGGGGGGGGGGGGGGGGGAGAATATGGTATGCAGGCTCAAGAGAAGCGATCTATGGTCTTTAGCAGAGCCCTCGTGCATGGTTTTAAATGTTCAATGTGATTGCAATATAGATGATTTTCGCAGGTGTGCTGCGGGCCACTATGTGTTCTATAAGAACACTTCCTCTGGATGTGTTGTACTTGCAGTATATGTCGATGATATCTTGCTGACGGGCATTCAAAGAACTAAGGAGCACTTGATGAAGCACTTTGTTACACGAGAAATGGGGCGACCCAGATATTTCCTTGACATTGAGTTTGCATGTGCTAAAGGAAGACTCTCACAGCAGAAGTATGTGTTGGACTTACTTGAAGAAACTGAGTTATTGGGTTGTAAACCAGAAAATACACCTAGCGAGTAGTCCCCACCTTTCTGGGAGACATCGTTCTTGTCTCTCGAGAATCTGGATCAGTACAATCGTCTGGTTGGTAAGCTCATATACTTGACAGTTACCCGTCCTGATATCTCTCATGCAGTGGGACTCCTGAGTCAATTTATGAATGATCCACGAGAAGTCCACTAGCATGGTGCAATGAGAGTTTTGGCAAATGTCAAAGGAGCGCATGGTAAAGGTCTTCTACAAGAATCATGGTCACTTGGATGTCGCAACCTACTCTGACTCTAGATATGCTGGTGATAGATGAGACAAAGTTTACGTCAGACTTTTGTACGTACATTGGTAGAAATTTAGTTACTTGGCGTAGCAAGAAGCAGAATGTAGTCTCCAGGTCAACTGTAGAAGCAAAACATAGATCGATGACACAGACAACTTGCGAGATGGTCTGGGTGTGGCCCCTTCTATCTGAGTTGGGATTCTCCATCAAGATTCCAATGCAGATGTTTTGTGATAACTAGACAACCATCTTTATTGCTAATAATCCTACCTTCCATGAGCGTACCAAACATGTGGAGGTTGATTGTCACTATGTTCGTGATATGGTCCAGAAGAGGGTCATTGTTGGGGTTATGGGACCCAGGAAATTCCTTGGTGGTTATTGGATCACCCGTATAGATGGGGGTTGCTGCCAAGCAATCTCTTACTATGGCTCGTGGGACCAAATGCCTAGGTGCTTAATTGCCCGACTCGTTGGCACCAACATGCAACCCATCATGTCCACCCGACATGCTTTATACATATGCTCCACCTTGAGAGAAGTGTTAGAGTTAATGGGTTAATGAGTTAATGGATTAAGTGGATATCCATGTAGTGGAGTCACTCTATATAAACTTATATACTCTATTGGTTTTGTTCAATCAAACACTAACCCTTACGAACCCTAATCCTATTCTCGTATTTCCAAATTACAAGGTGCTGCTTCATGTTTGTAAACTTAATTATCCCCATGTTGTGTTAGAATAAAAAAACATAATGGGCTATCAAATTGAATTTGCCTGCCATATACTGTGTAATATCCTAACCCTTACTTATGTTTTAATTGTGTTTAGGGGTGGATTAGAGAGGATTGAGATGGACGGCTCAGATCGATTTTGGGAAGAGTATATAAGGTTTGGTTTTCTCATCTCTCCCATTCTCTCTCTCGCGTCTCTCACTCTCTCACTCGTCTCTCCCCCTCAGTGCTTCCTCTGTGTTCATGGAGGTGGAATTGTCGACGCTTGCTGGAGCTGAGTTGGGTACCGCGTCGAGGTGATCGAGTTCGTGGAGTTCACCGGAGAAGAAGGGGTTGCGAGGAAGTGTCGCCGTTGGTTCTTCTAAGACTTCTTCAAGCCTTAAGGTATGTTAAACTTGCTTTTACGCTCACTTATTATTAGTGTGGAGGTGGGAGCGGTCGACGGTAGGCCGTTTTGGCTCGTCGGACCTGCACAACAGTTTCTGAACTGTAAACGGTCGACCGGTTATAGTGTATTTTGGGAAACATCTCTCGCACCGGTCGAACGATACCTTCGTGGTGGTCGACCGGTAGTACAATTCTAGCGAGAGATAGAGGCTCTGAGTATTTTCGGTCGAACGAGACCCCTTTGCCGGTCGACCGAGAGTACTGTCGTAGGTCTGTTGGACGTTGACCATCCAAATGGTCGACCGCCTGTTTGACTCGTCCGACTGACGACTTAAGTTAACTTAATGTCTGGTCGACCAGAAGTGTTGTTTCGGTCGACCGTGTAGAATGGTTTGTTGAAGGATTTGCACTGGTGGATTTCGGTCGACCGCTAGTGTTGTTTCGGTCGACCGTGTAGTGTGGAATGTTGGCGGGTTCTATTGGAAGTTTTCGGTCAACCGGAAGTTTGGGGTCGTCCGACCTTTTGATCGTGGATTGCGAAAATGTTTTCTTACTGGTGCTTTTCGGTCGACCGGGTTCCCTTTGCCGTTCGACTGATTGGTGGGTTTTTCGGTTGGGCCAGTTCTCTAGGTGAGGATCGGTCGACCGTTAAACGGTTTTCGTTCGACCGTTTCTGCTTGTTTTCGGCGAATTCGTGGTTTTATTAGTACACTTGACGGCGCCTCGTCTCCTTGGCCCCGGTGGGGGCAACGGTACGGATTGACGTCCGATAGTGGTGTGCTTGTACACTTGAAAGTGGCTCGTCTCTCCGGCCCCTTGGGCAACGGCACAGACTGTCGTCCGATAGCGGTATGAGTGTTTGATTGAAGGCGGCTCGTCTCTCCGGCCCCGGTGGGCAACGACACGGACTGTTGGCCTGATATCTTGTGGTGGTGCTTGTGTGCATGAGTGTTGATGGGGTTGGGGTGAGAGGTCCCTTGAGACCCGATTGTGTGGCTGTGATTTGGACCGGTCGTGCCTTGTGTGCACGAGTGTTGGTGGGGTTGGGGGTGATAGGACCCTTGAGACCCGGTTGTGTGGTCGTGATTTGGACCGGCGGTGCCTTGTGTGCACGAGTGTTGGTGGGGTTGGGGTGATAGGATCATTGAGACCCGGTTGTGTGGCCGTGATTTGGACCGGCGGTGCCTTGTGTGCACGAGTGTTGGTGGGGTTGGGGTGATAGGACCCTTGAGACCCGGTTGTGTGGCCGTGATTTGGACTGGCGGTGCCTTGTGAGCACGAGTGTTGGTGGGGTTGGGGTGAGATGACCCTTGAGACCCGGTTGTGTGGCCGTGATTTGGATCGACGGTGCCTTGTGTGCACAAGTGTTGGTGGGGTTGGGGTGAGAGGACCCTTGAGACCCGGGTTGTCGTTTGGCTATGACTGGGAGAGATGTCTCAGGAACTTAGCGGTTGTGTCGGTTGTGCTACTCATTGTTCATTGCATATTTCATTTTTGTCCATATATGTGTTAGGGTTTGGCATATGGGGTTTCCTTCTGGAAACTCAGGCATATTTTGTGTCTGTTTTCAGGCCGTGAGCAGCGTTAGAGGATGGTGCCTGCGGAGGAGAGCTACTGGGACCAGATCCTGCTTCCACCTCTTTTTTAGGTTGTCATGATTACATTTGTATATTTTATCTTATAGTTTTTTATGTAATCATTTTTTTTTGTAAACTCAGATCTGTATATTGATATATACGTTGGTGCACATTGTGTTTATCTTTGGTAATGTCCTCAGTGATTTATTCTGGTTGTTGATTTTACAATTTAAAAAAATTTAAATTTTCCGTTGTTCGAAGATGTTACATGCTGTGTTGGTTGTCAAGGATTTGTCTATGTTGTTACTTAAGTTTAATTTATGTTCACAGAATTCTCGCTTTATTGGAAAAGTATTCAACTGAAATGTTCACTCTCCTTTATGTAAGTTTCGGTTGAAAACGCTAAGAAGTTGAGTACCTTTTCTAATCTTATTAATCTTAACATGGGTTATGAGTAGGGAAGTAAACAAAAGTAAATATAGCATGTATCGTGAGCGTATCAAATTCGAATTCAAATTTGAAATGTATAATGCTTGTAACATATTTTTATATATATTTTGTTGTATCATCTTAAATATGCCTTAAAAATTATATTTGTAATTTGTCTATGCATTCCATTATGTTTATATTTATAAATGAATAAGTTATTTTTTATTAAATCATCATATAAATACTAATTACCACACATATTGGATGCAAAAATTGGTAATTTCATATATTCAAATATTGTTTGACTTATAACCAAATTTGAAATCGGAGTTTTATGAACCAATTTCAATTTCAAGTTGCATTTGATAATAACTATTTTACTAAATACAAACCAAATTTTAGTTTTTGAATCATATACTCGAACAATCAGTTATCATTTGCATCATAGACATGAGAAATAATGTCAGATTAAGTAAGAGTTTGGGAACCATTCAAAAATTCAGGTTGTGATGTTTTTGAAAATCAATATAGAAATTTGGACGAAGTAAACACGTTTGCTAAAGCGGGGAAATCAACAAGGTGATCTTTACACGTGTGGTACAAATCATAAGTTCTTTCGGCTAAAATGACTTAATTGGTTAATAACTTAATATTGAACAAAAATGAAACTCCAAACCAAATTTTTAGCTAATATAACAAACTCACCCGCACGCAAAAAATTAGTAGAATTGACAATCACCCCAGTCGTTGGGGGAAGAGAAGCAGAGCACACCACTCCTTCCGTCCGAAGCACGCCAACTGTTCGACAAATTGCTTGAGCTTAAGGATGCCACTCCTTCCACCATTCTTGTCACGTTCAACATGCTCTCCAAGCCATCCTCAAGTCCACCAAAAAAATTTGAACTCGTGCTGACTTTCTACCACCGAAAGATGTTGTCCGGCCATATCGCTCCTGATCACTACACGTACGACATTCTCATCAACTCCTGCTGTCGTATCCCCAATGTCGACCTCGGATTTGGCTACCTTGCGGACATGCTCAAACGTTGTCAGAATTACCCTGACATTGTGAAGTTGGGTACTTTAGTCAACGGTCTGAGTTCAGCATTCAGGCTCGACGAAGTTGCTGTTGGTGATTTTAGTGTCATCGATTCATTTTAGTCGTAATGTGATTTACTTGAGACCGATGCGATTTATTGTTAGGCTCGGAAACGAGTTTGGGTAGTGCGGAGTGCACGCTTGTTGAGCTAACGGTTTATCAACCACGAATATGAAGCAGGGGTCGAGGGGGCTGCGCCCCCTCGCGGGGTCGAGGGGCGGAGCCCCTGCGGGGTCCAAGGGGCAAAGCCCCTGACTGGGATCCAAGGGGCAGAGCCCCTGGCTGGAATTTGATTTTATGTATTTCCGTTTGAGTGGATAATACCAACCCAAAAGGTGCTTGTGTAACCGCCCAACCACCATTCTGCTTTATAAGAGGGATTCGGTACTCAAAACAGACATACGAAAAATTCATACTCCTTCTCTACCTTTCTGATCGAAGTTCATATTGCCTGAACGGGATTGTTCCTTCTCAGGATTATCCCAGCAAGGTATTCGTGCAACCCGGGCAATGTAAAAGGGTCGAATAATCTTGTTCGGAAAGTGATTCGTACACGATCTGAGAAGAGTCCAGGATTATCACAACCCCAATTCTCCAACAATTGCGACTTTGGTTAGGAAAATGGAAGCCTTTGGCTTCACCCCTGACATCATCACCTACGGATAAGGGCTTATGCAGACACGAAGATGTAGAAACCACCCTTCAGATGCTCTAACAAATGAATACAAGCAACAATCCCAATTGTTACCTAACGTCAATATATATAACATGATCATAGATGGATTTTGCAAACAAGAAGAATGGATGCGGCACTTAGCTTTTCGAGCAAATGAGCGAGAGGAGAGTTGTGTTCGATGTTGTCAAATACACAAGCCTTATACGTGGATACTGTAAGGTAGGTTTCTCGAAGGAAACAAATGATATTTTTAAGATAATGTCAAGTCAAAGGCTTTCGCCTAATGAGGTGACATGTAGCATACTTTTGGATATCTTGTGCAAGCAAGGCAAAATGGAAGACACGCAAAAACTATTTAGTTCAATGGCAAAAAGAGGGATTGTACCCGATGTAGCTTTTCATAACATATTGATGCATGAATATTGTCTTGTTGGTCGGATGGAAGATGCATTGCTGGTTTTTGAGACCAAAACATCAAAAGGGTTTCTGCCAAATATTCATTCTTATGGTGTCTTTGTCCATGGGTATTGCAAGAACAAAAAAGTTGACGAGATTTTATCTTGGCTCAAGAAGATGTACAGTAGTGGTGTGCAACCTAGTGTCTTCATTTGTAGCTCTATTCTAGAAGAACTTGCTAAAGGAGATGAAGGATTGTGGGGTATTTCCAAACGTTGTGACGTATAACTCTATTATTCATGGTTTTTGCAATACGAGTAACTTAGATGGTGCTACTAAATATATTTTTCGCAATGATAGAGCAAGGGATTTGTCCAAATGTTATCACCTTCGGTGTGTTGATTCAAGCTCTTTGCAAGCAAGGAATTCCGAAACAAGCTCATGAAATATTAAATCTCATGGTTCAAATAGGGAAAACCGTCAATACATTTGTCTATAATACGCTAATGGAAAGATATTTTGAAGTAGGCGAGTTTGGAGAAATGATGAAACTATTTGAAAATATGGTCTCCAAAGGTCACCAACCAGATGTTGTCTCCTACACTATTGTGATAAAAGGTTGTTGTATCAATGGGCATGTCAATGAGGCTATGAAGTGGGTTAAGGAAATGTCATTGCGCGGTCTCCCTGTGAAAGATATCACTTATACCACCATGTTATGGGGGTTGTTCAAGATTAGAAGAGTGGTTGATGCAAAGGAGTTGTCTACTGCATTGCAAGCATGAGGTGAAATCCAAGATAATACGACGTGCAATATAATTATAGATGGACTTGTCTTGAATGGTTATGTAAACGATGATGTGAGCTTCTAAAGAGCGTGAGAGATGCTATGAGCGTGACAAAGTGATGGAGGTTATTGATGCATAAGAGATAAATACTGTATTACAAGCACTTAGTGATGTCCTAGGAGTTGAGGCATGTAACATAATTTTTTATGGCGTTTGCTTGAACTGATCTGTAGATGAAGCTTTTGTGTTTTTTGAGCGTTTGACTTGAGACGGAGGGAAGGAACATGAGAAAGTAAAACTTGTTCAGCTACTCACAAATGTAAGTCTTTCACCTTGATGCAATAATTGTATGTATGAGTTTTTATTATTAACTCTGTTAAGTAAGATGTTTACATATTCCAGTCCATTTGAGATAATATCTATTTTTAGTTGAGTGTAGTGTGATTTCATAATAGATTTACCAGCAATTTGTCCAAAATAAATTATGATTGTGAGAACCTAATCCTTTTGATTAAGGTTCATTGGGTTTAAGAACTTTAACCCTAATTAGGTGAAGATTATAAAAGCAACCCATTTTTTCTCTTCTCATTTTTCTTCTCTCTCTCCCTCAACTCTTTCTCTCAACTTTCTCTCTCTCTCACCTATAGTTCGGCGGCAAGGAAGGAAAGAAGGAGAAGGGGGTGCGCCGACAAGTCGAGTTCGCCGAAGTTCAAGGAAGGGGTGGAGATTCGCATTCGTGTGAGGAGTTCGCCGGAGATACGCTTGTTCCGGTAGAGGGATCGTCGTTGCTCTTCAAAAGCTTTTTCAAGCTTTCAAGGTATGTCAAGTCTTGTTTTTACGCTCACCTAAGTTGTGTGAGTGTTTGAGGGGTCGACGGTAGGCTGAAAGGCTCGTCGAAGGTGTGTGCAGCAGTTTTCTGCACTTGAACGGTCGACCGATTGTGGATTCGGTCGACCTGTCGTAGTGCATTTCAGAGAGTTTTGCCTTGCACCGGTTGAACGATGCTTCGTGCGGTCGACCAGTTAAGCATGTTAATTAGGCAAGCTCTGGGTCTTTTCGGTCGACCGGGGGCCCTTTGTCGTTTGACCGAATGCACTATTGTAGGTCGGTTGGGGCGTTGACCATCCAAACGGTCGATCGCCCGTTGACCTGTTCGACCGATCGTACATGTTTTAAGTCGGTTGGGGACATAGACCTTCTAAACGGTCGACCGTCCTTTTGATCTGTTTGACCGAATGCATTATTTTAAGTCAGTTGGGGGTATAGACTTCAAAACGATCGACCGCCCTGTGATCTCGTTCGACCGATGACTTAAGATGACTTAAGTGAGGTTAGACTGATTCATATTTCGGTTGACCGACGATGACTTAGAGGAATGTTAAAGTCCCTCCTATTTTTCGGTCGTCCGAAAGTCCTTTGTCGTTCGACCGTTGGGGATATGATATTTAATATTATTTTGTGGTTCGAACCAATTACCGGTATTAAGGACCAACCGGTAGATCGTATGACCTTCTTCGGTCGAGCATTGGAGCACTAAAATTGTATGTTTGTTTTATGAACGCGTTGGTGTGTGAATTGCTTTTACGGATGATGTTCCCATGATATTGTTGGATTGTGTGGGTCTATGAGTCCACAATTAAGGCTAATCACCTAATACTCTACTTGTTTAAGCAATCAAGTTATGCACAGCGGAATTTAATTTAAAACAAGCAAGTAAAGGAATCGAAAAGCAAACCACAATCGACACGGGGGATTTTATAGAGGTCCGGCACCCCACCCGGGTCCTAGTCCTCTTTTGTAAGCTCCGCCTACGTCTTCACTAACCACTCCCCGTTCCGGGCCGGGAGAGAACGCCTTTTACAAAACAAACTCCGCGAACAACCTTGCGAGCTTGACTTTCTTCTCTCACAATCCGAGAGGAACACTTCGGGCTTTCACCGAAGTCCTTGCTTCTTGAACAAAGGTTGAGTGGAACAACACTCTCTAAATCTTGAGCACACTTAAGTAGGATTAAGGAATTGATCACTAAAGTGTGGAAATTGAGGTTTGGAGTGTTTGGGATTCTCTCTAAAGTTTGGGACAAGTTTGTAGTGGGAGAGTTGTGTTAAAATGTGTTTTACAACTCCTTATATAGGCATTAGAGAGAATAGAGCCATTGGGATTGATTGGGTATGAGTTGAAGTGTGATTACACAAAATAGAAACTGCAGGACCCAATTCTGGATGAATTCGGTCGACCGGTTAAGCAACGGTCGACCGCCCAACGCTACGACTTAGGTACACTTAACTCATCGGTCGAACACAAGAAAGGGGTTCGGTCGACCAATTTTGTCCAGGCACTTTGGGGTTGACAAACAATTGGATATTCGGTCGACCGAAACAGGTCTAGCGGTCGACCGTTTTTCAACAGGAGATTCGGGTTTGTCAAGAGATGGACAAACGGTCGACCGATCGTGGTCCTCGGTCGACCGATACATGAAATGTATTTGGGGTATTTTTGGTTTAATACGAATACGACCGTTGGATATATACGAAAAAAATAACGGTCGGAAAAATAAGTTCGAACGGTCGACCGAAAGGTAAAACACGGTCGACCGAAACCGGGCAGTAAAACACAAACAGGATACTTGATCATCCGGTCGACCGAACGGCCTGTTGCGGTCGACCGAATGTGGGCAGACAGTTAGGGTTCAGGTTTAGTGTTTTCCGGTCTAAGTTTGGGTGATCTATTGAAGTTCAAATTATGTGAAATTTCATATGTGACTTCTATAAGGAACCTAGTGTGTGTTTAAGTTGATTTTAGCTCAAGTATGCTCAAAATACACAAGTTCCTAAAGACTCAAAGA
Organism: Triglochin maritima; assembly: GCA_963682175.1. Classification (NCBI taxonomy): domain Eukaryota; kingdom Viridiplantae; phylum Streptophyta; class Magnoliopsida; order Alismatales; family Juncaginaceae; genus Triglochin; species Triglochin maritima. Next base: position 13,857,822 of record OY821773.1, read on the forward strand.
AATACAAAATACATGTCTTCAAATGAGCTTGATTACATGTCTTGACTTGATTTCATTTCTTCCTTGAGTCTTGATCACCTGTAGAGGTTAGCACAAAGCAATATATATGCAATGCAATATGTGTGCTACTCTACACGATCATGACTAAGATTAGGTTAATTAAATCATCAAAACATAGATTAAGGCCAAAAAGCCAACAGATATGACATGTACATTGAGACCTAGGTAGTAGACCTATGAGACCATATTCCTCTTTGCATGATCTATATGTTATGGCTCTATGGAGCATGGTGATTGTTGACCTGTGTAGCGACAAAGATGACCTTAGCCTTTGTGGCGAAGGAGATGTCCTTAGCCTATGTGGCGACGGAGATGACTGTTAGCCCTTGTGCAACAAAGATCTGTGTCTTAGCATGTGTGGCAACGAAGATGACCGACCGATGTTGTTCTAGTGGATTGATCGTCCAGCTGTGGCACGGCTGACGAGTATGATCGACCAGAGTGACGACTATGGCGGATTGTGGTCTTCGACCACTGATCAAATCTGATGATGACTCGGAACTGCGTGCGACCTTCACTGAACCCATATGACTAGTGTAGTTGCGAGTGGGGGTGTGTCGCGTACTTTCCGTATGACTGCATGTGCCTGCGGTGGGTATCTACGGATGTCCAAAACTAGACTTATGACTAATGAACCCCGGTTAGGGAAATGATCTGTTATGATTTATGTTGGCATGATACTAGTATGATAGGTCATGTATAGCATGTGCATATAGGTGAGTTTGACATACGAGGTTTCCTTATGGAAACTCACGACATTGTTGTTATGTTTTTTATTTCAGGGTCCCCTTCGGGAGTTAGTGGGGTGGTGACGGAGGACGAGTACATTTTTGGGAGTCGGGTCCTTATGTCTTTTTGAGGTTACTATGACTACTTGTATATTGTGTTAGTTGTGTTTGATGTAGTCATTCTTTTGGCAACTCCTGTATACGGTGCACCTTATGTATATTATATGTGTTCTTCTTCGAGTAGTGTCCCATGTGTTGATGTTGATATCATTTGATTATCTCTTTATTAAAAGTTTAAAATTTCCGCTGTTTCGGGAACGTTACAATGATAATTCTGGTTGTTTCTATATCCTTCTACCTACGCGTCTATTCATATAATTATGAAGTAAAAAGTAGATGTTTGTTTCTTGTTGATTGTATTTGCTATCCAAGATCGGTGATTCGTTGACATTTGTTTTCTCTGCTATGATGAAATAATTGTAAACAGATGGTTGCTTGCAGCTCTAAAATATTAACACTAATTTCATGTCCAGACGTAAGTGAAGATGTTGATCATTGATATCTCAAGATCCGACGAATTACATGTTTTTTTGGCAAGATTGTTATCTTTTGGTTTGTAGCTGCATGTGTTTGCCTTTTTTGTTTGCTCATTCCTTTTATAGAATCATCTTTCCCCATCCTAGTTAATGAATCAGAATAAAGAGCAGCTTATATGGAATTATCTTTCGGCGGAGGCATGTATTCGATATTGTTATGCTTTCATTGGTTCTCCTTCTCTGCAATCATATTTGCAGTAGAAAATTGCAGATCCCAATCAATAATTGAGCATTTCCAGGTTGATTTTCTTTCTGTGCTCAAAGAAGTTAATCTATCTTAATGACTTAATCTATTTCATTGTTTATAATTTCTTTTCCTTAAAGGTTTTGTTGTATAAGTTCTTTTCCTTATTGTATAGAAATTGACAATATTTTCACTAGTTCTTTTCTACAGTGAATAATGCAGCTAAGAAAACTTGAATTTCCGTGCCTGAATCCTTCTTCTTTTCTTCTTAAGGTCCCCATTATATTGGCATATTTAGTTGTTACCACTTGAGTCAGTCATAGTTTGAGATTTAAGTAAGATGCATAGAAAAGTAGTAAAGCTTTCTCTTGGCTTGCACTATCTTTATGCGATGGAATTCACTGTTAGTCTGTTAAGATCAAAGTATTTTTAATAAGTTTGGTTTGCATCCTGAAAATGATTGCCAGTTTAATAGATTTGAATACATAAAGAACTTCAAGTTCCTCTAACCAGGAAATTTTGATTTTGTCCGCTGTTAGTATGCTACGTTCTGTGATTTTATCCGTATTATGGTGCATATAGGCTCCGGACAATTGTGAGTGGTGTGGTTTCAGTTGTGTGCTGCCTTGAATCTTTCTTTATAAGAAGGGTAGTATTAGTCATCCCTTTAGTTCATGCCCTCGGTGTGATTTTTGTTTCTATCCTTCCATTATCATCAAAACACTTTTTTAAAATTTTGCTTTATTTTTATTAATAGTAACGGGTGATCATGGTTCATGAAATTTCTAATTATCTTGTGTCTCCGTTTCATTCTACTTCTAAATCCACTAACCTGAAGAAAGCTAAAAATTGTTAGGACCTAGTGTAACATCCCGAAACAACGGAAAATTTAAAACTTTAAACATATACAAGAATCAACACCGGGGTCGTCACCAAACCACAAGTATATATAATATAACGTGGTATACTGTATAATACAAGAGTCAATGATGATTACAACCCAATACAAAAGATATACAAACACATATACAAGGGAAAATCATCCACCTCGAAAGATAAAAGGATAGGATCTGGTCTGGGTGCTCCTGTCCGCAGTCACCACCACCTACTGACGCGTACGACCTGACATGTAAACAAGCAATGCCTGAGTTTCCCATAGGGAAACCCCGTATGCCAAACCCCTAAGCTATGAACATAACATGTATATATGAGACATGAAATGAAGAATGCAATAAAAGCACAACAGACACCTGTGCACACAAGGCACTGCCGGAAAACATCGATCACGGGTCTGAATGGTCCTCTCACCCCAACCCCACAACGTGTGCACACAAGGCACCGCCGGTCAGAGTCTCGGCCACAACAACATGCTCACAAGGCACCGCCAGAAAACATCGGCAACAACAACGTGCACACAAGGCATCGCCGTCAGAGTCTCGGCCACATCAACGTGCTCACAAGGCACCGCTCCGTAGAGCCACAATCACGATCTCCTCTTAGGCCGGCATGTCCGTACCGTCGCCCCTAGAAGGCCGGGGACCCGTTGCCCTCGAGGCAGATCCAACCACACACGACACAAGCATCCATATGCAAAACAATGCCCAAACGGTCGAACAGAAGACCATAAATAGTCGATCGAACACCACTACTATTCCGCAATAAAACCGAAATAACGTCCAACCGGTCGAACGGCAAAGGGGCCCCGTTCGACCGAAATCCATCAGTAAATTCCTCGTTTGCTCAAAAAGCATAAACGGTCGAACGACAAAAACTCATGGTCGACCGATTCCCGCCAGTAAAACTCACCAACAATCCGCACTACTCGGTCGACCGAAACAACTCTTCTGGTCGACCGGCCATTAAGTTAACTTAAGTTTCGGTCGGACGAAGTCAACGAGCGGTCGACCGTTTGGATGGTCAACGCCCCAATCGACTTACGACAGTGCTTTCGGTCGACCGGCAAAGGGGGTTCGTTCGACCGAAAACACCCAGAGCATCTTCCTCTTGCATAAAATGTACCACCGGTTGACCACTCCTAGAGTATCGTCCGACCGGTGCAAGAGATTTTGCCCGAATAATACTACGCTTGGTCGACCGCGCGCAACCCGCTGGTCGACCGTTCCATTGCAGAAAAGCTGCTGCAAGGTTCTCGACGAGCCTTTCGGCCTACCGTCGGCCACTCCAATCCTCGCCAAGGTTAAAAAGAGGATTAAACTAAAACTTGGCATACCCTTAAGGCTTGAAGAAGCCTTCGAAGAACCCACGAATGTCACTTCCACGAGCGCTCTTCTCCTTCTCCGGCGAACCCAACCGTGCAACCGATCGACACGATCCTTGCGCACTCCACCGAGTCCGTCTTCCTCACCAAAACCACCACCACGCTCCAGCTGAGAGAGGGAGAGAGAGTGAGAGAGTTGAGCGGGAGAGAGAGAGAGTCTCACGAGTGAGAGAGAGAAAAGTGAGAGAAAGGGAGAGAATATCACCTTTTATACTCTTCTCCTCCACTCATCTGAGTCGTCATGTCAATCCATCCCAATCTCCTCTAATCCACCACCTAAACACAATTAATCCAATAAGCAAGGGGGGTTAGGATGTAACACCTAGGACCGGTAATCCTTAGAACTAAACTATTGCCTCTGAAATGTGGGGAAATCCTCTAGTCAATGAGTTTTGTCTATGGAGAATGGACAAAACTGAAGTTGTTTGTTCTTCAAAAAAGTAGATGATAGTTCTTGTTTGTTTTTTCAACTAAAATGATTTTGGTAGTTATAGATTGAACAAGTGAAACTCCAAATGAAATGTTTAGCTACTAACAAGATCTATTTTATACTAGTTCTATAATACCATGTAAATAAATACCCATCTAATTATTTTCCTCGTCGTTTTAGATGATTCTAACCCTTAATTTTTTTACACATTCAATCACAATCTCTATTTTTTAAATATGAAAAATGATCTTACTTTGGTTTATCTCTTTTACTTTTCCAAGTCCTTTCAAGTACTCATAACTCTATATTTTGTAAGGAAAAAATGATTTTTACTAATTCGGAATGGTTTTTTTACCAAACCATAAGCTTTTCATAAAATTTCTAAAATTACAATCTCCCATCCCACCATCATCATTCATCAGCACTTCTACCGCCTCCACTACCTCCTCCTAAACACCTATCTATAAATTAATAAAATCCTTCTAGGCCCTAACTTGAAGGAAAACTCATTTTAAACTCAACTGGAAAAAAGTTCGATCTAATACATCCAGGAAAGAAAACTCATCAAATTCTTTTGAGTTAATAAAAGTAATAAAAAATCGCAAATGTTAAACATCATCCAAATATTAAATCCACGAGTTAACCTCGTCCGATATAAAAGGAAACTCATCCATCACTATTTTAAAATAAGTTTCCGTGCTACAAAATAATTTTTAGAAATTATCATTTCAAATAAAAAATAACTACAAAGACACAAATCACCACAGTAATCCTATCACCACCATTACTAACGTACTATACCGATAACCAGAAAAAATATCCTCAACCTTACTTCAGAACCTTGAGTCCTTACCATATCAACTTCTTCTTCTTAACGAAATCCCCAACATCCAAATTATTATTCCTCTTAATCATCTAAATAGTTAATGGTCCCAATGTTGAAGTTCTTTTTTAAATTAGCAAGGTATGTGCAAACATATTTCATGCTAGGGTTGTTTCTCTCTTTTTGTTTTTTTTATCTTTGTTTTTTTTTTGGTTTTTGCATAATCATGATATAAAATTTATTTTATTTTATTTATAACATAAGACAATAACAGAAAAAACAAGATACATGATGTATGAACTCAAACATATATCAACTATGTTTCCCTAGTTCTATCTCAATAAAATTTGGCTAAAAATGTACTTGTAATTCTTTTTTTACCAATAGTTTCACAAACATGCTGATTTCTATATTTTATATTTTATATTTTAACAGCATCTTCAACATGTTCTTTGTTTCATGCTTATGGTTAGAGTTGACAATTTCTAACGACGTGAATACGCAATACGATTAGAACGTAACTAAAGACAATAATTTTATATGTTCCATTAGCTTAGTTATGATAGTTCATGAAAATGAGAAAAGAATATTAAGACGATTGGACACTATAACGACACAAGTATACACAACATGTTCAATTTTTACACCAAAAGTACAATTTAATATTTTTGTAGGATAATCATTTATAATATACTTGATAATGTTGAGAAAGATGTATTTGGTATGAAAACGTCGTCCTAACATGTTTTCAACTATCAAAAATAAAATGTCATTTTTTCTTCAATTTATGATTAACATGATTAACACGATTACTAGCCACGCTGTACACAATTACCTGACATGAATGATACATGACGTACACGAATTGCCAACCCTAATTGTTCATTTTGTTATATTAAGCTTGGTAGTCCACAATATCGTTCATTTAGAACATTGTTTATTACTATTTTATGATAATTAGTTATCTCTTGCTATGGAGGTAACAGGGGGTGAAAAATTAACGAGATAATTTCAGACCCTCAAACATGCTTGATGGGACGAAAAATTAGGGTGATGAATCTATTACCTCTACATGAGGTTAGTCCATCCCCAAGGGGTAAAAATTATGCTTTTTTTAACTTCTAACCCATCTATTTGGGAAAAATATATATTGTAGGATGATTAAAAATGAAATATCACCCGAGTTTTACTAATTTTTTCGGGTTGTATTGATTTTTCTCAAATTTTGAGATTATTATTCCATTATTTTTCTCTTAACATACCAAACCTAGGAAAGTAATTATTAGTTTCCTACAAGATTATGTCCATAACTGTTACTATAGAATTTTTCTCCATTTAATTTTTATCTCCATTCCAAGTCTATCCTTACTATTAATTTTACAGATAGAGGACCTCCCATCCGGAAGCCGAAAAACATAGCCGAATGTTTGGGCGTTAGCCCTCGTAAGTACATTTCAAATAACAAAATACAATCCAACTTAGCAATAAAACCAGTAGTAAATACATCTATGTGATTGGAGAGATTGGATTTCTATGGCAAGTAACTTCAGCTTTCTTGGGTAATTGCGTTCTTAGCACAAGCACGTGTGTCGTTGTAAACAAATAAAAAATGAAAAGGCACATTTGCCATTGTATGCATAACTTTGTTGAGTAAAGAAGTAGTAAAAGGAAAAGATAATGAGACTTATATTGCACAACTAAAGTTGTTACAACAATACAGCTCACTACAAGACTTTTCTCCTCACTACAAGACTCTTACTCACACTCTACTACAAAGGACTACACTACTTACTCACACTACTACACAAGACTCACTCTTTGTGTGGTGGAAAACTCTTCTCTTGGATGGATTGAAATGGGAGATCACACCCATATTTATAGGTGTGAATGGAAGCTTGTAGAAGAGTCGAGATTTCTTCACTTTGAATCTTCTAGGAAGTTTCATAGTGATGGATAAGGAAGAAACATCTAGAGTATGAATTCTCTAGAAATTGGGCTTAGTGGGTTAGACTTATAATTAGCTTAAGTAATAATTTATTGGGCTTGGGTTGGTGTTGGATCTTTAACACTCCCCCTCAACACCAACCATTCTTCTTACCATCCCAAGTCGTTGACGAAGTTCTTCAAACTTTACTTGGTGTAGTCCTTTAGTGAAGATATCTGTCACTTGCTCCTTCGTACCAATAGACTTCATAAGAACTTCGTCTTTCAGAACCTTCTCCCTTAGAAAATGGTGATGAACCTCCACATGTTTCGTCCTTGCATGAAAGACTGGATTTTCTGCCAGTCGTATGGCAGATTCATTATCACAGTGCAGCAACACTGGATAATCTACTTGCTGATGAAGATCTTCTAGTAACTGCTTCAACCACGTACTCTCTTGGGCGGCCATCGCTCCCGCTCTATACTCTGCTTCTATGGTTGATAATGAGACAGTTGATTGTCTCTTACTACACCAAGAGATTGGTGCAGAACCAAGACTGAATGCATATCCAGTAGTCGACCTTCGTGTGTCGTGGTCTCCCGCATAGTCAGCATCGCAATACCCAACTAGCTTTTGATCTTTTCTATTTTTGTATAAAAGACCAAGATCAATAGTACCTTTCACGTACCTCAGTATTCTTCTTACTGCTTCTAAGTGAGGCTTCTTCGGTGTCTGCATGTATCGACTTACAACTCCAACGGCGAAAGATATATCAGGTTGAGTCATGGTTAGGTAGATCAAACTACCTACTAATTGTCGATACATTGTTGCATCCTTCAGATCATTGCCTTCATATGCACACAATTTGGCTCTTTCCTCCATTGGGGTAGATATTGACTTGAAGTCAAGCATACCAACCTTCTGCAGAAGATCCTTAGCATACTTTTACTGGCAGAGAAATATACCTTGTTTGCTTCGGTCTACTTTAAGCCCCAAGAAATGCTTAAGCTCTCCAAGCTCCTTCATTTGGAATCTAACTGATAGATTTCTTTTGGTCCTTTGATTTTCCTCCTCATCATCTCCTGTGATGATCAAATCATCCACGTACACGAGAACTGCAGATATTTGTTCTTCTCTATTCTTTACGAAAAGACTCGAGTCTGCAGGAGCAATGTTGTAGCCACACCCAAGTAAGAACTCTGCTATCTTCCCATACCATGCCCTTGGAGCTTGTTTCAACCCGTATAGTGTCTTCTTTAACTTGCATACGTAGTTTGGCTGATCAGTGCTCTCAAATCCCTGTGGTTGTTCCATGTATATTAATCGATCCAACTCTCCATGAAGAAATGCATTCTTCACATCCATTTGCCACAACTTCCATGACTTAATTGCTGCTACAGCAATTAAGACTCTAACTGTGGTAATCTTGGCTACTGGGCTGAAGGTCTCATCATAATCCATACCATATTGTTGTGAAAATCCTCGAGCAACGAGACGAGCTTTGTACCTTTCTATGGATCCATCAGGGCGTGTCTTCAACTTGTAGACCCACTTGCAAGAGATAGGTTTAATATCTGCAGGTCTTGGGACCAACTCCCATGTCTCATTCTCTTTTAAAGCTTTGTATTCTTCCTTCATGGCACTCATCCATTGTTTACTTCTCAAAGCTTCTTCATATTTAACAGGCTCCTTGATTTCTTCTTCTCCTGCTAGAGCTGCATTTGCGTACCTTGGATTTGGCTTCCTTTCTCTGTTGGATCGTCGTATCTTGCTTCCAGATTCTTCTTCAACCTCCATCTGAGATGGCCGAGTCTCCTCTGAACTCTTCCCATATACTCCACTCTTCCAAGGATCTTTAGAGTATTTTGATGGTTTTGATGAGCATTCTTCGGATTCTACTCCTTCATCGCTTGAATCTTGCTCACCGAGCTTCTCTTGTACCATGCTTTCCAATTCTCCAGAATCTGGAAGCACTACCTTATCTGAGGACCACCAAGATGAAGCTTCATCAAAGATCACATTCCTTGAAGTATGACATCGATCGGTTGTTGGGTCGCAGCACCTCCATCCTTTTCTCTCATTGTCGTACCCAACAAAGATGCACTGAATTGCCTTCTTGTCAAACTTACTTCGTTGATTGTCTGGTACAAATACGTAACATACACAACCGAACACGCGGAAGTGACTTACAACGGGCTTTGTTTTCCATAGCTTCTCATATGGTGAGACGAACTCCAACCTTGCTTGTGGTAGTCTGTTGATTATATGTGTCGCTGTTCTCATGCATTCTGCCCAAAATCTTGCAGGTATATTCTTTGCGTGCATCATGCTTCTGCAAGTATCTGCTAGATGTTGATTCTTTCTCTCAGCCACACCATTTTGCCGAGGAGTGTTGGGGCATGTTAATTGACGTCTGATCTTGTGCTCCTATAGGTATGCTGCAAACTCCTTGGATGTGTATTCACCTCCATTATCAGTGTGCAAGCACTGTATACGTCTTCCAAGTTCTCTTTCAGCCTTCTCCCGATACTCTTTGAATTTTAAAATGACTTCTGATTTTTCTTGAAGAAAGTCTACCCAAACATACCTTGAGTAATCATCGATGAACGTCACCATGTACTTAGTCCCGCTAATGGATGGATGTTTTGCCGGTCGAAAGACATCTGAGTGAATTAACTCCAGTGGCTCTCTTGCTTGAAAGCTTGATTCTTCATAAGGGAGTTGATGAGCCTTCCCATATTGGCATCCAGCACATACTATATCTCCAACAATCTCAAGTTGCGGTAGACCCTTTATCATCGATTTCTTCATCATTGCCTTTAGTTTGTGATAGCCCACATGTCCAAGTCTAGCGTGCCACAGATCAACAGTCTCGTTCTTTCTTGTTTTGTCTGCATATGTTGATTCTGCAGACATCACATACACAGACTCCAGCTTTTGTCCCTCCATGATTGGTGAACCAATTATCTTGAGAGTTTGGTACACCCTCACATCTTCTGGTCCAAACAAAACATACTTCCCGGTTGATGTTAGTTGGGACACAGACATGAGATTCTTCTTAATACCTGGCACATGGTAGACATTCTGCAGTTGCACTTGATTTGGGCTAAATCGAGGCACCACCACTGTCTTCCCGATGTGGGTGATTGGTAGTTTTGAGTTATCTGCTGTCACTACAACTCTACCACCTTTATACTCAGACAATTTTTGTAATTTCTTCTTATCTCCTGTCATATGGTTGGCGCAACCGGAGTCCACGATCCAATCATTATCATAGTCAATTCGCACTGAACTTGTGCTGACTGCAAGAGCATGCTCCTCTATCATTGTCATAGATGCCTCTACGTCCCATTCTTCTTCGCTGTCACACTCCTTGTGACTCTGTGTTGCAGCATTTCCTTCTGCAATCTTCTTCTTCGACCAGCATTCCCTCGCAAAGTGACCTCTCTCGCCACAGTTGTAGCATTTGAGGTTCTTCTTCATTTGCTCCCTTTTAAGTGCTCCCCCTTGTTGTGAACTCCTCCGCTCTTGTTTCTTAGGGCCACCATTCTTTGTTCCACTAAAGAGAGCTTCTTCTCCACTCTTCGTAGAAACTCCTGTCATCTGCTTGGTGAGAGTTTCTTGATTGACAAGTAGACTTTCTAGCTCTGAGATGGAAGGAGGAGTCGGTCACCCTTGTACTGCTGTGATAAATGCACTATATTCTGGCCTTAGCCCATGGATAATAATCCTTCTCATCCTGGGCTCACTAATTCTAGACTCCGAATCTAATTGAGATATGTCACGACAAAGCCATTTCACCTTTGTAAAGTATTGGTTAACGGACATACCTCCTTGCTTAACAGACATCAACTCATTTTCCAAAAGTTGAAGTCGGGCATCATGCTTTTGCGTGAAGAGCGACTTAAGTGTGTCCCATACCTCCTTAGCGTAGTAGCCTCACGTACATGCTCAAGCAAATCCTTCTCAATGGTTGTCCTGAGCACGTACATGGCCTTCCCAGCCTTTATCTTCCACTTCCTATTTGCATCAGCATTCTCTACAGGAGGTGATATGGTTTCATTCCCAGCAACAACTTCCCATAGATCCTGCCCTTGCAAATATGGTTCTATGTAAAGACTCCAATACCTGTAGTTTTCGCCATTGAGCTTCTCGATTCCGCCGCATGGGTTTGATAAATCCGCCATCACCTTTTGGTTTCGAACTAATCGAACCAACTCCTTCAGCGTGATCTTCAACTCCTCCAACAGGGCTTCGACTTTGTGGTTTTCGACGGACGATCACCACAAACACGGCTCCGATACCAATTGTTGAGTAAAGAAGTAGTAAAAGGAAAAGATAATGAGACTTATATTGCACAACTAAAGTTGTTACAACAATACAGCTCACTACAAGACTTTTCTCCTCACTACAAGACTCTTACTCACACTCTACTACAAAGGACTACACTACTTACTCACACTACTACACAAGACTCACTCTTTGTGTGGTGGAAAACTCTTCTCTTGGATGGATTGAAATGGGAGATCACACCCCTATTTATAGGTGTGAATGGAAGCTTGTAGAAGAGTTGAGATTTCTTCACTTTGAATCTTCTAGGAAGTTTCATAGTGATGGATAAGGAAGAAACATCTAGAGTATGAATTCTCTAGAAATTGGGCTTAGTGGGTTGGACTTATAATTAGCTTAAGTAATAATTTATTGGGCTTGGGTTGATGTTGGATTTTTAACAAACTTCCCTTTCGTTTTACGTTTTTCGTGTTTCTATTTTTTATGTCAATTTTGTTTGGGTATAATGGACATGCTTACTTATTTTCAATCGCCAATAGAATCATCACAAATTGCATAACATTACTATATAACCACTTTATTGATATTAGTATTATCAAACACAGATCCAATCCAATCATTATTCACGTTACTCTAGTTTGAAATAAAAGAAAGTAAAGTCAACATTCAAAATGGCAGTGAGTTCATGAAATATCAAAATTTCTGTTGTCATGGTGTTGCTACTAATAATATTCGGGTTAACTAAGATCCGACCCGATTCCAAACAACACAATACTCCATGCTTCATTCAGTCTAGAATCCAGACTCACGGTCACACAACCTTCTTCTTCAAAGACTCTCTCCCACACCCACACGTCTCACCGTACGAACGTCTAAGTTCCAGTTGGGAATGGCATAGAAGAGGATTTGGGGAACCCGTATTTCTGCTCCTGCTCCAACAAATGAATACTAGCAACAATCTTAACTGTTCGCCTTATGTCAATGTGTATAACATGATCATTGATGGACTTTGCAAACAAGAACAAATGGATCGATGCAACACTCGAGCTTCTTGAGAAGATGCGTGAGAATGGAGTTGTGTCTGATGTTGTCACTTATAATAGTCTTATAAACGGATATTGCAAACAAGAACACATGTCAACAACTCTTCAACTTTTTTAGGAAATGATCATGTAACGTTCCGAGCCCAGACATGTGCTTACTCGCCCGAACCCGATGCGTTAAGATACGATCCACGATCCTGACCCGCTGCACACTCTGATATTTAATCCATATGATAGGTCCATAATTAATCTGAAAAATATAATCAACAAATTATGTGCTCGACAGCCCGCAAGTTTCAACCGTCAATCAATCAGAATCATTATCATGTGGGAAATGATACGGAATATGGCATTCAGTCAATCAGCATAATCAAGAGACATGCATCACAAATAAAATGCATGCATAACAATCTGGAACCCCCATTAGGATTCGACCACATCCTGTGCTTCTGAATCTATAAGTCAGTCAGACGCACACTTGGTAGCTCCACACTAACGACATGCAGCTCTTTCCTCTCTCGGGTGGCTCCACGCTGCCCGCTAGGTAGCTCTTTCCTAAGTGGCTCAGCCAGAAACATACATACAACCACAGGACATGTCAACCGAAATACCACCACAAAATCATATGCATATCAATAAAATCAATATCGATACTCAGCATGCATGCAACTACGAATATCAAGATCAGACATACATGATATGAAACTGAAGAATAACGAATCAGTACTTGCCTGTCTCGCAACCACAATCGTGATTCGCAACCCAAATCAAATGTCCAGAATTCTTATTTTCTCTTTTCTTCTCTTTTCTTCCTTCTCTCTTTTCCCTCTCAACTCTACCAAATCTCCTCTCCAACGCTGCTCCCACCCAATTTCTCTCCTCTCACACGTTTCCTCAGCAAAAAACCTCATGTCTCACACTTCAGCTAGTTTAAATGCATAAATCCAACCCACCGCCATCACCATCTCCTCTCAATTGAAGGCACGTGGAAAGGGTTGTGAAATTTGCATGCACCCAATTCCTTCACCTAAAACCACGAAATCATCCAAACACTTGATTTAATTTCTTAATCCATTAATTTGGTTTGGGTTCTAACAGATCATGAGTGGTCTTGAACCTAATGTTGTGTCCTACGGTAGTCTTATTCATGGATATTACGAAGTAGGTAGTTGGAAGGAGGCAAATGAGATTTTTAAGACAATGACAAGTCAAAGGTTTTATCCTAATGAGGTAACATTCAACATATTTTTGGATATCTTATGCAAGTAATGTTGTATTGACGATGCACAAAAGCTATTTATTTCAATGCTACGAAAAGGGGTTGTACCTGACGTGGTTACTCACAATTCATTGATACATGGATTTGTCTTGTTGGTCGGATGGAAGATGCATTGGTGCTCTTTGAGTCCATAACTTCAAAAGGGTTTGTGCCAAATATTCATTCTTATGTTGTATTGATCGATGGGTATTGTAAAAACAAAAAAGTGGATGAGGTTTTGTCATGGCTAAAGAAGATGTGTAATTTTCGTCTACCACCTGATGTCTTCATTTATAACTCTATTCTAGATAAACTTTGTCGTCTTGGTAGAGATCAAAAGTTTGCTAAACGAGATGAAAGATCATGGAATATTTCCAAATGTTGCAACATATACTTCTCTTATTTATGGGTCTTGCAATACCGGAAACTTAGATGATGGTATTAAATATCTATACGAGATGAGGGATCGTGGGATAACTAGCTCCTGATGTTGTAACCTTCAATGTATTACTTCGTGCTCTTTGTAAGCAGGATTCCAAAACAAGCCCATGAAATATTGAATCTTATGGTTGAAACAAGGAAAATTGTTAATATAGTTTCTTATAATGCCTTAATGAACGGGTATCGTAGAGCAGGAGAATTAGAAGAAATAATGAAAGTATTTGAAGATATGTTTTCCAAAGGTCACCAACCAGATGATGTCTCCTACACTATTGTGATAAAAGGTTGTTTTAACAATGGACATGTGAACGAGGCTATAAAGTGGTTTAAGAAAATGTCATTGGGCGGTCTCCGTATGAAAGATATCACTTATACCACCATGTGTATGGTGGTTGTTTAAGATTGGAAGTGGTGTTGATGCAAAGGAGCTATATACCGCATTGCAAGCACGAGGTGAAATCCTAGGTAATAAGGCGTGCGATATAATTATAGATGGGCTTGTCTTGAATGGTTATGTAAACGATGTTGTGGAGTTTCTAAAGGGTATCAGTGATGCTAGGACCATAACAAAGTGACGGTCCTTATCCTCGTTTGAGGTATGTTTTTTCTTAAGGATCGTGATAGATTGACACGGGCGTCTGGGATGCGTCTGACGTGATCAGTCCAGTCAACAAAAAATTAATTTAATAACATGTTTGTGTCACATTCAATCTTTAGTTTCTCAGTGTAATATTACTTTCTCACTGCAACGTTTGGTTTCCACATGTAACTTTTATTTTTTCCAACACAACTTTTGGTTTCCCCATGTAACCTTTGGATACAAAGGTAAAATGAAGAGTTCATTTTTTGTCATTTTAAACAAATAAGTTTGTCTTTTTTAACATCTACATTTATCATTTTTAACATACGAATTTGTCTTTTTTAATGTATGGTTTGTCTTTTTAAAATAGTAGTTTGTCCCTTTTAAGTATGTGTTTATCCTTTTGAAGTACCAGTTTGTACTTTTTAAGTATGGTTTTGTTCTTTTTAGTGTAGGTTTTTCCTTTTTAAGTATGGTTTTGTGTTTTTTAACAATTGAGTTGATCCTTCTTATATTGATGGGTTGTTTTTTCTATATCGAGATTTTGTCTTTTTTAAGTAATAGTTTGTCCTTTTTAAGTAGTGGTTTGTCTTTTTAAGTATGAGTTTGTCCTTTTTAAGTAGTGAGTCGGTCCTTTTTATCACATGCGTTTGTCTTTTTTATCATATTGATTGTCTTTTTAAACAGTCCAAGTTGAAATTAACAAACAAAAACACGAATAAAACCCAACTCCGTGAAAAAAAATAGAAACCCCCAAAAAACTAATATCAACGACAACCAACTTTAAACAAAAACATCACAAACCGAAATCAAAGGAAAAAAACTTTCAAAACAAAAACAGCAAAAAAGAATCAAACTTTCCAAAATAACATCAAAAAACCAAGATCGATCAATCACAGAAAAAATAAAAAACTTCAAATCAGTCACAAAGAACCAAACAATTTCCCAAAAAATCCACTCAAAAAAACCAAATCAACTACACGAAACCACACTTGTAAAAAATCAAGATCGATCCATCATAGAACAAAACAAAAACTTCAAATCAACTATAAAAAACCAAACTTTCCCCAAAAAGACATCACACAGAAAACTCAAATCAGCTACAAAGAACCACATTCCTCCTCCTCCTTCCCTCGGGACGGACTCCAATGCCGACTACTTTCTCTCCCTCCTCGCCGACCAACTTCACCGCGACGGGGTTGGCGTCCCCACCTCCCTCAAGACTCACTCACACGTTCATCTCACTAGGCATCTCTCTTACTGATCTCGCCTTCCACCAGGAGAAAATGATGATGAATGAAACGTTTTGGGGATAATAAAAGGTTTCGTTGAGATATGTATGGTGGAAATCAAAGGTCGCATAGTTACGTGTGCGTGTGATTTTACCCTAAATAAATAAAATGTGATTTTATTAATCTTTGCTGACTAGACTGTTGAATGGACTGGTCACGTCAGACAACGTCTGGGACGCCGCGTGAACAAGTCATTTTCCTTTTCTTAATAGTGACCATGAATGTGTCGACTAGTTTATGTGTTGGCTTGTCACTCACTTTATGTAAAAGGTTATTGTTGCACTTCTTTAGCAAACTAGGTGGTCATTTTACTTACATGATACTGGAATCGATGTTCAGTTATTGCTTTTAGGTGGTCAATTTAGTGTTAGCTGATTTTAGCGTGGTTATGAAAACCGGACTGGTCGGTCGAACCGGTTCAACTGTGAACCGGTGGCCAGTCCAGTCCGAAGACCCCCCTAAACCGCATTTGACGTTGAATCAGACTGAACCGGCGGTTTGACCGTCCGGTTCAAGCCCGGTTCAAAATCTATAATTGAGAAAATAAGAAAAAAACACAAAATATGTAAAATCCAACAATTATATCAAGAAAACCAAACAAGATGTTGATTATAACAAAGATTTGGTAACCTTTTGGTAAAAGAAATTGAGAAAATCACAAAAAACTAAAGAATCTGGAATGATTAGGCAGAATAACCATAGACTCACAAATTCCTTCAAGAAAATTAGAAAAAGGTAGAGGAAGAGAGAACAAGAGCACCAGATTTTGGAGAGATTTATTGTTTTTTCGGTGGAGAAAGTTTTGTTCTTTTGGAGTGAGAAATGCTTTTATATGTTGGGAGAGATAAGCACAGTCGTTGGATTCAAACGTGAGGCTCAAATTATTCGTGAGTAGCACAATCCATGTGTTGTGGTGAAAGAGGATCTTGACAGTGAAGATGAAAAGATGAAGGGTTCAGATTTAGCCAAGGAAACACAATTAGTTGGATAGGATTGAGCAAGTCCTGACAGGTGGATTTTCTCTTGGTGAGTGGGCTGAATTTTCTAGACTGTTGGTGGTGGTTTTGGGCCGAACTGTTGGACTGAAGTGAAATAATATTTTTGGTTTATGAGGTGTACTTTTATATATATATTATATTTAATTATTTATGACGTCGCCGGTTCAACCACTGTTGAACCTTTGAGAATTCTGGTTCGATGCCCGGTTCAGTTCTGAAAACCATGGATTTTAGTTCTAACGAAATAGATTGGTCACAATTGTTCAAAGGAATTTTGAACTTTTAGCTTCTTCTGGCAGTAATTTTAATCATATATGATTCACAATGATTACAGCCTACAGGACTACAATTTCCTTGTTTGAACTTTTAGCTACTTCTGGCAGTAATTTTAATCATATATGATTCACTATTATTACAGCCTACAGGACTACAACTTCCTTGTTTGAAACATTGTATTATTTATTGTTTTTGTTGTCAGATATTCTTAAGTAGAGTTTTTTTTTGCACTCGATGTATTGATTTTGTAACTTATGTTTTTGCATGGTTATAATAACCAAACCAAGCTGCTTGGTTGTACTGCTATTGATCTTGTGACTGTTCCAGGAGGGGGAATGAAACCCCTTTTTTGGATGTTTACACTGAATTGATACTTTAACTGGCATGCCGATTCAGATTATCATTTCTGTTGGCTATTTTTTACTGTAATTTTGCATTTTTCCCTGTCGAATGTTCTGAATTTTTTGTAGGTTTCTTGCCGAGCACTTCTTCTCTTGTTCTAGAAGCATCGGTACTGCAGTTAAGTTGCTGACTTCAGATGAATCCAAGCTATTCTCGGTTATTCTCGTTTTCTACCTCTCCCTTTAGCTTGTGTTAGCTTTAGAGTTTAGCTTGTGTTAGCTAAGCTCCCTTCTGTCAAATTCTAACATGTTAATCCAATACATCTATAATTCAAATTACATGTTTAGTTGAACGAAATTATGATATCACTTGAATCGGGTTACAGTTTTAGTTGAACAGATAGTAACTGACATGGTCTGAACTTGAAACACATGATAATTGTAAATTGCAGATAATGAAAGAAGGAAGAACTGAAGACGTATATAGATGGTGACCAATAAAAGAAGGTTGCTGATAGCCTATTAAGTGTTACCACTTATGCCAACTTATTAGATGGAGTATTCAAGATTGGAAGATTCTTTGGTCCAAAGCAAATATATTCCTTAACAAACACTCAGTCAAATGCAAGGGCGTAACATTGTGAGATGGATGCTAGAACAATGTTGTGGATCTTAACAAGGTAAAGGAGATATCCGCACTAATCCAACCTACAATATCTTTACATTCTAATTATTACCTTATCTGCTTACAAGTCATCATGCACTAGCTAAACGAAAAAGATGCTTATATATTTCCTATTGTAGAAGTTATAGTTGATATTTTGTTTATTTTTGTTTTGATTTTAAAATTACATTTTCCTGTAGTTGTCTACTTCAAAACTGTAACATCCCGATACAACGGAAAATTTTAAAAATTCATAATCAAGACAAAGAGCATAATAATCAAAGGCGGGACTGTTACTTCTCATAAACGAATAGCGGTGCACCAGATTACATCAGAGTTTGTCAAAATGATACATGATTACAACAAAACGACAAAATAAGATAAAATGTAATCACGTCGACCTCAGCGGTCCGAGAAGAGGGATCCGACTCCAAAATGCGCGTGCCCGCCGATCACCACCCAACTGGACCTACAGCGGTCCTGAAAAAGATGCAACAACAATGCCTGAGTTTCCAGAAGGAAACCCCGTATGCCAACTCCCTATATATATGCATGAATTACACAAATGAACCTATCATAATAGTAGCGTGTCATGGCATCGACAGAAAGGAAAACAGTTCCCCCGAAGGGTAAAACAGGACATCAGTCCGTCAGTCAACAACGAGTCTCCCGAGGAGACCTACTGCGGGCACATGCAGCCTTACAGCACGCGACATCGCACCCCCACACGCGGCTACACTACTCATGGGTTCGGCAGGGAGCCTCTGTCACGCCTGCGCGCCGATAGAATACAGATCTGCAAATCTCAGTGGTCGGAGCCACAGGGACCAACGGGGCCGTCGCCCAGAAGGTATAACAACAACATCTCGATAGGTGCCCAGTCGAGGAATCAACATAGCCGGAACAGCCTCGGCCCAACAATCATCATCGCCGGCACAACCTCGGCGGCATCACCGGCACAGCATCGGTGGTCCATCACAACGTCTGACACAGTATCGGACGGGTCCAGACCGAAGTCTGCCAGGTCATCAGGCTCCTTGAGCCGCGAACACCAACCGCGCCGCTAAAAAGCAGGGCAGCGACCTCCGTAGCCCGTGGGCCGGTAGTCACCTCACCCAACGCCAGTTGCGTGCCCGCACAAACATCAACATTGGGATCTGCGATCCCTCGGGCCTGCTATACTACAAAGTGCACAATCGATCCATCTCAAGTCACGGTCCATACACGGAGGTGACGCGTCCCGAACACCCACACTCTTCCCAACGGCGGTCCCTGGGCAGGCACGCATCACGCGCCCACCGTCACCTCCCGGCTCACGCACAAGGTGAGGACACGGGTTTCCGTGGACAAAGTTGGCGTTCAAATGGGAACCAGGAATTCTGTTCTTGGCCCAAACGGTCGACCGGAAGAGGTGATTCGGTCGACCGGTTCCAGAAAGGAATCGGTCGACCGTACTCCTAAAACAGTCTAACCGCTGCGTTCAAAATAGAACCCCCCAACGGTCGAACAAAGGTCTAAAACCGGTCGACCGAACGAGGTCAAAATCCGGAGTCTGGTCAACATCAAAAATCGGATCTATCGGTCGACCGACTCAGGGGTCCCGGTCGACCGAAATCCTACAGGGTCAACCTAGCATTCTACGTCATAAAACGGTCGAACACAACCAACAATCGGTCAAACAAGCATGCAATAAAATCCAATACACTTAAGTTCCGGTCGAACGACCCAGGGAACCGGTCGACTGAAAACAGGCAGAACGTCCCAACTCACCAGCAATATGCACTACGGGTCGACCGCCACAAGGCATCGTTCGACTGGTGAAGGTTAAAGTCGGGCAAAAACACTACATTCGGTCGACCGCCAGAAGGAACCGGTCGACCGTTGGTCGTCTTCAACCTCGCGTCAGCCGAGGTTTTTCACGGAAAACAACGCCGAGGAGGTCTCCGACCTCCCCGTCCGACCAACACAACCCTTCACAAGGGTTAACAACACAAAATCACATTATCAAGTTGACATACCTCGAAGGAGACAACGCAACCGCTGGAGCTCCGCTCGCGCTTGCTGCCTCCGGTGATCTCCTCGTGCGCTCAACTCCGCACCTCTCCCGCCTGGACCGCCTCACACCTCACGCCGACGCAACCTCCTCCGCCTGAGCTTGAGCGACTGAGGAAGAAGGTGGGTGCTTGGTGAGAATGAAGGAAAAGAAGGAAAAGATGGTGTTGCTTTGGTTTATAAAACCCAAACCTCACACCCCAAGCACGCCCAACCATGCCTCCCCTACCTTCCACCTTACCTCCATCACTTCACCTTACCTCCAACCATACCTCCCTCTCTCCTCCAAGTCAAACCTCCACTTAACCACTAATTAAACCCTAAACCGGGTTAGGGTCCTAACAATCCACCCAACTTAAAAGGATTTCGTCCCGAAATCAAAGCAAACTACTCACCGAAAAGCTCTGGATACTGCCTTCTGACTTCCTCCTCGATCCCCCAAGTGGCCTCGCGCTCGCTGTGATGCTGTCACCTGACCTTCACCATCGGAATGGTCCTCCTCCTGAGCTGATGATCCATGCGGTCGACTATCTCCACTGGTCTCTCCTCGAGCGACATGTCCTGCTAAATCTCTGGTACTGCTACCTCAATAACGTGAGCCGGATCTGCAATGTACTTCCTCAGCATCAATACATGGAAGACGTTGTGAAGACCCGAAAACTGCGGCGGCAATGCAATCCGGTAGGCAACCTCTCCAACTCGGTCGAGGATCTCAAACGGTCCAACATACCTCGGACTGAGCTTCCCCTTCTTCCCAAACCTCATCACACCTCGGGCAGGGGAAATCTTCAGAAACACATGGTCGCCCACCTCGAAACTCAACACTCGTCTGCGTCGATCAGCATAACTCTTCTGCCTGCTCTGTGCTGTGGCCAGTCTCCTCCTGATCACATCCACCTTCTGTGCATACATCTGCACGATCTCTGGCCCCACTAACTGCCTCTCGCCCACATCACTCCAGCATACCGGCGATCTGCAAGGCCTCCCGTACAACGCCTCGTACGGTGTCATCCCAATACTCGAGTGGTAGTTGTTGTTGTAGGCAAACTCTATCAGCGGCAAGTGCTCATCCCAGTGCCCTGCCCAATCCAGTGTGCATGCTCTCAGCATATCCTCCAAGGTCTGAATCGTCCTCTCTGACTGACCATCGGTCTGCAGATGAAACGCTGTACTGAACCTCAGACGCGTCCCCAAAGCCTGCTGCAGACTCCCCCAAAATCTGGAAGTGAATCAAGGATCTCGATCGGAGATGATGCTCACTGGCACTCCATGCAACCTGACTATCTCCTCCACGTACAACTTAGCTAGACCCTCCAAAGGCAACGTGGTCCTGATCGCCAAGAAGTGCGCCGACTTGGTCAGTCGATCGACTATCACCCAAATCACGTCGTGGAATCTCCTCGTCTTCGGCAATCCCGTGACAAAATCCATCGTCACGTGCTCCCACTTCCACTCAGGAAGCTCAATACACTGCATCGGTCCTGCTGGCCTCTGATGCTCGATCTTCACCTGCTGACAGACCAAGCATCGCTCCACAAACTCTGCAATGTCCCTCTTCATGCCCTTCCACCAGAAGTTCCGCTGCAGGTCCTTATACATCTTCGTGCTCCCCGGATGAATGGTGTATCTAGCTCTGTGTGCCTCCTCCATGATGTCATCTCTCAGCCCATCGAACTTCGGCACCCAGATCCGACTCCTGAACCTCAGACCACCATCAACCCCCACACTGAAATCTGATCCATCTCTGGAAGCTAACTGTAGCAGAACAGCTAACTCATCATCCCCCTGCTGAGCCTGAACCAACCGTGAGACAGTCTGCGGCTCCACCCGAAGCCCAGCAATCACTGCTCCCTCTGTACCCTCTGTGAACGGTCTCCACTCTGACAAAGCCTCGAGTAGCCTCCACTCCTGGATGCACAGACTCGCAACTGAAACCTCCACCTTCCTGCTCAGCGCATCTGCAACCGAATTCGCCTTTCCCGGATGATAGGAAATGGTGAAGTCGTAGTCCTTAATGAACTCAAGTCATCTGCGCTGCCTCATATTCAGCTCCTTCTGCGAGAACAGATACTTCAGACTCTGATGATCGGTGAAGACCTCGAACTGCTCGCCATACAGATAGTGCCGACAGGTCTTCAACGCGTGAACTACTGCTGATAACTCCAGATCGTGAGTAGGGTAGTTCTTCTCGTGCACCTTCAGTTGTCTCGAAGCGTACGACACCACCTTCCCGTGCTGCATCAGAACGCAGCCCAAGCCAATCCCTGATGCATCGCTGTAAATCACAAAGCCTCCACTGCCACTCGGTAGAGTCAGAACAGGTGCTGTCGTCAATCGCCTCTTCAGCTCCTGAAAGCTGTCCTCGCACTTCTGGGACCAAACAAACTTGACGCCCTTCTGCGTTAACGCTGTCAGCAGCGACGCAAGTCTGGAGAAATCCTGGATAAATCGTCTGTAGTACCCTGCCAGCCCTACGAAACTCCTGATCTCCGTCACGCTCGTCGGGGCTCTCCACTGAGTCACTGCCTCGACCTTCGCCGTATCCACTGAAATCTCATCTGCTGACACAATATGCCCCAGAAAAGCCACCTGATCCAACCAAAACTCGCACTTCATGTACTTGGCATAAAGCTACTGATCCCTCAATATGCCAAGCACAATCCTAAGGTGCTCTCGATGCTGCTCCCTGTCAGGCGAGTACACCAAGATGTCGTCCACGAACACCACGACAAATCTGTCGAGGTACGGCTGGAAGGTCCTATTCATCAGATCCATGAATGCGGCAGGCGCATTCGTCAGTCCAAATGGCATCACCAAGAACTCGTAGTGGTCGTACCGCGTCCTGAAGGCTGTCTTCTGAACATCTGCCTCCCTGATCCGAAACTGGTGATAACCCAAACGCAGATCGATCTTCGAGAACACTCTCGCCGTCTGCAACTGATCAAACAAATCATCAATCCTGGGCAAAGGATACCGGTTCCGAACGGTAACCTTATTCAACATCTTGTAGTCAATGCACATCCGCAACGATCCATCCTTCTTCTCCACGAAAAGCACAGGCGCTCCCCCATGGAGAAACACTCGGTCGAATGAACCCGGACTCCATCAACTCCTGCAACTGCTTCTTCAGCTCTGTCAACTCAGCAGGTGCCATACGATATGGTGCCTTCTACTGAGGTGTCGTACCCGCTACCAACTCGATGCCGAACTCGATCTCTCGGTGCGGCAGTAACGCTGGAATCTCTGCTGGAAACACATATGGGAACTCCTGCACAACCTCTATATCCTCCAGCCTCCTCGTCTCAGGATCAGGAACAACTAGCGTGGCCACGAACGCTCTGCATCCCTGCTGTATCAGTCTCTGTGCCTTAACCGCAGACACAATCAGACGACCCCCTCTGCTCCTGGCACCTCTGATCAGAACATCTGGCAAGCCCCCCATCGGAATCAGGATCTTCTTCTCACGGCAAAAGACCCGCACGTCGTACTGTGACAGCCAATCCATCCCCAGTATGACGTCGAAGTCCACCATCGGTAACAAGACCAGATCAGCCGGAAAATCATGGTCTCCCGAAGCAACTGTGGTGCCGGGGAAAAAGCTCCCCACAGTGCCCACCTCACCCATGGGCGTGCTGACCTCCAAAACATCAGTCAGCAGCACAGAGGTCCGACCCAACTCGCCAGCAAACTTCTCTGAAATGAAGGAGTGAGTGGTGCCGCAATCAAACAACACACACGCTACAGAACCAGAAACTGAAAGCGTACCTTCCACGACGGTGTTGGAGTCCCTCGCCTCCTCAGCCTGAATAGTGAACTCGCCCGGTCTTCCTGCCTTGGCCCGGTGAAACAACTGATCGGCTGCCTCTGCCTACTGCTGGTGGTCCTGGCCTCCTGCTCGGCTCTCCCTGCCTCTGAGGACAATCGCGGACGAAATGTCCCATCTGACCGCAACCCATACATGCTCCAGTCCAACGGGGACACTCCTGTCCTGGATGAAACCTCCCGCAGTAAGTGCACGCTCCTGACTGACGTGCTCCTCCTCCATCGAACCTGGGCCTCTTGCCCGGGTTCCCTGCTCCACGACCAGCTACCCTGCTACCGGTGCTCAATGGCGCCTTCCGCGCCTCCTGAAGACACTCCCTCTGGTCCTGCTCGATGATAGTAGCATGCTTCACCGCATCTACAAGGGTCCGCGGCATGCTGTTGATCACCCGAGATCGAAGCGGCTGTCTCAGTCCCTTCACAAACTTCCTCGCCCGCTGCTCTGGGGTCACACAGATCTCTGGGCAGTAACGCTCCAAGGCGTTGAACCTGCTGATGTAGCTCGCCAGAGTCATCTCCTTCTGCTCGAGCGACATGAACTCCTCCCTCTTCTGATCCCTGACATGCTGGGGGAAGTACTGCTCGTGGAACACCTCCAAGAACTCCTCCCAGCTCACATCCACACAATCATCAAACAACACCATGGACGTGGACCTCCACCAGTTGGCGGCCTCGCCATCGAACAAATAGGTGTCCAGCTCCACCATCCTCTCCGGTGCAACACCAATCGCGCGGAAAATCTTCTCCATCCTGAAGATCCAATCCTCCGCAACCTCTGGGGCCCTCCTGCCATCAAAAGTCGGCGGGTGCTGACGCATGAACCGATCGTGCTCAGCTCCCACTCCGCCCAGGGCGCTCTGAGCTGCCTAACGCTCCAGAAACTCGCCCAATCTGTCCCGATGAGCACCAGAAGTGTCGTCACTGGGATCACGATCGCGTGGAGAACTCCTCACGTGCCTAGGTGCCATCTGACAGAAGAAACAATCACAACTTCAGCCATGTATGCATGCTAAAAGATAAAATGCATGAATCCTATTACTACAAGGGTGATTTCATTGGGAACCGCATAGGAATCGACCGCTCTGATACCAAATTGTAACATCCTGATACAGCGGAAATTTTAAAAATTCATAATCAAGACAAAGAGCATAATAATCAAAGGCGGGACTGTTACTTCTCATAAACGAATAGCGGTGCACCAGATTACATCAGAGTTTGTCAAAATGATACATGATTACAACAAAACGACAAAATAAGATAAAATGTAATCACGTCGACCTCAGCGGTCCGAGAAGAGGGATCCGACTCCAAAATGCGCGTGCCCGCCGATCACCACCCAACTGGACCTACAGCGGTCCTGAAAAAGATGCAACAACAATGCCTGAGTTTCCAGAAGGAAACCCCGTATGCCAACTCCCTATATATATGCATGAATTACACAAATGAACCTATCATAATAGTAGCGTGTCATGGCATCGACAGAAAGGAAAACAGTTCCCCCGAAGGGTAAAACAGGACATCAGTCCGTCAGTCAACAACGAGTCTCCCGAGGAGACCTACTGCAGGCACATGCAGCCTTACAGCACGCGACATCGCACCCCCACACGCGGGTACACTACTCATGGGTTCGGCAGGGAGCCTCTGTCACGCCTGCGCGCCGATAGAATACAGATCTGCAAATCTCAGTGGTCGGAGCCACAGGGACCAACGGGGCCGTCGCCCGGAATGTATAACAACAACATCTCGATAGGTGCCCAGTCGAGGAATCAACATAGCCGGAACAGCCTCGGCCCAACAATCATCATCGCCGGCACATCCTCGGCGGCATCACCGGCACAACATCGGTGGTCCATCACAACGTCCGGCACAGCATCGGACGGGTCCAGACCGAAGTCTGCCAGGTCATCAGGCTCCTCGAGCCGCGAACACCAACCGCGCCGCTAAAAGCAGGGCAGCGACCTCCGTAGCCCGTGGGCCGGTAGTCACCTCACCCAACGCCAGTTGCGTGCCCGCACAAACATCAACATTGGGATCCGCGATCCCTCGGGCCTGCTATACTACAAAGTGCACAATCGATCCATCTCAAGTCACGGTCCATACACGGAGGTGACGCATCCCGAACACCCACACTCTTCCCAACGGCGGTCCCTGGGCAGGCACGCATCACGCGCCCACCGCCACCTCCCGGCTCACGCACAAGGCGAGGACACGGGTTTCCGTGGACAAAGTTGGCGTTCAAATGGGAACCATGAATTCTGTTCTGGGCCCAAACGGTCGACCGGAAGAGGTGATTCGGTCGACCGGTTCCAGAAAGGAATCGGTCGACCGTACTCCTAAAACGGTCTACCGCTGCGCTCAAAACAGAACCCCCCAACGGTCGAACAAAGGTCTAAAACCGGTCGACCGAACGAGGTCAAAATTCGGAGTCTGGTCAACATCAAAAATCGGATCTATCGGTCGACCGACTCAGGGGTCCCAGTCGACCGAAATCCTACAGGGTCAACCTAGCATTCTACGTCATAAAACGGTCGAACACAACCAACAATCGGTCGAACAAGCATGCAATAAAATCCAGTACACTTAAGTTCCGGTCGAACGACCCAGGGAACCGGTCGACCGAAAACAGGCAGAATGATGCATTGCATACATTGCATCATATGTCTTTCATTTAGATTGCTTTTAATTCAATAAATGCTACCAAGGTATGTGTTTAGCCTTGTTTACAGAATACAGGGACCTGAATGCAAATTACCCACATCCCGAGCATAAACGCGTGCAAAAGATTCATTTCTTTCATAAAGACAAGTTCAAGTTTATCGAGTTTCAAATGGAAATGCATCCAAGCACAAAAGCATTCAAGGAGCTAATCACAAAAAGGTCAGGGGCTTAAATGCAAAATGTCAAGGACCTGACTACAAAATAAAAGGACCAAGTTATTGTGTGGAGAAAGTCAAAAGAAAAAAATCAATTATAAAATCTCCAACAATGGAAGGAATTAATCCGGAGCTCAAGAGATTGGAAAGAAATCATCCAGACGCGCAAAGGAGGATCAAATCATACCATAAACGCACAGCCAAAACCCGGACCGAATCAGACTCACATGGGCGGCGAATTCGCCGCACCACACATGTATTGGGCGGCGAATTCGCCGCCCCCCTTGCTCTATATTTGTCCCAATTCTGGCCACTCCTGTATCGACGCGTGTACTCTCCTTTTATGTATTGGTATCCTTTGTATCGGCTATAAATAGCCTCGTAGCACGAATGTAACACATCTTTGAACCTTTGGTCTTGGATCATTAGTAATAAATTTCTGTTTTATTTTGTTTTGTTTCTCTTTTCTTTTAATGTCTCTAGGATCCCTTCTTCTTCCTCCCTCCATGAGTTTCTAACTCTTTCCAAAGGGTGGAGGTGATGGAATTAGGGTTAGAGAAGATAAATTGCATGTTATTATTTTAAGTTCATGATTAGTATATTTTGATTACTTGAGTTTATGTTAAGTCATTTATCTTGTAATGCTTCATAACTAACATGATTTACAATAAGTTTCAGTAATTCTCTGATCTAAACCTAAATCTAAACCTCCATCCTACGGATTTCCCTCTTTGTTCTTGTTTTAGTTTATTTGTTCTTGTTCTTGCTTTAGATAATTATAATCCAAAAACCTAAAAACCCAATTGATTCTTCTCTCCTTCTTTCTCCTTAAACGAAAATCACACTAAGAACAAAATCTCTCCCTCCTTGTGTTCGACCCGTACTTGCCACCGCTTCATCGAGGCCGTGCACTTGCGGTATAAATAAAATTCTCATCAAGTTTTTGGCGCCGTTGCCGGGGAGGCGACGCAGATTTTGTTTATTTTTGTGATTTCGATTTTATCCTGTTTATCTTGTGCGCGATCTAAATATTTGGATTTGTGTTTCAGGAGACAACAGAGTGCACGGCGAAATCCGGGCACCTTCTGAGCTTAACGAGCGGCGAAATCGCCGCATACCAAGAGCAACCTGCGGCGGAATCACCGCACACCTGAAGCATCTGGGCTTCAAATTTTTCTGGGACGCGACTCATCTCTGGGTAGACGCGTGGAGCTACTGGAATTTCGAGAGCGGGCGGCGAACCCGACTGAGCATTGCGTAGGTAACCTTTGTTGCCTTTTTTTTCCTCGTAATTTCTAGTTTCAGAAAATTTCCTTTTCATAGAATTGCACGTGTTAGGGTTTAAAATTCCATAATTGGCAATATTTCAACTCTGACCTAAAATTCGCAAAATTAGAAAGACCTTAGTGCATGCATCATATAATGTTTTGTTTGCATTATTCTTGCTAAATTCTTGCAAATCAATTTCTGTTGAAGAGTGCTAGAGGCAAGGTACGTATCGCGGTTTTTAACGATTGCACTTAAGCATATAATTTAATTTGCATACAACCTTGCAATTGCCCCCATTAAAAAGATCATTGTTTGACTATGTTTGTTAGATCTAAGTTAAACTATCTTAAGCAACTCCGTAGGAAAAGATACGGTGGGGATTTCATCACCCTTCCGTGGCCCACAAATCACAATCCTAAAGTGTCACCCAAGCCTTAAAATTTAAAATCAATTAGACATTGGCCCCTAAGGACTCAGACTCAATTAAGGAGAAGAATTGGTTTGACTTGCTATGACCTGAAGCCGATCGAATTCAATTTGGTGTCTAGGAAGTGTTTTTGTGTTGACGAAAGTCTTCCAAGCGAAGTTGTTGTCTAATTGGCACCGACTCTGTCGGAAGCGCCCCCACTAGCTATACACTACCTGGCCAATTTGGTTTGATTAGTGAGGGAGGTGAATCAAGCGAATCAATTCGACTCAACCAGTTAGGAGTCGTCTAGATTAAGTGACACTAGGTCTAGGATTGTTTGAACTGTGCTTGTTCAGGAAATTTCTGGCCAACCCTTGAATTTACCTTTTAGAGTTAAGTTTCCCTTCTAGTCTGAGTCTTCTTTCCCTTCTCATCTTTCCCTTTCTATTGTTTGTTTCCATTTTTTATTATTAAAAAAAACGAAAATTAAAAAAAAATTTAATTCTTGAAATTAAATTTTGAATTTAAATTTCGAATTTGAATTCAAAAATTGATTCAACCCGGTGCACTCAGATTTGGATTCGGGACTTGAGTAATCGACTCTCACGAGTTCATCTAGATTCCAGCCTGGAACTTAACCCCAATCCACCTGTTGCACCACCTCACCCGGATCCAATGGGTGAGAACGTAGTGGACCCGCCTGTTGCACAACCTATAACTCTGAGGGATCGATGCTATCCAGCGATGGCTGCTCAGCCATCGTGCATCGTTATGCCCACCATACCGGGTCGCGACTTCGAACTTAAGGCACAATACATGAGTATGTTGCCTAAGTTCACCTCTAGGGAAGATCCATATCTCTTCCTTAGAGAATTTGAGGAAATCTGCTCTCTTATGCAATACCAGCATATCCCTGAAGAGGCAGTGCGTCTGAAATTTGTGCCTCTGGCACTAAAAGACGACGCTAAGAAATGGCTATATAGTCTAGCCGAAAGATCTATTAGGAGTTGGGCTGAGTTTGTTCAAGTATTCCTGAAAAAATATTTTCCCAACCATAAGACTATGAGGATTAGGAATGAAATTGTTGCATTCGTTCAGTCTGAGAGCGAGCCGTTCTATTCATATCTAGAAAGATTTAAGAGTGTACTAACCCAATGCCCTCATCATGGAATTCCAAGATGGCAATTATGCCAAATTATTTATGAGGGATTGACACCCACATCTAGAGTTATGCTAGAATCCGTAAGCCAAGGGAACTTTATGTCGAAAAATGAAAATGATGCCTGGACTTTCCTTGAGGATTTAGCCGAAAACAGTATGCAATGGGACAATGCTAGAACACCGCTTAACCCAAGTATTGGATCTAGAATAGCAAGCCAACCCAAACCAGGTGTCTTAGCTGTAGATGCCAATATAGCGGCTGAAGCAAAACTAGCTACCCTTATGCGCAGAATGGAAAGTCTAGAGCTACAAGTCCAAACCCGAGTGAATCAAGCATCGTCTATCCCCTGCTCTAGATGTGGTCAGACTGGTCATGTAATGGAGGATTGTGCGGACTGGGAACAAGTTAATGCCATGTATAACCATGCTAGAAATGACCCCTACGCATCAACCTATAACTCTGGTTGGCGTAATAATTCCAATTTCTCATCAAACCAACAAGGTCAACCTCCTAGACAACAACCAAACCCGTATGTCCAAAATAATACATCTTCTGGGTTTAGTAACAATAACGATCATGAGGTTAGGTTGACAAGCTTGGAAAATTTGATGAAAACCTTTATACAAACAACCAACCAGACCTTCCAAAGGCTAGAGACACAAGTCAGTCAACTAGCACAAATAGTAGCTGAAAGAGAGAAGGGTCGGTTTCCAAGTCAACCTGAGGTGAACCCTAGATCTAATAATAATTCATATCAATCTTATCAACCACCCTCAGGAAATAACAACCCCAGACCGGTTCAAATGATTAACGAGGAAGGACTGTTCCAACAAATCAATGCAGTAGTGTCATTACGGTCCGGACGACAAATTGATAACAATGTGGTAAACCCTAGAATGTCTAATCAATCTAGCCATCAAGCAACCACATATGACCTGACCATTGAACCTGACGTCCAAATTGAAAAGCCCAACCCACCTACACAACCTGAACCCATAGCTCAACCTGAACCTGAGCGAGTCTATGTTCCTAAAGCCCTTTTTCCCAATAGACTCAAGAAGAGCTCAAGTGCACAAATGGAGAAAATCTTAGAAGTATTTAAGCAAGTTAAGGTGAATATTCCACTCTTAGATATGATTCAACAAATACTTGCTTATGCTAAATTCTTGAAAGATTTGTGCACTAAAAAGAGAAAAACGAATGTACCAAAGAAGGCATTCTTAACTGCAAACATATGCTCTATTCTTTCCAACACATCTCCTATAAAATATAAGGACCCTAGGTGTCCCACAATTTCATGTTCAATAGGAGATACTTTTATCAATAAAGCCCTTCTAGACCTAGGTGCAAGCGTTAACATACTCCCATTTTCTGTCTACGAGCAACTCAACCTTGGTCCACTGAAACCCTCTAAGACAACCCTCCAATTCGCTGATTGTTCTGTTAAGAAATCGAGAGGTATAGTAGAGGACGTTTTGATTAAGGTTGGTGACTTCATTTATCAAGTGGATTTTGTCGTACTTGATACTGAACCTGTTGTAAATCCTAATCGACAAATCTCTGTAATTCTATGTAGACCCTTTTTAGCCACTTCGGAAGCATTAATAAACTGTCGAAATGGGCTCATGCAATTATCTTTCGGGAACTTAAAATCAGAATTTAATATCTTCCATATTGATAATGAGCCAGAAATAATATGCAACCCAAGTGATGTTGTGATGAGAGCACGTATTTATCAGAATTCTGAATCAAATAAATCATCACATAAGCAAAAAGGAAGTAAGAAAAAAGGGAGTGATTCATTTACTCAACCACCATCACTCGAGCAAATAAGCGAACCAATTCAAGTGAGAAGAGTGGAATCTTTTCCTCAAGTCAACATGGGGAACAATTCAAATGGATACATGCACCAATATGGTGTCATTCAATCCAGTTCTGATTACGGTTGACTATGAGCAAACTCAACCCCTCTACCGCAAGCCGACTCAGGTAATAAGTGCATTTATTTTATCTATGCATACATTGAGGACAATGCATGATTTAGGTGTGGGGGGTGTTTATCTATGTATATATCTATTTGTTTGTTTTCTTCTATTTAAAAAAAATCAATGTTCCATGACATAGCTTAAGATTGAACTACCAAAATCTGTGTACAAATTGCATTTAGTTTTTGTTCCTTATTATATAGTTCTGCTTGTAGAAATTGTGACATAAATCTAAGTTCCAAAGAAATAACACATTGCCCTTTAAGACATGTATGCACTTAAATTGGATGAATCAAATCCTTGAAGTGGTTGATAAAAAGCAGAGGTTGAGGAAAATACACCGGGAAGTGTGGACTTCTAATAGCAATTAAGCCTTGAGGAAAATAAAAGTAAAAATAAAGGAATAAAGTGAGGAAAGCACATTTTGCAAAATGATTACAAAAGCCCAAGCCTTTGAGTCACTGTTCCGTAGGGGTATCTTAAAACCCGGTAACTTGAGTCTTCCAGCTCGGGATTATCGACCAAACTCGCTACACGAATGCAAAAAGTGTATAAGTGTCAAAAAGAAAAAAAAGCAAATGTGTTGAATCACGGAAAAAGAAAAAATACTTTAAGATACTCAAGGCCCAAAGCTAAAAGAATGATCCATGTCATGGTTGATCCAAATGATACTTCACCACCAGAGGAGGCGTGCAAAATAATTCAAGTGATAAACATGTGTAGAAGGGTTAGTGGTGTGAATGTTGGAGGAACAAAGACCAAGTCATATTTTTAATGAGTTAGATTTATATAATGAGCATGCAAAAATTCTTAGTGAGATGTATATGGTTGAGGTAGGGATATTGAGAACTATTAATGAAACGTTGATTCAGGATTTTGTGGGTATATCCGCTGAAAACCCTCAGGAGACAACACTCCTCCTCCTAGGAAACTTGGAGGTTTAAAGGCTTGTTGCACATGCTAAGTGCAACCGTGATTCCTACGAAAGTGAGTTAGGATTTCCCTGTTTTTATTTTTCGTATCTTCTATTTTGCTAGGGACTAGCAAAATCTAGGTGTGGGGGTATTTGATGCATTGCATACATTGCATCATATGTCTTTCATTTAGATTGCTTTTAATTCAATAAATGCTACCAAGGTATGTGTTTAGCCTTGTTTACAGAATACAGGGACCTGAATGCAAATTACCCACATCCCGAGCATAAACGCGTGCAAAAGATTCATTTCTTTCATAAAGACAAGTTCAAGTTTATCGAGTTTCAAATGGAAATGCATCCAAGCACAAAAGCATTCAAGGAGCTAATCACAAAAAGGTCAGGGGCTTAAATGCAAAATGTCAAGGACCTGACTACAAAATAAAAGGACCAAGTTATTGTGTGGAGAAAGTCAAAAGAAAAAAATCAATTATAAAATCTCCAACAATGGAAGGAATTAATCCGGAGCTCAAGAGATTGGAAAGAAATCATCCAGACGCGCAAATGAGGATCAAATCATACCATAAACGCACAGCCAAAACCCGGACCGAATCAGACTCACATGGGCGGCGAATTCGCCGCACCACACATGTATTGGGCGGCGAATTCGCCGCCCCCCTTGCTCTATATTTGTCCCAATTCTGGCCACTCCTGTATCGACGCGTGTACTCTCCTTTTATGTATTGGTATCCTTTGTATCGGCTATAAATAGCCTCGTAGCACGAATGTAACACATCTTTGAACCTTTGGTCTTGGATCATTAGTAATAAATTTCTGTTTTATTTTGTTTTGTTTCTCTTTTCTTTTAATGTCTCTAGGATCCCTTCTTCTTCCTCCCTCCATGAGTTTCTAACTCTTTCCAAAGGGTGGAGGTGATGGAATTAGGGTTAGAGAAGATAAATTGCATGTTATTATTTTAAGTTCATGATTAGTATATTTTGATTACTTGAGTTTATGTTAAGTCATTTATCTTGTAATGCTTCATAACTAACATGATTTACAATAAGTTTCAGTAATTCTCTGATCTAAACCTAAATCTAAACCTCCATCCTACGGATTTCCCTCTTTGTTCTTGTTTTAGTTTATTTGTTCGTGTTCTTGCTTTAGATAATTATAATCCAAAAACCTAAAAACCCAATTGATTCTTCTCTCCTTCTTCCTCTTAATCGAAAATAACATCAATCACGAAATCTCTCCCTCCTTGTGTTCGACCCGTACTTGCCACGTCTTCATAGACGCCGTGCACTTGCGGTATAAATTTAATTCTTCATCACAGAACGTCACAACTCACCAGCAATATGCACTACCGGTCGACCGCCACAAGGCATCGTTCGACCGGTGAAGGTTAAAGTCGGGCAAAAACACTACATTCGGTCGACCGAGGAACCGGTCGACCGTTGGTCGTCTTCAACCTCGCGCCAGCCAAGGTTTTTCACGGAAAACAACGCCGAGGAGGTCTCCGACCTCCCCGTCCGACCAACACAACCCTTCACAAGGGTTAACAACACAAAATCACACTATCAAGTTGACATACCTCGAAGGAGACAACGCAACCGCCGGAGCTCCACTCGCGCTTGCTGCCTCCGGTGATCTCCTCGTGCGCTCAACTCCGCACCTCTCCCGCCTGGACCGCGTCACACCTCACGCCGACGCAACCTCCTCCGCCTGAGCTTGAGCGACTGAGGAAGAAGGTGGGTGCTTGGTGAGAATGAAGGAAAAGAAGGAAAGGATGGTGTTGCTTTGGTTTATAAAACCCAAACCGCACACCCCAAGCACGCCCAACCATGCCTCCCCTACCTTCCACCTTACCTCCGTCACTTCACCTTACCTCCAACCATACCTCCCTCTCTCCTCCAAGTCAAACCTCCACTTAACCACTAATTAAACCCTAAACCGGGTTAGGGTCCTAACAAAAACGCTCTCTGTTATTTGTTGTTACCTTCAATGCGCGACTCCTTTTTATCAAACACAATGTAGTATCTTCTGACCCAATATCCATGCTTCATTTTTGGCTGCCCCTCTGTATGCATCAAAAATTGTGATGCACTTGTAAGAAGCCAACAAGAAATAGTCTTAACTGCATGAGCAATATATTCCATTTTTCAATTGTAATGCTATCTTTGATAACTTGCTAAACTATATTATTACCTAATGAAGTGTTTTAGTTTTAGTGGCTTCCATGAGTTTATATAAACTTAAAGGTTAGGACAATATATTATGTAAGTTCTCTTGGTTTCTTGAAAACGATTATCACCTTAAGGGTTTTGAATTCCTAAGAGTTGTACATTCATTGAACGTGGTTTGCTTATTTGACGTGGTTTCATAATGCAAGCCTTGTTGCTGGGGTCAACTTTAAAACCACCACAATGAATTATGTCCTGAACGTCTTCTATTGTCTTTATATTTTTGTCCTTCCGTACAAATCTTAGAACTACAGCGGAATATCATGTCAGGTTAGGACTTGGGAGGTCAGAGAACTGAAAAATGTGTAGGTAGTGTTCCCCGGATGCATCAAGTTGAGTCAAAAACACCGTTGTACAGTGGTTTCATCGAACTTGATCAGTTTATTATATGCATTGAGTTCGCAGACATGATTAAGGAGATACTTGACCTGACTCGATATATATTATCTCTTTGCCTTCTCTGTTGGCGCTAATTCAATTAGTGCATCATAGATGGATCAGATGAAACCCTATGTGCTACTGCCTTCTCGAAGATGCTCAGTTTGGTCGCATGATTTATGTTGCGATTTGGCAGTTGCAAGGTTGAGTGGCAACTTTTATATAATCATCGCAAACATGTAATAGTTTTTTTTTTACAGAGAGAAGGGTTCCATTTCCAAATCTGATTTAGTTGTCTTGATTCCCATTTGTTTTTCAAACTTGCAGAGCTGATGCAATTAATGATGTTATGATGCAGCTCATTGGTTTCAAATTTGTATAGGTCTCCTGGTGCACAGAAGAAGTGATATACACTGGGTAGCCAAACAAGCTACATCTAGCAAGATGTAGTTCAATCAGAGCAACTGAAGATATCTGTAAGAGTGGTACGCCTACCTCTGTAAATAAGAACCATGATTATTTTATTGCTTTCCAAGCATTTACAGGCTCTTGAAGATTGTTTTTTATTAGTTAAATTCAACATATGGAACAATACGTAATCCTGTATGTTTTCTTGATTGTAATTGATAAGATCCATTACAACTTCCCGTTACCTATTCCATCAGTGCAAGAGTTTCAAGCCATTTATTTGTCTAAAATAGGTTGATTTGACGGGTCAAATTGTGGCAAAAGGTTTTGCATGAACAGTCGACTCTTCTTACACCGTCTTATCACTAGTTGACATAGGCTCTAGTTATCAGAAATATCTGAAGAGCGTTTTTTTGCTGAACTGTAGTCCCTATAGCTTGGTACTGAACTCAATTTTCTTGAAACCATTCGGTGTGTAACTGTTTTGAAAATAACTTTCTGTTGTAATCCCCAATTGACCAGTAGATGTTTACAAAACATGTTTATCGATGTTTTATCTTATAGGTTGCCGTAGTTGGAGAGCGATTGGCAGCAGGCTGCCGATGCATTTAGATACTTATTTATTTGTCCATGGTACTCATCCGTTTATTTATTGGTCCTTTGGTGAAGCCATGTCTGCTTTCTTTCGCAGGTGAGAATTGCGAAGAATGCGAGAACTTCAAGCAACTACGCTTCTTAAGGATTCATCTTTGTCTTACAAAATGACCATATCATGTTCCGAACTTTCAATCTCTATCTTTTCGGGTGAAAACAATGGGGTTCTCAAGTTGAACAAGTTTTTCTTGAACTCATTTTGTTGTTTTTGCTTTTGGATGGAAAAAAATTGAATTAAACTGGTTTTCCATGTACTTGGTTTGATTTTTTCCCAGAAGTAGTTAGCTTTGATTGTTGTCTGGAAATATGTTTGCAGAATCTAGTCTTCCAGACACACTAGTTTGACTTCTGACATGGGATTTCAAGATTTCCAGGTTGACGTCTCTCTTTCTGAAAATACATTTTTTTTGTCTTAGACTGATAATTATGGAAATATTTCTCGGATAACAATTATGGAAACTATTACCCTTTTGCAAGTCTAGTTCATGTATTTAGTGTTGGTTTGGGAGACACAAACTTCTAAGATTGGGGCGTTGAAGATGGGGAAATTTGTAAAATCATCCAGACCCATGTATTGTAGAAATGTATGGGGACGAGATTAGTAGGAGAGGAAGAGATTTTATTTCTGTATGTTTTGAAGTGATTTACATGGTTTGAATCTGAGGCTATTTATACAACATATTTTAGCCGTTTGGTTGTAATAAATGCTTGTTTGGAGAACCCCAATCGACATGGAATGTCATGCAAAGCTTTGGGCATCCAACCGACAGCCTCAACGGTATGTATCTTTAACACGCCCCCTCAAGTTGGGTCTGGAAAGGATTGATAGATCCCATCTTGTGAAGAATGTTGACGAAGGTCTTGCGATCGAGAGCTTTGGTGAAGATGTCGGCAAGTTGCTCCTTACTTGGGACATAGGGAACCTCTATTTGCTTTGATTGAATTTTTTCTCTGATGAAATGGCAATCGACTTCTATGTGCTTGGTTCTCTCATGGAAGACTGGATTTGTAGCAATGTGTCGCGCCGCATTATTGTCGCAGAACATTTTCATAGGACTTTGAGTTGTGATGTTCATATCTTTAAGCAGTTGTTTTATCCAAATTAATTCGCTGGTAGTGGATGCCATTCCACGGTATTCTGCTTCTGCACTGGATCGTGCGACGACGTTTTGCTTCTTACTTCGCCATGTTACCAAGTTCCCTCCTACAAATGTGCAGAATCCTGTAGAAAGATATAAAGCTAGACTTGTAGAACATTTTCATAGGACTTTGAGTTGTGATGTTCATATCTTTAAGCAGTTGTTTTATCCAAATTAATTCGCTGGTAGTGGATGCCATTCCACGGTATTCTGCTTCTGCACTGGATCGTGCGACGACGTTTTGCTTCTTACTTCGCCATGTTACCAAGTTCCCTCCTACAAATGTGCAGAATCCTGTAGTTGAACGTCGATCATGACTTCCAGCCCAATCTGCATCGGAGTACCCAATTATTGAATTAGAGTTGTTGGGTTTCATCCATAAACCTTGTCCAGGTGTTTCTTTAAGATAACATAGGATTTTGTTTACTAAGTCTAGATGATGTGTATAGGGAGCATGCATGAACTGACTTATTAGACTAACCGCATATGTAATATCAGGTCGAGTGACAGTAAGGTAGATAAGTTTTCCAACTAGCCTTTGGAATTGCCCAATGTCAGATAGGGGAGTCCCATCATTTGGTCCTATCTTTTTATTGGTTTCTATAGGTGTAGGTGAGGGTTTTGAACCTAATTTCCCAGTTTCTTTGAGAAGGTCTAGGATGTATTTCCGTTGAGAAAGAAATAACCCCTTTTTTGAGTATGCAATTTCTATTCCTAAAAAATATTTTAAGTAGCCCAGGTCTTTTATGTCAAATTGTGATTTTAAATATTCTTTAACTAATGCTATTTCGTGGTTATTACTCCCAGTTATGATAATATCATCAACGTAAATAAGTATGATGATGGTGGTGTTATGTTTATGTTTTGTAAACATGGATGCATCAGCAGAACTCTTACTAAAACCATAATTAATGAGAGAGAGACTGAGTTTGGCATACCAGGTACGAGGTGATTGTTTGAGGCCATAGATGGACTTATGAAGCTTGCATACCTGGTTGGAACAAGTGGTGTAGCCAGGAGGTGGAGTCATGTAGACTTCTTCTTCTAGGTTCCCTTGTAAGAAAGCATTTTTCACATCCATTTGAAATAAACTCCATCCCTGATTTACAGCAATAGAGAGCAAAATACGAACAATGTTCATTTTAGCGACAGGAGCAAATGTTTCTAAGTAGTCGAGGCCATATGTTTGTGTATAGCCTTTGGCTACAAGTCTAGCTTTATATCTTTCTATCTGTCCATTGCTATGATATTTGATTTTGTAGATCCATCTACATCCTACAGGTTTAATACCAGGTTGGTGTGGAACAAGGGTCCAGGTATGGTTATTTTCAAGGGCTTTTAGTTCTTCTTCCATGGCTTTGACCCAATTTTGATTACTTATAGCCTCATGGTAGCTGGTTGGTTCTTTATTTATGTCTAGTGTTCCTAGGAAGGCTTGATGTTTGTTAGAGATATGATGGTAAGATAGAAAGTTTTGGATAGCATATGTGATTTTGTGAGAGAGATGAGAGAGATAGTAGTCATTAAGTCTTGGAGGGAGGCGAGTTGGGCGAGTAGATCTTCTTGGTCCTTCTCCTTCTCTTTGGTTTTCTTCATTCTCTTCTCCTCTTCCTTCAACATTTTCTTCTTCTCCTCCTCCTTCATTTCCTCCTCCTTCTTCACTTTCTTCTTCTTCTTCATTTTCTTCTTCTTCAACATTTTCTTCTTGGTGTGGAGGAAGCAGGTCGTCATAGGTGTTATTAGGTATTGGGGTAACGGAAGTATTATCAGAGCTAGAGTTTTTGAAGAAGGGTTCGGTTTCGAAGAAGGATACATCGCGAGAAACATAAGTCTTTTTATTTTCTGGATCATAGCATTTGTACCCTTTTTTCCTAAATGAATATCCTAAGAAAATGCATTTGATAGAGTTATGATCAAATTTATTTTCCCTTTTCTTGTGAACAAAACATGTACAACCAAAAATTCTAAAATGGTCAATGCTAATGTCTTTGTTAAACAATATTTCAAGAGGTTTTTTATTCCCAATTGTGGGACTAGGAAGACGGTTGATAATATACGTGGCAGTGAGAATGGCATCTGACCAAAAAACTTTTGGGACATTGTTTTGAAAAAGAAGAGACCGAGTGACGTTCAAAAGGTGTCGGTTTTTTCGTTCGGAAATCCCATTTTGTTGTGGTGTATTAACACAAGAGGTTTGATGAAAAATACCTTTTTGACGTAAGAGATTTTGAAATAAATTGCTCATATATTCTGATCCATTATCAGATCTAAAAAAACGGATTTTTGCGTCGAACATATTTTCAATGTAACAGAGAAATTCACAAAAAACTGAGTAAGTGTCAGATTTGTTTTTTAAAAGATACGTCCATGTGGCTCGAGAAAAATCATCAATAAAACTAATAATGTATCGAAACCCGTTGTAAGACTCAATGGGGGCAGGTCCCCAAATGTCAGAATGCACTAACTCAAAAGGTGTGAAGGTTTTGGTACTAGATTTTTGAAACGGTAACCGAGTTTGTTTAGCAAAACGACATACATCACAAAATACTTCATTTTTAAAAGCAGGAAAAAAAGATTTTAATACGGTTGAAGATGGATGTCCCATCCTTTTATGCCAGAGATTGTGGTCACTGAGAGTTTTTGTATGATGAGCCTTTTCACTTGTTTCTAGAACATATAGACCATTAGAAAAAATGCCTTTACCAATCATCCTCCCTGACGTACGATCCTGAAAAACAACGTCATTAGGAGTAAAAACTACATTACAATTGAGATTTCTTGTAATTTTTGCTACCGATACAAGATTAGCGTCAAGATTAGGAACATATAAGATTTCATCATAAGTGTTGTTTACTAAGTTTGTTTTGCCTATTCCTTTGATTTGTATTTTGTTTCCATTTGCAACTGTCACAAATTTGTTTAATAAACTTAGGTTTTGTTTAATATTACTAAGTAATGTTGGATCTCCAGTCATGTGATCAGTGGCTCCGGTATCAATTATCCAGGCCTTGTTATTAAAAAACGTGTTTTTTCCAGAAAGTTTAGAAATAACAGAAGTAATTGTGTTACCTGACAGATTACCTGATGTGGGAGGGTTCTTGTGCAAAAGTTCATTCAGGTGGCCCACCAGGTTTTTAAGTTGGAGTGGATTCATGGTAGGATCCGACCCGCCAGTGCAAGATCCGACCCCATTGGATCCGTTGTACCCGTTATCATACCGGATCTGGTTTCCCGGGTTGGAAGATCCGATTGCGTGACTTGAATAAAAGGCGGAATTATCCGCATAACCGGTAGGGTTTGCAACCCTTTCGCTTGGTCTGCCGCCGCTCCGGAGAAAGCTGGTGTTGTCGCCGCCTCCGAGGAAGTTGGTGCAGTCGCTGCCTCCGAGAGAGCTGGTGCCACCGCTGCCTCCGAGAAGACTGGTGCTGCCGCCCGATCCTCCATCCACCATATTTGCTCTCATCTGTCTTTCATTTTTTTGTGGTCTGAGATGGGGAAACAAAAACCAGCATGCGTTTTTGCTATGTCCTGGTTTTTTGCAGTTTTCACAGTGTTCGTTGTTTTTGTTCCCGAACCTTTTTTTTGTTCCCTGAGCTTGGTTTCGACCGGCGATGAGGGCCTGGTTGTCGGAGTTCTGGTTTTTGGTGTGGTTGTTCAGTGTGTTTCTTCTTGTTTCCTCGCGCTGAACGAGGCTTGTGATGTTTGCGAGGCTGGGAAGATCCGGCGCCATGAGTATTTGAGATCGGATGTTCTCATAGCTTGAGTCTAGACCTACCAGAAATTGGTAGATCTGGTTTTGTTCTTGTCGGTTTTGTATG
Organism: Triglochin maritima; assembly: GCA_963682175.1. Lineage (NCBI taxonomy): Eukaryota > Viridiplantae > Streptophyta > Magnoliopsida > Alismatales > Juncaginaceae > Triglochin > Triglochin maritima. The sequence goes on from OY821773.1 coordinate 13,899,153, forward strand.
ACTTGTGGGTCAACTGTGGGAGGTTCGTAGATTTTCAGTTCATCCCACCTTCTTCTGAGAGTACCAAGGTACTCTGTGATGGTCGCCCCACGTTGTTGTGTTTGCGTGATTTCTTGTTTTATCTTAAAGACATGCGCGAAGTTTTCTGATTTTCCATAATGGTCCCGAACAGAGTCCCATAGTTCCTTTGCGCTGTCTTTGAAGATGAATATCTCGGCGATATCTGATTGCATCGAGGCAATAAGCCACGACATAACCTGATGATCCGCTGTTTGCCATTCGTCATGGAGCTTTTCAGTCGCGTTTTCTTCTGGTTTTGCTGTCTTCCCGGTGATGTGGCCCAACCTTCCTCTGCCACTGAGGGAAAGCGTGACCGCGCGAGACCAGGACAGATAGTTGGTCCCGTTTAGCGTTGTCGAGACCAGGCGATGAGAGCTCATCCCATCAGAAAGAATTTTGTTGCCGTCTGACATGCTTTTTTGGGTTTTTTCTTCTTCTCTCCTGGGTTTGGATGTGGGTTTTGAGGACCTTCAACCCCCTTGTATGAGGTGAGGCCGGTGATGATTTGTAGAAACTGAGGCACACAGAATCAATGCTCTGATACCATGTAAAAATGTATGGGGACGAGATTAGTAGGAGAGGAAGAGATTTTATTTCTGTATGTTTTGAAGTGATTTACATGGTTTGAATCTGAGGCTATTTATACAACATATTTTAGCCGTTTGGTTGTAATAAATGCTTGTTTGGAGAACCCCAATCGACATGGAATGTCATGCAAAGCTTTGGGCATCCAACCGACAGCCTCAACGGTATGTATCTTTAACATGTATGGTTCACTTAAACAGGATTTAGCTTTTGAGATTTACGTAAGAATAAGACGCTACCGAGGACTAATTTTTCGCCCAAACGTTGGTTTTTGGGTAAATTACAACCACATTTATATATGCTAGCTTTTGAAAGTTGGAGAAAACTGCGTCAATTCCTAAAGCTTAAAACATGTGTCCCAAATGGCAAGTGCGATTAGACTTCGGGTTGTTTGTTTTGCATCATGTCCTCACAATCCACTGAGCTGTTCGTATACGGTTAGTCCTCCAGTTTGAAAATGATTTGTAACAACAAATTCAGTATAAGAAGATTCAAATTGGACATATATTTCAAATATAATGAAAATTACGTCATGAAAAGTAAATAAGAAGATTTGGTCCAAGGAAGCTTTAACGACGGCCCTGTTGGACATGGTAAACCCACATTGAACTCATTTTATATGGAATTTACACAAAAGAATTGTCCGTATAAACTACATAACACCCACACTAGTAGGCAGTAACCCATCTCATGGCTAACCCTGCATCGAACAAATAGTAAGAAAAGCTGTAAGATTTTTTTAAGCTTCCATGTTAAGTATTTATAAAGATATAATATGTATGTATTGTAATATTGTTTCATGTCGGACCCTTGTGAACTATTAGAATTTCACAGTTTTATTATATATTTTAATCTCATCAAATCCTAGATTAACACCACAGTAATAAAATTAACAAGGAAAATAAAACTACCTGAGAGTAAAGAAAGGTCCCAAGCATGGCAATGGCAGCTCCAAGAACATTGACAAGTTGCACTGGTGTGTTAAAGATAATAATGGAAGACACAATCACTGATACTCGTTTCATAGTGTTTCCAACACTGAACGTCAATGGCGAGATTTCATCCAGTGACATGTAAGAAATTTGGTTGTTGAGGTGGTATAACACACTTTGTGCAACAACCCACCTAAAATACATAAACACCATAACTTAGAATTGGATAATAAAATGTAAAATGTATACATTATCAAAAATGGTCTATAACTTAAATACCAATATTCGTTGCACAAAAGATGGTGTAAGAAAACAATAAGAAACAACAGAATGCAATGAGGTAGAACTTAACAAAGAAATTTTCCTGATGGCACAAATGGGATTGCCTTTACAAGATGAATACATAAGAAAGAATCTCAAATTTGTTGATGTAGTTGCAAACTATACTTAGTTGATTCTTCTAAGTGAACCACATAACCTGAACGTCTTTCGCTCATTCCTATTTTAACCTAAAGGATATGCATCCAACTGTCCATAGTGAATGAAATACTAGCAATATATAGACGTTTACATGATTATACTTGTTAGCAAGAATTAATAGGTTACCTTTTTTTAAATAGTTAATTATAATGCAATAGTGCTTATATAGATATGCGTAATGCGTTTGAGGTATAAAAATGAGAGAATTTACAAGCGAGTTACCATACAAACACCGGACCAACATCTGAAGCAGCTTTATGCCAACCATCAATCCACACCTGAGGACCCTCAACAGCCCAAGCAAAAGGCAACAGCAACAAAAGAGAGAACATAGAAAGGCAAGCATAGTAGTTCATTCCACTGACTGATTTACTCTTCATCCCTCTCTTTGAGAATATGTTTCTAAACACGAACGCTACGTTTGAAATCATCGCTCCCGTAAATCCTATTCAAAACCACAAAAAAAGTGTTACATCCTAATCCTTTGCTAATTGGGTTTATTGTGCTTAGGTGGAGGATTAGGGGAGGAGGAGATGGAGGGCTGAGATGGATGGGAGGAGTTGTGATGGATGGTGGAGATTGAAAGAGGAGGAGTATATAAGGTTGGAAACTCTTCTCTCTCTCCCTCACTCGTTTTCTCACTCCCTCTCTCTCACGCGTGTCTCTCTCTCTCTCGATCCCTTTTCGTCCAACTGAGGAAGACGTGGAGGCGAGGCCGGCGAAGCGCGGAGGAGCTCTGGTGATCGCCGGAGTTGAGGTGATTGCGTTCGAGGAGTTCGTCGGTGGAAAAGAGATTTGCGAGGAAGCGCTCGCCGGGATTCTTCAAAGGATTCTTCAAGTCTTAAGGTATGCCAAACTTTAGTGTAGACCTCCTTTTAGCCTTTGCGAGGGTTGGAGTGGCCGACGGTAGGCCGGAAGGCTCGTCGAGATCCTTGCAGCAGCTTTTCTGCTCTGCAACGGTCGACCGGTGCGTTGGCACGGTCGACCGGTCGTAGTGTATTTTGGGCGGAAACTCTTGCACCGGTCGAACGATACTCTTCGAGTGGTCGATCGGTGGTGCGTTTTACCAAGGGAGATATGCTCTGTGTGTTTTCGGTCGAACGGGTCCCCTTTGCCGGTCGACCGAAAAGCACTGTTGTAGGTCGGTTGGGGGCGTTGACCATCTAAACGGTCGACCGCTCGTTGACTTCGTTCGACCGACGTTTAAGTTAACTTATTGGCCGGTCGACCGGGAGTATGGTTTCGGTCGACCGTGTAGTGCGGTTTGTTGGGGAATTTCCCTGGTTGTTTTCGGTCGACCGTGACCTGAGGGTCGTTCGACCGTTGGTGCATTTTGAGCGAGAGAGGATTTTCCCTGTTGGATTTCGGTCGACCGTGATTTGAGAGTCGTTCGACCGGTTGGACGTTATTTCGGTTTTTCTGAGGAATAGTTGTGGTGTTCGGTCGACCGTTTGGGTTCTTCCGTTCGACCGTTTGGGCACTATTTTGCATATGGATGTTTGTGCCGAGTGTTGTTGGATCCGCCTCGAGGGCAACGGGTCACCGGCCTTTTTTGGGGCAACGGTACAGACATTGTCGGCCTGAGAGGAGGGTCGTGTTGTGGCTCTGAGGAGCGGGTGCCGTGTGTGCACGTTGTTGTTGTGGCTCTGAGGAGCGGTGCCGTGTGTGTACGTTGTTGTTGTGGCTCTGAGGAGCGGGTGCCTTGTGTGCACGTGTGATTGTGGGGTTAGGGTGAGAGGACCCTTGAGACCCGTGGCCGATGATGTTCCGACGGTGCCTTGTGTGCACGTGTGATTGTGGGGTTGGGGTGAGAGGACCCTTGAGACCCGTGGCCGATGATGTTCCGGAGGTGCCTTGTGTGCACAGGGGATTGATGTGCTTTTACTGCATTTTCATTTCATGTTTCATTCCGCATATTATGTTCATATTTTAGGGGTTTGGCATACGGGGTTTCCCACGGGAAACTCAGGCATATTCATGTTTTATGTCAGGTCGTACACGTCAGTAGGAGGTGGTGACTACGGACAGGAGCACCCAGACCAGATCCTGTCTCTTTTGGTTCTTCGAGGTGGATGATATTCCCTTGTACATGTGTTGTATATCTTTTGTGTTGGGTTGTAATCATCCTTGACTCTTGTATTCTACAGCTTTTCATATTTTATATATATGAACTCGTGGTTTGGTGACGACCCCTGTGTTAATTCTTTATCTGTTTAAAGTTTTAAATTTTCCGCTGTTCCGGGGCGTTACAATTTGGTATCAGAGCTTTCGGTCCCGGTGTGCTTGTCCAATGAAACCACCTTAGAGGTCTTGCATTGTTTTCCATTCATCATCCATCCATTCATTCATAATCATAATTCATTGTCGTTTCCTGTCCTCTTGTGTAGATGGCTCCGAGACGTGTGAGGCCACCTTCACGTTATAGGGACGCCAGTGAGGAGACTGGTAGGGAGGACAGAGAGGAGGAGGAGAGGAGGACCCTTCAGGGGACTTTTGGTAGGCTGGGCGAGTTTCTTGAGCGCCAGTCTGAGCAGGCCGAGCAGGCAGGGGCAGGGGCAGTGCTGGATCGGTTTATGCGACAGCACCCTCCTTCCTTCAATGGCAGTGGTGAGCCGGAGGCAGCTGAGGATTGGGTCTTCAAGATCCGGAAGATCTTCAGAGCGATCGGTTGTCCTTCTGAGAGGCAGGTGGATCTGGCCACCTATGTGTTGGGCGGTGAGGCGGCCAACTGGTGGAGGTCCACGTCGGCTGTTGTGTTTGAGGACATCGAGGAGGTGGGCTGGGAGGAATTCCTCGCGGAGTTCAACCAGCAGTATTTTCCCCAGCATGCGCGGGATAGGAAGGAGGAGTTCCTGGCACTCGAGCAGCGAGAGATGACGCTGACGGCCTATATTAGCAGGTTTCACGCCCTGGAGCGTTACTGCCCAGATACTTATGTTACACCGGAGCAGAGAGCTCGGAAGTTTATCCGAGGGTTGAGGCCGCAGTTCCGAACTCGTATGAGCACGAGTATGCCGCAGACTTTAGCTGATGCAGTGAAGTTTGCGACGATTATGGAGCAGGACTACCAGGAGACGATAGAGGCCAGGAAGGTACAGACGAAGGCCAGTGTGCGACCTGGAGATCAGATTTCGGGAAATCCGAGCAAGAGGCCCCGGATTGATAGTGGTGGATCTCAGTTTTCAGGGCAGTGCAGGCAGTGCGGTAGAGTTCACCCCGGGCGCGGGTGTGGGGCTAGATCTGGTGCGTGCCATGGTTGTGGCCAGATGGGTCACTTCATTCGTTCCTGCCCGAGTAGGTCAGGTGGACCTAGTGGACGACCGGGTTCCTCCTCAGCTAGCGGAGCTGGACCGAGCCGACCGGTTGCACCCTCCCAGCAGGGGAAGAGTGTGGGACGTGTCTTCACCATTCAGGCAGAGGAGGCTAGAGACGTCAGCGCTGTGGTGGAAGGTACGCTTTATGTTGATGGTTTGATTGCTAGAGTGCTTTTCGACTGCGGGGCCACACACTCGTTCATCTCTGAGCAGTTTGCGAGCGTGTTAAGCCGTACCCCTGCGATGTTGACTGCCACGTTGCAAGTCAGCACACCCTTGGGTTTGGTGGGCATTGCGGGGAGCTTCCTCCCCGGCGCCACAGTTGCTTCGGGAGACCAGGAGTTCCCGGCAGACCTGGTCTTATTACTGATGGTAGACTTCGATGTCATACTTGGGATGGATTGGCTGTCCCAGTACGATGTTCGAGTCTTGTGCCGAGAGAAGAAGATTTTGATCTCGAGGAAAGGTCTCCCTGATTTGCTGATCAGAGGGACTAAGAGTGGAGGTGGTCGGATTTTGGTTTCGGTGGTGAAGGCTCAGAGGATGATTCACCAGGGTTGTAGGGCGTTCTTAGCGACGCTAGTGGTGCCAGATTTTGAGGCGAAGAAGTTGGAGGATATCGAGGTTGTTCAGGATTTTCCTGAGGTATTTTCTGATGAGATCACCGGATTACCGCCTCACAGAGAGATCGAGTTTGGTATCGATCTGGTAGCAGAGACTACACCACAGTCGAAGGCTCCGTATAGGATGGCGCTTGCGGAGTTAGCTGAGCTGAAGAAGCAGTTGCAGGATCTGCTGGATTCAGGTTTGATCAGGCCCAGTGTTTCACCCTGGGGAGCTCCAGTGCTCTTCGTGAAGAAGAGGGATGGCTCGCTGAGGATGTGTATTGATTATCGGATGTTGAATAAGGTTACCATTAGGAATCGGTATCCTTTAACCAGGATCGAGGATCTTTTCGATCAGTTGCAGTCAGCGAGGGTCTTTTCGAAGATCGATTTACGGTCCGGTTACCATCAGTTGAGGATTCGGGATGCAGATGTCCAGAAGACAGCGTTCAGGACGAGGTACGGGCATTATGAGTTTTTGGTGATGTCGTTTGGATTGACGAATGCACCAGCAGCGTTTATGGATCTGATGAATCAGACTTTTCAGCCGTATCTCGACAGGTTTGTGATTGTCTTCGTGGATGATATACTGGTATACTCACCAGACAGAGAGCAGCATCGGGAGCACCTGAGGATTGTGCTTAGCATTCTCAGAGATCAGCAGCTCTATGCTAAGTACAAGAAGTGTGATTTCTGGCTAGATCGGGTGGCCTTTCTGGGACATGTGGTGTCAGCAGACGGGATTTCTGTGGATCCAGAGAAGGTCGAGGCGGTGACTCAGTGGAAAGCTCCGACCAGTGTGTCTGAGATCAGGAGTTTTGTGGGCTTAGCAGGTTATTATCGTCGGTTTATTCAGGACTTTTCCAGACTTGCTTCCCCACTGACGGCTTTGACACAGAAGGGTGTCAAGTTCGTTTGGTCCCAGAAGTGCGAGGACAGTTTCCAGGAGCTGAAGAGGCGACTGACTACAGCACCGATTTTGACGTTACCGAGTGGTAGCGGAGGCTATGTGATTTACAGTGACGCTTCTGGCATCGGTCTGGGTTGCGTGTTGATGCAGCACGGGAAAGTGGTTGCTTATGCTTCGAGGCAGTTGAAGGTTCATGAGAAGAATTATCCGACTCATGATCTGGAGTTGGCAGCGGTGGTTCACGCGCTGAAGACCTGGAGGCATTACCTATATGGAGAGCAGTTTGAGGTCTTCACAGATCACCAGAGTCTGAAGTATCTCTTCTCGCAGAAAGAGTTGAATATGAGGCAGCGCAGATGGTTAGAGTTCATAAAGGATTATGACTTCACCATTTCGTATCATCCGGGGAAGGCGAATTCTGTCGCGGATGCCTTGAGTAGGAAGGTGGAGTTATCAGCTGCCGGCTTGTGCATTCAGGAGTGGAGGTTGCTTGAGGCCTTCACGGAGTGGAGACCTTTTACGGAGGGCTCTGAGGGGGCAGTGATTGCAGGACTTCGAGTGGAGCCGCAGACAGTTTCGGGAGTTGTCCAGGCTCAGAGAGCAGATGATGAGCTGGACAGTCTGATGCAGTTAGCTGCTAAGGACGGATCAGACTTCAGTGTCGGAGTCGATGGGGGCTTGAGGTTCAGAGGTCGGATTTGGGTACCGAGAGCAGGTGATCTGAGGGATACTATCATGGAGGAGGCACATAGAGCCAGATATTCCATTCACCCGGGGAGTACCAAGATGTATAAAGATTTACAGCGGAGTTTCTGGTGGAAAGGGATGAAGCGAGATGTAGCAGACTTCGTGTCCAGGTGCTTGGTTTGTCAGCAGGTGAGGATTGAGCACCAGCGGCCAGCGGGGCAGCTGCAGAGTATAGATCTGCCAGAGTGGAAGTGGGAGCACGTGACTATGGATTTCGTCACCGGGTTGCCTAAGACGAGGAGATCTCACGACGCGATTTGGGTCATAGTTGATCGACTGACCAAGTCGGTGCATTTTCTGGCGATCAGGACCACCTTACCGTTGGAGGGTTTGGCGAAGTTGTACATCGAAGAGATAGTCCGGTTACATGGTGTACCTGTGAGTATTATCTCTGATCGTGATCTGAGGTTTACCTCCAGATTTTGGGGTAGTCTGCAGAAGGCTTTGGGGACTCAGTTGAAATTCAGCACAGCTTTTCATCCACAGACAGACGGGCAGTCAGAGAGGACTATCCAGATGCTAGAGGATATGCTGAGAGCGTGTACTCTGGATTGGGCAGGATTTTGGGATGAGCATCTGCCGTTGATCGAGTTCGCCTACAACAACAGCTACCATTCGAGCATTGGGATGGCACCGTACGAGGCTCTGTACGGTCGGCCTTGCAGATCGCCGGTATGCTGGAGTGATGTAGGCGAGAGGCAGCTAGTTGGACCAGAGATTTCTCAGATGTATGCTGAGAAGGTTGGCGTGATCAGACAGAGGTTAGCGACGGCTCAGAGCAGACAGAAGAGTTACGCAGACAGACGTAGACGAGAGTTGAGATTTGAGGTGGGCGATCACGTTTTCTTGAGGATTTCACCAGCTCGTGGAGTGATGAGATTCGGGAAGAAAGGGAAGCTCAGTCCGAGGTACGTCGGACCGTTTGAGATTCTTGATCGTGTCGGAGAGGTTGCCTACCGTATTGCTTTGCCGCCGCAGTTTTCGGGTATTCACAACGTTTTCCATGTTTCTATGTTGAGGAAATATGTTGCCGATCCGTCGCATGTAATTGAGATCTGTGTTCCGGAGATCGGTCATGACTTATCTCTCGAGGAGAGACCCATGGAGATTGTAGATCGGATGGAGCACCAGCTCAGGAGGAGAACCATTCCGATGGTGAAGGTCAGGTGGCAGCACCATAGCGAGCGTGAAGCCACTTGGGAGGTCGAGGTTGAGGTCCGGAAGAAGTACCCGGAATTGTTCGGTGAGAATTGGTCCTAATTTCGAGGACGAAATTCTTTGAGGAGGGTGGATTGTTACATCCTAATCCTTTGCTAATTGGGTTTATTGTGCTTAGGTGGAGGATTAGGGGAGGAGGAGATGGAGGGCTGAGATGGATGGGAGGAGTTGTGATGGATGGTGGAGATTGAAAGAGGAGGAGTATATAAGGTTGGAAACTCTTCTCTCTCTCCCTCACTCGTTTTCTCACTCCCTCTCTCTCACGCGTGTCTCTCTCTCTCTCTATCCCTTTTCGTCCAGCTGAGGAAGACGTGGAGGTGAGGCCGGCGAAGCGCGGAGGAGCTCTGGTGATCGCCGGAGTTGAGGTGATTGCGTTCGAGGAGTTCGTCGGTGGAAAAGAGATTTGCGAGGAAGCGCTCGCCGGGATTCTTCAAAGGATTCTTCAAGCCTTAAGGTATGCCAAGCTTTAGTGTAGACCTCCGTTTAGCCTTTGCGAGGGTTGGAGTGGCCGACGGTAGGCCGGAAGGCTCGTCGAGATCCTTGCAGCAGCTTTTCTGCTCTGCAACGGTCGACCGGTGCGTTGGCACGGTCGACCGGTCGTAGTGTATTTTGGGCGGAAACTCTTGCACCGGTCGAACGATACTCTTCGAGTGGTCGACCGGTGGTACGTTTTACCAAGGGAGATATGCTCTGTGTGTTTTTGGTCGAACGGGTCCCCTTTGCCGGTCGACCGAAAAGCACTGTTGTAGGTCGGTTGGGGGCGTTGACCATCTAAACGGTCGACCGCTCGTTGACTTCGTTCGACCGACGTTTAAGTTAACTTATTGGCCGGTCGACCGGGAGTATGGTTTCGGTCGACCGTGTAGTGCGGTTTGTTGGGGAATTTCCCTGGTTGTTTTCGGTCGACCGTGACCTGAGGGTCGTTCGACCGTTGGTGCATTTTGAGCGAGAGAGGATTTTCCCTGTTGGATTTCGGTCGACCATGATTTGAGAGTCGTTCGACCGGTTGGACGTTATTTCGGTTTTTCTGAGGAATAGTTGTGGTGTTCGGTCGACCGTTTGGGTTCTTCCGTTCGACCGTTTGGGCACTGTTTTGCATATGGATGTTTGTGTCGTGTGTTGTTGGATCCACCTCGAGGGCAACGGGTCTCCGACTTTTTTTGGGGTAACGGTACAGACATTGCCGGCCTGAGAGGAGGGTCGTGTTGTGGCTCTGAGGAGCGGGTGCCGTGTGTGCACGTTGTTGTTGTGGCTCTGAGGAGCGGTGCCGTGTGTGCACGTTGTTGTTGTGGCTCTGAGGAGCGGGTGCCTTGTGTGCACGTGTGATTGTGGGGTTGGGGTGAGAGGACCCTTGAGACCCGTGGCCGATGATGTTCCGACGGTGCCTTGTGTGCACGTGTGATTGTGGGGTTGGAGTGAGAGGACCCTTGAGACCCGTGGCCGATGATGTTCTGGCGGTGCCTTGTGTGCACAGGGGATTGATGTGTTTTTACTGCATTTTCATTTCATGTTTCATTCCGCATATTATGTTCATATTTTAGGGGTTTGGCATACGGGGTTTCCCACGGGAAACTCAGGCATATTCATGTTTTATGTCAGGTCGTACACGTCAGTAGGAGGTGGTGACTACGGACATGAGCACCCAGACAAGATCCTGTCTCTTTTGGTTCTTCGAGGTGGATGATCTTCCCTTGTACATGTGTTGTATATCTTTTGTATTGGGTTGTAATCATCCTTGACTCTTGTATTCTACAGCTTTTCATATTTTTTATATATGAACTCGTGGTTTGGTGACGACCCCTGTGTTAATTCTTTATCTGTTTAAAGTTTTAAATTTTCCGCTGTTCCGGGGCGTTACAAAAAGAGCATTAATACAATGATGGATTAATAATTTAGCTTTTAAAGAAAAGAAGTATTGAAGTATATATACCAAGAGGTTAATGGTGTTGTATGAGCCCTTATAGTCATTTTGGCCGTGACACCTCATTTTCAGCCACTTCTGATTAATATTTTTATATGAATTTTTATAAGTGATGTACCATATATAATTACATGTGATAAAATTTTCAGATCAAATGGACTATTGTAGACACTTCAAAATTCAGTAAATTTTAACCGTTCAAATATTGACATTTTAGATTGAGATTGACTTGGATTAACCTAACTTTTAACATGTTATAACTTAAGAGATAAAAAGAGTACACGTGATTCAGATTGATTTCAAAATATCGACTTAAAGATATCCTAATTTAATACGACCACATTTTGCCACATACCAATCATGTTGAAATCGAGCTCTGTGGCAGCAGCAAGAGCGCATCCACCGATGATCGGAACCAGAGAAAGGTAAATCAATAAAGGAAAGCTCTCTCCCAGCACAAACCGCGATAATAAGACACTGAACGCAGGCTCCCCACTTTTGATGATATGAACGAACGACACGGTGACTTTCGATACACTCACAGTTGCTGCAACATGCCCAATTGTGTGGGCAACTGCAACCTGCAGTTCCTCAAAAAATGTTAACACCTAAAGAATTTTAATTAATTGCGTACCAACCAATTAATATTTTTTGTTGGAATTAAGTTGATTTTCATCGATAAGAAATGAAGAGCATGTCTACAACTGCAACTAACTAATGCCGATAAAAGAACAACACGGACAAAAAAACATAGACAACAAGTCGAAGTAATTAAGTGCGTATTTTATGGAACCACTCCTTCAATACACCAAGTTAGTGATAATCTTTTTAAAGAAGCAAGAAGTAATACATGTTACAACGTGATGATACATATAGCTAATAAGAAGCTAGAGACAAAAATGTTATTATGCATCACATCTTTCTCGATCGATCTTAAACAACGACGAAGTTTAAGATAACTTACCGGAGCAAGTGACTTCCAAAAGTCCGAATCCGTAGCCGGTGCCTCAACAACTCGAATAGTCCACGAGACGAGCATGATTAAAGCTCCCATTGCTAGAGGGAGAGTAGACATGAGCCACGGATACGGGAAATGGTTGAGGACTTTCTTATTGTAGATATTGAACACAACATTGAGTCCCCACCAGAAGATGAAGTACAAACCGATTCTAACCGTTTGAAACGATCCAGACTTCTTAGATGTGTCCGCCTTGTTACTCGACTTTCCTGCACTTTCCTTAGAAGTTCCATCTGTCCATCGAATTAAAATTGGTTGGTCCATCACGTTTTCAAAAATCTTAATAAATTCAATTCTTTGTACCAAGTTTTTTTTTTCTTTTTTCCTTCTCGTGACTAACTTAGATTTCATCCTCCACCCGCAAAAAGAAACAAATTTTTGTTTTGACAAAGAATAGTTTTCTTTTCTTAGCAGAGATATCGTAGATGCCAAAAATTGGATTTTATACCAGTGAGGATAGACGAAGGTTTCGATTTTGAACCGGTTGGGTCGGGCCGGATCTGATTGGCGGTGGAAATTGCGGGCGAAGGGGAGATGTCCATGGAAGAATCGGAGTCTAGAGTGGAGATGAGAAATACTTTGTAGGGAATTGATAAAGGAGATAAGTTGTCTTGTTTGATTCTTCCTCTATGTTACTCGGGGGAGGTATACTATTTATAGGTGAGTTAGGAGGGAAAGATTTGAAAACTATCTTCCTGTTTTGCCCTCGATGGTTAAGTTAATTGATCGAACTTACTACTTTTGTCGCAAAAAGATACATTATGTGTCAGTGAATTTTCCAAAGGTGTTAAGCTTCTACTTGCTTCCCCGGAGTCCAAAAAAGTCCGGTAAGTAGAAACTTAATGGTTAAATCAATTTCTGCAATGAAGGAAAACGAGGCTTGATTTTTTTGTAAGTTGGGTGATTTCGAATACCGCTTGGACCTCAAGATAATCTAAAATCAGATAAAATATGAAGATAATTTATATAGTGTTACGTTCCAAAAGATTCTTATATATGTCATATTTTGATTCTTAGAGCTTTGACTCCTGCCTCAAGAAGGAAATGAAGCAAAGAAGTAAAATGTTGAGAAGCTTACAAGTTTAGCTTCCTTCGACTCATTGACTTAGCTATTGTAATTCTGATAATCTTATATTGTTCTGATAATCTAATATTGTTCTGATACTTGCCGTAGCAATGTTGAGTATATATATTGTCACCATAATATTTTCTACTACTCAAATCTTACCAACCGCGTTTGCTAGCTAGTGATATCACACATACAACTTATGCATATTTTTAGATCCATTGCCAATGATGATTACTTGACAGCATATATATATATACATATATATATATATATATGAGAACATATCCACTACCTTTAAATTTTGTTCACACACAATTTAAGGGTAGTAGATTAAGAATATTTGATTATATTATCAAGCGTAATTGTGTGTCAACAAAATTTAAATATAATAGATCTCTTATATATATAGTGAGCCTAGGGTCGTTCAACTTATTTGTTTAAGCCCCCACAATATCACAATTAGATCTATACATTACACATCATGAATTTGATCTAAACAAAGCACTTACTTCCTATGTCTTCGTCTTCTTAAAATCATGAGCCTATTTTAAATAAAGAACATAGTTTAACGATCAGTACTAAGAGCAATGCATTATTATTCCATGGTATGCATATATTTTTATTTTATGATGCACAGTGGATAAAATCATAAGGTTTATGTCTGAGTTGCTGAGGGATAGCTCTTGCAGCAAAAAGGTTATTTTATTTCCATGACAGGAAAAAAACAGAAAACGCGTAATTCTTTCGTTGCCAAATTAATTTAATGAACATTACGTACGTAAAGCCAAACAAGGGGTGAGTCAGATAGTTCCAAATTTATATATCCTCAAGCTAACTATTTTGGCTATCAATGTGCCATGATCATTTGATTGATATGTGTTAAAATAAGAATTCATTTCTTCAAATCATATTTGGTATTATCCTGGTGAACATCACAGTCAACAATTTGGTGCATGAAATTTGGATACTCCATGGAGCAACACTTAGACTTTTAAATAACCACTAAACTAAAGCTTGAAAATATATGAATGGACCTTTTCGTATCTTTTCGATATATATTAAAAAAAATCAACATTTTGCTTTCCTTTGAAGATATCTTTCGAGGCTCATTTTTTGGTTGAACAAAAACTTAAGAAAAAGACGTGGCCGCTTTGATTCATCGAAAATTGTTTATTTAGAATACTATATAATATTGAAGAAAAAAGGAACATGGATAGCATATACCAATTAAAAACTAATTGATAATGAAATTAAAGTTAAAAATAACGTAAGGCTTGTTTGACATTATGATTATTTTCTTTATCCGTCTAGAAAAATAATAATCCTATTCTAATTGGATAGCCATTATTGGTGATGTGCACTTTTGAGTTACTTTACAGGGCTTTCTGTTGAACGTATAAGCGTTCAAAGGTTTGAACAGGAAAATAATTAAAGGACTGCACAAGAAAATAGTTTATAGTAAAAGAAATAGATGTATTGATTGGTCTTGCCTCTTTGTTTAATCTTTCCTTTGTCACATAGAGTGCACGCGTTGAACAATTACTTTAACATTGTTTTCTAGTATTCTGAGAAAACTTTTTTTGGGTAGAGTATACTAGATGATGTTTGTTTTTGAAAAATCATCTGTGTTTTTGCAAGCACACTATTTCAGAGTTGATGAAAATTGTTATATGAACCATGAGATAGAACGTAATCACTATAAATACTGATCACAACTTCACAAGCTGGGTAAAGAATCACTTTGTAGCAATTTACAAGAAACCAGTAACGATCACAATATCATGTAATCACTTTGTAGCAATCACATGTTGGCCGGAGGTGGCAAGATTGAAAGTAATGTTTGTTGTTTGTATGATGGACTTATTAATTTTCGGCAATGATTAGTTTTTAATGTTCATTCAAACAATTTGAAATCACTACTTTAATTTAAAAAATACTAAAATTACATCATATATTAAACTCCGGTATACAGTGACGGATTCAGGAAAAAAACTATGGGTGAGCACAATAAAAATACATACTTTATAAAAACAAGTATAATATTCGAAATATATCATTCTTTAAAACAAAATGAAAATTTTTACTCCTTACTTGTGGTAATTTCCCTCAACGAGTTTTTGTGAAGGTTTTGTGGAAAGGCACAGGTAAGTGTTTGGTTTTTCTCCCAAATTCAGCATCTTATGTTGCCAAATTTGGAAAAATCTAAGATAAAATTAAGGTATTGTGTCTTGTGTTGTTAGAAATAGGAAATGCCAAGTAAGAAGTACTAGACTTAGATTTAGAGATAAATGAACGTTGTGTTATAGTAATTAATCTTATGGTGACATTTTTAACTTGATAAATACCGGAAGTATATTATTTAGTAATAATATATGAGTATTTTAATTTTTTCAAATGGGTCTAGGGCATCAAATAAACTACTTAAAGGAAAAACTAAATCCACGAAAATAATAATTTTAATTTCACATTAAAAAATCCACCGTAAAATGAATTTTCTGACACAAATATGATCACCAACGCATGATGTTTCTATACACTGACGGATACATGCCATCGGTGTATATTTCGAAAATAGACCGTTAAAATAACTTAATCCCAACGGAACCATCAACAGATAAGGAAACATTACGCACCGACGGATACGTACCGTTAGTGAATCTTTATATCAATAGCCCGAATCGGGCTACCCTCCACACTTCTCCTTCCAATATCCCAAACCCTAACCTCCGTGATCGCCTCTTCGTCGTTGTCGCATCCTCCTATGTGACTCGTCGCCCCCTCCTCCTCCTCGACGCGTTGTTGCCCCCTCCGCATCTTGCCGCCCGCTTCGCCTCCGCCGCCACTGGTAATCTCCTCCTACTCTTTTCCTGGCGACCACCAACTCTTCCTCCCTTACCCCAACCTCCTCCATGTCCCCCTCCCTCGACCACCACCTCCTCCCCCTGATCCCAACATCCTCCTCCCCCGACCCCAACCTCCTCCCCCTTATCCCACCTTGTCCACCCTCACCACTCAACCCCCGACCACCCATGTCCCCTCACCACCACCACGTCCACCCTCATCACAAGACTAAAAGGAATATGTGTTCTAAAAGTATTCTTTTATGTCTTTTGTTATGAATTGAATGTATGAATATTTTGTTCCTTGATTAATGTATTCGTCTTTTAGAATTATTGAGGAAGAGACTCTTGGTCCTTAAACAAAGAGCTTTAAAAGATAATGGTTTACATAAATCAAAATTGATTCACAATCATGGTAATTAACATGGGACATTGATTACCGATATAAAATTGTCATGTTGGTTAAAAGAGATATTGTAGTTCTACAAGTATTTAACAACATGAGTATATGAAATAGGAAATGTTTTCTTTCATATATTGAATAGACCTAATAAATGAAACATTATGGAATTGTGTTTGTGTCACTAATATTTTCATTATGTCTTTGAATCCTAAGATATGAGACCTATATCTTTTCACATGAAAAGCGTATAGTTTGATTATTATCAAAAGCTCATTATGCATAGTAATAAAGATATTAGTTGATTATACATTACTTGTGCTGGAAAAGATGATATGTCAAAAGATTATCATTGCCTCTTTTGATTTGAGTGATGATATTGTTGGGCCCCTTGATAAAGAAGGATTATAATGTGCACAATGTAACTTATATATAGAGTTACATGTTTATAATTTGCTTAAGAGATTGAGAAAATAATATATATAATATAGAGATGACATATTTCTACTTTGTATAATATTCATAATAGCATGAAGCAATGGATAGACGCAAGTGATATTATTAATATCACTAAATGGATCATGTTCTGTTCTAGTGAACAAAACTTCTTTGTTATTTGGGTAACAATAATGTGTAGCTAGATACCACTTATAGTTTATTATATTAAGTGTTTAATATCATTCTCAACATAACTTAAATCCTCTTATAAGTCACATCACAAAACTGGGAAACAATAAATTTGATTTTATATTTTATGAGATGTATAAGGTTCATGTGATATGAAATAGTATGCATATGATAAAATAGTAAAATTAATTTGTCGTGACAACGACATGGTTAGAATAACAAATGAAATTTATATGAGATATATGTATTATGGGGTATGATGTTTCAACATCATATATGATAATACATTACATGGTATAATGTAGTTAGTAACATTATAACATATGAATTTGCTAAAATCCAAAAGGTCAAATTTTGTTAGTTATTGATCCAAAATTTGATAAAGGCAAAAACAGTGAAAGACGATCGAACGATTTTCGAGAACCAATCAACCGAATTTAACAGTGACTATCGAGTTTTGAAACTGTCGACCAGATGGACGTGTCGTTTGACTGAATTTATCAGGAGCTTTCCTGGTAAGGGGACGATCGAAAGGTGTGGTTCGTGGTTCGACCGAAATTATCAAGAGCATTCTTGGTAGGGAATCAATTGACCGATATGAAACACAATCTGACCGAAAATAACATAAACTTGTCATGGTAGATAAAGGGTCGACCGTCTTGACTTATCATCCAACCAAAATCTTCAAAAGGTAATTGATTGGTCGACCGATTGGTTATTTTGGTCGACCGTTTGCCCAAGATTTTGCCTGCATTAATAATAGATTTTTGTTGACCATGTGTTGGATTTGATCCAATTTGGTCAAAGGAGGTTTGGGGATGATGATGTGTCAAAATATGATTGGTTTAGATGACAAATTAACAATGGATCATGTGTAAGTGGTTTACACATGATGTGGGTTTGAGGGTACCCTATAAATAGGTTTCTCATTCCTTTTTTGTTAGACTAATGCAAAATTCTCCTCTCTACATATTTTCTCCATCACTCCCATCCGAAATTCTCTTAGTTTCTGTTTGTGTACTGGAGATTAAATTCTTTGGAGCATAAAGGGATTATTAGATAGATTCAAACTAGTATTAGAGTTTGATTGGCTCTAGCTTCAAATCACTCTAATCTTGTTTAGAGTTTGTGAAGGGAATGTGTTCTAAAAGTTTTACTTTTAAATGTCAATTATTATGAATTGAATGAGAAATCATTTTGTTCCTTGTTTATGTTATTCGTCTTTTAGAAGTGTTAAGGAAGAGGCTCTTGGTCCTTAACCGTAGAGCTCTAAAAGATATTGGTTTACATAAAACAAAAGATATTCGCAATCATGGTAATTAACATGGGGCATTAATTACCGAGTTAAGATTGTCGTGTTGGTCATAGATCATTGTAGCTCTACAAGTGAGTGACGACACGGGTATGCAAAAGAGGAAAATATTACTTTTGTATACTGAATAGACCTAATAAGTAAAATATTATAGAAATGTGTTTCTGTGTCATTGATATTTTACTGTGTCCTTGGTCCTTCGATATGAGACTTATATCTGATCACTTAAGGAATACTTAATTAGATCAGTGTCTTGAACTATCGATAAGTGTAGTGTAAAGGCATTGGTTGGTTAAGTACAACTTTTGTTGGAGAAGATAGTTAGTCAAAAGATTATCATTGCCCCTCTTAATTGAGTGATGATATTAGTGGGCCCCTTGATAAAGCAAAGTTATAATGTGCACAATGTGATTTGAGTTAAGTCACATATTTATAACTAGCTTAAAGAGATCAAGAAATGAATACTAAATACAAAGGTGACACAATACTACTTTGTGTGTATTCTTAATATCATGAGGCAAGGGACGGACACAAGTGGTGCACTCCATCACTAAATGGATCGGGTTTTGGTTCGAGTGGAATTAAGACATCTAACTAATTGGGAGCTATAATGTGTAGCTAGATACCGCTTATAGGTTGTGATATTAAGCTCTTAATATCACTGCCAACTTAGTCTAGATCCTCCCATAGGTCACACCACAAAACTGGGAAACAAGAAATGGGGATTTTGAGTTCATAAGGATGTGTCGGGTTTCATGTAGAAAATATGACACATGGGGTGAACAAGCAAAATCAAGATTATGTTGTGATTAATAACATAATTAGAATCTAAATTAAATTCATATGTGATGTAAATATTATGGGGTGTAATGAGTTGACATTACATAGGATAATATGTTGCATAAGTTGTGAATTTACTACTAATCCCGAAATGTCAAATTTTGTAAGGGTTAAACCAAAATTTGACCAGTCTGCAGTACTGTGCAAAAGTCAACCGATGAATAGTACTGGTCAACCGATGAACAGTACCCGGTCGACCGATGAACAGTTACCGCTCCATGATGAACAGTGTCGGTCGACCGATGAACAGTAACGGTCGACCGGTCCAGACGGTTTTCTGCAGAATTAATTTAAGAATTAATTAGATCATGCATGGAATTGGTCCATAATTGATTTAATTCGTGGTTAATATTATTTATTCATAAATAATGGATGGTTAGATGGAATTTTGCATGGGATCATGGGCAAGAGGTTGCACATGAATAGGTAATTTGGAGATAACCTATAAATACAAGGTTATCTCATTACCTACTTAATTAATTCATTATTTTTCTTATGCAAAATCTCTCTCCATAATTCTCCAAGAAAATTCCTTAATTCTTAAGTTTAGTTTTAGTTCTTCAGAGGTCATCTTCTAAAGGGAACTAAAGAGGGGTTAGTAATTAGATTCTAAACCCAATCGGAGATTGAGAGACTAGCTTCCCTCTCTCCGATCTTGTTTAGAGTTTGGTGAATACTCGGAGGCATCCGGCGCAGCGAGGAGCATCCCAACCGTCTCCGAATCTTCGAGAAGTTTTAGAGAACTTCTAGGTATGAATTTCGGAGCTCCTTCATGTTTGTTTTAATAGAGTTTTTGAAACTAGTTTGTTAAAACAAACCGATGCATGCAATAGATTCTAGAAAATTGAAAATTGATCCTTATTATACATAAAAATTCGAAAAATATATATGTATAATTAAACATGAAATCCTACAGTGGTATCAGAGCCAGGTTCAATTTTCTCATGATTTATGGCTGTAAACAAATCTAGTTTACCATCTAGGATTTAAACAATTCGTTTTACCGGTTTTTCGGTCTTTAAATGTTTGTTGAAATAATTCTTTATAATAATTCGTTTTAAATATTTTGAATGTTTAAAACATGACATATAATTATTAGAATTATGATTTAGACATAAGTCTAACTTACAATAATTTCGTTTTAAGTATAAACGATTATTTTGTAAGAGAATCAACAAAACCGAAAAACTGCAATTCATCTTTCCATTGGAAATTGGATGAACAGCGGTTCATAATTAATTTATGAACTATGGATGTATGAAAAATGTTTTTAATGGATTTCAAAATATTTTTCAAAGAATTGTTGAGAATTCTGGATGATTAATAAATTAGATTCTGTAGTTTATAGCAATTGCGTGCATGGATGCTTGAGTTGCTTTGCAGGATTGTGAGTTTATATGTTCCAAATCGGACACTACAAATGTATGTAATTATTATTATACAGGGGCTTATGTATGTAAAAGCCATATTCTCTATTTTCTATCTTTAGAATTGCATTTGCATGTGAGAGGTTTTTACATAGGACTTGCACTAGTTTGTTTTTATCGAATGTGAGGAGCATGTTTATTTTTCTGTAAAATCTACATCTCCGGTGCAAGAGGAAGTCGCCGAATAGCGCATTGATCGAGGATCGAGGATCAGGGATCGAAGATCAAGGATCAAAGGGAACATATAAACTCACGCGATGTGGATTGTGTGAATGTTTAATTTCTGTTTTTATAATTTCTGCTATGCATGTGATGAATGGTGAATGTTAGGATGTGTATAAATTTTAATATGCATGATAAACTAAAATTCAAAATCACATGTTGATAAATGAAATTGTCCAACAAAAATTAAGATTAATTTTTCCTTCTTATTTCATCCACTAGCAGCCATTGATCGAGGGATACTCTGCTCGCCCTTAGCGGGAGATAGCTCCCTCTATCTTTGGGAATAGTGGGAGATATAAAGGTTGTCTGTTGTTGTGCCACAATTAAATATATGAGGTGTGTTTCACCCTAGTGAACCCCAAGTATGTTTAGTTGTGAATACAATAGATAAACGTATCTCGTATCAAATGAAAATAAGTTTTCTTAACATTACCTAGAGCCCTCGCTCGGTTTTGGGAAAAAGTTTTTCTTGCGAGGATAGGTCGTATTCCCTCATAATTAAAACGACAAGAGTCACAAAAGTTTGAAGATGCTAAATGTTGCTAAAATTCAAAAAGGTTGTGATTAGAAAATGTTTTTCTTACCTTGATGTTGTAATGTATTCGATAGCCCTTAGCTAGTCTATATTACAATTGATGGGATCTTGGATTACTGCATTTACGGGCAAGATTTTATTTGCAGTATTTACATCATATTCGATATATATATATGTATGTATTAAAACATAAAATTGGCATTAAAACCTATATAATTTATTTTGTAGAAATGTCAAATATCCAACCAATTGTGCGATCTATGATCGAAAAGAACCCTTTGCAAAATGATGGCTCAAACTTCATGAAATGGCAACTCAATCTTAATATCGTGTTGAGGTTTGAAAAACTATCTCATATTTTGGATGGTGAAATCCCAAAATTAAATGAGAAGGCAACCGATAAAAAGAAAGAGGCGATGGCCAAGTGGGAAGACCAAGAGAACCAAGTTCACGGTCTTATACTAGCATCCATGGGTGACTCGCTTCAAGCGAAATACTTGGATTCAAAACCCAAGAAGACCATGGAGGCTCTAACGAAGATGTTCATGGATAGTGCCCGAAAGGAGCGCTATAAGACCACCATCGCACTCACAAGGTGCCATATGGCGGAGGGAACATCGGTATCCATGCATTTTCTCACGATGCAAGCATACCTTGAGAAGTTGTCGAAGCTCTCTTCTCCAATGCCAGTGGACATTGCCGAAGATCTAATTCTTGGCTCTCTAGCCCCGTCCTTCAAGGACTTTGTGATGCACTATCATGTGCGTGAAAAAGGGGTGAGTCTTGAGGAGCTTCACAACGCTCTCAAAACGGCTGAAGTTGACATGGGCAAAGGTCAGGACAATCACGTCCTAGCCGTCCATGAGAGGAGCAAAAAGATCAACAAAGGTAAAGGCAAATTTACCAAAGATACGTCAATCAAGAGCAAGGGAGTAGGAGGTGCTCATGGGAGTGCCTCAAGGGGGAAATCTTTCAAATCTCCAACTCCCAACACGGAGTGCTTTCACTGCGGTGAAAAATGACACATCCGACCGAATTGCCCCAAGTACAAGGAAGACCTTGAAAATGGGATGATTGAACGTAGGCGCCCAAGAAGCGTCATAGGTATGTTTGTTATTGAGATAAATTTAATCACCTCTATCCTTGATTTGGTAATGGTTACCGGATCTTGTGCTCACATAATTTTGATGTGCAGCTATTGAAGGATAGGAAGGAACTCGTGGAGAACGAGATGATATTGAAGATTGGAAATAGTACAACCATCGCTGCGATTGTACAAGATTCTATGAATCTTCAATAGTCTAGTGATTTAAATTTATGCTTTGAAGAATGTTTGTTATATGCCTTCGATTAGCAAGAACATTTCTGTATCAAGTTTTAGATATGGATAAATTTTAATAAATATTTTAATTCTTGCTTGTCTATATCGAAGAATGGAATTTTCTATGCAAATACATTCATATAGAATGATTTCTATTTGCTTGAAATAAATAATAAACAAACAATAACAAAAGAGAAACTAAGATAACTCACGTGAATGATACAATCTTGTAGCACTATCGGATTGGTCAAATAAATGACCAAGAGACCTTTCAAGAAGAAAGGAACGAAAACGAATAACTAATTAGATGTGATACATTCTAATGTATGTGGTCCGATAAGTACAAGTGCAAGAGACGGTTTAAGGTACTTCATTTTGTTCACGGACAACTATAGTCATTATGACTATATTTGTCTAATGGGAAGCAAAAGTGAATTCTTTGACAAGTTCAAGGAATTCGAGGATGAAGTAATGAACCGACTCAACAAGAATATCGAGTCTCTATGAACGGTTCGTAGGGGTGAGTGCTTAGGATACCTAATTTGGCTCATTCCTAAAGTAGGAATAGGATATTGCTCGACATGGTTCGATCAATAATGAGTCAATTTAAATTGCCGATTTACTTTTGGAATTATGCACTACAAATAATGACAAACTCACTAAATAATGTTCCATCCAAATCCGTGGAGAAAATGGTTTATGAGCTATGGAGTTGAAAGACACCTAAGCTCAACTTTCTCAAGATTTGGGGTTGTGAGGTCTACGTCGAGAAATTGATGTCGACCAAACTTCAAGCAAAAACGGATTAAATGCTTCTTTATAGGTTGTCCTCGTGTGACAAGAGGATATTACTTTTGATATATCACCTCCAATCGAAAGATTGTAGAGAGAGATATGTTTTCTGGAATTTCTGGAAAAGAGAGAAAAGTAGTGGGAGTAGAGTTGAGCTTGAGAAAACTCAAGACACTCTACAAGATCATGAAATGAATGATGACATTCAAGATCATGAAGGCCCAACCGAGATTCCTTTGGTTAGTGGGAGCATGAGCGAGAGATCCTTACAAGAAATTGTGAGAGAATCTCAATCATCCTCACCTAGTGTGCGTTCGAGAGTCGAACATGAACCTATTCCTCAAGAAATTGTGGAAGAAGTTCGAGAGACACAAGAAGAACCAAAAGAACTAAGAAGGTCAATGAGGGAAAGAAAGAAACCCAATAAGTATGTGGGACTTCATGAGAACATGGTACTAGATACCAAAGATCACTTGACCTTCCGAGAAGCAATAGAAAAGACTCCAAACTATGGTTAAAAACCATGGAATCCGAAGTAGAATCCATGTATGATAATCAAGTATGAAACTTGATTAGCCTTCCTCAAGAGAAAATATCATTTAGTATAAATGAACTTTTAGGAGGAAGATGGACATGGATAGTAACTTGACAATCTACAAAGCAAGGCTTGTAGCAAAAGGTCATACTCGAATTCAAGAAATTGACTTTGATGAAACTTTTGAGAAGTTACCATGATAAAATCTATTCGGATTATGCTCTCTATTTCCACATTTCATAATTATGAGACATGGAAGATGGATATCAAAATGACGTTCCTTAAATAGGAACTTGGAGGAGGATATGTACATGGTACAACCTCAAGGTTTTGATGATCCAAAGAATAGCGAAAAGAAATGCAAGTTTCGAGAATCCATTTATGGATTGAAGCATGCATCGGGGAGTTGGAACAAACGCTTTGACGAAGAGGTGAAGAAAATTCACTTCATTCAAAGTAAAGGAGTACCTTGTATATACAAGGAGATTAGTGGGAGCCATGTAGTACTTCTGATCTTATATGTCGATGACATATTGCTCATGAGCAATCATATACCTTAGCATTTGCAAACGAGAAATTTCATTGAAATCGGCATTTCAATGAAAAGAAAAGGATAAGGCTCAACCTATCTTGAGAATCAAGATACATTGAGATACATCCCGTAGACTCATTGGCTTCAGTCAACGTGCATACATTGACAAGGTCTTTGAAATGTTCAGGATGAACAATTCCGATATGGACAATATGCCAATGAGTATGAGTATAGGTGTGCAACTCAAGAAGTCTCAATGTGCTCAATCACACAAAGACTTGGAGTACATGAAGGTATCCCTTATGCTTCGGCAAAAGGAAGGACCATGTACACAATGACTTGCACAAGACTCAATATCTCGTATGCTCTAAACGTGACAAGTGGTCACCAATCCAACGCAAGTCCTAATCGTAGGATTGCGGTCAAGAATATTCTGAAGTACCTTAACCGAACTAAAGATAAGGTTCTTGTTTATGGAAGACAAAGGAGAAAATAGCCGAGGGCTGTTTTGATGCAAATTTTATAGGAATTCTAGACAATAAGAGGTTGGAGTGATGATGCGTCATCATTATCGAAGGTGGAGGTATGAGCTAGTGTAGTTAGGAGTAATATCACTACAGCTAACTCAACCACCAACGAAAGACAAAATAAATAAATAGGTGGACACAACAGTGACACAACTGATCCATTCAACAAACCTTCATACCAAGCTAAGAGACGAAATATATTTCGAGTCCATGGATCCGAGGATCCATGTGGATTGGCTTGATAGGTGATTTAGGAAGGTTACCCTAGTTATTAATGTTTTATACATTGAGAATGTATGTGAAAGAAAACTTTGATAACAAGTGGGAGATTGAAGGGAATGTGTTCTAAAAGTTTTACTTTTAAATGTCAATTATTATGAATTGAATGAGAAATCATTTTGTTCCTTGTTTATGTTATTCGTCTTTTAGAAGTGTTAAGGAAGAGGCTCTTGGTCCTTAACCGTAGAGCTCTAAAAGATATTGGTTTACATAAAACAAAAGATATTCGCAATCATGGTAATTAACATGGGACATTAATTACCGAGTTAAGATTGTCGTGTTGGTCATAGATCATTGTAGCTCTACAAGTGAGTGACGACACGGGTATGCAAAAGAGGAAAATATTACTTTTGTATACTGAATAGACCTAATAAGTAAAATATTATAGAAATGTGTTTCTGTGTCATTGATATTTTACTGTGTCCTTGGTCCTTCGATATGAGACTTATATCTGATCACTTAAGGAATACTTAATTAGATCAGTGTCTTGAACTATCGATAAGTGTAGTGTAAAGGCATTGGTTGGTTAAGTACAACTTTTGTTGGAGAAGATAGTTAGTCAAAAGATTATCATTGCCCCTCTTAATTGAGTGATGATATTAGTGGGCCCCTTGATAAAGCAAAGTTATAATGTGCACAATGTGATTTGAGTTAAGTCACATATTTATAACTAGCTTAAAGAGATCAAGAAATGAATACTAAATACAAAGGTGACACAATACTACTTTGTGTGTATTCTTAATATCATGAGGCAAGGGACGGACACAAGTGGTGCACTCCATCACTAAATGGATCGGGTTTTGGTTCGAGTGGAATTAAGACATCTAACTAATTGGGAGCTATAATGTGTAGCTAGATACCGCTTATAGCTTGTGATATTAAGCTCTTAATATCACTGCCAACTTAGTCTAGATCCTCCCATAGGTCACACCACAAAACTGGGAAACAAGAAATGGGGATTTTGAGTTCATAAGGATGTGTCGGGTTTCATGTAGAAAATATGACACATGGGGTGAACAAGCAAAATCAAGATTATGTTGTGATTAATAACATAATTAGAATCTAAATTAAATTCATATGTGATGTAAATATTATGGGGTGTAATGAGTTGACATTACATAGGATAATATGTTACATAAGTTGTGAATTTACTACTAATCCCGAAATGTCAAATTTTGTAAGGGTTAAACCAAAATTTGACCAGTCTGCAGTACTGTGCAAAAGTCAACCGATGAATAGTACTGGTCAACCGATGAACAGTACCCGGTCGACCGATGAACAGTTACCGCTCCATGATGAACAGTGTCGGTCGACCGATGAACAGTAACGGTCGACCGGTCGAGACGGTTTTCTGCAGAATTAATTTAAGAATTAATTAGATCATGCATGGAATTGGTCCATAATTGATTTAATTCGTGGTTAATATTATTTATTCATAAATAATGGATGGTTAGATGGAATTTTGCATGGGATCATGGGCAAGAGGTTGCACATGAATAGGTAATTTGGAGATAACCTATAAATACAAGGTTATCTCATTACCTACTTAATTAATTCATTATTTTTCTTATGCAAAATCTCTCTCCATAATTCTCCAAGAAAATTCCTTAATTCTTAAGTTTAGTTTTAGTTCTTCAGAGGTCATCTTCTAAAGGGAACTAAAGAGGGGTTAGTAATTAGATTCTAAACCCAATCGGAGATTGAGAGACTAGCTTCCCTCTCTCCGATCTTGTTTAGAGTTTGGTGAATACTCGGAGGCATCCGGCGCAGCGAGGAGCATCCCAACCGTCTCCGAATCTTCGAGAAGTTTTAGAGAACTTCTAGGTATGAATTTCGGAGCTCCTTCATGTTTGTTTTAATAGAGTTTTTGAAACTAGTTTGTTAAAACAAACCGATGCATGCAATAGATTCTAGAAAATTGAAAATTGATCCTTATTATACATAAAAATTCGAAAAATATATATGTATAATTAAACATGAAATCCTACAGTTTGGTGAACACTTGGACAAAATTCCAAGTCGATTCGGGTGCAACTCAACTTCCGACAATTGAAAATGATTGATCAATCCTTTTAGGTATGATCATCTTATGCATTTTAATATAGTGTAGTATACATCATATATTGAAATGTTGATAAGGAAGTTTTTGTACATAATTATTGAAAACTATGGAAAACATTCTTGCTTGCATGTATAAAAATTTAAAAATATATACATAAGTATGGGACAAAGTCCAACACACACCCCCACCACCAGACACCTTTCACCACCTCCACCCATCTCCATCTCTATCACCACCACCCATGTCCTCTCACCACCCTACCACCACCACCAGACACCTTCCACCACCTCCACCTATCTCCACCTCTATCACCACCACCCATGTCCCCTCACCACCCTACCCTCACCTCCACCCATGTCTCATCCCTTTATTTGATGATGATGTTCCAAATGTCATATCTAATGATGTAACCCAAAACTACTTGAAATGGATTTTCTAAAGTTTATATTCATATTTTTTGATATTTTCTCCTTACAATATCGATTAGAGGCTCTACGACTATTAGGTGAGACGAGATCTCATGGCTCTATCACTTTGGCACGAAGAATTTTTCTTAGCGACAGGCACGAACGTGTGAGATTGTACTCCAGTTTCGTCATCACACAGACATGTACAAACCTCAGAGGACGTCATCCAAAATAGAGCTCAACTCTATATCAGAAATTAAGCAAAGTGTCCAAGGGAGCTAAAGCGAGTGACGTGACTTACACCGATGGTACCTATTCGTAAGTGAAGGTTTCCCACACGATGTTCCTGTAGGATCGCCAGGGTCTCTAATTCTAATCACTTTTAAACTAATTACCTACTTGTTTAAGCAATCAAGAATATGCAGAGGAATTTAAATAAAACAAGCAAGTAAAGCAAACCACGATGAAGACACCAGATTTTTATAGAGGTTCGGCCTCCTGCCTACTTCCTCTCTTGCAAGCTCCGCTCGAGCTCCGTTCGCGTTCATCACTGTCAACCTCGCTCCGGGCAGAGATTAAGTCTTTTACAAAACAAGCTCCACGAACACCCTCGTGAGTTTGACTTTTTTCTCTCACAATCCGAGAGGAACACTTCGGGCTTTCACCAAAGTCATTGCTTCTTTACAACTTAGAAGTTGAGTGGAACACATTCTCTAACTTGAGCACACTTAGCTTAGGATGTGGAATTGATGCTAAAGTGTGGAAGTTTAGGCTTGGAGAGTAGATTTGGGGATTGGGAGACTTGGGAGTTTCTCTTATGTGTATATGACAATAGAAGTGTAAGAGTTGCGTAATTGTGTCATGGGAACACCTATTTATAAGATCCAAGTGAGTTATAGTCGTTGGGACAAGTTTGGTAAAAGATTCTGGAAGATACACAAAATAGAAACTTGCAGGATGCATTTCTTCATAAGTTCGATCGACAGGATCGGTAAGTTCGGTCGACCGTTGGGCAATTTTGGACTCGGTTCGGTCAGCCGGTTAAGGAACGGTCGACCTCCAAAATCTATGACTTAGGTACACTTAAGTGATCAGTCGAACACCGAGATAGGTTAGGTCGACTGATTCGTAACAAGCTCTACGGGGTTGACAAACAAGATCATATTCGGTCGACCAAAACAAGGTCCACGGTCGACCGAAAATCAACAGGCAGTTTGGGTTTGTCGAGTTAACTTAGTTCGGTCGACCGAACAAGGTCTTCGGTCGACCGATACACTGAATGTATTTGGGGTATTTAGAAATAATACGAATATGACCGTTAGGTATAAACGACAAAACAAATCGTCGGATAAAAAGGTTTACACGGTCGACCGAGAAGGTATACACGGTCGATCGAAACTGGGCAGTTAAACACTAATAGGATTAATGATCACTCGGTCGACCGAACGGTCTGTGTCGGTCGACCGAATGTGGGCAGACAATTCAGGTTATGTGTTAAGTGTTTTCCGGTCTAAGTTTGAGTGATCTATTGAAGTCCAAATTATGTGAAATTTTGTGTGTGACTTCTATAAGGAACATAGTGTGTATGTGAGTTGATTTTAGCTCAAGTATGCTCAATTTACACAATGTTCTTAAGACTCAAAGAAATGCAAATTACATGTCTTCAAATGAGCTTGATTACATGTCTTGATTTGATTTCTCTTCTTCCTTGAGTCTTGATCACCTGTAGAAGTTAGCACATAGCAATATATATACAATGCAATATGTGTGCTACTCTACATTGATTACAATTAAGACTAGGTTGATTAAATCATCAAAACATAGATTAATGCCAAAAAACCAACAACTCCGACGAGACTTATCTGTCAGTGTAAGTCTAGATCCGTCAGCGCAAATGAGGAAGAAATATTAGTCGGTGTATCCTACACTGACGACTATATCCGTTAGTGATTCCATGTCAGTGTTATCGCTCTGACTGAAGCAAGGCGAAAAAATTTGGTTGGAAATGTCATGCCAAAATTAACAATGACGATATTTATCTGTCGGTGGAACTAAACATAGACGCAGGCAATGCCAACGACATGTATATCTGACGGTGTTCACCTACACCGATGAATAGCTACCGTCGGTGAAACCTTGTTTTTGTTGTAGTGGCACCATCAACTACCTTCTCTCTGTAAAACCTATATCTTGAACCTAATCTGATCACAAAGGTTGCATGGCATTCTTGACGGCTCCGGAAGAAGAGGTTTTTGATCCACTAAGCGAGAAAATGGTTCATAATCTAGATCCCACACTTTGGGAGAAATCAAACCAACTGCTCAAAGGATGGATCACGAGCACGCTTAGCGAGGAGGTCTTAATCCTTGTTGTAAAGTTAGAGACCTCCATTGAGGTGTGGAATGCCCTAAAACACCCTTTTGCTCGTGGATATGCTGAGCGAGAGTTTTATCTCCTTCAACAACTCTAGTTTACCAGGAGATCTGATTTCAAAGAAATAGATGAATACTTGTGCCAATTCAAGAAGTTTTGTGATGAGTTTGCCACAATAGGAAAACATGTTACTGATCAGAGTAAGGTGTTTTGGCTTCTTACTGGGTTAGGTCATGAATATAATTCTGTCACCACAGATGCTATGCTTAAAACTCTCTTCCCACCTATGATGAACTTGCTACACAGATTTTAAGTTTTGAAATGGGAAACCAAATGCATAATCTTGATAGCTAGACTCAAATGACCTTTTTGGGTCAGAAACAAGGGAATAAGGAAAAACACAACAATAGGAACAACAAGAAGGATGTTAACTCCATTCCAAACATGGGGGGGGGGGGGGGGGGGGGGGGGGGGGGGGTCACTGGAAATGGAAATAACTCATGGACTTCTAGTGTCCATGAGTCTAGTGTTACTGGGAACAAGTCTGAGAGGAAATGGCTTGTTATTGTGTGACAAATATGCCATAAGCCTGGGAATAAGGCAGTAAAATGTTGGCATAGGTTCGACCATTCCTTCCCGCCCAAGGATCTCCCTCATGCCCTTGCTGCCATTAGTGTCTCTGAGGAAAACTCCAAAGATTGGTTCCCTGATTCTAGAGCAACCTCCTGTAGGATTTTGTGGCATATACTTGTGTATATTTTAAAAAAATAACAAGTATTTAGGATCGATTTTCATATTTTTCAACAATTTTATATACAAAATTTCTAATTATATTTTAATATATATAATGCACTAATTAATATTGAAATACATATATTGGATCATACTTAGGGGATTGTTGGATTCCTTTTACCAGTAGGAAGATGAGTTGCACGTCGAATCGCCACGGAATTGCCTCCAAGTGTTCACCAAACTCGAAACAAGATTAGAGAGATCGGAGCTAGTCAATCAACCTCTAATTCAAGTTTAGAACCTAACTAATAACCTCTTTGGAACATCAACGAAAATATGGAAGAGAAGAATTTTTGCATTAATTCAACAAAGGAAGGGAGGAAGGACCTATTTATAGGTTCTCCTCAAACCTACATCATGTGCAAATCGTTTACACATGATCCCTTGCTTTTCTCTCCTCTAAACCAATCATATTTTGACACAACATCATCCCAAACCAACCTTTAACCAAATTGGATTAAATCCAACTCATGATCAGCACAAATTCTCTTATTAATTCAGGCAAACGGTCAAACAAATCAGCCAACTCGAAACAAAATTATGAATATTATATAATGTAAAAATGTGTCATCTTTATATTATATAGGGTTAATTACAATTTGCCCCCTGAACTATGCATTGGTATCACTTTGCCCCCCTGAAATTTCAAAGTTAAAAGTTACCTCCCCTAAACTTTAATTTTGTAACACTTTGCCCCCATTGAACTTCAAAAACTCATTATTTAACACACATTCAACATTTTTTCCTAATTTTTTTGTTGTATCCCTAATACACTCCTAAACCTATATTTACGTGAAAGTTTGGATCGAAACGGAGGTCGGATATGGTTGGAATTTGGGTCAGATTGACACAACAACAAAAATTAGGAAAAAATGTTGAATGTGTGTTAAATAATAATCAAATTACACTGTTATAATAGATTTTTGATAATAATCAAATTATACACTTCTTATGTGAAAAGATATAGGTCTCCTATCACTGTTGGAAAAATGAGTTTTCACATCGGATTTTTTGGCCATATCACGACTGTTTTACTGTTTCAATATACTGACGTCGTAATTGGGAGACATAATAGGAAAGGTGATATCACGTCGATTGTATAACTGACGTGATATATGGGCATATCACGTCATTTTTTAATAACCAACGTGAAATTTCCCATGTAGTGAATATTGGGTATTGAATATATCGGGTATATCACGTTGGTTCTTGTAAAACCGACGTGATACGAGGACTTTCTACGTCGGTTTCAAATGCCGAAGTGATATGAGGATTTTCTACGTCGGTTTTTCGAATACCGACGTGGTATGTTTACCTTATCACGTCGTTTTCAGAAAAGCTGACGTAGAAAGTCCTACTGAAACAAAAAAAAAATCCCTGATATTATATATATATTATATCCATTCTTGTATTTACACAACCAACCCATAACATACTGGTCAAAAGAATGAAATTTCCATTTGAGAGCCCAAAATGTTTAAAAGAATGAATTTGCATTAGCCATAAATAATACAAAGTACATGTAGAAGTGCAAACAAACATAATGAAACCCAACTAAACAGCTACAACATGATTATACATCCTACAAAACTCCAAATCACAGGCCACACCTATCCACTGCTCTTGCGCTGTCCTTGAGGCAGAGAACTGATGTAATGGCTCTTGGAAGCCGTCTGACCAGTCATGATACCAATGCAAGCCATCTTCTCAACATTCCAAATGCATACCTTTAAAAATCACCACAATCATAATCAAAATATCAAATAGCTTCTATTATTACTCATTTTTGTTTATGAAAAAATGATATGGAAATTTTTACCCCAAACACTACCGAAAGAAATTGAAGCTTAATCTTAAGAAAAGTGATTATCAAACTGTTGAAATAGCATGTGAAACATAAGCTTACAACAGATGCAAAGCAAGAACTAATCCATGCAACAGAATGCAGCGCATGTTGACAGTAAAATTAACAAGTAACTACTATAAAGAGTTAGAATATTTGAACTTCAGATTAAAAATTGTTGAGCAAACCTAACCAAAAAGGCAAAAAGTATCAATAAAACCTTAGATTGTCATTTAGTATTAGGTTCTTACCGCTTGATCACCAGAAACAGTCAAAATGTGGGTGTCATCCTGAAAACAACAAATGGGGATAAAACTTAGCAGGCTTGATGACATCAATCTAGAAGCGAGAAGTATAAGAACATAACTAAGATGTTCTATAAATTTGAACATTATTACATACGTAAGAAAAATCATAATAGATCACTTAATAAATTAATATGGAACTATTCTCAACTTCTTTCTTGTTGTACCCGGAGATCCACATAAGTAAGCAACCAATACGTGCAATATGGTGCACTAAGAACTATGCTAGTTTGAGAAGGAACTAGAATGTGGAGCAAAATCCTAATACTAAATAAGAACGGATAAAATGCATATGTATCAGCTACTGACGCATCGTTGCCACCACAAACAGATGTCCACCAAGCATAACAAAGTTAACATTTGGATTCAGATTCTCAGCCATGAAACCTTGATATTAGCATGAAAGATTGGATTTAAATTGATTCCAAACTTAACTTTATGGTCATCTGAATTAAAAGGCCAAATTCGAACTGAAGTAAGCTTGTGGTCTTAAACTCAAAAAGGACATATCAACCGAATCAACCAAATCAAGAGATTGAGGGTGTAAAACCCCAAAGTTTAGTCCCACATTGCTTAACATGAGAATGTTGGGGTGGGATATAAAGACATGAGTCCACTACCATAACACTTACCAACTTAAGTTTTGTGGCAATAAGTGGGTGTTGTGGGCCAGTGGGCACATGGGTGACGGACCGGGACCCGGGCTCGATGCGGACTCGGGGACGGGACGTTACAGATGGTATCAGAGCCTGAACCAGCCGGAATTGTGGGAACTAAGTGCTACACCTAAAGGGTGGGAGCCACCTCTAGAATCCCAAAACGCCTGGTGATTGAGTGGCTTGACCCTGACGAGGACGTCAGGTGTTCAAGTGGGGTAGGTTGTAAAACCCCCAAGTTTAGTCCCACATTGCTTAACATGAGAATGTTGGGGTGGGATATAAAGACATGAGCCCACTACCATAACACTTACCAACTTAAGTTTTGTGGCAATAAGTGGGTGTTGTGGGCCAGTGGGCACATGGGTGACGGACCGGGACCCGGGCTCGATGCGGACTCGGGGACGGGACGTTACAGAGGGTGTAAATACCGCAACTGGTGGCCTCTTTCACCCAATGATGCAAATTTCAAAATTGAACCATGCAAAACACGATCTTAGTTCAACCAGAGAATTGAACACCCAAAAAAAAC
The DNA here is from genome assembly GCA_963682175.1 of Triglochin maritima. Lineage (NCBI taxonomy): Eukaryota > Viridiplantae > Streptophyta > Magnoliopsida > Alismatales > Juncaginaceae > Triglochin > Triglochin maritima. Next base: position 13,933,174 of record OY821773.1, read on the forward strand.
TCAAGATCGAATCTGTCTTAACCAACTCACTGTTTGAAGGGGAGGGGTGGAATTGGTTACCCGATGAGATCGTAGCAATCGTCCTCGTCGCAGTAGATGGCGAGGGAGGTGAGGAGGAGGAGGAAGAAGGGCGCCGTAGATTCCGCCACCGCGAGTCTCCAACAAGGTTTTGGGGGTTTGAAGGAAAAAGGGGCTGAGGAGTTGGAGGAGGAGGCGTTGACTAGGGTTTGAGGTGTTCGGGGTCAGGGGTTAGGGTTTGGAGGCGTGCGTGGCTAGGGGGTGGTAGGAACGGGGTCTGGACGTACGGAACGGGGGCTGGTCGCGGTGGGTGGTCGGGGATCGGAGGGGCCTGGTCGCCTTGGGCAGCAAAAAGGCATGGGGTTTGTGTTTGTTTTTGTGTTTGTGATGGGTTTAATGCGTTTGATTTCGGAGTTAATACAGTGAAAAGTGAAAACTAAAAAATTAAGCATTTATCACGTTGGTAGAAAACCGGCGTGTTTCGTTAATATTTCACGTCGGTTTTTAAAAATCGACGTGATATACTAATATAAATTCGACGTGTCAATCCGTGATTGAGTACTTTAAATTCGACGTGAAATATCGACGTTAAAAGTTTTTTTTCTAGCGGTGTATTTTGAGATTTAAAGACACAATTAAATATTAATGACACATATACAATTCCATAATGTGTTTATTTATTATGTCAGTCCAATATATGAAAGAAATATTTTCTCTTTCATGTACTCGTGTTGTTAAATACTTGTAAAACTACAATATTTTTTTTAACAAACATGACAATTTTAACTCGGTAATCAATGTCCCGTGTTAAGAATTACTTTTGATTTATATAATCATTATCTTTTAGAGCTTTACGGTTAAGACGAATACATTAATCAAAGAACAAAATGTTCAATACATTCAATTGATAATAAAAGACATAAAAGTAAAAAATTTAAAACACATTACTTTTATCTCCAATGTAACTGCTTACGAAGGTATGCTTCAGAATCTTGAACGTTATTATGGTGGTGACCCAATTATGGTTCCTAATGGTAAACATTTACTTATAACTCATGTAAGAACATTTGTAATACATCATGATAAAGGTGTTTTACCTCTTATAATGTTCTCTATGTTCCTGTCATGAAAAAGAATCTCCTATCTATAAGTAAATTAACTAAAGATAATCCCTATATATAATGCAAATTTCATTTTACTTGTTTTTATTGTTGGCTTTTAGGCTTTAATCCGTGTTAATTTTAATAATTAATCAAATTAATATTAATCAATCAACCAAGTCAGTTAAATTGAACAAACATGATTACATGCATGAGATATGTATTTTTGTATGTATGTGAATCATTTCAATATGGTGACCAACAGTATCAAGATTTGTAATTGAGACATAAACTTAATATTATAACAACGTTTTTTACCAAGATTTGTAATTTTTCATTTATTGAGTCCATAAGATTAAATGTAAACTTCACCACTAGGATTATGTCATGATCAAGTTCGGTCGACCGAACACTTAACAGATGACCGAACTCATCATAATACTTAACGGATGACCGAATCCCCGTCGACTAGTTTTAGATTTTACTCCAACGCTGACATTTGTATTTTGTCTTAGAGCTATTTGCCTTACCTATTGTCGAACGACTGATCTCCTATCAGTCAATCGTTTATTTCTTGGCCTATGGTGCGCAACGACTATTTCCAGATATTTGATTTCCAATCGTTGGCGCTAAAAAACAAATTATCAATCCAGACAACTGAAATCTTGTCAAAGAGTCGATTAAATCCATATTGTTATTTTGGATCACACAACCGAACCCAATTCGCTCAATTGAAATTAAACCAGGGAAATTCGACAAAAGTTACTGGAAGTTTGTGATTTGTTAGCCGAACCTTATTCGGTCATCCAAACTTGTTCTTTTAACCAAGTCAAATCCTTATTTCGGACAACCGTTCTTCAAACGGTCGACCAAATCTATGCAAAATTATGACCGAGCTTAAGTCAAATCACATCTTTCTTGGTCCAAGTCTCACCAACTATTCAACGGCTAGTAGAGCTTGAAACCTTGTAAATAGAAGTTCATTCATAAGTTTTAGAGATGAAGACACATTTCTATAATTCTATCATTTGTGTCCAAACCTCAATTACTTTCAAGCTCCCATTTCTTCACACTCAAAGCTTAACCTTTACCACTTGTGTATCAATTACAATTTCATATCGAAGTGTGCTTAGGTCAAGAGTGTTTGATCGTGATTCGAAATTTCATATCCAAGATTCACAAAGTATTGTACAGCTTCGTGGAAGCTCCTTCTCGAGTTGTGAGAGAAAAAATCGAGTAAGGTGAGGGTGTTTGTAAGGCTCGTAGTGTAAAGATGTTGATCTCAGCCTAGAAGGGAGATCGGATAGTGGACACTCGAGTAGGGATCGATCGGAACTCGAGGAGATGAGTACATTACGATGGTTGTGATCGTTCCTAACTCTATAAAAATCCGACGTCGATTTTGTGATTTGTATTTCTCTATCTCTTTAATTTTTTAATTCCGCATTTAGTTTGTCATCGATCCTCACAATTGGTATTAGAGCATTAAGTTGCTAATTTATTCTACTTAATCATAGTTTAATATGACATCCACCTCTAATCATTGTGAAAGCTTATCCACAACTAAGTCACCATTGTCCAACGACGCAAATTGTGAATATTGGGAGAAAAGAATAAGAATTTATTTATAATCCAATGATTTAAAGTATTGAATATTTCTCCTAACCTCATAAACACCTCCTAATGATGGAGAAATTATGTCCGTAACTAGAGCCAAAATTAAGAAAACGGAGATGAATTCATGTATCATGAACATATGACATTGTGGCTTAAATGAGGGAGAACACAATAGAGTTAGAGGTTCTGACAGTGGATATGAAATATGACATAAACTTGAAATGCATCATGAGGGTTCTAGTAGAATGAAACAAGCCGGGATAAATTTGCTAATGCATAAATATGAACTTTTTTATATGTATTCCGGTGAGAACATAAGCGAGATGCACAATTGCTTTACCGAGATCGTTAACTCTCTCAAAGTTCTTTGCAAAACTTCTAACAAGAGAGATATGAATCGAAAGATTCTTCAGTCACTCTCCAAACAATGAGAATAGAAAATGACCGCTATCGAGGAAACGCATGATCTTACTAAATTGTCGGTTGAGGAGTTTATGGGTAGTCTCATGACATATGAGCTACAAATGAAAGACCACAAGAAGAGAGAAGACACCAAAAAGAACTCCTTGATGCATGCCATCACCAATTCCAACAAGGGAGATAATGACATTCAAAAGGGATTAGTCACTCAAAAATTCAAGGAGCTTCTCAAGAAAGAGAAATAAAGGGAAAGAAAAGAGAAGAGCAAAAGAAGAAGAAAAGAATGAAGAAAACTTTTAAAGCTACTTGGGATGAATCCGCATCTTCTTCATCAAATGAAAGTGAAATTACCACAATGTGCTTTATGACAATAGAAAATGAAAAAGTGAGGTATCTACTAACTCAAAGCATGATTCTAACTCTTATAGTAAACTTCAAATTGCATTCTATGAGCTACTGGGGGGGTCTCTTTTAAAGTTCAGTAATACTAGATGAAAGGAGAATAAACTGTAATTAAGTCATTTATTTTCCACCCATGATCTAAAAAGGCAAACTCAAACATTGAACATTAGCCTACTCTGTAGTCATTTGAAGACTACTCATCAGTGGACACCGGGTGGACTTGAAAGTTACGAAAATGCATCCCATGATGGGATTCTTCTGTCTATCAATAACCGCATGCATTGCGCGGTGAATGTGAAGCCAGAAATTGTCTTTTCAAAAGAAGTTAAAGTCCGTAGATTCTCAGTTCTTATATATGCTTCTATACGAGGAAGTTTGTCACTGACGTTTTTAACACAAGAACATCGTAATTATGTAACACAAACATTGGTGAAAGACTAATTAGAAAAGGTCAAACCACGAGAATCTACTCCAACAAAACCGAACCGCACATACAAGTGCAGGTGTGTAACCATTACTGCTCAATTACTCATCAAGTGGCACTACTATACTTTCTAAGATACAAACATATCAAACATACTACTGCACCTGAACTATATATATTTACATACATGACAGCTGAATTGGATGCAAACAACATCTTTCCAGTTGCATAAAGGCTCGAGTAATGTAGTTTGCAATGCTAGCTTTTGCTCCTTTTCACTTTGCCTCTTGAGAAATCAACTTTGCGTTGCCCTTTCAGCCGTTTAGAAAGCAGAATATCCTTCAGAACAAGCAATGGTTGGCCCGGTTTTCTTCGCAGTCGAAACTTGAACAATGAAGAACCATTTTTCCCGATCTCCATCCAAATATCTTCAACCAAGTAGAGCCCATCGTAAACGTAAATGGGTCTGCCTTTCCGGTCCTTAAAACCATGAACAACTCGAACCGGAGTTTGAGTTGTGATACTGTTTTTCAAAGCCAAGTTCCCATAAGAGAGTTTTGCATCTTCACGTGGATTTTTGTTCCTCGATTGAAAACTAGGGTGTCCTCCTTCACCTTCGTATATTAAAACATCAGAATTTTCCATCGTGTCCGAGTAACCTCCAACAGTAGACACAATGCAAGTGGCAACTTGGACTCCTTTGTAGACCATAGAGTCAATTCCATTTATCAAATGGCGATGAAGCCCAGCAAGACGAAGCTCGACTCGGTAGTGGAACTCATCCCCAATTTCAACTCCAGGTACTTCTCCAATTCGCCACTTCACAGGAGGCAGACGCGTTTCCTTCACTCTGAGGAGCTCAAGAGCCATAAGATCCACACGCTTATGCTCGATTTTGTTATCCGACTTCCGACAAGTATTTCCTTTAGAAGACTCCCGTTCATGCTGTAATGTGCTAACTAGATCTTGAAACTTGTTAATACAACCTCTAATTTGTTCACGATAAGCGATGTCAGGATGTTGTGGTCTTTTGTTTGGAATACCCTTGTTGTTCATGTTAAATCTGCATTCCGAAATTCGGCGATCTTGCTTTTCTATATACACATTATCAGTTTTTTCCTTCCTGGACAATTTTCTGTCTCTGACTCGTCCATCAAAGTTGGTCTCATTGTCTCTCTTAACCTTCAAATTAAGAAAGCCTCGCTCAGTCGTGTTTGCATTTTCAGCTCCTTTCGGCTTGCGGAATTCTCCACCGGTCTTAACATCTTGAGGGACTCTTTTGCACGAAATAGACTGCTCATGTAGTGACCCTTTGCGTCGAACCAGCTCTAAACTTCGGAAGACTCGCTTGTTCGTATTAGAATTTTCAGCATCACCTCGCCTACAATTAGTTTGTTTACCTTTGACGTCTACCCCCTTTACACTACTCTTCCTCTGCAGATTGACGTGGCCCTTCAAAAGGTCGATTTTCCGGGGGCTTTCCGGCCCCAAACCCTCTGAAAATCCTCTGAGCCATCCGCCATTCAACTCGAAACCGAAATCATCCTTCAAAACCATATTAGGCTTTGTAATCTCAAAACCACAGCTTTTCTTCTCGAGTACCAGAGTTCCAATCCTTACTTCGCTCTCACTACCACAATTAGCAAAGCAAAGGATTATTCCCAACGTACCTCTCCATATCAGAACCCTAACTGCCCAACAAGAATTAAGTCACCACAAACAGAACAGCAAAATGCTAACACTTTATGTACCACCAAAGTAAATAAGTGGAAAAAACGATGATTACAAGTAAACTCTAGTATGGATATTAGACTCAAACCTACTGTTGAAACCTCCAAAAAAGTCCTGAGAAGAGAAGCAACAAAAAGGAAATATAAAATGAAGCAAGACTAGAGGCTTAATAACACTAAAAGCAAAAAAAAGTCACCAAAGAGAACTCCAAAATGCAACAGCAAAAAACAACATAGGGTTAAGTTGAGAACAAAAATTAAAAATAAAAGCAAAACATCTAAGTGTACAAGTGCAGACAAGGAAGAAAAGAAGGATGGGAGTAAGGAAGAAAACTTACAAGGAGATCTCACCAACACAACTCACACAAGTTTGGAGAACTGGAGTTGTGGTGTGACTGGTGTCTTGTGTCTTGTGTCTTGTGTATAGCTCTGCACTGTCCGGCTCTACTACAGTAAGGCAGTGATAAAGTGTTATTTTAACGGGTGGATTATTTCATGTCGGTTCGAGACCTCGAGTTTTACTTTTGGACCGTTCAGATTTATGAATGGGGAGTTCTTTTTGAAATTCAAATTTCTCAAGATTTGTATTTTCTTCGGAAACTTTTTGCGTGATACACAACGTCACATCCGGAACGACATGTCAGTAGTACAGTAAGCAGCGTTGTAAACAAAAGTTAAATATCTTTTATTTTCTGAATTTAATTAAATAATAGATTTATTTTGCTGTCTCATGCAATCTTTACTTTCCTCGTGCAACATTATTTTTAAAATACATTTAATTTTCTCATGCAACATTTGGTTTCCTTGTGGACAGATTTACACGTTAAAATGGACATACTTAAACCATAAAATGGACAGACTTGCACCTAAAACTGGACATACTTAAACCTTAAAATATGCAGACTCACACCTTAAAATGAGCATAATCATACCTTAAAATAGACAGACTCACAACTTAAAATAGGCAGACACACACCTTAAAATGGACAGAATTAAACCTTAAAATGGACAGACGCACAACTTAAAATAGATACCAATACCTTAAAATGGACACACTCACACCTTAAAATGGACAAACTTAAAAGTGTGAGTCTGTCTAGTTTAAATTTTTGGTATTAAGGTAATGGTCTGTCCAGTTTAAGTTCTGGATATGTCTAGTTTAAGTTTTGGGTCTGTTCAGTTTAAGTTGTTGGTTTGTCCAGCTTAATGTGTGAGTCTGTCCATTTTAAGTTATGTGTTTGTCCATTTTAAGGTTTAAGTCTGTTCATTTTAAGGTGTGAGTCTGTCCAGTTTAAGGTGTCAGTCTGTTCATTTTAAGTTGTGCGTCTCTCCATTTTAAGGTTTAAGTCTGTGCATTTTAAGTTGTGGGTCTGTCCATTTTAAGGTTTACGTCTGTTCATTTTAAGGCGTGTGTCTGTCCATGGGAAACAAAATGTTGCATTGTGCCAAATGTTACATTGAGAAAGTAATGTTGCACGGAGAAAGTAAAAGTTGCATGTGACACAAAATAAATCTGTTATTTAATTAATTTCATAAAGTTAAAGACATATGATTTTTACTGTCTCGACTGCTGACTGGATTGACCACGTCAGATACGTCCGGAACGCAGGCGTTTATTAATCATATTCCTTTTTTGTAACGGTGAGAACTGCGAACCAAATATGATAAAGTTGAATGACAATTATACAACTTTATTATGGTATATAAGAACCAAATAAATGACAAAGTTGAATTATTTGTGGATGTGTATATAATTGGATTTAAATGATTTAGGAGAGTATTATTTTGTGGAGGAGGGAGATGGGTTGTGGTTAAGAGGTGAATAATGTTGAAAAAAGAAAAAGTAGATTGGAAAGAAAGAAAGATCATGATCAAATTGTCCAGGTCATGGTTACGGATTGTCTTAAGTAGTAGTGGAATTGTACTAAATTTTAATCCATATATCCAAGTAAGGTGTCCCTGATATTGTGCTGAGTTTTATTCCATACCCAACTAACGTACGAGTCCTATTAGAATCAATTTTACTGCATACCCAACTAACCCATCATATTGGACTTGGTTGTTTTTGGTATTGGGAATTTTCTCCATTTGTTCTAACTTCGTGGGGACATACAAAGGTACAAACTCATGGAAGACCGCAATCACTTTCTAGTGTCTACATGTAAGTCAAGACAACATGGGAATTGAAATGGGATGCGTTATGACTTTATGTAAGGACTTTTTGCTTGCGTGTCCAACTAAGATATATGTAATATTTGACTTGATTTATCGCATACTTTACTTAGGTAACTAAGGGAGGGCAGTTTCGGTCCTGTCCGGATTTTTAGACTGGTTCGGTCCGAATCTTGGAAACTTTATTTGGGTTTGATTTTTTTTTAGTGCAAAAAATCCGATTCCAGACCAGACCAGACCCAGATCTGACCGGTCCGGACCCGGAGACGGACCAGTGCTCAACCCTAAAGGTAATATTGGAACATGGTTGATTTTCTCCATATCTAATTAATATAAGGTGCCGGTAATATTGGACCGAGTTTTATTCCATACCCAGCCAACTAAGCTTAGTACCCATCGTATTGGACTTAGCTCTTTTTTGGTATTGAGATTTTCTGGATTTATTGTAATTTTGTGATGGACATGCAAAAACACAAACTCAAGGAAGAGAGAGTAAAGACCAATTAACCACGATCACTTTCCACATGTAAGTCAAGACAAACGTGAGTAGGGGTGAGCATTTGGTCTGGACCGGACCGGATTTTGTCAGGGGTCTGGACCGAAGACCGGACCGTATCAGTCCGGTCTGGTCAAAAACTGAATTTTTTTAAATAAAAAACAAAAAAAAGACCGGTCCGGACCAGACCGAAATTTTAAAATTCTCCGGACCGGACCGAAACAAAACTTTCCGGACTGAACCCGGACCGACCGGTCCAGTCCGGTCCAAAAACCCAGACCGGTCCTGGTTTTGCTCAGCCCTAAACGTGAGAATTAAAATAGGATGGAATACATTATGATTTCGTGTTACCGGCCTACCATTCCGTTGTACAATAGTATTCGGGTTAACTAAGATCCAACCCGACTGCGAACAACGCAAGACTCAGGGGGCGTTAGGTTCGCGCGGGGTAAATGAAATGGAACCGGGAAGGGAAACAAGAAGAAAAGAAAAGAATGATCTTGATTTCCCCGACCTGTTTGGATATGTTCCAAAAACGAAATGAACTACTCCTTGATTTTTCTTTTGTAAATGTTTGGCTCAAAGCAGTAAATCAAAGTAGAACCAACAAGTAAATCACAAAACGAGTATGTCACTTTCACTAATAATTCATAATTTTTTTTAAAAATTGACTAAATTAATGGAATTGATTCAATCAAACTAGCAATATTTGATTTTAATCTCTTGCTTTACTTTTGACACAGACTCGTCTTACAAAATATGTACATTATTTTACTCATAAACATGAATAATGTCCTCTCAACATTTTAATTAATTGATTTCTCTAAATCAAACAATACGAGGTAGTCAAAGATTATAGATGTAAATTATAGATTATAGTTCTAGAAAAATTAGCACTTTAATTTTTCTCTAAATCAAACAATATGACATTGTCAGAGATAAAAAATAATTCGAAAATTACAATAAATGGTCTTTACTCTCCCTTCCATGAGTTTGTACATGCTAGAAAAAGAGAGAAAAGAGGAAAGAGAAAGAAAGGGAGGAGATATACCTCGTTGGAGGAAGACCAGTGGGGAGGAGAATGGTCGGCGGGGAGGTGAGGATGACTATGGTTAGAGGAGAGAGAGGGGAGGGGTAATGAAGTGGGGGAAAAGAATGAAAATACCTAAGGGGTGGGGGAATCAACCTAGAAGATTTTGAGGTGAAGTGAAAAAGGAAAAAAAGAGGTAAAATGAATGACAAAATAAGATCAACAAACAACACCAAAGTGAATCATGTCAGCTCATTCCCTTACCATTAGATGAATACCCCAAATCAAACGCCCCCCTCAATGATTCATTCAGTCTTAGGGTCCATTTGGATACAACGGATCTCAGCTTCTTAATCACCTAGGAGCTGCTACAGTGGATCATGTCATCCAAACATGGGGATAGATTCCCAGGAGCTGGGCTTCCAGCATGGCAATCGAGACATATTTTGTATTGAAACAGAAAAACTCATGGGAGGTGCTTCTGGCAGTTCCTCAACTTGTTCGATCTTTGTGATGATTTTACTGTTATTGATTCTAACATATGTTGGTTTTTGGCCTTAATCTTTGTTTTGATGATTTAATGAACATAATCTTAATTATAATCAATGTAGAGTATCACACATATTGTATTGCATATGTATTGCTTTGTGCTAACTTCTACAGGTGATCAAGACTCAAGAAAGAAAAGATTCAAGTTAAGACATGTAATCAAGCTAAATTGAAGACATGTAATTTGCATTTCTTTCATGTCTTAGGAACATTGTGTAAATTGAGCATACTTGAGCTAAAATCTACTCAGACACACATTATATTCCCTATAGAAATCACACACAAAATATCATATAGTTTGGTCTTCAATAGATCACCCAAACTTACACCGGAAAATACTAACACCAAACCTGAACAGTCTGCCCACATTTGGTCGACTGAAACAGACCGTTCGGTCGACCGAGTGATCAATTATCTTGTAGTGTTTTTACTGTCCAGTTTCGGTCGATAGTGCAGACCTTTCCGGTCGACCGTGTCATCACAAACTTCCTACCGTTAGAATTATCGTATTATACCAACGGCCGTATTCGTATTATTTCCAAATACCCCAAAAATACTTTTTCCTATCGGTCGACCGAGGACCTTCTTCGGTCGACCAAACTTAAGATGTCTCGACAAACCCAAAGTACATGTTAGTTTTCGTCGACCGTGGACCTTATTTCGGTCAACCAAATTTGATCATGTTTGTCAACCCCGTAGAGCATGTTAGTTTTCGGTCGACCGAACCTTATTCGGTGTTTGACCGATAACTTAAGTGTACCTAAGTTATAGCCTTTGGCAGTCGACCGCCACTTAATCGGTCGACCTAAGTTATAGCCTTGTTTTGAGATTTCAACTCAAACCTCACCCAACTTAACCCCAATGACTATAATACTTTAAGATCTTATAAATAGAATTTTCCAACACCATTGCACACAACCCTACATTAAAGAGAACGCTCCACACACTCAAAAGCTCAAAACCTTCCACACTTAGTAATCAAGTCCACATCTTACTCAAGTGTGCTCAAGATTAGAGAGTGTTGTTCCACTCAAACATTGTCAAAGAAGCAAGGGTCTTGGTGAAAGCCCAAGACAAGAGTATAGACTTCGGTGAGAGCCCGAAGTGATCCTCTCGGATTGTGATAGGAGGAGTCAAACTCGGTGAGGGTTGTTCGCGAGCTTGAAGACTTGTAAAGGCGTTGTCTCCCGGCCCGAAATGGGGAGAGGACTGAGCGGAGCTTGCAAGAGATGACTAGAACCTGGGTGTGAGTAATTTTGTAATTTTCTTCGACAAAAATATCTAAGACTCCTAGAAACTTTCTCCCCATACAAATAACACTCAACCTCCGAAAAATAAAATACTCCCAGATCAAAGAGGATTCTGAAGCTCATAACTGAAGCCGCATCCAAACTAAGCCTTAGAGCATGCTTAACGGGTCGGGCGTCCGGGCGGCCTCCCTTTTACTAGGGGTGTAAACGGGGCGGGTGATGAGAATTAAATTTATACCGCAAGCGCACGGCCGCGTTGAAGCGGTGGCAAATACGGGTCGAACACAAGGAGGGAGAGATTTGTTATTAATGTGATTTCGATTGGGGGAAAGAATGAGAGAAGAAATAATTGGGTTTTGAGATTTTTGGGTTTTAATTATCTAAAGCAAGAACAAGAACAATTAAAATTAAAACAAGAACAAAGATATGAATTCCGTCGGGTGGAGGTTTAGATTTAGGGTTTAGATTAGAGAATTTAGAAACTTATAATAAATCATATTAGTTATAAAGCATTACATGATAAATGATTTAACATAAACTCAAGTAATCAAAATATACTAACACGAAATTAAAATAATAACATTCATTCATCTTCTCTTCACCCTAATCCGTCACCTCCACCCTTTGGAAGGAGTTAGAAACTCATAGAGGGAGGGAGAAGGGGTCCTTGAGACATTACAAAAGAAAACTAAAAGTAAGAATTAAAAGACAGAATTTTATTAATGAAAAGAAGAATACAAAACTAAGATTAAGAATAAAAACTACCACCAAAGACTAAGGACCCTTCTAACATCGTTCTCGGGTCTATTTATAGTTGCTACAAGGGATCTAGGTATAATATTGGAAAGTACACGTGTCCAGACACGACTGGACGAAATTGGAGCACACGGATCGACTAGGGGGCGGCGGAATCGCCGCATGGTGTGTGTGATCTGCGGCGGAATCGCCGCACATCATGCTCTGATTTGGTCCAGCTTTTGGTTGAATGTTTATGGTATGATTTGATCCTCCTTTACGCTTCTGGATTGATTCTTTCTATTCGTTTGAGCTCCGGATTAATTCTTTTATATATTTGAAGATCCACATTGATTTTTCTTTAGATTTTCTCCAAGATAATAAAAGCTACTCGTGATTTGCAATTAGGTCCTTGTCTTTTTGCAATTGAGTCCCCGACTACTTTTGTGCTCAATTCCTTGTTCTTTTTGTGATTAGGTTTTGAATGCTTTTATGCTTGGATACATTTCCATTTGAAACCCGATAAGCTTGAACTTGGTCTTTATGATAGAAATGAGTCTTTTGCACGCGTTTATGCTCGGAATGTGGGTAATTTGCATTCAGGTCCCTGTATTCTGTAAATAGGACTAAACACATACCTTAGTAGTATTTATTGATATAAAGTAATCTAAATGAAAGACATATGATGCAATGTATGCAATGCATCAAATACCCCCACACCTAGATTTTGCTAGTCCCTAGCAAAACAGAAAAATAAAAACAGGGGAAATCCTAACTCACTTTCGTAGGAATCACGGTTGCACTTAGCATGTGCAACAAGCCTTTAAACCTCCTTGTTGCCAAGGGGGAGGAGTGTTGTCTCCTGAGGGTTTTCAGCGGATATACCCACAAAATCCTGAATCAACGTTTCATTAATAGTTCTCAATATCCGTACCTCAACCTTATACATCTTACTGAGAATTCTTGCATGCTCATTATATAAATCTAACTCATTAAAAATATGACTTGGTCTTTGTTCCTCCAACATTCACACCACTAACCCTTCTACACATGTTTATCACTTGAATTATTTTGCACGCCTCCTCTGGTGGTGAAGTATCATTCGGATCAACCATGGCATGGATCATTCTTTTAGCTTTGGGCCTTGAGTATTATTATTTTTTTCTTTTCTTTTCTTCCGTGATTCAACACATTTGCTTTTTGACACTTTTACCCTTTTGCATTCGTGTAGCGAGTTTGGTCGATAATCCCGAGCTGGTAGACTCAATTTACCGGGTTTCAAGATACCCCTACGGACCAGTGACTCAAAGGCTTGGGCTTTTGTAATCATTTTGCAAAATGTGTTTTCTTCACTTTATTCCTTTATTTTTTTTTCCTCAAGGCTTAATTGCTATTAGAAGTCCACACTTCCCGGTATATTTTCCACAACCTCTGCTTTTTATCAACCACTTCAAAGATTTGATTCATCCAATTTAAGTGCATACATGTCTTAAAGGGCAATGAGTTATTTCTTTGGAACTTAGATTTATGTCATAATTTCTACAAGCAGAACTATATAATAAGGAACAAAAACTCAATGCAATTTGTACACGGGTTTTGACAGTTCAATCTTAAGCTATGTCATGAAACATTGATTATTATTTTTTTTAAAAATAAAAGACAGATCTATAGATAAATATATGCATAAACACCCCCCCCCCACACACACCTAAATCATGCATTGTCCTCAATGTATGCAAATATAAAGCAAATGCACTTATTACCTTGGTGAATTGTGGTGGAATGATGGAATTTGCTCAAAGTCAACCATAGTCAGAACTGGATTGAATGACACCATATTGGTGCATGTATCCAGTTGAATTGTTCCCCATGTTGCAATGAGAGTCCTGAGTTACAGGTTCCACACCCCGCACATAAATTGGTTCTCTTATTTGCTCGAGTGATGGTGGTTGGGTATATGAATTACTCCCCTTTTTCTTACTTCCTTTTTTCTTTTGTGATGATTTATTTGATTCAGAAATCTGATAAATACGTGCTCTCATCACAACATCACTTGGGTTGCATATTATTTCTGGCTCACTATCAATATGAAAGATATTAAATTCAGCTTTTAAGTTCCCGAAAGATAATTGCATGAGCCCATTTCGACAGTTTATCAATGCTTCCGAAGTGGCTAAAAAGGGTCTGCCTAGAATTACAGGGATTTGTCGATTAGGATTTACAACAGGTGCGGTATCTAGTACGACAAAATCCACTGGGTAAATGAAGTCACCAACCTTGATCAAAACATCCTCTACTATACCTCTTGGTTTCTTAATAGAGCAATCAGCAAATTGAAGGGTTGTCTTAGAGGGTTTTAGTGGACCAAGGTTCATTTGCTCATAAACAGAGTACGGGAGTAGGTTAACACTAGCACCAAGGTCTAGAAGGGCTCTGTTGATAAAAGTATCTCCTATTGAACATGAAATTGTGGGACATCCAGGATCCTTATATTTTATAGGAGATGTGTTGGACAAAATAGAACTTATGTTTGCAGTTAAGAATGCCTTCTTTGGTACGTTCGTTTTTCTCTTTTTAGTGCACAAATCTTTTAAGAATTTAGCATAAGCAGGTATTTGTTGAATCATGTCTAAGAGTGGAATGTTCACCTTAACTTGCTTAAATACTTCCAAGATTTTCTCTATTTGTGCACTTGAGTTCTTTTTGAGTCTATTGGGGAATGGGGCTTTAGGAACATAGACTCGCTCAGGTTCAGGTTGAGCTATAGGTTCAAGTTGAGTAGGTGGGTTGGGCGTTTCAGATTGGACGTCGGGTTCAATGGTTAGGTCATATGTGGTAGCTTGATGACTAGATTGATTAGGCGTTCTAGGATTTACCACATTATTATCAATCTGTCTTCCGGACCGTAATGACACTACTGCATTTGTTTGTTGGAACGGTCCTTCCTCATTAACCATTTGAACCGGTCTAGGGTTGTTATTTCCTGAAGGTGCTTGATAGGATTGATATGAATTATTAGATCTTGGGTTCACCTCAGGTTGACTTGGAAACCGACCCTTTTCTCTTTCACCTACTATTTGTGCTAGTTGGCTGACTTGTGTCTCTAGCCTTTGGAAGGTCTGGTTGGTTGTTTGTATAAAGGTTTTCATCAAATTTTCTAAGCTTGTCAACCTAACCTCATGATCTCCATTGTTACTAAACCCAGAAGATGTATTATTTTGGTTGTACGGGTTTGGTTGTTGTCTAGGAGGTTGACCCTGTTGGTTTGATGAGAAATTGGAATTATTACGCCAACCCGAGTTATAGGTTGATGCGTATGGGTCATTTCTAGCATGGTTATACATGGCATTAACTTGGTCCCATTCCGCACAATCCTCCTTTACAAGACCAGTCTGACCACATCTAGAGCACGGGATAGTCGAGGCTTGATTCACTCGGTTTGGGTTTGTAGCTCTAAACTTTCCATTCTACGCATAAGGGTAGCTAGTTTTGCTTCAGCCGCTATGTTGGCATCTACAGCTAAGACACCTGATTTGGGTTGACTTGCTATTCTAGATCCAATACTCGGGTTAAGCGGTGTTCTAGCATTGTCCCATTGCATACTGTTTTCAGCTAAATCCTCAAGGAAAGTCCAGGCATCATTTTCATTTTTCGACATAAAGTTCCCTTGGCTTACGGATTCTACCATAACCCTAGATGTGGGTGTCAATCCCTCATAAATAATTTGACATAATTGTCATCTCGGAATTCCATGATGAGGGCATTGGGTCAGAACACTTTTGAATCTTTCTAGATAGGAATAGAACGGCTCGCTCTCAGACTGAACGAATGCGACAATTTCATTCCTAATCCTCATAGTCTTATGGTTGGGAAAATATTTTTTCAGGAATACTTGAACAAACTCAGCCCAACTCCTAATAGATCTTTCGGCTAGACTATATAGTCATTTCTTAGTGTCGTCCTTCAGTGCTAGAGGCACGAATTTCAGACGCACTGCCTCCTCAGGAATATGCTGGTATTGCATAAGAGAGCAGATTTCCTCAAATTCTCTAAGGAAGAGGTATGGGGTCTTCCCTAGAGGTGAACTTTGGCAACATACTCATGTATTGTGCCTTAAGTTCGAAGTCGCGACCCAGTATGGTGGGCATAACGATGCACGATGGCTGAGCAGCCATCGCTGGATAGCATCGATCCCTCAGAGTTATAGGTTGTGCAACAGGCGGGTCCACTACGTTCTCGCCCATTGGATCCGGGTGAGGTGGTGCAGCAGATGGATTGGGGCTAAGTTCCAGACTGGAATCTAGATGAACTCGTGAGAGTCGATTACTCAAGTCCCGAATCCAAATCTGAGTGCACCGGGTTGAATCAATTTTTGAATTCAAATTCGAAATTTAAATTCCAAATTTAATTTCAAGAATTAATTAATTATTTTTTATATATACTTTCGTTTTTTTAATATATTTTTTTTCAAAAGGGAAACAAACAATAGAAAGGGGAAAGATGAGAAAGAAATCCTAATCTAGAGAATTTAGGTGAGAAGAGAAAGAAGACTCAGATGCGAAGGGAAACCTAACTCTAAAGATAGAAAGAGGTTTGGTCAGAAAATTCCTAAGAAAGCACGGTTCAAACAATCCTAGACCTAGTGTCGCTTAGATCTAGACGACTCCTAACTGGTTGAGTCGAATTGATTCGCTTGATTCACCTCCCTCACTAATCAAACCAACTTGGCCAGGCCGTGTATAGCTAGTGGGGGCGCTTCCGACAGAGTTGGTGCCAATTAGACAACCACTTCGCTTGGAAGACTTACGTCAACACAAAAACACTTTCTAGACACCAAATTAAATTCAATCGGCTTCAGGTCATAGCAAGTCAAACCAATTCTTCTCCTTAAATGAGTCCGAGTCCTTAGGGGTCAATGTCTAATTGATTTTAATTTAAGGCTTGGGTGACACTTTGGGATTGTTGTTTGTGGGCCACGGAAGGGTGATGAAATCTCCACCGTATCTTTGCCTACGGAGTTGCCCTTAAGATAGTTTAACTTAGATCTAGCAAAGATAGTCAAACAATGGTCTTTAATTGGGGGCAATTGCAAGGTTGTATGCAAACTAAATTATATGCTTAAATGCAATCGTTAAAACGCGATACGTACCTTGCCTCCAGCACTCTTCAACAAGAATTAATTTGCAAGAATTTAGCAAGAATAATGCATACAAAACACTAGATGATGCATGCACTAAGACCTTTCTAATTTTGCCAATTTTAGGTCAGAGTTGAATTATTGTCAATTATGGAATTTTTCCCTAACACGTGCAGTTCTATGAAAAGGAAATTTTCTGAAACTAGAAATTACGAGGAAAAAGGCAACAAAGATTACCTACGCAATGCTCAGTCGGGTTCGCCGCCCGCTCTCGAAATTTCAGTAGCTCCACACGTCCATCCAGAGATGGTGCTAACCCCAAAAAAATTTGAAGCCCAGATGCTTCAATTGTGCGGCGATTCCGTCGCAGGTTCCTCTTGATGTGCGGCGATTCCGCCGCCCTTGTTGCTCAGACTGCGCTCAGATTTCGCCGCGCGCTCTGTTGTCTCCTGAAACACAAATCCAAATAGTTAGATCGCGCACAAGATAAACAGAATAGAATCGAAATCAACAAAAAAAACAAAATCTGCGTCGCCTCCCCGGCAACGGCGCCAAAAACTTGATGAGAATTAAATTTATACCGCAAGTGCACGACGTCAATGGAGACGTGGCAAATACGGGTCGAACACAAGGAGGGAGAGATTTGTTATTAATGTGATTTCGATTGGGGGAAAGAATGAGAGAAGAAATAATTGGGTTTTGAGATTTTTGGGTTTTAATTATCTAAAGCAAGAACAAGAACAATTAAAATTAAAACAAGAACAAAGATATGAATTCCGTCGGGTGGAGGTTTAGATTTAGGGTTTAGATTAGAGAATTTAGAAACTTATAATAAATCATATTAGTTATAAAGCATTACATGATAAATGATTTAACATAAACTCAAGTAATCAAAATATACTAACACGAAATTAAAATAATAACATTCATTCATCTTCTCTTCACCCTAATCCGTCACCTCCACCCTTTGGAAGGAGTTAGAAACTCATAGAGGGAGGGAGAAGGGGTCCTTGAGACATTACAAAAGAAAACTAAAAGTAAGAATTAAAAGACAGAATTTTATTAATGAAAAGAAGAATACAAAACTAAGATTAAGAATAAAAACTACCACCAAAGACTAAGGACCCTTCTAACATCGTTCTCGGGTCTATTTATAGTTGCTACAAGGGATCTAGGTATAATATTGGAAAGTACACGTGTCCAGACACGACTGGACGAAATTGGAGCACACGGATCGACTAGGGGGCGGCGGAATCGCCGCATGGTGTGTGTGATCTGCGGCGGAATCGCCGCACATCATGCTCTGATTTGGTCCAGCTTTTGGTTGAATGTTTATGGTATGATTTGATCCTCCTTTACGCTTCTGGATTGATTCTTTCTATTCGTTTGAGCTCCGGATTAATTCTTTTATATATTTGAAGATCCACATTGATTTTTCTTTAGATTTTCTCCAAGATAATAAAAGCTACTCGTGATTTGCAATTAGGTCCTTGTCTTTTTGCAATTGAGTCCCCGACTACTTCTGTGCTTAATTCCTTGTTTTTTTGTGATTAGGTCTTGAATGTTTTTATGCTTGGATACATTTCCATTTGAAACCCGATAAGCTTGAACTTGGTCTTTATGATAGAAATGAGTCTTTTGCACGCGTTTATCCTCGGAATGTGGATAATTTGCATTCAGGTCCCTGTATTCTGTAAATAGGACTAAACACATACCTTAGTAGTATTTATTGATATAAAAGTAATCTAAATGAAAGACATATGATGCAATGTATGCAATGCATCAGGGGGTAATGTAGGATTTCTAGTTTAATTGCACATCTATATTTTCGAAATTTTTATACACAATAAGGATCAATTACAATTTTCTATGATTTATTTCATGCATGCATCGGTTTGTTTCAATAACTAGTTTCAAAAACTTTATTAAAACAAACACAAGGGACTTCGAAATTCATACCTAGAAGTTCTCTAAAACTTCTTGATGTTCCAGAGACGTTGAGGAAGACGATCGTCGCTTCTCGTTGCGTCGGATGCCTCCGAGTGTTCACCGAAACACTAAACAATGTTGGAGAGAAATGAGCTAGCCAATCAATCTCCAAACTAGCTTAGAATGTAGTTACAAACCCCTTCCTTAATCTCTGAGATTTCTCCTTCCAAAAACTTAGAAAACTAAGAGAATTTTCGTGGCTTTTTGTGGTGAATTAGGAGAGAAAATAATTAGAAAAACATTTAAAATAATTAAGGAGAATAATGACCTATTTATAGGCTCCAATCTTAATCTCAATCATGGCTATTCTTAAACCATGTTTTCTTGACATTTTCTCTCACAAACTAATTCCATAATGCATTACATGCATCCTCAAAACGTTTGACCACGTTTGGAGCTAATCCAACCATTAATCAATTTAATCTCTTAATTATCAAAGGCAGAAAATCGATCGGGCTTCGGTTTACCGAGACATACTCGGTTAACCGAATATGTCACGTTCGTATTACCGTGCACTAGACGGATGACCGATTCTTAAGGAGAAAAATTCTCCTTAACCGATCGGACGAATTCTCGTTCAAAACCGAGTGCCATTCGGTTAACCGAAAATATCGGAACTGGACATTGTTCGGTCGGCCGTTTCTGGTTCGGTATACCGAACCTGAACTCCAGGCACTTTGGTCAAGTTCGGTCAATCAATTTTGACCATCCGTTCCACGTTCGGTTGACCGATCCACAGAACCTTCGGTCGACCGAACCATAAACGGATTACCGAACTTTTACCCAATTTTGCCTTTTCAAAATTTGGATTTTCCAACAAAATTTGAACTTTAGGGGGTTTTAGCAAATTCACAACTTATGCAATATATTATCCTATGCAATAATAAATTATTGCACCCCATAATATATGCATCTCATATGAATTTATCATGATTCTAATTATGTTATATATCACAACATAATTGATTTTACTTGTTCACCACATGTGTCATATTTTCTATAAGAAACCCGACACATCATATGAACCAAAAATCAAGCTTCTTGTTTCCTGGTTTTTGTGGTGTGACCTATGGGAGGATCTAAACTAAGTTGACAGTGATATTAAGAGCTTAATATCACAAGCTATAAGCGGTATCTAGCTACATATTATAGCTCCCAATTAGTTAGATGTCTTAATTCCACTCGAACCAAAACCCGATCCATTTAGTGATGGAGTGCACCACTTGTGTCCGTCACTTGTCTCATGATATTAAGAATACACACAAAGTAGTATTGTGTCATCTTTGTATTAGTATTCATTTCTTGATCTCTGTAAGCTAGTTATAAATATGTGACTTAACTCAAATCACATTGTGCACATTATAACTTTGCTTTATCAAGGGGCCCACTAATATCATCACTCAATTAAGAGGGGCAATGATAATCTTTCGATTAACTATCTTCGCCAACAAAAGTCATACTTAACCAACTAATGCCTTTGCACTACACTCATTGATAGCTTAAGACACTAGTCTAATTAAGCACTCCTTAAGTGATCGGATATAAGTCTCATATCAAAGGACCGAGGACACTGTAAAATATTAATGACACAAAAACACATCTCTATAATATTTTACTTATTAGGTCTATTCAGTATACAAAAGTAATATTTTCATCTTTTGCGTACCCGTGTTGTCACTTACTTGTAGAGCTACAATGATCTATGACCAACACGACAATCTTAACTCGGTAACTAATGTCCCATGTTAATTACCATGATTGCGAATATCTTTTGTTTTATGTAAACCAATATCTTTTAGAGCTCTACGGTTAAGGACCAAGAGTCTCTTCCTTAACACTTCTAAAAGACGAATAACATAAACAATGAACAAAATGATTTCTCATTCAATTCATAATAATTGACATTTAAAAGTAAAACTTTTAGAACACATTCCCTTCAGGTAATACCCGTATACCCGGTCACCCGCCCCGATCGGGTACGAGTATGGGCACAAAAACGCATACCTGTTTAAAAATTCAAACACGTATACCCGTACCCGACCCGTTAACATTTATTATATATTTTTAATATTTTTTATATATTTTATATGTTATATATTTTATATTTTTATATAATATATATATATATTATACTATATATTATATTTTATATATTATATATTATATATTATATATATTTTTTATATACTATATATTATATATTATACCCGTTTACACGCCCCGTACCCGCTAACTTAACGGGTACGAGTCGGGTACGAGTATACATGTTTTTTACCGGGTATATACCCGTACCCGCTAATTTAGCCATGTACGAGTACGGGTAGGGGCATACCCGACCCGTACCGGACCCGTTTACACCCTACCTTTAACGGGGAGCGCCTGCCGGGCGGCCTGCCAGTTTTTTTTGTTTTTTTATTTTAGTGGAGGTTTTGTTATTAGAGTTAATTGATAATGTATTGTGTATTTTTTAGTAATGTGGGATGATAATCTTTTATTATCGTGAGATCACTGTTTAATCGCGTATGCACTGTGTCATCACGCTTTGACTATTCAATCACGTGAGCATTATGTTGTCATGTGTTGCACTATGCATTCACGCGTGTACTGTGCAGTCACGTGTGTTCTGTGCAACGGATACCTCTATATACTCCTAATTATAAATACATCTACATATCTCCTTTAACTCTTCATATCTTCTTAAATTCTTCACTCTTATTAGCTTCTCATCTCAATATCGGATAATAGCTCAAACTCCACTCAATCCGACGATGAAAACTGCAATGAGACATTCGATATGATGGATTGTGCTATTGATTTGGTTGTTTGGGCTGTGTATGAACGAAGTACACGTCATAGGCTTCGTCGAAGGAGAACGACGAACCTAGATAGAGATCGTGAACTTGGTTACATACGCCTTAGGGATTATTAATATTAGAGTTGTTTTCAAGTTAAAGTAATTAGAAGTAGTAATTACAATTAATATTATGTAAAATGTAATTTGTTAAATATTGTGTAAGAATTAAAATTGTTTAATTAAGAAATGATGTGGAGAAAAATGGTATGCACAAGAGGGTGTTGCCTTTTTGGCCCTTTAATCTTAATTTTGATGATTAACAAACTAATAACATGCAAAACTTCAATTACAACATCACACACATCATATTGTCAAATTGCATAGATATTGTGTATTCCTAACAATGTAGGTGATCAAACCAATGGACTAATCAACTTCAAGATCAAGGCTCAAGACTTGTAATCAAAGCTCAAGGACTTAATATGTAATTTTCCATTTATTTGAGTTATAGCATCAAATGTACACTTGATGCACAAAAGGATAAACCCGTCTGTCTCGGTCGACCGTGTCCCTATCGGTTTACCGAACCAGGTTCCCAACGGATAACCGAGTGTCTATCGGTACACCGTTCCCTATAGAGTCAGTAACCACTTGATCTCCTGGAACTCTTGTTTCGGTGTACCAAACGTTATTCGGTCAATCGTCTCCTTAGAGTCAGTAGAAAACTTGATCTCCTGGAATCATTGTTTCGGTGTACCGAACCTTACCGGGTCGACCGTGTACCTATTCCCAGTAGCTTCGAAACTTCTTTGGACATCACTATTCGGTATTCCGAAGCGAGATCGGTCATCCGAATTTCCATGTGTCTTTAGGCCTAAACCGACTTCATCTTATTGGCCCAAGTGGCACAACTAACTCCACCTAACTTATATTTTGTCGTTTAGCCACATCCTTTGAAACATCCATACCGGTCTACCGATGGAGCTTTGGATTACCGAAGTGTTGTTATATGTAAGATCGTAACGGCTATTTTTTCCACGTAATATTTCGACTGTTATCGATAAACCAATTTCCCATACAATGACAGCCAAAAACTCGCACATGTATCGGTCAACCGAACATGCAACGGTCTACCGAACATGATTACCAAGTCACACCAAATCTTTACTGTCCACTCTTGAACGGTGCACCGAAGATGTCTCGGTCAACCGAAGTTAATTATCCGATAATAGGAAAAAGTTACTGGAAGTTGGTGAACGGTTATCCGACCTATATTCGGTTAACCGAGTTCTTATGTCTGACCATTTATTCGGACTACCGTGTTTCTAACGGTCGACCGAATATGTCTCGATTTCTGCCCGAGCTTAAGTCACATCTTGTTTTCCTTTGGTCCAATCCTCACCAACTTACCATAACGGCTCTATTTGTTTTGAAGGCTATATAAGCTTCACTTAAGAGACACATTCACTACCTTACTTGCAAAATATCTATCCTACTCTTGTGCTCTCAATCTTCAAGCCTTAGCTCCACCAACTCTCATACTTCCACTAAATTCACTCCAAGCATAAATCATATCCTTGAGTGCATTCAAGTTAGAGTTCAACAACCACATTCAATTTCCATTGTATTGTAAAGCTTCAAGGAAGCACCCTCTCGGGTTGTGAGAGGAGATCCGAGCAAGGCGAGGGTGTTCGCAAGGCTCCGATTGTAAGAGGGTTCATCTTCGACCCGGAACGAAGATAATAGTGAATTCTCGAGTAGGGATCGGAGGATCGATCGGAACTTGAGGAGAGGACTAGATCACGGTGGTGTGATCGAACCTCTATAAATCTCCGGAGTCATCTTGTGTTTTGCATTCTTTCCCTTATTGTTTAATTGTGCAATTGTTTAAGAAAATTAGGAGATAATCTATTCACCCCCTCTAGATTAGTGACTGATTAACTTACAGAGGGTGGGGGTAGCCCGAGCGTGGTTAATAGGTTTTTTTTTGGTGGGTGAGGTGAGCTGACGTGACGGAGAGAAAAACTGACGTGACAGAGAAAGGGACCAGGACGCCCGGTGGTATCCCGAGCACTGTTATTTATGGTCTTAGTCCAACCGTTCACTTAGTTTTAGTTCCTCTGCCACTAGATTTAGTTCATAGTCATGATTTAGTTCTAGATTTAGTTCAACCGGTGGTATCCCGAGCACTGCCTCTAGATTTAGTTCAACTGTTCACTTAACTGAAGTCATAGCCGTTTAGGTTTGATCATTTGCCTCGTTGGCTCAAACGTTTCCTTATCTTTATGGAAACGGTCGACCCTTCATCCCGTATCGTCGACCGGTATTGGACAGAATTGGAGAACTTCAAATTTCAATTTGTGTGTTCTTCACACAACTCAATCAATTCATCCCCAATGGCTATATCTCTCTAGGAGCTTATAAATGGAGGTTCCCTAAACTTATTTATACATCTATAATACTTCCAATTGTTCTATACTCTAGATAAAAATCCTCCAATCTTCAAATCCTCAATCTCACACTCAAGAGACAAAACTTTCACCACTTTGACCATTTCCAAATCCTACTCAAAGTGTGCTCAAGTTAGAGAGTGTTTTGAATCACTCACCCTCTGTTGTCAAAGTGCAAAGGTTTCAGTGAAAGCCTGAAGTGTCCTTCTCCGATTGTGAGAAGAAGAAATCAGATTCGCGAGGGTGGTCGTGGAGCTGGTGGTGTAAAGGATTAATCTCGGCCTGGAACGAGATTGGACAGTGAAGACGTAAGCCGAGCTCGCGGAGTCGAGTGGAGTTTGCAAGAGAGGATATAGGCGGGTGTCTGAAGCTCTATAAAAATGCCTCGTGTCCCTTGTGTGGTTTGCATTGTTTCTTTTCCCTAATTGTCTATTAAATTGTTCTCTACTGCATTGTTAGTAGGGAATAAGTAAATTGATTAGAAAATTAGGCGTCATCGATCCTAACAATTTGTATCAGAGCATATGTGCAAAATTTCATATACTTAATCATATTTTAGCATGACATCTACTTCATATAATCATGTAGATGGATTATGCACAACTAGGTCTCCATTGCTTAATGGGTCAAACTACGATTACCAGAAGAATAATGAAAATATTCTTAATTTCTAGTAACCCTAAGTATTGGATTTTTCTTCAAAACACATACACCCCTCCTAAGGAAGAAGAATTAGCCACCTTGACTAGGGCTAAAATGAAGGAATATGAAATGAACTCGGCTATCATGAACATCCATTATTGTGGCTTAAAAAGGGTGAATATAATAGGATTAGAGGGTGTGAAAGTGCATATAAAATATGACATAGACATCAAATGCATCATGAGGGAGATAGTAGAACAAAAGATACTAGAATTAGTCTCCTCATGCATAAATATGAAATTTCCACTATGCACATCAGTGAGAACATAAGCGAGATGAACACTCGCTTCACCGATATAACTAACTCTCTCAAATTTCAGTGAGGGAGACATGACAAGTTCCTCTGGTCACTCAACAATGAATGAGAATAAAAGTTCGTCGCAATCGAAGAAGCACATGAGATTTCCTAACTAAAATTGGAAGAATTGATTGGAAATCTCATAGCCTATGAACTTCAAATGAAAGACTGAAGGGAGAAAGAAGTCTCTAAGAAGAACCGAACCTTGGCATTACATTCAATGGTGAAATCCAATGAACCAAGGAGGAGAGTAGAAGATGAGGACATTGAGGTCCTTGCCAAAGACTACTTCAAATTCCTCAAGAAAGATAAGGGAGAAATGAAAGAAAGAAGAGGAAGAAAAAGCGAAAAGAAAGAAAAAGAAAAGGAGAAGGAAAGTAGTGAAAATGAGAGAAGAGAAAATGAGATGAAATATGAGAGAAGGGAGAGGAGAAAAAAAGGAAAAGAGCAAGAGAAGATAAAAGATGATGGAAGCTCACAAAACCACATGGGATGATTCTTCATCATCGCCTTCAACAACAAGGGAATATAGCAACATGTGCTACATGGCAATTTAAGATGAAGGAAATGAGGTATCTTCTAACTCTTGCTCTATTAGATCTTATTCTTATGAAAGCTCATGTTCTAATCATGAATCATACACTTTTGATGAGCTTCAAAATGCATTTCATGAGTTTATTGCAAATTATGGCATCATTTGTGATAAAAACAAATATGCTATAAAACAAATAAATGATCTCCAATGCCAAATTGAAACTATCATGAATGGAAAGAATGAGGTGCTTGCTAGACATGAAAATCATGCTTTAGAAGTTGGTAGTCTAAAGGCAACACATATTGATGTTGAACGACTAGATCTTAAAGCTTGTAATATCAAATTAAGAAAAGATCTAGAAAAATTCATCAAAGGAACAAAAATACTTGACATGCTTCTAGGTAGTCAAAAAGAATCTTTGGATAAACATGGTATAAGATATAATGTCTCTAATGCTAAAAATCATGTTTCTTATACTACTTTGAATGGAAAGCAATTTTTTGTTAATCAAAGTTCCACAAGTGTGTGGGCTCCCAAAACCAAGATGGTTTGGATTCCAAAAGCTAACATTCAAGGACTCAAAGTTGTTTGGGTACCTAAATATACACTTGTAGGTACTTAGAAGATGAGAGATCGGTAGTGACCGGCCAAAGGTTGCAAAGTCGAATTTAAAGTCGATTGCACTATCGAAAGAAGATTGGAACCAATTCGAAGATTAAAATTAGGTAAAAATTATCTATCATTTTAATTCATAATAGATTGGTTCTAATCTAGGATAGTTGAATGCTTAATTGTCATATCTTTTACATCATTCATTGATCAATTAGAATGAGATTAATGTACATCATTAAGGGGGAGCAAAATGAAAATTAAGCCTAATTGGTATACTTATTCATGTTGATATGGGGAGCTTATTGAATATCATTATCAATTAAAGGTAGTAATGAATTGCGAAATTAAGGGGAAGCAAATTCATTACATTAGAAAGGGGGAGAAGAAATATGACTATTCCATGATCATTTTGAAGAAAAAAAATTGATTGATGTCAAAGGGGGAGAAGAAACCTTGAAATTAATTTATACAAATTGAACAAAAACTATGCACATTCACATGAGAAGGCATCATATATGCATAGTTTACATATAAGAATTTCAAGTATTAAGATATAAGTTGTCATCATAAAAAAGGAAGATTGTTGGTTTTTTATTTATCTTAATCCATGTTTTGATGATTTAATCAACCCAATCTTAATCACAATCAAATGTAGTGTAGCACACATAATACATGGAATATATTTGTATTGTGCTAACATCTACAGGTGATCAAGACTTAAAAAAGAAAGGATTGAAGTCAAGACATGTAATCAAGCTTATTGAAGACAAATAATTTTACTTTCTTTTAAGTCTTAGGAACTTATGTGAACTTGAGCATACAAGAGTTAAAATTTATTCACAAACACATTGGGTTCAATGTAGAAGTCACACACCAAATTTCACATCAATTGGACTTCAATAGGTCACCCAAACTCAGGTCAGAAAATCACTTAATCCAAACCTAAACTGCCTATCCCAAAAGGTTGATTGAAACCTATTTTCCGTTCGATTGTTTCTATCAGTTATCTACCATGATTTTTCCTAGCTCTACCGATCGACCGTTTGATGTATTTTCATATGACCGTTATACTTGTCATATTCTCCAACAGTCGTATTTTTCACCTAACCCCTCAAATACAATTGGCCACAGGTTAAACGATGCCTTTTCGGTGGTTGACCGGATGAAGACTTTAATGTCTTCCAAAAGTGCCTGTTATTTTCGGTCGAACGTTACCAAGCAATCGGTCGACCGAACATGGACTTTTCTTGTGCCCAAAACTTCCTGATATTTTCGGTCGGACACAGGTCCTGTTGAGTGTGATCGCTAACTCTTTGAGCATGCCAAAATCCCCTGAACGATCGACTGCCCCTAGATTTAGTTCGTTTGTTCACTTAAGTGAACTTAAGTCATATTCGTTTAGGTTCAACTATTTGTCTCGTTGGTTCGAACGTTTCCTTATCTTTATGGAAATGGTTGACCATTCATCCCGCACCAGACGACCAGTATTGGACAGAATTGCAGAACTTCAATTTCCGATTTGTGTGTTCTTCACACAACTCAATCAATTCATCCCCAATGGCTATATCTCTCTAAGTTATATGGAGTTGTGCGGTGACAGCCGCACATGTCCCTAGGGCACTGTGCACACGCACAAATACGCTCACACACAAATACACTCACACACACAGTCAGTCATTCCATGTGCGGGACAACATCGACTGGTTTCGCCCTGACTTGGGCTCATTAGGGAAGCAGCTTCAGCCCCCAACCAGTCCTACACCGCCAAATGCATATAGGTGCAATAACGCCTTCGAGTTGAAGCATTTCCTCATATAGCATCTACGTTCATATGGCCACCTGATATTTCCCAAACAATCAACACACATCAACACCTCTTGGCGGAAGACTTTTAGGAGTGTGACAAACTCTCCCCTCTTTAAAATTGTGAACGTCCTCGTGCACAACTTAATTAACGATATCCAGATCTACCACGTGTGAGAATATAATCCCCATCATCCCTTTGTGAGGTTTCCTGCCTACTTGCATTCACCCATAAGTGCTTGGCAAAACTACGCAACTTCTGGACTGGAGCTTGGGAGTTTCCCAAACCGTCTGACACACCTTAGATGTACAATCCCCTTGCCGTTCGCCTCCTGCAATGCTTTCATGAGACATCTTAGGATGTGTAGGTTTGGTTATGATACCAATTGATACGGAGTTGTGCAGTGACAGCCGCACACGTCTGCATGGCACTGTGCGCATGCACAAATATGCACAGACACAGTCAACCATTCCATGCATGGGACAACAACGACTGGTTTCGCCCTGCCTTGGGCTCAACTTCAACCCCCAACTAGCCCTACGCCGCCAACTGCATATAGGTGCAGTCCCGTAGGCATTCGCCTTCAAGTTGAAGTCTCTCCCCATATAGCATCTACACTCATATGGCCACCCGATGTTCCCCAAACAATCCACACACATTAACACCCCCTGGCGGAAGACTTTTAGGGGTGTGACACTATGAGATTATAAATAGAGGTTCTCTAACCTTAACTACACATCTCTAGTACTACCAATTGTTTTATACTCTAGAGAAAAATCCTTCCATCTTCAAATCCCCAATCTCACACTCAAGAGACAAAACTTTCACCACTTTGATCTTTTCCAAATCTTACTCAACGTGTGCTCAAGTTAGATAGTATTTTGAATCACTCATCCTCAATTGTTAAAGTGCAAAGGTTTCGGTGAAAGCCCGAAGTGTCCTTGTCAGATTGTGAGAAGAAGAAATCAAGTTCGCGAGGGTGTTCGCGGAGCTTGTGATAGATAGTGAAGACATAGGTAGAGCTCGCAGAGTCGAGCAGTGTTTGTAAAATATGAAGTAGGCGGGTGACCAAACCTCTATAAAAACACCTCATGTCCCTTGGGTGGTTTGCATTGTTTATTTTCCCTACTTGTCTATTAAATTGTTTTCCGCTACATTATTAGTAGGGATTAAGTAAATTGATTAGAAATTAGGGGTCATCGATCCTAATAGGTGTATCCTAAAATGATAACTATGTATGTCGGTATAGATCACTAACAGAAATCAGTCGGTGATTCCCCCGTCAGTGTTTTTCATTCTGACGAAACAATGCCAAAATATTTGTTCGGAAATTTCACATGAAAATTAACACTGACGACATTTACCTGTCGGTACATCCATCGGTGGAACTAAACACCGACGCAGGCAACACCAACGATAGGTATATCTACATTGATGGATAGTTGCAGTTGGTGAAACCCTATTTTGTTGTAGTGTCATCATCTACTCCTTAGAGATCTTATCTGAGTTTTCCACTTTAAATCACAGCAGCTGAAGTAGTTGAAACTTGGTGGTTGTTATAGATAGCTCGTCGATGACTCCATCTTCCTCCGCTTCTACTTCCCATTTTCGTTGATTGATCATTTTAATAACCGCAAGTGCACGACGTCGGTGAAGACGTGGCAAATACGGGTCGAACCTCAAGAAGTTGTGAGTGTTGTGACTATCATACTCGAGTGGGAAATGAGAGGAGAATGAGGGAATTTTGCTAACTAACTTCACTAAACTATGAGTGAATAACAATTAAACTAAACCCCCACAAAGTGGAGGTGCGTAGGTATGTGTGTGTGTGTGAGTGTGTCTTCATTTCATTAAGCACAAGTGTGTAAAGTAGGTGATATCAACTCGAAGCTAGTGTGGAGTCTAATTAACATCAATGACATTTACATGAATACATGACAAATATAGTTAGACATGAAATTAAGATGAACTATGAGTTCTCAAGCATGAACTAAGTACCTAGTGTGGACATTAGAACAGTAATTGACCCCTTCATACAACTTAATCCATTCATGCATTCTCTACTAATCAAGCATCCATACATAACAAGTCATTTACCATACAAAGATAAACTATTTACAAGCAACAAGATAAACTCTAGATGGATGAATGGTGTTGTCATGAGACAAATACCTAGTGTAGTCATTATATCATCTAATATAAGTTTAAGCAAGTTACATGCATAGATATACATTAAGCATATGAAATGACACAAGATAAGAACAACCCATTATCAACATATCACATAAATCTATATCACCTCCATCATATATGAGGTTGATCTACTCACTAATCATTAAGCTAACTAATTATATTAAGATTTAAGGAACAAAGCATGCAAGACTAAATAAAACAATATCTATCTAAAAAGAAAATATTTTATGTAGATGACTCACATTACAAAGTGACATCTTCTTCACCTTGAGTTTTGCTTCAAAGGCTTACTCCAGTAGAGAGAATAATCACTAAGGAATGGGTAGGTTACAAAGGAGGAGAAAGAGTTTTATTTATAGACACGAAAACGGTAAATGGGGGACAATCCCCCGGTGTGGGACTACTAAAACATGCCTAATATGGACATAAACTACATAATACATAACTAAGAGAAGTCGGGTTGGATTCTGACCAAACTAGACCGCCAATTGGAGGTATGGGTTGTCAATTGGCGGTCAGAATTCGCCCAATTCAACTCATTTTCAGATGACTTCTTAATTGCTTCAATTCTTCACGTGGGGTTCACCCTTATCGGTTGTTTGAGTCTTGACCCGAATCTAATTGCCAAAAAAATTCTCATGATGGTGTGTAGTTTCTCAATTTGCTATTTAATCATTCTAGCTTACGTCCAGTCCTTCCCTCTTGCAAATAGGTCCTTGTGCATGACAAACAGGTCCATTTTGCTTCATTTGAGTCTTTTCTTCTTGCATTTCAGCCTTTTTCTCTTCCTTTCTCTTTTTTATTACCGAACACCTGAAACACCACAAATAAACACTCGAGAAGCACAAAATTGGTCCTGAATATGGTGTTTTGGCTTCTTACTGGTAGGTCCTGAATAAGGTGTTCTGGCTTCTTACTGGGTAGGTCCTGAATATAATTGTCTCACTACAGATGCTATCCTTAAAACCCTCTTTCTACATATGATGAACTTGTTCCACAGATCTTGAGTTTTGAAATGAGAAACCAAATGCATAATCTTGATAGCCAGACTCAAAAGGCATTTTTTGTCAGAAACAATGGAATAAGGAAAAACACAACAATAGGAACAACAAGAAGGATAATAATCTCAATTCCAAAGGGAGGGGTTCATTGGAAATGGAAATAACTCAGGGACTATTACCAAGGATATTAAGCCTAGTGTTACTGGGAACAAGATTGAGAGGAAATGTCCCATTGTTGTGTGTCAAATGTATATACCATAACCCTGGGTATGACTTATGAGGCACTAAAATGTTGGCATAGGTTTAACCATTCCTTCCAGCCTAAGGATCTCCATCAGGCCCTTGCTGCCATTAGTTTCTCTGAGGAAAACTCAACAGATTGGTTTCCTGATTCTGGAGCAACCTCCCTTGTAACTGGTGATGGAGGTATGCTTCAGAATCTTGAACAATATTATTGTGGTGACTCAATTATGGTTGCTAATGGTAAACATTTGCCCTTAACTCATGTAGGAACAACTGTAATACATCGTGATAAAGGTGTTTTACCTCTTATAATGTTCTTTATGTTCCTGTCATGAAAAAGAATATCTTGTTTATGTGTAAATTAACTAAAGATAAACCCCTATGATGTAAATTTCATTTTGCTTGGTTTTTATTGTTAGCTTTTAGGCCTTTATCCATGTTAATTTTGAAGATTAATCAAACTAATCTTAATAAATCAACACAGTCAATCAGAGTGAACAAACATGATTACATGCATGACATATATATTTGCATGTGTGTGAATCTGTGCAGATTTTTGCCCGAGCTTAAGTCAAATCATATCTTTCTTGGTCCAACTCTCCAACATCTAGTAGAACTTGAAACCTTATAAATAGGAGTTTGTTCATAAGTTTTAGAGACGAAGACACCTCTCTATACTCCTATCATTTGTGTCCAAACCTCCAATACTTTCAAGCTCCCATTTCTTCACACTCAAAGCTTAAATTTCACCACTATGTATCAATTTCAATTTCATATCCGAGTGTGCTCATGTCAAGAGTGTTTGATCGTGATTCCAAATTTCAAATCCAAGAATCACAAGGTCTTGTACAGTTTCATGGAAGCTCCCTCTCGATTTGTGAGAGGAGAAATCGAGCAAGGTGAGAGTGTTCACAAGACTCGTAGTGTAAAGGCGTTGATCTCGACCTAAAATGGAGATCAGATAAGGGATGGTCGAGTAGGGATCAGAGGATCGATTAAACTCGAGGAGAAGACTACATCGCGGTGGTTGTGATCGAACCTCTATAAAAATTTGACGTCGATATATTTTGTGGTTTGCATTTCTCTATCTCTTTAATTTATAATTTCGCATTTAATTTGTGATTAAATGGTCATCAATCCTAACAGTTGGTATCAGAGCATTAGGTTACTATTTTCATCTACTTAATCATAGTTTAGATTGACATCCACTTCTAAACATCGTGAGAGATTATCCACAACTAGGTCATCATTCTTTAACGTCCCAAATTATGGATATTGGGAGAAAAGATTGAGAATTTATTTGCAATCCAATAATTTGAAGTATTGAATATTTCTTTTAACCCTATACACACCTTCTAATGATGAAAAAAATTATGTCCCTAACTATAACCACAATTAAGGAAGTGGAAATGAATTCCCACATGAACATATTGCATTGTGGCTTAAATGAGAGAGAATACAATAGAGTTTGAGGTTGTGATAGTACAAATGATATATGACATAAACTTGAAATATATCATGAGGGTTCTATAAAAAGAATAAAAAGAAACTAGGATAAATTTGTTCATGCATAAATATGAACTTTTTATATGCAATCTGGTGAGAACATAAGCGAGATGCACACTCATTTCACCAAGATTGTTAACTCTCTCAAAGCTCTTTGCAAACCTTTTAACGAGGGAGATATAACTCGAAAGATTCTCCAGTCACTCACCAACCAATAAGAAGAGAAAACTATCACTATAGAGAAAGAAGCACAATATCTCACAAATTGTCGGTTGAGGAGCTTATGGGTAATCTCATGACATATGAGATACAAATGAAAGACCGTAATGAGAAAGAAACTTCCAAAAAGAAATCTTTGGTACATGTCATTACCAAATCCAATAAATGAGATAGTAACATTGAAGAGAAATTCATCACTCAAAAATTCAAGGAGCTTCTCAAGAAAAGAGAAAAGAAAATGAGAAACAAAGAAAGGAAAAGACAAGACAAGAGCAAAAGAAAAAAAATGCTTAAAACTACTTTGGATGAATTTGTTGGCTTTTTGGCCTTAATCTATGTTTTGATGTTTTAATTAACCTAATCTTAATTATGATTATGTAGAGTAGCACACATATTGCATTGCATATATATTGCTTTGTGCTAACCTCTACAGGTGATCAAGACTCAAGGAAGAAAAGAAATCAAGTCAAGACATGTAATCAAGCTCCTTTGAAGACATGTATTTTGTATTTCCTTTGAGTCTTAGGAACATGTGTAAATTGAGCATACTTGAGCTAAAATCAACTTAAACACACACTAGGTTCCTCATAGAAGTCACACATGAAATTTCACATAATTTGGACTTCAATAGATCACCCAAACTTAGATCGGAAAACACTAAACCTGAACCCTAACTGTCTGCCCACATTCGGTCGACCGCAACAGGCCGTTCGGTCGACCGGATGATCAAGTATTCTGTTTGTGTTTCCCTGTCTGGTTTCGGTCGACCGCACCATCTCTTTCGGTCGACCGTTTGAACTTAATTTTCCGACTGTTATTTTTGTCGTATATACCGAACGGTCGTATTCGTATTAAATCAAAAATACCCCAAATACATTTCATGTATCGGTCGACCGAGGACCAAGATCGGTCGACCTTTTGGTCATCTCTTGACAAACCCAAATCTCCTGGACAAAATCGGTCGACCGCTAGACCTGTTTCGGTCGACCGAATATCTAATTGTTTGTCAACCCCGAAGTGCTTGGACGAAATTGGTCGACCGAACCTTTTTCTTGTGTTCGACCGATGACCTAAGTGTACCTAAGTCGTAGCGTTGGGCGGTCGACCGTTACCTAACCGGTCGACCAAACTTAGTTCAAAACTGCCAAACGGTCGACCGTTCATCCCGATCCGGTCGACCGAATTCATCCAGAATTGGGTCCTACAGTTTCTGTTTTGTGTAATCACACATCAACTCATACACAATCAATCCCAACGGCTCTATTCTCTCTAATGCCTATATAAGGAGTTGTAAAACACATTTTAACACAACTCTCCCACTCATACTTGTCCAATACATTAGAGAGAAACCCAACACACTCAAAACCTCAAACCTTCCACACTTTAATCACTAATGTGATCCCATTCAAGTGTGCTCAAGTTTAGAGAGTGTGTTCCACTCAAGTTTGTTGCTGTCAAAGTGAAGTAAAGGTTTCGGTGAAAGCCCGAAGCATTCCTCTCGGATTGTGAGAGAAGAAAGTCAAGCCCGCGAGGTTGTTCGCGGAGTTTGTTTTGTAAAAGGCATTTTCTCCCGGCCCGTAACGAGGAGTGGTTAGTGAAGACGTAGGCGGAGCTCGCGGAGTCGAACGGAGCTTACAAGAGAGGACTAGGACCCGGGTGGGGTGCCGAACCTCTATAAAATCCCCGTGTGATTGTGGTTTGCTTATTTATTCTCTACTTGCTTGTATTTGTTTTAAATTCTGCTGCATCATCTTTTGACTTGCAAGTAGAGTTTGTTTAGGATTATATTTGTTAATTAGCCTTAATTGTGGACCCATAACTCACACGATAGAATTCACATCTTCTTCATCAAATGAAGGTGAAATTGCCACACTGTGCCTTATGATAATAGAAGATGAAGAAACTGAGGTATTTACTAACTCAAATCATGATTCTAACTCTTATGGTGAACTTCAAATTGCATTTTATGAGCTACTTGAAAATTTTAAACAAATTTGTCAAAAGAACAAACTAATTAATAAGAAAATGTGTGACTTCTTTTTTAAAGTTCCGGAATACTAAATGAAATTGGAATAAATTCTAATTAAGCCATCTATTTTCCACCAAATATTCCAAAAGGAAAAGTCAAACACTGAACATTAGCCTAGTCTGTAGTCACTTGAAGACTGCTCATCGGTGGACACCGGGTGGACTTGAAAGTTTTACTGTGTTCTTGCCAGAAATTGTCATTTCAAAAGAAGTTAAAGTCTGTAGTCTGTAGATGCTCAGCTCTTATATATGCTTCTATATGAGGAAGTTTGTCACCAATGTTCTTAACACAAGAACCATGTAATTACGTAACGCAAACATTGGTTAAACACTAATTAGAAAAGGTCAAATCAAACATTGTGTACTACTACTGCACCTGAAATATATTTATTTACATACATGACAGCTAAATTGGATGTAAACAGAAGCATCTTTCCAGTTGCATGAAAGGCTCGAGCAATGTAGTTTGCAATGCTAGTTTTTGCTCCTTTTCAATTTGACTCTTGAGACCTCGACTTTGCGTGGCCTTTTTGGTGGTTTAGATAGCAGAATCAGAATGTCCTTCAGAACAAGCAGTGGCTGGCCCGACTTCCTTCACAGTCGAAACTTGAACTTTGAAGAACCATTTTTCCCGTTGTCCATCCAAATATCTTCAACCAAGTAGAGTCCATCATAAACGTAAATGGGCCTGCCTTTCCGGTCCTTAAAACCATGAACAACTCGAACAGGAGTTTGAGCTGCGATACTGTTTTTCAAAGCCATGTTCCCATAAGAGAGTTTTGCATCTTCACGTGGATTTTTGTTCCTCGAACGAAAACTAGGGTGCCCTCCTTCGCCTTCGTATGTCAAAACATCAGAATTTTCCATCGTGTCGGAGTAACCTCCAACAGTAGACACAACGCAAGTGGCAACTTGGACTCCTTTGTAGACCACAGAGTCAATTCCATTTATCAAATGGCGATGAAGCCCGGCAAGACGAATCTCGACTCGATAGTGGAACTCGTCTCCAATTTCAACTCCAGGCACTTCTCTAATTCGCTGCTTCACAGGAGGCAACCGCATTTCCTTCACTTTGAGGAGCTCGAGAGCCATAAGATCCACACGCTTATGCTTGATTTTGTTATCCGACTGCCAACAATTATTTCCTTTAGAAGACTCTTGTTCATGCTGTAATGTGCTAACTAGATCTTGAAACTTGTTTTACAACCTCTAATTCGTTCACGATAAGCGATGTCAGGATGTTGTGGTCTTTTGTTTGGAATACCCTTGTTGTTCATGTTGAATCTGCATTCCGAAATTCGGCGATCTTGCTTTTCTATATAGACATCATCAGTTTTTTCCTTCCTGGACAATTTTCTGTTTCTGACTCGTCCGTCAAAGTTGGTGTCGTTGTCTCTCTTAGCCTTCAAATTCAAGTTGGTGTCGTGTTTCAGCTCCTTTCGGCTTGCGGAATTCTCCACCGGTCTTAACATCTTGAGGGACTCTTTTGCACGAAATAGACTGCTCATGTAGTGACCCTTTGCATCGAACCAGCTCTAAACTTCGGAATACTCGCTTCTTCGTATTAGAATTTTCAGCATCACCTCGCCGACAATTAGTTTGTTTACTAATATATAGTAATATTTCATAGTAATAACAAATTCCCGTGGGAAAAAACACAAACAAGCCACAACTATATAACAAACAACTTCAATACAATCATTCACTTAAGACATTGACTTGTACTTGCCGCGCCTTCACTGACGCCGTGCACTTGTGGTTTATTATAGTTGATTCAATCAAATTTTTGTCACCGTTGCCGGGAATTGGTCGTCGTCGTTATTGTTCCCACCATTTCAGTGGGTTTTTCTTACGTTTTCTTTTAGTTTTGTTACTTGACAGGGGACTTAGTAGACATGGGAGCTTAACCGAGGGAAACGAGGAGCCAGGAAGAGTTTGGGGATCAGCTTCCCCAAACGATCCGTTAGTGGCAGATTTGGTAACTTTGTTGGCATTTATGTTTCATCAGTGGCTTTGTCTTGATATTCCTAGTTGATATCTGTTATTGTCTACTTCATGCATGCTCTGTTTACTTGACCACTTTGATCGTCAATGTTGTTTCTGATTCTTTTTGTTTCCGGTCGTCCATTTCGTCTTACGACAGAAGACACCATTAGTGTTGTAGGTCCTTCCTTTGGCCAAAACTTTTCGTCTAGTATTGGAAAGAAAATCAGTGTGTATGCTCTCACGTATGGTTGGGTGGTTAGGAATTCTGAGACTATTCGCGAAGTATGAATGTTCGCATGACGGTTACTGTAGACGACCAATACATTTGAGCATGGAATGTGGTGTGCATCTGTGAACCCGCACGAGCATGTTGGGTATGTCTCAGTCAAAATAACCTGATAACTACGAAATTGGTTGCTTTCGACACTGCATATGTTATGACTATGCCTTGTCACACAAAGATGTGCAGCTAATTGTCGTTGGTTTGTGATTTCATCGTTGACCTTTTTAAAATTGGTCAATATCATAGTCTCCCCTTCATCTCTTCTACTGACAAAATATTTATTCAGCCGCAGATAAATCATCATGATGGGAGGACAAAGTGGTAAGCCACGTACACACTTTAAGACATTGTTAAAGCTTTCTGATAAGTTTGTGGTCATTATACCAAAACGGAGGCCGTAATCATGAGTTAGTGCCCAATAAGAAACATCCTCTTGTTCTTTAATCTATTTGAACCCATTAAGGTGATTGACCTCAATATCCTTCATATGCTCTTCAAATATATTTTTATCATGAGCAACATGCCAAAATTTATTTTGTAATTCCACATTCCTACACTGAGCATGTCTTGTCATATTTGCACTCACGTGTCTCAAACAAAACCTGTGAACATGACCTCGCTCTGGGGGACAAATGTCTTGACAATATTTGTAAGACCCGGAAAACAATCACTAATAATACACAATTCATCTCGTGTGCATACTCTACTTGACAAAATACTGAAGAATCATTGTCATGAGCTTCCATATATTTTTCAACCACAACAAATGCCAAAGGAAACAAACTAGAGTTCGTGTCGGCACCTATAGAAACTAAAAGAGTACCCTCAAACTTGCGAAACAAATGAGTCTCATCAATACTCAACACAAGTCTACAATATTGGAAACCTTCAATTGATGTTGTGAATGACTAGAAAATTCTTTGAACTGCTCAATGTTTTGGTTTATCCTCTTTGTCCGAATCTCGACTACTGTGTCGAGATTTGTGGTGCAAATATTAGACATAAATTGTCTTAAATTATGATAAGATGCCTCACCAACTCTGTATATTTTTTCCAATACTTTCTTCTAGGCGTACCAAACTTTATCATACGAGATGTCTATGAAGTAATGGGTCGTCACTAGAGCTTGAATTTCTGTATGAGTGATAGTGATGTTTGTTCGAATGATGACAATAATCATGTTAGAAATTAAATCGGCATCACATTGCACATGGTCATGCAGAAGGCCCTCGTTACTGTAGTTGTTTCAGACTTGTACCTCTTCACTTGAAAATATTCTTGCTTTGACTCTAAGAGGCATGTATCGTCCATTCACACTCTTTCTTCAAACAATAAACTGTAAATATTTTTGACCCAGATGTTAACACTTTGAATTGGACACTTTTTCGCAAATGTCATTCCTTCAACTCATACAACAAATCTTTTTTGTGGCGAAAGTTCTATGCAACCAATAACTTCGTCCATCTTCTAAGTTCTTATATTCATTGTATGTAGAAATACGATGGTCGGCATTTCAAATGACTGAAATTTTAATCCAGCTCTCGTCAGGATCTATGTCCGGCAAGTGTCTGAAATCTTGGAGTACTGATAGTGGCGACAATTCATTACTAACGATGGTTTCATGTACGTTGTTATTAGGTTCTCGATTCACTGCGTTTTTCATATGACGAAACATGTCCTGCAGCTCTGCAAGTGGTGTTGAGTCTACATCAACAATGTCTATTGATGCATTGCATACATTGCATCATATGTCTTTAATTTAGATTACTTTTATATCAATAAATGCTACTAAGGTATGTGTTTAGTCTTATTTACAGAATACAGGGACCTGAATGCAAATTACCCACATCCCGAGCATAAACGCATACAAAAGACTCGTTTCTATCATAAAGACCAAGTTCAAGTTTATCGGGTTTCAAATGGAAATGTATCCAAGCATAAAAGCATTCAAGACCTAATTACGAAAAAAACAAGGACTTAAGCACAAAAGTAGCCAGAGACTTAATTGCAAAAAGTCAAGGACCTAATTGCAAATCACGAGTAGCTTTTATTGTTATGGAGAAAATATAAAGAAAAATCGATGTGGATCTCCAAATATATGAAGAAATTAATTCGGATCTCCAAAGATATGCAAGAATCAATCCAGACGCGCAAATGACATTGAAATCATAACATAAACACAGGAAAAATTCGGGTCGATTTTGAGCCAAAAAGGTGGCAATTCCGCCGCACCTCGCCGCACCTCAAGAGCAAATTCGCACCAAATTAGATTCATGCTCTAAAATTTTTACCGGTTGCGTGTTGACGCGTGTACTTTCTTATTTCATGCTTAGGTCCCTTGTATCGGCTATAAATAGCCCCGAGAACGATGTTGTGAGGAGTTCTTCCTTTTGTTCCATAATTTAGCAATAAAATTCTGTTTCTTTTATTTTGTGTTTTTAGTTTTCTTTTGTAATGCCTCTAGGACCCCTTCTTCCTCCCTCTATGAGTTTCTAACTCTTTCCAAAGGGTGGGGGTGACGGATTTAGGGTGATGAGAAGAGAATAAAGTTATTATTTTAATTTTGTATTAGTATGTTTTGATTACTTGAGTTTATGTTAAATCATTTATCATGTAATGCTTTATAACTAATGTGATTTATTATAAGTTTCAGAATTCTCTAATCTAAACCTTAAATCTAAACCTCCACCCAACGGAATTCACAATCTTTGTTCTTGTTTTAGTTTTAATCGTTCATGTTTCTTGCTTTAAATAACTAAAACCCAAAAATCTCAAAACCAAACTTAATTCTTCTCTCCTTCTTTCCCCCAATCGAAATAACAAAAATAACGAAATCTCTCCCTCCTTGTGTTCGACCCGTACTTGCCACCGCTTCAACGCGGCCGTGCACTTGCGGTATAAATATTTAATTCTCATCAAGTTTTTGGCGCCGTTGCCGGGGAGGCGACGTAGATTTTGTTGTTTTTGTATTTCCGATTATATTCTGTTTATCGTGTGCGCGATCTAACTATTTGGATTTGCGTTTCAGGAGACAACAGAGCACGCGGTGAAATCTGACCGCAATCTGAGCCATCTAGGCGGCGGAATCGCCGCACCACCAAGAGTATTTGCGGCGGAATCGCCGCACAACCTAGGGATCCGGTCTTCAAATTTTGAGGGCGTCGTCTGCATCTTCGGGTGGTCGTATTGAGCTACTGGAATCTCTGAGAGCAGGCGGCGAACCTGTCTGAACATTGCGGAGGTAACTTTTCTTGCCTTTCTCGTAAAATCTGAATTGTTGAAAAGTTTCCTTTCGTAGAATTGCACGTGTTAGGGTTTAAAATTCCATAATTGGCAATATTTCAACTCTGTCCTAAAATTGGCAAAATTAGAAAGACCTTAGTGCATGCATCATATAATGTTTTGTTTGCATTATTCTTGCTAAATTCTTGCAAATCAATTTCTGTTGAAGAGTGCTGGAGGCAAGGTACGTATCGCGGTTTTTAACGATTGCATTTAAGCATATAATTTAATTTGCATACAACCTTGCAATTGCCCCCATTAAAAAGACCATTGTTTGACTATCTTTGTTAGATCTAAGTTAAACTATCTTAAGGGCAACTCCGTAGGAAAAGATACGGTAGGGATTTCATCACCCTTCCGTGGCCCACAAATCACAATCCTAAAGTGTCACCCAAGCCTTAAATTTAAAATCAATTAGACATTGGCCCCTAAGGACGCGGACTCAATTAAGGAGGAGATTAGTTTGACTTGCTATGACCTGAAGCTAATTGAATTCAATTTGGTGTCTAGAAAGTGTTTTTGTGTTGACGAAAGTCTTCCAAGCGACGTGGTTGTCTAATTGGCACCGACTCTGTCGGAAGCGCCCCCACTAGCTATACACTGACTGGCCAACTTGGTTTGATTGGTGAGGGAGGTGAATCAAGCGAATCAATTCGACTCAACCAGTTAGGAGTCGTCTAGATTTAAGTGACACTAGGTCTAGGATTGTTTGAACCGTGCTTGTTCAGGAAATTTCTGGCCAACCCTTGAATTTACCTTTTAGAGTTAAGTTTCCCTTCTCGTCTGAGTCTTCTTTCCCTTCTCATCTTTACATTTCTTTTGTTTGTTTCCATTTTTATTATATAAAAAAAATTAAAAAAAAACGAAAAAAAAATTGTAATTAATTCTTGAAATTAAATTTGGAATTTAAATTTCGAATTTGAATTCAAAAATTGATTCAACCCGGTGCACTCAGATTTGGATTCGGGACTTGAGTAATCGACTCTCACGAGTTCATCTAGATTCCAGTCTGGAACTTAGCCCCAATCCATCTGCTGCACCACCTCACCCGGATCCAATGAGTGAGAACGTAGTGGACCCACCTGTTGTGCAACCCATAACTCTGAGGGATCGATGCTATCCAACGATGGCTGCTCAGCCATCGTGCATCGTTATGCCCACCATCCCGGGTCGCGACTTCGAACTTAAGGCACAATACATGAGTATGTTGCCTAAGTTCACCTCTAGGGAAGACCCATATCTCTTCCTTAGAGAATTTGAGGAAATCTGCTCTCTTATGCAATACCAGCATATCCCTGAGGAGGCAGTGCGTCTGAAATTCGTGCCTCTAGCACTGAAGGACGACGCTAAGAAATGGCTATATAGTCTAGCCGAAAGATCCATTAGAAGTTGGGCTGAGTTTGTTCAAGTTTTCCTAAAAAAATATTTCCCCAACCATAAGACTATGAGG
The DNA here is from genome assembly GCA_963682175.1 of Triglochin maritima. Lineage (NCBI taxonomy): Eukaryota > Viridiplantae > Streptophyta > Magnoliopsida > Alismatales > Juncaginaceae > Triglochin > Triglochin maritima. The sequence continues at coordinate 13,975,629 of OY821773.1, forward strand.
ATTAGGAATGAAATTGTTGCATTCGTTCAGTCTGAGAGCGAACCGTTCTATTCCTATCTAGAAAGATTTAAAAGTGTACTGACCCAATGCCCTCATCACAGAATTCCAAGATGGCAATTATGCCAAATTATTTATGAGGGACTGACACCCACATCTAGGGTTATGCTAGAATCTGTGAGCCAAGGGAACTTCATGTCGAAAAATGAAAATGATGCCTGGACTTTTCTTGAGGATTTAGCTGAAAACAGTATGCAATGTGACAATGCTAGAACACCTCTTAACCCGAGTATTGGATCTAGAATAGCAAGTCAACCCAGACCAGGTGTCTTAGCTGTAGATGCCAATATAGCGGCTGAAGCAAAACTAGCTACCCTTATGCGCAGAATGGAAAGTCTAGAGCTACAAGCCCAAACCCGAGTGAATCAAGCATCGTCTATCCCTTGCTCTAGATGTGGTCAAACAGGTCATGTAATGGAGGATTGTGCGGAATGGGACCAAGTTAATGCCATGTATAACCATGCTAGAAATGACCCATACGCATCAACCTATAACTCGGGTTGGCGTAATAATTCCAATTTCTCATCAAACCAACATGGTCAACCTCCTAGACAACAACCAAACCTGTATAATCAAAATAATACATCATCTGGGTTTAGTAACAATAACGATCATGAGGTCAGGTTGACAAGCTTGGAAAATTTGATGAAAACATTTATACAAACAACCAACCAGACCTTCCAAAGGCTTGAGACACAAGTCAGCCAACTAGCACAAATAGTAGGTGAAAGAGAAAAGGGTCGGCTTCCAAGTCCACCTGAGGTGAACCCTAGATCTAATAATTCATATCAATCCTATCAAGCACCTTCAGGAAATAACAACCCTAGACCAGTTCAAATGGTTAATGAGGAAGGATCGTTCCAACAAATAAATGCAGTAGTATCATTACGGTCCGGAAGACAAGTTGATAACAATGTGGTAAATCCTAGAGTGTCCAATCAATCTAGCCATCAAGCACCCACATATGACCTGACCATTGAACCTGACGTCCAATCTGAAACGCCCAACCCACCTACTCAACCTGAACCCATAGCTCAACCTGAACCTGAGCGAGTCTATGTTCCTAAAGCTCCATTCCCTAATAGACTCAAAAAGAACTCAAGTGCACAAATAGAAAAAATCTTGGAAGTATTTAAGCAAGTTAAGGTGAACATTCCACTCTTAGACATGATTCAACAAATACCTGCTTATGCTAAATTCTTAAAAGATTTGTGCACTAAAAAGAGAAAAACGAACGTACCAAATAAGGCATTCTTAACTGCAAACATAAGTTCTATATTGCCCAACACATCTCCTATAAAATATAAGGATCCTGGGTGTCCCACAATTTCATGTTCAATAGGAGATACTTTTATCAACAAAGCCCTTCTAGACCTTGGTGCTAGTGTTAACCTACTCCCGTACTCTGTCTATGAGCAAATGAACATTGGTCCACTAAAACCCTCTAAGACAACCCTTCAATTTGTTGATTGTTCTATTAAGAAACCAAGAGGTATAGTAGAGGATGTTTTGATCAAGGTTGGTGACTTCATTTACCCAGTGGATTTTGTCGTACTAGATACCGCACCTGTTGTAAATCCTAACCGACAAATCCCTGTAATTTTAGGCAGACCCTTTTTAGCCACTTCGGAAGCATTGATAAACTGTCGAAATGGGCTCATGCAATTATCTTTCGGGAACTTAAAAGCTGAATTTAATATCTTTCATATTGATAGTGAGCCAGAAATAATATGCAACCCAAGTGATGTTGTGATGAGAGCACGTATTTATCAGATTTCTGAATCAAATAAATCATCACAAAAGAAAAAAGGAAGTAAGAAAAAGGGGAGTAATTCATATACCCTACCACCATCACTCGAGCAAATAAGAGAACCAATTTATGTGCGGGGTGTGGAACCTGTAACTCAGGACTCTCATTGCAACATGGGGAACAATTCAACTGGATACATGCACCAATATGGTGTCATTCAATCCAGTTCTGACTATGGTTGACTTTGAGCAAATTCCATCATTCCACCACAATTCACCAAGGTAATAAGTGCATTTGCTTTATATTTGCATACATTGAGGACAATGCATGATTTAGGTGTGTGGGGGGGGGGGGGGGGGGGTGTTTATGTATATATTTATCTATAGATCTGTCTTTTATTTCTTAAAAAAAAATCATCAATGTTTCATGACATAGCTTAAGATTGAACTGCTAAAACCCGTGTACAAATTGCATTGAGTTTTTGTTCCTTATTATATAGTTCTGCTTGTAGAAATTGTGACATAAATCTAAGTTCCAAAGAAATAACCCATTGCCCTTTAAGACATGTATGCACTTAAATTGGATGAATCAAATCTTTGAAGTGGTTGAGAAAAAGCAGAGGTTGAGGAAAATATACCGGGAAGTGTGGACTTCTAATAGCAATTAAGCCTTGAGGAAAATAAAAATAAAAATAAAGGAATAAAGTGAAGAAAACACATTTTGCAAAATGATTACAAAAGCCCAAGCCTTTGAGTCACTGGTCCGTAGGGGTATCTTGAAACCCGGTAACTTGAGTCTACCAGCTCGGGATTATCGACCAAACTCGCTACACGAATGCAAAAGGGTAAAAGTGTCAAAAAGCAAATGTGTTGAATCACGGAAGAAAAGAAAAGAAAAAAATAATAATAATACTCAAGGCCCAAAGCTAAAAGAATGATCCATGTCATGGTTGATCCGAATGATACTTCACCACCAGAAGAGGCGTGCAAAATAATTCAAGTGATAAACATGTGTAGAAGGGTTAGTGCTGTGAATGTTGGCGGAATAAAGACCAAGTCATATTTTTAATGAGTTAGAATCATATAATGAGCATACAAGAATTCTAGGTGAGATGTATAAGGTTAAGGTGGAGATATTAAGAGCTATTAATGGAATGTTGATTTAAGACTTTGTGGGTGTGTCAACTGAAAACCCTTACGAGACAAAACTCGTCCTCTAAGGAAACTTGGAGGTTTAAAGGCTTGTTGCACATGCTAAGTGCAACCGTGATTCCTACGAAAGTGAGTTAGGATTTCCCTGTTTTTATTTTTCGTATCTTCTGTTTTGCTAGGGACTAGCAAAATCTAGGTGTGAGGGTATTTGATGCATTGCATACATTGCATCATATGTCTTTAATTTAGATTACTTTTATATCAATAAATGCTACTAAGGTATGTGTTTAGTCTTATTTACAGAATACAGGGACCTGAATGCAAATTACCCACATCCCGAGCATAAACGCATACAAAAGACTCGTTCCTATCATAAAGACCAAGTTCAAGTTTATCGGGTTTCAAATGGAAATGTATCCAAGCATAAAAGCATTCAAGACCTAATTACGAAAAGAACAAGGACTTAAGCACAAAAGTAGCCAGAGACTTAATTGCAAAAGGTCAAGGACCTAATTGCAAATCACGAGTAGCTTTTATTGTTATGGAGAAAATATAAAGAAAAATCAATGTGGATCTCCAAATATATGAAGAAATTAATTCGGATCTCCAAAGATATGCAAGAATCAATCCAGACGCGCAAATGACATTGAAATCATACCATAAACACACAGGAAAAATCCGGGTCGATTTTGAGCCAAAAAGGTGGCGATTCCGCCGCACCTCAAGAGCAAATTGCGGCGAATCCGCCGCACCAAATTAGATTCATGCTCTAAAATTTTTACCGGTTGCGTGTTGACGCGTGTACTTTCTTATTTCATGCTTAGGTCCCTTGTATCGGCTATAAATAGCCCCGAGAACGATGTTGTGAGGAGTTCTTCCTTTTGTTCCATAATTTAGCAATAAAATTCTGTTTCTTTTATTTTGTGTTTTTAGTTTTCTTTTGTAATGCCTCTAGGACCCCTTCTTCCTCCCTCTATGAGTTTCTAACTCTTTCCAAAGGGTGGGGGTGACGGATTTAGGGTGATGAGAAGAGAATAAAGTTATTATTTTAATTTTGTATTAGTATGTTTTGATTACTTGAGTTTATGTTAAATCATTTATCATGTAATGCTTTATAACTAATGTGATTTATTATAAGTTTCAGAATTCTCTAATCTAAACCTTAAATCTAAACCTCCACCCAACGGAATTCACAATCTTTGTTCTTGTTTTAGTTTTAATCGTTCATGTTTCTTGCTTTAAATAACTAAAACCCAAAAATCTCAAAACCAAACTTAATTCTTCTCTCCTTCTTTACCCCAATCGAAATAACAAAAATAACGAAATCTCTCCCTCCTTGTGTTCGACCCGTACTTGCCACCGCTTCAACGCGGCCGTGCACTTGCGGTATAAATATTTAATTCTCATCATCTATCTCCTCACCATCCATCCGACCATCTGCCTTACCATCATTTGTCTCATCACTGTCTGGATCTTTAACCCGTCTTTCTTGAGAATGTACCTGAACTACGTATGCTTCGTAATTACTAACATTCATTGGTGTGTGCTTAGATGGTTCAAAAAAAGACTGAGGAACTGCGGACGTTGGACCTGCTTCATATTGGCTACATGTTTGTGACATTGCTTGATAATCCTTAGTCAACTAACTTTGGTGCACAATAGATGTTGGGTTGTTTCTAAACAAACAATACAATCGTATTAACGACGTTAAATAAAGATAACATCGTTGCCGTGCTCTGATCATCAAACACATCAGCATAGGTATACTTTTCATACGGTGGTCACTTACAGGTTAACGTCAGATCAAACACTTTTTTTGGAAACCACAAACTTGAAAAATCATTTGACAAAGATCATCCTATCGCATTTCAGTATTAACATTCATCATCCGTTTGTAATCACTTTCATATTCTGGAATGTCATCTACGAATGTAACAAATCCATCGAAAAAAAACTATAAAATCAGGTACCGGAACTCATTACTTTGGGTGTACAAAATCTACATTTAATACATCAAAATAACAATCATATATTAACTATACATGCATTATGTTTCATATCGAAATAAAAAAAATCAAAAACAAAATGAAAACCAACCTAAACTTTGCTTGTCTCCTCAGAGAGAGAGGGAGAGAGAGAAAAAGAGAGAGAGAGAGAGAGAGTAATGGGAAGTGGGGAGTGATTTGGAAGTGGGAAGATGAAGATGGTGGTTAGTAGTCCTATTTTTGCCTTAGGTAAAAATGACATATCAGATAACTTTTTTACCTCAAGTGGAAACAACCCACGGATGCCGCGTTAATTAAGGATTAAAAATTTAAAACGACATCTGACGACTGTTTTTCCCTACTCAAACATGACAATCGTGATGTCGTTTGTACTGAGCCTAAAATTGGCATTGACAATGCTATTTTTTGTTACTGAAATGACACCTCAATTGTCGTTTTTAAGATGCATAGTTTGCCAAATAAGTTTGACTTAGTTATATTATTTCAATTTTTTTATTTCACAACATTATTTTAAAAAATTGTAGGTATTGAATGAGAAATCTGATGTAGAAACAATACTTTTTACAATCAATTCAAACTAGGGGTGAGCAGAAAAATCCGAAAATTTGGATACCTAGTTTTCCGATCCAGTATCTGATTTATTACATCCGAATATTCGGGTATCCGGCCCTAATAATCTGGATTGGGTATCCGATCCGATTTTCTACCCCTTTTTTCGGACCGAATTCAGATCAAGCCTTTGGAGAATTCGGATATCCGAATCCGAATTATGAATGCTTGTCAAATCCGAATAACCGGGTCCCGCGAATCCCTCTTCATCTGACCGAACCCTAACCTCTCCAGTCCATCTTCTTCCTCTCCAACTCCGGCATTACTATAAGAATACTATAAGAACATTGACTTTGTATTTGACTCCTGATTTCAAATTGACTTTGTTATTTTTATTTGTTACGAATCATTTGATCTTTTCGTGTTTACGGTGGAGAATCAGTTCTGTGAATGTTTTGGTGATTATGATTTCTTTATCCCTACATAATTATTGATACAATAATTTTTATTATTATTTTGGACTGAAATTTGGATTGAAAAACTCGAAAATGTGTGAAAATTTATGCATGTATTTATGGGAACAATAACCGAATATCCAAATTTTCGGATATCCAAAATCCGGATCACATCCGGAATAATATTTCGATGATCAGGAAAACCAGATATCCGAAAATTCAAATATCCTGTTTTGCTTCCCCTAATTCAAACACCAACCAAAACCCTTCATCCTCTTCCCAATCCAACAACCACAGTCAGAAGCATCAATGGCGGAGAAGGAGAAGAATTGGGACTTCCACCTGCGATTCCTCTCCCAAACCGCCAGGGACTCCGGCACCGACCCGGCCTCCGATCCATCCCTCCTCCTATCCGTACGTAACTCCCTCCTCGATCCCTTCCCCCGTTCCGGTTTCCCAATGCGAACGATTTCGTTTTTATTAGGTTCGGAGGATCTACGAGATCTGCAAGGAGGAGGCGTCGGAGGATTTGATCGCCAGGGTTTATCCCCACGTCAATAAGCTCTTCCACAGATGCGTCTCCGCTTTGCCCCACTCTCGCGTTCCCAATGGGGTTCTCTTGCTGGTACTAATTGCTTCTTGTTTCGATGCACCGAAATGTTTAGATGTTGTAACGTGTTTACACTAGAGTCAAGTAACGATGCTCTTGGTTTGTTTGACATTCGGGAGCGAAGGGGTTGAAATTTTGTTAGAGAACAATCTAGGGGGTTTGTATGGTTGTATCTTTTGGTGGGTGTCGTTCCACTGCCTACTATAAAAAAAGCCTTTTCGCTTAACGTTTTGAAAAACTAAATGACATCACCATAAATAGCGAAAACACAATAGCAGAAAGCACAATCAGTTGTTTCTGAATGGCACGCAAGCAAAAAATCCTAAAAAAACCAATCTAGGGAATTGGATTCCAAAGGAGTAAAGAATCTAGGAGGTGAATCCCAAAAGGACTTTGCAAGTCAAACGAAATCTCAAAGTTCACGGGGATCGCTAAACCCCCCCGCCCATTTTGACATTGCTATAAGCTAAGTGTCAAAATTTCTGAGGATGTTGCCAAACACTATCTTAGATGATTTGGATTGTGGATCTGTTGATATGATTTCAAACCATACTTGACTAGTTTTACCTTGAATTTAAGTCAAAACCAAATTTGGTTAGTTGCGCTCATCCTTGTTTTAAAAGTAAGGACCTACCTTTTACAAATGGGTTACGTGTCACTTAACGAATCTAGTAACTTAGTATGGATCATTACACCCATACCAGAAAATCCAACTTCAATGATTAGATGTCTTGTGATGTTATGGAATCTAGAACAAAAATGTTCATTACATGCAATTATATACTTGAATTACATTAGAAAATTTTGGAGCTACCAAAATACAAAATTGAAATACAAAGAATGACACCCAAAAGTAACATCCTACACACATATCAATGCGGGTAATCACTACATTTGCAAATCCTTAACATCCTTGTATCGTCCATTTTTCTACCCAGCATCCTTTCCACTTATTTGAAACAAGCAAGTATTCTGATTCCCACTCCAACTTCATCCCTAGTCACCGTGGGAGATAGAACGTGGCACCTCACAATGGTCTTGTGGTAAAGTTACTTGGGTAGTTGGTTATGCAAATGCATACCTGAATCTTGTCATTTGTGAAATATCACATATTGTTGTTTTCCCATGGTGAGCACTTTGCTTCTTGCATCTAACCGAGGTGGCTCCTTGCTTCATTTTTGTCATAAAGTATTAGACAAATGAATACTGAAGTAGTGAAGTCCTATATCTCATAAAAGTTTCAAGGTTCTGGAAGGTTAATAACAAAAATGTAGTTTGTGGAGCAGTCTAGAAACAATTAGAGCAAGTTATAATGATTAATGAAGTTAACATGCTTACATGCTATTCAATGAAATATTGTTCTGCATGCTTCCTTGGTTTTTGTCAATTTCCAACCTCATGAGTTGAAACACCTTTAAGGAGTAAATTCAAACTCTTACTTTTCCTTTTACTCTTTCTTCAAAATACAGACCATCCTCCAGTTTTTTATCGAATTTGGCGAAGTGGTCCTACATGATTCTGATCCTAGTCTGAAAGCCTTTTTCCGGTCCTGCCTGAGCCGGTAACTAATTCTTCAACAGTAATACTTCCTTTTATTCTTCACGTGCTATTTGGTTTTTCAAATGTTACTTTAAGGATATGTTTCTTAGGGTGTAAACTTTGTGCCCATGACTTTCCTTGATTCTAGAGTGGAAGTGGGAAAACTCACTCTAAGTACAATTTTTAAAGTCATGGAACTCTTATTTGAATTTAAGTTTTATAATTTTAACTTTTCCTCCCTACCAATCACTTAAAATTATTCTCGTCACCAATCATATCTTTGATGATGATATATACCATTAAACATTTGTACTAGAACACATGTGTGATACATATTTTGGTGAAAATGGTGTTCAACGGCTTGTATTTTAAGGACATTTAGTTCATGCATAGTTAAGTAAATACCACTATGTAAATGGATGTGACCTCCTAGGCTACTAACCATATGTCAAATGGGAGAATGTTGATGAACGACAATGCGGATTTATGCTATGGTCTGTATAAATGGTATTGTCTATTATGAATGGTACGAACAAGATATTATTATCTATTATTCTTGATGTTGTACTTGATGAGTCTTGCTGGAAAATGTGCCTTTATTTATTATATTATTACAAATATTGCCAACCTGACTTAAAAAAATCCTTCCCTCTTTAATTGCAGAGAGTTTGCAGATCCTACAGTTGCTGAAGCAACAGTTGATTTTATTATCAAGAACAAGATGAAGTTTGCACATTCTTTTCCTAACTTGCTTCCTCAGGTATGCAACTTCTCTTTTAATAGTGAAAAATGTGCAACCTGGAAACAATTATTAAGATGTCATCAATTTAATTTTGCTTTATATATTTATCCCGTCACCCTTAATAACTGAGCTCAATGAACACTATTTCTTAATTGAGTCAATAATGATGATTGAAAGATGTTTCATTTGTAGTTGCTATGTCATAAGGTTTGGTCTAAACATGAAGGAGTGCTGCATTGTATTTTTCAATAAAGTTTTAGCCATGTGTGATGATATTTTGGTATTCAACTGACTGCACACTTGTGTGATGATAATGTATGCTGTTTCATGTTACTATCATCTCTTCAATGTAAATTAAGTGCTCCTTCAAACGTCACAAATGAAAAAACATTAATGTCAAAATAAAATTTGTGTAGTTGGTGATTTGTATGGTAGAGTGTTTTTTGATCTGAAGTCACCACTTGATGTCCTGTACATAATCGGCAGACAATAGCTCTTATGATGCTTCTTAATTTTTTTTATAATGTTGGTATTTCTAGTATATTTTGTCAGGTTTATTTTTTGTATCTTTTTATATGATGCAACTTTATAGATTTGACTGCTTTTCTTATTAGGTTTATGTAAATACATGCTTTTTATATTTCCTGTGCAGTTTTTCCCATTGCTCTTGAAGTTGATAGCATGGAATGGTGAAAAGTATGTTCTGCATCTGCATTTCTCTTTTTCCTCCCATTGATTGGTCTATTGATGCCCCATTAATATTATATGATTTTCTTGAAGTTGTTAGCATGTACTGGTGAAAATTATGTTCTGCAGCTATCTATTTCCCATTCATATTACTGTTCATTGACACCTCTTTAATATCATATAATTATTACATATATATTATGTATTTATGTTATCATGGATTCATATGTAGCACACTGAGGACGTCCTTTATCTACATTTTTTAACTTAAAAAATGTGATTGCATATAATTTGATTATAATTCTTACGAAAGCATGATAATTAGTATCACCTCTGGTGATTGCATATAATTTGATTATAATTCCTTGCAGACTAGAACAATCATTTATCAAAGTTTTATCGGGAATGATATCCCCTGGGTCATTTCTTCCACTTTTCCCATCTCTGGTGGATTTGCCTAGTAAGTTTTACTTCTGCATTCTCTTTATTATTATTATTTTATAAAATGTCTAGATATTGACTATGTTTCTGTGCTTGCCTCTAGAATTTGAGAGTACAACTTCCAAAATGGGTATAGAGTGTGCCATCTCATGAAGTTGATGATTATTTCATCCATTTTAATTCAATTGTCAGAATAATTTCATGTTAAGAAGCCATGATTATTATATCTTTTGCACCTTCCTGAGCCAGTTCAATTTAAGTTTAACTCGGGTGTCTAAAGTCTGAACTGTAGTTAAATGTAACTTTCCTTTTCTAGTTTGTAGCTGATGAAAAAGTTGTGTGGTTAGCAAGCTTAATGTCTCTAGCTCACCCCAACTAGTTAGGGTTAAAGGCTTTATTGTTGTTGCTGTACTACCAAGTTTGAAGTCTTGACAGAGGTTTTTGCTCCGGAATATTGTTGGTAGATTTGCATAATTCAAAATGAAGCATGCAATTTCCGGCTGGAATCATAACATAAAGTGTAATATGCTTTGTGGGATCTATATGGGAGATATGCACTTTTAAGATTTTTAATAACAAAAATACAGGAAGAATAAATTCATGTGAAATTTATTGAAATAAATATTACCTACAAATTAATGCCAAATAAATATAAATTTGAGCTAAGTAAACATCTCACACTAAAGTGGTAAATGCACCGATATAAATAGATCACCTACCAATCAATTGATATTCCACACAGGTGAACATTGGCCGTTACTAAGAAATAGTAAATAATCTGGAAATTATAATCACCAGAAGTTAGTAAATTTTGATAATGATTAAGCATTAGTAGTCATTAATAAATCAGCAGTTGATTGTATGAGCGTGTTTGTGTGTTTCTGTTTGTATTAGCCAGTAATCAATACAAATAATAACCTTTTGTCCAAATCTAAAAACATAAATATATCAATTACAATGAATAAAAGACTACAACCACAAAATATAGGAACAATTTCAAGTTCGTCTGACTAGATTGCACTCACCCTTTTGGTTTGGAGTGTTGGACTGAGAACCAGCCAACTTGAAATTGACTGCCGTAGTTTTCTACTTTTCGAAATAGCAATTCTAGGAGGCTTTACATGCGATTCAATATTTCAATGAGGGACTGTTGGGCTGAAGAGAGGATCTGGAAACAAAGAATACCAAGTTAAGTTGTTCTTTTCCTTGATCAATTACATGGGTTAAGATTCCTATAAGCACATGAAGATTTTCCTTAAATGTGGTTCATATAAAAGTGTTGTTTGAGGTTTTACACGTTCAATATTTTTAAGACTACATGTCTTATTTATCTAGGTGACTAAGGGGCTAGCACAATGCCTAATACATTCCCCCCCCCCCCCCCCCCCCCCCCCCCCCCAAATGCTCTTGTCCGCATCAATTTGCAAAAATCAAACTCAAGGATTAAAGATTATATGGTTTGTGCTTCTAACTCTCCAAACGCTTAATCAAATGAAGTTAAAGTTTTCTCTTCTGGAAAATAGATTGACTTTGTGAATATGGTTTAACACCATAAGTTCCCTATTGTCGCATTTATTAAAAGTATGAAAAGAAAGTCTTATTTTGTACTCCTTTTTGTTCGCGTCTTTTTGTTGTAAGACCTCATCTTTTGTTGTTGTAACACACCTTTTTGTTGTGCAATCCAGATGCTGAATTGCATAAAGAAAAGGTATGACGTAATAACAAAAAGGTGTATATAAAAACAAGTCCGTCTCTCAGGATTAGAGTATTCAATACAAAGAAGTTACCATATAATTTTGAATCTGAAGAAAGCTCTGATTTTTCCTCCTCACACTTAAAATTCTCTCTCCTTAAAAAATTATAGGAAAATTTAGACGTTAATGTCAAACTATTTAAGCTCTTAAGGTTTTTCATAGATGTAATAAATACTCAGAATTGGCTCCATGTCCTAAATGGGATGTGTGCTTGCTTTTGTAGTACTTGTTGTTGCACTTGAGAAAGTTGAGAAGAGCTCAGGAACTCTAATTGGAAGTAGCATTGCTTCTATACAGAACAGTACGGCTCCTGAGGTCATCTTTAAGACTTCATTTGCTATAAATTGGTGAGGTATGCTTCAGATTGTGACCTACATTCTCGACATTCTTTTGGCTGCAGATGCTTCTTGCACTGATGGATGAGGCTTATACAGGTTCCACCATAAAAGACACAGAGGATGTATCTGAATCTGATGATAACAACACTATTAATGTTGCAGATCCTTATTTCCTTGATCTTCTTAAGGATGAAAATGAGGGGTTGGTTGTATGTTATGCATCCCTGTCTCTATAGATCTTAAAAGGAGCATTTACTGATGTAGCTATAATCTATAGACTTATATAATAAGAAAAGAAGCTGTTTATCTACCACAGGCAACAGCATTATGCATGTGATGTAAGGAAATGTGGATGGACATGTTTAACTTGCACTTTTAGTCTTATTAGATTTTACGTTATGATTTTATCCAAGTAGTTTCTAATTTTTGTTCTGTCCATCATTTAAATCTATATAGCATTGACCTGTAAGTTACCCTGTTTATGTTTTTTTTCACTTGTATATACAACAGTTTTCCAATACTTGATGATTATAAGGTCCACCTTTTGGTAAGTGAAATTCCTAGGTCTTGAATGTTCCCTGGCACCGATAAAGAACTTTCAAAGCTTTTATAGCAAAACCGTCAAATGTTTTTATTGTCACTCCTCACTCCTAACTATTACACTTCACATTTGTTTGAAATTTTAAGAATCTGATGAGACATAGTTTTACAAATTTCTTCCTAATTCACTGTGACTTTGGCCTATAGATGTCATTTTCCTTGAACTACCCACTGGTTTCTGTGTGTGTAACTGTTTATGAATTGCATCCTACATCACTCTCAAATCTCAAACATTTTTCTTATTTCTTTTAAACTACTATTGCCTGATGTAACACACTTACAGTGTCAAAAAATTCCTTTTGGTATAAAATATGTGGTCTTTATTTCTTATTTTATCCTCATATATGGACTTCTATCTTCTAAGTTATAACCAAATGAAATTAGTCATTGATTTCAACCTTGAGAAATTGAATTGTCTAGCAAAACTTGATTAATGTAAAGCTACTAATAATTCATGATGTGATTTTGTTCGTAACATACAGGAAAGACATAGGATCTCCCCGGGAATGACAGCAGCCCTTCAGGCTGCCATGAATTCTTCCAAGTCAGATAGGTTCAAACAATCTCTGAGGATGACACCACGATTACTTGATGTCTATTTTGAAGCAGCATTGAGGGATTTCAATGATTGTATGCTCTACCTCTATTGTCATGCTCATGCTCTATAAATTATATCCTTTTCTCTGTTTAAGTTCTATCACTCTCATCTTCTAGATGGTGCCTTGTGTCATTTATTTTTTTCTTCAATAAAATTACAAATTTGTGTTTTTATTTTCTTCCAGCTTTAACGTGTGCATTAATCCCTCTTATCATGTCAAGAAATGCGACTTTGTTTTCAGACAAAATCTTCACATTTGAGGTGAGAAACAAACAATTGCTTGATTTTCAGAAAGAATCATCAGTCAATCTTATGACTTTAAGCTAGTAAAAAGTGTAATAATAGTTTTTAGATTTCTTATAACTTTATAAGCTATACATCAACAGGATTCTTGAGCTCGTACTGATCATTTTGGAAAGTATAATCAATCATAGAATGTATGGATCTCAGAGTCTAAACTTGTAAGTACAGAATTTTCTAAATCTCAGTGCCCACAGTATGTAGTAACAGATAGCTTGAAGGTGGGATTCATATATTTTTAAACATCCACATATTTCTGACTTTTTAACAAAATTTACCGAAATTCTCTCTGAAGGCATACATTCTATGCAGTTGGCAGCTGTTTATGGTGGTTGACTATGCAGATCAAAAGATTAGTAAATTGAATATTTAATAAGTAGGTGTTACCATGTAGAGCATATGTTCTATGGTGGATCAATTCAGTGTCTGCCGCCTCAAGACTAGCTTGGGTCTCTCATTACATCCATTTTTTTGACCAAGTTAATTTAGAGCATGCCATGGTTAGTTGTCCTATTTGTGGCATTCAAGCATAAGCACGTATTGCAACTTTGATTGAACATAAGACCTTTTTTGCCTGCAGGTTCGGAAAAGGTTCTTGGAATTCATATCATCAGCATTCCAACGCTCCCCTAATTTCATAGCCTTACTGAAGGTATTGTTATAATGAAGTTTTGTTTATTTACTATTATTGTGTTTCCTGTGCTGTACTAGGCTGACCTACATGTACTTGTAACACATTAAATATGCATTTATTTTTTTCCTCTTTTTAAAATTCTGATGCACATATTTGTCATCAGAGTAGCAAAGGAGAGGGATATTGTGTCAATTACGTTGTGGATTTGAAACGAAAATGTCTTAAATTGCTGAAAATTTATGTCAAGTAAATATTAGAAAGACGCAAAATAATTGGACAAAGTATCTAATGACATTCATTACGTTCGGTTTATTGTAGATTTACCAAGAAAATAAAAAGGATGTGGTGATGTCCAGATTTATTTTTGGTCATGGCTATCCTTCTCTCTGAAAAATAGGAATTTTATTACTAAAGACTAAAGAGATGATGGTGATCGTAGTTATAGTTGTTTATTGCAGACATAAGGAGATAATAATATGTATCAAGATTCAAGAGGCAGAACTTTGTTTTGGTGATGGTTACCTGGTTTTCGTTATATCATAAACATTAACCGCATAGGTAGCTGTAGATCCCCTTATAGGTATTTTCTTTAGAAACGGTAAGTTAGATGATCTGTAGGACCATAGATGCACCTGATACGTTGACTGGCTCGAAATGTTATGACTTTGTCTATTTGTAGTCCCACGAATGCAGTGTGATATTTTAATGAGTATTTTCTTAACTGAAGGACGAGCTCAAATTGTATCACCTAGCTGGGAATTGAATCCGTAATGTCATGCTTAATCTATACCGCGTCCAACGCACTTCTTTTTTCTCCTCTGTGGCTAATGGATGCTAGTCCTAATTACAATACCAATGCTTGCAAGTGAAAACTGCGCATTAGTTTCTGGTATATGTTTTGACGTGTTTCTGCATCTATGTGAAACGATTTACAATTTACTGTATTTTCATGTAATTTTCTTTCAGAAGCCTATAATTGACCGGCTTGGTGAAGCCTACGACAGCCCTGCAAAGGTACTAGAGATATGTCCATCTATGACCTTTGTTTTTTTTCCAAAGAATCAGCTCTGTGTTTGTGGTTGCATTCTAAATTTTATTTAATTCAAGGCAGTATTTAGGAATTATGGTTGATGTGCCATATCCATTGCTTACAACTTTATGTTCCTTGTTGAGTTGAGAGGAAGTATCTGGCCATCCAGTATTAGGTTTCGATTGGAAAACCATAGCTGTCACGCTGTGCTTTTGGTACTACTACCTCGTAAAAGAAATAGATTGGAACATCGACACCACCACAAATTGTTCTTTAATTTCCACCTTTTGATGCTTAAAGTACTTGATAAACTGATACAATGTTCAATTGATTCCAATTTAATCATCGTGCATAATGATTTGGTAGCAAGATAGTTCATTATTAAAAAAAGATCGACCCACAGTAATTGATGTCTTTGCAGGAAATGTCACTTCCATGACCATACACCACTTACTTTATTTATGATGTCAGATGTGATCAAATGTGTAGTTATCAAACATCAAAAGATTTAGATTGATGAATTTATAATTCTAATACATTAGGGTAAATTGCAGTTAGCCTCTTGGCCTTTGATCCAATTTGACTTTGACATGGACATGGTCTGGGAGACTGGGATTTAAGGCTTTGTTGTTGATGAAGACATGGACATGAATGTGGGAATGTCCATGTATAGACAAAATGTGATCCATGCCATTTTGTGAAATCTCCAAGTTCAATCTTTCGATTTCAACTTCGCTTTTGACTAATAACGTAAAGAAAGTATTTCTAAGAATTCCATCACGGAGTCCAGACTGAACCATTAGATGAACAGAGTTCGTTTCTGCAAAGGATGTACTTCCAAACAAAATTATTAGGTAGTAGTGATTTTAGTCGGGCTGAGCAGTTGCTAGTTGGCTGAGCGTTGATATTCTTTGCTTGATTAGTTGTATAGGTGAAGTAGTCAATGAGTTAAAATGACCTGTATACGTTTCTGCTAACTAATATGTAGTAAAAAAATCTTCTGCACTACACCACTGCCAACATTTAAACCCACCAAGTCAACCAATCCACTACTCACTCCCTCTAATTCAATGAGTTATGTTATACAGCTCATGAAGGGTGACGTTTGAACATTGTCGAATGATTTTTCTCTCTTGAAATCACTTGTATATTTTCAAATAATTGATGGATGAAAGTAGAAATTTAGTTTTTTTAAAATAGAGCACTTTAATTTTATTCATTTCAGCTGTCATGGTGTGTGATGACCTTGTTCAGTTATGGTGTCATCTTTTTTTACTAATATTATACTGTAGTCTCTTTAAAATCATGTTTTCAATTATATATAATTTAGGGAATATATTTAATTATTTCTGTTTTGCATGTTTCATTAGTTTATTGTGGTAAACTGTAGGAAGTCTGAAAATTGTCGCTAGTCGGCTGACTAGTTGGCTAGGCCTGAAATCCTTGTTATTGCTGCTTTCCTCGAATTGGAGAAAGAAAGATAGCTTAAACTGCTAAGTTTATTAAGGTTAAGGGAGACAAGAACTTAGCTGACTAGTTGATCCGGACATGAGACCATTGATATTTACTGGTTTTTTAAAATCTTTGTTGAGTAATAGAGTCTTTCATTTCTCTTCCCATTTCTACTTCGCTCAAACTTTGGAAGAAATATAACTTGAACTGCTTTGTTTATTAAGGGAGACAATGACTTGGTTGACTAATCGACTAGGCCAGCTGTTATTTGACTGACTTAAAATCCTTGTTAATATGACAGGGTTTTCGCTTCTGCTTGCTTTACTGCTTTCCAGGCATTTTTGAAAAAGATAGCTCACAACCACTATGTTTATCCATTAGGAATTTCTAGCATACTTTATTCTGTAGCTTGCAATGTAGCCTGAACTAGCTGAAGAAATTGTTCCTTACAGTCTTGCTCATGCTTCATGTTTCCCATAGACAGAGTTGGCGCTGAACCTGTGTTGGGCTATTGGGGAACATGGAGGAAACAAAGATCACAAAGATGTGGCTCGTGAACTTTTTGAGAGCCTAGAGTTGCTTCTATACGAGAATCTTGCCACTAGGTACGTTAAGAAACACTTGTAAACTTTGCATCCTCTGTTAAACCATTACTCTTTCTTGGTTTCGTCTCTTACCATCATCATTTTCTTTTGCATAGTCGTTTGGGCTTAGAGATGCATCTAGACTCGGATGATGTGGTTTCTAGAAAGTCTTTGCAAGCGAGACTTCTCTGTTTTGTAGTTACTGCTATTGCAAAGCTCGCAACTTGCCACAGGGAGTTGCTTCCAAGGGCCCGGGTATCTTTAGCAAAGGTATGCTTCTCTTATCATGCAAATAATATATAAATTGCTGGTTCTCTTGTTGGTATTGTTACCAATTTAATTTTTTGAACGTGTTCACATTATCAGGTGGCACGCTCTCGAAACTCAGATAGGAGGGTATGGACTCGTGCTTGTGACTATCTAGGTTTGTTGAATGAACCGGCAGTAAGTGTCTCTGTTCTGGGATCGTCAGATGGAACCGACAAGGGTCCGGGTACAGTAGATTGGAGTGAAGGGGCCTCAAAGATGGTTGCACATGTCCCATTTTACATCTTATGCAAACAAGAAGGTAAAAAATCCTAGACGTGGTGAAATTTTCATTAGCCAGCTTAGAGAGTTAACAATTAATGACAAGCAACACGGTGACAAGTAACAAAACTGAGCGGCTCACTCTTTGCAAAAACTTAAAAGTAATTATATTCGACTTGTCCATATTTCAACATCTTCAATGATGCCCTCATGTATAGTTTATTCCGAGCTTAGTCATAATCAAAACTTTTCTGATTTTTGCGAGCAACATCCTAGCTTTTGGGCATTGTAGTCGGTTATCGTCCTTCCATTTTTCCCATTCAACTGAAAGTTTTGACTGCCTACTTGCAGGCCCTCCATATCACGATTTTTCTTTCTCGGACATTCTCCAAAATGGTGAAGCTTATTTTTCTGAAAACTGAGTGCTGTTGGTCCTGCTTAGCTCCGGTACCATAAGTCTGTAAATTAACGAACACAAGAGGAGAGCTCGTTGTGAGGTTCTCAATGCCTTGATTGTAGTGAAGGTGGTATAGTATATTTGTATTTGGTATGATAGATTTGCAATGATTATGTTCAGCTTACGGCTTTTGTTGTCTTCTTTAAGTGTAATTTGACAAATTGGTGTCTGAGCATGTCAAGGCAAAGCACATTTAGCTGGGAACGAGACGATACTATATTTTTATGAAACCGATGATATTGTTGGAGTTCTAAACTTGGGGATCTCTTCAAATAAATTATCACGAGAACAAAACAAAAATCTCATCAAATCTTGTACAAAGAGCGATTACAAGGGAGATGACAATTTGCTTTGACAAGAGAAGTTGAGTTAGATCATCTGGTAACAATAGAATAATTTCAACTAAAGTTTACATATTCAATTCCCGGTAGCCGTCATTTCTGAACTTGATCGTGACCAGTGACGGCTAAAGTCCATCCACCAGGATGTTAACATCTAAAGCACTCGTAAATGGAGGTCCATTGTGAAAGCTGGTATATTTGCAGGGTTGTTACTAGGGTTTGATTGGTGCCTCATAACAGTTGAGGCAAGTTATTGCATTGCAAATGCTATAATATGGTCGGGTTATAAAAATATTCAGTTGCGAGCAAGAGGGTATATAGATTTATCCTCAAACAAGTAGTAGAGGGCAGATTTAATCTTAAGTAGGAACAAAGCACAATTCCAAACACTAGCAAGTTAGCAAGACGATGTCTGTTGACATCTTTAAGCATGTGGTGGAAATGCATGCAAGATAAAAAATACTGAACCCATACTTTTGAGAAAATATAACCAAATAAATTTACATAAATCATCTTGCTCGTGATATAAGAACAAAGATTATGACAAGATAGTCTTGGCCTCCATAAGTCGAAGTACAACAAATGCCTTTCATTTGGAGCTATAACAAAATGTAAACATGTAACCTGCATAGTCTTCTACAGAGAAATTAGGCATCAACTGCTACAACTAAATCAAAGGTTTACAAGGTTATGAAACATAGATATGTAAGATCTCCCGAGAAAAGGGGTGAGAATGGGCTCTGATAGATATGATGTAGTTGTGAGTCAATACCCGAACCATTACCCTTGCACAATGGTGTTTCATATTTTCAGCTTTGGAATGTGTTGCTATATATGATGAACACCATAGTACAAGGGTAAGTTGAGGTGCGCTCTTGACTTCCAACATATATGCACCAAGCTTAAATTTCAAGTCCCCTCCTGCAAAACCAAAATGATTTAAGGATAATACTCATGGTCGAATGAGATAAATTACAATACTTCACTTGTAGGAAAATATCATAACTAATGTCGTTGAGATAGATGATTGTCACATTTGAATATTTTCCCAGATTTGTACATCCGTACCTTATAGTGCTGTAAATTGTTTTGTTGTTGTTGCAATAGAATTTTCAGTTACCGAAAACTAAAAAAAAAATCTAATCTCATTTTGTTCTTTTTATTGTCTGCAACCACCAAATAAAAAATTTTATAGCATTGAAATGGAGTTTCCAAAATGCATCTTAATTAATTAGAACATTAATTGTTGGTGCAACTTTATATACCTCTAAGGAAGCCAAGCTTTTAACGAGCCGAATCGGCGGAAACCGCAGCTTTGATCCTCTCCACGGTGCAAGAGATCAAACTATTAACCGTCGCAACCGACCCCAGGGACAGCTTGGCGGTAGGAACGGAGTCAACCAGTATCTGAAAAGCCACGGTAAGTAGAGAACCACCGGTTCCCACTTCTCCAATCGCTCCATTTTGCTCCGCAACTTCCGGCCCGTCAGGGAGGATGGCGAATCCTGAAGGGAGGAGAGCCACGTAGTCGGGATCACCTCCGTTCAAAACAACGTTCATGGCCACTATATCGACGGGGGCATATATGACAAAGGCTCCGGTGGAGTCGGTGCAGCTCTCTTGGAGGATCAGCATGTTGCTTTGGTTTGTGTTTGCACTCTGGAACAAGGATATATTTAAAGGTAAATAAATGCACACTAGCTAGCTAGTAGGTTGCATCATGAAAGCCAAATGTAGATTGTTGTAATATATATGTATGAAATATCTCATCAAAATATGTAATGTTGTTATTTATTCAAGTGAAATTGGATACAAATATTCAAATGAAACATACATATTGATGTTTGAGATGCTCGAAGTTGTAAGTTTTTTTTTTTTTTTTTTTTTGCAAAAGCCAAAAAGCAGCTTAGACGCATAGTCGTCAAAATGCGGACAAGTGCAATCTAACATATGATTCCTAACCTAATGCGTCACTATGAAGTGCAACCTATGGAGATGCTTCTATCTAAGCAATCTTCCATACTGAGAGGTGAAATTCCGGTATTCCACCCGATTCGTTCAAATTAATTTAACTTATTAATGTTAGAAGTTCTGAGTATGTCCGAATATGATTTTATGCAAACTACTATGGTTTTAATGGTTTGGATATAATTCTTAATTGGAAAACTAATAAAATATCAATAATTCTTTTGGCGTTATATTAAAGAAACATGCTTATCCAAACATAAAAAAACAAATTATATCATTCGTGAATTTTTAGATTTGTAAATTCCGTTAATTGCTAAGTCCATGGAATTTATAAATAGCGCATCCGAACACAACCTTATAAAGGTGTTGACATATGATCATGTAACAAAGTAGAAAAAAGTACGAAGTTTTGGAAGTGTTCATCTTACGTTTACTCGCAGGAGAGAGACACAATTCCCTTGCTCTCTCCCATTGGCAATGTGAGCCATTTCTTGCACTTCACTTCCATTGGAAAGTATGTCCCACTGCAACAACAACAAAACCACACTAGAGTAAATTCATCAGACATGTCCATGCATAATTAAACACTATTTTAGTATCTTGAGAAGGACATGTTTTTTCATACATATATAAAGAATTTTTTAAGAGATTAGAAAACAAGTTTACTTGTAAAATAAGTGCAATATAGCATGTTCTAGTATAAGACTTTCGATAAACCAAAGAAAAGAAATAAAAATAATTCTCTATAGTTTATAATAACAGTGAGTGACAACTATATTGATTAAGATTTCTTCTCCCTGCCCAAATTGTGTAACTAAGCCTACTATAGTTGGAGCTAGCTAGGTTGGATATATAGAACACATCCTGATCAACCATACCTACAAGGCTTCCCACCATTATACATATGAAACTACTAAGCAGTCCATACCTCGTTGCGAGAATTTTCATTACGAAGAAAATCAAATACGCGTTTCGGGGGCACCGGTATCCAAAACGAAGTAGCCGCACTTAGAACAATGCCTGGCGGCCGTCCTGGATCATCGACGCTCTTCCTTGTCATGATCCTCACATCGTCGTCGCTGCTACCGGACAATGTAGTCCACTGATGCGCCGTCGAAGCACTAACACCATTGCAGAAGCTCACAACCATCCTCTCGGCCAGCTTTAACATGCTTTTTCTCCCAGCTTGACTAGTGATCACTATATATATACATATATATATATATATATATAAGAACAAGTTCAGTGCATGATTAGATTTGATTAATGTATATTCACTGGTAAAGCTACTTTTGTATTTTGATATTTACCGCAGTGATGGCAATTATCTTTATGGATTAATATTATTTCAATGTAAAATTGTTATTCTCTAGTTGCACAAAGACTTCGGAAGTAATTTAATGTAACCATATGGTCTTGATCATAGTGTCTCACTATCTTATAATCATCAGATTTAAATTTTCTTTTTATGTGCTACGATTCTCAACAAACAGATGTCATTTAGAAATAAACATGATTTGTCTAGATTAGATATATAGTATGTTTCAATTTTCAAATGACTTACTTACAAATTAAGTTGAAATTAAATTAAATTTTCAATTTTTCTTATTTCAGGTCATGACATTGGAATTATATCTACTCCTAATGAGGAACACTCAGTAGCTTTTACAGTTTTGAATTACAATATTCTTCTTAGGGTTTTCTCTCCATACCCCCATATTCTCCAGTGGGAGTGTTGCTGGCCAAGGAGCTTGCAATCCGCTCGCACTGCCGATCCAGAGTAGCAACCCAACGCTTCGCTCCAAAGGCAATCCCAGAGTTAACAACCAACTTGTACATGTCATGTACCAATCTGTCATCAACCTCAACATGTTCAACCCAAGTTACCTACAACACATTGTAAAGGTTGTTATTACGGTTGCTGGACATCATGTAGTGACGGCCCACGTTAAGTTCGGTTAACGGATCAGGCAACCATGACTTGTTATACATACCTTGGAGTAACCATTTGGCATTTCTTGGATAAGACAGCCGGACGGCCTACGACGACACTTAGCCACTGGATTTGGGCGCAAAGTATCCAAAGAAACGTCGACCACGGCCCACGTTCCGTTCGGATGTTGCTTGCAGTACCTCACAAAGTAAATGTCCCTTGTTGGAACAAGAGGGGAGGGAACTTGCAGTTCTGCAGTCATCTAATCAATTGGGCACAGATGAAACAACATAAGTCCATAAAATTGCTTCCCTTTTTCGGGTTAACAAAATTACAAGTTCATCATTAATTTCATTGTTAATTGAGTGAGTGCTTGTGAAGATTTTGTTAGCCTATCTAATCGTTATTAATTCTAGTTGATAGCCTTAATTATAAGGTAAAATGGTATTTAGCTAAGGGTGTTTATATCACATATATAGCAAGCTAATGACATGACACTAGCTTGTAGATTTTTATAACTTCCAACTTTTGTAGTTCTATATATATAGACAACACAACCATACCACTTGCAGGGCTCCATTGTAGTTGCCTGCTACTCCAGTGGATAAGACTTCAGTTGTGATTGCTTTGGAGACTATCGCAGAGAAAATGGTAGACCACTGATTCTGATACCCAATCAAAGACAATAAATCAAACTCTATGAAGTAAAAACATAATTTAGGTAATTTTCCCATAAGTACAATAATATGCACAAATTACAATTGTGATGTAACAAACATTAATGCTTTGTGAAATTAATAACTTGTAAACATCATAAGCTTAAACAAAGGTTTCTCATTCTATCTTTTTTCGTAATTACTATATGCATACAAGCATAGTGTAATCAATTATAATACCTTACATAGTGTAATCAAACAATGATACCTTACTATATTCCAGTTAGTGAGGTAGCTTATAAACAATTATGGAAATCCTAAGCATATTTAACATACAAGCATATTGGGAATTCCTCAGAGATGGGATTTAGTCACATACCACATCCATCAGCATCTCAACAAGATGAACATGATTCATTATAATAACAGTGGTCTCCCGTGACGCCTCGAATTTGAACCCCAATGGCCTTGGACCGATGCCCCTTGGGAAGGTTCGCATGTATTCTTCCTCATTAAGTACTTCAGTGGAATCGTGAATGCCGGGAATCCACAGAGGTTCTCCAAGCTGAGCCATTCTACTGAGCTCCTCCATAGCCGCAACCGCAAGTTCAACGATAATTGGTTTTTCAGCTTCAGTGTGGCCATGAACATTCCTTAGTAGGTCTCCTCCTCCTGCAATGAGCTCACCAACCATGCCCGGTTGCATTCCTATGTTTCCAACTTCAAAATCGAGAGCCGGACGGCTGGGGATTTGTGGAGCCATAAGAGGGTAGGATGCCATAGGCTTCCCTACATATTTGGCTGCTATTCCGGAAATCCGGTCGATCTGAAATGTGCATATAATTATCATGCATGATGCATGTAGCCGACTTCAAATCACTAATACTACTTCATCCTAATACTGATGATCTGAATTGAACAATTTTGTCATCTAACTCAGCCTACATGACCGACTGATAGAACACCAATAATTTTTGAAGTTATATGGTTTCATGCTCGATGGGAATCGGCAAAACATTTGCCTGGTGATTATTCAATCTAAAGTATTAATAAATGAAACTATGAATATTAAATAATTTTAAAGGGTAACTTAAGTAACATTACACGAAAGTAACAAGATGAGAATGATGGAGGTAAAAATTTTGGAATTGAATTTTTTTGCCATCCTAATCACTCCACTCCTAGTACACCCAATCAAGTAATTGATTACTTTCCTAGTTAGCTAGATTAAATTGTTACTGATTGCTCCATCTTGCTACCATAAGAATACAATTTTTTTTCAAAAAACAAAAGGCAAATTTGATATTGAAATAAAGAAAAATCTGGCCAAATGAACAATTAATTTGACTAACAATTGATGGCATGCATGTGCTTTTAGTAGTAGGTATTTATGTTTAATTAAGGATACCTCTTCTCTGAGCCTTATATTCTCTAGTCTCAAATGGTGTTCATCAAATGACATCTCCCCAAGAGCAGTTGGCCCTCCACAGTTTGGGCATGAGGCGTTGCTCAATGCTTCCTTGTACCTCATGTTCTCCATCCGAAATCTCTCATTCTCTGATCTGAGTTGTGAATTTTCACTTCGCTCATGTTGTGCCTAGAACACATTATAAATATTTAAATTGTGAACTTGCAAACAACTTAACTGATAATAAATTCTCAATGTAACTTAGGCTAGT
This sequence comes from Triglochin maritima, assembly GCA_963682175.1. Lineage (NCBI taxonomy): Eukaryota > Viridiplantae > Streptophyta > Magnoliopsida > Alismatales > Juncaginaceae > Triglochin > Triglochin maritima. Next base: position 14,000,468 of record OY821773.1, read on the forward strand.
AAAAATATTTCTACTCTTTGTCTATCTTGACCTTATGTTTTTCATTAACAAAACATTGCAAGTGAAGAAGCAACTAAAATTTGCTTCTTATGCTATAAGGAACAAATTTTGTGAAATTGATATATATCCACCAAAATCGCTTCCCGCCATAACTTCCTTGGAGACTTCCTTCTTCCGAAATGGTTGGAAACTTGGAGTATGAGAAAATATAAAAAGATAACTTTACCCTAGATGTAGAACTACAACATATTATAATGATTAAAATAACCAGAGATTCGCTTTCACAATTTTTGTCTAGGAAACCAAATTGCATTTGACAACCTTTAATTAGAAAATGAATCTCTATAAGTGACAACTGATTTTTGCCCGTGAGGCAATTAATAATAATCCATAACTGATATGTTGACGCTCGAAAATTAGCAAGAACCTAGATGTCGAAAAATGATGCTTCTCAAGGAGAGAGAGCTTACGACTGAAGGAGTATGCAAAAATGATTGGAACCCTGAGATTCACTTTCACCTTTTATTTTGAGAAAACTAAATCGATCATATTCTGATAATCAATATCAGAATATCAAAAGGCGAAAATGACTTTCGGTCCCAATGTAATTTACAATAATCCATGACGGAAATGTCTGGAAGCGACAATTAGCAAACTCTAAAAGCGGGGAAATTGAGCTTCTAGAGGAGAGAAAAGTTACAATATTGGGTGGTGTTTGCAAGAACGATTGGAACCCTACGATTCGCTTTACGTATTTTGTCTGGGAAACCAAATCATAATCCGACAACTTTTAGAGAATCATTCTCCAAAAGTGATAAGCCGATAATTGACTGACTTCTCCACACGAGACAATTAACAATAATGTATGACTGACATGTCGATGCACAACAATTAGCAAGATTGTAGAAGTGGAAACTTTGTGCTTCTCGAGTATAGAGAAATCACGCCAACATGCATCCTAGTTACTAATATGAATAAAAACTTAAATTGATGAAAACCTTCATCTGAGTCCTTTTGTTTTGGAACCAAAACTTGACTTGTAAAGGTTCCAACCCCAGCTCACGGCTCAATTCCTTTCTTTGCTTGTCATCAGGGTGTGGACATTCCTTGAAGAACCTAAAGATCCAACAAGAAGGAAGAAAAATTATTTATATTAGCTTGTAAGCCTTAAGGAAAAAATTTAACAAGTTAATTTGGCTGATTATGGTGTAAAAACATCTTAGGAGAATCAAATTAGAAATTTAGAATTATTTTGACTACATAATATGTCGTCTTACGCCTCCATCTGTTGGATCTGGTGCTGAGTGTGGCGATGGTAGCGTTTCTTCTTGTTAGGAGGTTGGTTTAGGTCTTGATCTTCATAGGAGGCTCCCTCAAGGTTTTCACTACACGATTTGCTATCATATTCTTCGTCTCGGGGCCTTGTGAGCATGTTTTCGGGGTTAAGTTGGTCATAGTCGCCATAATGTTGTAGTTGTTCTTCAACATGTGGTAGTTGTTGTCCCTCCATCAGATTAGGCTGCAAACATGGTCAGAGGATTAGTAGAAACTAATATTACCAAAAAAATATGCATGGAATAGGGAATACCAATTCACTTAATTAGATTATTCCACCAACGTACATATGACATTATCCTATTTGATAGAAAGATAAACAAACAAAATCCATCACTCAACTGTGACCAAGAAGAAAAAACAAAACAAATAGAGATCATCCACTATTTCAAATTAATAAACACAAAATTGATTGCCAGAAGAAGATGAAGAATCACATGTTCCACAAAGGAGAAAAATCAAGACAGAGATCCACAACTACTATCTCACCTTCATCACAAACGAAACCACGAAAAGAAGAACAAAAATACCTCTAGATGAAAATGTAATAGGAAAGCACATGAAGAGAAGAAGGCCAACAATTAAGCAAATCCATGTACACGTTGAACTCAAAAAAAGAAAGTGGTTCATGAAGCAACAACAGTAAAGTTGAGAGTGATGGAATTTCATTAAATGGGTTTGACCAACCTGATTTAGGTTTTGACCAGAGTTGTTACCAAATACACCACTCCCACTCCTCCTTAGCATAGATGGCATATGTGCTCCTGGAACCATCATCCCTGCAGACAACTAATATGTGATCTTCACAAACCCTAGTTTTTTTTGGTTCTTAAATGAACTCTCTTCATATATCATGTGTGTGTGTATATATATATGCATGTGCGTTTGCAAATGACCACTCTATCTCTTCTCTCGTTATAGGTGTTTTGGTTTGACTTATATTTCTTTAAATTAAAAGTGGTCTTTCAGGATTCCAAAAGTATTAACCAATAAAGCAAATATGTTCTCGTTCACTCGTTCTTCTCTATTCTATCTCAAAAAAAAAAGACAACAGTTATCCTTACTTCATGTACAAGGATGGTAAAGGACACAAACAACTAAAACCCCTTAAAAAGTCAAAGCATTTCTTTTTTAATTAACTTACCAAGTTTGCTTGAAGATAGTGCAATCGCAACACAAACACAGACCTTAGAAGAGAGCTGAGCTCTTTCTTGGGCTCATCAGATCTGCTTTTCTCATTAGGAAGCCAAGAAGACACGAAGGTTTTTGCAACTAGTCTTGGAGAGGTTAAGGAAGGGAGAAGGGGAAGAAGTGGGGAAGGAGATGTGTAACAATGGCGCAGAGGAGTAATTGCACGTCCCATGGAGAAGGTGCAATGACATTTATTAGAGGGTATGGTGTAATTGCCAGAGAGAGAAAGAGATTGGAAGAAGTGTTTTTGTAATATTTTCCCTTTTGTTTTCGTAATCAGTATGTTACTAGGATTTATGATAGAAAGTTTACAAGTATTGTAGTACCAAACTTTATGGGGAAGAGTGGAAATATTATACCAATTTGCGTTAGATTAGTGAATCGATTCTAGATCGAGAATTAAAACTAAACACTAAAGAGAGTCCATGTATATATAGGGTGCGTTTGGATGCATCGTTTTTGTAATATTAGGATAATTTTAGCTTTTACGTTTGCCTTTATTAAAAATTTAATTCCTCAACATTTTATACAAAGCAATCACTTCTATATTTCGCCAAAGCCAACTCTAAACTACCCAAACAAACTCATAGCAGATTGACATCCACAAGTCATTAGCTTGTTTGTTTAACACATTAGGTTAAAACTCTTATTTGTAAAGATGATCATGCGTGCACTTGTATGAAGTCCGTTGGGGACTAGTATTTATAGTTAAACATTTATTTGCATTGATGGCTTGATGCTACTATATATGAACATAATAATCTTACTTCTCATATATCTATGAAAAACAATCTTCACTAGGCTTAACTTGGTTGGTAGATTTTAGTTCAGCCCACCAGTAAATTGGCATGCATCTTAAGATTTAATTAGTTTCTTGTTTTGCATAATAGCAGTTAATTAGTAAAAGCTTTTATAAAAAATCAAATACAAACAAAATTGGATTTCAAGAAGAGAAAAACATATATTTTCTAATTTAAAACAAACTATAACAAATACAAGTTTTATATGCAGTTTTAAGAGTATTCATTCAGAATGGATCCTTGGTCATCACCACATATCACAAGAAGAATTTTAGTTGAAGCCTTGGAAGAACAGGAAATTTCTGTTTCCAAGAGAACAACATTTGCAGCGACAAGATTTCTGTTAGTTTAACGCAGGGTTACCAAATAATCGGTCGGTAAATTCATACCAAAGAGAAAATTAGCTTTGTAAATACCAGTGAGGACACAGCTAGTAAAAAAGGGAAGTGCAGTAAGAAGTGGTAGAATTTGGACATGCATGTTCAGGAGTTAAATTTCCAGTAATAAATGTGGGAGCGGTTGAGATTGTTGGTATTCGAATGAGAGCCAATAAATGCCCTATGTTGAGATGAACATCGTGACTTCATCACAATATTTTTTTATGTATCTTAAAAATATATTTTGTTACATACTTTGCTCATGTAAAAAGTAAGTACATATTGCAATAAAAATATCGTTACGTACTATAGAAACAAAACAAATTTTACAACACATAGCCTGCGTTTATTTTGACATTTTCAATTTGGGTTTTAGTCTAAATTTCTTCTACGGCACTTTTATGGTGATTTCTCCTACCATGAACCCTAAACCCTAAACAAATTTGGATTTTAGTCTAAATTTCTCCTACCATCTTTTATTTGGCTGCTCTTTACACCCCTTTTCGTCTCTTCACTAGCTTCTACGTCAAAGATGACCTTTACACTTCAGTTGTTTAATTCTGCAAAGTGAAGAAAGCATTCTATAAGTTTTTGGAGAGAGATCCAAAAATTAAACATTTTGTAAATTTTGCAACATATATAGGTTGTTGTTTTTTCTAGGAAAAAGGAGGTCTCATTTAAGCCTTGAAGGTGTATTGCAAAAAGGCGAAATCAAGTACAAAAAATGGTTGGAATGACACGATGCAACTCATTCATATATGGGACTTATTTATGAAGTTTAACATCTCCTCATAGTCTTCTAGCTTTAATTGCTTCATTTTTGTTATGAATATGCACAATCTAAAATATACTACATGTATGTGAAATTTCAATTTCTTTAAATAGCAATATGGTCCATCGCCTACCACAAACATTTCTCTCACATGATTATTAGCTTATTGCTGAATGTTCTAGTTTTTTGACAAACTTTCGTCAGCCCTTAAGTTTATATTGACCTTTATGAGGCATGATTACTCTTCTAAGACCAATAGGGAGGAGCAGGAGATGTCGCTATAATATTATTTAAATGGGCATGCGAACATAAGGTTTAGGCGAACGTCATCATCATTCCAATTTAGTCGTACTTTTGGAGACGCGTAAAGTAGTTAATAAACAGACAAATTAATCCTTTTGGCCAAAGAAACACGTCCATTGGTCACAATCTCACTTCAATGCCTTTGACTTGTCCTTTATTTAAGATATCGTTTTAATATAACAAATGGACCAACTATATTCGTAGATTTTAAATTTTAAACATACAAACAACGGAGGACATTACCAAGAAATACACTAGGTGCACCAACGTATATATATATATACAGATCTGAGTTTACAACAAAAAGTGATTACAACAAAAGCTATAAGATAAAATATACAACGTAATCACAACGACCTCAAAAGGAGGGGAAAGCAGGATCTATCCCAGAAGCTCTCCTCCGCAGTCACCACCCCCCCTAACGCTGCTCACGGCCTGAAAGCAGACAATAAATGCCTGAGTTTCCAGAAGGAAACCCAGTATGCCAAACCCTAACACATATATGAACAATAATGAAATGTGTAATGAATAATGGATAGCACAACAGACACGATCCGGTCACGGGGGTCCTCTCACCCCAACCCACCAACACACGTGCACACACGGCACCGCCGGTACAGTCACGGCCACACAACCGGGTCTCAAGGGTCCTGTCACCCCAACCCCACCACACACACGTGCACACAAGGCACCGCCGGAAAATCATCGGCCACGGGTCTCAAGGGTCCTCTCACCCCAACCGCACAACACACACGTGCACACACGGCACCGCCGGAAAATCATCGGCCACGGGTCTCAAGGGTCCTCTCACCCCAACCCCACAACACACAACCGGGTCTCAAGGGTCCTCTCACCCCAACCCCACAACGCACGCTACTCATACCATTATCGGGCGACAGTCCGTGCCGTTGCCCAAAAGGCCGAAGAGACGAGCCGCTTTCAAGCGTACGAGCACCCAACCATCGGGCGCCAGTCCGTGCCGTTGCCCCCCGTGAGGCCGGAGAGACGAGGCGCCGTCAAGTGTACTCATAAAACCACGAATCCGCCAAAAACAGCAGAAACGGTCGAACGAAAACTGTTTAACGGTCGACCGATCCTCACCTAGAGAACTGACCCAACCGAAAAACCCGCCAATCGGTCGACCGACAAAGGGGGCCCGGTCGACCGAAAAGCCCCAGTAAGAAAACATTTTCGCAAATCAAACACCAACGGTCGACCAACCCAACACTCACGGTCGACCGAAAACCTCCAGTACAAACCTCCAAACAAACGATCTCCACGGTCGACCGAAACAACACTACCGGTCGACCGGACAATAAGTTAACTTAAACGTCGGTCGGACGAAGTCAACGAGCGGTCGACCGTTTAGATGGTCAACGCCCCCAACCGACCTACAACAGTACTTGCAGTCGACCGGCAAAGGGGTCACGGTCGACCGAAAAGCACCAGGACGTCTTCCTCTTGTTAAAATTGCACAACCGGTCGACCGCCCAAGGGGCATCGTTCGACCGGTGCAAGGGAATCGCCCAAAAATACACTACGACCGGTCGACCGAACCCATACACCGGTCAACCGATTTTAGTGCAGAAACCGTTGTGCAGGTCCGACGAGCCAAAACGGCCTACCGTCGACCGCTCCCACTCCCACACTAAAGATAGGTGAGCTTGAAAGCAAGTTTGACATACCTTAAGGCTTGAAGAAGCCTTGGAAGAAACCACGGTGAGCGCCTCCTCGCGGAAAAGCTCGAACTCCGGCGAACCTCCGATTCCCGAACTCGACGACGATTCCGGCGACTCCAACACTCCGATCCTCGCCTCTGCCAACACCGACGAAGCACAAGGGAAAGAGAGACGCGTGAGAAAGAGAGAGATCGTGAGAGAGGGAGAGAGTGAAGAGTGAGGGGGAGAGAGAGAATTCCAAACCTTTTATACATTTCCCCGAAACGATCTCAGCCGTCGATCTCAACCCCCACTAATCCTCTCCTAAACACCATACGTTTCCTCTCCGGTGTTCACAAGATCCCTCCACAAGTCTTACTGTAGGGTATGGGAGATTGAGTGGAGGTTTTGGAAGGAGAGAGAGTTGGGGAGGTGAGAATAGGGTCTGAGAATAGAAGAGAATAAAGAGATTTGTTGTTGGGAAAGATAGGAAATTAAGAGTGAGGAGATAACCGAGAGACAAGGATAATAGAAAGTGATTGGATTGAGAAATATTCTTATTGTGTTTATTTTATTATATATACTCGTCTCATGTATATATATGATATAATAATCAAAATAGGAAACTATAATTAAGAAACTCAAATAACCATCTTAATGCAAATTTACTCTAATATCGAATCTAATATGCATGACATCACTTGACCTTCAACATTCCCCACCGCTTCAAATCGACCTCAAGGTGGCGCAAAAAAATAAAAATGAAAGTATCAAGTCAGCATCGTTATTCTAAGGATAATTTTAACAAACTTTTCATCACAATGAATTATAACAAAGGTTACGCTCTCGACGAGCTTGCATCTCAGTTGGTGTGAGGTAGCGAATAGGTGAAGCGTCAATGTTAGAAGGCGGTCGATCGATCCATCGTGGTTGGAGTTTTCTAGTTCGGGTTGGTCCCAAGTGGTGGATGTGGCTATGGTTTCCACGACGGACCAATTTCAGCAATGTCAAGTTGGGCTTCATAAATTCGGGCAAGGCTAAAAGCATCGCATATATCTTTAGGGTGCAATGCAATCACCGATCAACGGATCAATATGAGGTTTTAACCCCGATGGTGTGCGTACTTTTGAGTAAGTTCGAGGACATACCAGAGACTCTCGATCGGCTTGCAAGATATTCAAATGCAGCATGGTGACATGTCTCTCCTGATTTCTGAATTTATGATTTTCAGTAACTTGTTAGTTGTTTTGGTGTTTTGAAGTTTGAGTGGATTATAGACACCAGTTGTGTTCTAAGGTTTTTAGGTTATTGAGGTGTCTTTTAGGTAAATTAAGGAATGATTAGGAATTTCTAAGAAAAATGTTTTTGACTTAGTTTGTTTGGTTTAAGTTTGGTCTAAATCCAAACTTATCATAAAACTAGTGTTAGGATTTAAAATGCAACAATTTTTAAAAAAATAGGTCAATTGGAAACGGTTGGATGATGACAAATTTGTCAAAGATGGTGATTCAAATGATGAATATCTTGAAAAATAACATATTTTTATGGGTAAAGTGTTAGAAAACTGAGAGTTCACAGGATTAAATGTCATGTTTTAAAATTCATGAAAATTAAATGAATTGAATCCATAGTTGAGGAACTTATCTGTAATTTACCCTAAGATTTTTGACAACCCTAGCTAGAAAGCAGAACGAGTGTAAACTTTCGGTCCGGCGGTTTATACTTTATAGTGGGATCTTTACAGGAAAGAAAAAGTAACTGTTATATCCTGGTCCTAATTAGTGGCTTAATTGTGTTAGGTGGCTAACGGGGGGTTAGTGTTGGTTTGAGGTGGAGTGAGATGATTGGTGGAGGAGTTGTGAGGTGTATATAAGGTTTGAGTTCCCTCTCTCTCAAACTCTTTCCCTCTCAGACATCTGAAGCTCCGGAGAGGTGTGGAATCGACGAAGCAAGGAGAAGCTCCGACGGTTGCTAGAGTTAAGGTGATCGGGCTCGAGGAGTTCGCCGGACAAGAAGAGCTTTTTCGAGGAAGCGTTCGTCGTGGTTCTTCAAGGGCTTCTAGAAGCCTTAAATGTATGTCAAACTTTGCTTTTATGCTCACCTTAGATAGTGTGAGTGTTTAAGTAGTCGACGGTAGGCTGGAAGGCTCGTTGAGTTTCTGTTCAGCAAAATTTCTGCTCATTTCGGCCAACCACTGCTAGTGTAATTTGGGGAGTTTTGCCTTGCATCGGTCGAACGATGCTTCGTGCGGTCGACCGGTCAAGTCTTTTATGCAGGTCCGAGAATCTTTAGTCGACCGGTCAAGTCTTTTATGCAGGTTCGGGAATTTTTAGTCGACCGGGAAGCACTATTTTAAGTTGGTTGGGGGTGTAGACCTCAAAGTGGTCGACCGCCATGGGACCTCGTTCGACCGATGACTTAAAGTTTGTTCGACCATTTATTACTTCGATCAACCGGTGTAGTTTGAGTTGATGTCGAGTTTTATTGGAGGTTTTCGGTTGACTGGTTTTTCTTGTTTGTTCGACCGATTGTGCACTTTGAGTGAGAGGAGGAAATTACTGTGAGTTTTCAGTCGAACGGTTCCCCTTTGCCGTTTGACCGATTGATAGGTTTTTTGGTTGGGTCAGTCATTTGTGTGAGGATTCGGTCGACCGTGTTCTTGTTTTGGTCGACCGTTTTTGTCTTGTTTGTAGTTTTGAGTTTTTATTTTGATTTGCTTTGAGGACAACGGGTCCCCGAGCTTTTTGGGGCAACGATACAGACATTTTCGGCCTGATAGCGATCGGTGGTTGTGGCTCTATGGAGCGGGTGCCTTGTGTGCACGTGTGTTTTGTTGGACGATGATTTTCCGGCAGTGCCTTGTGTGCACGTGTGATTTGTTGGCCGATGATTTTCGACAGGTGCCTTGTGTGCACGTGTGAATGTGGGGTTGGGGTGAGAGGACCCTTGAGACCCGTGTTGGTTGTGTCAGCTGTGGTTGGGTGAGAGGTCCCGAGAACCCAGTTAGACGGTGACAGTTGTGATATATTGCATTTTCATATCATGTATTTGTTTTATTCATGCATTTAGGGTTTGGCATACGGGGGTTTCCTTATTGGAAACTCAGACATAGTTTAATGTTTGCATTTCAGGACTTGAGCGTCATTAGGAGGTAGTGACTGAGGGTGAGCGCACCCAGACCAGATCCTGTCTTCTTGAGTTTTGAGGTTGATATAATTACACTTGTATATGTTGTAAATCTTTTGTGATGTAATCATACTTTTGATTTTTCCTGTATTATACGGTGTACCATCAATATATATATATATATATATATATATATATATATATATATATATATATATATATATATATATATATATATGGTTTTAGTAGCGTCCCTGTGATTAAATTTATTGATATATCTATCTTTTAAAATTTTAAATTTTCTGCTGATTCAGGACTTTATAGTAACCACTACAAATAAAACAGAAGAGCTTCCCAAACATGTTGTATACGAATGAATGCAGGTAACCATGTTAAAACTTAAAACCAAGACTGATAGATACCATCTCGACTATCATCAATATACAATGCCTGCCTCTTCATAGAAGACAAACTCATACCATGAAATCGTTAGACAAATTGCAATTCGACGTTCTAGTAGTCTTGCACATGTACATTGCACCAACTATTCAAGAGGCATTTTATAAACAAATGGATCGAGTTGAATTGTACGTGAAATATCTCCTGGGTCTAACTGGAAAAGCAACCATTACTATTTATAAAAATATTAATTCGCTGTATCCAAAATGTGTGTTCAAATGATCAAATCCACTACTTTTTCATAAAAAGTGTTACGGTATTGGAATATTAGCCTTCCAGCAGTCATCCCTAAATTGGTTCTGAATGAGACAATTATTCCTTCCAAATAGTATGTTCCACTCTTAACTCTTCACATGTAACAAGAGAAAAAAAGAAGAAGAGGAAATCCCTTGGAAATAAAGGAAAAGAATGCAAAAAGGCTAGGATATATTTCCAAACAACGTTAGGCAGGCCCGTCTCGGAAATTTTTGAGGCTTTGTGCGAAAATCAACAACGAGACTTCTAAATTTGAAAAAAATTGTCCTCCTAGTTTAAATAATAAAAAATTCACTAACTTAATGTAATATTAATAGAATTTTTTTGTCCTCTTAGCAATATTTGAGACAAATTTATCAATGTTTATGTGTTATTTATGTGTTAACATTATTTTCTTTGCAACCAAATAAACCCATGTACATAATTTTTTTTGAGGCCCCTTTAAAATGAAGCCCAGAATGAGGTCAGATTTCATTATCTTCTCTGCACGTTTAGTCAGCCAAATTTTAAAGTCCCTCCATCAATATTATATGTGATAATTTCCTAAGTGTCATCCAAGTAATTAAAAACGACTTTGCGATGCTCTTCAATTTTTTAAATCATAACTATCTTTCGATTTGGCTAAGTTTTCAATGATATCCTTTTCTTAGTCATTCCAAATTCAATTTTAAGCTATGTAAGTGAATTTAGAATTAGATTCACATCAAACCGAATTCATAGTTGAATTTACTTCAAATGGAAAAGTATTAATGATAGTTTAAATTATTTTGTATAGGGAATTATCCCAAATCACCTTGGAGTCTAGTTAGGTAGGGACCTCAACATGAACAAAAGGTAAATAATATAGTTGTCAATGACATGAACCATGACTAGCGAATGAGCTAAGCTTAATCATCGTTTTCAACAACCATACTCTATTTTGAAAATATTAATTTCATGATACTAATTTTAATCCAATATGTAATTTATATGTTGAAATTCAATTTTGGTCACAGTTAATTTAAGACGAAGAACCTACTATAATAAACATGAAATGTATGAATGATTTTGCATCGAGAAATGGTAAAACAAAATTAACATAATAAGCGTGGAAGGGCGTAAGTGAACCGGATTGAAAAGTAAGGGAAACATTGTGACCAGTTAAATCTAGGAATGCAAATAAAAATAAAGACATGAAGGACAACAAATTAATCTCTCTTATATATAGATATAAGACCTCCATGCATGTTGTATAAAATATATCTAAACTAAGTTACTGCCATTCATGTATTTCTGATGTTGTTATATATTCCAACGTTTACGTAGGCGACCGCCTAGGCGTTAGGCGGTCGCCGGTGGCGGTGGTCGCCTGGGCGACCACCGCCTTTCGCCCAGCAGAGCTGGGCGAAATAGGCGATCGCCTAGGCGATCATTTCGCCTAGGCGATCGCCTAGGCGAGAGCCGTTGGGTCTCCAACGGCTCTCTCCTTTTAATTTTTTTATTATTTTTTTTTTCAAAAATTACAACTTTGCCACTAGCCCCAAATCCTATATAAACCCCTCCAAACCTCTTCATTTTTCACACATCTCTCATTCTCTTCTTCTTCATAATCCTATTCTCATCATCAACCTTCCTAATCATCAAGTTTTGCGATTAAGTCTCCGGTCTGGTGCTTAGTTTTGAAGTTGGAAAGTGAAGTCTCCGATCCGTTTCTTCATTCTTCAACCGTCAAAATCAAGTGCACTCTTTCTAACTTCTCTTTAGAATTAAATTAATTAGTATTTTATTTTCATATTAGTCTAAATTTTATATTAGTCTAGTTTTAAGATATGGCTTACGTACCCGGCACTAGTCTACCTATGCATCACGAGAGTTACGATGACCTAAGACCTACCCGTACAAATGACCCCGGTTGGAATACTGCCCATTACATTAGCGCTAATGATAAAAATTGTATTGTCTGTGAGTTATGTGGTAAGGAAACTAGAGGTGGTATAACCCGTCACAAACAACATCTTGCACACACACCCGGTAGCAATGCTAGACCTTGTGATAAAGTTCCTGACTCTATTAAACAAGACATAACTGCATACATGATTAGAAACAGTAGGACATTACAAAACGAAAATGTATGTCTTGATGATTATGTAGACCGAGAAAACATAGAATTTGATCTAGAAACCGGGTCGGGTTCCGGTTCTGCTCCGACCCCAACCTCCCGTTCTCGCCCCGTTCCTGGTCGAAAGAGACAAAAACAACGTTTGTGGGCACCATTTTGCGGACGTGGGAAGGACGTGGTTTCCGGCCCCCAACAAACAACCATCGAAAGAACCTTTAGAAAAGAAGATAGGAAAACAATTAATCAAAAATGGGTTAGGTTTTTCTATAGATGTGGTATATCATTCAACACTGTAAGGACGCCTGAGTGGAAGGAAGCAATATCCGCTACTAGTACTTACGGACCCGGACTTAAACCCATGACGTATCATGAAGTTAGTGACTCGTGCCTTAAACAAGAAATTGACTACACTAGAGGTATACTAGAATCGTACAGACAAGATTGGGCAACATACGGGTGCACGTTGATGACAGATGGGTGGACTGATAGGTCCGGTAGGAGTATAATCAATTTTCTAGTAAATTGTCCGACAGGTACCATGTTCATGAGGTCTGTAGATGCTTCCGGTCACTCTCACACCGCAGACTACCTGTACAAGCTGATGGACAAGGTAGTTGGCGAGATTGGCGAAGAACACGTTGTTCAGGTGGTCACCGACAACGCCGCCGCGTACGTACTTGCCGGTAGGATGTTGCAACAAAAAAGAAGGAGATTGTTTTGGACTCCCTGTGCAGCGCATTGCATCGATCTCATCTTGGAGGATATTGGCAAGTTGTTTTTGAAGACTATTGCTTTAGCTCGGAAGATCATCAAACATTTCAACAGCTCTGCCATGTTGTTGAAGAGGATGCGAATTGCCATTGAAGGGAACCTGCTACGCCCTGCTGTCACGAGATTTGCCACCGCATTTCTGAGTTTGCAAAGGTTATTTCTGAAGAAAGACAAACTCCGAGCCTTTGTTGTTTCCCCGGGGTACAACGATCCTAATGCAAGTTGGATAAAGAACAAGAAAAAGAAGGAGATCTCTACTGAAGTTGCCGAGACCATTCTACAAAGTGGTTTCTGGACCAACGTCGTAAAGGCACTGAAGGCCTCACAACCTATGGTTCAGGTTCTTAGACTTGTTGACGGCGATGAGAAACCAGCGATGGGATATCTGTGTGACGCAATGGAGAAAGCCAAAGAACAAATCATGAGGAACTTTGACGGAAACCCGAGGTTGTACAAGCAAGTCATCGACCTCATCGACACCAGGTGGGGTCCAGGGAAGATGATGTCATCACCGCTACATTCTGCTGGTTTCTTACTCAACCCTGGTACCTTCTTCTCCGTCCCACCTCAGGATCGAAATATAGCTTTCAATGAGCATATGCCTGGATTCATGGATGTCGTAGAGCGGCTCGTCCCCACTCCTGCAGAACAAGACAAGATTTGCGGTTTACTTGATCGTTACAAGAACTCCCTCAGAATATTCTCGAGGGATATGGTCGTCAGACAAAGGTCGGAAAGAAGACCTATAGATTGGTGGCAATCGTATGGCGCAGACATGGGAGAGACTGCATTACAGAGGTTGGCCGTGAGGGTGTTGGGATTGACATGTTCGGCATCAGGTTGTGAGCGGAATTGGAGTGTCTTCGAGCAGTTGCACTCAACGAGAAGGAACAGGTTGGCTGTGAAGAAGATGAATGACTTGGTGTATGTGAACTACAACCAAAAGTTAAGGCAAAGGTTTCAGCAAAGGATGGAGAAGCCTGGATTTTATGACCCCATCAGTGTGGAGTACGATCTCTTCGACGAGCATCCGTGGTTGGTAGAAACTGAAGATCCGGTCTTCGCTGGAGAGGAGCTTACATGGGCCGATGTCGAGGAAGCAGCTTTGGGACATTCTTCTTCACGGAGACGCTTTGCTCGATCCATGTCCACTGCATCTGACCCGCGGTGTTCTACTGCATCTGACGCGCCATTATTAGGTCGTGGCATGGATGATGCCATCGTTCACATCAGTTCTAGAGATCCAGGTGCATCGAGTTCTCAACCACCGATGGACATCGACGAGCAATATGTCCAAACCGACGATGAAGAAACTGAAGAAGATGATGTCTACGTCGACAATCCGAATGAGAACAACTCCGACGACTCTGATGGTGGTGGAGGATATGATATGGTTCCCAGTTGGACATTAGATCAATGTGTCCAATGGAATTAGTTAGTTAGCTTGTAATTCTACTTTCTCTTTTATCTACTATTGTATGAACTCTGAGTTACTTTGTAATCGTACTACTGAGCAATAAATTGTATACCTAAGTGTTTAGGTGGGTAGAGGGGGTGCCTAGTGAGGCCTTGGTCGAGGAACTAGGTGTCTTTTCGAAGCCTAAACATGTATGGTAGTTTTAGAAAATATTTGTGTATTTTTTTCTATTTTTCCCGATTTTTCCTGATTTTTTTATCTATTTTATGAAAATTAATTGAATTTAAAAAAAAAAAAAATTACCGCCCAGCCCTGGGCGGTCGCACAACCGCCTAGGCGATCGCCCAGGCGACCGGACGCCGCCGGCCGCCTAGGCTCGCCTAGGCGGTGCCTGAACGTTGATATATTCACAATCACCATCTCACACCTAACGATGTGCTCCATAAATAAAGAACTTGGAGTCTCTTCCCTTCCCATCGTGCAAACACACATCATTGTGGATGGAAGGCTCAGGTCCGGCCAATAGCAGGAGCAGGGTGAGCTCCTGCTCCGGGTCTCATTCCGGACCTCATTTTGAAGGGGCCTCAAAAAAAAAATTATATGAGCTTGTTGTGTTGCGAATAAAATTAGTGTTAACACATGAATAACACATAAACATTGATAAATTTGTCTCAAATATTGCTAAGAAGACAAAAAAAATCAATTAATATTGCATTAAGTTAGTGAAATTTTTATTATTTAAACTAGGAGGACAATTTTTTTCAAATTTAGGAGTCTCGTTGTTTATTTTCGCACAGGGCCTCAAAAATTTCCAAGACGGCCCTGGGAAGGCTCAAAGCCGTATCTCTCTTCCTCCAATGGAAAAGAAGGTGGTGAATCACCTTCTGAGGAAAGTGGATGGACCTCTTACTTTGAGGAATTCATGGCGCCATCATCAACAACAGATGCTAGTTCCTCTTGTGTTGTTGGATCTTCTCCTTTTGGCTTTGGTTCGGATCCTCTTGTGTCGGATGTTGGTTCCGGTGGTCTTCCGGAAGGTGATGGAAATTTAACAAACTTGGGTTTGAAGAAGGAGAAAATCAATGAATTCATGTATGATGATTCATTGCAAGATACTGCAAGCTCTCTTCTTAGGGCTCCCAAGGTTAGATAAAAGAATAACTACTTGAAATTTTCTCTATAATTACTTGAACTTCTTTGTTTTTTGGTGTGACTATTTAAGACAAGTATTTGTTGGTTGTAATCAGGAAGTAGATGATTTTGCTTATGAAAATGAAGATGGTTCTGAAGACACATTTGAGGGTTTTGTTTTTGTTGTTGAACCTAATGAGATATTTCATTAATGTGGAATTTTTGTTGGTTTTGTTTATTTTGTTGCTGTTACAGGAAATAGGGCTGAATTCAAAAAATAGTTTGCAAAGGAAGCAAGTGATGAATGGAATTGGAAATTGCGACAGGATAGTGGAATTGAGCAGAAAAGGTCTTTGTTTGGTTCCTATGTCGATGTTAGTCGATCATCTTCGATAAGTAACATTTTCACGCTCGGCCATATTTTTGAACTTGTTGTTTGCTCTTCCGGTCGGGTGGATGTGTAGTTGCAAGACAATAGAATTCAATCTTATAATGTGAAAATTCAATATCATTTTTTTTGAATTGTATATATACATGATTCATACCGTAGTTTGCTAATCATTCTTTTGAGACAATTTTGCCCTTTCCGAAAATGATGTATGGTTCATGAAGTTGAAGGGTGTTATGAAATTATACATGTGATGAATGATTCACCTTCCAACAATTATAAGTTTTGTAACTTATGTTTTGAGTATTGTAATATCTCTTGTATTCACATATATATTTATGTTTCAATTAGTTTAAATTATGAATGCTTGTAACTTACACATACCTCTATCAATATATATATGAGGTTGTATCATGTAATACGTTAATGATAGTAATGAAAAATCTTCATCTTTCTCTCTCAAATCTCCATGTATTTTTAATTTCACAACACGTTATCAGCACGATTTTTCCTCTAGCTTAACCAATATTAAAAGATGATGATCGTAAAAAAATTTCTCGACTTGTCGATCGATTGAGTGGAGCGCGAACGGAAGTATGCGATTCGATATGATTTATATTATGCATCCTTCAAACTATTATTTTCGATTTGAAAGAAAAGAAAGAGTTAATATCATAGAAGTGTTAATAATTTGTTCGACGAAATGTTTTTAGTACATAGATCATGAGTGATGGTTTTATAACTGGTCATGCCACGAAATGAAGTTTTTCCCGTTATTTTATTTTCTTTTATTCGAGTGGTGATGATGTGGTTTTTGACCTCGTTCTTGATTCAACATGCGGTTAGGAGTTCTTGGGTTTGAAATAAGAAATTTAAGTACAACTTTAGGGAACTTTAAACAACAAACAATCCGTGTCATCCTAATTATAAATAATTTTGGCAAGTGCTCCTTCTTGTCTATAGCTCCGTAATCAGTATATATACCTCGCAAGATACTATCTTTGTAACATCCCGAAACAACGGAAAATTTAAAAATTTAAACTATGAAGAGATTATCAGAATAAACTCAACATCGGGAATGTCACTCAATAAATCAACCGTCGGTGCACCAATAATACAACAGAGTTTGTCAAAAGGTGTGATTACAACAATACAATGAAAAGACAAAGAAAGTAATCACGACGACCTCGAAGAGTCCGATGAGGATCCTGGTCGCAAGATGTGTGTGCCCGCAGTCACCACCCGACATAACCTACTGCGGTCCTGAAACATGAATCAAACAACGATACCTGAGTTTCCCATTGGGAAACCCCGTATGCCAAGCTCACCTATATGCATGCAATAGTACGGTAAAAGAACCTATCATACTAGTAGCATGTCATGTCACATCTGCAATGCATCAAATCCCTCAACAGGGTAAACGGGACCTCAGTCCAACAACCACGACCCTCAATAGGGTCCACAAGGACATCAGTCCAGCAACAACAACAACGAGTCTCCCTCGGAAACCTACCGTAGCCACATACGGTCTTACAGACAGTACGCGACGCGTCCCCCCACACGCGACTACACGAGCCTAAGGGATCAGTGAGGAGCGTCCGCACTTCCGCGCAAGGAACCACATGGTCAACACCACCTTCGACGGAGCCGTAACCCGGTCGGTCATCATCCCAGGATAAGTGCCCAATCGGGGATCATCGCTGTCACCTCATCAGTGGCATCGTCGGCACAACATCGGCGGTACAACATACGTCTGGCACAACATCGGACGGTACAACCACAAGCCGGAACATCGTCGGCACCATCATTGTCGGCAACAACCTCGGCGGCATCACCGGCACAACATCGGCGGTACAACATTCGTCTGGCACAACATCGGACGGGTCCAGACCGTAGTCTGCAGGGTCATCATGCTCCATGAGCCATGCGTTAACACGCATTGGGATCCGTGATCCCTCAGGTCTGCTACTCTACAATGAGTCCAAACAATCTATCATATAGTCACGATCCATACATGGAGGTGACGCGTCCCGGACACCCACACTCTTCCACACGGCGGTCCCTGGGCAGGCACGCGTCACGCGCCCACCGTCACCTCCCGGCTCACGCACAGGGTGAGGACACGGGTTTCCGTGGACAGAGTTGGCATCACAAAGGAACTAGGAATTTTGTCCTATGCAAAACGGTCGACCGAAAAAGACCACTCGGTCGACCATTTTCCTCAAGAGAATCGGTCGTCCGGAAGTGACAGCCGGTCGACCGCTTCCACAAGGGAAATCAGTCGACCGAAAGTGACAGCTCGGTCGACCGCTTCCACAAGGGAAATCGGTCGACCGAAAGTGACAGCTCGGTCGACCGCTTCCACAAGGGAATCAGTCGACCGAAGCGTCTGCAACAATCGAACTATTTGCGCAACACAAAAATCCTAACGGTCTACCGAAGGTCTAAAACCGGTCGACCGAACGAGGTCAAAATCCGGAGTCTGGTCAACATCAAAATCGAATCTATCGGTCGACCGACTCAGGGGTCTCGGTCGACCGAAAACTAACAGGGTCAACCTATTATTTCTACGTCAAAACGGTCGACCGCAAACACATGCATACTACCGGTACACTTAAGTTCCGGTCGACTGAACAAAGGGAACCGGTCGACCGAAACACAACAGACATGCAATAATACTCTACTTCGGTCGACCGCCTGAAGGGCCCGGTCGACCGTTGGTCGTCTTCAACCTCACACCAGCTGAGGTTTTTCGCCGCTCTCGACGCCAGGGAGGTCTCCGACCACCCTCGACCGACCAACAACATCCCACCAACGTGGGGAAGCAATAAAATCAAGCTAGAAGCCGACATACCTCAAAGAAGATGAGGAAACGCTGGAGCACCGCTCGCGCCTCCATCACCTCCTCACACGCGACCTCCCCTAGCCTCCTCGACTCCACGCTCGCCTCCACGCGCCGGAGTCTCATCCACAGCCTCTGGACGCCGGAGAGTAGAAGAAGAAATGAGTGAAAGGTTGAGTGAAGAAGAAGAGAGGAATGAAGAGTTGGTGGTTTTATCTCCTCAAAACCCACCCAACCCAACAGTGACCGCTCCCTACTCCATCACCCATCACAACCCACTATTCACCACCCCTTCCCCATGCAAAACACGCCACTAAACAAGGGTTTAGTGCAAAACAAGGTTAGGGAGATAACAATCCACCCTACTTAAAAGGATTTCGTCCCGAAATCAAACCAACTACTCATCGAAAAGCTCAGGGTACTGCTTCCGAACTTCCTCCTCGATCTCCCAAGTGGCCTCGCGCTCACTGTGATGCTACCACCGAACCTTCACCATCGGAATGGTCCGCCTCCTGAGCTAGTGATCCATACGATCAACGATCTCGACCGGTCTCTCCTCGAGTGACAAGTCATGTTGTATCTCTGGTACTGCAATCTCAATCACGTGAGCTAGATCTGCAACGTACTTCCTAAACATCGATGCATGGAAGATGTTGTGAAGACCTGCTACGGTGGCAACGCAATCCGGTAGGCAACCTCTCCAACTCGGTCGAGGATCGCAAATGGCCCCACATACCTCGGACTGAGCTTCCCCTTCTTACCAAACCTCATCACTCCTCGGGCAGGGGAAATCTTCAGAAACACATGGTCACCAACCTCAAAGCTCAACGCCCGTCTGCGTCTGTCGGCATAACTCTTCTGCCTGCTCTGTACTGTGGCCAATCTCCTACGGATCACATCCACATTCTCTGCATACATCTGCACGAGCTCTGGCCCCACTAACTGCGTCTCGCCCACATCACTCCAGCATACTGGTGATCTGCAAGGCCTCCCATACAAGGCCTCGTACGGTGCCATCCCAATACTCGAATGGTAGCTGTTGTTGTAGGCGAACTCTATCAGCAGCAGGTGCTCATCCCAGTGTACCGACCAATCCAGTGTGCATGCTCTCAGCATATCCTCCAGGGTTTGGATCGTCCTCTCTGACTGTCCATCTGTCTGCGGGTGAAATGTTGTACTAAATCTTAGTCGTATCCCCAAAGCCTACTGCAGACTCCCCCAAAACCTGGATGTAAATCTCGATCAGAGATGATACTCACTGGTACTCCGTGCAGCCTGACTATCTCCTCCACGTACAACTTAGCTAGACCCTCCAGAGACAATGTGGTCCTGATCACTAAGAAGTGCACCAACTTGGTCAGTCGATCGACTATCACCCAAATCGAGTTGTGGAATCTCCTCGTCTTTGGCAGCCCCGTGACAAAGTCCATCGTCACGTGCTCTCACTTCCACTCAGGAAGCTCTATACACTGCATCGGTCCCGTTGGTCTCTGATGCTCAATCTTCACCTGCTGACAGACTAAGCATCTCTCCACAAACTCTGCAATGTCCCTCTTCATGTCCTTCCACCAGAAGTTCCGCTGCAGGTCCTTATACATCTTCGTACTCCCCGGGTGGATGATATATCTCGCTCGGTGTGCCTCCTCCATAATGTCATCTCTCAGCCCATCAACCTTCGGCACCCAAATCCGACTCCTGAATCTCAGACCACCATCAATCCCCACACTAAAGTCTGATCCATCTTTGGCAGCCAACTGTAACAGATCAGATAACTCCTCATCACCATGCTGGGCCTGCACAACACGTGAGATGGTCTGCGACTCTACCCTCAGCCCAACAATCACTGCTCCCTCAGAGCCCTCGGTGAACGACCTCCACTCTGACAATGTCTCGAGTAGCCTCCACTCCTGGATGCACAGACTCGCAACTGAAACCTCCACCTTCCTGCTCAGTGCATCTGCAACCGAATTCGCCTTCCCAAGATGATAGGAGATGGTGAAGTCGTAGTCCTTAATGAACTCGAGTCATCTGCGCTGCCTCATATTCAGTTCCCTTTGAGAGAACAAGTACTTCAGGCTCTGATGATCGGTGAAGACCTCGAACTGCTCGCCATAAAGATAATGCCGTTAGGTCTTCAACGCGTGAACCACCGGTGCTAACTCCATATCATGAGTAAGGTAGTTCTTCTCGTGTACCTTCAGCTGCCTCGAAGCATACGCCACCACCTTCCCGTGATGCATCAGAATACAACCCAGGCCAACCCCTGACGCATCACTGTAAATCACGTAGCCTCCACTGTAGGATTTCATGTTTAATTATACATATATATTTTCGAATATTTATGTATAATAAGGATCAATTTTCAATTTTCTATAATTTATTTCATGCATGCATCAATTTGTTTCAATATCTAGTTTCAAAACTTTATTAAAACAAATATGGGCTCCGAAATTCATACATAGAAGTTCTCTTAAACTTCTTGAAGATTCGGAGATGTTGGGGATGCTCCTCGCTGCGCCGGATGCCTCCGAGTATTCACCAAACTCTAAACAAGATCGGAGAGAGGGAAGCTAGTCTCTCAATCTCCGATAGAGTTTAGAATCCAATTACTAACCCCTCTTTAATTCTCTTGAGAAGATGATCTCTTAAGAACTAAAAACTAAACTTAAGAATTAAGGGATTTTCGTGGAGAATTATGGAGAGAGAATTTTTGCACAAGAAATAATGAATTCAATTAATTGGGTAATGAAATAAGCTTGTATTTATAAGCTCTCTCCAAATTACCTATTCATGTGCAACCCCTTGCCCATGATCTCATGCAAAATTCCATCTAACCTTCCATTATTTAATAATAAATAATATTAGCCACGAATTAAATCAATTATGGACCAATTTCATGCATGATCTAATTAATTCTTAAATTAATTCTGCTGAAAACCGTCTGGACCGGTCGGCCGTTTCAAGGTTCGGTCGACCGCTCGAACCATGTTTCTGTCGACCGTTCAATAACTCGGTCGACCATTCGTAACACGAATTATTCCATCGCAATGTTCGGTCAACCGACCGATTACTTTCGGTCGACCGTTCGAACAGATGAAAATTCCCTGTTATCGGTCGAGACATGTCCGGTCGACCGTGCCCGATCGGTCAACCGTTTACTGCTAACCGGTCGACCGTTGGAGCAATGTTCTGCAGACTTGTCAAATTTCGGTTTAACCCCTACAAAATTTGACATTTCGGGATTAGTAGTAAATTCACAACTTATGTAACATATTATCCTATGTAATGATCAATCATTACACCCCATAATATTTACATCACATATGAATTTTATTTAGATTCTAATTATGTTATTAATCACAACATAATTTTGATTTTGCTTGTTCACCCCATGTGTCATATTTTCTACATGAAACCCGACACATCTTATGAACTCAAAATCCTCATTTCTTGTTTCCCAGTTTTGCGGTGTGATCTATGGGAGGATCTAAACTAAGTTGGCAGTGATATTAAAAGCTTAATATCACAAGCTATAAGCGGTATCTAGCTACACATTATAGCTCCCAATTAGTTAGATGTCTTAATTCCACTCGAACCAAAACCCGATCCATTTAGTGATGGAGTGCACCACTTGTGTCCGTCCCTTGCCTCATGATATTAAGAATACACACAAAGTAGTATTGTGTCATCTTTGTATTAGTATTCATTTCTTGATCTCTTTAAGCTAGTTACAAATATGTGACTTAACTCAAATCACATTGTGCACATTATAACTTTGCTTTATCAAGGGGCCCACTAATATCATCACTCAATTAAGAGGGGCAATGATAATCTTTTGACTAACTATCTTCTCCAACGAAAGTTATACTTAACCAACTAATGCCTTTACACTAAACTCATCGATAGCTCAAGACACTAGTCTAATTAAGAACTCCTTAAGCGATCGGATATAAGTCTCACATCAAAGGACCAAGGACACAGTAAAATATTAATGACACAAAAACACATTCCTATAATATTTTACTTGTTAGGTCAATTCCGTATACAAAAGTACTATTTTCCTCTTTTGTGTACCCGTGTTGTCACTCACTTGTAGAGCTACAATGATCTATGACCAACACGACAATCTTAACTCGGTAATTAATGTCCCATGTTAATTACCATGATTGCGAATATCTTTTGTTTTATGTAAACCAATATCTTTTAGAGCTTTACGGTTAAGGACCAAGAGCCTCTTCCTTAACACTTCTGAAAGACGAATAACATAAACAATGAACAAAATGATTTCTCATTCAATTCATAATAATTGACATTTAAAAGTAAAACTTTTAGAACACATTCGCTTCATCCACTGCCACTCGGTAGCGTCAGAATCGGCGCTGTCGTCAGTCGCCGCTTCAGCTTCTGAAAACTGTCCTCACACTTCTAGGACCAAACAAACTTGACGCCCTTCTACGTTAATGCTGTCAACGACGAAGCGAGTCTGGAGAAGTCTTGAATGAACCGCCTGTAATACCCAACAAGTCCCACGAAGCTCCTGATCTTTGTCACGCTCGTCGGGGCTCTCCATTGAGTCACGACCTCAACCTTTTCCGGATCCACTGAAATCCCATCTGCTGACACAATGTGCCCCAGAAACGCCACCTGATCTAACCAAAACTCGCACTTCGTGTACTTGGCATACAACTCCTGATCTCTCAAGATGCCAAACACAATCCCCAGGTGCTCCCGGTGTTGCTCCCTATTAGGCGAGTACACCAAGATATCATCCACAAACACGACAACAAATCCATCGAGGTACGGCTGAAAAGTCTTATTCATCAGGTCCATGAATGCTGCAGGTGCATTCGTCACTCCAAACAGCATCACCAAGAACTCGTAGTGCCCGTATCGTGTCCTGAAGGCTGTCTTCTGAACATCTGCCTCTCTGATCCGCAACTGGTGATAACCTGAGCGCAAATCAATCTTCGAGAACACTCTCGCTGTCTGCAATTGATCAAACAGATCATCAATCCTGGGCAAAGGGTACCGGTTCCTGACGGTAACCTTATTCAGCATCCTGTAGTCGATGCACATTCGCAATGACCCATCATTCTTCTTCACGAACAACACAGGCGCTCCCCACGGCAAGACACTCGGTCGGATAAATCCAGAGTCCATCAACTCCTGCAACTGCTTCTTCAGCTCTGTCAACTCAGCATGTGCCATCCGATATGGTGCATTCGACTGGGGTGTCGTGTCAGCCGTCAACTCAATGCCGAACTCGATCTCTCGGTGCGGCGGTAAACGAGGAATCTCTGCAGGAAACACATATGGAAACTCCTGTACGACCTCTATATCCTCCAGCCTCCTCGTCTCAGGATCAGGAACAACCAAAGTCGTCATGAACGCTCTGCAACCCTGATGTATCAGTCTCTGTGCCATAACCGCAGACACAATCAGACGACCTCCTCTACTCCTCGTCCCTCTGATCAACACATCAGGCGTGTCCTGCCTCGGAATCAGGATCTTCTTCTCACGGCAAAAGACTCGCACATCGTACTGTGATAGCCAATCCATCCCCAGTATGACGTCGAAGTCCTCCATCGGTAGCAAGACCAGATCTGCCGGAAAATCATGGTCTCCCGAAACAACTGTGGTGCCAGGGAGAAAGCTCCCCACAGTGCCCACCTCACCCATGGGCGTACTGACTTCCAACAAATCAGTCAGTAGGTCAGGGGTCCGATCCAACTCGCCAGCAAACTTCTCCGAAATGAAGGAGTGCGTGGCGCCGCAATCAAATAAAACACGAGTAACCAAACCTGAAATGACAAGGGTACCTTCCACAACAGTGTTGGAGTTCTTCGCCTCCTCAGCCCGGACGGTGAAGACTCGGCCTGCTCTCCTGGTCTGGCTCTGGGGAACGACGGATCTGCTGCCTCCGCTGTCCCTGCTCCTCCCTGAGACCGGTGGTCCTGGCCTCCTGCTCGTCTCGCCTTGCCTGCTAGGGCAATCTCGGATGTAATGGCCCATCTGACCGCATCCTAAGCATGCACCTGTACGTCGTGGGCACTTCTGACCCGGATGAGATCTCCCGCAAGTTCCACATGGTCCTGATTGGCGTGATCCTCCTCCATCGAACCGGGGCCTCTTGCCCGGGTTCCCAGTGGAACGTCCAACTGCACGTCCTCCAGTGCTCACTCGCGGCTTCCGCGCCTCCTGGTAATTCTCTTGGTAGTCCTGATCGATGATAGTCGCATACTTCACTGCGTCCGCCAGGGTCTGTGGCATGCTAGTGATCACACGCGGCCTGAGTTGCTTCCTCAGCCCTTTGATGAACTTCCGTGCACGCTGCTCCGACGTCACGTAGGTCTCAGAACTATAACGCTCAAGGGCGTTGAACCTGCTAATGTAACTAGCCAATGACATCTCCTTCTGCTCGAGGGCCAAAAACTCATCTTTCTTCCTGTCTCTGACGTGCTGCGGAAATGCTGCTGGTTGAACTCCACAAGGAATTCCTCCCAGCTAACGTCGACTCGGTCAGCGAACACCACAGCAGATGTGGTCCTCCACCAGGTTGCCGCCCCTCCATCGAGTACATAGGTGGCCAGGCTCACCATCCGCTCCGGTACACAGCCGATCGCCTGGAAAATCCTCTGGATCTTAAAGACTCAGTCCTCTGCAGCCTCAGGGTCACTCCTGCTGATTGACATCATTTCATGCTTATATTTGTATCTTATATCCATTATCTTACACCTAAGCAATGCTACGTGACGAGTTTTATGTTTAGTTTTCAGAAATAAAGAGGTTTGAAGAGAAGAGCCATGAAAGGACCC
Source organism: Triglochin maritima (assembly GCA_963682175.1). Lineage (NCBI taxonomy): Eukaryota > Viridiplantae > Streptophyta > Magnoliopsida > Alismatales > Juncaginaceae > Triglochin > Triglochin maritima. Next base: position 14,026,206 of record OY821773.1, read on the forward strand.
AAAAGCAGGAAAAAGGACTTAATTGTGAGACATGGGGACCAAGATGCAAGACAGAAGGACCTGATCGTAAGACAGAAGGACCTAAGAGCAAACCAGGAAACTCCACACCATCATGGGGAGTATTTTGGCAATTCGATTCGGGTCGGAGCTCCAACAAACCAAGTAGATGCATCCAGGACCAAAAAAGACCACCAGCAAAGCCCACAACAAATCCCAGATGAATCCAAAGCTTATAGACCGCCAATTGGCGGTCTTGGACCACTAATTGGCGGTCCATATGTCTCCAGATCCTCTAAGATTTGTGCTGGGCTTGTATTAGTGTATTTTTAGTCTATTGTTGGTATTGGTTTAGTCCCACATCGGGGGATTGTCCCCGATTAGCTTTTTCCATGCTTATAAATAGAACTCTTCACCTTCCATTGTAATTACCCATTGCTTGGTGGCATTCTCTCTACTAAGGAGTGAGCCTTGAAGCAAAAACTCAAGGTGCAGATGAATGCTACCTTCAATGTGAGTCATTTGTTAATAAAATAATTCTTCTAGTTTCTTTCAATCTTGTCTTTTAATTTGTGCATGTTTGTTTAGTCTTTCCTTTCCTTTTATGTTTCTTTAATGCTTCTTGCCTTCTTAGTTAACTTTCATTTCAGTATTATGCTTTCTTTTGCTAAGATAGTTAGTGTAATGAGTAGTGAGTAGTTCCATCCCCATTTGGGGGGTGGAGAAATATGTGATATAATCATGTAGTGTATTAAGTGTGTGTTATCTTTATCCCTTGAGCTTTATATGATTTCCATAACCATCTAATGGGTTTTCACTCTTATCTTTGATATGCTAATGCTCTTGAATGAAGCTTAGCTTATGCTTTGATTAGTGGACCTATTTTATGGGGAATGATAAGGTTAGGATATCGATGAAGTTAATATTGGAAACACAATTTGTAGTGTATGAGCTCTTGTTGCCTTTACCTTAGCTAATGTCTTGTATGTTTTAATGATGTAGTGAAATCTTAATTCATGTGGAGGCATAGTAGGGTATAGTCTTTATACTTGAGTTCATGTAGCTTCATTCCAATTATTGTCTTGTATGTTTTAATGATGTAGTCTTATCTTAATTCATGTAGAGGCAAAGTTGGATGTAGTTTTATGATTTCATGCACTACATGTTGTGAGGAGCTTAATGAACACACGCACACTTCTTTATGTTCACATTATTTCTCTACCCCCTTTGGGGCTTAGTTTATTGCTTATCTCCATTTCCATTTGCATCTTAGTGTAGTTTAGTGTAACCAACCTTTCTCTCCTTCTTTTTACCTCTCGCCTTCGAACAAACCAATCGTCGATCAATCAAGTTTTTGGCGCCGTTGCCGGGGAGGTGCTCTGTCCAGACCTTGGTTTGGGCGATTCGAGGGGTTTTTAATTTTTTGTTTCCAGTTTTTCTTAGTTTCAGGGAACCATCGGATCAAGGGGAGGCTACTGGACAAGTTTGAGGGACAAAAGCTTCAAAAGGACCGCCAATCAGCGGTTGGAGACCGCCAATTGGCGGCCTGGTGAGGGATTCGTGCTCTCAAATTTTTGCTGGTAGTTAGTTCTGTAATTTTTGTTATCTGGGAGCCCTATTTTGCATGCTTTGACTTCTGGTTTGCTCCCAGATCATTAATCACTCCCCCATTAATCAACTTGGCCCTAAAATCCAAAGCAAAAGACTAGACGTTCTTATTTGTTTAGGTCACGCATCATGTATTGACTTAGGCATATAGTTGTCTTTTCTTTTAGCTTTATTTTCAGTTGTTGAGTGCTGGCGTGAGGTACGCATTTCCTACACTCATTCATGCATCTCGTATGCCCATGCATTAGTTAGTAGGAATTGCATCAGGACAAGAGTGAGAGAGCGTTTGATTGGAGCGATTGATTGCTAGATCTAGGATCAAATCGCTACTAAGGAGGGGTTGTCCCATAAAAGATAAGGTGGGGGATTCATCACCCTTTCCTTGGCCCAAAAATCACTCTTAATAAAGCCTTAACTAAAAGCAAGTAGACATTGGCCCTAGGATTACGGGCGCACTAGGAGAGTAATCTAGTTGAGACCGTCATGACCTGATCGGCGTTGCCTACCTTGTCGATAGTAGGAGGTACTGGATCTCCGGATCTGGTATCACTTGCTGGGCATTGTGGTCCTCGTTGTAGGGAGGTGAGACGTGTCGAGGCTAGTGACCTCGAAGTTAGGCGTCGTCTAGCCTAAGGACCCATTGCCTTACATTGTTTGAGCCGTGCTTGCTAGTTAGGCTTCTTCCTGATCCCTCTACCCACACTAGCTTTAGGGATTATTCCCTTCTCCTCTGAGTCATCTTCTTCTCACCTTCTTCTACGTTATAGTCTCCTCCCCTTTACACTCTCTGGTAGCGTTTTAGGGTCGAGTCGAGCACTTTTTGCGAGCTTAGTCTCGTGGTGGTGAGAGTGGTCGACTCTAGAGTTGTTTGTTGAGATGGATGGTTACATGGGCGACCATCCATATCATTGTTGGGACCAGGATGATTCTCCCTGGTACTCCGGACCCATGCAACCTGGGGTGGCTCAGACGAACACCCCGTACGGTTGGGATGATCTTCATTATGTCACTGAGCAATCTTCATATAGGGGTGATATGAGAGAGGCACCGACGGCTAGATCTCCATCTAGTTATGTTGGATCATACTCTGGGCAACAAACTTTGGCCTCTTTCATGCATACGGTAGACGACATGAGTGCACCAGTGGCTCCAGTAGCCATACCGTGCGATTGTTGTGGGTTGAGTGGTCATAATATCGGGGAATGTCCTTATGTTCCCCCAAAGCCTGAGTATGAGCATACATTTTCCCAAAATGCTCAATATGACCATTACGCATCCGCGTACATCCCGAGAGTGATGGATTCATGGGGAAACAATTCTTATTCAAATTCTTATACTT